>OY728146.1:1820866247-1823266247 GCA_963277665.1 Viscum album | reverse complement strand
ATCCCCTAATCAGAGTCACTATCACTAGTTTATTAAGGGGGGAATCCTAATTTTATCTTTGTAATAAAATTAATATAAAGAATAACTATATATAAAAATTTATAACTAAGATTTTATGTACATATATTTTGATCAGAACCATCCTCTTCAGTGAAATTATCAACTCACGGTTGATGGTTAGTCATCCTTGATAAATGTAAGAATCATAGTTGAGGGAAAAAAATTATTAGAATAAAGTCATTGAATAATGATGAAAAACATAATTCAATTTTTATATACATCCAATGCATGAATTACAAATTTATATAGAAAAAATTATAAAAACAAAAAAACCTATAAAATTAGCAACTATAGTTTCAAAATCAATCATTTTATCCATATACAACACAAAATAAACAATATCATAATATTTCACATATCTCAACAACCATTAGATAATTCATCAATTAATTAATCATACTCATAATTTCAATATATAATAATAAATATAGCATTAATTATCTCAAATCATGACATAAATATTTCATAATTAAACAACCATTAATTATATCATCTCATATATCTTGATATCTCATAATTAATTCATAACTTAACTATATTAAACCAATTATCTCAATATCTCATAATTAATCCACCGATTAATTATCTAAATCACAAATCCCTAAATTCATTAATTAATCCTCCAATTAAGTATGAAATTATGAATACCCTAATTCTTAGAATTAATTTCCCAATTAATTATTTAAATTTAAATCCCCTTAATCTCATAATTAACTCTCTAATTAATCATCTATTTCAATAATAATCCCATTAATCAATCGACCGCATTAACTAATCCAATTTTGGAATTAAAATTTTATAAGGAGTTATAGAAATCCTTAAACATGAATACATGTATCGAAATCATGACTATGGGGATTTAATATTAGACCACCTACCTTAATTCTTCAAATAGTAATCACCCAATGAAAATCCCTAAAAATTGAGTGACACGGTGACATACATCTAGATCTAAATCTGAAAACCCTAAATCAAGATTAGAAAAAATCAAGATCTTGAAAATATAGATATAGATCTATAATCATAGATCTAGATATAAAAAAATTGATATATATTGTTCCAATACAATAGATTGTAATGCTAAAAGAAAGTGGAAGTAGTGAGGGAAGAAAGAGGGAGGAATGAGTGAACAATTAACTTAGCGAGAGAGAAGTGGCCATCGATTAGAGTTTTGATTCAGGAAGAACAAATGTTGTGGGGGATTTAAATTCATCCAGATATCTCCAAAAATGTGAAAGAGGAAATAGGGTCCAATGGGGGTAGAAATAGGTGAGTTTTGGGGGTTTGGGGAATTTTTAAAATAAATTTCAGGCTTAATTAATTATAGGGAAAGGTTAGTTGTTATGGGGAACATGGTTTGTATTAACTATGCCCCAACTGTGCACATATTATTTTAGGGTGAATGGTTACTCTTAATATGGAACATGGTTGGAAAAACTGTTCACCAACCATGAAAATCCCCTTTGTCTAGGGTTTTATGGTTTTCTGGGCTGAGGTGTATGGTTTTCCCTAACTGTGCACCAACTGTGTACAACCCCTTTTTCTTCCATTTTTCTAAAATTCCAACCCAAACATACCCCAATTTAAAACCCAAATAAATATTAATCAAAACATAATAAAATAGTACCTTTAAATGATCCCGATACAATTCCATAAAAGGTTAGGATCTTACAATCTCCCCAACTTATAATAGCTCTTCCTAGAGCTACACTCCAAAAATTATCTAATATTCTGAGTAAACAATATCAAGCCACTAATCCTACATATCTTCCTCCCTTTCCCAAGTATACCGAGGCACACACCCATGTTACCACAGTACATTAACTCTCGGTACAGTTTTTCCATGCACCAATTTTCCACTATGATCTAACACACATATCAGATGCTCCTTAAAGGATGAATCTACCTATAGATCAAAATCATCCATATTGATCACATGATAAGGGTTGGGATGATACTTCTGAAGTTTTTATACATGGAAAAAATCATGTATTGTGCTATATTTCTATGGAAGATCTAATTGTCCAATCACTGGCCTGATTCTCTCCAAAATCTCAAATGGCTCGAAAAACCTAGGTAAACCAATCTAGGAGACACCCAAAATAATACATGATCACCCTATTTAAACTCTAGGGGTCTTAGATATCTATCATCATAAGAATGTTTTCTACTCTGACCCATATCCATATGTTTTTGAGTTAGCTTCACATGCTCTAGCATCTACTACACAAGAATCAGTATCAACAACTCTGAATCACCTGCCTATACCCAACATAGTAGTGATCTGCATGGTCTAACATAAAGAGCCTCATATAGTGCTATCTGTATAGTTTCTTGATAATTTTTGTTATAGGAAAACTACACTAAAGAAAATTTATTCTCCCAAGACCCGCTGAAGTTAAGAACACACACCCATAGAATATCCTCAAGCACCTGTATAGTATGCTCAGAGTTCCCATATTTTTTTTGGTGTAAATCCATGCTCAATAATACTTTTGTATTGATATCCTTTTATAGTCCTTTCTAGAAGGATAAGGTGAATATTGATTCATAATCTGAAACTATAGTCCCTAGCACCCTGTGTAGATAGACTATCACCCAAACATACAAATCTCTCAGCTTCTCTAGTGAGAAAGTCTCATGTATAGTCCAAAAATGTGATACTTTTTTTAGTCGATCCATAATAACTCAGATAATGTCATTCATCCTTGGAGTCTTCAGGAGACCCAAAAAAATTCCATTTTTACATCATCCCACTTTAATTATGGAATGGTTAAAGGATAGAAAAATCCTCCAGGTCGTTGATGCTCTACCTTCGCCTACTTGAAGTTTCAGTATCATTTCATGAACACTACTATCTCTTTTTCCATGCCTAGCCATCAAAACTGTCGTCGTAGGTCATGGTATATATTGGTCACCCCTGGATATAACTCCCAATTCAAGGTATGAAATTATTTTATAATATTATCTCACATTATCATAGGTATAATAATCCAATTATTTATTTTTATGATCTCTTCCTCATCTATGATCCAATCATAAGGTGTCTCCCCAACTTCAAGAATTTCCCTCATGGTCAGACACTCTAAATCCTCATACATATTGTCTTTAATCTATCTAAAAAGTATAGTCTCCACTAAAAATGATATGATATTCATCTTCTCATGATTCACCTCAACCACCAAATGCACCTCATCTAACAAGGTCGTCATGTTCTACTCTGTGTTAGACTCCTAAACTAAATGAGCTTGTGATTTCCTTCTCAAAGTATTGGCTGAACATTTAATTTTCTCAGACATATATTCTAGCTAAAAAATTAAATTACTACATATAATCCACCCACCTCTACTACCTAATATTAAAATATCACTACTATGAAGATATAACTAAAGCTTTTATAATGGGTAAAAAATGTAAACTTCTATCCTAAAAGATAAGGTCACCAAAACATCAAATAATAAACCACTACTTCCAGCTTGAGATCATGTGTAGGGTAGTTTCATTCTTGTATTCTCAACTATAAAGACCCAAATGATAAAAATCTATATATATTCATTAATATTTTCTGAGTCTAATCCAATAAGTGTGACAATAGACCATATACTCCTCACCTAGCTCTGGAAAGATCACGATATGTGTTGATGTCAAGTGATTATTCACCTCTTGGAAGGACTTCTCACATTCTTCTAACCAATTATACTTTATCCCCTTTTGTTTAAGCTTGATATCTATGCTAATAAACTGGTAAATTTTTGGATGAATCTCTGATAATATCTGTCTAACCCCAGAAATCTATAGATTTCTAATACGTTCTTGGATTTCTATCAAGAATCCTATGCCTGAACCTTCTTTAGGTCCACTAACACACCTTCCTCCAAGATGATGTGTCCCAAGAAGTGTACCTAGTTTATCCAAAACCAAAACTTATATATCTTAGAATATAGTCGATATTATCTTGGTATAATCAGGACTATGTCAAGATGTTGGGAATGATCATCATGAGTCTTGGTGTACACCAAGATTTCATCCAAAAATACTGTAAGGAACTAATCCAAGTACCGGTGGAAGATTCTATTCATCAAGTCCATAAATACTAATATTAATCAGTTAACCCAAATTTCATTACAACGAACTCATATAGACCACACTTAATTATAAAATTAGTTCTCATTATATCATAAATCGGAACACACAACTAATGATACCCCAATCTCAAGTGAATATTTGAGTTCACACAAGCTCCTCTCAAATGGTCACATATATTTTTGATACATGGAAGATGATATTGGTTCATCATAGTCATCTGATGAAATTTATGATAATCAACTACAAAAGTATAGAGTCCCATTAGACTTCTTTAAAAATAACACTATAGAACACCCAATGTGACATACTCATATCAATAAATCCCTTATCCTCCAATATTTCAAGATGAGTCTTGAGCTCTTGAATATTAGTAGGTTACATTCTGTATAGTGTAATAGAAACTTAATAATCTCTCGGAATGAGTTCAATAGTGAATTCAAAATCTCTATCAGGTGGAAGCCCTAAGAACTCTTTAGAAAAAACATCCTGAAACTATTACACAATGGGTAGAAATATTTCTTGCTTCACACCTTCATCATTTGAAAATAAACTAGAAACATGGGCTATGATCTCTCCCAATTACTGAGTAATTGTCCCTACTCAACCGACCAAGATATCCCACCCTCCATGATGAATGTAATCTTCACCCTTAGGAGACATAAACATTACTCTCCTATAGTAACAGTCAATGTGGACTAGGTATGCGAATATCTAGTCTATATCCATAATTAGTTTTAATCCTAACATATCAATAATATAGAGATCTCATATAAAATGATACTTCTCAACCTCAATAGAACATCCCTTTCACAAAAAGATGTCTCTAGACCGTACTCCCAATGGTGTATCTATTATCATTACCATGCTCACAAACTTGATCACCAGGCTCAAAAACATGATAAGTTTTGAAGATATAAAGGATTTAGAGGCACCAATATCAAATAAGTCACTAGATGATGTAAAAGATACAAGAATATTACCTCTTATTGTTAATGTTATAGAGTCACTATCCACAAGTGTAGGCTACACTGCATGTATTTTTCCTACGCCTCTTCTATGAGATGTAGTCTGGCTCACCTAAGTTACACCACTTTATTGATATGGGAAGGAATCACCACTTCTGTTGTATCTACCACCTCTTCTAGTATAACTCCACCTTTTAGACTGACAAGGTTAAAAATATCCCCTTCCTTCCCCTTGGTTCGGTTTACCTCCACCATCAATAACTGTTTGTCATTTTGACCTATAGAATTTTTGTAGTTGACCCATCTTGTCAAAATATAATCACTCCACTTGTGGTCAAAGATTTTTTTGACGATGGTGGTTTAGCCTAGTTGACTAGTGGAAAATCACTAGATAAAGGTCCTATGGAACTAACATTTCCCCTGGACACTTTTTTTCCACTACTCTGGATAAAGTTGTCATAGATATTCTATATGCTCTTGAAATTCATACCCCCTGATCAACCAACTAAAAACAACTATCCTTGACAAGATCCTCTATTGGGTTCCCCTTAGCTATGACAACATGATCCACCACCTCAGGAAACTTATTTAATCTAAAGAGGTCGACTTGAGACTTAATATCACACTTAAGACCATCCTGAAAGCATATCTCCGTAGTTTTGTCATCTTCTGCTAACATTAGAGCAAATCATTTTATATCTGTAAAGAGTCTAGCATTATCCATCATAGACATGTTCCCCAGAGTCAGATGCATAAAATATTCTTTTATGTCCTCTCTCAGTGTCTCTAGATAGATGTGTTGTAGGAACTTCTCCAAAAATTCCTTCTATAGAATTTCATTATCATGTCCAGTTCATGCATGAATGTATCACTAGTGCTTCACTGATCCTTGTAGCATATAAGTGTCCAAATTGAACCTCCTCTCTGTACGGGTCTCTAAATGGTCGACTGTCTTCTTTATAGACTCAACCTAGAATTCATCTAACTTAGGTTCACCCTATCTAGTAAAATATAGATGGTACTACATCTGAAAATCTCTTTTTATGTCATGAATTCTCTTGAAAACTTTCCCTAGGTCTATTTCCCTGAATTTCATAAATCAAGTGAACTTCTTTCAGAACTTTTCTCCTACTTCCTCACATGACACTATTAGTGCCTCAGGTTCCAATGATGGCAGATCATCTTCAGTTATCTCCTCTTATTGTCCATTCAATAAGTGTTATCATGGAGGCATAACACTATAATGTCAAACACACATATTAGGACTCATAACATAACTTTAATAATATTATATATAAGAGTAATAATCACAAAACGTCTTTTCCCAAATTCTCTCAATGTGGTCAAAATTGTGGAACTATCACTACCCTTAACCACCCTACTACCAGGTCTTGGTAATCTAATGGAATTATCATTATTCAAGTTTCTCATTTAGACACCCAATTATTCATATTATTTCCTCATTTTACCACTTCAAATGTCATATTAGGGAACTTTTTCATCTAAATTTCACATGTAATGAAAAACAATTTAAGTTCAACAACATACCTAAAACTTGTTTTCCCATGCATTCCAAAAATGATTCAAGTCACAAAATAATCCTAAGTGCCTAGAATGATGCATGCAGACTCAACACTCATTCATAATAGGACACAAGTTAATTTTCAACAATTCTTTGAAATATATTCACATCATAAAACAAATGCATCACTCATGGTGAAATAACATTCAACTATATCAATGAACAACCATAACAACAATCCCACCCTGGGTACTCGGATTTTCCCCCATACATGGGTTTGTAACTCCCATACACAAGATCATTATCGATGCCCTATTCTTCCTAGTTTCCTATATACCATTCCCCAAACAGAAATAAAAAATTATAAAAGAAAATAAAACCTCTTTGATGCTACTTTGTAACGTTCTGACTTGGGTGCCACATGTTGGTTCCCTGAGTCGATTGGTCATGTGACTTGAAGCGTGCCTCCCTGTATGTCAGATGTTACAGACTAGCAGTGATGGTATGATAATTCATTCATGGGGAGACTATTATTTAATCAGAGTAATACACCATCAGAAATAAGTAAATGATAGTGGAATCATATATAACCATAAAAATTTTCAATCTCTCAAGATAATCAAAGCAGTAAATACAATATCCCTCTAAAAAAAGAAAACATGTCATGACAATGTAAGTGTCAAGTGTATAAATTTAAAATTTAAAATAAAGACACCAATGAACCCTAAGTGGGTCTCGAACCATGTATGGTTCCCTCATCCAAGCTCCATCCTTAAATCATCTATCTAACTCAGGGTCTTTTCCCAAAACTTGTCCTACAACAATAAAGTCTATTCATGTGCCGATCAGGTTACCCAAGTAGGGTGTAATTAAAACAAAGTAGTCCACCACCAATGGTTTCTTAAAAAATTCCAATCAATAAAAGTGTTTGAATTTATACAAATAAATAAATATAATTCATAAATAAACACTTTATCATATTATTTAATATTCTCTATTTAATCACATAAACCCCTAGGTTCCAGAGAACACAGAAAACTCAATACTTACTTTGGACCATGCTAGAATATGATCTATCCTCAAGGGATATAAAATTTGAATTTCCATTTTTCTATTCTTAATACTTGATGAATGTCCATTTTACCATTCACCATTTAATATCAAATAATTGAATGAGCATGTTACCATTAATAATACTTAGTCAAATGTTCATGTTACCACTTAAAATTTAATAAAATATAATTGAATAAGCATGTTACCATTCATAATAGTTTTCCAAATATACATTTCACCATTTACCATTTAATAACCCATAATAAACAAAATCATAATATTACACATATCTCAACAACCATTAATTAATTCATGAATTAATTAATCATAATCACAATTTCAATGTCACATAATTAATATACCATTAATTATATCATCTCATGACATCAATATTTCATAATTAATCTACCATTAATTATATCATTTAATATATATTTATATCTCAAAAATAATTTATCAATTAACTATCTTAAAACAATTATCACAATATCTCTTAATTAATCCCCCGGTGAATTATCTAAATCACAAATCTCTCATCCTCATAATTAATCCTCTCATTAATTATCTAATTGGGAAGCCCTGAATTCTTATAATTAATTTCTAAAATAATTATATCAATGTAAATCCCCTTAATATTATTATTAAATTCCCAATTAATCATATATTTCAAAAATAATTCAATTACACAATCGGCCACATTAACTAACCCAATTTAGGATTTTGAATTTACTAAAGAAAGCTATAAATCCTAAAACATGCATACACATATCAAAATAATGACTATATAAATTTAATATTATACCACCTAACTCAATTCATTGATGAATAATCAGCCAATATAAATCCCTAAAAATTGAGCAGCATAATGATGTAGATCTAGATCAGAATATCAAAACCCTAAATCAAGATTAGGGAAAATATAGATCTTGAAAAAATATATCTAGACCTATAATCATAGATATATTTATAAAAAAATAGACATATATTTTTCCAATACAATGTATTACATCATTGAAAGAAAGAAAAAATAATGTGGGAAGAATGAGGGAGGAACAGGATAAGAATTTTCTTGCTCATAGAGAAGCGACCTTCGATTTGGGATTCGATTCACAAAGAATGGAGGAAAATAGGGCTAGAAATTCAATCAGAGTGATCACAAAACGTGAAATATTACCAGGGGTCTAATGTGGGTAAAAATATGTGAGTTTCGGGGCTTCTATGAATTATTAAAATAAATTTTGGGCTTAATTAATTCTCATGCACAGTCATCTGGTATGGGGTGCAAGGTTTTTCCTAACTATGTTCCAAACATGCACCTATTAATTTAGGGTTTCATGGTTACTTATAATATGGAACATGATTAGACAAACTATGTTCCAACTATGAAAATACCTACTATCCAGAGTTGCACATTTTTCTTGGATGGGCCCTAAGGTTTTCCCTAACTGTGCATCAACTATGTACTACCCCATTTTCTTTCATTTTTCTCAAATTTCCACCCAAACACACCCCAAGTTAAAACCCAAATAACAAGTAATCAACACTTTATAAAATAGTTCCTATAAAAAATCCCAAGACAACTCTATAAAAGGCTGGGATCTTACATCTAGTCCATACTTTGGTACATTATGTGGAAAGAATTCTTGTTCCTCTAGAACTGACTGCACCAATTGGAGTTCATGCTGGCTAGTTTAATGTGGGAAAATAATATGAGTTATTAGTGGGGGAAAACCACCATTAGAGTGATTTTCTATTTTTATAGCTGGAAGTATATGACATTATACTTGGCATGTACTAGTTTTATTCCATTCAGGTTATCATGAATTACTTCGGTAGTCCCATCTTAATATATGACCCTAATGGTGGAAAGCCGAAGTTTATTGGAATGAGAGACCCTCTAATGGATCCAATGTGTATTGAGCCTCACTCATCTTTTATGGTAAGGTCAATACTGAGTTTTTTGGATGATAATTCATTTTTATTTCCATGATTATTTTAATAGTACACTAAATTATTCATTGAAGTGGTTGTGATGCTACCCCCTGAACAATAAATCAATTTTGGTATATAATCGTATCTAGGATTTTCCCAGATAATGATGCCCCCGTATAAAATGGTCCCCAATGAGTTATAGGATCTTCAATTCTAGGTTGGAGATTTCTTGAAAATAGGATTCATTCAGCCTATTATGACACTATAGGGAGCTCGATTTCTATTTTTATAGAGGGTATATGGCAATATACGACTGTGTGTTGATTATCATCATTTGAATCAAGTGGTGATGAATAATAGATATCCTCCCCCATGGATTTTCTATTTATTTTATTTTTTAAATGGAACTAGATAGTTCTTGAAGATCTTCATGTAGATTAGATATCATCATATGTGAGTAACGGTTAAAGATATCTAGAAGACTTATATCCAATGTTTTTACACGCATTATATGTTCATTGTAATGATCTTTTATGTAATGAATGATATATCTATGATTATAGGCTAAACTAATTTATGTTCCATGATATTCAAGACTAGATATTGGATTACATTATCAAATACATCCTTTTGTTTTCAGTGTTTGAGAAGAAGTATGATAAGAATATTTGTGAGCCTTTTTGGGAGTTCTTAGGTGTAATATGATAAATAATAATCTTTCAATGAGTGATTTATGGTCTCAATAGATCTCTTTTGAGGGACATGATGTATCTTATCATAGAGTATCCATATATCCTTTAAATCTAGAGGTAGTGGTTTATTGGATATCCCCCATGAATGTTGTAGAGGTATAGATTTTTCTTCATCTTTTTTATTACTACCAGAGGTTTATAATAAAGCTATCTAGTATTTCAGTATCTATTACCTTTTTACTAGATACGATTAATCATTTGTGTGGATTAACTAGTTTTAGGGTACATTGGAGTGTTTTAAGAAGAATCTAGTTCATGCTCTAATTTTATGTCTATAATAGGAGAGTATTGAGTTTATGGTTTACTTTGATTCTCTTTGTCAATGCATGGGTTATGTGTTGATGGATAAGAAAGTTGTTATCTCTTAAGGGTCTCATCAGTTATGAATTTTTTGAATATAACTATGAAACCCATTATCATGAGATTTTTATGGTGGAATTTTCCTTATAATTATGATGATACTATCTCGTCACTGAATGTTATGTTCTCTTTATGGATAAAAAGATTCTAAAGTACACACACTCCCAACAAGACTTGGATCAGAGGAAGAGCTAGTAGATGGAGTTCTTACAAGACTAGAATATGGATATTTCTTTTAAATTAAGTAATGGGAATATTGTGGTGGATACATTTAGATGGAATTCACATTATGAAGTGGATCATGAGTTTGGATACTCTTTTAGAGTCATGGAACATTTTTCATTGATTCACTTTGAATATAAAATCCTCATAATTTATCATTTCCCATTAAACCCTAGGTGACCCAAGGCCTCTTTTTAGAATATTTTCAATCCCCTTAGCTTTGAATAATCTCCCAGCCTCTATAAATCAATTCATGGTGAAATGAATATAGATTACACTTATTTTATGGTTATTTTCTCTTTTTTATTATTTTTTAATGATATGGTTGATTTTTCTCCATATTTTCATAAATTTTATAACAATGTAAGACTAATTTATCCCATTTGGTTGTTTTTTTATTAATCATTTGTTCCCTGCAGAAGATATAATTAGAACATTCTGATTGGTTTTCTATTCCTGCTAGATTAATGTTGAAATATTCATATTGAGGTTGGGTATTTGTTTACATTGTTTATTTAAAGTGAAATTGTGATATTATTAAGCATTAACCTTTTGGGTAATAGAAAAATTATCCTGATAAATATATGAACATGAAAATTAAATGATGAGTTTTTTTTCATTTGGTATTCATGATCTCAGGTGTATCTTTTTATGTTGTTATTATGTCATATTTTTATAGATAATTTATTAATTACATATTATTGATATTGTTTTGTTCAATATGGTTATTTTTCTAGAAATATGATAAAAAATATAAATACTAAATTTTTATCATGTGACTAATGTAAGAGGCAATAAATTTTTAAATGTTCTTACTTGCCTTTGATGGAATATGGATTTAATGCTAAAAGATTGTTTATGTATATTTTTAGATATTAATATCTAATGAGGTGTCGGTTTCTTGTTGCTGAAAACATGTTCATAATAAACTATCTATTTCAAGATGTGAATTAAATGGTATTTTGTAAAATATAAGTGATTTTTTGCTGAGTGATCTCTCTCCTATTGTGTAATGATTGTGTGCCTTGGTTCTTTGCCTTATTTTCTCCATGAAGGTGTAATTATGAAAATACATTTGTTTCTTGTATACTTACTCCTTCATGATAAATATATATGGTTTTTTAGATAAATTTTTTTCTGATAACCTTGTATATGTAAGGGATGGGAGTCTAAGTTATAGTGATGGTAAATATCAGTGGCATAAGTATTGATTTTTCTAATATATACAATGGTGTGGGAAAATATGGAGTTCCACGTGAGTTTAAAGATGGGATGTATTATTGATAGATCTTATCTTTCTTGATGCTTATTTAACTAGTGGGTTAGTATGATTATTTATTCTTTCGGGTTCTCATAGCTTGATAAAGTTTAACTATATGCACCGAAACTATATCTTAATGAGGTAGCTTAGGCTGAGTCTAGGAGTGCCTAGATAATTTAGGAATATTAAATGAATCAATAAATAACCTATGATATGGTGTGTTGTTTATAGTTATGATGCTGAGTTATTTATATCATAGTAATATACATCATGGGATAGTTGAATGGGATTTTCCATGTAGCATGAGTTTTAAATCTATTTTTTGTAATGTGTGTTGTTAAATCATGTTATATTTAATTTAATAGTAAAATAAGATTTAAATTGATATAAAGAAACATGAGTATTTATTTATAATTATGTAAATAAATGATAATGGATTTTTAGCAAGTAATTAATAATGATGAAATAAATAAAAATATAATAAAAAGAATAATGGTGTCAAAGACACAAGGATTATGAATATTAAAATGTTAATCTAGGATAATGTTTATTGAATGTTTTAAATTTGTGGGAAAGGGTTGATTAATTAATAAGGACACGATTCTTATGTGATGGTCAAATATCTAGACCATAGTAATGGCAATTGGGGGGTATTGTGTGATGTATCAACAAATGAGTCTAATGAAAGGTAATATACCATATTTCAGTTGTGTATTATAGTTATTTATGTGTTATGATTTCTTACACTTCACTACCTATGTCAGTAGAGAAAACAAGACACATGTTGTTTAGGGGTGTTTTCTCTGACATCTGGGATTGTGAGGAAAATATATGATTGACTTCTCCCACTCCCAAACTCTCCCATTGGATGTAGATGTGTATAGGTGTATCCTAGGATATAATTTGTTATGGTATATGGTGCATTAATTCTTATCCTATGGTGGCTCTTAGTTTTACTATACATATTTCTGTGGGATGTAACATCTTGAGATATAGAACATACATGAATCTAGTCATGGTGGATTTGACTTTTGATGGGTGTACATGCATGGGATGTTATTGATTAGAGTATAATTAATTTATAGAGGATGTAGTGTATTTTATAAATAAACATGGTAACTAATGGAGGTGGTGAAAATGAGATGTTAGTTTTTACATGATAAAACAATGTCTATGATACTAATTCATAGGATGTAGGATAACTAGCTGTGTATAACGGATGAGAAAATGATGTAGATGTTGGTACATGATAGAAATAAACTTGTGGGGAAGTATAATTATTTCAACCTTATTTATATATATAATTTAGTAATGGAATGGTTTTATTCTATGCATTACATAGTGATAGATCCATGGTGATGAGAGAAACAAAAATATAATTGTTTAGTTGATGATTTAGTTTCATTTATTTTTTCACTGGGTTTTTCTATGACTCTTTCACATTTATCACAAGATATTACTAAGAGTATCCTACTGATAATACATGTAATGATCACCCTACGTATATAAAAAAAATTAGGTCCACTGGAGCTGGTTGGTGATCAAACTTGTAGTACTAGTTTTAGGTGGTATTCAACAGATTTTGCAGAATCATCGTCACTTATACTGATTTTATTTGATACTTTCCTTTTTTTAATTTTAGTTGTACCTAATTATGTATGGAATTACATGTATTTGGATCACTTATATTTATTTATAGTGTTCGTTGTTTGTTTTTTTCATCTTATATATTGTGCCTTTTAGTATTAGAGGGTAATACCTCATATGTGTGTTATTTATATATCCTAAGTACTAGTCGCCAACCTATGTCCTACTACAGGCGGTCTTCTTTGTTTATTATCTACCTTTATCCATTTTAATCCAAGGTGAGGTTCCTTTGGAGGGTGGGGTCATGAAAATTTAGTATTTTAATGACTCTATAACTCAAGATGAGAAAATATTCATAAAAAATTTAATAACGCCTTATTTAGAAGGTAAAAATTTTCAATAAACAATATCATATGAAATTGTTAAAGGGGTGAGAGAGAAAAATAGAATATATTAACCTCATAAAATTTTAGATAAATCTAAAGTAGTTAATATATTCTAGAAAATTTGATTGGATAAATTCATAATCATGAGGATGATATCACTCTAGACCTTATTGAATATATTAACTAACTTTTTAATGATGATTCATCAATTAGCAATGGAAGTGATTTTTATTTCATGGAACTAGGGTTATATGATATAAAAATTATCATTATAATAGCTTTATCATCTTACGAATAGATAAAATAAAACCATTTCTCATTGAATAGGGATAACACAATTATATAGACCCTCAATTTTCATACATTAACATTACATAACTTTTTTGGAATTGTTTCGGTGCGGATGTGCGTCGGGTTACGCTGTTCCGCCAGGACGCGTTCGCGCGTGCACCCGTCAACCCGAGGGGATGGGTGCGCGGCTTGTGGTCCCGCAGTCCCGCTTTCCAAAGGCGGGCGGCATCCGTCCCTTATTCAGGGGCGTCTGCTCCTTGATCGAAACCGGGATGATGGGATGTCGGCTCCTCCTTCCTTGGACGTCTCCTCGGAACTCGTCGCCTAATCCGGGTCTCCCTCATAGATTTAAGACATGCTCGTGAATCTCGTTCCCGGTGCCATATCTTCATGGACACCGGTTAATTACGCTGCTTCCGCCCGGACGCTCCAAGGAGTCTGTTCGGGGCAGCAACCTGCGGTGAGAAGGCCGGGTGGCTCTGGGTGCTGGGGGCGTGTCGTAACACTGCGGCTCTGCACGTCTGTCTTCCGTCCCTAATAGGGCTTCTCGAAGGCATGATGGCCTGAGGCATCCCGCACTGGGTGCGGGGAACTGTGTCACCTGAGGTTTTCCTCAGCTTCCCATGTTTAACACGGGGTATGCCGCGAGTTTAACGTCCAGCGGGGACGGCATCGGACCGATCAACACGAAGAGTGGATCAGATGACAGAACCCCTTGCGGGGAACCTCCGACGCTGGGGCCAACGCATGGGCAGCTTCCCAGGTGATGTGGAGTGGAGAGAAGTGGCATGACCCCACCGGGATGTGGTGGCCCGGGTAAGGATCAGGATGGATGATGGAGTGAAGAGCTTGGACCCCGTAGGGGCTTCCTACGTACCGCGCGTTAGAACGGATCAAAGTCAACGTAGTTCGGGTATACAGTTTAACGTCATGCTGGACGTCGGCAAGCCGACTCACGAAGAGGTCGAGGCCGCCGGGCGGAGGATTGAACCGAACCACCTCGCACAGAGGGAGATGGAACGGCCGGGTGGATCACAGTTTCACGTCATGCTGGACGATAAAAGGAGAGATGGAAAAAGGGACAGTGGGGAGGCACAGTGGAGATACAGACGTGCAGTCTCCCACAGGGGAGGATTCATAGGTGAATCGACGCAAGTGTGAACCCTGGAGGGGTCCACTGATGGACGAACCGACGTGAATACGACCGGGACGACCAAGTGGTGGGCTTGAACCTCAGGGAGGCTTCCTACGTACCCTGTTTAGAAGACAGGGATCAAAGTCCACGTAGTTCATTCTGTCAGGACTTACGCACTTGAGGCAGCCCGGATGCGGCAAAACTCAGTTGGAAGGGACTTGGACCGAAAGTAGGAGACACCTCGATCCCAGTCACACCCTCTACTGGCTTCGGCAGTGGGGGAGCGCAATGGAGATACACATGTGCAGCCCCCCACAAGAAACTAGGGGTTTGTAATACCCTACCCCCGTAGGGAAAAGCCGCTCCCATTAAATCGTCCCTAAAGAGGGGCAATCCCGACATCCCTGCAGAGACGAGCGGGTGGGGGCCACATCCAAACCGGGGGGACCCTGCGTGCGAAGCACGGGATCGGGTGATGCGGACGGTTTAACATCTTGCCGGACGAAGTACAGTTTAATGTCGTGTGTTGAGGACGAAGCGGACGGTTTAACGTCTTGCCGGACGAAGTACAGTTTAACGTCGTGTGCTGAGGACGAAGGTGCTTGGCAGTTTAACGTCTTGCAGCACGGACGATAGGGGCTAGGCAGTTTAGCGTCGTGCAGCTTGGACGTAGTACAGTTTAACGTCATGTTGGACGGATGCAGTTTAGCGTCATGCGGGACGAATGTGCAGTTTAACGTCATGCTGGACAAATGTGCAGTTTAACGTCATGCTGGACGTATGTGCAGTTTAACGTCATGCTGGACATTGGTTGCCGCCGATGGGTCCGTGTCACTTCGCGCAAGCCTGGAGGGCCGCACGGAAAGACAACGCACGGTGCGGGAACCTAGGATGAAGATCATCGGGCGCCACGCAGGCGGGTACCCTCAGGGGGTCAAGGGGGGCGACCCTGGCGGATTGCGCGCAAAAGAGGAGCCTTGCGCGCAAAACAGCAGGTCGGCGCGCAAAATGGCGGGCTGGCGCGCAATTGGGCCAGCCCTTTGCGCGCGGATGATTGAGATTGCGCGCACCGGGCTTCGGATAGCTCGCGGGGGCAACGGCTCATTCTCTAAAGAATGGCCACTTTGAAAATGGGGGGTGCGCGCAATCGGGCTGGATTGCGCGCACCCGGGGGCGATTGCGCGCAAGAGGCTTCTTTTGCGCGCAAAGGCCTTCGGGTTAAGGATTATTGAAAGGAAAGGAGCCAAGGGGATTGCGCGCGAAGGCGAACCCCAAGGCTCTATTGCGCGAAATAAAGGAGGTTACCTGAAGATCGGCATTGCGCGCGGAAGGGGTTGGATTGCGCGAACGAGCGACGCTTCGGATTCTGGCAACCAACAAAACGTCGGGGGTCGCCTTATATTTATAGGAAACCCCGGGCGCGGAATCCGGTCTCGGGCGCGGAATTCCCTTCGCGGGCGCGGAATCAGGACCCGGCGCGCAAGGGAGCCGCGCAGGCCACGGGCGCGCAAAATAGCGCGCCGGCCCAGCGCATTGCGCGCATCCCGGGAGGATTGCGCGCCGCGACTCAACTTTGCGCGCGGGCCTCTGAAATTTCGCGCAAGTCCTCCGGGCCCTCCGGAACGTGCCTCTGACTCCAAATATCACTTCGCTTTCCGCATCCGGAGCTTCGTTTGGGAACAACGGACTTTTCCGGCGTCTACAAAAGCCCCCCCTCGGAATCTGATCGGCGAGAGGTCGCAACGATCGGGTTCCGAGGGAGACGCCGGAATGCCGAAGTCCTAGGCTGCGCGGGACTTAGGCGCGCAAAAAGGGGCGCCGGGCACGCAATTCGCCGCCGCGGTCGCGCAATCGAGTGTTCCGCGTGGCGCGGAATCCCGGCCTCGTCTATAAATAGGGGTCCGGGGTTCCGCGTTCCGTACACAGGCCTTCCGTGCGATAAGCTTCAACGCTCTCGTGCGCGAAATCGCCTTTTCCGGTCGCGAAATTCTCCCGATCGGCGTGCAAAACCATCCGGAATTCGCCTGTCTTTGCGCGAAAAACCGGAACTTTGCGCGACATTCTTCCCAATTGCGCGCCGTCCACTTGGATTGCGCGCCAACCTTCAAACTTCTCTACTAGCCTCGTCCGATCCCGCACGCTTCATCCCTTAACCCGCACGACTCCCGAAACTTCTGAGATGGCCGCGCATCAAGGAAATGAGGGGGATGCCGCCATTCGCAGAGCAGAGATGGCGGCGAACGAGGAGGTTTACGGAGCCAAGGAGATTGTTTCCAACAATCAATCCCTGTTCGACTTGCTGACGCCGGCCTAGAAGACATATCCACTGTCGGACAACCTGCCGCTCTGGAACTTCGGCATCCTAGATGAGGTTCCGGTGCCAGGGTTCGAGGTTGATGCGCCACGGACCTGGGTGACTCGGGAGGACGAGCTTCCCCGCTATAACATCACCAACAATGGGCATCCTGCCAGGGAGACCAGGCACTTGGACGTCTATGTCCTGAACCTGAGGACGCGAACCATTGACGGGGGTGAGCCTACTGCGGAGAATTCTCCAGCCCTCTACTCGAGCACATATCGCCAGAGTGTCACTGACGACACCAAGGGCTGGCTGAAGGACTGGGACTTGCGGTCTGGGGGCAATTTCACCAGTGAGTGGGCCTGGGCGTTCTGGGTACGCCACACTTGCGATCACTTCGCAGAGGAGCTGCGGTACATCGGCCTATTTGAGGCGGTGTGGACGTCGCAGTTCCACTTCTACCAGCAGTCCGAGCTCGGGCCGGAGCTGTTCACCCGCTGGTCTCCGGATACCAACACCTTCCATCTTCACCATGGGGAGGTCGGCATCGGTCTCTGGGACATCCACTGCATCGGAGGTATCCCGCTGGAGGGCTACCAATACGATGAGTTCCTGCCTCCGAGGAATACCTGGGGTGACAGGTCACGGACTCCCATCCTGACGTGGCATCTACTGGACCTGGCTACAGAGCGGCTCGGGGTCAAGGACTTCCAGAAGGACATAGCCTACAAGGAGTGGTTCGGCCAGTTCTTGGAGCATGACCCAGCGGTCAAGATGCCAGGCAGGGGGAAGCGGTGCCCGACCGCAGCTCAGAGGAGCCGGAACGGGTCGTACTGGAGGGTCCTGGAGACGGGCGACTACCGCTCATGGGGGTACCGCGTCATCGAGGCCCGGGACCCAAATGTCCGGTACGCGGCATTCCTGGCCGCCTTTCTGAGTGGGTGGCTCCTGCCAGTGCGGGACGCGAGAATGGGCGTTTTCCCGGCGACACTGGCGGTGGCGGGCGCTATGGCCGCCAACAAAAGATACAACCTCGGGGTCCCAGTGCTGGCGAGGCTGTATGCCATCCTGGGACGCATCTCACGAGGGGGGTCGCCACGAAGGATCTGTGGGCCCTTTCAGTTCTTCCACAGCTGGGTGGCTGCTCACCTCGGTGGGTACACGTTTCCGAACGCCATCATTCCTCCGGGCAACGGCCTGCGACCCTCCCTGCTGAACATCGCGAGGGTCGCTCCGATGACCCTAAGTGAGGAGGGCGTGAGGATTCGGATTGGCAATCATGCCAATTTCAACTTCAGTCTGTTCCCCACTCCCGTCGGCCAGATGATCGATAATGGGCAGGGTCCGCTGGAGCAGCATGAATACTTCCTGAACATGCGGGGCGGGGTGCTCGTGGCTCGGATCGACGGGAAGGTGATCTGCGAGCCTTACGTGCCAACCCGGTTCGCCAGGAAGTTCGGGTGCCTTAAACGAATGCCGAAGAGGGTATTCACTGCTGTCCGGGAGGAGACGAACCCTTGCGTTCTTTGCCAGATGTGGCTGATGTTTTCCGCTTTCGGCTCCGGCAACGTCATCACTCTCCCTCCTACCGGGGTTGACGCAGGCTTGGCAACCGAGTACTCCGAACACTGGGCCATCGCGTACCCCGAGGGGCTTCTACGGAAGCCAGTTCGGCGGCTCGAGGTTACCCGTGCGGAGACCGGGCGTCAAGGAAGGAGGTGAGGCGCCGCCACACGGGGGAGAACGGAGGCGCGCCAAGCAGCGGAGCCGGCGCGAGCAGGGACTTCGGCGGCGGGCACATCGCAGGCTGCCGCTACGACCTCGGCGCCCAGAGAGGGGGCACGCGCGGTGGTCGAAGAGCGGCCCGGGAAGCAGGTGAGACGTCTGCTCAAACCCTCCCATGATGCAGTCTTCCCGACGCTGTGGTCGGCTTGGATGACCCTGCGGCAGTCACTGGGGACCGACGCCATCTGGAAAAAGATTCTCAGAGAAGGAATCCATCTGCCAGAGGTCGGGCGCCTCCATATTGCCGACAGGGTGGACTTCAACCGGCAGTATGCGTATCTGACGGCCATGGACGATTACGCGCGCCAACGTGGTCAGCGTGCGGAGCCATCCCTTCTGGTGAAGGTGATGCTCGGTCTAGAGCCCGCTCCAGAACAGATGCCGCCGGAAGAAGACGACAGTAGCAACGACTCCGAGGAAGAGGAGGAGATGGGGGAGGATGAAGGCTCTGAGGGAAGATCCCATCAGGGGAGTCCGCGGGAGAGCGGCGAGGTGGCCGGCTCTGACAATGTTGATGTCACTGAGCTCCTCGAGGTCCGCTTCTATCCCTACTCAACCTGCTTCATCCATTCCCTTATGCAGCTTCTAACCCATTTCTCCACCTTTCTCAGGAGCGCACGGATGTTGGTCAGGCGTCCTCAGCGGGAGTAGGAGGGGCGCCAGCAGGACAAGGCGGGGGCCAGGCACCCATTATCGAATTGACAAGCGCGGAAGGGCCCCCTGCTGCAACGGTTCCTGCGGCGGCCGGGATAGCGGAAGATGACATTCTGAACTCCCGTAAGTCTCCTTGCTTCTCCTTGCTTTACTGCTGGTGCTTGCCATTGACGATCCGTGACTAACCATGGCATGCCCCGCGCAGTGATCTCAACACTGGAGGCTCGTCGGGTTGCCGAACCCGGGCCATCTACGAGTGGACCAGTGGTGGACATGCCGCCTGCTCCGGAACAGACTTCCCAAACCGAGCCGGCCCCACCAACTGCTGATCAGGGGGCTGCGGACGCCGGCGGTGCTGACATCGGAGAGAGGTCGGGGGCTGACGAGGGTGTCAGCGCCGCTGGGGAGAGAGAAGAAGGTCGTCCAGATGTTGGGGAACCTATCCCTCATGAGGACCTCCCAGGGGCGGACCCTGCAGCAGACCTGCTGGCTGCCTTCCCTGCCTACCGGCCTGCCGACCCCGAGGAGATGGACGACTCGGACGCGGAGGCGGTCGAGGAGAGCCGGATAACGCGCCGCTGGGGGTGGAAGTGCATCCAGCGCTTCCTCAAGCGAGACCCATCGGAGTGGCTGGGGCGCATGGGATCACTTCAAACCTGGCTGCGCTTCCTGTGTGCCGGGGGAGCTGATACTCAACGCCTCCATCTGACGGTCCATGATTTCATGGCCGAAAAGATGCGCGAGAGCTGCCGGCGTGCCGATGTCACACAAAGTCGGGACATGTCGGAGAGCACGCGGGCGCTCCTCGCGGCGGAGCAGGAAGTCCGGCGTCTCGAAGGGCAGGAGGCAGAGAAGGAGGCCTTCGTCGCAACGTGTACCGAGCTTGTGGAGCAACTAGCAGCCCAGCTGGTTGACGCCCAGGTGCAGCTGACGGAGGCGGGCCAACAGATGGTCACAATTCAGGTCGAGCGGGAGCGTGCACAGGCTAGAATCGACGAACTGCGTGCTGCGACCGCCGACGAGGAGAGGGAACGCAGAGAGCGAGAAGCAGCCCTGGAGGCCGCCAGCCAAAGGGTAGCGGCGTTAGAGAGACTCATTCAGCACGCTAATCCCTAGGGGCTTTGTTTTGCCACTCCCAGAACATTTTTCTTCTGCTACCTTGATCCATTTGTATGAACCAATATATTTATCTGCATCTTTTGGCTTAACATGCTCAACCACAATTCACTGTCTTGCGGGAGCGTTAACCAAGCATCAAGCATCCATAGTTGGGCCTGGATTGCTAGAGAAAAGAGGGAGGTCATTCCTAGGAAAGGAGACCTCAAGCCTAATCAATGTATCATCCCCCCAACTTGTTCCAACACACGAGCGGGACAATGCTAGGGGCGTTGAGATTTTATCCGAACATAGGGAAATGAGAAAGGGTGAATCGCGTGTCCCGAATCCAGACATCCACAACGGTCGGCCTTCCAGGAAATTCCCAAGACGGTAGGCGGACAGTGGATCGACCATAACAACTGCAATAGACGGACTGAAGGTCATCATTCATATTGCAGGAGGCGGACCACATGTCATCATGAATACCGCTTTGGGGGTTCCTTCAGACACAAGGGTGGAAATCCAGATCAACAGGGCATGCGAAGCGTGGGGCGAAGTGACGATTGTTCGGACAGAATCCAACGCTCTCAGAATTGCACCACCGTGGGGAAAGCGTATTGGGCGGATGCACTAATCTGGCCGTGAATCACCCCAATTCTCAGACGGCACCTCTTTGACGAGGAAACCGTCGCTTCCCACCATTGCAATGGGGCATCCCGAACTGAATCGGGGAGAATATCACAACTGCACCACTCTACCAGAAGCCAGGCCAGACGGCCGGCGACGAGGAGGGGCGGGACTTAACGATCCCTGAGGCTGGACCCGAGTCGAGATGCCCGGGCGTTCCTACGTACTCCATCAGGCTGGAGATCAAGCCACACGTAGTTCTGAGAGTGCAGTTTAACGTCATGCAGGACGTAGAATCCCGTTTAGGGGAGATCTTAGTTTAGGGTCGTAGAGCTCGGACCATAGGGGTAGATCTTAGTTTAAGGTCTTAGAGCTCGGACCATAAGGAGAGATCTTAGTTTATGGTCTTAGAGCTCGGACCATAAGGAGAGATCTTAGTTTAAGGTCTTAGAGCTCGGACCATAAGGACCTCAAAGTACGCCACATCGTGGTCCTATCCCCTGGATATGCGAAGATGCACTGAGGGATAGTGTCAAGAGTGTCGAGGTTTCGCCTGGTCAGAATGGGAGGTGGAAAATGTGAATCATGCGGCCATTCACTCAAGGACTGGGGGCACCGGAGTAACGATATGGGAGTACTGCCGACCGTGGCGGAAAAGCAGCATCAATATCGCACTAACCGTTGATGAAATGAGGCAGCAAACGAGCATCGACCGCTCAATCGTAGGATTCATATCGATTTGCTGCCCGAGGCCATTGGGGGTACCGGCCCGAGTCGGTGGGAGAGCACTGAGGCATTGTGTCCGAACCGTTCACAGGGGCTCCACCCAGGGCGTAGACGATGGGTCCGAATGAAAGGGAGCACGAAGCCTGAAAAGTGGAGGAAACCTGACCAAGCGGATCCTGACCCTCCTGGCAATAAACCAGAGTACTCTTGACACCGGTGGACCACTGCAAGGGGTCGGGGAACACGCCTTGAGGGTGACCTGAAGGCGGCGGATTCCCCAGAGAAGGGGGAATCTCTAAGAGGTGGGGGGCTGGACCCGAAGTTTCAAACATCCGGGCGTTCCTACGTATCCCATAAGGATGGGAATCAAGCCACACGTAGTTCTCGAAGCGCGGAGCAACACAATCGGGCACCAGCGCGGGGAAGAGTGCGGGTCTGACCCTCGCACACAGGAGCGGCATTTGATATTTCTTGTTTGTCCTTAAGGATGAATGGTTTTTCTTTGTGCGGCGACATGCCTGTGATTGAGAAATCTCTGGCGTCGCCACAATAATCAAGCCACGGAAGGCATTGATGAATGGCGTGGTTATTAACCAGCGCCCAACATGAGTGTCCCCTGAGGAGAACATCACGATGCAGTGTCGTTTCTCGTCGAGCGGCCAAGACGATCACAATTTACGGTCGTGTGGTAGGACCAGACAACACAGTTTAAGGTCGTGTGGTTCGGACCATGGAGGAATCTGCTTATCGCGGTACGGCGGACACGGAGGAGGTGGGAACATACCCAGCCCTGCGGTCACGCACGATTCCAGGAGAAGAGTCTTGGGATAGGGGTCTGCGTATGTCCATCACCCGAGGGGCAGAGATGCTAGCCTCCAGATATACTGGGCCCAGAACGCGATTGTTCGGGCGACTCCTTCCTCCTTATGGGGACGAGGGTCCAGCTACGCATGGCCCTTAGGGAGGATATCCGCATATATCCTTGGTGCTCAGATCATGGGAGCCTCGAACGACATCATTACCCTGGTTGGTCTGTCTAACGTGTAGAGGTGTACTGAAGGTCAGTATGAAGAGAGTGTCGAGATTCCACTACAACGCACAAAGGCGGAGTGTGATGAGGACTGCGCAACCAATGTTCAGAGCCTGAAAGAGCCGACATGGCGATCAAGGACGTTGCTGACCATATTCGCAACACAACATCCGATCGCGTCAGCCTAAGACGGGGCAAGCAAACGAGCATCGACCGCTCAATCGCAGGATTCATATCGATTTGCGGCCCAAGACCCGCCGGTAAATCGACCCGGAGCGGTAGGAGAGCACTGAGGCATCGTACCCAAACCGCTAATGAGGATCCCTTTGAGTGAAGGCTCGAACAAGATGAAGCGCGAGGCCTGACAAGCAACACAGGACTTGTCGGGATTGAATCTGACACTACGAGTCATAGACCGAAGTACCCAAAACATGTTAACAGATCATCGAAAAGGGTCGGAGGACTCACCCTGAGAGCAACCAAAAGAGGGCAGATCCCCGTGATCAACCAAGAGACGGGGCTGGACCTGAAACACAAGCGTCCAGGCGGTCCTACGTATCCCATAAGGATGGGAATCAAGCCATACGTAGTTCTTGAGAGGCAGTTTAACGTCATGCAGGACGATGGGAGGTGTGAGGTAGTCCCACACACGGGGGAGGCGTATGGCGCGGCCAGTAGACCAACGCGAATGAGGACATAATCCCCCGCTCACGCGATACGCCTCGCACAAAAAGGAGGGGAACTTGGGCCAGAGGTCCGACGCGGGATAGAGATTCCCGGGAAATGGGGCTGGGCCTGAAACATGTATGTCCAGGCGGTCCTACGTATCCCCTAAGGATGGGAATCAAGCCGCACGTAGTTCTTGAAGTGCAGTTTAACGTCATGCAGGACGAGAAAAGAAGGGGGGAGCAGAAGGCATCCCCAAACGTGGGGGGCGTACAGCGTGGCGAGCAAACCGACGTGAATGAGGGCATAGCCCCGCGTTCACACCATACGCCGCACACCCGGAGGCAACTGGGCCAAGGGCCCGAGATGGGATGGAAATTCCCAAAGGATGGGGCTGGGCCTGAAACATGAATGTTCAGACGGTCCTACGTATCCCATAAGGATGGGAATCAAGCCGCACGTAGTTCTTGAGGGGCAGTTTAACGTCATGCAGGACGATACGCTGGGCAGTTTAACGTCGTGCAGCTTGGACGTGGTGCAGTTTAGCGTCATGCAGGACGAGGCACTTGGCAGTTTAACGTCTTGCAGCACGGACGAATGCTGAACAGTTTAACGTCTTGTAGCCTGGACGAATGCAGTTTAATGTCGTGCAGGACGTATGCTGAACAGTTTAACGTCTTGTAGCTTGGACGAATGATGCTTGGCAGTTTAACGTCTTGCCGCGCGGACGTATGCAGTTTAACGTCGTGCAGGACGTTGGCACACTCAGACAAAGTACTGCTTGAGGAACCTAGCGTTGGTGGGAGGAGTGACACGCTCATCATCCATAGTCGCTAGGGAGTACGTGCCATTGGGATAGACCTTGTGGACAACAAAAGGTCCCTCCCACTTGGGCTCCAACTTGGGCGGCTTCCTGCCGGGGATCATCGGTGCTCTTAGGGCTAGCACTAGATCACCCTGCAAGAAGGAGCGGAGGCGAACCTTCTTATTGAAATCTCGAGCCATTCTGCTTTGATGCCTCTCCAAGTTGTGCAAAGCGCGAAGTCTATTCTCATCCAGTGCTTCCAACTCGACTAGACGGGCTTCAGCAACTCTGTCCAGCGCTTGCTGGTCGTAGACCGCAGTGCGCAAGGACGGAAACTGGATCTCAATGGGCAGGACGGCCTCAGCTCCATACACCAGGGAATAAGGGGTCATCTGGGTGGAATTGCGAGTCGTCGTCCGATAAGCCCAGAGGGCGTTGGGGAGCTTTTCCGGCCAACTCTTCTTGTTCTGACCAACCATCTTTTGCAGAATGTTAGAGAGGGTTTTGTTAAACGCCTCGATCTGTCCATTCGCCTGCGCATGATAGCGAGATGTATGGTTCGAGCGAATGTTATACTTGGCGTACAACTTCTTCAACTCGGCTGCTCGGAAATTGGTTCTGTTATCCGTGAGGATAGCGTGAGGCACTCCAAATCGATAGATGATGTTGGAGGTCACGAAGTCATCGATCGAACAGGATTTGACCTCTCTGAGCGGAATCGCCTCTGCCCATTTGGAGAAGAAGTCCGTGGCGGTCAGAATGAACCGGCACTGGCGAGCTGTCGCCGGTGGGTAAGGTCCCACAACGTCCAGACCCCAGACTGCAAAGGGCCAGGAATACCTAGTGGTATGGAGAGGCTCCGGCGGCCGATGCACAAAGTTCACATGAACCTGGCACGCATGGCACCTCCTGGCATACTCGATGCAGTCATGGATCATGGAGGGCCAGAAGTATCCCAACCTCCGAATCTGGTGGGACAGCTTCGGTCCAGTCTGGTGGGCGCCACATGAACCAGCATGAACCTCATGCATGACTCGTGGGATCTCAACTCCCTAAAGGCAACGGAGGAGAACACCATCAAACCCGCGTTTGTAGAGGATCTGCTCCAGGCCGGGACTGCTTTGGAGGACAAACTGCGATGCGCGGCGTCGAACTCGCTCGCACTCGGCCCGATCCGATGGAAGAATGCCATGTTGGAGGTACTCAACCAAAGGCGTCCTCCAATCATGGGCTGATCCGACTGTCATATCTGGGGTACTCGGGGCTCCGAGCATAGGGGCAACCGTGGTGAGATTACTTACCAACGGGCCGCGATCTTCTTCCGGGATAACGGGAGCGATGAGCCTGCGGCGCGTCACGCGGACGATCAGGTTTTCCTGTTCAGGCTCCGCAAGTGACGCAGCAAGGCTGGCCAAAGCATCTGCTCGACCGTTCTGCGACCGGGGAATATGGACAATTTCTGGCCGAGAAGGGAACCGGGCCATCAGAAGGAGGGTGCACTCCAGCAACGGCACAAGTTCCGGCTTCCTGACAACATAGTCGCCATTGATCTGCTTAACGACCAGCTCGGAGTCCCCTTTCACGCACAGATGGGGCACATCGATCTCGAGAGCCAACTCGAGGCCGGTGATGAGGGCATGGTATTCCGCCTCATTGTTGGTACAGCCCTCTGACAACAGGAACGAGTATGGCAGCACGGCTCGCTCTGGGGTAATGAAGACGATGCCCAAGCCCACTCTGTTGAGCTTAGGATTATCAAGTCTTCTACCGGTGGGGCTCCGGGAGGCACCGTCAAAGTGCATCTGCCAGCATGGACCGGCATGATCGACCGAGAGAATGGTCTCATCAGGAAAGCCTAGATCCAACGGCTGATCCGCGGAGGTCGGGTGAGCTGCCAGAAAGTCTGCCAATGCTTGCCCTTTGATGGCCTTCTGAGACACATACCTGATGTCGAACTGTTGGAGAATCACAGCCCACCGCGCTAGACGGCCAGTCAACAAAGGTCGGCTCAGGATATATTTCAACGGGTCTACCCGAGAAACCAACTGTACCTCGTGGTGCTGCAAGTAGTGCCGTAATTTCTGTACGGCAAATACGAGCGCCAGGAAGCTCTTCTCGATGGGGGAATACCTAACTTCCGCATCAAGGAGCATGCGACTGAGGTAATAGAGGCTATTCTCTGTTCCCTCGTTGTTCTTCTGGGCGAGAAGGGCACCCAGGGACCGTTCCAGGGCGGTCACATAAAGGACCAGCGGCTTTCCGGATACGGGCAGCATCAGGATCGGAGGTTGAAGCAGGTACTGGTTGATTTCCTCAAAAGCGGTCTGACACTCTTTATCCCATACATAGGTGGCACCTTTCTTCATGAGCCGAGAAAAGGGCTTACACTTGCCGGCCAGATTCGCGATGAATCGGCGTATATAGGCTAAGTGGCCTTGGAACCCTTGCAGTTCCCGGATGTTACCTGGGGGAGGCATCTGGCTAATCGCCCTGATTTTCTCTGGGTCGATCTCAATACCCCGGTATCTTACCACAAATCCAAGGAACTTTCCGGAGGTGACCCCAAAGGCACACTTCAACGGGTTCATCTTCAGGCAGCGAGACCGGAGGAAGCCGAACACTTTCTCAAGATCTTTGAGATGGTCCTGACGCTGGCGCGATTTGACAACCAAGTCGTCGACGTAGCATTCCACCAGTGTGCCGAGGATTGGCTTGAATATGCGGTGCATCGCCCGTTGATAGGTGGCACCTGCATTCTTCAGGCCGAAAGGCATGACCCGGTAGCAAAAGGTACCTTGGGGGGCCCTGAAGGCAGTGAACTCCTCATCCTCAGGGGCCATCCGAATTTGGTTATATCCGGAGTATCCATCCATGAAGGAGAGGGCTTGGAACCCTGCCGTGGCGTCAATCAACAGCTCTGTCACTGGAAGAGGAAAATCATCCTTCGGACAGTGGCGGTTGAGATCGCGGAAGTCGATGCAGACTCTGATCTGCCCGTTCTTCTTCCGGACCGACACAATGTTGGCCAGCCATTTGGGGTACTGAACTTCCCTCACGAAGTTGGCTTTGATAAGCTTGTCAACTTCGGCCTCAACCATGGCACCGTGGGATGGGTGCATCTTCCTGGGAGGCTGCTTGAACCCGCGATGGTTCGCCGGGAGACCAAGGCGGTGGACGGCTACCTGAGGATCTAGCCCCGGCATCTCGTCATAGCCCCAAGCGAACACATCACGGTGCTGCTTGAGAAAGTCCACGTACTGCTGCCGCTCCTCAGAGGGCATGGCGGCACTGACCAATGTGGGTCTTGGATCGGCCTCGGTTCCAAGGTTCACCTGTATTAACTCATCGACCGTGGCGGGGACGCCCTCCTCAAAGGCTGGGGGTGCATCTTCCACGTCCTCTCCACTCGGGGAGGGATCGTCCACGGGAGAGACTGCGTTGGAAACTGCATTGGGGCTACCAGATCCTGCTGGGCCACTGGTACTGGCACAGGCGGTCGCGGTCATCTCATCAGGAGACTCACAGGCCGTCGAGACCATGGCTACGTCCAACCGTTGAATCGGGAGGACGTAAGCGTCATCCAGACTTGCCCAGGGATCACTTGCAACAGCGACAGGCTCAACCTCACCTGCCAGGATCTGCTTATCCTTGCTCTTGTAATAGTCCGCGTCCAGATAGCGGGCTTCACATGAGGCAAAAGGAGAGGCATCTCCTTGAAGCACGCCTACTCGACCATTAAGGGAGTATTTGAGGCATTGGTGGTATGACGAGGGAACCGCCGCGTGAAGGTGGAGCCATGGCCTGCCCATCAATGCGTTGTATGCAGTGTCCTGAGAGACTACCATGAATTCGGTGTTGGCAACCAAGTCACCGAACTGGGTCTTCAAACGTATCTTGCCAACCGGGGTTTGCTCGGTGCGGTCGTACCCCTGGATCCTGAGGTCGGAGGGAATCAAGTCATCCTCAGACAACCCCAATCTCCGGAGCGTCCGAGTTGGAATCAGGTTAATCCCGGACCCCGTGTCGACAAGACAGCGCCGGACTTCAAGGCCATTGAACTGGCCAGTGACATACAGCGGACGAATATGTCCCTGTATAGGAGGGTCTTCATCCTTACCAGAGAACGAGATAACCTCCTGACATTCGGCGTCCTCGATCGTTTCGGCGTGAAAGGCCTCTGCATCCGCAACCTCTGTCTCAAACTGGAGGGGGCTTTTCAGGGCTTCAGCGAGTGCCTCGCGCATCTCAGATGACATGCGCAGAGCCTCAAGGATGGAGAGCCTTGCTGGGATGTCAGCCAAGTGCTTCAGGACATCATACTTTTTGGCCAAGCGTGAGCCCCTGGTTGCAGGAGGTTGCTCTGCGGTTGGAAGCATGACGGGCCTTGCCGGTTGGATCGGCGGCCGACTGGTACTTGGCGCATCTCGCTGTTCACTGGCTGCAGTCCGGGAAATGGTCACCGTACTGGTGTCAGGAGGCCGGGATGGACTCGTGGCAGGGCGGAGCTGGTCGCGACGCGGCTGAGGCGGTTCTGCCTGGTCCCACACCACAAACAGCGGCAGAGGCGAATCCGTCATCCCCGAATGGGGGGGCGGCGCACGTTGTGCTCGGTTTTGAGCCTGCTGCCTAGTCTCAGTGGCATGCACGGCCTGGAAAAAACCTTCCATGGGGGGAACCCAGGCCCTCGACGTTGCGAGACGGAGTGCCCGATGTCCCTTCCCCAGCCCCTGGCGGGTAAGACTGAATGCTTGGCCGGGCAACATGCCGGTCTTCCAACACCTCTGAAAGCCACCGGTCTTCGTATCGAGGAGAAGAGATTCACGTCGGGTTCACCATTTTTCTGTTTCGGTGCGGATGTGCGTCGGGTTATGCTGTTCCGCCAGGACGCGTTCGCACGTGCACCCGTCAACCCGAGGGGAAGGGCGCGCGGCTTGTGGTCCCGCAGTCCCGCTTTCCAAAGGCGGGCGGCATCCGTCCCTTATTCAGGGGCGTCTGCTCCTTGATCGAAACCGGGATGATGGGATGTCGGCTCCTCCTTCCTTGGACGTCTCCTCGGAACTCGTCGCCTAATCCGGGTCTCCCTCATATATTTAAGACATGCTCGTGAATCTCGTTCCCGGCGCCATATCTTCATGGACACCGGTTAATTACGCTGCTTCCGCCCGGACGCTCCAAGGATTCTGGTCGGGGCAGCAACCTGCGGTGAGAAGGCCGGGTGGCTCTGGGTGCTGGGGGCGTGTCGTAACACTGCGGCTCTGCACGTCTGTCTTCCGTCCCTAATAGGGCTTCTCGAAGGCATGATGGCCTGAGGCATCCCGCACTGGGTGCGGGGAACTGTGTCACCTGAGGTTTTCCTCAGCTTCCCATGTTTAACACGGGGTATGCCGCGAGTTTAACGTCCAGCGGGGACGGCATCGGACCGATCAACACGAAGAGTGGATCAGATGACAGAACCCCTTGCGGGGAACCTCCGACGCTGGGGCCAACGCATGGGCGGCTTCCCAGGTGATGTGGAGTGGAGAGAAGTGGCATGACCCCACCGGGATGTGGCGGCCCGGGTAAGGATCAGGATGGATGATGGAGTGAAGAGCTTGGACCCCATAGGGGCTTCCTACGTACCGCGCGTTAGCACGGATCAAAGTCAACGTAGTTCGGGTATACAGTTTAACGTCATGCTGGACGTCGGCAAGCCGACTCACGAAGAGGTCGAGGCCGCCGGGCGGAGGATTGAACCGAACCACCTCGCACAGAGGGAGATGGAACGGACGGGTGGATCACAGTTTCACGTCATGCTGGACGATAAAAGGAGAGATGGAAAAAAGGGACAGTGGGGTGGCACAGTGGAGATACACACGTGCAGTCTCCCACAGGGGCGGATTCATAGGTGAATCGACGCAAGTGTGAACCCTGGAGGGGTCCACTGATGGACGAACCGACGTGAATACGACCGGGACGACCAGGTGGTGGGCTTGAACCTCAGGGAGGCTTCCTACGTACCCTGTTTAGAAGACAGGGATCAAAGTCCACGTAGTTCATTCTGTCAGGACTTACGCACTTGAGGCAGCCCGGATGCGGCAAAACTTAGTTGGAAGGGACTTGGACCGAAAGTAGGAGACACCTCGATCCCAGTCACACCCTCTACTGGCTTCGGCGGTGGGGGAGCGCAATGGAGATACACATGTGCAGCCCCCCACAAGAAACTAGGGGTTTGTAATACCCTACCCCCGTAGGGAAAAGCCGCTCCCATTAAATCGTCCCTAAAGAGGGGCAATCCCGACATCCCTGCAGAGACGAGCGGGTGGGGGCCACATCCAAACCGGGGGGGACCCTGCGTGCGAGGCACGGGATCGGGTGATGCGGACGGTTTAACGTCTTGCCGGACGAAGTACAGTTTAATGTCGTGTGTTGAGGACGAAGCGGACGGTTTAACGTCTTGCCGGACGAAGTACAGTTTAACGTCGTGTGCTGAGGACGAAGGTGCTTGGCAGTTTAACATCTTGCAGCACGGACGATAGGGGCTAGGTAGTTTAGCGTCGTGCAGATTGGACGTAGTACAGTTTAACGTCATGTTGGACGGATGCAGTTTAGCGTCATGCGGGACGGATGTGCAGTTTAATGTCATGCTGGACAAATGTGCAGTTTAACGTCATGCTGGACGTATGTGCAGTTTAACGTCATGCTGGACATTGGTTGCCGCCGATGGGTCCGTGTCACTTCGCGCAAGCCTGGAGGGCCGCACGGAAAGACAATGCACGGTGCGGGCACCTAGGATGAAGATCATCGGGCGCCACGCAGGCGGGTACCCTCAGGGGGTCAAGGGGGGCGACCCTGGCGGATTGCGCGCAAAAGAGGAGCCTTGCGCGCAAAACAGCAGGTCGGCGCGCAAAATGGCGGGCTGGCGCACAAAATGGCGGGCTGGCGCGCAATCGGGCGAGCCCTTTGCGCGCGAATGATTGAGATTGCGCGCACCGGGCTTCGGGCAGCTCGCGGGGGCAACGGCTCATTCTCTAAAGAATGGCCACTTTGAAAATGGGGGGTGCGCGCAATCGGGCTGGATTGCGCGCACCTGGGGGCGATTGCGCGCAAGAGGCTTCTTTTGCGCGCAAAGGCCTTCGGGTTAAGGATTATTCAAAGGAAAGGAGGCAATGGGATTGCGCGCGAAGGCGAACCCCAAGGATTATTGCACGAAAGAAAGGAGGTTACCTGAAGATCGACATTGCGCGCGGAAGGGGTTGGATTGCGCGAACGAGCGACGCTTCGGATTCTGGCAACCAACAAAACGTCGGGGGTCGCCTTATATTTATAGGCAACCCCGGGCGCGGAATCCGGTCTCGGGCGCGGAATTCCCTTCGCGGGCGCGGAATCAGGACCCGGCGCGCAAGGGAGCCGCGCAGGCCACAGGCGCGCAAAATAGCGCGCCGGCCCAGCGCATTGCGCGCATCCCGGGAGGATTGCGCGCCGCGACTCAACTTTGCGCGCGGGCCTCTGAAATTTCGCGCAAGTCCTCCGGGCCCTCCGGAACGTGCCTCTGACTCCAAATATCACTTCGCTTTCCGCATCCGGAGCTTCGTTTGGGAACAACGGACTTTTCCGGCGTCTACAGGAATACTTAAAACATTATACAAACAGACGCCCAAATACCATACTAGTATAGTGCCTTTGGAAATATGAAAACATTAACAATAGTAAATAAATGAGATACATAATCTCCCAATAGGTTCATATTTACTCTAACCCTTCTTAATCATATATAAGTTTGAAATGGAATACACCGTTTATGGATATGGTAGGCCATACATACTCATGAAAGTTTTTCTATTTTTATTTTTGTATTGAAAGAAAAAAATAACATATATGTATATATATATATATATCACAATTATAGTAGAATTATTATTTCATATATATCATATAATTTCACTAAACTCATCCTTAATACATTCTATACAGTGTACTAGCATATCACATCACTTTGAGGGGGTGGTAGTCCACACTTACTCAAACGAAATTATCATATTTAAACCAAATGGAAAGTATAAAGATATATGTTATAAAATGATTAAATAGGATTAAATACATAATAAATATAATATATAACATATATAAACATAGTTTCCATTATAATTTCCACCATGATAGGTGGTAAGTAAAAATAAACAATCATCGTTATGTGAGGCGATAGTTCATCGTACACATAAAAAGTATATTTATTACCAATTATATGGATGTGTGTGTACGTTTAGGTCGAACCCTTAGAATAAAAAAAACCTAGTATATTTAAGATAATTTTTATACAATAATATAATAAAAATATTTAAGGGGGTAGAGAAAGAAATTAAATGAAAGTATCTTGAGAGAAGACGTTGCCTCTCAATCGGGTAACTCCTTTTGGTTTGTGCTAAAATGCTTCCTTGAATTTTTTCCTACCAAAGGGAAGTATTCTATAAGGAAGGTAGGGATTTGGGGGATTTTATTGGGAATATAATTGACTAACCTAAGTTTTTTTTAGTTTTGAAGATGATGGATATGTGGTGGCCTTTAATTGGGAAGGGAAAGGACACACTTTCCATTTTTGAAAACAAGTTACATGTACCTATGTTTTTACCTAAAAATAATAATTAAAATAACAAAACTCAAGAATTAAAGGTTAAGGGACAAGTAATTTCTATAAAATGGTTTTTTTACAAGTTTATTGGTCATTTTAAATCATAAATTTAAGGTTTAGTACATTGTTAACCTAATTTTTCTTTTAATCGTTGTAATTAATTTTATTCACTTCCACTAATATTTTTAGTAAAAAATGTTGAACATATTAAAAATTATAAAATTATTCTGATTAAAAATATGGAATTAATTTTCCCAAATTTAAATCAAAAATGTTTTAGAAATTAATTCAAAAAATAATCTCATTAATGGGATGACATTATGGGTTGTTAAAGTAAAAATGTTCAAGATTTTGATAGGTTTTTACACCAAATTCAAAGTGAAATTTGATACAATGAACTAAATTAGAATAATTAATAAAATTATTATCTAATTAATCTTTACAACAAATTTGAAATATAATATAACCTTATAAATTAATTAGATGAAAAACATTTTTTTAATTAAAATTATGTATTTTTAACTATTCATTTAAACATGAAACCTTACAGAAAAATACCAAAGATTATCCTAGAATAATTTTTATGTTTTTCATTAAAATATAAAGATTTTTTTGAAATATTAAATCAATAGAAGTTCAAAAAAATATATTTAAAATGGGTTCTCTGTTTAAAGGCTGTAAAATTACCATTATAAGAATATTGGTTTTTAAGCAAAAAATTGTGTTTGTTATTAAATTATGTCTATAAAATCTATTGGATGGTTATAAAAGATATTTTTTTGAATATATAACATATAAATTTAATTAATATCATTTAGTATTAATAATTAATTTATCTTATTAATATAATTTGTTTTTTTCATAAAAAAATACACTTTCATTAAATCAGTCCCTTTATATTCATTTGGTTTTTGTATTCTTTTCTGATTAATATGAAACTAAAGAATTAAACTATATATATTCATTAGTTATTTAATCCTATAATCTTAATTTTATTGGTCATGTTATATCTTATTAAATAATAATATTTTAATAATTAATTATCATTCAGTAACACTCTGTCTAGCATGTTACACAAGCCATTGAGGAAAGTTAGTATTGCTTGTAACATAATCTAACCTCAGTGTTTCGTGTAGATAAAGATAAAATTTATGTTGTGTGTAGTGCATGATTAATTTTTTTCATATAACTCAAGACAAACATATTTATTTAATATAAAATGAACTATTTTCAATGTTGTGTGAAATTAAAAATATCAAAAAGATTAAATTAATTTAAAAAATAATAATTCAAAAAATATCATGGTGTTATATTATACACCCAATAAAATGAATTTCTCCCTTGAAATTTTTAATGTTTATCAAAGGTTTAATACTTGAAAGTTCATTTCATAGAAACCAACATCATAAAACTAAATACTAGAACTTCCTTTAAAAATGGAATGTTGGAAACATAATGGTTTCCTAAAGTAACATATAACTAGGGTTCCACATAGGAGAACATTTCTAGAAATTAAAAACATAGACTTGGAGGAAAATCATAAATATTCATTGATTGTGGTAATTAATTACAAACAAGTTAATTATAAATGAAATGTTTAGGGACTCAAAGTTATAAATCTATGATGATTTAAAAGGCCATCAGTTTAACAAAAATTAAGGTATTAGGACAACAAATTTTTATGATCATTATCATATATTTTTATAACTCTTTAATTGACCAAGAGTGTAAGGAAATATACTTACTTATTATGTTTCTATAAAAAATAATTCTTTTTTGTGCTTTTACTTATTTCTAATTCATCCATTACTTTAAGAAATGGATGTCCAGAAATTAACTATGATGCCTGAAGCACTAAAATACACTTTTAGTAGATTTTAAGGCCCATAAAATAATAAAAAGTATAACTAGTTATTGATAAATATTATTAAAAATTAATGTGGTTAATACATTAATCTCTAAACATAAAAAATCACCACTACCATTTCATCAAAAATAATTATTCATCAAAAATCATGATACATTAACTAGGACATCATGTAGGCTATTAGTCGGTGTGAAACCGTTATCATCATTCAGTCATGGGTTCAAGACTCACATCATTTCCAGACATGGTTTGTTTTCAACTAACATACATGATGTCTTTTTCTAAAACCACACTAATAGAATTTCCAAAATAAATATGATGGACATAATTCATATAAGTTTAATCAGTAAATATCTTTTTAACCAAGGTTTTCAATAAAATCTCAACACATAAATACTTCCTCCAAATTTTAACATAAAATTTTTGTGAATGGTTAACTTATAACCATTATGAAATATGAAAATACAAAACTTTAGAATGAAAGTCATGAAATAAACTTAACATTTATCCCACATATATCACAATGTAGTTCTTGGTTGTCACATTACAGACATGTGAATACCCTCATCATATATTCTCTTGAAATATGGTAATAACCTTCATTACCATAAATACTTATATAAAACAAGAATTATTCCTTATTCAAAATGTTACTAGATATATTCCTTAAATCCCTGAAGTTGTAAACTTCATCCATGATAGCATAGACTACTTTTTCAACAGAACCTTTATCGATTTTGAGGTAATCAATATTGTCTAATTTACTTATTCATATCCAACATGTATTTATAAAAACAACATTATATTAACATAAGGAATATATTAAGGGTTATCTTTACCTAATAAAAATATCACCTTGTCATTAAATCACTTTTCCGGTCCATCGGAAACATTCAACATAATCTTTTAAATCCTAAGTGATAAACATAAATTGTACAACCCTTGTTTATTTCACCATTCATATAACATAATTAATGGATCTTAAATACATAAAAATATGATTATTACACTTCATTAATAATCCATAATAAGGATACCTCATTCTATTAATTATTACCACTTTCCTTTAACATTTCATATGTAGTCTCATCATCAGCAGCAATATAACCATTAATCTTACCACATTGATGATTATTTTTAGGATCTTCCCTCTTAGTACATTGAGTTACATAATAACCTTTTATTCGACACTTAAAATACTTAAAATTTTATGATTCCTTAGGGAGTTCAATATTCTCATCTATTTCATTAACAAGACTGTTCATTTTTTTTTCCTTACAGACACTTTTTTTTGTCATTCTTTTCTACTATCAAAACATCTCCTTATTTCTGTAAGAAATTCACCTAGGTGATTATTTATACATTCTTGACACAAAGAAAACTTAATATTCTTTCCTCTATGGTCTTAATTTTCCTAACTCTCAAGAAAATAATTCTTTATTTTCCTTGGTGATTCTGAGAGATGGTTAATATACATGTTGTTAATCATTTTCCATGAAAAATTATTAGGAATGGTCACAACATCATTCACTCTAGTGATCATCCCACTTGAATACTCATAATAAAATCATCCATCACATTCAACATTAATCTAGTTCCTTTCGGTCCCCTCTATTGACTAAAACTAGATGTATATTTGGATCATTACTTATCACAGCAGAAAACCACATATTCATGAAAAGAGTTACTTATAGGATGTCTAAATCCTAAAACCTTCTATAATATATGAGATCCTAGGTTAATCCTATGTTATTCATATATAACTTATATTTAAATCCTTAATTATGGTTCATGAAGAGTTTGTGAATAACCAAAGAATATCCCCCTAGGAGTTTCAAACCAATTTTGTATCAAGGGTCATTGTCGTGTACCACATTACCCTAAGTCTGGCCCAGAAACTCTTGTTGGAGTTTTTACCCCTAGATACATATATTCCATAGCCACATCCACTTGTATTATCCAAAAAAGGACGTATTTATATGAAACCACTCACTCTATCCTTTAACAAAATTCCAGGATATATTCCTATACATTTCCTTATCATTAGACTTATCCCTAGACATGTCCTTAGGATTCTCACTAAGGTTCTCTCATCCTAGATTCTAAAGGTTAACTAAACCTTTGATATGATAGCAACTATAGATACCCTTGATTTTCATAAATTAACATTACATAATTTTTGTAGAATACTTAAAACATTATACAAACAGACGCCCAAATACCATACTAGTCTAGTTCCTTTGGAAACATAGAAACTTAAACACTGGTAAATAAATGAGCTACATCATCTCCCACTTGGTTCTTATTGACTAGGAATATTCTTAAATACATATAACATAATACATATCTTTATAAAATAGGGTAAGTAAACATAAAAAAAGGTGATCTAGGATGCCTAGTAAAGGTAAATAAGAAAGATATGTAAACATAATTATGAGCATAAGAGTGTGAGGACATGATCATGAAAATATAAGATTATACCCTACATATCAAAGATCATAAACATGAATCATAGCAAAAATCTTGGCAGTTTATAATACATGAATCATAAGTAAATAAATAACATAACCCCTGAAATCATAACATATTAATAAAACATGGAATTGTGGAATACACATAAATATATAATATGATTTCCATAGTATCAAAGGCATCACTTCCAATACCATCTTGATAGTAGGGTTTCACTCTCCATACCATCTTGTTAGTCATGGTTCACTCTCATGGCCATATTAGTATCATGAGTTCACTCCTCATACCATCTTGGTAGTCATGGTTCACTCCCATGGTCATCTTAGTAGTCAAGGTTTATTCCCAAGACCATATTAGTATATCTCATGAGATATGAATATTTACCCAATGCATTTGAGGGATATATAGGTCTCACCCATATCATAGTGAAGTCATACATAAATGTTCCACATGATCATAAATAATCATATCCATCCATACAAATTAAATTTTTATTAAAGAAAAGTAATTTTAAGGTAAAATGGTAAACCATTGTTCTACAAAAGGAAATAACTAGGTACTGAAGGAACTAACAAAATGATTAAAAACTTGGCTAATATTACTTGACTCAGCTACTCGATAAATCTCCCAGTGTAGTGTGCTAACCTGGGTTTCTGGACCCTCTCTGAGTACCTCTTCAAGGTGAGTGATCATCCTTTCCATTGTCTAAATAAACTCTTCTATGTTGATTTTACTCTGATTGAATCCCTTGGCCAGTATGTGGTCTTGTTTATCAATCCACACTTCTTGCTCCTCGTTAGCATCAACTTGCAACCGACATTCATAAATTATTTTAATCTCTTATTTAGAGACATTAGTCTGATGACTTAATTATAGAATTTCTTCCTTGGAGTGCAGGATAAGTTTCAATCACTCCATAAATAATCATATCATAAGCCATGAAATGGAATGGGTGTCATAAATATGTAATAATATCTTAACCTATGAAAAAATGATAGGTTTCATAATCATTTCATCAAATCATAACCCATTAAATAAAGTGGGTTTCAAAAACATATAACCCATAGAAGAGAAATGGGTGTCGTAAGCATCATTACATAAAAAACCATTCAATAAATAATGGTAATGGAACCTTTGGATATTTTTCTAGAAGGGAACCAGTAACATAAAAAAATGTCATCTTATATGGAAAATAATTTTTAAATTTTTTTAAAAAAAATCATAAAAAAATATCCTTTATTATCAAAAATTTATTTTTAAAAACATAAAACCTTTTGAAACCCATTTTCCATGAAAAATTATAAATTAATATTCAAAAAATACTGAAAATATTTTTCAATGAAATTAATTTGAATAAATTTAAATAAATATTGAAATTTTTTTGAAAACCGTTTCTTTTAAAATTCTTTGAAAACTTATAAATAAATCTTGATAAAATTTATAAAACCATTTTCCTTGAAAACTTATAAAATAATCTTGAAAACATTTTTGAAAACCATTTTTTTTAAAATAGATTTAAAAATTTATAAAGTAATATTTTTAAACCATAAAACTTTTTTAAAATCCTTTTTTCTTGGAAATTATCTTTAAAGATCATTTTAAAACATTTTTGAAAACATGGTTTTTGAAATAAAATATATTTCTGACCAAAGAGAGGTAAAGACGAACTTTCTTAAAAACACATTATCAACAATATTATGTACCAATTAGTGAAAAAATGATACTAATATATGAATATATCATGAATAAATATAGGATTAAAAAATTAATTATAGTTCTTAAGAGATGGATCATAATATTTTATCAAAGGAATCATAAACATAAATAATATCGAAAAGCGGTGAGATTGTTTCAATAAACTCTTATCACTGGGTAACCTGGGATCATACTATACATGTAAGAAAATGAAATTACATGAAGATAAAAATATAATTAAAATAATTTTATTCATTATATAACATTTCATATGTAAGTATATCCACTTCAAAAAATAATCTAGGTGCATAACAAAACATGTGTCTCAAAGAAGGAAAATTGAGACAAAACAATCTTACTGAGTTTGTAGCTTTTGAAACATTAATCCCATGAAATAAATATCACTTAATGGATATGTAAATACTCAGAAAATTAATTATAATAATAATATAATACATCTATGGGAAGTATACACACTACACAAAAGGAATGGGTGTTGATTAAAGCATGTATCTCACAGAAATAAAAAGTGAGATGAAATTCTCTTACCTTGTGTATTGACTCTCATCGTACTCATACAAACCTCATGTGTAATAAATATAATATTATTCTCAATATATCATATAACCATATTATTATATCTAATACCTTATCTATTTTTATTATGAATTTATATTACTCGCTTGTTAACAATTTTATGTTAAGGTTTCACTTCAGGTAATAACATTTATTCTTTGCATGTGTCTTAATTTGTTATATCTTCATTCCTTGTAATTATATAATGATTTATATATTTTAAAACATGATATAAAAATAATTTATATTTTTTATATGTGTATTATAATAATCTATATAATATAGAAGTATGATATGAAGTACACCATTCATGGTGGCGGTAGGTTGTACATATGCATGAAAGTTGTTTCCATTTTTATATTAGTATTGAAATAAAGAAAGAAAATGAAATATATTTATATATAAATATTATAATTCCTGTAAATTATAATTTAATATATATTATATACTTTCACTAGACTTATCCTTGATGCATTCCATGTAGTGTGTGAACGAATCACATTGCTTTGAGGGGGCGATAGTCTATAATTCCTAAAACAGAATTATCGTATTTACACAAAATGGAAAGTATAAAGATATGTGTTTTAAAAGGATAAAATAATATCAAAGGAATAATAAATATTATATATAAAATATGTAAACATATTTTCCATCATAATGGCCATCGTGGGAGGCGGTAAGGAAAAATAAACAATCGTCATTTTGTGAGGCGGTAGTTCACCGTACACATAAACAGTATATTCATTACCCATTACATGGAGGTGTGTATAAGTGTAGGTTAATATGTTATAATAAAAAAATCCTATTATATTTAATATACTATTTTTTATACAATCATGGAATACTGATATTGGATGGGGTGGAGAAAGAAAATAAAAAAAGGATCTTGACCGAAGATGTTACCTCTTAATTGGGTAACTCCTTTTGGTTTATGCCAAAAGGCTTACTTGGATTGATTTATGATAAAGGGATATTCTAAGAGGAATTTAGGGATTTTTATAGGTGTATTATTCAGGTAATAACTAACCTAAGTGTTTTGAGATGTGTGAAGAAGAGATAGAGGTGGTGGTCGTTAAAAGGGAAGGGAAAGGAAACATTTGGCATTTTTTTAAACAAGTTAGATGTACCAAAATTGTTACCTAAAAAATCATAAAAAAGAAAAAACACACAATAATGGAAGTTTCATGGCCATATAATGTTCACAATATATATTTTGGACAAGTGTCTAGGTTATTTTGGGTCTTAAATGTAAGGTTTAATGCATTGTTAACCTAATTTTTCTCTTAATCGTTGTAATTAATTTTAATCAATTTCACTAATATTTTTCATAAAAAGAAAATTTAAACTTAATAAAAATTATAAATTATTATGATTCAAAATATGGAATTAATTTTTCCAAATTTCAATCACATAGGTTGAGGAAATTAATGTAAAAAATAATTCGGGTGACTGGATGATATTGCAGGTTTTTAAAGTAAAAACGTCCAAACGTTTGCTAAGTTTTTATACCAAATTTCAAAGTGAAATTTATTAAAATGAATTAAAATGAATTAATTTATAGAATTATTATCTAACTAAACTTTACAAAATATTTAAAATATAATTTAAGCTTATAAATTAATTAGATAAAAAAATAGATTTAAATTAAAATTTAGCATTTTAAACTATACATTAAAACATGAAACCTTACAGAAAAATACCATAAATTTATAATAACATAATATTTATGTTTCTATTTCAAATATATTTTTTATTTTCACATATTAAATCTATAAAATTTCCAAAAATATAGATTTAAAATGGGTTCTCTATTAAAAAATGATAAAACTACCTTTATAAAAATATAGGTTTTTAAACAGAAAATTGGGTTTGTTATTATATTATGTCTACCAAATCTATTAGATGATTATAAAAAATATTAATTTAAATATATAAATTATAAATTTAATTAATATCTTTCACTATTAGTAATTAATTTAACTTATTAATATAAATCATACTTTTCACATAAAAAAGAATTTTATAAAATCAATCCCTTTATATTCATTTGGTTTCTACATTATTTTATATTTAATAGGTAACTGATGAATTAAACTATATATATTCATAATTTAGTTAATATTATAATAAAAATTTAATGGCCATTTTATATCTAATTAAATAATAATATTTTAATAATGAATTTGTTTTCAGTAATACTCAGTCTAGCGTTTTACGTAATACATTGAGAAAAGTCAGTCTTACGTGTAACATAAGATAACCTCGGTGTTCTATGTGGATAAAGAAAACATTTATGTTGTGTTTAGTGCATTGTATAAATCAAGATATATATAGTGATTTAATATAAAATAAAGTATTTTCAGTGTTTTGTGAAATTAAAAATATCAAAAAGATAAAATTAATTTTAAAAAAATAATTCACAAAATATCAGGGTGTTACAAAGATGGGAATGGATTTTTTCCAATAATTTCATGACTCAATTATGTGAAATTATGGATGAAGATATTTATCAAGATATCAAATAATTATTTTTCTTTTATTTTTTAAAAACTAAGATCAAAATCAGATTTCTTAATCTTATCTCAAATAATTATTAATACTTTTATATGAAATTCCTCATAACAGTTTTCATGAGTAATGCAATACCTAAAATATTTAGTAAGATTTCGGATCTCAGATTGAGAATTATAGAAAATTATATTATTTCACTGAATCAATTCCATTTCATTCCTAGTAATTTAATTCAAGAATTCCTATATGCTTCATGAAATTATATGATATTACTACAATGATAGATCTAATTCTTTAAACATGGAATTCAAATTTGATGTTTCGAAATATTTTGATACTCTTAGGTAAGATATTATTACGGAAAATCCTAAAATTTATGGTCATATCTAATAAATTTATAATAATTATTGATTTAATTCTTCTGAGATTTATAATTTATATGATGGTGAATTTATCTCTAAATGAATATATTATATTCATAAGAGATATTATGAAATGTGACCCATTTCTAAACTTATTTTTGGAATGGATGAAAATTAAATGATAAAATGCCTTCTAAAATCCTTTAATTCTGGTTTCATTTACCCGATCATGGTTGAATGGAATTTGAATACATGTATTTTATATATGTTATCTCCTCAACATTTGTGAGGATATTATAATACTCGTCAATAAATCAAATATATCTTCCTGGATTATGAACAATTCCTTAATAAAGTTATTAATTCAAAAAATTCCACAACTTTCTTTATAAAGTTTATCAGCACTGCTATAAAAAAATCACATAATTTGGATTATCAATAGGAAAAATGATAATCCTCCATTAAATTACCCAGTGATCCCACTATTTTATGGGGGAGTTATGGATACATACCTTAACTCTATTTTTTATTATGTCTCTTCTCATCTTTCCTTGGGGAAATCCAAAATCATCTCTGAATAATGTAGGATTTGGCTTCTAAATTTCATTACTATATCAATGTTTTTACCTGTTTTTTATATCAATAAATATCCCTGTAATATCCTCAAAAATATGGAAAATAAAAATAGGAACTTCATTTGGATAGGTTCAATCCATAAAAAGAAACAGATCACCATGGTATTAAATATAAGTTTCAATATTCATGGTCTTATTTATACTAGCATGAAAAACTAATAATTATCAATGAAACTCTTATTAATAGTTTCCTATATTGTTTTTATTGAAATTATAAAGACTAAATCAGATATATTTTGGTTTTATTTATTAATATACTCATAAAGGGAAGCTATTTTTTTCTTATATTTATAGAATTTTCTTCTATTTATGAATAATATTCTAAAATCCCAAGGCATACATAATGGTTTCCATATATGAATTTAAAACTCAGAATATGAAATGTTTTATGGATTGAATTTTATTCATGTGAACTGTAACTTATCCCTAAAGTCTTGGATTTTTTTTTTTAGATACCTTGAATTAGTGTGATATAATATTTTCCCATATACCTTTACAGATTACATAATGTGTTTAATAACTCCTATTCATTGAACATTATATGAAAGTATGGAATGTTAGTGATCTGGGATTCCTCGGTGTTATTTATTATTATTGGTATCAAGGTGGTATATATGAATCACCTCTTAGATGTTTCAAAATTATCATGAAGTCTTATCTAATATGGATTATACTATAATGGAAAATATGACACAATATAATTCCTACATATGATAGGGTTTAGTCATTGAAGTGTTAAGATCACATCACCCTTCTCTTTATTCCTATCAAAAACTAAATTTTTTTTTGAAATTTTATTTATGCACCCATTTTCATAAATAATTATAAGAAACCTCTTGAATGGTTTCAATTGGATCGAACTAATAAAAATAAATCAAAAAAATCATTAATAATATATGTACAATTAAGATCAGAAACCATATTAGTAAATTGTCACGACCCGTCCCCCGGGGCTCGTGCTATGACTACCCCAATCCCACCTTCCATAGGTCAGGAGTTAGCGACTGGCACCGAAAAGGATTATACCTATAATGGTAAGTAATTTCCTTTAAACCTGTATAAACACATAATCCAAGAACACAACAAGAAACAACTAAGAAGTAAACTGTTGTAGTAAAAAGTGTACTGAAAGTAAAGGGGTTGGAATAAAATCCTAACTAAAAAGTACACGTACAACTGAAAATTGAAAATAAATCATGGATCGTCCACTGAGGATCCTACTTGAAGGGTAGGTATATATTGTCTTCACAACACTACATGTCAGCCTGTATCCTCCGTGTACCACCTGGTCTTTGCTCCCTTAAGTTTTATCTCAGTTCCTCGTTGTCTTCACAAGACACAACAAGGTTTGGGTGAAGCCTGTGTTGGGGTGATTATAACAATACCCAGTAGGGGACCCCGAACCCCCCCCCCCCCAAGTTCTCTCAATGATCCACAAAGGAAAACATCAAAAGATATATCTCAAGGTAATATCACAAGAATGTTCTAAATTATGAGCACAAAGAAAAAGAGACAACTCACACCAGGTATAAAACTTTGAGATCAAGAATATAGATGATTATTCTTAAGCTATATTTTCTTATTCCATTTAGAAGTTCCCAGATAATCCACAAAGAAGTTTTTCTATTACTAATCCACTCTTGGAAAAAAGTCATTGTTCCATGATGGGCCACTGTAAGGCGAGTCCTCACCGAGTCATGATATTGTTGATCCACATGGGGTCTCTAGAATGCTGACCCACATAGGGTCTCTTGAATGCTAATCCATACAGGGTTTCTGAAATGATGATCCACATAGGGTTGTTGGATGGATGATCCATATAGGGTCGTTTGATGTTGATCCACACAAGGTCTCTAGTTATTAATCCTCGACGGGATGCTCTAAAATTGGTCCTTGTAGGGTAGATACGATGATGATCCACACAAGGTCGCTACTTCCAAGATAGTTCGTCACAGGATTCCCGCTCATAGCACACTTGATTCTGGGAGAATTTCTCCTCAATCCATCGGTCATATTTCAACAAGTACGAAGTCTTGCAAAAAGCATACCCAAGGGACCGCCTCATCATAATGGTCCCAACATGACAGACGGTGTGTTGATCGGATGCTCGGTCTATGAGATATGAGAAATTTTGTAAAAAGGGCCCAGTTTGATTCAAGTCTGATCCACCCCAAGTCGTGCATCAAACTTATTCCAAAACTCTCTTATAGTATCTCCAAAGGACTGCCTTGTTACAAGATTCATTATTCCATATACGGTGTGTCGATTAGACACCGGGTATTTTAGTTACATCTATTTTTTGTGAAATGGGGGTGATTGCACCTCGGTCCGACAAGCTCAACTGGGCCCACCGAAATATTCCAAAGGGACCGCTTCCCAAAAGGGGTCCCAAGTTCACTAATGGCATGTCAAACGGACATATGGTTCGTAGGTTACAGGCATTTTTTTATTTTGTGGCTGGTTTTTTCTGGGCCCGATTCAATTTGGTCTGACCGGCATGACATAAAGATTCTCGGGGTCTACCTAACCCTACTCAGGTCTGGCACATTAAGGTTCGGCCCGATTCACTAGGTTTGGCCCGTCGAGATCGGCCTATTGGTTTTTGGGCCTAGTCTGCTGTTGGTCTGGCCCGTCATGTTGGGAACAGCCCACCCACGCTGGCCTACAGGGCCGTGGGTCTGACCCATCCCACTAGTAGGTTTGGCCCACTCGACCAGCCCACATCCTGCCCGATCCGCCAGAAGGCGAACCACCTTCTCCATTGGCCCCACGGTTGAGGGGTTGTTTCACCCAACCGGTGGGGCGCTACCCCACCGCATGAAACATTTAGTTTTTTGGATGACCGGCTTCTGCCAATGTGGCACGGTGCGGGGCTGTGCTACCCTCTTTTGTCATGGCCTACTGGCCACGGCTACTTCCGCTGGAAGCGCTAGCAGGCACCGCCCATGTCCTAGATGGCCAGCTCAGGCCTGCCACCTCTAGAATCCATGGCGCGTGACAGCTCACCGCTTCCCACCACCCATGACTGGGCGTTGCGGGTCTCCTCCAGCCACTGTTGGTTACCGCCGACATGGTGCGCCAGTGGTTTCTTCTGTGGGCCACCATACGCACTTTGGTGGTCTGTTTTTTGTGACCGAAGTTCCTACGAGGTTCTCAGGTAACCGTCTCCACTGTGTGTCCTTTGGTTTCATACTGTCACTCTCTTGGGAAACTATTCCTGAAAAACAATACAAATCTCAAAGAGGAAGAGGGTCTGGGCCTTATTTGTTTGGCCCACGCCCTCCGTGTTAGTATCGTATCAGGAGGTCAACAAGTTGTCAAATAAAAATGAACTTTACAAAAATCACCCTAACTAAATTAGATATCTTCTGGCGATGGTCGACGAAACCTCCTTCATCATTATCGTATGTTCATGATTCGGTGGTTCTCATCACTGCTTGCAGAAACCAGTCTCATCCTCCAAGTGGTTGGCGTCATGGTACGTTGTCAGAGCTTTGCCTCTTGGTGAAGTTGTGCTAACACCCCACCCCAAGCTCCATATAAATAGAAGGGGGAATAGGTGGGTAATGCTCCAAGTAATTTATGAGGTTCATTTAATTAATGAACCTCCCAAATTCCAATGGTACTTTTACAAACAAGGAGGAGTCAAGCCAATTAATGGCTTGACATGTTGTTGGTCCCGTCACCACCGCTTATCTGTTGGAGAAAAATAAAAGAAATAAAATAACATAAAATGTTATTTTATTAATATTTCAAAAGTCCACAAAATTAACCTTTTCACTTGACCTACTGCAGTCAAAGTGAATCCTCACTTAACTGAATCCTAGAATTGCGGATTCAACGGTACCCTCATATTTTTAATCTGATCCCTAGTTCAAAAGATGGAAAGTGCCACCCGCGTGTTTACTGAACGTAGCTAAAAAAAGTTCATAAATTAAATTCAGGCACACTGGGCCTCATAATCACACATCATCAATTTTTTAAGACTCATAATAATTCCATATAAATAAAAAAATTACATAGAAAATCGGGGTCTTTACACTCTCTCCACCTTAGGGATTTTCATCCCAGAAATCCGTAACAATAGACTAAAGAAACAAATGGGGGTAATAAGCATGAATCTAAGCCTCCCACTCCCATGTTCTCTTTTTGAGGTTCTTATTCTTCCAGAAAATTTGCACCAGGGGGATCGATCGTCCATGAAATACCCACTCCTGTAGATCCTCAATCTCCACTGCAACCTCTATAAATGTCGCCCCATAATATATGTCTAGCTCACCCTAGTCAATAATGTGAAATGTATCAAGCACATACTTCCTCATTTATGACACATGGAAAATTTCATGCACCCAATTAATCTTTGGTGGTTGATCTAGGCAATATGCCACCTCACCAACTATGCTGAAAACCTGAAAGGGTCCGATGAAACTCGAAGATAGCTTGTCGCCCTGGCCAAATCTCTACAAAACTCATCGAGTTGAGACCCATATGAAGACATGGACTCCCTCCTAGAACTTCAAAGGTCTTTGTCTCCTTTCATCATAAGAATTTTGTCTACTCTGTGCAGTCTTTATCCACTCTTGGATGATCTGCACCATCTCAGTGGTAGCTCGTACCAACTCTAGACCCATAAGTGATGGCTCCCCTGGGTCTGTCCAGCATAGAGGTGATCTACATGGTTGATCGTACAAGGCCTCAAATGGTGCCTTAATGATTGTGAAGTGATATTTTTTTTGTGCACAAACTCCACTAGGGTCAAGTGATCCTCCCAACTGCGGCCAAAACCTAGGATGAAAACACAAAGTATGTCCTCTAGTGTCTGAATGGTCTGCTCCATTTGACCATCCATTTGAGGATGAAAGGTGGTGCTCAAACATAGCTGAGTCTTGAATTCCTCCTACAATCCCTTACACAACCAAGATGTAAAATGTACATCATGGTTAGAGACGATCATCGATGTCACTCCATGAAGTCGTACAATCGGCTATACGTAGAGGAATCTGAAGCCCTCTACTGATCCCTGCTCTCAGATGGGTAGGAAGTGGGCCGACTTGGTGAGTCGTTCAACAATCACCCAGATGGAATCATGGCCCCTGTAATTATGTGGTATTCCTATAATGAAATCCATGGAAATTCCATCCCTCTTCCACTCTGGAACCTCTAGTGGTTGAGCTAAGAATCTAGAACCTGATGCTTGGCTTTCACTTGCTAATAAGTGAGGCATCATGAAACAAACTCTACAACTTCTTTCTTCATCCCTGGGAACCAGGGATGATGCTAAAGGTTCTGGTACATCTTTTCCACACCAGGATGTACTACCATAAGAGATGTATGGAACTCTCTCAACACCTCCTCCTATAGTGCCACTGGTACCATGGTGTGTCCTCTTAAGAGGATGACCTTCTCCCCACCTTCATAAAATCCATCAGGTGTCTTTCCAAAGGATATCTGAGCACGTCGAGCCTCAAAGTCAATGTCCCCAAGTTTTGCCTCTCGAACTCGCTGAAGAAGTTGGGTAGTGATAGTCATAGACTGGAGGTAAGATGATCCATCTCTATCCACAAAGGATATCTACAACGTGTCTAGCTGCTCAGTCACCTCACTCAGCAACTGTAGACTAAACCTCCTACAGAGTGTGTCTGCTACTACATTCCCCATCCCTGGAGTGTAAACTATCTCAAAGTCATGGTCCTAGAGGAACTCTATCCAATGTCGTTATCTCAAGTTCAGGTCCTTCTATGAGAAGATATACCTGAGACTCTTGTGATTGGAGTAAACAGTAAAACATTCTCCCATAAAGTATTGTCACCACATCTTCAAGGGGAAGAACACTAATAGTAACTCAAGATCATGGGTAGCATAGTTCTTCTCATGATGTCTCAGCTATCGTGAACCATAAGCAATCAGTACTCTCTCTTGCATCAGGACATATCCAATTCTGGTCCCTAAGGTGTTATAGTAGACTACATACCCAACGCCCTCTTCTGGTAGCCTCAAGATGGGGGCACTCGTCAGTCTCTGCCACAACTTCTGAAAACTCAACTGGCATATCTCCTCCCACATGAAGGGTTGTCCCTTCATTGTCAATTCTAACAAGGGTGTCTCAACTATAGAAAATTTTGGTAAAAATCTCCAATATTACCCAGCCTACCCCAGGAAACTCTACACCTCGGTCACACTACTAGGTGGCTTCCAATAAATCACAGACTCTATATTTTCCGGATCCACTAAAACTAAATCTTATAAGATAACTTTCCCTAGAAAGTGGACCTCCTGTATCTAGAACTGGCACTTCAAGAGCTTACAATAAATTTGGTGCTCTCAAAGTGTATCCAGAACTATCTGCATATGATTGGCATGATCCTCCTCTAACGCTGAGTATATCAAGATGTCATCGATAAAGACCACCAAAAAGTGATCAAGGTATGGTTAAAAGATCCTTCACATGAGTCCCATGAACACTGCAGGGGTGTTGGTCACACCGAATCACTTAACCAAGAACTCAGAGTGGACATAATGACATCTGAAGGTCTTGTTCTGCACATCCTCATATTGTACAATGAACTGATGATAGCATGATATGTGTTCTATCTTCGAAAACCAACAAGCTCCCTTCATCTGATCAAAGAGATCATCAATCCTCGGAAGTGGATGTTGGTTCTTCACGGTCACCTGGTTCAGGTGCTGATAATCCACAAAGAGTCTCAAACTCCCATATTCCTTCTTAGCGAACAAAATCAAAGTTGTCCATAGAGAAACACTGATCCTTATGAACCCCTTCCTTTGAAATCCCTCCAGTTGTACCCTAAATCATGAAGCTCTCTGAGAGCCATCTGATATGTTGGTGTAGATATCAGTGTCGTCCCGAGGTACAGTTTGATATAGATGTACACCTCACTATGAGAAGGTAGTCCTATAAAATCATGAGGGAAGTCATCAGCATACTGATCCAACACTACAGGATAGCTCGGACTCTCAACATCAGCTTCTTTGAGGGTACGGCTATCCAACTAATGTGTGATCAGCTTCGCCCTCCTTCGGGAAAGTCCATCCTGTATTGCACAGGTTCCCTTCTCGCTGGTGAAGGAAAACCTGGTCCCATCCATGCAGACACACCGCACTTTGTGCCTAATATAGTCAATTTGTGTATGGACTGTAGATAACCAATCCATTCCCAAGATGACATCATAATGCCTCAATGTCGCTACTAGAAGATCCCAGATGAATATCTAATCTCTCTTCGGAGTCCATGATCGAAGTTCTAAGCCCTGAAGAAAGGGTCTCGCACCATGTTGGTGGAGTAGCGTGAGAGGTCGATGAACCTCACCGAGTATTGGTCCATGATCAGGCTTCCCTGCTGTAATTTTAGAAGCTCATATATACACATAGATCATAGATTTGATGGAATGAACTTTTCCCTGAAGAGTCCCTCAAAATCTTCCCAGGTGAGGGTCGCCTCGCCATGTATCTGGATTGTTAGGCTCCAACATCTCGCTACTGTGCTTGGAAAAAGTCTTGAAGGTAGAATCACCATATAGTCATCTGGTGTCCCAACCAATCGAACAACTCTGGCCACAACCCCCAAACAATCCTAAGACACCTGCAGATCTATCTCGCCTTGGAACCTCAGAGGCCTCTGCTGCTAAAACTCATACAACGAACTCATTCAGTGTGCACCATCTACTGGTGGGGCTGATGGAATTATCTTGTGAATGGGTAGTGGTGTTGCTGGTACACCACCTGAATGTGCTAACGCTATAAGAGGGCCCTACACAGAAGCCTCATTTCTCAGTGGGTCATCATCATGTACTCTCTAAGTAATCCTGGATGGTTGTATATGTGGCGGTATCCTAAAAGAAAACTGATGTTTCATGGTTAATAAGTTATACCTGGTGATCTAACTCGAAATAAATTAAATGTAAAAAATTTCCAAAACACATGTAATTAGTGTTTTCATGCACCGAGTCAAAATTTGAATTCAGGGTCCTGGTTTATGGATATATTGGCCATCATACCAATACTAGACTCCCCGAACTGAAAACCACACTCAAAAAACTTAACACTATTTCTCCATTAAAAAGATCATAGTCTTATTTCTTCTGTAGAACTGAATCCTCTGATACAACTTTATCACGACCCATCACCTGGGGCATGTGTCGTGACTACCCCAATCCCTCCTTTCATAGGCTAGGGGTTGGAGACTAGCACCAAAAAGGCATTTCCCCATAACGGGAATGCATTGCCTTTAAACCTGTACAAACACACAATCCACAAACAAAACAAGAATCAACTACGAAGTAAAATTCTGTAGTAAAAATTGTACTGAAATTAAAGGGGTTGGAATACAAGCCCAACTAAAAAGTACACGTACAACTGAAAGGAGAAAACAACTCCTGGATCATCCACCAAGGATCCTACCTAAAGGGTAGGTACAGATTGACTTTACAGCACTCCATGTAAGCATGTATCCTCTGTGTACCACCTATTCCTAGCTCTCTCAAGTCTCATCAAAGCTACTCATCATCTGCACAAGACACAATAAGGTGCGGGTGAAGATCATGCATGGGTGAGTATAACAGTACCCAGTAGGGGACCCCAAGATCCCCCCGAACGTATTTCAGTTACCAAAAACGGAAAACATCACAATATATACCTCAAGGTAATATAAAAAAGCATGATATAAATCATGAAACACAAATAAAAAGAGACATCTCACACTAGGTATACAACTTAGAGATTAGGAATACAGATTATTAGTCTTAACCTATATCATCTTATTCCATTTAGAAGTTCAACAAATGATCCACAAAGAAGTTGTTCTATTACCGATACACTCTTGGAAAAAATTATATGTTCCATGATGGGACACTATAAGGTGGTTCCTCATCAGGTCATGATACTACTGATCTACATAGGTTCTCTAGAATTTTGATCCACATAGAGTCACTGGAATGTTGATCCACAAAGGGTTGCTGGAATGATGATCCACACAGGGTCGCTGAAATGCTGATCCACACAGGGTTGCTGGAAGGATGATCCATATAGGGTCGCTCAATGATGATCCACACATGGTCTCTAATTTTTTATCCTCAATGGGAATCTCTAAAATTGTTCCTCATCAGGTAGCTACAATGTTGATCCACACAAGGTCGCTACTTCCAAGACAGTTAGTCACAGGATTCCCTCTTATAGCACACATAATTCTGGGAGAATTTATCCTCAAGACATCAGTTATATTTCAACTAGTACGAATTCCCTCAAATATAATACCCAGGGTACCACCCCATCAATGGGGTCCCAACATGATAGACAGTGTGTTGATCAGACGCCCGGTCTATGAGATATAGTCACTTTTATAAAAATGTTCCGGTTGGATTCAAGTCTGATCCCACACAAGTCACACTCCAAACTCTATCAAAACTCACTTAGAGTATCTTCAAAGTAATTTCTTGTTATAAGGGTCCTTATTCCACAGACGGTATGTTGATCATACGCTCATTCTGTTAGTTACATCCCTTTTTGAGAAACGGGGGTGATCGCACCTCAGTCCAGTCTGGCTCGCTTGAGCCTACCAGAATATGACAAAGGGACTGCTTCCTAAAAGGGGTCCCAATGCCACTGATGGTGTGTCAAATGGACACCTGGTTAGTTAGTTATGTGCATTTATTTATTTGGTGTTCGGTTGGGTATGGGCCTTGTCCGACTCGGTCTGATCAGCCCTACGCAATGGTTCTTAGGGTCTATCGGATCCTGCCCAGGTCCGGCCCGTTAAGGGTTGGCCCGGTTCACTGGGTCAAGCCTGTCGGGGTAGGCCAATTGGTTCATGGGCCCGGGTCGTGGTTGGCCCGACCGACCGGGTGGTGCTCGGCACACCCATGTTGTCCGATTGGGCCGCGGGTCTGGCCCGACCTGTTGGGCAGTTCCAATCCGCTTGGTCGGCCTAGGTCTACTAGATGGTGGACCGCCTTCTCTACTGGCCTCGCGGTTGCAGGGTCGTTTCCCTCGGCCAGTAGGGGGCTACCCCACTGTATGAAATGGTCAGCCGTTTGGTTGACCAGCTTCCACCAATGCAGCATGACACAGAGCTACGTCGCACCCTCCTGGTGTTGCCTGTTGGCCGTGGCTGTTGCCATAGGCAGCGCCTGTGGCCGCAGCCCTTGTCCCATGTGGCCGGCTCGGGCCATCCTCCTCTAGCCATCGCGGTCCCACCACCCGCGACCGGTCCCTGTGGGTATCCTCTGGCCACCACCGGCCACTACTGACATAGCACACCAGTGGTTTATTCTTCGGGCCTTTGGACGCACTCTGGTGGTCCGTTTTTGGTGTCTTCAGCGCCTATGAGTTTCTCGAGTCACCATTGTTGTTGTGTGTCCCCCAGTTACATCCTGCCGCTCCATTTGGAAATGGATCTAAAAAATGAGACAAATACCGAAGAGGCGGAGGGTCCGAGCCTTGTTTGTTTGGCCTGCGCCCTCCGCATTAGCATCGTATCAGGCGGTCAACAATTTATCACATAAACATGAACATTACAACAATTTTCCTACCTATATTAGACGTTCACTAATGACGATCGACAAAACCTCCTTAATTGTTATTGTCGGTTCGTGATTCGGTGGAGATCGTCACCGCTTGTTGAAAATGGTCTCGTCCTCTAAGTGGTTGGCATCGTAGTACTTTTCTAGAGCTTTTTCTCTTGGTAAAACTGTGCCAACACCCCACCCCAAGCTCTATATAAATAGGAGGGGGAAGAGGTGGGTAAATCTCTGAGAAATTTATGTGGTTCATTTAATTAATAAACTTCCCAAATTCCAATGGTACGATTACAAACAAGGAGGAGTCAAGACAATTAATGGCTTGACATATCATCAGTCCCATCACTGCCACTTATCTTCTGGAGAAAAAAGAAAAGAAATAAAATAGCATAACATGTTATTTTATTAATCTTTCAAAAGTCTGTAAAATTAACATTATCACTTGACCTACAACGGTTGAAGTGAAATCTCCCTTAAGAGAATCTCAGTGCTAAGGATTCAATGGTGCCCTCATATTTTTAATTTGATCACTGGTTAAAATGATAGAAAACGCCACCCACGTGTTTACTGAATATACCTAAAAAAGTTCATAAATTCATTCCAGGAACACCATGCCTTGGAATCACATGCCATCAATTTTTACAAACTCATAATAATTACATATAATTAAAAACAATTACATGGAAAATCAGGGTCATTACATTACCTATTACTAGAAACAATTATAGAAATATTCCATGTATTTTGGTCTACTAGAAGTACACTCAAATTCAAATGAAAAGTCACAATTTTCAAGGTAATCTGCACGTGAATTATTAAAAAGATAAAAATGGTTCCTAAGTTAAAAACCAAATAAATGGGAATTTATATTTTAGATATGATCATTATAAAAAATCTTTTTATTTATTTGATACCAAAGTATTCAACTTGGTACTCATATGTGATAAAGAATTAAACTTTTCTAGATTTGGTGATTTTCAATATAGTTGGAGTAACCATAGGTACACTAGGAATAATGTGTTGTAGGGGAATTTTTAGAAATAATCTGGGATTTGTCATTGGCTTTTTCACAAAATTTATTATTAACATTATTACATATGAAGATGAGTTGTTACCTATTGAACTTTTCATTGAATAATTAAGAAAATTTAATAAAAATTTCCTCAATACTAAAAGTAACACCATGTATTTTGTATAATCATTTGATTCTTGGAATATCATAATACTCCCACTCATCCTTATAGATTTAATTAAATTCCAAAAATATTTGGAGGTAATTCACCTCAAAATTACTCACATTTAAAAAGAATGTAAGAATGTTATTAACACCCTTTTAAATAAAGAAGTTAATGAAATCGTCTCATTTTAGATTTTTTCACCTTCTTGTGATTTAATGTACCTTAATTAATCTAACATTGTTTACAATGTTTTCACCCTTATTTATCACAATCTATTATAACTACTTTCTTTTCAATTTTAATTAAATTTAATTGACATGTGTCTTCCTTACCCAATTCCCAAACTATTTATCATTATTATTGTTATTATTGTTAAATACTTAATTTATTATAATATATATCTTATTATAATAAAATTATTTTAATAATATAAAATTAATCATGTGTTATATGAAATAATATATAGAGAGAGAGATAGAGGTAAAATTTTGTAATAATTATTAATTTTCTTGGTCACTACATCATAACCTCATTCCTTTATTATAATCTATCGATGTTTTGATAATTCATGCCATCATATTGTGAATGGAGGCTATAAAATTATTTTAAACATTGGTTTTTTATTATTATAGATAAAAAGTATTAATGATAAAATAATGAATTATGGTTTTTTAATCCTAAAAATTCCCTCATAAATCTAGTCTATTCCTTTAACAATATGATCGTTCCCTTTTTCTTGCTCATTATCATCACATATATAGTCTATTTTTTCATTAAAAATCAAAATATATTATATTTTCAATAAAATAACAATAATGATTCAACAACTTTTTTACCAATATGAAACCAATTCAGTTGATGTTGTATTTCTCAATTCGAATGATTTATTTTATAGAGAGAATATTATTATGTTTAATTTTATCCCTCTGGGAATTAGTTCAAGTAATTACCTATCATTGAGTTTAGATTCCAAATTACATTTTCATGTAGATGACCTATGTGAAAAAATTAAATATAATAATAATTTATATGTATAATATTGTGTCTAATCTATGATATTTTGAGTAGTTTGTGATTTTTATTATGGGAGGGTTTATCGATTGTACACTTTCACCACTTTAGCTTTTGGTTTTTTTCTTTTATAATTCCTCTAGGTTAAGTTAGTTTTGAACTAATGTAGTTTCATTTGTATTCCAACAATTCCTTTTCTAGACAACCCATTATGCTAGACCCCATCAATGGATTTCCTCAATAGTGATTACAATTTCTTAAAATCCTATTGGGGTTAATTTTAAATGTGTTTGTCACATTTTTCTTATGTTTTTTTGTTTTCATCATATATTTGTTGGCATGGGTTTTTTTTACTTGTTTACCCTCACTTTATTCTTCATTATCTATCATTACAAAATTATTTTAGGTATCATATGAGCCATGTTAAATATTGGTGTTCATTTAATTGACATAGTATACCTAGAATAGTTAAAACTTATAATGAGGTAATTCTAGTCAATGGATGTGATAAGAGGGAAGATACGATTTGCTATAACATTGGGTAGTTTTATTCTGGAGTTTTGGTTATCTTATTCTATTATGTGGTGGGTGGTTGACTTATTTGATTTTACTAGTTTAATGGGGTTTTTTCATTATTTCAATCTTGAAATCATTGATAATTTTTAGTTTAAATTTAATTAGGACTGAGGTATTATTTCTAAATTTTTTGGTGGTCTTGGAAGTGATTGTTGAGTCAATAAGGTTTCCTTATGATTTTTCCATTCTTATATTCCTAGGAGTGATTGTTGAGTCAATAAGTCTTCCTTATGACTTCTACATTCTTTTAGGTTTTGAAAATCAAAAACACCCTAAAAATATCAAACTCCTTATCTTAAGGAAAAAAATTTTCCGTAAGATTTCCCTTAATAAACAAGATTTTCCTTCCCCAAGGAAAATTTATCCTTACATATTTTTCATTGTTAATTGTATAACCTAACTCATTTTCTCTCTAAGTATAAAAATTGGATTCACATCCAAAACCTCGAAATCCTATAAAAACTTAGATATAGAGTATTCTGTTTTCAGGTTCTAAATTCCGGTTCTGAATTCTAATGAATTTAGACTCCAAACTTTGTCAGGTCAGACTCCATATTCTCATGAATTCAGACGTCAAACTTTGTAAGTTCAGACTCTGGATTCTAATGAATTCAGACTCTGATCTTTGTAAGTTTAGATTCTGAATTCTAATGAATTCAGACTCCGAACTTTGTAAGTTCAGACTCCAAATTCTCATAAATTCAGACTCTGAACTTTGTAAGTTCAAACTCTGAATTCTCATGAATTCAGACGCCAAACTTTCTAAGTTCAGACTCCTAGTTCCACTGAATCCAAAATCCAAATTTCCTTGAAATTCAGACTCTATAATTCTATAAAATTAAGGTTCTGAATTCCTGAGAAAAAAATACAAATATTCTTATCTTATAGTCTATGAAGGGAATTTTTCTTAGATTCCAAATTTCATTTTTGGTTATACTCCAAACTTTTATTTTCCTTACATTCCAAAAAATGAATTTGGTTAAACAACCATAATTTTTCTTACTCATTTCTTGGCTATGAAATGATATCATTCTTTTAATTACTAACTAACCATTGTTTGAGTGACATGTATACAAGTCCCTCTAAAATTCAAGGAAAAATATGACCGTTGGAGGAGGGAGATGACCATTGAAGTTGTACCTATAAATAGAAGCTCATTTGAACGAACTCAGACTTTTAACTTTTGACAAACTTGAGTTTTTTAGAACTTTCATACATGCGGTTGAAGTGATTTTTAGAGATAGAGGCTCTTTCAACTCTCAGTTATTCGTGAAGATGTTGTGAACAAATTTTTCGGGTGTGAACAACTTGTTTTGAATTGCTTTGTGCAGAAATTCGATTTCCGTAAAATCATAGACTTCGGGTTCTGAAGTCTGAGGTGCCGATTTCCTTACAAATTAAGGGCATGCGGGGATAGTAAGATAGATACAAATATTCAGATTGAGGGATTACCTAGGTTCGGGTAAGACAGACTTTCTTGAAAGTATAAATCAAGGGACCTTTATCCAAGGTTGTGGGATACCCTACTCTTTGGGTTAAAAGATATATTTCTTGTTACTTTTAGTGTTTCAATTTTGTTTTCCACTGTAATTTTGGTTGTTGAGGAATGTATAACTATCTTATACTTCCTTATACTTGTACTCTAATTAAATAATGTTATATACACTTTAAGGTAAAATATTTGTTGTTGTAAACTTTTGTTAAGTTTCATTTCCAGAACGACATTTCCATAGTCTAGTTAGTTAGTTGAACTAGTTCCATTTTCAGAATTTAGTTAGTTTGTTGAACTGGTTTCATTTTCGAAACCACATTTCTGGAACCTCATTCTTGGAATGAAATTTTTGGAATCAAGCAAGTTAATATAACTTAGAGGTGTTATGAATTTTGTTTATGAAAAATTTCCTTAAGTATTTTTAAAGTATACAATTCACCCCCCCCCCCTTGTATATTGAGTATCTACACCACAGTTTCGATACTACAATCAGTATCATATCTATCTTTCAATCGATCCTACAATTAGTATCAGAGAATATTACCTTATACCCTAAACAGATATTACAATTTGTTTCAGAGTTTTTTTTCAATCTAAATTAATCTCATGATAAGGTTTAGAAGAGAAATATCTTCTTCACTTTTTCAGAATCAAATTTTCAGACTCAAAAAGTTTGGATTCATATTTTCTTAGAGATACTCTAGTTTTATTTTTCCTTTATTAGAATATTTTTTCCTTGTTTACAAACTTCTTTTACTAACAAGTTTGTGTGATAAGATTAACTTTAAGATGGCAGGATTAAATGTTGGTTCAATCGACAATCTAAATCCTACCTGACCTCCTATTTTTGATGGAAATTATTATAAGTACTGGGAAGATAGGATGAAGATTTTCATTATCAATACTGGAGTTGATAACTACCTGATGCTGATAGGAGACTATAAGATTCCTAATAAGGAATTGAGAACTTTCACGAATCAGGAGAAATCGAAACATGAATCTAATTTCATATTCAGAAATACATTACTATGTTCCATGACTAGGAAAATATATAGTCAAATATCTTCATGTGAAGCTGCAAACAGTATTTGGAATAAACTTTAAGTTACACATTTTGATACTTCTAAATTTATAGAGACAAGAATATCTATGTTTAGAGCTGAATATCACGGCTTTAACTTTCTTATGGAGAACCCATAAGCAAAGTTCAGCAAAGGTTCATGAAAATTTTGAATAGATTACAGTATATGGGAGAAAAAGGTTTGGATGATAAGGATCTTGTAGATAAAATCATAGATATCATTCCAAATTAGTCGGAGTCCAAGAGGACAGCAATTGATGAGAACAGGAAAGTCACCCAGATTTCCTTAGATGAGCTTTTTGGAACACTTCTTCAACATCAGACTAGAATGAAGAGAGATGATGATAATGTTAAAAAGAAGAATGGGAATGGAGTAGTTTCTTTTAAAACTACTTCTAAACATATGAAATCCAAGACTCTAGAAAGATTTACTAGATCAAAGTCAAATAAAGTTACTATTCAGTCAGAATCTTGTGATACAGAAAAATATGAGAATGAATTGGCCAATTTTGCTTAGAGAATGAACAAGATAGTTTCCCAGAAGAACTATCAAAATAAGTTTAAGAATAGAGACTAAAAATAGAAGAAAGATGGGGAAGTTACTTGTCATGAATGTAGAATAACAGTTCATATCAGACCTGATTGACCTATTTTAAAAAGGAAAGAAAATAAGGAAGGGAATTCAGAAAGAAACCAGAATAAGTTCCATCGTTCTAAGCATAAGAAAAGTCTTAAATAAAACGATACTTGGAGTGATAGTTGTAGAAACGCTTCGGGAAGTGAATCTTCTGAGTATGAATCATCAACATAGAAAAATATCAGATTCATTGCTACTACTTCTTTCCCAAATACATGTCTTATGGCCAAGGTACTCTCTTCCGAGGCTTTAAAAAATTTATCTCTTGATAAAAATTAGTATTATGAAGATATTACTTCTAATGAAGATACCTCATCTTTAGATAATGAATAAATACCTTCTTATAAAGAAGTATCTATATTTTCCAAGTTGTTAGAAGCAAAAAAATTTAAAATTAATAAGAAATTAGATAAGGAAAATACTAGAGAAGTAGTTCTTATAAAAGATATTTCAGACCTCTCTAGAGATCTTGAATATAAGGATGAGCATCTAGAAAAACTTTCTAAAGACCTTAAGGAAGTAAATTCTGAAAAGGAAAAACTTTCTAAAGATCTTAAGAATTCCATTTCAAAAATAAATGTTTTTTGAGGAAAAATATAACTCTAAGGAAATAATTTCTGAGGATAGAAATTTAGTCATAAGACTAAAATCAGAAATATATTCCCTTAAGAAACTTCTTGAAAACATTACTTCTACTGAAGAAATTTTTTACAAGATGTATTCTCAAATCAGACCTCAAGGAAATACTACTAAAGTTGGTTATACTCCCAAAAAACTTGTTTTCCAAAACAACTATTTTATTCCATCGAAATCCCCTTTTGTACCAAATGTTAAAGTGGTGGGCATTGGAAGAAAAATTGTTCCTTAAATAATGTTCAATATCTTGGGTTTTATAAAGCTTATTTTTCTAAACAAATGTGGATACCCAAAATTTTATTTTCTAACAATTCTGGATCCATGAAATTTTGGATTCCAAAAGTTTAACTCCCTTATTTTCAGGAAAATAAAGAAAGTACAAACAAAAATATTTGGTACATGGATAGTGGATGTTCCCAGCATATATCTGGTAACAAAAACCTCTTTGAAAATATTATCAAGACAAAAGGAGGAAAAGTAAATTTCAGAGATAATGATATGGGAGAAATTATTGGTATAGGTAACATTGTTCTTCTTGGAAAAACATTGATTTAAAATGTTTTATTTGTTAAAGGTCTTAAGCACAACCTCATTAGTATAAGCCAATTATGTGATGAATATTTCCTTGTGAATTTTTGGAATGATAAGTGCTTATTACACAATTCCAAGGAAGATTTTATTCTTTCTGCCAATAGGAAAGAGAATGTTTTTACACTAGACTTATAATAAATTAAGAGCCAAGATCTACCTTGCCTTAGTTCAATGAAAGATCCTTCTTGGTTATTACATAGAAGGTTAGGACACTGTAATCTTAGGAAACTATGTAAACATTCTAAGAAAAGACTAGTTAAGGATCTACCAGAGCTTATATTTGATTATTCAAAAGTTTGTGATCCTTTTCAACATGCCAACCAACATAAATCAAGTTTTAAATCAGTTGGGGAAGTCTCAACCACTGATGAATTACAGTTGGTTCATATGGATCTTTTTGGTCCAACACAAACTGCAAGCATCGGAGGCAAGTATTATGTATTTGTCTTATTTGATGATTACACTAGATTTACATGGGTCTATTTTCTAGCAAAGAAATATGAATCTTTTTCTTATTTCAAAACTTTTAGATCCCAAGTTAAAAATGAGAAAAACTCTCCCTTGATAACTTTTCATAGTGATCATGGAGTAGAATTTCAATATTCTGATTTTGAAACATTTTGTATTAGAAAAGAAATTACTCATAACTTTTCAACACCGAGAACACCTCAAAAAAATGGTGTTGTTAAAAGAAGAAATATAATTCTTCAGGAGATAACAAGAACCATGTTGAGTGAATATTCTATAGTTAAAAATTTTGGGGCTAAAGCTGTAAGTATTTTTTGTTATACTATAAATCTTGTTTTGATTAGACCTTTTCTTAATAAAACTCATTATGAGTTATGTAATGGTAGAAAACCTGGACTTTTCTACTTTAAGGTTTTTGGTTGCAAGGTATTCATTCTGAATACTAAAGATAATTTACACAAATTCACACCAAAATATGATGAAGTAATTTTCTTAGGCTACTCCAAAACTTTATGGCTTATAGATTTTTCAATAAAAACACTTGTACTGTTGAAGAAAGAGTACATGTCAAATTTGATGAAATTGATCCCTTTGTTTTTAAAAAACCTTAACCTACATCTTCAGATGTGTTTTCCAAAACTAATTATCAACCTTTGATAGAAGATCCTTCTGATAAGGAAAATTTTCAAGAAATTATTCCTGAAACATTTACCCCAGAAGACTTCCTACTCTATGTTAATGAATAGGTTCTACAAAACCCAAATCAGTTATTTCTTAAGAATCATCCCAGTGATAGTATCATTGGTGATGTAAATCAACCTGTAAGGACTAGAAGTTCCTTAATGAATGGAGTAGAACATCAAGAATTTCTTTCCCAATTAGAACAAAAAATAACTGATGAAGCTTTAGGTGATGATAATTGGATTAAATCCATGCAAGATAAGCTAAATGAATTCTAAAGGATTAAAGTCTAGACCTTGGTTGAAAGTACTAAGGAAACTTTTATTATTGGAGTAAAATGGTTCTTCAAAAATAAATGTGATGAAAATTGAATCATCATAAGAAAGAAATCTATATTGGTTGCTAAAGGCTATAATCAACAAGAAGGAATAGACTATGAAGAAACCTATGTTCCAGTAGCTAGACTTGAATCTATTCAAATTCTACTTGACTTTGCAGCATTATTCAATTTGAAACTTTTTCAAATGGATGTTAAATGTGATTTCCTTAATGTTTTTATTAAATAGGATGTGTTTTTGAACAACCTCCTGGTTTTTAGGATACAAAACATCCTGAACATGTTTACAAACTTACCAAATCTTTGTATAGACTCAAATAAGCCCCTCGAGCTTGGTATGATAGACTAATAGGATTTTTTATTTAAAATAATTATGTTAAGGGAAATGATGATCCAAACATTTTCATAAATAAAGATAAGAAAAATGTTTTGATTGTTCAAATTTATTTTGATGACATTATATTTGGTTCAACTCAACAATCTCTAAATAATTCTTTTACAGATCTAATGAAATCTGAGTTTTAAATGAGTATGATGGGTGAGTTAACATTTTTCCTTGGTTTTTAAATTTTTCAAAAACCAGAAGTAATATATATATCCCAACATAAGTATATTAAATATCTTCTTAAAAATTATGGATATTAAAACACTAAGTGTATAAGTACTCCCATTGGTACCTAAAATTCACTTGATCTTGATGAAGCTGGGAAACTAGTAGATCAAACATATTTTAGAGGTATGATAGGAATTTTACATTACTTGAAAGATAGTCATCCAGACATAATTTTTATAGTGTTCTTATGTACAAGATATCAATCCAATCCTAAGGAATCTCATTTAAAGGTAGTGAAATGAATTATTCGCTACTTAAAGGGAATCATGGATTTAGGACTCTTTTACACTTCTAGAAATGATTTTGTTCTAAATTTTTTTTCAGATATTGATTTTGGTGGATGTAGAATGGATAGAAAAAGTATATCCAGAAATTGTCATTTTTTAGGAGATTCATTAGTTTCTTGTTCTAGAAAAAATCAACACTCAGTAGCACTTTCCACTGCTAAAGCTGAATATGTATTAGCTAGAAGTTTTTGTGCTCAAGTGTTATGGATTAAACACACACTCAAAAACTATGTCATGAGTTTTACCCAAAAAAAAATTTGTGAGATAATACTAGTGTCATTTCCCAAATTAAAAACCATGCACTTAACTCTCATGAAAAACACATAGATATTAGGCATCTCTTTCTTAGGGATCACACACTAAAAGGATATATCATTCTTTAATTTATCAGAACACAAGATCAACTTGCTAATATTTTCACAGAATCTTTACCCTCCGATAGATTTGAATACATTAAACAGAATTTAGGAATGATATTTGTAAGGTAATCATCCATATTAACATATTGTTGAAACAATATCCTTACAGTATGTAACTCCTTTTCATAGGGGGAGTACATTTTTTTTGTTTTATAAAAAAAAATTCGTAGTCTAAATTTTTTTCATAGTCTAAAATTTTTCGTAGTCTAGATTTTTTTCGTAGTCTAAAATTTTTCATAGTCTAAATTTTTTTCTCTTAGTCTTCAAACTTTTAGTAATGAAAATTTTCAGAATAATGATTTTCATATTATAAATTTTTGGAATGAAGATTTTCATACTCTGAATTTTTTGTATTGAAGATTTTAATACTTCATGTTTTTCATAGTTTTTCTAAATTTCTCATAATAAAAATATTCTTAGTTAGTTTTTCTAAATTTCTCGTAATGAAAATCTTTGTAGTTAGTTTTTCTAAATTTCTCGTAATGAAAATCTTTATAGTCAATTTTCTAAACTTTTCATAATGAAAATTTTAGAAATTAAAATTTTTGTAATGAAGTTTTCGTAATCAAACTTTTCTGAATCTAAAGTTCTTCAAGAAGAATTTTCCTCATTACGAATAATCTTCCTAGAAATCCAAAAGGTATGTTTTATTTCATAAATTTTCTTAATCAAATTTTATTTGTTGGTATTCCTATCTATTTTTAAATTTTTCATATTCATTTTTCCTTAAATCCAAAAATTTTTCTTTAAACCTCAAAAGATCAGATCCCACCAAGATTTTCTTGAGGCTATCATTTCAACCATCAGAACAAATCAGAAGGGTTTTCAACTGTTCAATTGAGTATGGTAGCTGAACCGTCACATAAAACACCTATATAAAGGACCCTCTAATAGTTGTCCCACCTTGAAACCCAAGATCGTGTGTGTTGAAGCTCTTCCCTTCTACAAAAGCTCGTTCTAAACTTTTCAGGTTTCATTAACTCTGAATGTCTTCCATAATCTCATATCCAAAAGATATGTCATCAGTCAAGCCGATTTAGGAATGGTATATTTATAGAGAAATACTTGTTCATCCATGTTTCTTTGTTAATTATCATTCTATAATCTCAAAGAACATCAAGTTGAATGGATGAGAGATTGTTTCCATATTGAAACCAGGAGCTCAAGATCCCGTGTATCCGGACCTGTTGGTTGAGTTCTATGAATCATCAAGCTTTTTCAAGGAATAAGGAAGAGACAAATTTTATTTCAAGATTTATGGGAAGACTTATGCCCTTTCTTACAACAAGGAATCCAGCCTGATTGGAGTCCCTTATGAAGGAGAGGCTGAGTTCTACTCCCATAATCTACTGGATGTCCTAGGAATCTTTGTTAATGTAAAGGCTATGGATTTTATTGGTCTTTCAGATGTCAAGACTGTGAAGATTGTAAGACTTTCTACAAATTTATGGATCCTAGAATTATGAGTGCAAGGATTTATCATTCCAAGAAAAGGTGATAAGGATTCCTTGAAAAATATTGATATGTATATCCTATATTTCATGGTGAATCTGAGGAAGATAAACTTGGTTAAGTGTATTCTGATTACCATTGAGAATATAAAGAATGGAAACTTGAAACCTCAGATTATCATGTACCTAGCCATTCTTTCAAAACTGATTGTTTGGAGTTTAGAATCTTTCAAAATCCTTTGCAGTTTAAGCCTAAAAATTAAAAATTCATGTTGGTGAGTGATGAAACCTTGAGAAGGATGAATGTTGGTTTTTATAAAGAATCCAAAGAATTTTATTACTTTCCTGAGGAAGAAGTCTAAGATATTTATAAGAAGCAAGAGGCAGTTGAGACCTCTAAGAAGGGAGGAAAGAATATGAAGCTGAAGGAAGTAGAAGAGAAGGAAAAATCCCCAAAGGCTAAGGAAACTCAATCTGCACCTCCAAGGCCTAAAAAGAAAAAATCCTATCTGGATGAGGTTGTATACAAGTAGGGGGAAGATAAGAATAATTGGAAGGAAGGGGAGCCACATTTTTTCTGGGATCCTGCTGAAGCAAAAGCTTTAAAAGAAAAGGCTGCTGAAGAGATGGAGAAACAAGCAAAAGAAAAGAAGCAAAGAAAGAAGATCACTGAAATAGATATTATGCAATTTCTTCTCAAGGCAGCTAAGAAATCCTTTGATAATATTCAGGTACCAGATTCGTTCCTTCAATAACCACTTCCTGAGACTCGGGGAAAAAAGTTTGTGACTCTGGAAAAATTAAAAGTGAAATTAGTCCATGAAAAACAAGTAGAGGAAGTAGTATAAGAAGAAGAAGAAGAAGTTGGCAGTGGTGATACTGAAGATCTCATTAATTAAGTAGAATATTTTCATTAGAAGGAAAGTTTATATGAGAATATTTCAATCCAAACTTCTCAAGATGAATCATAAAATATTGATACTCCTAGAAATGTTGAATGAAAGGATGATGATAAAGTAAATAAGAGATTTGAAAAAGAAATCATCAATAGAGACTTCATTCATCTAGAGGAAGTTGAGGCAAGAGCAAAGAAAGAATAAGTAGATAAAGATAAAATCGTTCAGTTGTCTGACAGTGAGTATTAATCTCTTGACCAAGAGGAACCCATTCTGAAAATTGACAAAGGGAAATGGGTGGTTGTTGATACACCTAGTAAAACTGTTTTGAAGAATAAAGAAGTTGGTGGATCATCAAAGAGTAAGGCATTTGAAATAGAGAAATATTCCTCACCAAGTAAAGTCTCAGATTCAGAATCTTTCTCCCTTAGACATGATTTCGTGGTGCAGTCGTTGAAGAAGCTTGTTGGAACCATTTCGATATTTCCAAGCATAGACTCGAGATGTCAAATGCTTCAACACACCTTGAATCAGAAGTCAGATTTAATATCCATGGTGAAGGATATGTGTGAAAAGCTGAAGGTTGACTTTAAATCTTTTATTATTACCTATGAAACTCGCAAAAGGTCATGCAGGAGGATGACCAGTTGGTCATGAAAGACTGTGGAAGATAGGTGGATTCTTGAAGAATTTCAAGAAAGTGTTAGGGATGTATTCGACACTAAAGATAGTAAGATCAAGGATCTCACAAATAGTTTTGAGTAGAAGCTAACCCTAGAGAAAAATTCCCGGACTCAAGAAGTAAAATATCTGAATGGGAAATTATATAAAGTTTCTCAGAGCAGAAAGAGAGATAGATATCTTAGAATCGAGATCAAGGAAAAATTTTCTAAGTAAGAAGATATTCAAAAGGAACAAGCAGAATCTCTCAAGGATCAAGAATAAATTATCAAAGCCTTAGAGAAGAGAACCGAGGATCAGGATCAGATTATGAAAAGATTAGAGGAAGATCATAAGGAGCTCAAGAATCTGAAGACAATAGTGAAGAAGAGGATGCCCAAGTAAAATGAAGGATAACCTTGGTAAATCCGATACTTTTTTGTATTTCCTTGTAAAAAATTTTCCAATCATAATCAATTTTGGTTTCTCTTCGTATATTTTTGGTTGTCTTGTAATAATATTTTAGGTACCACATTTCCTATTCCATTCCCTTAATTATTTTTGAAAATCACAAAGGGGTAGAAAGGAATTAAAAAAAAGGAATGAAAAAGAATACAAAGTATAAGAAGAAATTTCCCTAAGTAAGGGGGAGTTCATCTAAGGGGGAGTTCTTATTCAATGAGATTTCACTATGTAATAAAATGCTAAGTATAAATCCAAAAATCAAGAATACAATCCTTACTATTTCCAAATCCTAAGGGGGAGTTAGTCGTATTCATTTTTTTCCCATGTGTAAAGGGAGATAAATTTTACTTACAAGTCCTTATATTCTTTTTCCCTCCTTTTTCTCTTTTTCATAAGGATGTTTGTGCTTTACAAAAAGGGGGAGATTGTTGAGTCAATATGGTTTCCTTATGACTTTTCCATTCTTATATATCTAGGGGAGATTTTTGAGTTAATAAGTCTTCTTTATGGATTCTACATTCTTTCAGGTTTTGAAAATCACAAACACCCTAAAAATATCAAACTCCCTATCTTAAGGAAAATTTCATTTTCCCTAATATTTCCCTTCATAAAGAAAATTTCCCTTCCCCAAGGAAAATTTATCCTTACCTGTTTTTAATTGTTCATTGTATAACCTAACTCATTTTCTATCTAAGTATAAAAATCAGATTTACATCTAAAACCTCATAATACTATAAAAACGTAGAAATAGAATATTCTGTTTTTAGGTTCCGAATTCCAGATCCAAATTCTAATGAATTCAGACTCTGAACTTTGTAAGTTCAGACTCCAAATTCTCATGAATTCGGACACTAAACTTTGTTAGTTCAGACTCCAAATTATAATGAATTCAGACTCCGAACTTTGTAAGTTCAGATTCTGAATTCTAATGAATTCAGACTCCGAAATTTTTATGTTCAAACTCCGAATTTGTAACGCCCCGACCCCAGCTACCCAGAGTCGGTGCATTAATTACATAACATTGGCATGATCACAAGAAAGATCAAATCTCGAAAGACCGATTGGTTTAGTAGCCTTGGAAACACTAGATATATTCATAAGTTTTACATTACATCATAAAATGAAAAACTAATACAACAACATAATGTCTCAATAGACCACACTATTATCCCCTCATAAAATCCCTGCAGGTCATTCATAATTTACTTCTTCACTTCCTGGGAAAAATAAAACATAGAAAAGGGGTGAGCTCAAATGCCCAGTAAGGATAACAATATAGCGGAACATTCAAAATAAGCATAAGCATTTAAGGCAATGAATTACTAAAACAAAAGCCTTTTAAAATTGAACTTCAACATAGTATGGCAAAAGTAAAATGAAATAATGCCATTTACTTGTTCACATGGACATTCTACTAATCGAATAATCACATGCAATATCAATAACCACTTTCATAATTATGGAATGCATAATGCCAGACTATCATAACCACATAGCCAAGGCCTCGTGCCAAGACTACAAATAAGATTTTGTCAAGGCCTTGTGCCAAGACACTAGTTTGTCTCATGAGACCTACCGATGCATCGAGGAGCTATAGCGGGCTCCACCCGTCACTTATTAAGTCCAATGCATTCCCATATGAAAAGGTTTAAACATAACATAAACATTCGTATTAAAACTAGCATACGAAATGTCAATAATTTCACCATAAACTATGAATGGTATAAAAATAGCACATCCACAGTCAAACATATCACAAAACCTTCAATACAATATAGAAGTTTTGTATCATAATAAATCAACTTCAAATAATCTTAAAATCCATCAAAGGATGTTGACATAGATGAAATCAAAATTCTTTTTAAAGAAATATCTCCTTTTATTTTGAAATCATTTAAGATCCATATAAAATAAAACATTTTCTTTGAAAATATTCTTATAAGCTTGTAAGGAAAGCTTTGAAGATTTTATAACGGCGTAAAATAACCGCACCCGCCGTATAAGTTAAAAAAAACATTCTTACCTCAATTCTGTCGAAAAGGTTAAAAAGGACCTTGTTTTGAAAACGACGGAAAGATTCCTTTATAAACCTCTTATAAAAAGTCAAACAAGGGTATAAATGACTTTAACCCATATTCTTGTAAATAGTAAAAATGTTTTGAAATACATTTTTAAGAAACATGGATGTGGATGATAAAGAGATCCCAGTGGATTATTACGTATAAACAACCTCGGATAATGAAGAGATTGTGAAATAACCCTTACCTTGTACTTTTTCCTTGGTTGGGGTAGGTTAACCTCCTGTATAATGGTGAAATAATTGTTATTAAATTATATAAGAATCATATATATTAATATGATATCATATATGATCTTTTAACATTGATTTATTAATAATATCTTAGAATTATCATCGTTTCGGGTGTTAACTTACTCATTTTCTTTTATATGTTTTGTTACATAAGCCATGTTTGTTGTATCTTATTCATATCCAGAATTATATCAAGTCCTTAAACATCATTTTTAAATCATAAAATGATAATTATACTTGAATGGATACGATGGAGAATGAATCTCATCGCGTTCGTGGAGACGGTAGTCCGTACGTACGCACGAGCGAATCTATCATTCTTTTGATATTAAAATAATATATAAATGAATGGTATATCATATATACAGAATCATTAACATGTTATATTTATTATTTACATGAGTTACACATCATTATTATACCCATCCAAATAATATTATATTGAATAACAATTACACCACGACGTGGAGACGGTAAGCCGTACGTACGCACGTATGGTGACATGTTATTCAAAGGGTGGATAGAATAATGAATATGGTTGTACCATACTTATAATAACATCACAGTATATGTGAGATACTGGAGTTATTATTTTAGAATGGTAAGAACAAAGGAAGAAGAAGTGGAAGAAGAAATGAACTTAGAAAAGGGTGGTGAAATCATTACCTCTTCTTCGGGTTCTTCCTTTTGATTTGATCAAAAGGGATCCTTAGGTTGGCTTTCTGATCAAACTAAGGCCCCTAGGTTGTAGTGAGGGATGTTGGGAGAGTATTTGGGCAGAGTTTGGCCGAACCAAAAGGCTTTAGAGGTGTGAAGAAATGAGAAGGAGGAGTGCCCTTTTATAAGAGGGGTGAGGGGCACCTTTGGAAAAGCTAGAAATATTAATTTATAATAAATTCATATTCGGTTTCTAAAGGCTCCAAAGTTGACTATTAAAAGGATGAGGTGGGGATAGGTCGAAAACAACTCATCCAATAGAATTTAGACAGGTTTGGGTACTTATATTAACCTTATCTTTAAGTATTAACTCTAAGTTAATTAGTTTCACTTTTACAATGTCTCTTTGTATTTTTATATAATATGGTTAATAAACTTACTATATACATCCAAGAGACCCCCAAGTGGTCCATTAATGAGGAACCTATCATAATATAAGTCTCTTGGCCGAACCTTAGATTTTTAGGAATTTAATATCAATTAATAATATAATATTTGTTTTAAGAACTCTTTTATGTCAATTTTGACACTATTCAATAGTTGATTTTTTGTGAAACTCAAAACAGATTGATTACTTCAAACAAAGTCCATTAAATCAATCCTAATATATCATATTAGCCTAGAAAATTAGTTTAATTCATTAAAAGTTTCATATTATAATTATTTGGGTATTTATAATATCAATTATTTTAATTTTTCACTATTATAGTAATTACTGCATCATCATTGTGTCATAAATTAAATAAATTATTTAATGTCTAAAAATTATAAATAAAATATCATTATGTAGGAACTCTTTTTAGATTTCTAATGAATATTTATAATCGAAAATCCAACATGTATAACCCTATGTAAAAATTGTTCTTATAAAAGATGTAAGCTTATGCCATTTTTATTTTTATTTTAACTTTATTAATATAATGTGTCATTATCACTTACAAGTGGATCCATGGGGTCCCAAAATAGACCCAAAGATGCCCATGGTCGACCATGTATCAACCAATAGGGTTAAGACACGTTTTAGGGTAATTTAGTATTATTATAATATTATTTTTTTAACCCTCATTTACCGGATTTACCCTTAACCATGGTAAATAAAATATTTACCGCAGTAATTATTCAAAATGTCTAAAAATAAAAGTTACCTATTTACACAATTTGAACATCCTGATTCCAATTATGGGATCCATTTTCCTAAATTCTAAACACAGAAGTGGCAGAAATTAATTTAAAATTAATTCCCGCTGTCAAAACAAAAAGCGTGTTTTTAAGAGATAATAACTATCAAAAGATTGACACTCGTTTATGTTCGGTTTAATTGTAAAATTATGTCCAATGACCAAAATTATATTAAATGGTAAAAATATATTCTAAATATACTTTAAAACCACTCAAATTCACAATTTATCACTATTAATTATTTTGATTAAAAAAGTTGTTTTTAATTAAAATTTAGTAATTTTCACTATTCATCAAAATATGAAAGTTATCCGAAAAGTACCAAAATTTCACCTTAGGCTAATTTCGATATTCCGAATCCAAAAATGAAGTCCATTTTAAAATATAAAATATATATGATTTTAAAAATTAGGTATTACTATTCACAATGGCTAGTTTAATTAGTTGTGGTGTGTGTTAGAACTCGAGGTTGCGTACAACACACGCTATCGCATTATTCGAAGGGAAACGTACCATAGAAGCTTGGGGTGTTACATTCTCCCCTCCTTCAAATAATTGCGTCCTCGCAATTTCTAGGGTATTACTGCATAAAAAGACTCGGGTGGTTCTTCATCATAAGTTCCTCGGGTTCCCACGTTGCCTCTTCCATCTTATGATTCCTCCACAAAAATTTTACCAGACGCGTCATCCGGTTTCTCAGTACTTGTTCTCTTGTATCAAGAATCCTGACGGGCTCTTCACAATAGGAAAGATCGGGTTCCAGTTCTAATTCCTCATAGGTGAGTACATGCGTTGGGTCAGGCATGTATTTCCTCAACAGAGATACGTGGAACACATCGTGAACTTTGGAGAGACTTGGCGGCATTGCCAATCGGTAAGCTACTGCCCCAATTCGTTCTAGAATTTCGAAAGGTCCGATGTACCTGGGACTCAATTTACCTTTCTTACCAAAACGTATGACTCCCTTCCACAGAGATACCTTCAGGAAAACATGATCACCGACTTGAAATTCCAAATCCTTCCTTCAATTATCGGCATAGCTCTTCTGCCTACTTTGAGCTGCTTTAATGTGATTTTGGATTACCTTCACCTTTTCCACCGTTTCCTCCACCAATTCTGGGCCTACAAGTTTTCTTTCACCAACGTCATCCCAACAGGTTGGTGTACGACATCTCTTTCCGTATAACGCTTCATATGGTGCCATCTGAATACTCGAATGGAAGCTATTGTTATAGGAAAATTATACTAGTGGTAAATATTGATCCCACATACCCTGAAAATCAAGTGAGCAAGATCTCAACATGTCTTCTAAGGTCTGAATAGTCCGTTCTGATTGTCCGTCTGTCTGAGGGTGGTAAGCAGTGCTCAAATGAAGTTCAGTATCCAGGTATTTCTGAAGACTTTTCCAAAATCTTGAAGTAAAACGGGGATCACGATCAGAAACAATCGATAGGGGTACTCCATGAAGTCTCACAACTTCATTAATGTATAGTCTTGCTAGACGTTCCAGGGGTAGATCTTCTCTTATAGCAAGAAAATGTGCTGACTTGGTAAGACGATCAACAATAACCCATATTGCATCGTTCCTTCTAGGAGTCTTTGGTAGCCCCATGACAAAGTCCATCGTAATATTGTCCCATTTCCACTCCGGTATGGGAAGAGGTTGCATGACTCCTCCAGGCTGTTTCCTTCCAGCTTTCACTTGTTGACAAACCATACATCTTGATACAAAATCAGCAATCTCCCTCTTCATGTTGTCCCACCAAAAATGTTCCTTCAAATCTCTATACATTTTGGTGCTCCCAGGGTGTATAGATAAATTGGAACTATGAGCATCATCCAGCAATTCCCTTTTTAGATCAGGTATATTGGGAACACAAAGTCTCTTCACGAATTTCAAAATTCCATCTTCATACACAAATTCTCTCAATCTCCCATCATTCACAGCTTTAATCTTCTTCTGAAATTCTTCATCACCGGTCTGAGAACTCTTAATCCTTTCTAGTAAAGATGGTTTGGCAACCATTTGAAAAAGCATTGATGTTTCACCTTCCCTGGTTATTCCCATGTCCATCTTCACTAGCTCCATGAAAATTGGATCCCTTTCAATTCTCATATTGTTCAAAACTCCATGGTCTTTTCTACTCAAAGCATCTGCCACCTTGTTTGCCTTCCCTGGGTGGTAGTGTATCGTACAATCATAATCCTTGAGTAATTCAAGCCATCTCCTTTGCCTCATGTTGAGTTCTTTTTGTGAGAAAATATACTTCAAACTCTTGTGATCAGTATAAATCTCACATTTTTCACCATAGAGGTAGTGCCTCCATATTTTCAAAGCAAAGATCACTGCTGCTAATTCGAGATCATGAGTAGGATAGTTTTGTTCATGAATTTTCAACTGTCGTGATGCATAGGCAATAACTCTATCATTCTGCATAAGGACACAGCCAAGTCCTTTCTTTGATGCATCACTATAAATAACGAACCCATCATTCCCCGATGGTAGAGTCAATATAGGAGCATTGACTAATCTTCTCTTCAGTTCTTCGAAACATTCTTCACACTCTTTTGTCCAAACAAATTTAACCCCTTTACGTGTGAGCTTCGTTAATGGGTTAGCCAATCGGGCAAAATTCTGGACGAAACGTCGGTAATAACCTGCCAAACCAATAAAACTACGTACCTCAGTTATACTCGTAGGTGCTGGCCATTCTTGGATTGCCTTGGTCTTAGAAGGATCAACAGAGATTCCATCTTTAGAGACAATATGGCCAAGAAAAGAAATCTCCTGAAGCCAGAATTCACACTTGCTAAACTTTCCATATAATTCATGCCTCCTCAGAGTCTTCAAGATAATGCGCAAGTGATTTTCATGATCTTTGTAGGTTTTGGAGTATACCAAGATATCATCAATAAATACCACCACAAATTCATCGAGATACTCCTTGAAAACTCTATTCATCAGATCCATGAATACAGAGGGTGCATTAGTCAATCCAAATGGCATTACAGTAAACTCGTAATGCCCGTACCTGGTTCGAAATGCTGTTTTCGGAATGTCTTCCTTCTTCACACACAACTGATGGTATCCAGATCGAAGGTCAATCTTTGAAAAGTATTGAGATCCATGCAGTTGGTCAAATAAATCATCAATACGAGGTAGGGGATACTTGTTCTTTATCATTATAGCATTGATCTCCCTGTAGTCGATACATAACCTCATAGATCCATCTTTCTTTTTAACAAAAAGAACAGGGGCTCCCCATGGAGAAACACTAGGGAGAAGAAATCCCTTATTACTCAATTCCTCTAGTTGTTTCTTTAGTTCGACTATCTCTACAGTGGCCATTCTATAAGGGGTCTTCGATATAGGCCTTGATCCAGGAATTAAATCAATGGAAAACTCTACTTCTCGTTCTGGAGGATGTCCAGGTAAATCTTCCGGAAATACATCTACAAACTCTTTCACAATAGGTACATCCTCTATTTGAACATTCCTTTCCTCACCGACAGTTATTTCATTCTCTTCCTCCCCGATAATTGAATTAAGTTGAGCTACAGGGGGTAGATCTAAATAAGAATTAGGTGGTGACGATTCTGCTCTAAAAATAAGGTGCTCCTTATCATTATCATCAAGAATCGTAACCTCTTTCTTCTTACAATAAATCTTCGCATCATAGTCCGAAAGCCAGTCCATACCAAGGATTATATCAAACTCAATCATAGGTATGACGATGAAATCAGCAGATAAAGAAAATTTATGTGCTCTAATGGAGACTGATTCACAAAACTTTGTTGCAACGATACTTCCCTTAGGAGTTTTAACTGACAACTCCCTTATTAAATCAAATTGGAAATATCTAATTTTCTTAGCAAATTGGGAAGATATGAAACAATGCGATGATCCAGAATCAAATAATGCATTTGCTAAACTTGAGGAAACCATTAAATTACCTGCCACCACGTCTTTCGGAGCTTCTACCTCAGCAGTAGTGATAGCATAAGCCTGGCCTTGATCCCTTGGCCTTTTCTGAGGTAAGTTCTCCTGACGCTTAGGACATGCATTTTCATAATGCCCCATCTCCCTGCAATTGTAGCACTGAACGTTGGTAGCTTCCTTCTTCCCCTTGCAATCATGAGCTTGGTGGCCTTTTTCACCACACTTGTAACAGACTCCCATTCCCTTCAGGCAAGCACCAGGATGTTTCTTCCCGCATTTACCACAAGATGGATATTCAACCTTTCCCTTCTTCCCCTTATTTCCATTCCCAGATTGATCAGCAGGTCTCTTCTTCTCTTGCTTTGCTTTAAAGTCATAAGACTTAGAGAATTCCTTTTCGGTCTTGATAGCACATGAGACAATGTCTTCGTACGATGAAAAGGATTGTGAGACTAATGCTCGACGGAGAAATGGTTTTAACCCATCAAAGAAATGATCAATCTTACTTCTTGGGTTGCGAATATAATCACCAGCGTACCTCGCTAACCTTGTAAAGTTAGCCTCATACTTTGTGACATTCTCATCCTCCTTTTGTCTCAGACTCAGAAATTGTCTTTCCATATCTGCTCGATGGTCGCGAGGAAAGTATTTTTCTAAAAACAGATCTTTGAACTCCCCCCATTCCATGTTTGATAATTCATCATCTTCCTTCATGTTTTGAATCAATGACCACCATTGATCAGCATCTCCAGTGAGGCGGTAAACTGCCATGGTAACTTTTTCCCTTTCACTACTCCCCAAAGCCTGAAATATTTTCTCTAGGGAAAATATCCATTGCTCAGCTACTAAGGGATTTGTACTCCCATTGAACGTTGGTGGTTGTTGTCTCATGAATCGATCTAACATTGATCCTCCACGCTGCGGATCAGGGTGCTCCATACGGGTAAGGTTATTATTCATAACCTGAGTAAGTTGTCCCAGTACGGTGATTAGCTGATCAGCACCAGTTGCATCACCAGCCCCACTATAATTATCTTGAGCAGGAGGGAAATCCCTACATGGAGTGCGTGCATTGATACGGTTTCCATTTCTTCCACTAGGCGCCATTTCTAAACAATGTCATAAACTAGATCAGTTTATGAATCAAAATACATAATCCCATACTTATAAAACACTAAACATAAATTGAACTATCTATGGATATAATCCATAATAATAAATATGTTTTCTTTGAGGAAGTATATACTCATAAACCCTTCATAATGATTTGTAAAGAAAGTGAGAGTTATCCTAAGCATATCCCCCGGGAGTGTCGTAACCAAGAGTGCAGCAAGGCCCGTTGTCGTGCACCAGTTCCCGTTCGAGTCTAGCTCAAAGCGGTGTTTTTGGGTTTTACCCCTAGGTACATCTGTGCCAGAGCCGCCTCTACCTGCTCGTATCCAGACAGGGATGTATTGCTTGGAAAACTCACAAAATCTCTACAATACCAAAATTCTAGGAAGTTCTTCTATACTAATCATCAAAGTTCATCTTAGGTATACGTGCTCTAATTAGAGTTTATCTAAATCTAGCTTCCAAGGTTTGTACTAAACTTCCTCTGATACCAACTGTAACGCCCCGACCCCAGCTACCCAGAGTCGGTGCATTAATTACATAACATTGGCATGATCACAAGAAAGATCAAATCTCGAAAGACCGATTGGTTTAGTAGCCTTGGAAACACTAGATATATTCATAAGTTTTACATTACATCATAAAATGAAAAACTAATACAACAACATAATGTCTCAATAGACCACACTATTATCCCCTCATAAAATCCCTGCAGGTCATTCATAATTTACTTCTTCACTTCCTGGGAAAAATAAAACATAGAAAAGGGGTGAGCTCAAATGCCCAGTAAGGATAACAATATAGCGGAACATTCAAAATAAGCATAAGCATTTAAGGCAATGAATTACTAAAACAAAAGCCTTTTAAAATTGAACTTCAACATAGTATGGAAAAAGTAAAATGAAATAATGCCATTTACTTGTTCACATGGACATTCTACTAATCGAATAATCACATACAATATCAATAACCACTTTCATAATTATGGAATGCATAATGCCAGACTATCATAACCACATAGCCAAGGCCTCGTGCCAAGACTACAAATAAGATTTTGTCAAGGCCTTGTGCCAAGACACTAGTTTGTCTCATGAGACCTACCGATGCATCGAGGAGCTATAGCGGGCTCCACCCGTCACTTATTAAGTCCAATGCATTCCCATATGAAAAGGTTTAAACATAACATAAACATTCGTATTAAAACTAGCATACGAAATGTCAATAATTTCACCATAAACTATGAATGGTATAAAAATAGCACATCCACAGTCAAACATATCACAAAACCTTCAATACAATATAGAAGTTTTGTATCATAATAAATCAACTTCAAATAATCTTAAAATCCATCAAAGGATGTTGACATAGATGAAATCAAAATTCTTTTTAAAGAAATATCTCCTTTTATTTTGAAATCATTTAAGATCCATATAAAATAAAACATTTTCTTTGAAAATATTCTTATAAGCTTGTAAGGAAAGCTTTGAAGATTTTATAACGGCGTAAAATAACCGCACCCGCCGTATAAGTTAAAAAAAACATTCTTACCTCAATTCTGTCGAAAAGGTTAAAAAGGACCTTGTTTTGAAAACGATGGAAAGATTCCTTTATAAACCTCTTATAAAAAGTCAAACAAGGGTATAAATGACTTTAACCCATATTCTTGTAAATAGTAAAAATGTTTTGAAATACATTTTTAAGAAACATGGATGTGGATGATAAAGAGATCCCAGTGGATTATTACGTATAAACAACCTCGGATAATGAAGAGATTGTGAAATAACCCTTACCTTGTACTTTTTCCTTGGTTGGGGTAGGTTAACCTCCTGTATAATGGTGAAATAATTGTTATTAAATTATATAAGAATCATATATATTAATATGATATCATATATGATCTTTTAACATTGATTTATTAATAATATCTTAGAATTATCATCGTTTCGGGTGTTAACTTACTCATTTTCTTTTATATGTTTTGTTACATAAGCCATGTTTGTTGTATCTTATTCATATCCAGAATGATATCAAGTCCTTAAACATCATTTTTAAATCATAAAATGATAATTATACTTGAATGGATACGATGGAGAATGAATCTCATCGCGTTCGTGGAGACGGTAGTCCGTACGTACGCACGAGCGACAATATCATTCTTTTGATATTAAAATAATATATAAATGAATGGTATATCATATATACAGAATCATTAACATGTTATATTTATTATTTACATGAGTTACACATCATTATTATACCCATCCAAATAATATTATATTGAATAACAATTACACCACGACGTGGAGACGGTAAGCCGTACGTACGCACGTATGGTGACATGTTATTCAAAGGGTGGATAGAATACTGAATATGGTTGTACCATACTTATAATAACATCACAGTATATGTGAGATACTGGAGTTATTATTTTAGAATGGTAAGAACAAAGGAAGAAGAAGTGGAAGAAGAAATGAACTTAGAAAAGGGTGGTGAAATCATTACCTCTTCTTCGGGTTCTTCCTTTTGATTTGATCAAAAGGGCTCCTTAGGTTGGCTTTCTGATCAAAATAAGGCCCCTAGGTTGTAGTTAGGTATGTTGGGAGAGTATTTGGGCAGAGTTTGGCCGAACCAAAAGGCTTTAGAGGTGTGAAGAAATGAGAAGGAGGAGTGCCCTTTTATAAGAGGGGTGAGGGGCACCTTTGGAAAAGCTAGAAATATTAATTTATAATAAATTCATATTCGGTTTCTAAAGGCTCAAAAGTTGACTATTCAAAGGATGAGGTGGGGATAGGTCGAAAACAACTCATCCAATAGAATTTAGACAGGTTTGGGTACTTATATTAACCTTATCTTTAAGTATTAACTCTAAGTTAATTAGTTTCACTTTTACAATGTCTCTTTGTATTTTTATATAATATGGTTAATAAACTTACTATATACATCCAAGCGACCCCCAAGTGGTCCATTAATGAGGAACCTATCATAATATAAGTCTCTTGGCCGAACCTTAGATTTTTAGGAATTTAATATCAATTAATAATATAATATTTGTTTTAAGAACTCTTTTATGTCAATTTTGACACTATTCAATAGTTGATTTTTTGTGAAACTCAAAACAGATTGATTACTTCAAACAAAGTCCATTAAATCAATCCTAATATATCATATTAGCCTAGAAAATTAGTTTAATTCATTAAAAGTTTCATATTATAATTATTTGGGTATTTATAATATCAATTATTTTAATTTTTCACTATTATAGTAATTACTTCATCATCATTGTGTCATAAATTAAATAAATTATTTAATGTCTAAAAATTATAAATAAAATATCATTATGTAGTAAATATTTTTAGCTTTCTAATGAATATTTATAATCGAAAATCCAACATGTATAACCCTATGTAAAAATTGTTCTTATAAAAGATGTAAGCTTATGCCATTTTTATTTTTATTTTAACTTTATTAATATAATGTGTCATTATCACTTACAAGTGGATCCATGGGGTCCCAAAATAGACCCAAAGATGCCCATGGTCGACCATGTATCAACCAATAGGGTTAAGACACGTTTTAGGGTAATTTAGTATTATTATAATATTATTTTTTTAACCCTCATTTACCGGATTTACCCTTAACCATGGTAAATAAAATATTTACCGCAGTAATTATTCAAAATGTCTAAAAATAAAAGTTACCTATTTACACAATTTGAACATCCTGATTCCAAATATGGGATCCATTTTCCTAAATTCTAAACACAGAAGTGGCAGAAATTAATTTAAAATTAATTCCCGCTGTCAAAACAAAAAGCGTGTTTTTAAGAGATAATAACTATCAAAAGATTGACACTCGTTTATGTTCGGTTTAATTGTAAAATTATGTCCAATGACCAAAATTATATTAAATGGTAAAACTATATTCTAAATATACTTTAAAACCACTCAAATTCACAATTTATCACTATTAATTATTTTGATTAAAAAAGTTGTTTTTAATTAAAATTTAGTAATTTTCACTATTCATCAAAATATGAAAGTTATCCGAAAAGTACCAAAATTTCACCTTAGGCTAATTTCGATATTCCGAATCCAAAAATGAAGTCCATTTTAAAATATAAAATATATATGATTTCAAAAATTAGGTATTACTATTCACAATGGCTAGTTTAATTAGTTGTGGTGTGTGTTAGAACTCGAGGTTGCGTACAACACACGCTATCGCATTATTCGAAGGGAAACGTACCATAGAAGCTTGGGGTGTTACAGAATTATCATAAATTCAGAATCGGAACTTTTTAAGTTTAGACTCCGAATTCTCATGACTTCATATGCTGAACTTTCTAAGTTCAGACTCTGAGGTCTACTGAATCTATACTCTATATTTATTTTAAATTCAGACTCTGGAATTCTATAAAATTCAGGTTCTGAATTCCCAAGAAATAGAATCTGAATATTCTCATGTTATAGTCTCCGAAAGATATTTTTCTTACATTCCAAATTTTATTTTTGGTTAGACCCTAAACTTTTATTTTCCATACATTCTGAAAAATGAATTTGGTTAAACAACCATAATTTGGTTTACTCATGTTTTGGATATGAAATGATGTCGTGCATTCAGTTACTAACTAACCATTGTTTGAGTGACATGTATATAGGTCCCTCTGAAATTCAAGGAAAAATATGACCATTGGAGGAGGGAGACGACCGTTGAATTTGTACCTATAAATAGGATCTCATTTTAATAAACTCAAACTTTTAACTTTTGAAAAACTTGACTTTGGAAGAACTTACTTACATGTTGTTGAAGTGATTTGTAGAGAAGAGGCTCTTTCAACTATCAGTACTTCATACAGATTTTGTGAATTACTTGTTTGGGTGTGAACAACTTTTTCAGACTTGATTCATTTAGAATTGCTCCGTGTAGAGGTTTGATTTCTTAAAAATTAGAGACTTAGGGTTGTGAAGTCATAGGTGCCGATTTCCTTAAAAATCGAGGGATTGCGGGAATAGTAAGACAGATATCGATCTTCGAATTGAGGGATTAACTGGGTTTGGGTAAGATAGACTTTCCTAAAAGTATAAATCAAGGGACCTTTATCCAATGTTTTCAGATACCCTACTCTTTGGGTTAAAAAATTTACTACTTGTTACTTGTAGTGTTTCAATTTTGTTTTCTGCTATAATTTTGGTTGTTAAGGAAAGTATAACTATCTTATAATTCCTTATACTTTTACTCTGATTAAATAAGGTTCTATAAGATTTAAGGTAGAATCTTTGTTGTTGTAAACTTTTGTTAAGTTTCATTTCTGGAACGAAATTTCTGGAATCTAGTTATTTAGTTGAACTAGTTCCATTTTCGGAATCTAGTTAGTCTGTTGAACTAGTTTCATTTCTAGAACCACATTTCCAAAACCTCATTCTTGGAATGACATTTCCAGAATCAAGCAAGTTGTTAGAACTTAGAGGTGTTGTGAATTTTTTTAATGCAAAATTTCCTTAAGGATTTTTAAAGTATACAATTTACCCCTCCCCCTCTTGAATATTGAGTATCTACACCATAGTTTCGATACTACAATCAGTATCATATCTATCATTCAATCGATCCTATAGTGATGGAAATGTAAAAATTATATTCAATTTAAAATAATATTTGTGGAAAATTTTAATTTTTCTCAATGATTTTGATTGGGATATTATGAATTCCTAGAATTCCTGAAAAATAACAAGAATGGGGTTCTAGTATCTGAGTGTGGTGTGAGATAAATGGAATTGATATGTTATGATTGTGATGTGAAAGGCAAGTATTCGGGTCAGGTCTAGAAATCAAGTGCATGACATAAGGATTGTCATCTACATGACCATACAACATCTCCCCTTATGTTATTTTAATTTTTAATTTTTGTTATTTATTTATTATTTATATTTGGTTTTTTTGGTGTGTTTTGATCTATTTGGGATGATTTGGGTTTTCACAATTAACACTTAAAAGTATAATTTATATAAATAAAAATAAATATTTAAGCAAAAATGTTTTGTAGGAATATAAAATTCATCACTATTTAAATTTACATCATTACAAAAAAAATTAGTAAAAAAATAACAAATATTTATATGTTAGAAAAAAAATTAAAAATTATATACCTTAAATATATTTATATAATAACAATATCATCAATAAGGATGTGAAAATATTATAAATTACTTTTTTGGATTATGTTTATGGAAATAAAAATTCCCATAAATATGTTAAATATGTTAATGTTTAATCAACTACTTCAACTTCATTCCCATTAGTGTTTGTTAATAATTATAATTAGAGTCATGGTAATACTCTATGTCATATAGGCTGAGTAAAATTAAATGATTGAGGTGTTCACAATATAAATATTTAATTAAAAGATGAAAGAGAACCACTAAATGGTTTTAAATGATAAAAAATCATATTCAAAAAAATAGAAAAAATGAAAATTAATGGTTTTTGTTTTTTTGAAAGGGTTCAAGTCGTATATCTATCATATTACAAAACACATTGTTTATTTTTATAAATAATAAATTAAAGGGAATTAGAAATTCATTATATTAAACATTAATGATCATGACCTAAACAATGATGATGTTAGAATTCATTTTATACCTCCTATTTCTTTATAAACCATGAATGTGTTAAAAATGATACTGATATATAAATTCTTATAAAGGAAAAGTTACAAAAGATTTTAATTTTTTTAATAAATATTATATATTTTGTGTTTTCTCCCTTATTTATTTTTCATATTATAAATATATATTTGTGTATATGTGTGTGTTTATATGTATAAAACACTTATGTTTGAATTCAATATTATGAATCTCTCTATTAGGGTAAATTTACATATTTAAAATATTTTTTCATGTTAAAAGTACCATAATGAATACTATACTATAACATTTAAAAAAAATTATTAATTATAAAATGAGAATTATCACATGAATACCTTTACTAATAGTGAAAAATTAATTCAATTATAAATTATTTGAAAGAGAAAATACAAGCTTGTGTTTTGGTGTGAAAATTTTAATAGAAAATCCCTTGTTTTCTTATAAGTCTTAATTAAATATAATAATATTCAAATATATTTCATAAAATTAAAATAATATTGAGAGTATATAAAAATGAGTTTTTTGATAGAATTATATAGTAAGTGATAATAGTGAATAAATAATTTTGAGTGAGACGTTAAATATTTTTTATCTTCTCAACTACATGAACAAATGAAAATTAAAATAAAATATGATGAACCAGATGATTTTTGATAATTATATTTTCCTCGTATTTTTAAACATAATTATTACATATTTTTAGATAATTATTCAATACATAATATTAGGATATACTCCAAAACCATAAAATTTTACTATCCATGGAGATTGGATACATAAATATCTTATGTAGGTAAATTATTCATCATCTATCATAATGTTTTTTCACATTAAACCATTCTTGACATACCCAATATAAAACCATTATTCATAACCTAAGGAAAGGAAACATATGAAAGAGTGACCTTAGATGTTCAATAAGGTAAATTAGGGGAGATATCAATCAATGGTCATATAAAATCATAATATAAACATAGGGTTATGAGATCATTAACATTAGTTAAAAAATTTATACCCATTGTACCATGGATCATAAAAAATATTCATGGCATGAATCTTTACCATTTAAAAATTCATGAATCATAAGAGTGAGAAACATTATAAACCAATCATGGACACCAACTTTAGATCATAATAATGTTATAAAAGTATGGCATCATCATAGGCATAGAAACCATTTAATATGTCAAGGTAAACTACTAAGACCATAAAATCATAGTGGATCAGGAATCAAAACCTATTTCCCATATAATAATTTATCAGTAATCACAATTTTTTTCTATAGTGGATCAATCACATTGAATTTTCTCCCTTAGTAGATCAATCACATCAACTTATTTCCCATAGTGAATCAATCATCGACTTGTTTCCCTTAATTATCGCACAATATATAAAACATTACCCAATTAATTAGAGAGAGATATAATTCCATTATAACTTTTCACATAACAAAAACCATAAATATGTGTTCTTTATAATAAAAAAATATTCATTATATCATCATATACAATCCCATGTAAAAAAATATTACATAGAAATTTCATAAATTCTACATGACGTAAACAATTAAAAATAAATGGGTGTCATAAACATCTCATAATCATAATAAAAAAACCAAATAGATAAATAATTAAGATGATATCATTATATCATATTCATAGTAAGAAATAATTGAAATCAAATGATTTTATCATAGATGAAAATTAAACTAAACAATCCCTAGAATATTTTTTGAATAAAATACCCTTTTCATTTTGAAATCACTTAATTAAAATACAATTTTTTATAAAATATAAAGGAAAATATTTTATTTGAATAGAACCATTAAATCACATAAAGTAATCTTAAAAACATTAATTTGTAATGATTATAGTATATTTAATTCATGTCATGTATGTTAAAATAAGGATTACACAAGAAGATCCATTTGAAAGAATTTTATAGAAATAAAAAAATGGGTAAAAATGAATTTTAAAAATCATTACCGAATAATAAAAAACATTCTAAAAATAATTTTAAAAAAAGGTATACTAGGAATAAAAATATTCCTCATAGAATAGTAAAACATGGTAATTTTTCATTCAAAACATTAATTATGTATCTTGATTAGTTAATGTGAGGAAAATTAATAGAAAACATGTATTTTCTAGGAATAACTATAGCATAAGAAAAATTTTATGTATTTATAAAATAAGTATCATAGAATATACTCTATAGAAATTTATACATAAACAATCCTGATTAGAATGGGATTGAAACAAAAATCCATTACCTCAAGTCCCATCTCAATTAATACAAGTTTGATTATCATATATAATAAATATATATGTATTATAAATCAATTCTAGAAGTTTAAAAATATATATGATACCATATATGATTTAATTAAAATATTTTTATCACTCATGTATTAACAATACTATATTAAAATCATAATTATGGGAGATAATTACTTAATTTTTCATACATGATCCCATATGATAGTCCCAATCTATATATATATATAGTTCTTCCATAATATCAAGAATATTGAGTATGATATATATTTGATAAATATTCATTCTATATATATCTTTGTGTGTGTGTGTGTGTATTTGTATTTAGATTCATCTATAAATTACATATTTAGAAACATATATTACACCTTTCATGGAGATGGTTGGACATACGTACGAATGAATATTGTTTTCACTTTTATATGGTTGGATCGAAATAAAGGTAAAATTTAATTAATATTCTAGAATAATTATTATATCATATATATAATCTCTTCATTCAAGTGGTAGTTCACATGTATGCATGAGAGACATTATCATTTTCCAATGGATTAAAAGGTAAGATGGTTTATATGATATTATAATTATAGAAGTATAATTATTTTATAAATATCATTTATATAAATTAAATACATTATCATATTCATCCATGAAATATGGTGAAGGAAAAATGAATTATATCACTATGTGGAGATGGTAAGTTGTACGTACGCTTGAGCTATAATTTCCATAACCATTTTATTAAAATGAGCATGAATAAAGGTGTTTTTATAATCATAATTACATTTTAAGTTTATTTAGGATTTTAACTATATTAACTTATAAATAATAAAATATATTTATTGGATTTCTAGGAATAATTAAAAGTGAAAGTGGTTGGGTAAAATTATTACCTCTTCCTCGGTAAGCCTCCTTTAGATCGCTTCCTAAGTACCCTTGGAATAGTATTTTAAGTATACTATCACATATAATTCGTATATTTTTTATTTAATAAGATAATTATTCAGTTTTGGTAATGGTATATGTCTCAAAGTGTCGTAAATAAGATAATGGAGGGGTTCCTATTATAAGTGAGGGGAGGGGAACTCTTGGAATTTCCTAAAATATTAAAATATAATAAAGTAATTCTCTAAGAAAATGATTCCAAATAGATATATATTCATATATAAGGTATTATTTGGTCTAAAAACCATCATACACTAAAATTTTGATAGGTTTATGTTTTGTTTTAAACATTTTATGTTGGTATAAAGCCTCAGTTACCCCATTTTAATCATAACTGTGGTAATGCCTTTTCCACTCTTAAAGGGATATAATTTTACTTATTACATAACACATGGAAAATAAAAGTAAAATGGATGATAATTTATATAATTTATAATCTTATATGTCATATTTCATGATTTTTATGTTTTTATATAATTTAGAAAATATTATTTTTCATAAAATATTATTAATGTCATTTTTGACACTATTCACATAATTTGACATTGAACAAAAAATGACTACAATGGAATTGGAATAAAAATCATTCACACATATATAATATAATATATTTGTCTATAAAAATTGGAACATAATAGTTCATATATATTTTATAACTTTAAATATTTTTTCTATCATTTATTTTATTTTTCTATTAATTGAATAAATATATTTCTAGTGTTTCCTAATCATTTTGGATAATTATTAAATCACTAAAATTTAAAAATAAATTAAAATATAAATAAAATAAATTTATCTTTCAAATAGACATTTATAACCATACATTACCTCTTTTTACCCATATGATAAAATATTTGGTATATTAATGTCAAGAGAGTGACCTTTTGTATTTATTCATTTATTAAATTAATATAAAGGAAAGAGTCAAATAAATATGAAACCAAGTGGCTATAAATTTTATAATTTGATGTAAATTTCTAAAATAAGCCCATACAATATGATATATATAATTTTTATATAAATTTTAAAGCCTTTTCCCATTATTTTTTCCCAATTTTACCCATTTTACCCTAACTAATGTGATAAAAATTTACTATGGTTACTACTCATATTGACCAAAAATAAAAAATAAATATTCAAAAATTTGGATCTACATGATTCCAAATGTAGCACCTCGACCCTAGATAACCTGAATCTTGAGCATTATTATATTTCATTAGAAATATTACGAGAAATAAAATCCCAAAAGGACCATACTATTTAGCAGTCTTGCAAATCCATATTACATACATAATACCCACAATAGATAGGGAAAAAAATAAAACATTCTATACAATAACTAAAATAAACTGCATCTTTGAAAGCTTAATCAAAGTTCTATTCTTCATAACCTGGGGAGAGAAACGTAATAAGGGTGATCTTAAATGCTAAATAAGGTTATGTACAATAGAATTAATAATAAATCTATATGTAAATGTAAAAAATTGAACACACTTTTCATTTGCATAACTAGATAAGGCACAAATAATATGGAAAGTAAGAAACTAAAACATATGCCATAACTCAGTAAACTGAGAATGAACTACTTCTATATATATGTTGATGAAAAATCTCATGGATAAATAATAACTGAAATTATATGAGGGAAATTTTTTATTTAAGTATGTCATGTCTCAGGCACATAAAAACCTATTACCGTCAAGACCTTTAACAAGATAGTTTAAAACTAAGGGTAGAAACCCATTTTGAAAACTTATTCATCTCATGATAACTTGTTGATGCATCAATGAGCTAAATAAAGTCCAGTCTCCACCTGTCATTACTAGTGTAATGTATTTCTCATATTTAATAACCAAAATAAATAAAATTTCTTATCAAATAACCATATTGAATGCGTAATTTGGATATATCAATAATTCCCCTAAAGGAAATAAAATAATATCCTAAAAATAATGATATTAATTATAACAAATCATAGGGTAGAATATACACCGTATAAATGGAACTAGGTGCATAACATTTCAATATGCCTCAATGAAATGAAATTGAGATGAGATCCCTTACCTTAAGTATGATACTCTTTGTATTTGTTCGAAACTTCTATATGATAGTTCTAACAATATTATTAAATTATATTAGAATAATAATAATATTTATGATATCATATTTGATTCTTTTATGACTTTATATTACCTGTTTATTAACAATTCCAAGTTAATGCAACATTTCGGGTAATAATTAATATGTTTATCGTACGTGTTTTGACTTCTTATTCTTGATCATATTACTTAGATCATGATTTACTTACTTCAAAAATTTATAATATGATTTATATATCATATATATTCATAATATAAATATATATAATATATAGATATATTAAATGAAATACATCATTCATTGAGACGGTAGGTTGTATGTACACATGAACATTGTTTCCATTTTCTTATCGTGTTGAATGGAAGTAAGTGAATGACATATATATACATACATGCATATATATATATATTAGTATCATTTTTATCTCATATATTACATAATGATTCATAATATATTTTTTATATTCATTCTTGGATGGTGAACGTGGAAGATTAGTCTCATCACGTCGTGGAGATGGTAAGTCCTACGTACGCATGTGCAACGATATAATTTTCCTAATGATTAAATGGTATGGAATTAGTTGTAATATAAATTTTAAATAAATAAAATCATGTTATATTTATTATTTAAGTCATTTAAATTCATCATCACACATATCAAAATTATGTATAGGTGAAAAATTGTTTACACCACGGAGTGGAGACGGTAAGACGTACGTACGCACGCATGGTGAAATTGTTTTTCAAAGGATGGGTCAAAAGAGTAATATGGTTGTCCCATAATCATAAAAAATATATCATAATATATTATATCCTGAAGTTATTATTTTAGTATAGTAACAACTCAGTAAGAGAAAGTATAAGAAGAAATTTTTTTAACAGAAGGTGGTGACTTGGTCAAAGACCAAAGAACAATTTATTGAATATAAATAAAGAAATAGGGTTATAGGAGACAAAAAGTAGGCAGTTTTTTACAATCCTTGTAAAAAATATGGAATAAATCCAGAGGAAGATCATCCAGCCAATTCATATCCTGGTGAATTCCCTTGTTCGCAAGAGCATCAGCAACAGTGTTCGCTTCCTGGAAGGCATGAGTGGCGATATAATAAATCTCTGGGAGAGAATTCAGACATTTCATCCAAAGTGTAGTGAGGGGCCAGGCCAGGTGAATCACCCCATTCTAGATTTTCTGAACAATGGTGGTTGAGTCACTTTCGATCCAGAGTTTTCTCTATCCTTTTTTAAGGGAAAAATTGACCGCATGAATGACACCCATCATTTCCTCTTCCAATGAAGAAGATATACAACATTTTCCAAAGAGACAACCATGGAACTGACCAGAAGAATCTTTGAAAATATCCCCATAGCCGGCAGGCCCAGAGTTTCCCCTTGGGGAACCATCAACGTTCACTTTGATTCATCCTGGCATAGGAGCTTGCCAGAATACTTTGAAGGAAAATTTGGGTTGTTGATAGATACCATCGACCCAGATTTTGCGTAGTATCTCCTAGTCTCCAACAGAGTTGCTGTAGTGGCCTTTTTGGATCAAAGTAGCCTCACAGACTGCAATGAGAATCCGGTATTTTCTTTCATTGAGATTTAAGGATAATTTATTATAAATGATATCATTTCTATCATACCAGATCACATGCAGGAGCTCAGCAACGGTAGAGCGGAAGATTTTTTTGATTTGCTAAGAAGCATCCTGACCAACACATCTCTTTAAAAGAGAACATATTGAGTCAGGTATAAACCATCTGTAGTGAAAGATGTCAAATATATAATTCCATAAAGCAGAGGTTGTATCACATGATAAGAAAAGATTGTTAGTATCTTCTCTATGTGGGTTTCATAGATGACACCTAAAATAAAGTTGAATACCAAAAGTTTGAAGGCAGACCTCAGTGGGAAATCTATTGTGAGCAATACGCGAAATAAGTGTCAGTCTTTTAGGTTTGATCCAGGGTTTGTTAAAATGCTTTAACCATTGAAAGTTGCATTCAGTGGCATGAAAATTCTGCTGGTAGAAATTTTTGGAGTCAGGAATGCCATTTGGGGTCGGCTCCCAGACAAGGAAATTATCAGAGATAGTATAAGGGTAGTTGTTAATGATTTGAGCAATATTTTCTGGGAGGTTATTCCTGTGAGATTGAAGAAATTACTTTATGGTGTAACAATTGTTCTCAGGGGTAGAATCAGGAGGAAGAATGGAAATTAAAGGGGTTCTAGTCCAATTATCTAGCCCGAAATTTATGTCGGAGTCAGCCCTAACCATCCATCTAGAGTTTTCCATAATGTTATGAAATGAGTTCCTAATGGAGGGCCAAATCAAGGAGGTGATATAATTAATATTTCCCTTCTTAAGTTCATTTTGAAATCTTTGTTTGAGAAAGTCAAGAGCATTAGAGCTATTATTGATTAATCTGTATGTAAGTTTAGCCTGCAGGGTGTCTCCATTTTATTTGCACAAAAGGACCCTTTTAGTTGGTTTTATGCCCAAATTATGGCCTATATAATGAATTGAGGGAATTTTTTAGGATATTTTTGGAGGGTTTGGTAGATACAAGTGTCATTGGAGGTGTGAATAAGTGGGTAGAGGTTGTGGCCTTTTATAAGAGGGAGGAGGGGCACTTTAGGAATTTCTGGAAATATTATTTTATTATAAAATGATTTTAGAATTACAATAGTTTCAAAGTGATGTATTTAAAGGATAATATGATAATGGGTCGAAATCCTCTCAACAAATAGGTTTTAGACAAGTTTAGGCCACAAAATTAACTTTATCTTTTGGCTTTAACCCTTAGTTAAAAACATTAACTTTTTCCATGTATTCTTGTATTTTCATAATATATGGTTACTATAGTTAGAATAAAATGATAATAGAACCAAAATTGGATAATTAATAACATATTTAACATTATATAATTCAGTTGTTTAAATATTATATTTTTAGAATTATTATATCATTTAATAAAATGGTATTTTTTTAAAACTCATTTATGTCAATTTTGACACTATTTAAGAATTGATTTTTTAAGTCATAAAAATTTTATTACATCAAACAAAAGGTATTAAATAAAATATAATATGTCAATATAATCCATAAAAAAATTTATGTCATCAAAATGTTGAAAATATATTTATTATAATATTTATAATATCATTTATTTGAATCTTTCATTAATAAAGTAATCACTACATCATCATTATGTCATAAATAAATATATTTATTTAATACATAAAAACTATAAATAAATACCATGATGTAGTAAATATTTTTATATTTTTAATTACTATTTATAGTCAAATGTATCAGTCATATAACCTTATGTTAAAATTGTTTTAGTAAAAGATATATGTTTATGTTATATTTATCTTTACATTAAATTAATTCTTATATCATGTCATTATCACACCCAATTGGTCCCATGGGGTCTAAAAATCATCATAAAGATTCCCATGGTCGTACATATATCATACAATAGGATTATGACATGTGTTAGGGTATTTTAATATTATTATAATATTATTTTTTACCCTTATTTACCAAATTTACCTTTTAACTATGGTAAATAAAAATAATTACTGAAGTTACTATTTATAATGTTCAAAATAAAAGGTAAATATTTATACAATTTAGACCTTTTTATTCCAAATATGGAATCCATTTTTCAAAATTCAAAACATAGAATTTGTAGTAATTAATTTAAAATTAATTCCCTTTGTCAAAACCAGAAATCAGGTTTTTAAGAAGTAAAAAACTATCAAAATACTTACATGTATTTATATACAATTTATAAGTAAAATTACTTAAAATGATAATAATTAGATTAAATTATACAATATTAATCCAATTAAACTTTAAAACTAATTAAAAATAAAATCTAAATATATAAATAAATTAGATGAAAAGTCGGGCTTGAATTAAAATGCAGTAAGTTTCACTATTCATCAAAAATTGAAACTTTTCAAAAAAATTCCAAAATTTCAACCTAAGCTAATTTTGATATTCAGAATTAAAAAATGAAGTCTATTTTAAAAAATAAATTTTATAAAATTTCAAAATATGGTTAATACTATTTATAACTGTTTTTAAACGGCTACTTTGATAGGTCATGGTATGCTTGAACACAGGGTTACATACAACGCAAGACATTAAATTATTTAAAAATAAGCATATCGTGGAATCTTGGGGTGTTACATTATTCCATAATTAAAATAATTTCAACCTTAAAATTTATATAATATCACAACATAAAAAGATTCAGGTAGTTCTTCATCATATGTTCTTTAGGTTCCCACATCGCCTCCTCCATTTTATGGTTTCTCCAAAGAACTTTTACCACACGAGTTGTCTGATTTCTCAACACTTGTTTCCTAGTATCAAGAATCTTTATAGGCTCTTCAAAATAATATAGATCAGGTTTCAGTTCTATTTCTTTATAGGGGAGTACATGCATTGGGTCTGGAATGTATTTCATTAACAGGGATATGTGGAACACATCATGAACTTTTGAGAGACTTGGAAGCATTACCAAATGGTAGGCTACAACTCCTATTCATTCTAGAATTTCAAAAGGTATGATTTACCTAGGAGTTAATTTACCATTCTTACTAAGTCGTATAACACCCTTCCATGGATATACCTTCAAGAAAACATGATCTCCTGATGGAAATTAAAAATCCTTTCTTCGGTTATCGGTATAGGTATTTGGACTACTTTGAGCGGATTTGAAATGGGTGTGGATAATCTTCACCTTCTTTATTGTTTCTTTAACAAGTTATGGACCTATATGTTTTCTTTCACCAATATCATCCCAACAAATTGGTGTATAAAATCTCTTTCTATATAATGCTTAATATGATGTCATCTGAATACTTGAATAGAAGCTATTGTTATAGGAAAATTATACAATAGGTAAATACTGATACCATATACCTTGAAAGTCAAGTGATTAGGATCACAACATATATTCTAATGTTTGAACAGTCTGTTCTAATTGTCTTTAATTTTAAGGGAGGTATGAAGTACTCAAACAAAGTTTCGTATCTTGGGCCTTTTGAAGACTTTCCAAAATCTTGTTGTAAAATGGAGATAACGATCAAAAACAATCGATAGGGGTACACCATGAAGTCTTAAAACTTCATTAATATATAGTATTGCTAAATTTTCAAGTGGTAAATCTTCTCTCATAGTAATAAAATGTGATAACTTGGTTAGACAATCAATAATAACCCATATTGCATCATTCCTTCTAGGATACTTTAGTAGCCCCATGAAAAAATCCATCATAATATTATCCCATTTCTGCACATGTTGGGAAAAAATACCTCAAGGTATCATTGAATCATTTTTGAGCTGATTGTGTTTGTCTAAAAATCTTCCATAAAAAGATACATCGTTGATTCTTCATCCACAATTCTCCTCATTGTGATTCTGAAATCGATCAATGATTTAATAAACACTTACTCAAAGCCCACATGAGAAATGCTCGACGTGAGAAACAAGAGTAAATGAAAATTTCATCAATGAATCACTTCATCTCTAACATCCATTGTTGACACCAAACTGATACCAATTTTTACCAAACTGATACCAATTGTTGGAAATCTTCTTACCACATTCCAACATCTCTCTTTTTCTTTTATCACGATCATCAGCTATTGTGATATCTATTCTTTGATCGATCACTTCTAGCATTGTCTGATTTTATACTCTCCCCCTTTGTCAATGCTCCCCCTATATCGCTGCTTCACTTTCCAGCTTCTCCCTGTATCTATCATGATTTCACAAATATCCACATTGTCTCCCCCTTGAACAGTCACTAATTTCTCCCCCTTTTTCAATGAACACAAAGGTCACTCCTTTGTAGTCTGTAATAGAGTAGAGAACACATATCATCACATTAGGGAAAAACACATCATCATACCTCGGGGAGAGGGGGGTGGTTCCACATCCACATTCTTTCAAGTGCGTGGAGTCGACTAAACTCCCAAAGCTAGTCTATACCTCTCAAAAGCTTCCTTGGGTAAGGCCTTGGTTAGAATGTCTGAAACCTATATCTCTATAGGAACATACTCCAACTTCACAATTCCCTGCTCAACCTTCTCCTTTATAAAATGATATTTTATCTCAATGTGCTTTGTCCTTGAATGATGGACAGTATTTTTTCTCAGATTGATAGCACTTGAGTTATCACACTGGATTCCGATCGGAGACATTACTTCAACTCCCATATCTTCAAGCTATTGTTTCATCCACAATAACTGTGTGCATGCTTGAGTGGCTGTAATGTACTCAGCTTCTACAGTGCTTAATGAAATGCAATATTTCTTTTTTCTTAGCCAAGAAATACACAATCCACCAAGATAGAATGCACCTCCTGACGTTGATTTTCTGTCAATTGAAGATCTGTCCCAGTCTGCATCAGTATATCCCAATAACTCTGTCTGATATTTGTCATTATATGTCAAGATGAAATCCATTGTACCCTTGATATAACGAAGTATTATTTTCACTGAAAGCATGTGTCTTTCCTTGGGATTACTCTAATATCTCGCTCTTGGCATGTGGAAAAACAATATCAGGTCTTGTTGTGGTCAAGTACAAAAAACATCCAATGATTTTCCTGTATTCTGTGATATTAACTGCCTTTCCATCCTCATATTTTGATAATTTCATCCGGGTAGCAACCAGAATCTTCATCTCCTGGGAATTTTCCATTCCAAATCTTCTCAGAACCTCCTTAGAATATTTTTATTTGAGAAATTAATGTTCTATTCCTTCCTTGTGTCACCTGAAGACCAAGGAAAAACGTTATCTCTCCAATCATTGATATTTCAAACTCATTTTTCATGAATTCGGAAAACTGTCTGCACTAAGCTTCATCTGATCCACCAAATATTATTTCATCGACATAAACCATCACCATCATCCTTTTATTACTGTTGTTGTTTAAATAGAGGTTTTAATCAACTCCCCCACGCTGAAAACCTAGCTTCTTCAAGTATTGATCAAGCCTTGAGTACCATGCTCTTGGTGCTTGTTTCAGCCCATATAACACCTTTTTCAGCCTGAAAACTTTGTTCTCATCCTCATGAATGAGAAAACCATCTGGTTGCTCAATATAAACATCCTCTTCTAGAACACCATTTAGGAATGCAGATTTGACATCCATCTAGAACACTTTGAACATTCTTTGCACTACTATGGCCAAAAATAATCTGATTGTCTCCAGCCTTGCAACCGGTGAAAATGTCTCATCAACATCTATTACCTCTATCTGGGAGTATCCCTTGCACACTATCTGTGCTTTGTTCTGAATCACTGTTCCAACTTCATTCATCTTGTTGTGATAGACCCTTTTAGTCCCGATGACATTCTTGTTTTCTAGCCTCGAAACAATCTCCAACGTCTGATTCTTCTCAATCTGATTTAGCTCTTCATTCATGGCCTGAACCCAGTTTTCATCTTCAGCTGCATCAACAAATCATTTCAGCTCAACCTGCGATAGTAATGATGTCTGATGTAGTGATTTCATTCTTCTTGTCTGAACTGGAGCTCACTTATCACTGATGATATTCTTCCTTTCAATTTCAACTCAACTCTTTGGATTTTGTTCAGATAAGGATTTTACTTCATCGTACTCACCATCATTATCCTCTTTTGAATCATCTTCAGCCACTTCTAATCTCCCTGAGTCTCTTACCACTTCCTCACTTTTAACAGAAAATTTTTCACTATGTCTTTGTTCAATGATGTCATTTATTTAAACATCATCTCTCAAATTTTTATTGACACACCATTGATTTTCTCTCGCAGCTTCTTGGTATCCTGAAATAAGTCAATTGATACCACATTATTAGATCAAAATAGATAAGCATGAGATGCATGATTATTTCTACTTCTTTGAAAATAAGTCTTCCCTCGATTGAAAACTCCTGAGATGATTCATCTGATTATCACATTGATGGATCTTGCATCTGATTTTGCTATTAAATGATGCTCCCCCTATGTTATGAAACACTTCCTGGGGTTAGTCCCACTATTTAGACCCATACACATTCTTCTTCTATTGCATAATTTATTCTCATATTCAACTCAGCATTGATCCATTAACCAAATCTATAAGCCTACTGAGTTGGAACTCGGTGTTGGAAACAAGAGATAAAGTTAATAACACAATCACTTCTTATTGTGCTATGTTGAACCCTTTCTTCTTCAACTCTGCTACCATATTTGATTCAATTGAAACTCTGAAGCATATTAATTCTCCACGTTGCATCTTTAGATGCCACTTCCCCTTGGATCGTATCTCCCTAAAAACTGAAACACATGAATCATCAGTTAATAGAATTTATATACATAGGGAGAGGGGTACTTCTAGAATCCTCAAGAAGAGGATTGCGGTTGATCCTGATGGGTCAACCCTTTGATTATTTCTTATATAGCATCACACTCTTTCCTTGCTTCTTCTAGCTTCCTAGACAACTTTAACTGCTCTGGACATATGACTAAGCATTCATTACTCACACGCTGAGTCTTTTTCTAATATGACAATTCTGCAGGCCTGGCCTTTCTAACCATTTTGGGTTTAAACCCACTAGTACACATTTTTTTCTTTGATGTTCCACCAAAATTCTATTTCCCTTGATTTCTTATCTGAGTAGGAATCTCTCTACTTGTCATCTTCCCTTGCTTCTTCCACCATTGCAAGGATCTTTCACCTTTCTCCACTTTTCGTTGTGGAACACGACAAGCGAATTTTTCAATACATTATTTTTTCATCTTTCTTTTATCATATTTCTAAGTCACCACACTCTTTTTCACTAGTGATGAGTCCTCCATTGAATGTTCATTCTTCTTTATCATAGCTAGAGTAGATCTCCCCTTAATCTTCCTGGTTTGTTCACATTCTCTCTTTGAGAGCTGTTGTGAGTATGACAGAAGAGGTGACTGATACACCTTTTGTTCAGCTCCATGTGATTCCTCTAAGGCTCTAAGCCTATTATTATATTTACCATGTTGTCTCCCAGTGTATAATTTCTCATTATGCATCACTAGAGTTGAGAATCTCCTTTCGAGTTCCTTTTCCTTTCTTGTGTTCTTCTTGCTACAATTTCTTTCCAAATACCCATAATCTGAACATATAAAACATTTTCCAACAAAGGCATACCTCATTTCATCATTTTTCTGTCGAGTTGTTGAAATATCTTGTGTTCTTCCTCTAAAATTGAGCTCCTGATCTTCCTGAAACATACTCATTGTGTGTCCCTTTCTTCCACATTAATAACATCTGATGAATGTTTTCCCTTGAGAGACTCTTCTCTCTAATTTATCATGATGCTTCATCTTATTCTCAGATTTAGTAAAGTTTCTGTTTTCATAGCCTAAAATGTATTCCAGATCCTCTAAACAAAACCTTGATGTGTGTCCATGAATCCCACAAAAGTATCACATGTCATAACTTTTGTAACTGTCCTCTTAGGCCTATCTGCAGCACCTACAGGTTTCACTCCACTCTTGGAACTATTTGTGGCTTGCATTCTATCATGCACGGAAGGGGATTAATCAAATCCAATGCCAGATTTTCCCAAACTATATGTTCTTTGAGCTGAGAAAATATTTCGTTGTTTCTCCTCATAAATCTCATACTTCCTTTTCATTTTATCATCATCTTCCGAAGGACAAACGAATAGTAAGTGCAGTGCATCCTTCAACTTGGGTTTTCATTTGTCCTTTGATATCTCCATTTCTTTCTTGGATTTCTCTATCACTTCCTCCAATTGTTGAATCTTCTTATTTCTTGATTCAAGATGAGCATTTAGTTCTTTTCTGAGATTCTTCCCGCTACTCAACTCATCTTCTAGTTCTCGTGTGAGATTTTCCACCATGTCACTTTTCTCCTTCACATTAAATTTTTCTTCTTTAATAGAATCAGAACAACATGCATTCTCTTGTTTTAGCCTTTGATTCTTCTGAACTAGTTTAGATAGCTGTGTATCAAGATCATCATTTTTAAATTTAAAATTTTGAATCTCATCTGAGTTCAGATTCTTCCCCTTGTCACCAGCTTTTGATTTTTCCACCTTTGTAGATATTTTTCTCAATTATTCATCTTGAGAATAATTTTTCTCCTTCAGATCAGTAGCTACATCAATAAGACTTTGATTCAAACCTTTTAGCTTGTTGATCTCAGTTTCCAGTGCTTGGATCTGAATATCATTAGTTTTCATCTCTTCATCCAATTTCTGATCCAATTCCTTTTCCTTGTGGAAAACTTCCACTTTTCAACTTCTTGGTGTTTCTTCATCATCAGTGGTTCCAATATCACTTGTAAAATCAGGTTCTTCACTCATTCCTTCAGCATCATTGAATGAGTAAGTATTTTCATAGTATGATCCATCCAAACCATTCATCGGTTCACTACATGATTCCTTTAACTAAATCACACTCTTCCCATTGACACTTCCACAGTGGGTAATTCCACCAGCTTTCTGTTTCCTCTTTGATGTTCTTCCCTTTTCCATGGTACAATATGATAAGAGTAGACTGGATATTTAACTTGAGCAATCCACTGAACCATGTTAGAGCAAACAAATATGATAAAAGAAACCTTCCTCTAATACCAATTGTTAGGACCAATAGGGGCCTGTATACCCTGAGAGGGGGGGGTGAATCAGGGTATGAATATTCTTTTTCAAATTTCTTCCCGCCCCACTGGATCTTAACCTCTTTATGACAAGGGTCATGTTGTTTTCACTTGTGTATTTATTATGATCACTTATTTTCTTCTTTATATGATGTTGATGCTTTAAATGTAATGTAGGAATGTAAGAAGACAGACACAAAGATGTTTACTTGGTTCACCCTCACTGGGCTACGTCCAAGGAGTATACACTGACAAGTTTCCAGTCGTACCAAACTCCGATATTCTTCAATATATGTGGATACAAAGTTCGGAATAGATCACTTATATTCCCAGGCTCACTTCCTTTACAATGTTTAGGGTCATATCACTACTTTCCCAAGGTTCACTTCCTGTTTATCTCTCTCTCTGGCTCACTACCGGTGGAGAGGATCACCTTCTTCCTCTTCCTTCGCTCACTGCTCTGGAAAGGATCCACTCACAGTTTATAGACCTGTAGGTCTCTTCATTTTCATGAAGTAATGAATCTTCCTTTATACATAGATTCTCTGTTGAAGCTCAACCTTCACCCGTAGATGAATTTCTCTTTACACCGAAGGTATCGGGCAATCCCCCAGCTTCTGTGCAGCCCTGAATTACTGTCGGAAATCAACCTTACTTAGCGCCCTTCTTAAAGGCGGAGCCCAAGTCTTCGATGAAAAAGTCAACACTGGCGCGAAAGTCTTTTTCAACACTTGCGCAACTCAATATTAGGGTTCTCCAAACTAGCGCGACACACTTCCTTTGCTGCCCAAACTAGTTTAGGCGCTCAACAAATAAATGGCGCGCAACTTCAACACTGGCGCGCAAGTCCCTACTTGCGCGACCACACACCACTTGTGCGACTTCCACACCTGCGTGAGGGGAGCTCTGATTTTTTAAGTGTTGAAATCCATTGAAGAATGAGGAGGGGTGGTCTAGTATTTATAGGAAATTTAACCACCCTGCACGACGGCACGCAGGTCAACCCTCGACGCACAAGTCTCGGCACACAGGTCTCTTACCCTGCAAGTCACTTGCATGACCTACATCCAAACATGCACGAACCTCTTTCCTTTACTATATTTTGACCTTCTGATCTTGAAAAACCATAGGCGCGCAAGTTCTCAAGCTTCCAATGCATCGGCGCACAAGTATCTTCACGGCGAGTAAGTCACCTGCACGACACCACCAATACTTGCGCGACACTTATCCCATTTCCATATTTTGATGATCTGATCTTGAAAAACATATGGCGCGCAAGTTTCCTAGACATCATGCATACATCGCACAATTCCCTTTTCCAAGAATCACTTTTCTTCATTTGTCAATTTTCAGGCCCAAAAATTTGGAAAACATTGGAAAACGGTGCCACCTTGTATCTGTTCTTTTTGTATCGCCTCCAGATCATCCATTTCTTTGTCGACGTTCTTGAATAAAACATGGATCATTGACCACATATCTTGAACTCACCATTCCATCATGAAATACCTTTTTTCAAAAAATTTGTATGTCATGGTTTGTATTTTCAACAATCACAACACAGATGTTCACTTTGTCAACAAACACAATCACCTCAAAAATGCTTCAATGATACCTTGAGGGATTTTTGGTATCATTGAATCATTTTTGAGGTGATTGTGTTTGTTGACAAAGTGAACATCTGTGTTTTGATTATTGAAAATACAAACCATGACATAAAAATTTGTTGACAAAAGGGATTTCATGATGGAATAGAGAGTTCAAGATCTGTGGTCAACGATCCATGTTTGATTCAAGAACAAAGACAAAGAAATGGATGATATGGACGTGGTACAAAAAGAACAGATACAAGGTGGCACCATTTTCCAGTGTTTTCCAAATTTTTGGGCCTGAAAATTTACAAATGAAGAAAGGTGGTTCTTGGAAAAGCAACTTGCGCGCCGTGTACATGAAGGCTTGGAAACTTGCGTGCCATATGTTTTTCAAGATCAGTTCATCAAAATATGGAAAAGGGATAAGTGTCACGCACGTATTGGTGGTGTCGCACAGGTGACTTTCGTGCTGTGAAGATACTTGTGCGCTGATGCCTTGGAATCTTGATAACTTGTGCGCCTATGGTTTTTCAAGATCAGAAGATCAAAATACAGCAAAGGAAAGAGGTTCGTGCATGTTTGGAAGTAGGTCGTTCAAGTGACTTGCAGGGGAAGAGACCTGTCTGACGAGACTTGCGCGCTGAGGATTGACTTCCACCCCATCTCACAGGGTGGTCAAATTGCCTATAAATACTAGACCACCCCTCCTCATTATTCAACGGAGTTCAACACTTAGTAAAATTAGAGCTCCCGTCGCACAGGTGTGGAAGTTGTGCAAGTGGTGTGTAGTCGCGCAAGTAGGGACTTGTGCGCCAGTGTTAAAGTTGTGCGCCATCTATTTATTGAGCACCTAAGGTGTTTTGGGCAGAAAGGAAGTGTGTCATGAAAGTTTGGAGAACCCTAATCTTGAGTCGCTCAAGTGTTTAGAAAGACTTGTGTGCCAGTGTTGACTTGCGCGCCAAAGACTTCCGCTCCGCCTTTGAGAAGGGCGCCAAGTAAGGTTGATTTATGGCAGTAATTCAGGGCTGAGCGGAATCTAGGGGTTGTCTGATACCTTCGGTGCAAAGAGAAATTCATCTATGGGTGAAGGTTGAGCATCAACAGAGCATCTACGTATAAAGGAAGATGCATTACTTCATGCAAATTAAGAGACCTACATGTCTATAAACTGTGAGTGGATCCTTTCTAGAGCAGTGAGCGAAGGAAGAGGAAGAATGTGATCCTCTCCACCAGCAGTGAGCCAGAGAGAGAGAAACAGGGAGTGACCCTTGGGAAAGTAGTGAGCTAACCCTAAACATTGTAAAGGCAGTGATCCTGGGCATAGAAGTGATCTAGCCTAAACATTGTATCCACATCTAGTGAAGAATAGTGGAATTTGGTACGACTGGAAACTTATCGACGTATGCTCCTTGGACGTAGCCCAGTGAGGGTGAACTAAGTAAAAAATCTCTATGCCTGCCTACTTACTTTCCTGGATTACATTTAAATCATCATCATTAGATAAAGAAGAAAATAAGTGATCATAATAAATACACAAGTGCAAACAAAGTGACCCATATAATAAAGAGGTCAAGATCCAGTGGGGAAGGAAGAACTTTGAAAAAGTATATTCATACCCTGATTCACCCCCCCCCCCAGGGTATATAGGCCCCTATTGGTCCTAAAAACACAGGTATAGGAAGAGATTTCATTAATCCTCTATGATGTTGTCTTCCAGCCTTCACCTGTTGAAAAACCAAACATTTCGATACAAAATCATCAATCCACCACTTTATGTTATCCCACCAAAAATGTTCCTTCAAATCATTATATATCTTAGTGCCACTAGGGTGTATAGAGAAATTGGAGCTATGAGAATAATCCAATAATTCCCTTTTTAGATCAGATATAGTGGGAACACAAAGCCTCTTCCCAAATTTCAAAATACTATCTTCAAATATGAAATCAATCAATCTCTCATCATTCCAAGAATTAATTTTCTTTTAAAAATCCTCATAATAAATCTGAGAACTTTTTATCATTTCCATTAAAGATTCTTTGGAAACCATTTGAAAAAGTTGTTATGTTTCACCCTTAAGGATAATTCCCATATTTATCTTTACTAGGTCTCTGAACATAGGATCCCTTTCAACTCTCATCTTGTTCAGAACTCCATGGTCCATTCTGCTCAAGGCATCTGCCACCTTATTTTCCTTCCCTAGTGGTAGTGTATTGTGCAATCATAATCCTTGAGTAGCTCAAGCCATCTCCTTTTTCTCATATTGAGTTATTTATTTGAGAAAATATATTTTAAACTCTTGTGATCAGTATATATCTCACATTTTTTCACCATAGAGATAGTGTCTACATATATTTGGATCAAAGATTACTGAATCTAACTCAAGATCATAAGTTAGATAGTTTTATTAAAATTTTTTTAATTGCCTTGATGCATATGAAATAAACCTATCATTATTCATAAGTACACAACCAAGTACTTTCCTTAATTCATCACTATAAATAACAAACCCTTCATTCTAATATGGTAAATTCAAGATAGGAGCATTGAATAATCTTCTCTTAAATTCATCAAAACATTCTTAATGCTCTTTTTTCCAAATTAATTTAACCCATTTACGTGTGATATTGGTTAATGGGATGGCCAATTAGGTGAAATTCTGGACAAAACACTAATAATTACCAGCTAAACCAAAAAACTGCTTACCTCGATTATACTTGTTGGTGCTGGCCATTCTTGAATTTACTTTGTCTTTAAAGGATCAATCGAGATTATATACATAGAGACTATATGGTCAAGGAAAGAAATTTCTTGAAGCTAGAATTCACACATTATAAATTTAGCATATAATTATTCTCTCCTGAGAGTCTAAAGAATGATTCGTATGTGATACTCATGGTATTAAATGCTTTTAGAATATATCATAATATCATCAATGAATACCAAAACAAAATCATCAAGATATTCATTTAATACTCTATTTAGGAGATCCATAAAAACTGAGTGTGCATTAGTCAATCCAAAATTCATTACTATAAATTCGTAATGACCACACCTCATCTCAAATTTTTTTTATGGAATATCTACCTTCTTCACTTGTAATTGATGATATCCAAAATGAAGATAAATCTTTGAAAAGAATTGAACTCCTTGAAGTTGATCAAATAAATCACCGATATGAGGTAGAGGGTACTTATTCTTTATTGTAATTGCATTGATTTCCCTATAATCAATACATAGCCTCATGAATCTATCTTTATTCTTGAAAAGGAGAACAGGGTCTCCCCATAGGGAAACACTAAGGTAGATAAATCCCTTTTGACCCAACTCTTCAAGTTGTTTTTCAACTCTACTAATTCCAGAGTGGCCATTCTATAGGGATTTTTTGATATTGTCCTTGCATCATGGATTAAATCAATACAAAAATCAACTTCATGCTCTAGAGGTTCCCAAGGTAAATCTTAAGGAAAAACATCAATGTATTCCTTTATAATAGGTACATCCTCAATTTGAAGATTACCACCTTCATCCCTAAACGTTGTATTCTCTTCCAGATCAATAATATCAATAAATAAAGCTATTGGGGGTAGATTTTGATAAGAATTAGGTGATGGAGTTTCTTCTCTAAAGATAATGGATTATACATCTTCCTCCCAAATCACAACTTCCATATTTTTTCAATAGATTATCTCATCATATTTTGAAATCCAATCCATACCAAGGATTATATAGAATTAAACCATAGTTATGATAATAAAATTAGAAATTATAGCATGTTTATATGCTATAATAGGAACTGCTCAACACATCTTTATTGTGATAGGGTTCCCACTTGGAGTTCTAAATGACAATTCCCTTGTCATGGTGAATAGTAAATATATAATTTTAAAAGAAAACTAGGAAGTTACAAAGGAATGAGATGATCTAGAATAAAATAAATCTTTATATAAATTTGAGTAAATAATTATAGTACCTACTACCAAATCATTAGGAACATCAACCTCAGTAGTTGTGAACAAAAAAGATTGCCCATCTCCCCTCGAACTCTTCTGTGGTAGATTCCCTTTATGTTTGGGTAATTCATTTGAATAGTTCCCTATCTATTAACAATTGTATCATTGGAATTCATTTATTTTTTTCTTCCATTTACATTCATGATCTTGGTGTCCCTTATCTCCACACATATAACAAACTCCCAATCCCTTCAAACATTTCCCATGGTGCTTTTTTCCACAGTTTTTACAAGATGAAAATTGTTAAAACTTATTTTTATTCTTTGATGCATTCCCTTTTTCATGGTTCTTATATTTCCTCTTATTGTCTTGTTTTCCTTTAAATATATTTATCCTAGAAAATTCCTTCACCATCTTGATGGCACATAAAACTATTTCATCATATGATGAAACAATTTGCAAAACCAGTTCCCTTCAGATATTTGTCTTAAGGCCTTTAAATACGTGATTTATATTTCACTCTATGTGGCATATATAATACATAGAAAACCTAGCTAACCTTGTAAATATAGCTTCATAATCTATAACACTCTCTTCTTCATTTTGATTTAATCTAAGGAACTTCATCTTCATTTCAATTTGTTGATCATGAGGAAATTATTTGTCATAGAATGTCTCTTAAAAGTTCTCCATTCTATAAGTTCTATTTCTTCTTCATTCCTAGTATTTTGGATCAATATCCATCATTGATTAACATCACTTTTGAGACAATAAACCAAAAAAGGAACCTTTTCTATTTCACTGCATCCCATGGACATAAATATATTTTCAAGAGACTTAATACACTGCTTAAATAGAATTGGATTAGTAGTCCCACCAAATGATGGGTGCTTTTTTGCATAAAGAAATCCAGCATAGGATATTCCCTCTGCGGAATGTTTTTTTCCATTCAGAAATAGTTATTTATCATAACCTAACTGAGTTTCCCTAATATCTCCATGATTTTCTCTGTTCTAATAATAGCTATATTAGTTTCCTCTGCAGGGCAACCCCTGTAATTTTCTCGAGTATTGATACCATTCATCCTTCCAGGTTTCATTTCTATATAATGACACATATTGTATTATCTCATAAAATTATGAGTTTCAAATATGGTAAAACACTCAACATAAATTAAAAATTTATGCATCATAAATCATAAACTTTTGTTACTTTGGTGAATTATCATAAGTGTATCCCCAAAGTATTACTTAGGGTATGTTCCCTAACCTATGTTATCTAAATAAAGATTCCAAGGTTGTTTCTAAACTTCCTTTGATAGCAATGGTAGCACCCTGACCCCAGATAACCTGAACTCGGTGAATTATTACATTTCATTGGCATTATTATGAGGAATAAAATCCTAAATGACCATACAATTTAGCAGTCTTGGAAATCCAGATTACATACATGATACCTATAATACATTGGTAAAATAGAATAAAACATGATACATAATAACTAAAATATATTCCATCCATAAAATATTATTCAAATTTCCCTTCCTCGTAACCTAAGGATAGAAATATAATAAGGGTGATCTCAAATTCTCAGTAAGGATATGTATAATGGAAGTAATAATCAATCTATATGGAAAGGTAAAAAACTGAACACACTTTATATTTGAATAACTAGATAAGGCACAAATAATATGGAAAGTAAGAAACTAAAACATATTCCATAAATAACTAAAATGATAATGAACTACTTCCATAGATATGTTGATGAAAAATCTCATGGATAAATAATAACTGAAATTATATGAGGGAAATACTTTATTTAAGGATGTCATGTCTCAGGCACATAAAAAACTATTACCATAAAGACCTTTCACAAGAAGGTTTAAAACTAAGGGTAGAAACCAATTTGGCCAACTTATTCATCTCATGATAATCTTTTGATGCATCAAGGATCTATATAAAATTTTTTTCTCCACCCGCCATTTACAGTCCAAAGTATTTCTCATATTTAATAACCAAAATAAATAATATGCCTTATCAAATAACCATATTGAATGATTAATATGGATCAATAAATAATTTCCATGAATTAAATAGCATAATATCATAAAAATAATGATATTAATTATAAGAAATCAAAGGGTAGAATATACACTGTATAAATGTAACTAAGTTCAAAACATCTCAATATGCCTCAATGAAATGAAATTGAGATGAAATACATTACCTTAAGTATAATACTCTTTGTATTTGTCTGAAACTCCTTTATAATGGTTTTAAACATATTATTAACTTATATTAGAATTATAATAATATTTATGATATCATATTTTATTCTTTTATGAATTTATATTAACTGTTTATTAACAATTCCAAGTTAATGCCACATTTCAGGTAATAATTGATTCATTTATCATACATGTTTTGAATTGTTATTCTTGATCATATTACTTGGATAATGATTTAATTACTTCCAAAATGTCTAATATTATTTATATATAATATATATTCATAATATAAATATATATAATATATAGATATATTAAATAGAATACACCATTCACGGAGAAGGTAGGCCATACGTATTCATGAACGTTGTTTCCATTTTCTTATCCTATTGAATGGAAGTAAGTGAATGAAATATATGTACATATATATATATATATATATATATATATATTATAGTAGAATTATTATGTCATATATTTCATAATTATTCATAATATATATTTTTATAATCATTATTTGATGGTGAACGTGGATGATGAGTCTCATCGTGTCATTGATACGGTAAGTTGTATGTACGCAAGAGTGACGGTATAATTTCCTTAATGTTTAAATGGTATAAAATTGAATGTAATATGGGTTGTAGAGAAATAATATCATTTTTTATTTTTTATTTAATTCATTTATATTCATCATTATACCCGTAAAAATAAATTATAGATGAAAAATAGTTTACCCCATGACGTAGAGACAGTAAGCAGTATGTACGCACGCATGGTGATATTGTTTTTCCTATGATGGGTAAAAATAGAAATATGGTTTTCCCATAATAATAAAAACATCTCAGCATATATTATATTATAGATTTATTATTTTACTATGGTAACAACTTATTAAGAGGAATTAGAAGAATAAATGAACTTCGAAAGAAGGGATAAAATGATTACCTGTTCTTCGGGTGTCTCCTTTTGATTTGAAAAAAAAGACTCCTTAATTTGGTTTTCTTCCCAAAGTGTGGCCTCTAGGATTAATTTAGGGATGTTGGTAGGATATTTTGGAAGGGTTTTTCTGAGACAAAGGTCTTTGGAGGTTTGAATAAGTGGGTAGAGGTGGTGGCCTTTTATAAGAGGGAGGAGGGTCACTTTTGAAATGTCTTGAAATATTATTTTATTATAAAATTATTTTAGAATTATAATAGTTCCAAAGTGATATATTTTGAGGATAATATGATAATGAGTTCAAATAATTTAAACCAATAGGTTTTAGAAAAGTTTATGTTGCAAAATTATCCTTATCTATTAACTTTAACCCTTAGTTAAAAACATTAACTCTTACCATGTCTTCTTGTATTTCCATAATATATGGTTGCTATAGTTACAATAAAATACCAAGATAACCAAAAGTGGATCATTAATGAGATTTTTAAAATTATGTAAGTCATTTTTATGAATATTATATTTTTAGGACTATTATATTATTTAATAAAATAGTATCTTTTTAAACTCATTTGTGTCGATTTTGACACTATTTAGGAATTTATTTTTGTTAAAGTTGTAAAAACATGATTACTTCGAAAAAATGGAATTAAATCAAATATAATATGTCAATATCATCCATAAAATTATTTTATGGTACCAACATGTTCAAATTATATTTATTTTAATATTTATAATATCATTTATTTGAATGTTTCATTAATAAGGTAATCAATACATCATCATTATTTCATAAATAAATGTATTTATTTAATGAATAAAAATTATAACTAAATTCCATGATGTAGGAAAAAATTTTATATTTTTAATGACTATTTATATTCAAATATATCAGTCATATAAACCTATATTAGAAAAAAATTAGTAAAAGATACATGTTTATGTTATATTTATCTTTATTATAAATTAATTCTTATATCATGTCATTATCACACCCAAGTGGTCCCATGGGGTCCTAAAATGGTCCTAAGGATTCACATGGTCATAAATATATCATAAAATAGTATTACTACATGTGTTAGGGTTGTTTCATATTATTATAATATTATTTTGTACCCTTATTTACCAGATTTACCCTTTAACCATGGTAAATAAAAATAATTACTGAAGTTACTATTCATAATGTCCAAAAATAAAAGGTACCTATTTAAAAAATTTGGAACTTATGATTACAAATATTGAATCCATTTTTACAAATTCAAAACACTGAATTTGCGGTGATTAAGTTAAAATTAACCCTCATTATCAAAAGTAGAAAGCGGGGTTTTAAGAATTAAAAACTATCAAACGTTTGACATGTGTTTATGTACAATTTAAATGTGAAATTACTTAAAATGACCATAATTGGATTAAATGATACAATATTAATAAAATTATAATTTAAAACCAATTTAAAATGCAATCTAACTATATAAATAAATTATATGAAAAGGCAGTTTTGAATTAAAATGCATTATTTTTCACTATTTATCAAAAATTGAAACTTTTCAAAAAATTAGCAAAATTTCACCATAAGATAATTTTGATATTATGAATTCAAAAATTAATTCTATTTTAGAAAATAAATTTTATAAATTTTTAAATGTGGTTAATACTATTCATAACGTCTTTTTAAATAGCTACTTTGATATGTCATGGTATGCTTGAACTTGGGGTTGCATACAACGCAAGCCATTGAATTATTTAAAAAGAAGTGTATTATAGAATCTTGGTGTGTTAAAAAAAATATGGAATTAATTTTTAATGATTAAAATAACATTAAAGGAATAAATTAATTTTACATAAAACCACAAAACAAAACAAAAAAAAAGTTTTATAAAAAAATCATTTTATGTATAAAAATGTATTTATAAAAGATTAAAATATAATATTTATTCTAATGAACATAGTTGTATTATTTATAGTATAATTGAAATAATTTTACATTTATTCCATTTTTAAACAAATATAACTTTTTAAATTCATTAAACCAAAGTATATTTTTAGTAAGAAACTGTATTTTTAACTATTAACTTAGAAAATAATATTTCTAGAAAATTCCTAGAAATTTCACTATAAAATAAATTTTTTATTATGATTTAAAAAATTATATAATTTTTAATGAATAATATTCCAAAATTTTATAGTAATTTATTATGATATTCACTTGAAAAATTAAATAAAATCCATTTTTTAGGAAAAGTGTATTTTAAAACATATAATGACATTACTAAAAATATATTTTCTTTATCTAAAACCATTATACAATTTTATTTAAAATTTGGTTATTCGGACTCATTCCTCCAATTTTACATATGGTTTATAATGTTAAAATATATTATTTATCATTTAGAAATGGGGTTTCATGTATCATAAGTTATCAAAGAAATCAAATTTGTTGATATATAATAAAATCATGGGGTGTTGCATTCAACAACCTTAAAATAACATCACCCTAAAAACTCCATCACACTTATATGAAAATATAATGAAAATTATGCCTCATTAAATCCATTGGTTCTCACATATCTTCATCTAATTTTTGTTTTACCATAAAAATTCTACCTAGTGAGTGGATGTGTTTCATAGCACTTTCTCACTATGATCTAAAATATCCACCAGTTATTCCTCATAAGAGAGATATTATTCTAGTGGTACATCCTTTGAGTTTATTACATGTGAAGGATCATGTGTGTACTTACTTAAGATATATACATGTAACACATCATGAACTTGAGAGAGATTCAATGGAAGTTCTGAATGATAAGCTACCATCCCAGTATGATCATAAATTTCAAAGGGATTGATATATTTTGGGATCATATTTCCCTTGTATCTAAATATTATAACATTATTCCAAGGATATATCCATATTAATATCTTTTCACCAACATTAAAATCCATATACCATCTATTACTATCACCATAAGGTTTATATTGACTATGAGATGCATTTACATGATCGTGAATGGATCTAACATTTTCCTTCATCTCCTCAAATTTCTCAAGTCTAAATGGAATTATTTATCCAACTTAATCCCAAGAAATTGGAGTTCTACACATGGATTCATATTGGTCTTTATAAAAATCCATTTAAATACTCAAGTGAAAGCTATTATCGTAAGAGAACTTGTCTAGAGGAAGGTGTTAACCCAAATCACCTCTAAAATCCATAGAACCAAATATAAACATTTCTCTAATGTTAGAATGGTTCTATCAGACTAAACATATATCTGAGGATGATAATTAGTACAAAAAAATCAACTCTATATCTAGATCATACTGATTACTTCTCCTGAACATCGAGTTAAACCTCGAATACTGATTGAATAAAATAGAATATGGTACTCTGTGCAATTTAATAACATCCTTAATGTATAACCTAAAAATATAATAAACATATAAACCTTCTCTAATAGAAATTAATTATATTGACTATTTAATGTGACCAACTATAACCCAAATATAATTATAACCTGTAAATGTTTTATAGAGTCTGATGATGAAATACATTGTAATTTTTTACCATTTCCATTTAGGTATGGGTAATTATTTCAACATACTTTAGACTTATTTCTATCGACCCTAACTTTTTGAAATATGAGGAATCAAGATACATACTTTATAATATCACTTTTCATTTTGTCACACTAGAAATAATCTTTAATATCTCTATCATCTTTGTACTTCAAGGATGAATAGATAATCAATAACTATTAATTTTTATAGTAATTCCTCTAATTTTGGTATTTATGGGATACATTATCGATTACTGAACCTTTTTATTCCATCATAATGTTGATTGAACTCAAGAATATTTATAACCTTCTTCAAAAATTCACATCTCCCTTATTTGTATCTATAATTTTAACATGGATAGATGGTTGAATATTTTTCTAAGAAAGGTAATATTTATCCCATTTTATCAAGATTTCAATTTCCATACTTTAAAAATCCATAATTATTGAATATATTTAAATCATAATCACAAACAAACTACCATTTTCTTTCCAACTCAGTGCATCATCAACCCTGTTCTTTTTCCTAGGGTTGTAGTGTATTATGAATTCAAAGATTTTAATCAACTTTAAACATATTATCTGGAATATATTTATCTATTTATATGTTTATATATACTATAAACATTTATGATCAGTATATATGTCACACCATTCATCATAAATATAATTCCTCCATAACTTAAATAAAAAAAATTACAACAGATAACTCCAAATCATGATTCTGGCAATTTTGATCATGTATTTTCAATTAGGTGTGAGTCACACTATATTTCCATATAAAATTTAAGGAGAATAAATCCTAGTCTATTGTTTGATGCATCACTATAAATAATAAATTTTTCTCCAAAAAATGGTAGTCTAATCATAGGTTCACTAACCAATTACTCCTTAAAATTTTCTTTACATTTATCTTTACATTAATCCCCTTCTGAGTCAACTTGGTGAGTGGATTAGATAATCTTGAGAAATATCTCACAAATCATCGGTAATATTCATCCAAACCAAGAAAATAATGTATTTAGATTATCATGTTTGCTATATTCCATTTATCAAAAACCCCCATCATTAATGTACTCATCGATATACCCCCACTTTAGATTATATGACCCATGAATGAAATATTATAATGCCAAAATTTGAAATTGGTAAATTTTTCATACACCTTCTCATTCCTCTAGTTCTTCAGCACAATTCAAAAATTATTTTCATGCACTACCTTGATCACTAAATATATTATATTATCATCTATAATTACTTCCAAAAACAAATCACAGAAATCTATAAAGACTTTATTAATTAAATATATAAAAATAGCATGGGAGTTAGTAAGTCAAAATAGTATCACTATAAATTCATAATTCCCATACCTCATAAAGAAAGATATCATGGGTATTACTCCTTATTAACCCTCAATTGATGATATCCATAATGAATGTCAATGTCAAAAAAATATTTAGATTCTTGTAATTGATCAAACATATCATCGATATAGGGTAGAGGATACATGTTATTTATAGAGATCTTTTCATGTTCAACATAATCAATTTGAATATTAATAGACCAATCATTACTCTTAACAAAAAGAATATTTTCACCCCATAGTGACGCACTAGGTAATATGAATACCATATCAGGATTTTAATGGATTTTATTCTTTAATTCTTATAACTCAATTGGGTTCATTCTAAGAGGAGTATTTGAATTATGTATAGAACCATGTATAAGTTTTATTGACAACTAAAATTCATAATATAAAATAAGACTAGGCATTTTTTATAGAATGAAATCAATAGTATCCTATACAATATTCATATTTTAAATGTTGATTTTCTCCCCAACCATCTTAGATAGATACCCTTCATTGATGGGAATTAAAACCCATAATGTAGAGTTAATTTCCATTTAGATTTGATATTCATCATATCATGAATAAATTATAATAATTTCATTTAAAATATGAAATTTAACTTCCCTTATTCATAAATTGATATGGTATCCATATAAGTAAATCCAATCCATGCTTATAATAACATAAAAAACAATTAAAGGAATAATCACAAGATTTTAAGGAAGAAATTTCCAATATTCATCAATCAGATAAAAACTATAGACATTGGATACAATGAATATTACTATTTGGATTTTTCATTACTAACTCAACATCAAATTGTTGAGGTTAAAATATGATATAGTTAAAAAAATACTTAGATATAAAAAAGTGGGTATAGTCATAATTAAATAATTAAATAATATTTCTATAATGGATGATAAGAATAAAATTACCTATGTAATTCTTCTAACCCACTTATAAAGTTGGTATCACATTTGATTTCCAATTATCTTTGGTATTATGAGGTTTTTTATTCTAATAATCATAAAAACATTCAAATTTTTATACTAGTTGGCATAATTCACATACCATTTTTATTTGAAAAATTAGAGTGTAGGTTGTGTATTTGAAAACGTATTATTTTCCTACATTGCACAAACCTTCCTATTCATCACCTTTCGACATTTATGGGCTTTATACTAGCCTTTCAATAATTAATTCACCTATCAGTTACATTTAATCAATTCTTTTGATGTTTCTTTCTATATTTATAGCTTGTATATGGATGAAATTTATTTCCACCATGTGATTATTCAATTTCTCAGGAGGATCCATCTTCATTTTCTAATCCAAATCATCAGAATAGTGGGAATCTATAATTTTCATTTCTATATTGACTTTACATACAATGATCTATTTGTAGCTACTGAATTATCTTATACCAAACTCTACTTAGAGACATTTTTTTAAGAGACACAAAATTAATCAATTTTTATTTTAGGGATGAGGATTAAACCAGAATCATACCTTGAGATTCTTGTAAAATTTTCCTCATATATACTAATAAATTCATCATAAATATTCTTTACATTAAGAAATTACTTCCATGTCTTTGTATAATGAATATGAGAGAATTACTTACAAAAAATATTCTCCTAAACTAATTTCATTCCATGGATTCAATTTATTCTTATTTCCTTAAATTATTAATAAGATTCCACCATTGATCTTATACACATTCTAAATGATAAATGACTTTGACAAATTTTTCATGTTTTGAGCATTGGATAATGGAATATATTCTCTCTATGGGGTTAATCCACCACTCAGCCACTCGTTTATTATGACACCCCCTAAATTAAGTGGGGTGTTTCCTCATGAAAGACTTAATAGTACTTTATTACCTCCTTTTATCATTTGTAATCATAGTATGATTTATGACCTAATAATTTTTTGTGGGCATAGAAACAATATTCTTTGTTCCATCTCCCATATTATTTGGTTGCTCTGGTGTACAATTATTGAATTTTACACTACATTCATTGTTAGTGTTATGTATTTTGGTTCCATTCATTAAAAAAACCAAAATGAAAAATGAAAGAGTAAATATGTAGTGATTAGAGTAAGATATCATATAATAATGAAATATCATTCATAGGATTTAAAAATCTTGACACATTCTTCTCAGTCTATAGAACATTAGTTTTAACATCGTTTGTCCTTGTTCATTACCAAAAACGTTAGGATGGTATCGTATACTTACACTTATCCCTATAATTGTAAATAATTTTTTCTAACCCTAATATAAAATTATTAATTAATACCTACATTAATATAAAATATAAAGGTCCCATCATTTCATACATAATTATTAAATCCTTTTAAAAGAATATTAAATACATAAAATTACAATCCACTCTAGAAACATAACGGTTTAGTGTCTTTGGATACTAGATACACAAGAATCTTATTTAGGTACATTATTCATCATCTCTCATAATTTTATTCTCCCTTTTTGACCTTATAAACATACCCTACTTAAAAACATTATTCATAACCTAAGTAAAAGAAACATAATAAAGGGTGTGCTTAGATGCCCAGTAACGTAAAGCACGGGAGATATCAATAAGTGAACATATGAATGTGTAAGATAAAAATTAGAGTATGGGATCATGAACATAACAAAAAAAATATACCCAATATATCATGGATCATAAACAATATTAATATAATAAAATATTTCAATTAAAAATACATATGTCATAAGAGTGATAAAATACAAAAAATCATCCATGAACCATAATATCAAATCATAATCATTTCATAATAGTGTGTCACTATCATATCCATATAAAAAATTTCATATGACAAGGTAAACTATTAAGACCACAAAATCATAGTGGATCATACATCAACACATATTTTCTATATCATAACAGATCAGGAATAACCACATATTTCCCATAGTCATTCAATCACATCAAATTGTTTCCCATAGTATATCAATAACATTGACTTTTTTCCTATAGTGGGTCAAGCACGTCGACTTGAATCCCATAATTGTATGATGATATATAAAACCACACCCAATTTACTATACGGATATATAATTATTTTCCCATTCATCACATTACAAAAATCAAAAATATTTATTCCATGAGATTAGAAAACTTTCATCAAATCATCAAATCATAACCCATGAAAAAAACACGGGTTTCATAAACATTTCCAAAATTCATCATAGCATAAACCATAAAAAAATAAATGGTTTTCATAAAAATTACATCATTATAATAACAAACCATATATTCAAATAATAAGGATTTTATCATTGGTTTAAATCCCTTGTAAATAATAGTTAACATCCAAGTTTATCATCATAGAATAAAATTCATTTAAAATATCACTAGAATATATTTTGAGGAAAATACAAATTTTATTTTGAAATCACTTATTAAAAATCCAAATATTCCTAAAATATTATCTGAAAATAACTATGTAATATTATAATTTAATCTTTAAAACTTTGAGTTTCATGATAGTAGTAAATTATGTTCTTGTTGTGTATATTAAAATAAATATTCCATTCTCACTTTTGGTAAGAAATACTACGTTTGAAAAATTATGGGAAGATTAATTTGAAAATTATTAATATAATTAAAACATGGGTAAAAATTAAATTTAAAATATTTTTATAATAATAAAAAACATCAATAAAATCATTTTTATGAAATCATGGCCATGGAAAAAATATTTCTGACCAAAGAATACAAAATAGCGAGTTTTCCTTAAAAAAATATGTTTATCTCTTGAGTAGTTAAAGTTAAGTAAATGATATGAAAACATGTATTACCTAGAACTGAAAATAGAATAAATAAATGGACTGTATTTATCATCTAAGGATCATAAAATTCTCTCAACATAAATTCAATAATAAACAAAATTGATTAAAATGGGATTGAAATATAAATCCATATCCTCAAGTCTTGTCCCACTTCATATGCATTCAAAATTATTTTATAATAAATATAGATTCAATATATATATATATATTTTAAAGAACAATAATTATATATATAATACCATATATTATTTACTTATAATATTTAATCACCATGTATTAACAATTATTTATAAAAATCAATGTTCCATGTGAAAATTACTTTATTTTTTATATATGTTTCCATTACGCAGTACCAATATTTATATATTGATCATAGTTAAATGATATAAAAAAAATTAATCATGATATAAATTTCATGTAAATTTTTTATATCAATATATAGACATATCTATTAATGATATATATAGAAGAATAAATTACACCACTCATGGAAATGGTAGGTCGTACATATGCATGAAGAATGTTTTCACATTTCGATAGATGGTATGAAAGAAAGGTAAATAACAATTAACCTTTATAGAATAATTATTATATCATATATCTAATATATATTTATTAAATAAATCCTCATTACTATCCATGTAAATGAAAAACAAAAATAAAACAAGTCGCTTCGCGGATATGGTAGTCCACACGTACGCACGAGCGACGTTATTGTCTTCCAACGGATTAAAATTTAATATGGTGGATATGAAATTTTAATTATATAAATATAATTATGTCAAAAATATCTTTTATATAAATTAAATACACCATAATATCTATCCTTTATTGATGGTTATGGAAAATAAGTTGTATCGCTATGTGAAAATGGTAAGTTGTACGTATGCATAAGAGATACTTTCTCTTCCCATTTGTTGGAAAATAAAGATAATAAAGGTAGTTTCATAATGATAATAAAATTTATGTATATTTATGATATGTAATTTATTAATTTATTATTAATATAATAAATTTATAGTATATTTAAGAAGAAACAACTTGAAAGAGGTCGGGTAAAATGATTACCTTTTATTCTGTATACCTCTTTTAAATCCCTTCTTAAGGACCATTTGAATGGTATTTATAAGATAAAATAGCCTATAATTAGTGTATAGTGATTCTTAGAATATATTTAGGAAGGTTTTGGAAGAGAAATATGGGTAAATGTGGTGTGAATAAGAGAAATTATGGGTTCTCTTTTATAAGTGATAGGAGGAGCACAATTGGAATTTCATAAAAGAATAACATATAATAAGAAAATTATCAAAAAAAAGCTTCAAAATGTAAAGATATTCAAATATATGGTATTATATGGAAAAATATACATCAAAAAATAAAATTTAGAGACGTTTATGTGGTTTCTTAAACCTTATTCTTTGGTTTAACACCTTAATTAACCTATTTTAACTTTAACTACAATAACATCATTTTTACTCTTAATGGATTATAATTTTATGTATAGGGTAAGAATTGGTTCATAAATGTCCAAGGTATAATAATTTTTACCTTTTAAAATACTATTTCAAAACTTTTAGTGTTTTTAGTATTTCTAAATTGTTTAATAAAATAATATTTTTCATAAAATATAATTAAAATCAATTTTGACATTATTAGCATAATTTGACTTTGAACACAACATAAAAATAATTTAAATAAAATAAAAACTTTTAAATAATCTATAATATGTTATATTTGTACAAAAAAAAAATTTGTTTCATAAATATTCAACCAAATTATGTTACTTTTAATATTTTTAAAATCATTTATTTTATTATTATATTAATTCATTAAATGCTATGTGAGTGTTCCGTAAGGATTTAGGGTAATTCTTCAATATCTAAAAATTAAAATTAAATTTATTTGATAAATAAAATTAATTTATATTTTGAATAAACATTTATAGCCAAATATAACCTCTTTTATCATTGAAATAAAATATTATATATAATAAAGTCAAGAGAGTGGTGTTTTATATTTATTCTTTTCTTAAATTAATATAAATGTTATAAGAAAATAAATATGGCTCTATGTGGATATATATTCTTTGAATGGATGGTAATTTTCTAAATTCACCCATAAAACAGGATAAGGAAAGTGTAAAATAAATATTAAAGCCTTCGTCAGAAGATTTAACCATATTTTACTCGTTTTACCCTTATCAAGGTGAAAAATATTATTGTGGTTACTACTCATATTGGGAAAAAATAAAACGTGTCTATTTAAAAACAATTATCCTCCTGATTACTAATATGGAATACATTTTTAGGTTTTTTTTAAAGAAGTAGAAAAATTAAGGTTATAGAAAACTGAAAAACACAATGAAAAAACAGTTTTTTTTAAAAAAAATCATTAAATGTATGAAATTTTTTTTAAATAAAATCCAATCATAAAATTATTTATCATGTACTTAATTGTATTATTAATAATATAATAGAAATAATTTTAATTTTTAACCATTTTTAAAAAAAGTAACTTCGTAAATTCTTGAAACCAAAGATCATTTTTCAATAAAAATTAGTATTGTTCATTATTCACTAGTTTAAAAAATAATTTCAAAAGAATACCAAAAAATTAAACCTATGATAATTTTGAGATACTTATTTCAAAATTGATATCAATTTTTTCGAATACTATTGTTAGAATTTCCATAAATTAATTATATTATTCATTCACAAAAACAAATAAAAATCATTTTTGAGGAAAAAATTATTTTTAAAGCATCAAATGAATTTACTAAAAATATATTTTATTTAGCTAATAACATTATAAAAATATTCTTATAATCATTTTATTCTTATTCATTCCACCAATTTAACAACTATGTTTTAATGGTATATTATATTGTGGTTCATCAGGAGTTGGGGTAATGTGTATCACAAGCTAATAAATAAATCATATTTATTAATATATCCTAAAATATTGGGAAATTACAATAATGATATATTCAATATAATTCATGATATTTTGACTCACATAGAATCATTTTTTTGGAAAAAAAATATTAATTATATAAAAGAACATACATTGGTAGATGAAATTGTTTTTAAACCTAAAGATTTATAATGCACTAATTATCCTGAAGTAAAATTAATTATAAACCCTCAACCATAAAAAGATTGGATTTATCCCCAGAGATTTTTAAAAATAATTTATTATAATGTATATGGTCCTATATATCTTCCATGTAGACCATTTTTATTATTTTATAATATTAAAAGTGTGTCTAAAATATAGTTCCATGTGTATTTATTATCGATTCACATTTTATAGTTTTGTATTATTTTTTAAAAAATAATAATACTAAAAGAATTTTTCAAGATTAATCAATTAGGAATATATTAAATTATAATATGGTGGAATATTCATCACATTTTTATAATAATTATTTCATATTGATTATAATTAGTATTGAACATATTTTTTCCTGTGTAAAATTACAAAATGGTCTAGGTGGGTCATTTAAAAAGTGTTTATAGCTTATGATTAAACAAATTCTCATAAAAATTAAATTTTCATGTTTGAAACAAGGACATTAATTTTTTAATAAAATAACATTGGTTCAATTAGTAACATTAAATAAACATTTACATTCCCCAATAATATTTTTTTTGTTACAAAAAAAATATTCTACATTTAAGAACCATCTATTTTATTGTATATGAGCTCGTACAACCCCTATAATAAACATAAATTGATCCCTAAATAGGTTTAATGATTTATATTATATTTTAATCCTTTTTAATTGTAAAATATCTTCAAAAAATAATGGGATATGTTTTAATGGTAATGTTTTCATATTTAAATTATGATAAAAAGATGTTTCCTATATTAAATGTATAAAATAAATCATTGTCAAAGGAAATAACATATAAAATACCATCATTATTACATCATATTAAACAAAAATAATTAAGTGAATGGTAATTTTTAAAAATAATCAATTTTTATTGATTGAAATAATATTTTATGGTGTATTTATTTATTAAAAATATGTAAATTCCCAAACTTAAAATTTTCGTTTTCTAGTAACTTTAAACTAAATTTCACTTTCTTACATTCCCAAATATAATTTAGGTTTATAATTTTAGATAATTAAGTAATAAATCTAACATAATAAAACCATATTTTACAAATTATACACTTCTTATCAGTATCCATTTTTGACAATGTAAAAATTTTAAAATAAAACATGATTTCCTTTTATGAAAAATATTCTTGAATTTCAATATGAATTCTAAATTTTATTTACTAATAATTAAACTCTATTAAAAAACATTTTATAATATAATATAATGAAAAAAAGATAAGTAAGGGAAATAAAAATAAAGAAATAAATTGTTAGTCAATGAATACTTATAAAACATTTTCTTTTTCTAAAATAAAATTAGGGAAAAAATGAACATTTTATTACCCAAGAAATAAACATCTCTATCAAATTATTTTTAAAAAATATTTCATAATAAATCTTAAAGGAAAAATAAAAACTCATAAATTTTTCTTTGAAATTATGAAAAACTAATAATAAATTTTCATAAAGTTATAATTTCAACCCTATTAAGTATCATATACTTTCCTTTACCTTATGAATTTAATAAATTTCCATAAAAACCCATAAAAATAAAAAGAAAATCATTTAGGTAACTTGTGGAAAAAATTTATATCATTATTAATTACACATTTAATATACACTATGACTATACTTGGAGTAACCATCATAGTTACACTTGAAATAACCGTCATGGTTATACTTAGAATAATCTTTATAGTTTATTCCCATAATATCTTATGAGAAACCTAATCAGTTAACTCTATCCCTTTACCCACTACATTAGATAGATATAATAATCTCACCCATTATTGGTTTATAATAGAACCACATTTCCTCATGAACAATTCCCAAGAACCATAACACAACACATAAAATAGTGCATCATAAAAAAATTATTTTTACCCATAAGAAAACATTTTTGAATATTGAAATACCCATTCTATTTTAAAACCCCTTTTGAAAATAAAGATAACATTGGTAAGATGGTTTTATATTTATATAAAACATGAAATATTTTAAAGGAATCCAAAAATCAAATAAATATTATAGTGTATAGAAAGGTCTTTGTCTTCGTATACAATAAAATAGAACATTATTTTTTTCATTTTTATAAAGGATGTTAAAATATTTTTTAAAAAATTCTGTAAAAGATTCCTTTTGAACACATTTCAAAGAAAGTCAAATTAAACATAAAGTATCCATTATAATTTTCTTTATTTATGTGAATACATCCATATAGTAACTTTAAAAATTTGTACATGAAATAAAAAGTGATTTTTAAGGGATTGTTTAAAAGAAGATTTTAAAAAGAAAGTCTCTTACCCTGAGTCTGAATCATCATGTAAATTCTTTATCTTCCTGAATAATAATCTTATGTTAATTTTCTACTAATTTAAGAAAAAATTTCACGTTTATTATTATTTTTATATCACTTATTACCATGTTATATAAAATTACATAATCATTTACGGTCATGTCATACTTTTTTATAATATTTGATACATAATTCAAAAATGACTTTGGTAAGTAAACTATGGAAACACATGTTGTTATTATAAAATCCCATAAATAACAATAATTAAATAATTATAATTTTTTTACATCAATTATACTTTTAAATCTAGTCATGAAGGATGGTTATGAAAAATGAAATATGCTACAATCATTGAGATGGTAGGTTGTATGTATGTCTGAGTAGTGGTTCAATTTTTTAATGAAAATTATGGAAAGAAGGTAATTATCATTTTATATTTCAATAATTATGTTTATATCATAAATATCATATTTTTAATTTAATTATATTTATATATATCATCCATGTGGTGTTGTGATGAAAAATGAATCGCATCTCTTTGTGGAGGTGGTAGTCCACACGTACCTATAAACAACATCATAATTTTTTAGTGTGTGAAAATTTAAGAAAATATGTGTTATATTATAATTATAAAATGATCAATATTGTATGAATATCATATATATATCTATAAAAATCAATAATTATAATCCTTTCAAGAGATGAAATGATGGAAAACAGATTACATTGGTTCGCAAGGTGGTAGTCAACTGTAAACATGGACGATTGTTTTCTTTCTCATTTGATATAAGAGGAGATGGATATTAGAAATTATATTAAAATAATAACATATAAGTATGTGTAATGGACCTAACCCCTCTATTCCATTCCTTTGATAAAATTCAGTGTTTGTGGTGTTCTGGGAGACAATAGTAGCTCATTTCAATAGTTTTCCAAAAATATAATTTTTCTATCAATGGGTTGGAATCAATAGGTGCATCAGTAGTTGGCATCAATAGGTTATCATTGGTAAGATTTCACTCGTAGGTTGGTGTTGGTAGGTGTGTCGGTAGGTTGGCATCGGTAGGTTAGCGTCGGTAGGTCATGCCAATAGGTCGTGTCGGTGGCTTACTGTCAGTGGGTTGTGTCGGTGGGTTGCGTTGGTGAATCGATGTTAGTAGGCCTTGTTAGTGAGTGGTGTTGGTGATTGGTATAGGAAGGTAGAATCGGTAGGTGGTGTCAGTGAGTGGCATTAGTGAGTGGCATCGGTGAGTGGTGTTTATGACTCGTGTCAGTGACACACCCAATGGTGAGTCATTTCCATCTTTTCTTATATTTTCTAGTTTATCCCCTATTACATTTTATTTGACATAAATTGAGTCTAAAACATTGTTTTATCAATTATGGAGTAGTTTCAAAGGATATTAATTATATATTTAATATTCTAACGCCCTAGAGACTTTGAAACAGCCAAACTGAGTGGTCTTGACCACAATTGGACTTTAATGGCCCTCTAAACTATTTCCTTCTATTGATAGAGGATATGGACCTTCCATAGTCAAGGTCTTATCTTACCTATGTGTTTCAGTTTTATCTTGGTGTGCCCAGAGCCTTTATTTCCTATGGAGCCTTGTGTTGTGTTGTGGCCTTCAAAACTAATTTTCCTTGGAGACATTCATGTTGTTTGCACACCCCCTATTTTGGAACAAGGAGGTGTTTTTGATCATATGTTCTTCAGGGTTGGGATCCCTTCGTGTTTATTTATGTGTGTATCATGTGGGGTGGGTAAGCTAAGGTCCCTTTGTTATTACGGTCAAATCCCAACTTTTAATTAAGGGAGTTATGAAGATAATCCAACCTATTATAAAGATAATCATACCTATTGCGATAATGGTTTTTGTTACTTTAGTAATAAATGAGGGGTGTGGAATATGATGATGATGATCATTTGTTTTATTTATTATCTTTGATCCATGTTGTGAATTGTATGCCTTCTAAAAATCATGGTTTTTGGTGGTCTTTTCTTGCGCATGGGTGATGCTTTACACTTGTAATGTTTTCCCTGTTAAACTGATAGAATTATGAAATTTATTAACCACATATACCTAGTTAAATAAATGGATGCATCGTGATCAATCTTTTTCTATGATAACCCCCGATTTATCAAAGTGTAATTAAAGAATGAGTGTGTTAAATATGAATTCACTTCGCTATGTTTGGTGTGGTTGTGTGTGGATATTTCTTTCTTATTCTTTGTAAGGGTTGTGTTGTGCTTTTGTTGATAGAATAGTGATGTGTGTGGATGGTTAAAGGGTGTAATGGAATCTCAGGTTGAGATATTGATTGACTGTGTAATGTATGGGTAGTGGTTGGGCAATGGGGTTGCAATTTCGGGTTGGGTTGTGTTTATGTTACTGGGTTTGGTGTTGTTATGCCGCAGGGCTACCAAGTATGGTTGTGACGTGATATGTTGGAGGTTTTTTTTTTGTGATTTTGGGTTTTTACGTTAGGTTTATAGGAATTACTTTTAATAATGTTAATGGAAGTGATTGTATTTGGTGCTAAGTGGGGAGGAATTGTGAAGTTGAATTTTTTATCATAGTTTTCTTCCTCTTTTTGGCTTGGTTGTGAGGATGGTGGTGTGTTTTGGTTGTTAGTTTCTCGGGTAGGGATGGAATAACTGGTAAATGCTTAATAATTTCAAAATGATTAGTTATTAAGAGACTTTATTTTATCAAATTTGGAAGTGACCTTTGTTTATCCTAACATGTGAATTTAGAGGTAGTAGTAAATGTGGAAGTGTTATGGGGTGGTTGTTTTCTTAAGAACACATAGGTTGGGATGAGTGTTTTCTGCTTATATAAATAAACTTTAGATTTCTTGTGATTCTATACACACCCCACCTTAGTTTATAACTACATGTCGAGCACCCCCATTATTATGGGGGAGGGTGTGTTTCCCAAAAATTTTGGTGGGAGGATGGATGGATGGCCACCATATCTTCCCCACTCCCTCTTCCCTATAGTGATATCCCAAGACTCTTTGAACATGGTGTGGTTTGTGATGCCCAGGTGTGTGGGGGAGAGTTGTGCTTCCCAGTTGTCTTTAGGATGTGGTGTGGTTTGTGGCCCAGGTGTGTGCATACAGGATGAGATGTGGTATGTGGCCCAGGTGTGTGTGGGTGGGTTGTGACGCAGTTCTTTTAGAAGATGTGGGAGTGCCATGAAGTTTTCCGTTAGGGTGTGAGAGTGACTATTCAGTTGGAAAGTGGTACGGGGTACCCTAAAATCAATGTGATTTCTATATTACTTGACTTGACTTGCGTTATTTGGTGGGTGTTCCTTTGGTGAGGTTGGGGTGGCCAGTACACCTTGTTATGTGCTTTTGGTTTTTATTGTTTCTCATAGGGGAATTAGTATAATTCTCCACTTGTGCACAAGAGACTTTAGTTTTCCCTACTAAGTGTACTTGTATTCTCACCCTACATATATAAAATTGTTTTCAGGTTTCCAAGAGGACTATAGGGACCATGTTGGGAATTAATAGCTCCGATGTGGGGAAAATTGTTGTGTAGCTTCTTAGCCTTTTTCTTTTGGTATTTACTTTGGAGATTTTTGTATTTGGGTCATTGTTCATTTTGAACATGAATTTGAGAAGGTGTGGATTTTCCTTTATTAAATATACCTATCTTGGAGATATTTATGGTTGATACATCTTATCTCCTGATCTTGGATACTATAAAAAGTGTAATGCTTCCCATTTTGTGATATTTGTATACCCTTGGTGTTGGTCACCACCCTAGGGGCTACTGGAGGCAGAACATGGAGGTCATTATCTCTCTTTCTCCATTTCCACCTTAGGAGGGGAATCTTTGGAGGGAGGTGGTCATGATAGAATGGTATCAAAATCATGTTGAGAGATACGATGGAGTTTGGAGTTAATAACAGTGAGTATTTCATGGGTTGGTAGGGAAATTACGCTAGGTAACCTATGTGTGTGACATATTCTAGGGACGACCAACTAGGACACATGATTTTAGGGGTCCTCTTGATCCAAAGCAAGGATTCTGAGCTTACCAAAAGACCAAGTGATATTACACTGTTTGTAGGGTAGAGACCCTAAGAGAGGTACATTCATCCTGATGACTTGTGTTACTGTTTGAATTTGGTGTTTTAGGGAATTTAAATAAATAATGAGTTAAAATGAATCTTAAACAAAATTCCATACTACTCAGGCTTAGGAGTTCTTTGTTTACTTTTCAGCTATGACACTCGGTCATTTTCCATGAGTGGCTTAGGTAGTGGAGGCTCAGCAGTCCGATTCGGCTGATCAGTGTAGGGTTGGTCCAAAGGAGGAGTATAGCCAGTGGCAGAGAACGTTTCATTCTTTCCAACAGTTGACCTAGGTAAATTATTAGGGCAAAGTCTCAAACATGGAGATGGAGAGCTGACACAAGGAACTTGAGATCACCTAATCCTGATTCAGGCTCCGATAGAGTACTGGGTTCTATTGTTGGTTATTCAAATGAGTGGATTTGTGTGTTATTGGTGGGCATTGTACCTGGGGGAGAGAAAGTAGGCTAATGTTATGTGGTTCAGCTTCAATAAGGAGTTTCAGGTAGAATTACTTTATTTGACTATGAAGGATAAGAAGTGACATGAGATACTCTCCCTCCAGTATGGGAGTACGTCAGTATGGGATTTCGGGATAAATTTCAAGTATCTCCTTCACTTCACTCTAGATCTCTTTCTAGATGAGGAGTCTCAAGTGAGACTCTTAGAGGAGGCACTTCATCCTTCTCTCTAGTACATAGTTACTCCATTCACCTTATTAGCATAACTAGAGGTCCATAATAAGGAATAAGTGGTTGATAGGATGCACTCACAAGGAGTTACACTACGATAGGGGAGCCAACAGGTTTCTATGAAGGACAAGGCTTCCAACAGCAGGTCTCAAGTACCAGGGCCTTCGAGGTTTCGGCCAGCAGGGAGTCGACCTTAGTAATTTTAGTTTTGACTTTTTATTCCTCAAGAATTTCCCGTAGGATTGGGACTATGGTGTTTCTCTTATAGAGGCCATGTTTACCTTCAAAGTTAGTTCCCAGCTTGATCTCATTATGGTGGAGGTGGGAAGGTTCAGCACCAACCTCAGTAGGAGTTTTTGGTCTAGCTATTTTAGCAACAATGACAACAGGCTTCTGCTCCACTGAGGGGAGATGGAGTAGGTTGAGGCTGACCTTAGGGGGTTCCTTAGGGACCTCCACCAAGACGTGGTTGAGGAGGCAATCATCAGAAAAGGGGCAGAGGATCTGGTCATGGTCAGTTGCATGTCGTAGGGGCAGTAGTTCCATTAGGGTCAGAGATCGTTCGAGTTATGGTTAGTTTGTTCAATACTCTTGTATGTGATTTGTTTTATTTGAGATATTATCACTCGTTCATTTCACTCACTCTGTCCAATTCTTTTAGAATAGACATAGAGAGTCTTTTCTTTCCCCTGGTGTTGAGTATGTCATTAAGAGGTTAGACCAACTTTTTTATGTTTTCTGGGGATGTAAACTGATTTTGGGGCCAAATTGGTCTAGTAGGGACCTATTTCTGCTACATATGCAACCATATTATGTTATACTTGGAATCAACTAGTTTTTTTCCATGCATTTTTTCATCGAATGATTCTGTAGGAGGGTCATTTTTTCATACGTGGATGTCCAAAATGTGTATTTCATTGGAGAGCAGAGTCATTAGATGGGCAACTGACATATAGATCCCATTATTTACTTATGAGTCGAGCTATCAGTGGAATTAGTGGATGCTAAGATGAAGGAGGTTCCTAGTGTTTTGGGGTAATTCTTGTATGTCTTCCCTAAGGATTTTATGACTCTACCCCCTCAATGTGATGTTGATTTTGGGATAGACTTGCAGCATGGTGCTTCTACAATTTTTATGGAACCTTTTGAGTTATAGGAACAACAGATTCAGATTTATGAATTGATGAATAAGGGATTTATTTGGCTCAGTGTGTCTCCATGGGGTGATCCAGTCTTGTTTTCAAATAAGTAAGATAATGGTATGAGGTTATGTATAGACTACCAGAGGTTGAATCAGGTGAATGTCAAGAACTATTACCCTCTCCTGAGGATAGCTGATATTTTCAACTAGCTAGGGGAGAAAGTTGGTTATCTAAAATCTATATATGGTTTGGATATAACTAGTTTATGGTGAAAGAGGATGATATCCTAAAGACTGCTTTCTGGTGAAGGTATGGGCACTTCATGTTTGTGGTTATGTCATTCGGTGTTGTGAATGCACCATCAGTGTTCATGGGGATTATGAACTCTATTTTCTATGAGTTCCTAGACTGGTTCATTATCATATTCATTGATGACATCTTGATCTACTCGAGGCAATAGGAGAAGAATTTAGATAATATCAAGACTGTATTGGAAGTCCTTTGATTCCACCAACTCTATGAGAAGTTTTCTAAGTGAATGTTCTAGACAAGATAAGTACACATCCATGGGCAGGTGGTGTCTCAATAGGGTGTAGCAGTGGACCCATCAATGGTTGAGGTAGTTTTTTCTTGGGAAGCACCCAAGAATGTCACATAGGTTCACAGTTTTCTCAGTCAAGAGGGCTATTACCTGAGATTTGTACTAGATTTTTCTAAATTTTTAGCTCTATTAATGGATCTGATTAGAAAGGACCAGGACTTTGTGTTGAGTGGGTAGTGTCAGGAAACTATTATCTCCCTGAAGGGGAAGTTAATCAGTGCTCCAATCCTCTATTTTCTAGAGGAAGGGGTGATATTCAAGGTGTTTTGTGATTCTTTCTACCTAGGCTTGGGGTGTGTACTGATACACCAATGGGGAGTGATCTCTTATGGGTTTAGGAACTTATGCCCCCATGAATGTAACAATACCACCCATGGTTTGAAGCTAGGAAAATTCATGTTTTCTCTAAATTTGTGGTGGACTTACCTCATTGGGGAGAACTTTGTGGTCTTCACAGATCACAAGAGATTTAGGTACATATTTTCCCAATGAGATATAAACTTGAGATAGTAGAGGTGGATGGAGTTTCTTCAAGATTACTATTTTGATATATCTTACATCCCAAGGAAGGGGAATTTGGTGGATTATGATCTGATCTAGATGTCACAAATGGAGGTTGTTCAAGAATCTACGGACACTTGGAAGGTGATGGAGGATTTGGTCACCTTTCACTTATATGAAAAAAAGGATGGAAGAAGAGGGTGTCTATTTCAGATGAGTCTACCCTAACATAGTAGGTGGAGGAGTATCATTGGGGGTACTTAGAGGTAGAGATGATGTGAGATCGTGTTGACCATGGTGATGCTTTGGAGGGTTGTTCAGAGGATGGTTATAATCGGATGATGTTCTATAGGAAGATGTTTTTTCTAGTGAGGATGCACAATGTTTTTCTCGATGAGTTTTATAGCTCAGATTTAGTGGTACACCTAGGAATTTATAATATGTACCATGGCATGAGGATTCAATTTTGGTGGCCCGGAATAAAGTGGGCAGTGGCGGAGTCTATAGAGAAGTTCTTAGTGTTCCAGCAGTAAAGGTTGATCATCATGTTCCCAGTAGTTTATTTTAGCCCTTAGATGTCCCCGAGTGGAAGTGGGATGAAATCTATATGGATTTCATCACAGAATTACCTAGGGATCAAGGAGGCCACTATGTAATATTGGTAGTGGTTTATTGGCTAACAAAATCGGCTCACTTCTTAGCGATTAAGGATTCGGGCGGAGTAGATACCTTGTTTAGGAGGTATGTGAATGAGGTGGTGCAGTTGCATGGGGTTATGAGATTCATCGTCTTAGATCTAGATGTAAATTTTACCTCATGAGTTTGGAGGAGATTGCAGCATGCTTTTGGCACTCAGTTTCACTTGAGCACTACCTTCCGCCCTCAGATAGAGCGGACCATCCAGACAATGGAGTACATGTTGTGGGCATGTGTCTTAGTCTTTGGGGGTTCTTGGGTATGACACCTACCCTTGGTAGAGTTTTATTACAATAATATAAATCACTCTACTATTGGTATGGCTCTGTTTGAAGCTTTGTATGGGAGACCGTGTCATTCACCTTTATGTTGAACAGAAGTTGGGGAGGCATCTTTTCTTGGTCCAGACATGGTGTAGAGTATGATCGAGAAAGTGTAGCTTGTTTGTCAGGGGATTAAGGTAGCACAAAACCAGAATAAGTAATATTCTAATCACAGGAGGAGGCCCTTATAGTTTGAGGTTTGGAACAACATGTTTTTAAAAGGATACCCTTGACATGGGTATCAAAGTTTTGGCATAGAGAGAAAGATTTCTATGAGGTTAATTGGGCCTTTGAGGTGTTGGGGAGAGTTGGTGATGTGGTATACCAATTAACATTTCCATCTTAGTTAGAGAGGATCCACGACTTCTTCCATGTCTCATAGCTTTGTTAGTATCTTCATGATGACTCTCATTTCATTGAATAAGGATAGTTAGATATAGAGGGTGATGAAACATTCATGGAGTGGCCATTGGAGATCCAGGATCATCAGGAGATGGTATTGTGTGGACATACCATTCCTTTGGTTCGTGTTTTGTGGAGGCATGGTGTCCTAGAGGAGAGTACTTGGGAGTGATAAGATCATATGCATTCCCAGTACCTAGATTTTTTCTTGAGTTTTTCTTGTGTATTTTTCTTTTTTATGTAATGATTGAACCTTATTTTCTATAAGATGAGTCGTATCATTGTTCTTTGATGTGTGATAAAGTCTTGACCCTGAGGAAAGGTGGACTTGATTCTTAATCAAGACGCATTAATTGAGATGTGATTAAACTTTTGTGGGAAAGTCAATGTCTCCCAAAGCAGATAGTATCTTGACATGGAGGACGAGATTCCCCAATTCATATGTCTAGATAGTGTGGTTTTGGTGCTCGTGCGGTGTGTCTTCTGGTAGGTTGGGGTAGTAGATGTCGTAGAAGGTGTTATTGTATGTTGAGGTTTCACTATAGCTTTCAAAAAACACAGGGTGGTTTATCATTGAACTTTGATGATGGTAGTGCTCTTTCAATTGTATCAAGACCCTTGAGAGGTATCACACAAGGTGGTTTAGACCACTCTTTCTTCTAGTTTTTTTTAATTCTCAAGGGAAATAATATTTTGAGAGGTATCTAATGTGATGGCCCGGAACCCTCTAGTCCATTCCATTGTGAAAATTCAATGTTGTAGGTGTTATGGGAGTTAATGGTATCTTATTTCTATAGTTTTATAAAAATCACATTTTCCATCAGTAGGTTGGTGTTGTTAGGTGTGTCAATAGGTAGAATTGGTATGTTGGAATTGATAGGATGGAATCAGTAGGTTGTTTTTGGTTGGCGAATTGGTAGGTTGGTGTCAGTAGGTTGGAGTCGGTAGGTTGGGGTTGGTAGGTCCCGTTAATAGGTTGCATCAGTGGATCACTGTTGGTATGTCACGTCGGTGGGTCATGTCAGTGACTCATTGTCAGCAGGTCATGTTGGTGAGTTGAATTAGTAGGTTGTGTTGGTGAGTTTCATTGGAAGGTGGTATCAGTGAGTGGAATCGGTGAGTGGCATTAGTGAGTCATGCTGGTGACTCATATCGATGACACACCCATTGGTGATTCATTTCCAGCTTTTTCCAATTTTTCCAGTTTCACCCCTTACGTTTTATTTGATGTAAATAAAGTTTAAAACCTTGTTTGACCATTTATAGATTAGTTTTAAATGATATTAATTATATATTTAATATTATAACGCCCCATAGACTTTGAAACGACCAAGCTATGTGGTATTGACCACGATCCGACTTTAATGGACCTTAAAACAAATTCGTTCTGTTGATATAGGATCTAGACCTTCCAGAGATGGGGTCTTCCCTTCCTTATGTGTTTTAGTTTTCTATTGGTGTGACCAGAGCCTATCTTCCCTATGGATTTGTGTGTTGTGTTGTGGCCTTCAAATCCAGTTTTACTTGTAATCTTTACTGTTGCTCGCACACCCCTTATTTTGGTGTAAGGATGGGTTGTGGATCATATCTTCTTCAAGGTAGGGATTCATTAGTGTTTATTTATTTGTATATCATGCGGGGTGCATAAGATCACCAAATTTTAATTAAGGGTCTTACGAAGATAATATAACTTGTTGTAAAGATAATCAGACCTATTATGATAATATGTTTTGTTAAATTAGTAATAAATGAGGGGCAAGGAATATGATTATGCTCATCATTTTTTCTGTTAACTTTGATCTAAGTTGTGAATTGTATGCTTTCTAAAAATCATAGACTTTGGTGGTATTTTCTTGGGAATGGGGGATGATTTACACTTGTTATGGATCCTGTGTTGAACTACTGGAATTATTAAATTGATTTACCATGTATACCCATTTAAATAAATGGATTCCCTAGGATCAAACTTGTTCTTTGATAACCCCTAATTTCTCAAATTGGAATTAAAGAATGAGTGTGATAAATCTAAATAAACTTTTACTTGTTTGGTGTGGTTGTGTACTATGTGTGGATATTTTATATCTTGTACTTTGTACTGGTTATGCGATGCTTCTTTTGAGAGCAAAATAATGTGTGTGGATGGTTAAAGGGTGTAATAGAATCGCAATTGGAGAGATTTATTGATTGTGGAATGGATGGGTTGTGATTGGGTAGCAGGGCTATAGTTTCTAGTTATTCTATATTTATGTTACTGGTTGTGGTGTTGTTATGCAGTAGGGCTGCTGAGTATGGTTACACTATAAAAAAACAGGGTGATTAGAAGGGTTTATTTTTCATTTAGAATCGGTTGTAACCCCTTCTAAACACTTTAATGGTGGTTACCTGTAACCTATGCTAAAGTGGTCGCCAACTCTGATTAAAGGAGTTTATGGGAAAGCACTGGTAAAATATTCTTGTATTTAACCATGGTTATATTAGAGGGGGGTTTTAAACCCCTATATTTTTTCCCGAAATTCATCATAACCTGATAGATTAGAGGCGGTTCTAATCGTCTCTAAATCAAACACTACATTAGAGGTGGTTATAACTGCCACTATTTGACTCTATCGGGCCATATTTTATGGGTGGTTATAACCAACCCTAAACTATGAAATTTTTTAAAATATCTTACAGCTTCCAATTCCCACCAGACACCCCCAATGACACCCAGGATACACACCCCCTGACACACACTCAGACACCACCTAGAGACATCATGGACACACACCCGGGAGACACACCCCGGGAAACCAAAGACACACACCTGAACACCCCCCTAAAGACACTATGAACACCCCTTAGAGACAGCACAGACACACAACCAGAACACACACCCCAGGACACTACAAACACTCACCCGAACACCCTCTAATGACACTATGAACACCCCTACCGATGCCCTAGACACATCCCCATATTTAGAAGCAGTTAGATTATAGGGGGTTTTAACCCCCTCTAATTTTCTGTAAATTCATCATAAACTGATATATTAGAGGTGGTTATAACCACCTCTAAATCAAACACTACATTATAGGTGGTTATAACTGCCCATATTTGACTCTATCAGGTCCTAGTTTAGGGGTGGATATAACCAACCCAAAACTAGGAAATTTTTTAAAATATCTTGCACCTTCCAGCGCCCACCAGACACCCCTAATGACACCCAAGACATACACCCCCACACCCCCTAACACACACTCAGACACCCCATAGAGACACCACAGACCCACACTATAGAGACCCAAAGCTTGACATACATAAACATTACATTACTTTTGCGGAATACTTAGTACATAACAAAAACACACACACAAGGACCGTAATAGTTTAGTGTTTTTGGAAACTCAGAATATAATCTTCTAATCGTGGTGAAACATCTTCAACATCTCCCATAAAGATCTTATTTTTTTACCTAAAACCTTATTTTATATCATGGGGAAAAGAAAACATAAAAGGGTGAGCTCAAATTCTCATTAAGGGTAAACAAAAGAAATATCAATCACATCATATTCATAAGAACATAACATTTTGGAAATCTTAACCTGCAAAAGAGATCATAATATCATAACATGGGATAAATCATAGTAGTGAAATGTAATCCCAATAATCATAACTTAAAACATGAAACTTTGTGGCATACACACATAATCATAGAGAATCATTTCTTATTAGTCAAGACTCATTTCCAAGACTATCTTAGTGGACAATGTCCATTTCTGAACCGATTTCACTCCTCGTTTCAGTCATGTTTCACTGAACCGGTTTAACCTGCCATTCCAGCCATGTCTATCTCATGAGATATAAAATCTTTACCCAATGCATTGGAGGGAGATATAGGTCCCACCCATCTCATAATGATACCATTATTATGTGTGCCACAAAATCATAAACCATACATCATAGCATAACCCATGTAATAAAAATGGGATTCTTAAACATCGTGACATCATAAAACAATTCATATAAGATAAAGGAATTCATAAAAATAATTCCATCACAACATAATCAAATCAATGTAATAATAGGGATAGAAACAGAACCATATATTATCTTAGATGGAAAATAATTTTGATAAAACTCTTGAACTCCATTCTTGAGGAAAATATCCTTTCTACTTAAAAAACATTTTCCTTTCTTAACATGTCATACAATTTTAAACTAAAAGAAGTTGATTAAAAATAAACTTGAAAACTTTTAAAGTAATCTTCTTGGAAATAATGTTTTAAAAATCCATTCATGTCGTATAAGTTAAAAAACATTCTTCTCGTACTTTTGTCGGAAAAGTCAAAAAGTACCTTGTACGAAAAAAACGACAAAAGATTCTTTTCATATCTTTTACTAAAAACTCAAAGAAAGGTAAAATTGGATTTAAAAAATTGTAGGTGGATTGAAATAATATTACATATTATGGAAACATGGATGTGTATGATAAAATACACCCCAGTAAATTTCAAAGTATAAACAATCTCAGATAAAAATGAGATTGTGATATTTCCCTTACCTTAGGTCCGATTTGCTTCGTAAGTGTCCGAACCTCCTGTATAATGATTTAAATAATGTTATTGACTTATTCCAGAATAATTATTATATTTATGATATCATATATGGTCATATTCTTAGCTTCTTATTAGTAATATTTCATTACAACTTGTTTATTTGGGTGTTTATTACTTTTTGTTCTTATGTGTGTTTTGTCGAATAAATTATTAGGTTATAGATACCTCATTTCTAGAATGGTATTAGTGTAATATATATCATATTTATTCACTAAATTCATTTATATAATCATTATCCAATGAAGATCATGTAAAACGAGTTGCATCACATCGTGGAGACGGTATTCCGTACGTATGCACGAGCAATGATATTGTTCCCATGATCGTGGAATTGTATTGGAGTGTATGTATACTATTTCAGAATCAATATCACTTTACAATAGTCATATATAGTCATTATTTACACCATTATACCCATCCAAGTAAGGTGGTGGTGGAAAATATATTACACCACGGCGTGGAGACGGTATTCCGTACGTACGCACGCGCGGTGATTTTGTTTTCCGTAGGATGGATAGATAGTGAAATAGGGTTGTTTCATACTTATAATAACATATCAGTATATGAGTGATACTGATGTTATTACTTCATAATTAAACAACTAAATAAGAAGAAGTGTAAGAAGAAATAAAGTTGAAAGAATTGGTAACGGACATTACCTCTTCTTTGAAGCGCCTCTTTGAGACCTCCTTTTAGGGCACTAAAATTGGTCTTTGAAGAATACCAGGACCTCTAGTATGTGTCTAGGGAAGTGGAGAGGAGAAAGTGTCAGGGTTTGGCCAATCTTTAAGGCTCAAATTGGTGTGAGGAAGAGGGGGAGGAGGTGCCCTTTTATAAGGGAGGAGAGGGGCTCCTTTGGAAAAACTAAAAATATTATTTTATTATAAAGCCAAATTCGGTTTTAAATAGCTCCAAATTGATTTATTTAGAAGATAAGGTGTGGAGGGGTAGAAATCCTCGCATCCAATAGAAGTTATACAGGTTTAGGTTCCTATTTTAACCTTATCATTTAGATTTAACATTAAGTTAAATAATTTTACTTTTACTGTGTCTTCTTGTGTTCTTATACTATAAGGTTAATAAACTTACTATAAGAAGCCAAACAAACCCCAAGTTGTTTATTATTAATATATATAACCTTATCTAAGTCATTTGGCCGAACCTTATATTTTTAGGAATAAAATAACAATTAATAATATAATATTTGTTTTAAAAACTATTTTATGTCAATTTTGACACTATTTAGTAATTGATTTTTGTGAAAATCATAACAGAATTATTAGTTAGAAAAAAGTTAATTAAATCAATAATAACATGTCATATTAACCTATTAAATTAGTGTAATTAATAAAAAGTTCCAAATTATATTTATTTGGGTATTTATAACATCAATTATGTCAATATTTCATTAATAAGATAATTACTGCATCATCTTTGTGTCATAAATAAATTAACTTATTTAAAGTCTAAAAATTACAAATAAAATATCATTATGTAGGAAATGTATATTTATAGTCGAATTTATCTTATGTATAACCCTATATTAAAAATTATTTTCTTATTAAACTTTGATTTTAACTATTTTAACCCTTCTTTAAATAAATTAATAATAAATGTCCTAATCTAATCCAAGTGGGCCTAAATGGTCATATTTTATTCCTAAGGTTGTTTTTGGTCGAATTACACTTATCCAATAGAATTAGGACATGTGTTAGGGTAATAATAATATCATTTTTACCCTTAATTACTCTATTTACTTTTAACCGTGGTAAAAAAAAGTAAAAAGTTACTATTCACAAAAAATTATTTTCATCTCATTGAACCACATTTTACTTACTAACATCAATCGTGTCTCTAGTATTTTTTAAATTCCACTCACAGAAGCGGTAAAATTAAGTTTTATGAAAAATTCATTTTTTTTTACTACCACTTAGTGGTTTCACTATTCATCAAAAAATGAAAGTTTCCAGAAAAATACCAAAAATTAGGCCTAAGCTATATTTGATAATATGAACTCAAAAATGATGTATATTTTACCAAATTGAAAACATATCAGTTGAATTAATTAATTTAAAAATTAATTCCCGTCGTCAAAACAAATAGTGTGTTCTTAAGAGATAATAACTATCAAAAGATTGACACTTGTTTATGTCTGATTTAAATGTGAAATTACATCCAATGACCAACATTGTATTAAATTGTAAAAATATATTCTAAATATACTTTAAAACCACTCAAATTAATAATTTATCACTATTAATTATTTCTATTAAAAAGGTTGTTTTTAATTAAAATTTAGTAATTTTCACTATTCATCGGAAAAATGAAAGTTATCCGAAAAGTACCAAAATTTTACCCTAAGCTAATTTTGATATTCCAAATCCAAAAATGAAGTCCATTTTGAAAAATAAAATTTATAAAATTTCAAAAGGTGGTTATTACTATTCATAATGGGTAGTTTTAATAATATTTTATTAGCATATCGTTGTTTAGTGAAACTCGGTATTGAGTACTACACACGCTATCGAGGAAGGTCGCAATTGCGTGTAATGCAAGGCAAGTCAAGGATGTGTGTTGTGCAAGCTCCTTTTGGTGTAGCGTACAACACAAGACATTAATGAAATTAAAAAGAATATTTTTCATAAAATCTCGGGGTGTTACACACACCCAGGACACAAACCCGGAGACACCACAGACACACACTCGAACACCCCCTAAAGACACTATGAACACCCCCTAGAGACACCACAGACACACAATCGGGACACACACCTCGGGAAACCACAAACACACACCTGAACACCCCCTAAGACACTATAAACACCCCCTAGAGACACCACGGACACACACCCCGACACACCTAGGATGTACACCCTATGATGCACAACCAGACACCCCTAGATACACTACATTAGAGGTGGTTAGAACTGCCCCTATTTGAATTTATCGTGTCCTAGTTTAGGGGGGGTTATAACCAACCATAAACTATGATATTTTTAAAATATCTTGCACCTTCTGGAGCCCACCAGACACACCTAATGACACCCAGGACACACATCTCCGCACCCCCTAACAAACACTCGGACACCCCCTAGAGACACCACGGACACACACCTGGGACACACACCCTGGGACACCACAGACACACACCCGAACACCCCCTAAAGACACTATGAACACCCCCTAGAGACACCATAGATACACACCTAGGACACACACCTTGTGACACCACAAACAAACACCCAAACACCCCCTAAAGACACTATGAACACCCCCTAAAGACACCACATACACACACCCCGACACACCCAGGATGCACACCCCGAGACCGCCTAGATACACCATGCACACACACCACGCACACCCAGGACACACAGCATGACACACCACCCCCCGCACCCCCAAAGACACCCAGGACACACACCCCTGCACCCCCTAACACAGACTCAGACACCCCCTAGAGACACCATGGACACACACTCGGGACACATACCTCAGGTGAACACACCCCGGGACACCATAGACATTCACCTGAACACCCTTAAAATACATTATGAACACCCCCTGGAGACACCATGGACACACACCCCGACACACCCAAGATGCACACCCAAGACAGACACCCTAACACCCCCTAGATACACCACGGACACACACCATGCACACCTGGGAAACACACCCCGGGACACCATAGACACACACCCAAACACCCCCTAAAGACATTATGAACACCCCCTAGAGACACCACAGACACACCCCGGCACCCCCTAGATTCACCACGGACACACACCACACAGACCTAGGACACACACCCTAACACACCACCCTCGCACCCCCAATGACACCCTGGACACACACCCCTACACCCCCTAACACACACTCGGACACCCCCTAGAGACACCACAGACACACACCTGGGACATACACCTCAGGACACCACAAACACACCCTCGAACACCCCCTAAAGACACACACCCGAACACCCCCTAGAAACACCACAGACACACACCTAGAATACACACCAAGGGACACCACATACACACACCTGAACACCCCCTAAAGACTCTATGAACATGCCCTAGAGACACTACGAACACACACCCCGACATACCTAGGATGCACACCCGGTATGCACACCCCAAGACCCCCTAGATACACCACAAACACACACCACGCACACCCAAGACACCCACCACGACACACCACCCCCGCACCCCCAATGACACCCAGGACACACACCCCCACACCCCCTGACACACACTCGGACACCCCATAGAGACACCATAGACACACACCCAAGACACACACCCCAGGACACACACCCCGGGACACCACAGAAAAGCACCAGAACTCCCCCTAAAGACCCTATGAACACCCCCTAGAGACACCAGGGACACACACCCCAACACACCTAGGATGCACACCTAGGACACACACATTGACACCCCCTAGATACACCACAGACACACACCACGCACACCCAGGACACACACCAGGGACACACACCCCAGGACAACACATACACACAACCAAACACCCCCTAAAGACACTATGAACACCCCCTAGAGACACCACGGACACACACCCTAACACACCCGGGATGCACACCTAGGATGCACGCCGTGACACCCCTAGATACACCTAGGACACACACAACACACACCCAGGAAACACACCTCAACACACCACCCCCGCCCACCTGACACACACTCAGACACCCCCCTAGAGACACCACAGACACACACCAGAGACATACACCCTGGGACACCACATACACGCACCCGAACACCCCCTAAAGACACTATGAACACCCCTAAAGACACCACAGACACACACCACGCACACCCATGATGCACACGCAAACACATCATGCACACCCCGACAACCACAAACACCTGGGACACACACCCTAACACCCCATGCACACTCGGGAAACACACCCAGTGCACACAATGGACACCCGGGACACACACCCTGACACACCACCCACGCACCCCCAATGACACCCATGACACACACCCCCGCACCCACTGACACACACTCGGACACCCCCTAGAGACACCACGGACACACACCTGGGACACACACCTCGGGATACACACCCCGAGACACCACAGACACACACCTGAACACCCTCTAAAGACATTATGAACACCCCTTAGAGACACCACAAACACACACCTTGACACACCCTGGATTCACACCTGAGACACACACCCTAACACCCCCTAGATACACCACGAACACACACCACACACACCCAGGACACACAACTAGGACACACACCCCGGGACACCATAGACACACACCCGAACAGCCCCTAAAGACACTATGAACACCCCTAGAAACACCACAGACACACACCATGATACACCTGGGATGCACACCCTAGATGCAAACCCTGAAACCCTCTATATACACAACAGACACACACCACACACACCTGGTACACACACCCCGACACACCACCCCCGCACCCCCAATGACACCCAGGACACACACACCCGCACCCCCTGACACACACTCGGACACCCCCTAGAGACACCATGGACACACTCCCATGACACACACCCCGAGACACCACAAACACACACCCCGACACACCCATCATGCACACCTGGGACACACACCCTGACACTCCCATAGATACACCACAGACACACACCACCCACACCCGGGAAACACACCTGAGACACACACCTCGGGACACCACAAACACACACTTGAACACCCCCTAAAGACACTATAAACACCCCCTAGAGACACCACAGACACACACCCCGACACACCCGGGATGCACAGCCATGATGCACACCCTGACAACAACTAGATACACCACGGACACACACCACGCACACCCAGGACACACACCACGACACACCACCCCTGCACCCCCACACCCCCTAACACACACTCGAACACCCCCTAGAGACACCACGGACACACACCCTGAGACACCACAGACACGCACCTGAACACCCCCTAAAGACACTATGAACACCCCTAGAGACACCATGGATAGTCACCTCGACACACTCGGGATGCACACCCAGGGAACACACCCCGACACCCCCTAGATACACCACGGACACACACCACACACACCCAGGACACACACCCTGACACACCACACACACCCCGAAAACCATAGACACCTAGGACACATGCCCCGACACCCCGTGGACATCTGGGAAACACGCCCTGACACCCCGCGCACACCATGGACACCCGGGACACACACCCTGACACACCACCCCCGCACCCCCAATGAAACCCAGGACACAGAACCCCTCATCCCCTGACACACACTCAGACACCCCCTAGAGACACCATGGACACACACCCGGGACACACACCCCGAGACACACTCCCCAGGACACCACAGTCAGGAACCAGAACACCCCTCTAAAGACACTATGAAGACACCCTAGAGACACCACATACACACACCCCGACACACCCAGGATGCACACCCGGATCACACACCCTGACACCCCCTAGATACACCACGGACACACACCAAGCACACTCAGGACACACACCTTGAGACACCACAGACACACAGTGAACACCCACCTAAAGACACTATGAACACCCCCTAGAGACACCACAGACACTCACCCAAGATTCACACCCGATAAGCACACCCCGACACCCCCTAGATACACCACGGACACACACCCCGACACACCACCCCTGCACCCCCAATGACACCCAAGACACACACCCCTGCGCCCCCTGACACACACTCAAACACCCCCTAGAGACACCATGGACACATACCCAGGACACACACCCTAGGACACCACATACACACACCCTAACACACTATAAAGACACTATGAACACCCCTAGAGACACTACAGACACACACCCCGACACACCTGAGATGCACACCCGGGACACACACCCCAACACCCCCTAGATACTCCACAGACACACACCACACACACCTGGGACACACTACCTAACACACCACACACACCCCGACAACCAAAGACACCTGGGACACACACCCTGACACCCCACTCACACCTGGGAAACACACCCTGACACCCCGCGCACACCATGGACACCTGGGACACACCCAGCAACACCCTGCCTAGTTCCTAAGACCCAAATCATCTATTGGCCCATACACACAATAGGAAAACTCATCTTAGCCCATGTGAGACATAAAAATGATGCCACTAGGATTTAATCTTGGGACCAGTCAGACAGACACTCAGCACACCTACCACTATGCTACAGTGGATTTTGTTTTATGAATACACTTATTTATATTTATTCATATAATGAAATATTAGATTATATATATATATATATATCGGTATGGAAATAAAAAAAATATAATGTATTTTTTTTACATTGTGTATATTTGTGTATAATATATATATATAATGTATTTGTGTATAATATATGATGTATATTTGTCTATAATATGTGTGTGAATATATATAATATTAGATACATAAATATGAGATAATATATATTATATCTGTGTGTATATAATATATGAAAAAAATAATTATATTTAGATATATAAATATATATTTATACATATATTTACAAATAAAATTATATTTGTGTGTGTGTGTATTTATGTATTTATATGATATTTATAGATATGATATAATTATAATATATATTTATATAGTCATTTTTATATATTTGTATATATGTACATGTGTGTGTAACAATAATATTAATTATTATTATTAATACACATATTTTTTAAAATATAAAAATTATATGTTGGTTTTATAAATACTATACATTTATACATTTTATGATTTATATTATACATATATTATATGAAATTAATTTATATTATATATTTATGTATGTGATTATATAAATTTATAGTATATCATATATATATATAAATGTAGAGAACTAAATACTATCTTATAATTTGAAATATATATAATATAATTAAATGATATATATATATATATATATATATATTAAATTAATTTATAATTAATATGTTATACTATAATATATGTAAAATAATTATAATATATATATATATAATTAAATATTTATAATAATATAATTATAATATAATTATATATAATATATTTATATTTATATTTAATTTTAATTTTGTCTATATTATATATATTTGTATGCATAATATAAAATAAATGTATTTATATAAAAATATACAATAATAATGTATTTAATATACTATATGTATAATATAAATCATTATATAAATGTATAGTATTTATAAAACCATATATAATTTTTATAACTATAAATAAATATATTTATAATTACATTTATATTATGTATTCCAATATTTATATATGTATACATTTTTTATATGTATAAGTATTTATTTAAAGTATTTATATAATGTTCTTATATGTGTGTGTTTATAATGTATTTAAATACATTTATATAATGTGTTTATGTAATATATATATATATATATATATACATGCACACATGTCTACACATATATATTATAAAATTAGAATTTTTATGAGATTTATTTTAAAAAATAAATAAAAATTTATAAGGGGTTTAAAAACCCCTCTAATCAGAGGGGTTAGTGGTGGTTCATGACCCCCATCAAATTTCTTGAATTAGATGGGGTTAATAACCCACTATAAGGGTATAAATTAGAGGGGGTTCAAAACCCCCTATAATGACATGAATTAGAGGGGGTTCAAAACCCCCTCTAATGTCGTCAATTAGAGGGGGATCAAAACCCCCATCTAATTTCTTAAATTAAAAGGGGGTCAAATCCCCTCTAGTTTATTAAATTATAACTGGTTCAACCCCCCCCCCCTAATTTCATCAATTAGAGTGGGTTCAAATCCCCCTCTAATGTATTCAATTAAAAAGGGTTCACAACCCCCTCAAATATAACAGATTAGCAGTTGTTCATGAACCCTTATAATATCTTAAATTGGAGGGGGTTATGAATCCCCACTATTTTTTTTAAAAAACAATTATATATATATATATATAAATGAATGTTATATATATATAGCTCCTCTAAAATCCAACAAAATATATAGTGCCACTAATTATTAAATCAAGGGTCGTTTTTACATAACCTCTAAAATCAAACAAAATATTAAAAAAATGGTGCTAAAAAATTTAGAGGGGGTTTTGAACCCCATCTAAAATTAATTTAGAGGTGGTTGTGCATAAACCCCTCTAAAAAACTGTTTTTAATCTGCTATTTTTTGTAGTGTTATGACATGATATGTTGGAAGGTTATGTTGTGTGTTGGGTGTTTTTCCTTAGGTTGGGAATAATTACTTTGAAGAATTGTAATGGAAGTGATTGGATTGGGTGATAAGTGGGGAGGAATTGTGAAGTGGGGTGTCTTATCATTGTTTTATTCCTCTGTTTGGATTAGTTGTGAGGTTGTTTGTGTGTTTTGGTTGTTAGTTTACCTGGTAGGTAAGGAATAACTCGAAAATTATTAATAATGTCAAAATGATTAGGTGTTAAGAATATTTCTTTTATCAAATTTGGAAGTGACCTTCATTCTTCCTAACACATGAATTTAGAGGTAGCAGCAATGGTGGTAGTGTTATGGGGTGTTTTTTTTCTTGAAAACTTATGGGTTGGTCTGAGTGTTTGGTACTTATATATACATGCTTGTACTTTCTAGTGATTCGATACACCTACCACCATAGTTTATCACTACGTGCCGAACACCCCCATTATCACAGGAGAGGGTTTATTTCTCAAACATCTAGGTGGGAGGATGGATAGATGGACACCTTCTCTTCCTTGCTCCCTCTTCCATGCGATGATGGACAAAGACCCTTCGGGCAGGTTGTGGTTCGTGAGACCCAGGTGTGTAAGGGAGAGTTGTTCTTCCGAGGTGTCTTTGAGATGTGGTGTGGTTTGTGGTCTAAGTGTGTGTATGAGGGATAATATGTGGTATGCTTACTAGGTGTGTGTGTGGGGGTTGTGAAGTGGTTATTTCAGAAGAGGTGGGAGCACCATGATGTTTGTCGTTATGGTGTGAGAGAAGATATTTAGTGGGAAAGTGACGTGGGACACCCTATCATTGATGTGATTACTATATTAATTTACTTGACTTGAGTTTTTTAGTGATAATGTCTTTGGTGAGTCTAGAGTGACTAGTATATCTTGTTTGGTGCTTTTGGTTTCCACTATTTCTCACAGAGTAATTAGTATGCTTCTCCACATGTGCACTAGAGACTTTGGTTTTCCCTACTGAGTGTACTTGTATGCTAACCCTACATATATAAAACTATTTTTAGGTTTCTAGGAGGACTATGAGGACCATGTTGGTCTTTAGTAGCTTGAACATGGGGACAGGTTTTGTATCATTTCATAGCCTTGTTCTTTTGGTTTTTACTTTGGAGACTTTTGTTATTGTGTCAGCATTCGTTTTGAACATTCATGTGGGATGGTTTGGCTTTTACTTTATCTAAATATATCTATCTTGGAGTTTTTTAAGTTTTATACATCTTAAATTATTATCTTGGTTACTATAAAAATGGTAATGTCTCCCACATTACGATATTTTTATACCCTTGGTGTTGGTTGCCACCTTGGGGCCTACTAGAGGCAGGGCTCGGGGGGTCATTATCGCTCTTTCTCCATTTCCAGATCAAGAAGGGAATATTTGGAGGTAGGGGGTCATGATAATATATATAAGATAATTTTTTAATATTTTATCATGGTTGAAGAATATTTTATGGATGTGGAAGAAGAAATAAAACAAAAACATTCATTTTTTACTATACCTCTTCATTGGAAAGTATCCATTGATTAATACCTTAATCCCTCTGAGGTTGGTATTTTTTCTAAACCATGACCTCTAAAAAGTGGTTAGGTATTATAGGAAGGTATTTTTGTATGTATTTATTGATAAAAATTTATCTTTAATTGTGATGTAAAGAGAATAATAGATGTCCTTTAATAAGAGAGGGGAGGGGAACTCTTGGAATTTCTCAAAATATTAAAATAATATAAATTAATTTAAATTCATAAGGGATCAAAAACTATTTATTTAGAATATAGGATAATTATTGGTCGAACTAATTTCATCCATTAAAATAATACAAGTTTTTACTGTGTTTTTACCCTTATCTTTTGGTTTTAACCCCTCGTTAACCCATTTCACACTTACCGTGACTGCAAGGTTTTTTACTCTTTGAAGGTCAAGATAGTTAATATAAATGTATATGAGGCTCATAAATGGATAATGGTTGATATTATAAACCATAACCTACTTGATTTTCTGAATTTATTATTTTTGGTAATTTTATATCATTTAATAAAATATTATTTATTATAAAATATCAAAAAAGTCAATTTGAAGAACTATTCATTACTTTGAATTTAATAACATCAAGGCAACAATTAAAATTGGAAAAAATATTATAATAAATACCTATAATTAAATGTTCATGTATTACATTAATTATCTTATATTACAATTGTAACACCCGAGACTTTTATATGAAATATTTTGTTTTTATTTTATATAAATCATCAAAGGAATCTTTCACTACACACAACACTAGCTTGGCTTGCTTTACACGCAATCGCGACCTTCCTTGATAACGTGCGTCGTACGCAATACCGAGTTTCACTAAACAACGATATGCTATTAAAATATTATTAAAACTAGCCGTTATGAATAGTAATAACCACTTTTTGAAATTTTTTAAATTTTATTTTTCAAAATCGAATTCGTTTTTGGATTTGGAATATCGAAATTAGACTAGGGTGAAATTTTGGTATTTTTCTGGAAACTTTCAATTTTTGATGAATATTGAAAACACTAGGTGACTATTTAAAAACCGAATTTTTATTTAAATAATTATTTATTTTATTTAAATTTATTTTAGGTCAAAATTGATACATAATACCTATATAAGTTCAATGTAATTCATTGGAGTAATTTTATAATAATTTTAGATATATAAAAATTTTATTGAACTTTTCACCGTCTTTTACCCACATCCTAGAAGAATTTGCAAATTTACATAAAACTTAATTTTACCGCTTCTCTGAGTGGAATTTCAAAAATCCGAGAGACACGATTGATGTCAGTAAGTAAAATGTGGTTCAATGAGATGAAAATAATTTTCGGTGAATAGTAACTTTTTACTTTTATTTATCACGGTTAAAAGTAAATAGGGTAATTAAGGGTAAAAATGATATTATTATTACCCTAACACATGTCCTAATTCTATTGGATAAGTTTAATTCTACCAAAAACAAACTTAGGAATAAAATATGACCATTTAGGCCCACTTGGATTAGATTAGGACATTTATTATTAATTTATTTAAAGAAGGGTTAAAATAGTTAAAATCAAAGTTTAATAAGTAAATAATTTTTCATATAGGGTTATACATAAGATAAATTCGACTATAAATATTAATTAGAAAGATAACAATATTTCCTACATAATGGTATTTTATTTGTAATTTTTAGACATTAAATAAATTAATTTATTTATGACACAAAGATGATGCAGTAATTATCTTATTAATGAAATATTGACATAATTGATGTTATAAATACCCAAATAAATGTAATTTGAGACTTTTTATGAATTCCACTAATTTTATAGGTTAATATGACATGTTAGTATTGATTTAATTAAATTTTTTTTGAACTAATATTTCTGTTATGATTTTTAAAAAAATCAATTACTAAATAGTGTCAAAATTAGAATAAAATAGTTTTTAAAATAAATATTATATTATTAATTGTTATTTTATTCCTAAAAATATAAGGTTCGTCAAAATGACTTAGATAAGGTTATATATATTAATAATAAACAACTTGGGGTTCGTTTTCCTTGTTATAGTAAGTTTATTAACCTTATAGTTTAAGAACACAAAAAAATACGGTAAAAGTAAAATTATCTAACTTAAAGTTAAATCTAAATGATAAGGTTAAAATAGTAAACTAAACTTGTCCAAATTCTATTGGATGAGAGTATTTAGACCCATCCCCACCTTAGCTTCAAAATAAATCAATTGGGATCTATTTAAAGCTGAATATGGCTTTATAATAAAATAATATTTTTAGTTTTTTCAAAGGCGCCACTCTCCTCCCTTATAAAAAGGCACATCCTCCCTATCTTCCTCACACCACTTTGAGCCTTCAAGATCATCCAAACCCTGCCAATTTCTCCTATCCACTTCCCTAGAAACATCCTAGAGGTCCTGGTACTCTTAAATGACCAATTTTAGTGCCCAATAAGGAGGTCTCAAAGAAGCCCTTCAAAGAAGAGGTCATGTCCGTTACCGATTCTTTCAACTTTATTTCTTCTTCCACTTCCTCTTCTTTAGTTGTTTCATTATGAATTAATAACATCAGTATCACTAATATACTTATATTTTATTATAAGTATGAAACAACCCTATTTAACCATCTATCCATCCTACGGAAAACGAAATCACCGCGCGTCCGTACGTACGGAATACCGTCTCCACGCCGTGGTGTAATCTATTTTCCACCACCACATTACTTGGATGGGTATAATGGTGTAAATAATAAATATATATGATTATTGTAAAGTTATATTTATTCTGAAATAGTATAAATACACTCCAATAAAATTCCACGATCATGGGAACGATATCATCGCTCGTGCCTACGTACGGAATATCGTCTCCACGATGTGATGCGAATCGTTCTACATGATTTTCATTGCATAATGATTAAAAAAATGAATTGAGTGAATAAATATGATATATATTACACTAATACCATTCTGGAAATGAGGTATCTATAACCTAAAAAGAAGAACAAGAATTTATTCGACAAAACATGCATAAGAACAAAAAGTAATAAACACCCGAATAACAAGTAGAAATGAAATATTACTAATAATAAGCTAAGAATATGACCATATATGATAACATAATAATGAGTATGATTCTGTAATAAGTCAATGACATTATTTAAATCATTATACAGGAGGTTTGGACACTTAAGAAGCAAATCGGGCCTAAGGTAAGGGAAATATCACAATCTCATTTTTATCCGATATTGTTTATACTTTGGAATTTACTGGGGTGTATTTTATCATCCACATCCATGTTTCCTCAATATGTAATATTATTTCCATCCACCTAAAATTGTTTAAATCTAATTTTACTCTTCGGTGAGTTTTTAGTAAAAGATATGAAATGAATCTTTTGTCGTTTTTCGTACGAGGTACTTTTTGACTTTTCCGACAAAAGTACGAGAAGAATGTTTTTTTTATCTTATACGACATGAATGTATTTTTAAAACATTATTTCCAAGAATCTTACTTTACAAGTTTTCAATTTTATTTTTAATCAACTTCTTTTAGTTTAGAATTGTATGACATGTTAAGAAAGGAAAAGTGTTTTTGAAGTAGAAAGGATATTTTCCTCAAGAACAGGTGTTTTATCAAAATTATTTTCCATCTAAGATAATAAAGGGTTCTGTTTCTATCCCTATTATTACATTGATTTGATTATGTTGTGATTAAATTATTTTTATGAATTCCTTTATCTTATATGAATTGTTTTATGATGTCACGATGATTAAGAATCCCATTTTTATTACATGGGTTATGCTATGATGTATGGTTTATGATTTTGTGGCACACATAAGAATGGTATCATTATGAGATGGGTGGGACCTATATCTCCCTCCAATTAATTGGGTAAAGATTTTATATCTCATGAGATAGACATGGCTAGAACGGCAGGTTAAACTGGTTCAGTGAAACAGGACTGAAACGAGGAATGAACTCGGTTCAGAAATGGACTTTGTCCACTAAGATAGTCTTGGCAATGAGTCTTGACTAATAAGAAATGATTCTCTATGATTATGTCTGTATGCCACAAAGCTTCATGTTTTAAGTTATGATTATTGTGATTACATTTCACTACCATGATTTATCCCATGTTATGAAATTATGATCTTTTTTGCAGGGTAAGATTTGCAAAATGTTATGTTCTTATGAATATGATGTGATTGATATTTCTTTTGTTACCCTTACTGAGCATTTGAGATCACCCGTTTGTATGTTTTCTTTCCCCGGGTTAGGAAGAAGGTTATTAAGTAAGATATGCCAAAAGGGACTATAGATGTGATGAAATAAATGGGAGACAGTGTAGACGCTTTATGAACCAGTTGTTTATGTTTCCCAGTTTCTAAAGACATTATACCTATACGGTCCTTTCATGGTTTTGTTATATGTTGTAATAAGTTTACTTAAATTTTGAAGTACTAACAATTTATGTAAAGTATGGGTCGTTATAGTTGGTATCAGAGTAAAGGTATAGTCAAACTTTGGAAACTAGGATGTGAAAGCCTTAGTAAGAATCCTGAGGATAAGTCTAAGCATAGAACACAATCTTAGTGTTTTAGAAATGGCCATGAATAAACTAGGATAAGACCTTAAGTGTGAAATTTTATTCTTGATTATGTGGTTTTCCTATTATAATTAGTGTTGCTCACACTATTCTTATTGGTTTTAGTCAATGGCTTGAACCCAAAGGAACCGTGTTAATGCGGAATGTGACGGGCAATGCAATGATTGTCCCCCTGAGCAACCAAATGTTATGGGAGCTATAATGAAAAATTGTGTAGCCATGATCACACAACTTTCTCAAGCTATGAATCATACAGGACTTCCAAACGAGCAAAGGAAGGAGCAACATTCTGTTGAATCCTTCATGAGACAGCGTCCACCTTCATTTAGCGGGTCTACTGATCCATTAGTTGCTGAACAATGGATCAGTACTACTGAAAAGATATTTTCAGTTCTTCAATGTTCTGAACATGATAAATTCATCTTAGCAGTGTATCGTTTGGAAGGTGATGCTGATCAATGGTGGAATATTATCAAGAATACGAACCCAAGAGATGAAATTGAGTCCATGGAATGGGATGAGTTCAAGAACTTATTTTTCAATAAGTACTTCTCTCGTATTCTCTGAACAAATATGGAGAAGGAGTTTCTTGAACTAAAGCAAAAGGATGATGAATCTATTGGTACCTATGAAGCATATTTTACAAGACTTGAAAGGTATGATTTTGGTATTATTATCCAACCTGAGAGTAAGATCGATCGATTATTTAGTGGATTAAAACCAAGTCTTCGAAGGGCGTTAGCCATAAGGGACTTCAATAGATATGAGGAAATCGTTCGATGAGCTCTCAAAGTTGAGATGGAGATTGGAGTAACCCATCAGTCATATGGGTTTGATAAGAAAAGGAAAATGGAATTCAAAGGAAAATATAAAGAGCATACTGAAAAGTAGATGATATTTCCCTTATGCTCAAAGTGTGGAAAGAAAAATGGAGGGATTTGTCTTAAAAGGACAAGTAAATGTTTCAAATGTGGAAAGGAAGGTCATCAGGAATTTGAATGCCGCAACGATGGGAATAATATGTCTAGTGATGCGAACAATGAAAAGGCTACATAGAGTGCACCTTCTACACTTCAATGTTAGAAGTACAGGGAAATGGGGAATTATTCCAATCAATACCCTAATCCAAGGGTTTTTGATGATGATCGATGTCAACAAACTCTTAAGGATGAAGACAAAAGAAAGTCACATACAATTTCTATCGGCGATGTGGAGTACGATAACGAAGTGGTGAAAGGTACACTTACCATCCACTCTAAAGTAGAAAATGTTTTATTTGATTCTGGATCCACCCACTCCTTTATTTCTGAAAAATTTTCTAAGGGTATCACCATATTACCTCAACAATTAGATGTTGAGTTAGCTGTGACAACCCCAAATGGCACAACAGTTGCATCAAAAGTTTATAATTCTTATCCGATTGAAGTTTGTGGGAAAGTGATTCCTGCAAATCTTATGATCCTCCCTATAGTGTAATTTGATGTGATTCTTGGCATGGATTAGCTTTCTCTATATAGAGCTCATATCAATTTCCAAAGAAGGGAAGTCACATTTCATATTCCAGATCAATCTTTGATCGTCTATCTATGAAAGGATGAACATAACCTTGTAGTGGAAATTTCTTCCATCTTGTGGGTCTTGATTCCACTAAATGAAGGATATTTATCTCAAATAGTTGGTGAGAAACTCATGATTAAGAATATGCCCATTGTATGGGATTTTGATGATGTCTTTCTGGAGGAATTGCTGGGTATTCCACCAAATCGTGAAGTTGAGTTTTCAATAGAACTCATACCGAGTGCTTTACCTATTTCAAAGACACCTTATAGAATGGCCCCAATTGATTTGTAGGAATTGAAGAAGAAACTCCAAGAGAATCTTGATAAGGGGTTCATACGCCCTAGTGCGTCACCTTGGGGAGCACCTGTTCTGTTTGTTAAGAAGAAAGATGGATCAATGATACTATGCATTGATTATCAAGAACTTAACAAGATCACCGTCAAGAACAAATATCCTCTCCCGTGCATTGATGACTTATTTGACCAACTATGCGGAGCTCAATACTTTTCCAAGATTGATCTTGTTCAAGGTATCATCAATTAAGGGTCAAAAGGGAGGATATACCAAAGACTTCTTTCCGTACAAGGTATGGACACTATGAATTTATAGTGATTCCATTTGGCCTTACTAATGCCCCTGCTATCTTCATGGATCTGATGAATAGAGTCTTTAGATACTATCTTGATCAGTTTGTGATAGTCTTTATAGACGATATTATTGTATATTCAAAGAGCAAGGAAGAACATAAAGATCACTTGAGAATTATATTGAAGAACTTGATAAAGGAGAAGATTTATGACAAATTTACCAAGTGTGAATTTTGGCTTCAAAAAGTTTCATTTTTGGGTTACATAATCTCAAAAGAGGGGATATCTGTGGATCCAGCAAAAACAGAGGTTATCGAAAGATGGTCGAGACCAACAACAGTAACTGAGATCCAAAGTTTTCTTGGTTTGGCTGGATATTATCGACATTTTGTGAAAGATTTTTCACAATTATCTAATCCAATCACCAGGTTGACTCTAAAAGGAGTTAAGTTTGTTTGGACGGAGGAATGTGAAGAGAATTTCAAGGAGTTGAAAAGAAGGTTATCCAGTGCACCTGTGCTCACACTGCCTTGTAGTGGAGAAAGGTTTGTGATCTATAGTGATGCATCCAAGAAGGGATTGGGGTGTGTTCTTATGAAAAATGATATGGTGATAGCTTATGCCTCACGATAGTTGAAAATCCATGAGAAAAATTACCCAACTCATGATTTGGAGTTAGCTGTGGTAATCTTTGCATTAAAGATTTGGAGGCATTATCTTTATGGAGAAAGGTGTGAAATTTATGCTGATCATAAAAGTTTTAAGTATATTTTCACACAAAAGGAGCTGAATATGCGCCAGAGAAGATGGTTGGAGCTGATTAAGGATTACGACTGCTCAATTCATTACCACCCTGGGAAAGCAAACAAGGTGGCAGATTCATTAAGTCGACAAGACCATGCCAGTTTATCCATGATGAGGATCACAAAAGATCCAATATTTATGGATTTACAAAGGATGGATCTTGGAATTATAAGGAAAGTGGAAAAATCGTATCTTTCTCAAATTAATGTTAAACCATCTATACATGTTAAGATTAAATAGTCACAGAAAGAAAATGTAGAGTTACAAAAGAAGGTGAGAAATGTTCCTGAATTCAACCTTGATTGTGATGGGATAATAAAGTTCAGGAATCGGGTTTGTGTTCCTCCCATCCCCGAATTAAAGAAGGAGATTCTGGATGAGGCTCATAATTCTTCATTCTCTATTCATCCTGGAAGCACGAAGATGTATAGGGACCTGAAATAGTACTTCTGGTGGGATGGCATGAAAAGAGATGTTGTTGAATATGTCTCTCGATGCTTAGTTTGTCAGCAAGTTAAAGCTGAGAGATAGAAGTCTAAGGGGATGTTACAACCATTACCCATACCTGAATGGAAATGGGAAAACATCACTATGGACATTGTCACAGGACTTCCTAAAACATCCAAAGGCAATAACGCTATCTGGGTCATAGTTGATCGTCTTACAAAGTCTGCACACATCATTGCTATTAGAGAGGATTTCTCTTTGGATCAGCTTGCCATGATATATGTAAAGGAAGTGTTAAGATTGCATGGAGTACCACTTTCTATTATATCTGATCGGGATCCGAGGTTTACCTCAAAGTTCTGGAGAAGTCTTCAGCATACTCTGGATACAGATTTGAGTTTCAGCACTGCTTATCATCCTCAGACAGACGGTCAGTCTGAGAGGAAAATTCAAACTCTAGAAGATATATTGAGAGCTTGATTTATGGATTTCAAAGGTTGTTGGGATCAACACCTACCTTTGTTGGAATTTTCTTATAATAATAGCTTTCACTCTAGTATTCAGATGGCTTCTTATGAATCTCTCTATGGAAAGAAATGCAGGACTCCAACTTGCTGGGATGAAGTTGGGGAAAGAAATCTATTAGGACCTGATCTTGTTGATGAGATGGCAGAAAAGGTCTGATCTATTCAAAAACACATAAGAGCAGCTCAGAATCGACAAAAAAGTTATGCCGACAAACGAAGAAAAGACTTAGAGTTTGAAGTGGGTGATAAAGTTTTCTTAAAAATATATCCTTGGAATAGAGTAATGAGATTTGGAAAGAAGGGAAAGCTGAGCCCTAGGTATATCAGTCCTTTCGAAATACAGGATCGTATTGGGAAGGTAGATTACCGATTGGCGCTTCCACCGAATCTCTCTCAAATTCATGATGGGTTCCATGTATCTCTCCTGAGAAAGTACATACCTGATCCTTCACATGTACTCAGCTCATAAGTTGTACCACTGGAACAAGATCTTTCTTATGAAGAACAGCCGATAGAGATTCTCGATCGTAGTGAAAAAGTCCTACGGAACAAGACCACTTTATTAGTGAAAGTTTTATGGAGGAACCACCAATTAGAAGATGCTACATGGGAGCTTGAGGATATGATGAGGGAGAGGTATCCTCATCTGTTTGTTACAAGTGATGAATTTCGAGGGCGAAATTCCTTTTAAGGGGGGTAGAATGTAACACCCGAGACTTTTATAAGAAATATTTTGTTTTTATTTTATATAAATCATCAAAGGAATATTTCACTACACACAACACTATCTTGGCTTGCTTTACACGTAATCACGACCTTCCTTGATAGCTTGTGTCGTACGCAATACCGAGTTTCACTAAACAATGATATGCTATTAAAATATTATTAAAACTAGCCGTTATGAATAGTAATAACCACTTTTTGAAATTTTGTAAATTTTATTTTTCAAAATGGACTTCGTTTTTGGATTCGGATTATCGAAATTAGCCTAGGGTGAAATTTTGGTATTTTTCTGGAAACTTTCAATTTTTGATTAATAGTGAAAACACTGGTTTACTATTTAAAAACCGACTTTTTATTTAAATAATTATTTATTTTATTTAAATTTATTTTAGGTCAAAATTGATACATAATACCTATAAAATTTCAATGTAATTCATTGGAGTAATTTTATAATAATTTTAGATATATAAAAATTTTATTGAACTTTTCACCGTCTGTTACCCACCACCTAGGAGAATTTTCAAATTTACATAAAACTTAATTTTACCGCTTCTGTGAGTGGAATTTTAAAAATACGAGATACACGGTTGATGTTAGTAAGTAAAATGCGGTTCAATGAGATGAAAATTATTTTTGGTGAATAGTAACTTTTTTACTTTTATTTACCACAGTTAAAAGTAAATAGGGTAATTAAGGGTAAAAATGATATTATTATTACCCTAACAGATGTCCTAATTCTATTGGATAATTTTAATTAGACCAAAAACAATCTTAGGAATAAAATATGACCATTTAGGCCCACTTGGATTAGATTAGGACATTTATTATTAATTTATTTAAAGAAGGGTGAAAATAGTTAAAATCAAAGTTTAATAAGTAAATAATTTTTAATATAGGGTTATACATAAGATAAATTAGACTATAAATATTAATTAGAAATATAAAAATATTTCCTACATAATGGTATTTTATTTGTAATTTTTAAACATTAAATAAATTAATTTATTTTTGACACAAAGATGATGCAGTAATTATCTTATTAATGAAATATTGACATAACTGATGTTATAAATACCCAAATAAATGTAATTTAGCCTTTTTATGAATTACAATAATTTTCTAGGTTAATATGACATGTTATTATTTATTTAAGTAACTTTTTTAGAACTAATATTTCTGTTATGATTTTTAAAAAAATCAATTACTAAATAGTGTCAAAATTGACATAAAATAGTTTATAAAACAAATATTATATTATTAATTGTTATTTTATTCCTAAAAATCTACATTTCGGCCAAATGACTTAGATAAGGTTATATATATTAATAATAAACAACTTGGGGTTCTTTTGGCTTGTTATAGTAAGTTTATTAACCTTATAGTGTAAGAACACAAAAAGACACGGTAAAAGTAAAATTATCTAACTCAAAGTTAAATCTAAATGATAAGGTTAAAATAGTAAACTAAACTTGTCCAAATTTTATTGGATGAGAGTATTTAGACCCATAACCACCTTAGCTTAGAAATAAATCAATTTAGATCTATTTAAAACCAAATATTGCTTTATAATAAAATAATATTTTTATTTTTCCCAAAGGTGCCCCTCTCCTCCCTTATAAAAGGGCACCTCCTCCCTCTCTTTCTCACACCACTTTGAGCCTTCAATCTCGGAAAAACCCTACCAATTTCTCCACTCCACTTCCCTAGAAACATCCTATAGGTCCTGGTCTTCTTCAATGACCAATTTTAGTGCCCAAAAAGGAGGTCTAAAGGAAGCGCTTCAAAGAAGAGGTAATGTCCGTTACCGAATATTTCAACTTTATTTCTTCTTCCACTTCCTCTTATTTAGTTGTTTCATTATGAATTAATAACATTAGTATCACTCATATACTGATATGTTATTATAAGTATGAAACAACCCTATTTAACCATCTATCCATCCTATGGAAAACAAAATCACCATGCGTGCGTACGTACGGAATACCGTCTTCACGATGTGGTGTAATCTATTTTCCACCACCACCTTACTTGGATGGGTATAATGGTGTAAATAATGAATATATATTATTATTGTAAAGTGATATTGATTTTGAAATAGTATACATAAACTCCAATACAATTCCACGATCATGGGAACGATATCATCGCTCGTGCGTACGTACGGAATACCGTCTCCACGATGTGATGTGACTCGTTCTACATGATTTTCATTGCATAATGATTATATAAATGAATTGAGTGAATAAATATGATATATATTACACTAATACCATTCTGGAAATGAGGTATCTATAACCTAAAAATAAGAATAAGAATTTATTCGACAAAACACGCATAAGAACAAAAAGTAATAAACACCCGAATAACAAGTAGCAATGAAATATTACTAATAATAAGCTAAGAATATGACCATATATGATATCATAACAATGAGTATGATTCTGTAATAAGTCAATGACATTATTTAAATCATTATACATGAGGTTCAGACACTTATGAAGCAAATCGGACCTAAGGTAAGGGAAATATCACAATCTCATTTTTATCCGAGATTGTTTATACTTTGGAATTTACTGGGGTGTATTTTATCATCCACATCCATGTTTCCTCAATATGTAAAATTATTTCCATCCACCTAAAATTGTTTAAATCTAATTTTACCCTTTAGTGAGTTTTTAGTAAAAGATATGAAAGGAATCTTTTGTCGTTTTTTGTACGAGGTACTTTTTGACTTTTCCGACAAAAGTACGAGAAGAATGTTTTTTTAACTTATACAGCATGAATGGATTTTTAAAACATTATTTCCAAGAAGCTTCTTTTACAAGTTTTCAATTTTATTTTTAATCAACTTCTTTTTGTTTATAATTGTATGACATGTTAAGAAAGGAAAAGTGTTTTTGAAGTAGAAAAGATATTTTCCTCATGAATGGAGTTCAGGTGTTTTATCAAAATTATTTTCCATATAAGATAATAAAGGGTTATGTTTCTATCCCTATTATTACATTGATTTGATTATGTTGTGATGAAATTATTTTTATGAATTCCTTTATCTTATATGAATTTTTTTATGATGTCACTATGTTTAAGAATCCCATTTTTATTACATGGGTTATGTTATGATGTATGGTTTATGATTTTGTGGAACACATAAGTATGGTATCATTATGAGATGGGTGGGACCTATATCTCCCTCCAATTCATTGGGTAAAGATTTTATATCTCATGAGATAGACATGGATGGAACAGCAGGTTAAACTGGTTCAGTGAAACAGGACTGAAACGAGGAATGAACTCGGTTCAGAAATGGACTTTGTCCACTAAGATAGTCTTGGCAATGAGTCTTGACTAATAAGAAATGATTCTCTATGATTATGTGTGTATGACACAAAGATTCATGTTTTAAGTTATGATTATTGTGATTACATTTCACTACCATGATTTATCCCATGTTATGAAATTATGATCTCTTTTGTAGGGTATGATTTCCAAAATGTTATGTTCTTATGAATATGATGTGATTGATATTTCTTTTGTTACGCTTACTGAGCATTTGAGCTCACCCATTTGTATATTTTCTTTCCCGAGGTTAGGAAGAAGGTTATTAAGTAAGATATGCCAAAAGGGACTATAGATATGATGAAATAAATGGGAGACAGTGTAGATGCTTTATGAACCAGTTGTTTATGTTTCCCAGTTTCTAAAGACACTATACATATACGGTCCTTTCATGGTTTTGTTATATGTTGTAATAAGTGTACATAAATTTTCAAGTACTAACAATGTATGTAAAGTATGGGTCGTTATAACAATACTTTAATATTTTTAATATCATTTATTTTATTTCCCTATTAATTGGATAATTACAGTATCATCATTGTGTAAGAATTTAATGTAAATATTTATTGACCAAAAATTGAAAATAAATTTCCATAATTAAGATAAATTATTTATATTTAAAATTAATATTTACAACTGAAAAAATTCTATAGTTATACCAATGTTAAAAATTTTGTAGTTATTAAAAACAAGAGTGAGATTTTTTGACTTTTCTTTACAAAAAAAATTATTTGGGTCATAATCATTCCCAAATGGAAAAAAAGGTCATATAACCAAATATTTGGTGATTATGGAATAAATTTTCTCATAAAATAAATTTTATGCAATTTTTGGGCTCATTTTATTGTCTTTAGCATTAAATTTTTAAACCTTACTTTCTTAATTTACCCTTAACCAAGGTAACAAAATTTACAAAGATTGGAATTTATTTTGAATAAAAATAAAATGGAAAAATATAAAAAATTTAGAACCTATGATTAAAAATATGGAATTAATTTTTTTGAATTCAATAATATAATTTTGATGATTTAATTTAAAATCAAACCGGTAGAACATGGTGAAAAACGGTTTTTTAGAAAAATGGCCTTTTAAAAAATAAAATGATTTTATACTAAATTTAACTACAAAATCCATTTCTAATAAAATATTCAAATTATTTTAAATAAAAAATAACTAATTATATTTTAAAACTATTACAAAATATAATTTTTCTATGTAAATACATAAAAATTAAATATAATTTTTAATAAAAATCAGTATTTTTCAATATAAATTAAAAAATCAATATTTTCATAAAATTTTCAAAAAAAATAATCCTAAGATGATTTTGACATTATGAATTCAAAAATAAAATAAATTTTTTTAAAAAAAATATAATATTCACTTATAAAAAGCAAGAAAACTCATTTTTTGAAGAAAACTTATTTTTGAAGAATAAAATGAATTTACTAAAAATTCAGTTCTTATTTAAAAAATATTAATTAATATGTTATAAATGAGTAGGAACATTATATATTTAATAATTTGTTTAATAATATTCATTCTCATCAATTTAATGGCTAGGTTATAATGGTCACATTTAAAGAATAATAATTTTTCGTTTGTTTAAGATCGTGGTTGTGAAACTTGTACGTTATCAAACATAGTATTTCTATTTAAAATTTTGAGATATTAAATTTTACCCACCCCCATGAAGTTTCATCCTCATAATGTGAAATAATGTTTAGTAACAAGGGTTTGACTTTTCAAAATACCTTTGTTTAAAACCCACATCCTAAAAAGGGTTAATAAAAATTCCTCCTGAAAAGATGGGAATGGAAGTATGGAGGTCATATATAATAACATATAGTAGGTTTAAATATTTTAGAACATTATAGTGAAGTGAAAAATAAGGATATGAAATAAAAACATAATTTTCAAGGACTAATAGATAGTTATAGAGAACATGGTCAAGAGAAAGTTAACCATCAGAAAACTGTAAATTTGTGATGGGTTAAAGGACTATTGACTTCTTGATAATAAAAGTAAATGAATAAATTTTTTGTTTCAAAATAAATTTCCTATATTTGAGGCGTTATTTTACTTCCTATACTTATAATATATGTAAATATAGTTACTTTTCTTGAAAAATAGCATCTTTTAATCAACTTCCACCACAAACTCATATTTTTTCTCTAAATGATGAGTATTCAAGATGATTTTTTCACTCCAAAATAACTATAATCAAATTATAATGGATTTAATAATCCAAAAAATATTAAAAATATATTCCTACTATATTTATAGATTTACAAAAACAAAAATTATTAGGTTAAGATAATAAAATTCCCCAAATGAATAAACCTTCATACGAAGAAAAACTACTTTATTTAAAAAATAAATAAACAGTAATACCCAAAGTTTAAAATAGATAATTCAATCAATAAAAAACCATAAAATTACTCAAAATATTCCAGAATAATATTGAAACCCAAAAATAATTTGGATTTTATCACATAGTCTTCCAATATTGATTTAATATTTATCACCAAATGACATCAATAACTTTCATTGTCTCATTCCAAAAAGTATATGCCCTAATCATATAATCTCCAAGATATCATTATCGTAACCTTAATCCCCATAAATCCACATTAAAATCATATATTCTTCCAAAATATAATTAAACCATTATTCCTCAAATAAATTCCTATAATATTTTTCTTACCTTAATCGTATAAGGTTCCCAAAATTGTAAAAATTCTCCAAAATAACAATAATCTCATAATCACTGAATCACTTACAATCTCATGGTTATTTATACCATAAAATATATGATCCCAAAATTAACTTAAATTTTATATTTCAGATTATTTAAATAAAAAAATGTCATACTAACCAGAACATCACATAGTTCAGTGGTAGGTAATGCACCCATGTCACACTTCAGTTGTGGGTTCATGCCTCATGGCCTTACTAGATGTGAGAATATATCACATGAACTATGGGTTTTCATTTTTATATAAATATATTAATATAATCCTTATAACATTCAAAAAAATATGATAAACATCCTAAAAATAACCATAACATATCCAACATTAAAAAAATTAACCTCAAAGATTATCTCATACCTTTCATTTTACATCCCAAAAAATGTAATAACCCATAATTAACTCAAAATAAAATATCATATAAACCTTAAAAGTTATTGATACCTTTAACCTAATGTACAAAAAATGATAATATAGGTTTTCCTTAAATAAATTTTTCACATGATAAAGTTATGGGTTATGTATAGCTCAAATATTTATCAAAACTCAATAAAAGTATCCCAAAGTGCACCCCTAATAAAAAGAGTCTTAATTATTTTAAACTTATAATCATACTTAAATATAAAATAATTATTTAATACCTTATATATATAAATATGAATCATTAATACTTATATATAATCTATTAACCATTCTTTTCAATCATATTTTGTAATAATTCATTCCTACAAAAAAATATGAATCATGTCATAAGATTCAATAATGTCAAAACCTAAGGAGATAAATAATAAATATATTTCATATTCCATTTTCAGTTTCCTAATATTAAACTATAATTGAGTTATGTATTTCTAAACATATATCTGTATGGAATTTTTTATCCCATTCATGAGCCTTCACCTAGGACATAGATTTTCATAATGACCAATCTCCCCACTCTTAAAGCATTCAATTGATACCTCAGTAATAACTTATTTACCCTTCATGGAGTTAATGGTATGATTATTTTTCCTTAGAATATTATCTCTTTATGATCTCCTTTATCACCTAAAAAATATCTTCCCATTCATTTAATACATTTTCATGGGATCCTATTTCCATATTTTTAACACATAGGTTGTTGAATATATTTACCTTTAGATCATTATCACCTTAACTTCCATGGGGATTCATTTCTATCATATTTGATGAATTAGAAAAATAACCAAGGTTTATGTTGTTAATTATTAATCTTTATAGATGGTTAATAATAATAACAAGAGTTATCACTACATCTCCCATTCCATTCAGTTTCTCAATCAAACAGCCACCACATTTTCCTTCACATCCATTATTACTTTGGTTCATAATAGATTTATCCATTTACTAAAACAAAAAATATTAGTGTGATCATAACAATAAAATCATAATATACCATATTATAAGAAGGATAAAAATTAAGATATCCTTATTCATGTTATCTCAAACTCTTTTAATTTATCCAAAATAACTGTGATTCTCCCTAACATACTAACCATTATGGTTATAAAGGATAGTTATTTTTTCTCTAATAATACCATATCCTCTAAAGTTATCTAAACCCTACTCAAATACTAATTTTAAGGAATCAACCTTAAACATTTCATATTCTAGTGACATAAACCTAGAATTTACTTTCTTAACTTCCCAATTATATTTTAGTTTTAGAGCTTTATTAAATTTTCTCATATATTTTTCATAAAAATCATATTTTAAAAAGTGGACACTTATAATCAATAAATATTTTTTATAATGTGAAACTTTTAAAATAAAACAAGATTATTTTTCCTAAAACATATTCATGAAATTAAACTTTACTACTTCCATTCCCTTACCCATCCTTAATCCTCATGAAGAAAAATTAATACATTGGGTGAGGGAAAAAATCTCAGTAAGGGACATAAAAATAATGAAAGAAACCATTAGTCCATGACTACTTATAAAAATTTACCTTTTTCAAAAATAATCATTGGAGGTCAAATTAACATTATCTTACCCAATAATTAAACTTCCATATCTAAAGAAATTCATAAAAAATATCATAAAATTTATTAACGGAAAAAATAAAAACTCATGATGGATTCTTTTAAATCATGAAAAACTCATTATAACATTTTCACAAAGTTATAATTTTCAACATTGTTAAGTAGAATATGCTTTCATTTACCTTGTGAAATAATAATATTTCTAAAAAACCCAAATAAAGAATAAATAAATCATGTAGATAAACTGAGGAATAATTTTTATATCATTTTTAATAGCACATGGAATAATCATCATGGTTATACTTGGAGTAACCATCATAGTTTCACTTGAAATGACCATCATGGTTATACTTGGAATAACCATCATTGTATATTCCCATAATATCATAGGATAAACCTAAAAGCTTAACACCATCCTTCAATCAAATGAATTGGAGAGCTATAATGGTATCACCCATGCTTGGTTTATAATGGAATCTCTAGTCCTCATGAAAAATTCCCAAGAACCATAACATAATACATAAAAACTTATATCAAAAAAACATTATTTATACCCATATGAAATCATTTCAGAATATTTAAATATTCATTCCATTTTAAAACCCTTATTCAAAATAACCATAACATACGGAATGAGTGTTTTTATTTAAAGAAAACATGATATGTTTTAAATGAATCCAAAAATCAAATTACAGTTATGGTGGTGTGAAAGTACATTGTCTTTGTATACATTAAATAGTACATTCATTTTTTCTCTCTTCCTAAATGATTTTAAAACATTTCATAAAACATTTCGTAAAATATTCCTTTTGAAATAATTTGAAATAATTTCCAAATAAATATAAATTTTTCTTTTTAATTTACATAAATAAATTTAAATACATCCATAAAATAATTTTAAAAATATGGATATGGAAGAAAATTTGGGTTTAAAATTAATATTTAAAAGGGTATTTTAAAAACAAATCCCCTTACCTTGAGTTATATTTGTCGCGTATATTTTTTACCTTCAAAAATAATAAACTTTTGTTAATTATATAATTTCTTAAGAACCTTTTTCAGATTTATTATTCTTTTTATATCACTATTACCATGTTTTATATAATTACACAATCATTTAATTTAACATCATATGTTTTGATGATATTCGATACATAAGCCCAAAATGGCTTTGGTATTTAAACTATGGTAAAATAGGTCATTATTACATCATATCTAGAATAATAATCATTACATAGTTATAATTTTTATACCTCTATTATAATTTTAAACAAATAATGAAATATGGTTATGAAAAATGAACAACATTATAATCATGGAGACGGTAGGTCTTACGTACACATGAGTGACAGTTCTATTTTTTCAAAGATCATTATGTAAATAAGGTGGGTATAATTTTATTATTACATAATTATCATCATATAATAAATATAATATTATTAATTTAATTATACTAATATATATAATACATATGATGTGATAATGAAAAAATAATCACATCGCTTTGTAGAGGTGGTAGTCCACATGTACGCACGAACGACGTTATTATTTTTCAATGTATGAAAAGGTAATAAATATGCCCAATATTATCTTTCTAAAATGATATATATTTTATGAATATCATATATATAACTTAAATTCATCATTATAATATATCCATGAGATATTATGATGGAAAATTAATTAAATATCGGTTCTCATGGCAGTAGTCCGCCGTACATGTAAATGGTGGTTTTATTTCCCATTTAGGGAAGAGGGGATGGATATATGTCATTCAATTAATATAATAACATTTTATTTTATGGTGGATAATTTTTTATTATTTTATCAAACTTTAATAATATTTTAATGAGTTGGAAGAATAAATTAAACTAAAACAAGTAGTTAAAATTATACATCTTCTTCAAAAATTCTCCTTTAATTAACACCTTAAGCCATATATGGTTGGTATTCTTCCTAAATCAATACATATAAAATGTGGTGAGGAAATATATTAAGTTACTTTGGAAGTAAATGGAATAAAAAAATTAATTTTAAAGTAAAGTGAACAATATATTTCTTTTTATAAGAGAGGGGGTCACTTTTAAAATTTCTCAAAATATTAAATTAATAAAAATTAATTTTCAATTCCAAATGGATCTAATCTGATTTATTTCAAATATAAGATTATTATCAGTAAACATAATCCCATAAAATAAAATTAAGATGATTTTTGACTATTTTTTTCCTTATCTTTTGGTTTTAATCCCTCGTTAACGCCTTTCACACTTGTCATGACCGCAAATATTTTTACACTTTCTGGTCCATGATATTTACTGTAAATTGAAAAATATATCATAAATGGAGCATGGATTATATTATCAACCATATACTAATTTATTGGATGAATATAATATTTTTATAAATTTTATATCATTTTATAAAATATTATTTATTATAAAATATCTATAATATAGAACTATTCATTACATTTCCTTTAATAGCATCATGAAAACAAGTAAAATTATAAAAAAAATAGTAAATAAATAACATGTAATTTTTATCTATAAAATTATTGTATCACATTAATTATCTCAAATTAAAATACCTATAATATTTTTATTATGATTATTTTATTTTCCCATTAATTTAATAATTACTATATTAGAATTGCCTAAGCATTTTAAGTAATTATTTATTCACTAAAAATTGAAAAAAAAAATTACTAGGATTAAGATAAGTAATTTTTATTTTAAATTAATATTTATAACCAAACATATCCTATGGTTTTCACCATGATAAAAATATTATATTTATTAAAAACAAGTGTGAAAGTTTTAAATTTATTTACATAAACAATTATAAGGTTCATAATAATTCCCAAATGGAAACAAAAGAAAATATTGGAGAATAATGGAATTTTATGGATTAAATTTACTCATTAAATAAAATTTAGGAATATTTAGGTGTCATTTTGTAGTCTAAAATTTTTATTTTTAACGCTCAATTACCTGATTTACCCTTAACTAAGGTAACAAAATTAATTAAGAATAATATTCATTTTTATTGGAAATAAAATGGACCTATTTCCCAAATTTTGACCTTATGATTCCAAATATAGAATCCATTTTTTCCAAATTCAAAAAAAATAATTTGAATAATTTAATTTAAAATTAAGCTAGTAAAACGTAGAGAAAACTGTTTTTCAAAAAATATCCTTTAAAAATATAAAATGTTTTTATAATAAATTCAAGTATAAAATCCATTTAAAGAACCAAACTATGATTATTTTAAATCAAAATTAACTAATTGAATTTTAAATATAATCAAAAATATAATTTTATTTTCTGAATACTTGAAAATAAAAGGCAATTTTTAATATAAATTTGTATTTTCAATAGTCATTGAAAATGAAATTTATTTTAGAAAACTCACAAAATTGCATCCTAAGTTATTTTTTATATTTTGAATTAAAAATTGAAATTCATTTTTTCAAATAAATTTTCTGAAATTTTGAAAAATTAATATAATATTCACTTATAAAAATCATGAAAACCCATTTTTAAATTAAACATAGTTTTGAATAATAAAATAACTTTACTAAAAAATTAGTCCTTATTAAAAATAATTAATTAATACAATATAAAAGAGTAGGACCACTATATTTTTTGTAATTAATTAATAATATTAATTCTCACTAATTTAATTACTAGGTTATAATTATTACATTTAAATAATAATAATTCATTATTTGTTTAAGCTCGGTGTTATGTATATTGTGCATTATCGAACACAGTCTTTCTTTTTAAAATCTAAATATATTAAAAAATTGGTTATAAAATCATATAAAAATAAGAAAATACAACAATTAAAATATATTTTATGTAAGGAAAATATAATTATTACATACAAACTGAGATACCTGTCCACTATATAAGTACCATCATTCCATAATGCTCGAGGTGTGTTGTTAATATCTACAGGCTTGAAACATGTTCCAATGATATCACAAGTTAAATTGGAATTATTTACCCATTATAATATATATAAATAATAAATTATATAAACAATATCACATAAAAATTCTAAAATATAAAGTTCTATACATAAAAAAAGTAATAATTTAATGAACTCATACAAAATGAAACATTTATAGAATACATCCTACCCAAAGAAAATGAGACATATAACATCCCCATGTGACACACAAACATCTTCACATTCCACCTTCTTCATAACCTTGAACCTGATCTATATTCAACTTCTAATTAATAGGAACATTGATCATACTGATAAGATAACTAGAAATAAATAACATCATATACACTAAAGTGTGTATATATGGTGTGAGATAAATCTCAGGGGGATCCCACAAAGTATTCTATAAAGTCCATTTATTTTAATTGATATACATCTTAGTTTGAATATTAAAATATTAAAATATTAATTTTTTAAACCATTATTAAAATAAAAAACATTCAATTTAATTTTTGGAACTCTTACCCAAAGTGAGAAGGTAAACATCTATTATAAAGGATGAAAATTAACAAACATGTATGGGCATATAAAAATAATATATGTTAGTAGAGATTTATAATAGAGGAAGTGAATAACAATAACTTTTAAAATAATTATGGAACTATCGTATGTATTCTTAAGTCCTCCTTTTGAAAATCATATCATTTAAGAAATGTCATTTTGTAGCTCCATATCCTTATAGGAAAATAAATCAATGAGTTCCTTTTACAAAAAAAATAAATATATGGAATCTATATACTATGATATTTAAAAAATGAGATATGCGTCTCAAGATAAGTAACTAAGGGAGATACATGTCCCATGATCACCCATCCAAGAAAATCTCTTATATACCCTAGATTTTTCATATAATGTTTTTTATAAGAAAGATGGTTTATAAATATCTAGTAAGATCCCATAATATATTATCAAAAAAACATTTAATAAAACATTTAATACCCATTTATAACTAAAAATAACCCCAATATTATGTCTTATAAAAATACTAATTGGTCCATAAGGAATTAAGGAAATTTTTTTAGAAATGTTAATCTATTTTCTTATGTTTTTTAATTTTGTATCTCTTCAATTTGGGTTCCCACTAAACCTTGAAATGTGTTCTTCTTGAAATTCAATAAAATAGATTATGAATGGAGTGATAAAAATTTAAAAACCAAAGGAACTTTCATGTGACCAAACACATCTTATATTTTTTGAAATTCTTATAGGAACGTCTCCTAAACTACTTATATTTCCATTAAAAAAATAAATATCTCTCCATAAAATTTTATATGAATTTTCATGTTCCCAATCCTTGATTTACATAGGAAAAAATTATGTTCCAAGAAAACCAAAAATTATTAATTAAATAACAACATTATTGAAGTCTAAATAGGCCTTTATACATTAAAAATATTATTATAATGGAAAATATCATTTCAATTCACATAAAAAAATTGTTTTGGTAAGAAACTATGTAATGTCTTGGTATGTTTTCCATTTATAGATTTGAAATGTATCAAGTAATATTTTTGGAGCCTAACGCTGAGATGGTATGAGATTCTGAGGCCCAGTGATCCCCAAATTGAAATTTGAAAAACATTAAATATATTAATATCACATGTGTGAAATTGTCATTAAAGGTGAAATAACTCTTAAATAGTGTCTATGGTTGGAAATATTAGACCTTTTTTAGTATGGAGCATGAAATTTACCCTAATAATGATATAATCTCTGTTAGCATTGGGTGTTTCCTAAAAATTTATCATTACCACAAATAATAAAAATAATAAATTTTATTATTATTTTGGACACAGTGACCTAGGAATCCTATATAAATACCCTATTATTGGAATGTCTCAGGGTTAGCTGAATAAACCTAGATACCTAGAGAGGAGGTCTTATAGAGTCATTGGAAAACAACATCCAATTATAGGATTGAATTGATATCGCAAGGATCTCTAATGACATCGAAGTTCGTGGATATCACCAATAGTCATGGTAGAGCATTTCATTTATGTGGATTCATCCCCATTTTATTTCCTTCAGTGAAAAAATATTGTTAATAAACCAACATATTGATTCAAAGGATGGTCATTTTATGGTTATGGGTTTGTTAAACATAGGATTTTGGGATTATTATTATTGATTAATTATATATCTTTGGTATTTGTTAAAATGGAAATAAATCGAGACCAAAAAAACAATGGTTGAGGTCCATTCCTCACATTTTTTGTTTTTGAATTTCTTCCCCCATTCTTTATGAATTTATCACTAGTGTTTTCTTTGACCATTGATTCAAAAAAATACCTGATAATCAATCATTTTGAGTCATTCTTCATCATAAAGGATTTATATCGCATATCTGGGATCAGTATTGATGATGGATCGAGATACATTAGCAGTGGTGATAAATCAGGACTAGATGGGAGGTTTCAATTTTCTCAATTTGGTGAGAGGAAATAGAATGGGAAATGAAGGTTCATTATTGATCAATTTGGATAGCCAGAATCATATCTCTGAAAGTGGTGAGGCTCGACCAAATGAGATCCAAAATCCCTTGTGGGATTGGTGGTAAAAATCATGGACAGAAATAGAGGAGGAATCTACCTGAAGATTCATGGATTATATAAATTAACTCACTGAACGGTGTGTAATAGAACCACACACACCATGTGTGGGTCCCTAGTTATGGTGATAGGGTTCCATGTATAATTAAATATCAAATGTCATGTGACACGTGTCACACATCTTGATCCCCTACCATGCTTCTAGAAATATATCTCATAGGATTCATGGGGGGAAACATTAATAGGCACACAAACATGAGTAGAGTACATAGGCATGTCCTAATACATATACATGACTAGGTACACTATGCATCCTCAATACATGGGAATAGCTAAATATATATGGGCACAGGAATAGTCACATAGGCATGGACATGGGTAGGTATATCATTATCGATAGACGGTGTGTATCCTACTTACATGTCATGTACTTCTTCAAATATGACTTTAAGACCTTGTTCCCATCAATATGGATTAGTTTTCTTAATGGTGTGTTCCCTTGATCGATCCATATGAGGGTATAGTATGGAATTATGTCTGGGGAATATTATTGTGGTCCTCTCTAAGGGGTTATTTTTAGATAGAGTTGTAGGAATCCCCCCAAAGGCCTGGGATGGGATCCTCTATCATCTTTTTCCCTTGTTGGGGTTCTCATAATCGGTGTGACCAAATTCACCTAGGCATCGATCTTCTATATAGTGGGTTAATCCATATTTGGTTTTTGGTATGTCCTATGGCCTTGGTTGTGATCCCCATCTATGTGTTGATCTCTTCAAAATTCTAGTATGTACTACCTTATGGAGAGACCTTATGATCATGAAATCTTGGATGCACACCATTTGTGTTATCAGACTCATGCAGTGAGTTCTCCAAGGCAAGTGTGGTTACAAACTCTCAAATAGAATCTTAGGTTGGAAAAGCATGAATGACCTTACCTTGAGACTTAGTGTATACTATGAGTATATCTGGATGTTTTATTGTATGTTTCATATTATTATTGACATTTCAAGTGATAATATTACTAATCTTGAAGCTTTATTATTAGTCATTTTGGGTATTCCTACAGGGTATTGTTATACTCACCCATATATGGTCTCTACTAGAACATGTCATGTCTTATGTATATGATCAGTTATTTAAAGGGGTTATCAATAGAGTAGGATTAAAATTAGATTAGATTTTATCTATACTGGTCGTGGTTTTTTTCCAAGAGTCGTATTTGATTTTAGTCCCCTCTTACTAGGAGGTTGGACTTCTTTATTTTTTTTGGTGGGATTAGATTTGGACCTTTATGGTTTCTATTATTATTAATCATACTCTAATTGTGGTATTTAGATGTATTCATGCATTTTTATTAAATTTTATTTTAAATTTCATCATTTATAATCTTATAGATTTGTGTGTACATACAGGTACTATAGGATAAATCCTCCAATGTGATTGTTATGCCTACTCAGGACTGATCTATATCCCATGGCCTATTGAAGGTAGACTTGGGGTAGTTATACTTGGCTTATCACTGGAAAGGTGGTCCTTGGTGGGTTGTTTCATGATAAAGTGGTATAAAAGGAGTTTTCTAACTTAGTACTAAAGTTTTTAGTTTTTTCTAGCTATGATATTGGTTTAGTTTTTATATAAATAGTAAATTTTTTCAGTTTAGCTTTCACGATAGGGAATCTAGTGTTAGTGAAGCGGCTGATGTATTAATTCCCCAAGACTCCGATCACCTACCATTCAACTTGGTACATGTAGAAATTGGTTGTATGTAAAAACATTAATACATGCATCATATAAGAATGGGTTATGTTTTCATGTCCATATTGAGTTATCTCCCCATATATACTCATTAATCGTGGTACATCATGTCTATTTCAGGATGAATACATGAAAATTATTACGTAGGATTCAATTAAAGGATTTCAAGGATGACCCCCTTAGTTATGAGGCTTCTTTATAGGGATTTTTTTAGGAGGTAGTACATATGGGTGGTTTTCCATTCATACCTCTACCCACTGAGTAGCAAATGGTACCCGCAGTACCAGCTGATGAGGTGCATAAGATAATCATGATTCATGAGTTTTAATGTTAGTGACCCCTCAGGTTTAAGTTTGATCCAGACCCACAGGCAGCTGAGGATTGGCTAGATGTAGTTTCATGAGGTTTTTATCTCATCGGGACACCTCTAGAGAAGATGGTGGTCCTAGCGGTGAGTCATCTTTATGGTTTTATAAGACATTGGTGGAACCTGGTGGTTATTTCATATGATGAGTTGACTCATTTATGGATATAGTTTGAGCATATATTTTAGGAGGAGTATTATCTTGATATGATGTGAGCAGTGCACATCCAGGATCTTTTACAACTATAGTCTGGCATTATGATTATGGTTTAGTATTTGTCAAGGTTTACCAACCTCTCTTGATACATGATGGATATTATTTAGGATATATTCATTTGAGCATGGAACTTTGAGTGATTAATACATAGATACATCCAATATAGTGTGATACATCTATGAATTCCAACTTATTGTGGGGTTTTAGATCATACCTTAGTAATAGAGAGATTTCGGGATGAGAAGCCATCAATAGTGGGTGCTAATAGTGGGAACACAAGATTTGAGACTTCAGTAGTAGGTAGCTGAAGATAGATGAAGAGGTTAGGATGTGTGATAAATTTAATTAGGTGATATCAGGACTGAGTTTTTATGGTTCGGGTCTATTAAGAAGGTTCTATTCATCCTAGATAGAGGAGGTGATACTCTTGTGATGGTCAGGGACATGTAGTGTGGGATTGTTCGACCCATCATATGGATGATATAAAAATGTATGGTCCACCTATTTAGATGTAGAGGTAGGATCATGGAGTTATTATTTATGGTAAACATGTTAGATGAGTTGGGTTATAATTGGGGGTGGAAGACGATTTGACATGTTTCCACCGCAACCCCTAGGCGGTCCCCAGCAGGCTTGGGGAGCTGGTGGATGGGGTTGGGGCAGCTACAGATCATAGAGGCTTATGATTCAAAGGATTTTGGGATGATTATAGGTATGATATTTTTCTTTTATAAATCAGATATAGTTTTTATAAACACGTAATCAATCCACAATTTTCTTGATACATCCCTATATTGAGATCTAGAGGTTCTGATTGATCCCTTGGCTCGACCCTTTTGCTTGGAGACTCTTGCCAGAGATGACTCAATAATCACACATTTTTTTTGATAATGTGATATTATGCTTAGGGGAGAGAGTTTATAATGGGATGTCCTTAGGGAAATAATTAGTCCTTACACTATCAACTTAGGAATGGATTGGATATATATATTATATGCATATATTGATTTTTTTAGGTGGAGGATGTGGGGTTTCTATGTTGATGGGACAATGTTTTCTTTCATAGGTGAGAAGAAGACCCATGAAGAGAAAGATAGACTCATATATAGAAGGTTATATAAAATTACTCACCATTTGTTTAGAATGACTCTTGGATCCATGGATGTTATGGGATATCAGTTTTCTAAAGTGGTGGTCGAGTATAAGGACATATTTCTTGAGAACATTTTAGGATTACTTCACAGCTGAGAGATAGACTTATACATTAACAAACACCCAAATATGTCCCTGATATTTTCACCATCATATTAGATGGTTCCCATAGAGATTCACAGGATGAGGCTGTTGTTGAAGGACTTGAAGATAAAGGGGTTCATGAGACCCGGTGTTTCTACCTATGTAGCCCCAATATTTTTTTCCAAGAAGGTGGATGATATATTGAGGATATGCATGGATAATAAGTACCTAAAACAAGTGACCATGGATAATATGTATCCAAAACCATGGATCAATGACCTATTCAATTATTTGGTAGGGGAATGATGGTTCTCGAATATTAATTATAGATAAGGTTATCACCGACAATGAGTACAGGATGAGGATATACCAAAGATGGCATTCATATGTCACCATAGTAATTATAAATATTTGGTGATTCCCTTCAACATGATAAAATCCAAAAAATTGTTCATATAACTCATGAACCAGATATTTTATCCTTTCTTAGACTATTTTTTGGTGGTCTTAATTGACAATATTTCAGTGTACTCGATGTTTGTGTAGGAGCACGCATGAAACTTAAGGATGGTTATAGTCACACTCTGAGAGAACCAGAATTATAGAAATATCTAAAAGTGGTAGTTAAAGATTCAAGAGGTCCACTTTATTGGACATGTTATCTCATTCAATAGTGTAGAAGTAGACCTAGAAAATTTCAAGGCATTGTTAGCTTGGGAACACATCTAGAGTTTGGTGGAGATAAGGAGCTTCCTTGGTTTGGTAGGCTACTAAAGGATATTTTTTCATGATTTCTCCAAGATATCGGCACCTATGGATACTTTTACTTGAAAGGGGAAGTATTTAATGTGGATTTAATGGGGCATATAGATTTTCAAGAGTTGTTATAGAGGTTGAAAAGTTACCCCATATTGGTATTGTTTAAGGAGGGCATTAAGTATTGTTGGAGCTGGTGGCCTAGAACCAACTAATTTTTACTTTATTCATTAATAAATGCCTTATCACATATTGATTGTTCTTCTGCGTGACAATACATGTGATAATGTCCCAAGGATAGTTGCTTCATTAATGGGTCATAGAGGATCCCTGCTATGATGAGAACCAGAAAGTGCCATAACATTGTTCTTGAATATATGTTCTATGGTCGGATGATGTTATTTGAGGGAAACAAATAATACAGGTCATTAGGGGTGAGGACTCATAAAACTTTGAGGCACCTTCTCATGGTGTGCTCTCTTGGTAATATCCAGTAGGATATTATGAGAACGAGACTCGCCAGTAGGAAATCCACATTTCATAGTGTCATTGGATGTTCCTATCTGCAGACGTGTGTATTGGTCCTTAGACTTTAAGATTATTATTAATGGGTATTACAACTCGCGCAATTAGATGTATTGACGAAAACTGTGACGACACAGTATTCGCAGCGAGGTAGGATACGTTGGGTGCGTCACGAGTAATACTGCATTAATAGATAATACGAGAAAGTATTTTTCCCTTCTGTTCCATAACGGAAGTAGATATCTCAGGCCCTTTGATGGAATTGATATAGCCTAAATAAATCCATGTCCATGGTAAGGTATGGGCGAGTTTAGTTCTGGGAAGTTAAAGAAAGAATAATTGAGTACATGGGTTGATGGCACTAGCATGCAACCCACTTGATTAGAGATATTGAGAAAAAGGGATTATATTACATGGTAAGTGTTCATAGGAGGTGACACGTCATTGCGGCATTAACTTCGTTCTCTATGGGTGCCTTGGCCTGTTTCTAGACGCTAACCTTGGACTTTAGGTAGGCTTCGCCTAATGCCACTAAGAAAGAGGCCTAGAGGGTCACACACTAAGTGTGTCCATGTATCTCAGTTAAATATTAATTTAACAAGTTAAATAAATATTATTCCCGACTGTGGTTTAATAATTATTTAAGGATGCCTGATCACATTTATTTCGACACTAGCTCTTCGAGAGAATATATTGTGGGAGAAATATTATATTTATTTGCGAGTAATGCAGTTACATTTATTTAAAAAATAAATATCCATTACTCAAGGTCTAATAAATGTGGTGTAGAAAAAAAATGGAAAATAAAAGTACACGTCGTGTATATTAAATATACACACCATGTAGTTTTATGGAAAACAAGTACACACCGTGTATTAATTATTACACGCCGTGTAGTTTTCCAGTAGGGATTTTGAGGATATAATATTATTTTATTAAATGATATTTATTATAATCAGTGTGGGTGCATGTCAAGGAATTAATGATTTGAAATGGGGGTTTTCAATAAGAGTTAATGAAATAAATAAAACGCGTAACACGTTTATTTATTATCATAACTTTATTAACCTCAAACCCGATTCTAAATATCCTCACAACCCCAACACTTTTAAAGAGCCATTTTTTGTGCCCAACGGATTTGGAAATACTCTCAAGCCAAGAGAGAATTCCCTTTCCACCAAGAACTCCCTCAAGTTACAAGAGCGAGATCCTCCACCGGATCAAGGCGGTTGAAGGCAGACATCGCAAGCGAAGGTTCTTCCGTGCTAGCACCAGGAGATCCCTTCGGTGACATCTAGAGATACGTGGAGCACGTGTGGATCACCGCTAGAGGAATCATATAATTGGATTCTACGATGTAATAACGGATCACAGGATCATGACTGGAGACATCGACGAAGAAATAATTCCACCGAGGTAATTCTTGTGAATTAATTAAATTAATTATAACCAACATACGATGATCCTATCTCAATGGTTCTGGGACTCTTCTTTTCTTTTTAGTTCTTCATTCCATTCGGAAGATCCGGCATTTTATATCATGATGGATCTCAGATTGAACGTTGTTTAATGCTAAAATTAAAGTTGGGCAATCCCACCAATGCGCTTCCGCTGCGCCCAGAACCTACAAGTGGTATCAGAGTGGTCATATCGTTGATTATAATTATTTAGTTTTTCATTGGTGATTTACGCATTTAATAATTTAGTTATTTCAATTCATGTTTAATCGTTCTGGAAATATGAATCTTGAGATCTGTTCCTCCTCCCTCGTTTCTTGTTCACCTCACAGAAACGAATTTTTCTTTTAATTTTGATTAAAATAAAATAGAGGAACTCATCCGGAAGAGCCAAACGTTTCTGGCCGTACAACACCAGAATACACGGCATGTATTCGGAAGTACACGCCGTGTAGTCTAGGTTCAATGCATTGACTGATCCGCCAAATCAGGCCGTGTATTGGATTCTTTATAATAATTTAATACACCGTGTGTTGACCAGAAATAGGTGGCACGCGGTTTCCAGATTACACGTCGTGTGGGCCAATGAACACGGCGTGTGGTCCCTTCAGGTTAGGGTTGGGCTGTGTATCCCGTACATGGATTGCCCAGTTGGAAATCGTGTAACGCGGAAACTACACGGCGTGTGTCCCACAAAACACGCTGTGTATTCCAAAAATTTCCGAAGTACATTAACTCGCCCTGTCCCTGGGTGTGTACTTCGGATGGACGGTGAAGAAAAGTACACGTCATGTAGTCGGAACTACACACCGTGTACTCACCCAAATTACGCAGATTTATTAAAATTTATTATTATATTATACAAACCCTTGAGACGTGTACCATGGTGCAGGCGTAAAGTTGAGGCACAACACGTGATAAGTTTTTTATATATATGTGTTTAATATAACATCTGCGTAATGAAAGGGAATTCACCGGGTTGCCTCCAAGGTACAAGTTACGTACAAGGATAATTTTAAATGAATTTATTTGTTTAAAATTATGATGAGAATCTCAAGGAAGTTCAAAAAAGGGGTTAAGATAAAATTATTTATTAATTAAAGATAATTAATTGATTCGAGCGTGATTTATCTTAAACAAGAACAATTAAAGAATTGAATTCTAGTTTTATTTATGCGTAAATATCATTGCATGTATGGATGATCATGAGCTAGAACGGGACCTTTGTATGTGAATGGTTTCTTTTAATTTATTTATTTAAATTAAATTTGTTGGCCTGGAGCCATCTCCTCATTAATATGTAGGGCCTGCGTGCCCAAGGATTCTTTTATGTAAAAACCCCTTTTACCCCTCACCTACGTGTGAGATAAATTCATATTTAATGGATGAAGATCCCAAGCTAGTGGAGGCAGCTCAAGTTAGGATCCAAGGTGAAACCAATCCAAGGAGATACAAAGGTGGACAGGAGGAAAGCTGTAAACATGAACCCGAAAGGTTAAAGGTGTTTCTCCCCTAGGTCTTGGTTTAGTTTATCAACCGCTAGATAAACTAACCAATAGAAAAAGCTCATGATCATACCATTTATTTTATTTCTGTCAGTTTCATGGTTTATTTATTGTGGGTGTGTTGTCACAATCACACAATTAATGAATTAAACGAGCATGCAAGTTGGAACTAAAATAAAAACCAGCTTATACGGAAATATTATCTTATAAATGGTTAATCACTTAAGTATATACCACATAATATTAACAAGCATGTAATCAAAGATAATAAAATGTCAATTTACGTATAAGGATAAAATCCCTCAAAATAAATATTAAGTCGGTATAGCCTTCCATAACCTTAGTTAGAATCGAACCACAGTTCAAAGTGCTTGACCAACCCTAGTTGGGGTGCTTTCAATTATCGGGGAATTCTAATTCAAGGTTTTGGGTTGACTTGACTTGGTTCGTATCAAGGTTTGACTGCCACCGCAGGACTTGGTGTGACCAAGAGGCAAAGGTTGAGGAAATCCAAAATAAAAGGATTACAGGATTGGGGAGTCCACTCAGCAGATCAAGGAGCTGTGAGTTAATGCAGTGGGCATTTGGAATGCCTACCTAAAACCCTTAAAGTTTCTTAACCAACCCTAGTTGGGGTAATGTGAAGGGAAATATGGATCCTTTCCACTACAATATTCAGGCAACAGAATATTCTAAAATCAATGGTGAGGGCTATTGGATTTTGATAAAATAGTGGGAGACTAATAAGTATTAATTTATTTATTTGTCTCACTTTTTTAATAAAGTACTAAAACCTTTGATCATCCTAATTTGTAGAAATGACAAGAAAATTACTTCAAACATATCATTGCGAACCATACTCAAGAAGGAAAACCTTCTCACCAGAACCAATTTTCAAGAGTGGTAGAGGCGTTTACGCGTCATCCTTCGCCACGAAAGGAAATTGTATGTGCTGGAAGAGCCTATTCTAGTTGCGCCTGGGAAAGAGGTCAGTGATGAGGAATTATCTCTCTATATGAAACACATGGATGATGCCATAGACATCCAGTGTTTCATGCTATCGTCCATGTCTAATGAGATATTTAAGAAACATGAAAACATGGACGCGTATAGCATGATGTCTTGGCTTAAGGATCTCTACCAAGAGAAGGCGAGACAGGAGAGGTATGAGATCTCCAATGCTTTGTTTACAACTAAGCTTGGAGAGTCTGCGCCAGCTAGGCCTCATGTAGTCAAGCTTATTGGCTACATTGAATGCCTGGACATCTTAGGGATTAAATTCATGTATGAGTTGCATACAGATATCATCCTAACATCACTACCCAAGACCTCCTCTAGCTTCATTGTCAACTATAATATGAATGGAAATGAGAAGATTATATTGGACCATCTGACCTTGATTCTCCAGGTAGATAAGGACATGGGGCGTGACAAACCCATGGTCCTTATGGTGAACAAGAAAATGAAGGAAAAGGAAAAGGATCAAAAGACTTATAAATGGTATGAATACCCCGAGCACCGTCCCTCCAAGAAGAGGAAGATCCAAAGGAAGGGCAAGGAACGGGAGGCAGTGTTTTTTGCATGTGGCAAGTAGGGCCACTGGAAGAGAAACTACACCCAGAATCATGGGGATGCTAAAGGTGCGTTTGTTATCGAGTGAAATCTTTCTATTTCTACACATTGGGTATTAGATACATCTTTTGGGGCTCACATATATATTCAAATGTAGGAACCAAATAGATTTATAAATATCACCAGAGGATAGGTGGATCTTTGAGCTGCCAATGGCGCAAGGATGGCTGCGTTGGCTATTGGCGACTATCACCTCTCATTTCCAACTGACATGATTTTGGTTTTACAAAACTGTTATTTTGTGCATAGTGTTACCAAGAATATAATTTTTGTATCTTGTTTGGATATGGATGGATTTGTTTTCAAGTTTGGAAATAAGGGTTGTCTCTTTTATAAGAACAATGTATGTTATGGTATGGCACATTTGAATAATGGTTTGTATGTATTAAATTACGAAAACCAAATCTTGGCAATCGATAATGAAACAAAATCACATGACTCATACATCACCCAGTTGTGGCGTCACCGCCTTGGTCATGTAAACGAGAAGCATTTGAAAAAGCTCTGCCAAGATGGCTATTTAGACTCTACTAAGCTAAAACCACTTGATAGATGTCACGCTTTTTTACAAGGAAAAATGACCAAGCTTCCTTTTGGTGGACTAGGTGAAAGGGCCACAGAGCTTCTAGGATTGGTACACAAGGATGTGTATGGACCATTTCCAGTAGAAGCTAGAGGTGGATATTCTTACTTCATTACTTTTACTGATGATTTGAGTAGATATGGCTATGTATACTTAATGAGGTATAAGTCAGAGGCCTTAGAGTAATTTAAGGAATTCAAGAATGAAGTATTGAATCAGCTTGGTAAGAAGATAAAGAAACTTCGATCGGATTGAGGTGGAGAATATCTGAACCAAGAGTTAATCGATCTTCTATGGGAGTCTCGGATTCTATCTCAGCTCACTTCTCCTTATACACCATAGTGGAATTGTGTTAGTGAAAGGAGGAATCGCACCTTGTTAGACATGGTGAGGTCGATGATGAGTCATGCGGATCTTCTATTATCCTTTTGGGGATATGCATTACAAACTGCAGTATACACATTAAACCGAGTACCAACTAAGGAAGAAAATAGAATTCCCTCCGAGCTATGGAATGGAAAGAAACCCATTTTGTTGCACACACGAGTATGGGGATGCGAGGCATTTTTTAAGGCCTCCTCAGGCAAAAAACTAGAACCCCGGGGCACGAAGTGTATCTTTATAGGATATCCCAAGGAAACGAAAGGATATTACCTATATAACCCTCAAGACAAGAAAGTGACTATCACCAGACAAGTCACCTTTCTTGAGAGGGATCACATCCTCAAGAAGGATAGTGGGATCAATATTGGCATCGATGAAGTTGATGCTTAAGATACACAAGAGTTGGTATAGGAACAAGTTCCACAGGTCCTCGTGGAGGAGGTTCCAGAAACACAAGTACTGCATAAGAGCTCAAGAGAGGTAAGGGAATCAGAGAGATTTGGTTTCCTAGTCACCGAGGATGGTGAATCATTATTGTTGGACAATGATGAGCCTCTCTCCTACAAGGAAGCAGGATAAAGCTCAGAAGCTTCAAGATGGCTAGAATCTATGAATTCTGAGATGGATTCCATGTATCAGAACCAAGTTTGGGTTTTGGTTGATGAGCCAGTTGATGTAAAGCATGTTGGATGCAAATGGGTATTCAAGAGAAATCTGGACATGGAAGGCCAAGTTAGCACCTATAAAGTAAGGCTAGTGGCTAAAGGATTCAGACAACGTCAAGGAATTGACTATGATAAAACCTTCTCGCCAGTTTCCATGTTTAAATACATAAGAACCATACTTGCCATAACATCTTACCATGACTTCGAGATTTGGAAGATGGATGTCAAAATAGCATTCCTTAACGGGAACCTTCAGTAAGATGTCTATATGACACAACCAGAAGGTTTTGTGACACCAGGTGAAGCCAAACGGGTTTACAAGTTGCATAAATCCATTTATGGATTGAAGAAAGCATCCAGGTCATGGAACATTCGATTTGATGAAGCCATAAAGGAATTTGGTTTCATTAAGAACGAATTTGAGCCATGTGTTTATAAGTTGTTTAATGGGAATTCGATCTTTATCCTAGTAGTATATGTTGACGACATATTACTTATTGGAAATGATGTACCAATATTACAGTCAGTTAAGGGCTGGTTGAACAAGTGTTTCTCCATGAAGGACTTAGGAGAAGCAGCCTACAATCTAGGGATCAAGATCATTCATGATAGATCCAAGAGGCTTCTTAGACTAAGTTAGGGTACATACATTGACCAGATACTAAAGAGATTTAGTATAGAACAATCCAAGAGGGGACTGGTTCCAGTGTCACATGGCCTACATATTTCTAAGAAAATGTGTCCTCAGACACAACAAGATAAAGATATAATGAGTAAAATATCATACGCTTCAGCTATAGGATCCATCATGTATGCCATGTTATGTACCAGGCTTGATGTTGCCTATGCACTGAGCATGGTAGGAAGATATCAAGAAGATCCAGGGGAATAGCATTGGACTACTGTTAATACTATCCTTAATTATCTGAGAAGAACTAAGGATATTTTCCTGGTGTATGGAGGAGACGAGGAGCTTTTCATCAGAGGGTAAGCTGATGCTGGTTTTCAGACAGATCAGAATGATCTAAAGTCGCAATCTGGATATGTTTTTTATCTCAATGGAGGAGATATGAGCTGGAAGAGTTCAAAGAATCATGTTGTCTCCAATTCTATAGAGGAGTCTGAATATATAGCGGCTTCTGATGCAGCCAAGGAAGTCGCCTGGATTCAGAACTTTGTCCAGGAGCTTGACGTGGTTCCTAGCAGTAAAGATCCCATTACATTGTATTGTGATAATACTGCAACAGTGGATCTTGCAAAAGAACCAAGGTAACACCAATGGACAAAGCACATACTCCAGAAGTATCACCTCTTGAGGGATTTTATCAAAGGGGTGAAGTTGAAGTGATCAGAGTGTCCACGGAAGATAACATGGCGGACCCCGTGACTAAAGGCCTATCTCAGCAGAAGCATGAATATCATGTGAGAGCTAGCGGGTTAAAGGTTGTCAACAGTTGTCTCTAGTCCAAGTGGTAGTCTGTTGGATTTGGTGGCCTAGAACCAGCTACTTTGTAATTTATTCATTAATAAATGCCTTATCACATCTTGATTGTTCTTCTGCGTGACAATGCATTTGATAATTTCATAAGGACAGTTTTTGTATTAATGGGTCATAGCGGATCCCTACTATGATGAGAACCTGGAAGTGCCATAAAAATGTTCTTGAATATATGTTCTATGGCCAGATGATGTTATTTGAGGGACGCAAATAATACAGGTCATTAGGGGTGAGGACTCATAAAGCTTTAAGGCACCTTATCATGGTGTGTGCCCTTGGTAATATCCAGGATGATATTATGAGAACGAGACCCTCCAGTAGGAAATAAACATTTCATAGTGTCATTGGATGTTCCTATCTGCGGACATGTGTATTGGTCCTTAGACTTTAAGATTATTATTAATGGGTATTAAAACTCGCGCACTTAGATGTATTGATGAAAACTGTGATGACACACTGTTCGCAGCGAGGTAGGATACGTTTGGTGCGTCACGAGTAATACTTCATTAATAGATAATGCGATAAAGGATTTGTCCCTTATGTTCCATAACGGAAGTAGATATCTTAGGCCCTTTTATGGAATTGATATAGCCTAAATAAATCCATGTCCATGGTAAGGTATGGGCGAGTTCAGTTCCGAGAAGTCAAAGAAAGAATGATCGAGCACATGGGTTGATGGCACTAGCATGCAACCCACTTTATTAGATATATTGAGACAAAGGGATTATATTACACGGTAAGCATTTGTAGGAGGTGACACGTCATTGCGGCGTTAACTTCATTCTCTATGGGTGCCTTGGCGTGTTGCTAGACGCTAACCTTGGACTTTAGGAAAGCACCGCCTAATGCCACTGAGAAAGAGGCCTAGAGGGTCACACACTAAGTGTGTCCATGTATCTCAGTTAAATATTAATTTAACAAGCTAAATAAATATTATTCCCGACTGTGGTTTAATAATTATTTAAGGATGCATGATCGCATTTATTTCGACACTAGTTATTCGAGAGAATATATTGTGGGCGAAATAATATATTTATTAGCGAGTAATGCAGTTAAATTTATTTAAGAAATAAATATCCATTACTCAAGGTCTAATAAATATAGTGGAGAAAAAAAATGTAAAATAAAAGTACACGCCGTGTATATTAGATATACACGCCGTGTAATTTTATGGAAAACAAGTACATGCCGTCTATTAATTATTACACGCCATGTAGTTTTCCAGTCGGGATTTTGAGGATATAATATTGTTTTATTAAATGATATTATTATAATTAGTGTGGGCGCATGTCAAGGAATTAATGATTTGACATGGGGGTTTTCAATAAGATTTAATGAAATAAATAAAACACGTAACACGTTTATTTATTATCATAAATCTATTAACCTCAAACCTGATTATAAATATCCTCACTACCCCCAACACTTTTAAAGATCCATTTTTTGTGCACAAAGGATTTGGAAATACTCTCAAGCCAAGTGATTTTTCCCTTTCCACCAAGAACGCCCTCAAGTTAAGAGAGAGAGATCGTCCACCGGATCAAGGTGGTCGAAGGTGGGCATCGCAAGCGAAGGTTCTTCTACACTAGCACCCGGAGATCCCTTCGGCGACATCCGGAGATACGTGGAGCATGTGTGGATCACCACTAGAGGAATCCTATACTTTGATTCTACGATTCAATGACGGATCACAGGATCATGACCAGAGACATCGACGAAGAAAGAATTCCACCGAGGTAATTCTTGTGAATTAATTAAATTCATTATAACCAACATATGATGATCCAATCTCAATGGTTCCAGGACTCTTCTTTTCTTTTTCGTTCTTCGTTCCATTCCGAAGATCCGGTGTTTTATATCATGACAAATCTCGGATTGAATGTTGTTTAACGCTAAAATTAAAGTTGGGCAATCCCACCCACACACTTCTGCTGCGCCTGGAACCTAAAAGTATGTATTTTTCTATGATTCCTCAAGTCCCAGACATGGTTGTGTGCTGATGTAGAGGCATGTTGTTATTTCCTATGGGTCTCAATAGTTTAGATCACATGAGAAGAACTATGTGACCCATGATATTTAATTTGTATTAGTGGTCTTCACTGTGAATTTTGGGCGACACTACCTTATGGGTGAGTTATTTATCTGCTACTCTAACCACAATATTCTCAAGTATATCTTATCTCATAAGGATCTGAATTTGAGATAGAGGAAATTGATAGAGTTTCTATAGGACTATGACTTTGAGATATTATATACTCCTAGGAAGAAGAATTTGGTGGTAGATGCTCTTAGTAGGAGATCATGTACTCAGTTATTGGATGAATCATTGGAGAACTTAGCCTCATTATAGTTGTCCTTAGTGGAAAAGTATGGCGATTCATATCTTTCATTGATTTTTGTTACCCAATTGATTTTACAATGTATTAGGATAGCTCTACATAGATATATTGACAATGAGACCTTATGAACGTAGATTTCCATTGGATATCCTCCTGATAGATTTTTTGAAGGTGGGGAGTATATTATTCTTTTCATTGGATAGATGATGGTACTAATAAAATTGCAGTATGAGGCTATAAGGTAGATTAATTCATCCTATTTAGTGTTGAATTCAGGTGTGGAAAATATGTATCATGACCTCTGACAATAGTTATGATGTCTAGGAATGAAGAAGGGTGTAGATGAATTTATCTATCAATTCCTCACTTTCTAATATGTGAAGCATGAGCACCTGGTTCTAGTGGGTTTAACTCAACCCCTTGAGATTCTAGAGTGAAAGTGGGATGGAATATATATGAACTTTGTGATGGGGTTACCATGTATATCCAAAATACATGATTCCATATATGTGATCATAGACCAAATCACCAAGTTATCCCACTTCTTATCTATTTGAGAGTAGAGTTTAGTAGAGAGATTGTGATACCTTTACGTGTATAAGATAATTTTCCTCCATGGAGTTCCCTCAATGATTTTTTTAGACCATGATTCTTTCTTCACGTCACATTTATGGAAAATATTATTGGATACCTTTAGGACTTAGTTGCATTTGAGCATGAATTTTCACCCTAAGACTGGTGGTCAGACTGAGAAGACCATTCATGTTCTGGAGGAAATGTTGTAAGATTATGTGTTATACTTTGGTCATAGTTTTTAGAATCATATACCCTTGGTAAAGTTTGCATAAAATAACACCTACCATTCCACCATAATTATATCACCATTCACATTATTGTATAGGAAACCCTCCATTTTTCCACTTAGTTGGTCTGATCTATATGAGTCATCACTCATGGATGTAGAGTGGGTACGAGCTATAATAGAGATGGTTTAGATCATCTAGGAGTAGATAAGGACTTTAAAGAGATGTTAGTAGTCCTATGTGGATCAATGAAGGAGGCCTTTAGATTTCAAGGAGAGATACCATGTGTTCCTGAAGGTCTCACCTCAACATGGATTATGGAGATTTGGTTTGGGTAGCATGTTATCTTCAAGATTAATTGATCCTTTCTAAATACTATGTATTGTTATCAATGTGTAATATTGCTTGTATCAACTTCTATAATTATATCAGGTATATAACATCTTCCACATTTCATAACTAGGAGATATTTGCTGGACCAGTCACATGTTATCGACCAGGGAGAGTTTGACATCGAGGATGGATCTTCTTTTATGGAGTACCTAGTAGAGATCAAGGATCGATGGGATGGGATCCTCTGTGGGTGATTAAATCTTTTGGTGAATTTTTAATGGCTTCATGAAAATATTTAGGAGATCACCTGGGAGTAGGAGACCTAGATGCAAGCTCAATACACATATAATTTTGAGAAGTATTTTTCAATTTTTGGGATGAAAATCTCTAAGTTGGGTAGAATTTATTGTATTGTTTTTTTTCATGAAATTATTTCAATTATATCTAGTAATATATTAGAATCTAGGAACTAATATGGCATGAGGTTTTGAGGCTCGATGAGCCTGAAATTAATATTTGAAAAATGTTAAATATATTAATACCATGCTTTCTCATTTTTGTTGAAAAAGTAGAATAACTATTAAACAAAGTCTTGAATTGGAAATATGATATTGTAGTTGAGTCCATGTCATGGGATTTACCCTAGGTACAATATAATATTTGTTAGCATCAATCATTTTATAAAATTTCATTGTAGAAAATATAATAATATAAATTAATTTAATTTATTTATCTATTTGTTTTGAGGTAGTGACATAGGATTCTTCTATAAATACCTTATAATAGGTGAGTATAAAGTTTAGTCGCATAACCCTAGAGATATATAAAGGATATATTAGAGATCCATTTGAGAATGAAATATGATTAGAGGATTGAATCAACATTGCAAGGATCACCAACAACATTGGAGTTTGTGGATCTCACCAACAAATATGACGTAGGATCATTATTTCACATTAATAAATCTGAACTTAATGTGGGAAATATTATTTATATGGATTTTTCTTCATTTTATTTTCTCCCATGAAGAACTTGAATCAATCAACTAGCATATTTATTTGAAAGTTGGTCATTTTTTCAAGTATGGATTTGTTCTTCCTAGGATTTGGGGACTATTATTGTTCATTAATGATATTTATTTATTTTTCATTCAAAAAGAAATTAATCAAGGACAATGTTAAAATATTATAACATATGTTCCTCATGGTTTCTGGTTTGTACAATTATTCTCCCATTCTTCATGTGTTCATCATTAGAGTTTCGTTTGATTGGTGGTTCAACAAAATACCTGGTAATCAATAATTTAATGCCTATTATTTGGTGAAATGGATTGATACCATGGATCTGGGTTCAATATTGATGGTGGATTAAAATTTAATGATAATGGTGATGAATCAGGACCAGATCATAGGTTCCTGTTTTATCAGTTTGGTGTGTGATGATGGCACGGGAAACAAAAGTGTTTTTCTGATTGATTTGGATATATAACATCAAATATATGACAAAAAAGATACCCATCCAGAAGTTATCAACAATACCCTATGGTATTAGTGAATAAAATAATGAGTGGTAGTGGCATAAGATGAATCTGGGTGAAGACCTATAGATTCTAGAAATTTTCACACTATATATCATGTAAAGGAATAACAGACACTATGTGTGGGGCCCTAGCTACGGTTCTAGGGTTCAATATAAAATTAAATATCACACACCAAGTGTCATGTGTCACTTTCCATGTGATCCCCACATAGAATCCTGGCATGTATCTTAGTGTCATGTCTCACATCATGTACTTCTTCAAACATGACATGGAGACCTTATTCCCCTCAGTGCAGAATAGATTCATTAAGCGTATATTCCCTTGATAGATACCAATGAGGGTATAGTATATAATTACATCTTGACCATATGATTGTGATCCTATATAAGGGTTTGGTTTTGGATGTTGTTTTTGGAATCCCCCCTAGATTCATGATATGTCATCCTCTATCACCTTTTTTCCCAGGTGGGGTTCTTGAAATTGGTGTGACCAACCTTACTAGAGAATTAATCCCCTAATTAGAGGGTTAATCTAGATTTGGCTGTTGGTATACACCATGTCTCTAGGTTTAATCCCCATTTCTGAATCTATATATTCAAAATTATAGTGTGTGCTTCCTTATATTGAGACATGACAAGCATGACATCTCAGATAAATGTCATCAGTGCTATCAGACTCATGGAGTGAGTTCTACCAGGCAAGTGTAGTTATGGACTCGAGAAGAAAATTATGTTGGAAATGTGGTTGTGATCTTAACTTGAGACTTAGTGTTTACTATGAATATATTTTTATGTTTTATTGTATGTCTCATATTATGATTGGCATATCCTATTATTATCTAACTACTCTTGATGATTTATGCTTTTTGATTTTGGGGTGTCCTATTTGGTATTGTTATAAGCACCCCTGCATGGGCTCTTCCTACATGGGTCGAGTCATATGAAGATGATCGGTTCTTAGATGGGGTTCTCAGTGGATCAAGAGTAGTAAAATCTTATATTTGGGTTATATAGACTATGTTTCATTATAGGATTCACATTTTACTATAGTCCCCTCTTATTAGTAGGTTGGAATTCTTTATAGTTTTTTTGGGTTTAGGTTTTCCAGTATTATTCATCATACTCTGACTATGGGATTTAGACATATCCATGGATTTGGTATCAGTTTTATTTTACATTTCATCATTTTATGGGCTTGTAGATGTGTGGGTGTGTATAACTACGGTATGATATATCCTCCCATGTAAGTGTTATGCCTACTAGGCATTAGTCACTATACCCTATCCTATTGAAGGTGTACTTTGGGTATTTACACTCAGATTATCACTAATTAGGTGGAACTTAGTGGGTTTGGTCATGAAAAATTATTTTCGTTTCTCAAGAAATAGATTTTTGTAATTTCTTTAAACACTTCACAGGTGTGAAATTTTATGAGCATAATTTTAAACATAGAATCTATAAAACATACTTGGTATAATACGAAAATAACATGGAAAATGTAGAAAGACTCTATATATCAACTGCATTATATATATATATATATATAATTTATGTGAAATAAATTCATTAAAATTGCTCATAAACACAAATTTTAATCAATGAAAAGTAATGTAATAGAATCAAATATAACGATATGATGAAACTATGACACCATCACTATATAGTGATTAATCAGGTTTAAGAATAAATTAGTCATCAAAGAAACACCAAATTCCTCAATATTATATAGGGTTATAGTATGACATGGAAAATACAGCTTTGAAAAGAAAATTAGATTATTTTTATATAAGAAGAAGAGGATAAGGTTTAAATAAATAAGAGGATTAGGAGAGAGAAAAGACATACCATAAATTCATTGATGATTCTCAGTAGAAATTGATGGATAATGAGAGAACCAATAGTCTCCCTTCTCCCTCATGTTAATTCTGCCAAAATTAAGAGAATGAGTGGATCATACATTTTTTTTCAATCTCCCCTCATTTTCCTGATTAATAATAATATATTCATAATAATATAATTTCACTGATTTCTATAAATATCTTATAATAGTTACACACATATTTATATATCCTCAAAAAAATCTAAAAAACCATACCATTAATATTATTCTATTTGAATACACAAATTCCAAAAAAATATTAATAATGATTTGATTATGATGATGATGATTATAATGAAAATATTAAAATAAAATAAAAAACATATCATTTACACATAAATTATGTAAAAAATACATTAAATAATTAAAATATTATTTAAACACTTAATGAGAATATTAAATATTTTATAGCATGATTAATATATTTTTAGAAATAATTACAATTGACCCTAGGAATTATAGATGTGCAATTTTAGTGTTTTATTTTCATTCATCGAATTACAAATTATACTTAAATAAAAAAGTTAAGGGTGTTAAAATTTTCCCCACTATAATACTTTCCACCCTTAGAAATTCACTAGTATATATTATTATATTAAAATATAATTCAATTTTTTTAGATATTAAATGAAATTTTTGAATCATGATAACATAATAATTTTTATTATCCATATAAAATGAAACACTATAAATAAAAATATAACTTTTAATAGTGTATGAATTCACATTATGGGTTCTCACTGCTATATGAATTATCATATGGCACATGAATTCATTAAATGGATCCATTTAATGGTACATTTTATCACAGGTGGACAATCCTAACCACAACCAAACACCTTATAATCAATAGAAAAATAAATTTTTTTAATGATTTATGTTCCATATATTCTCACTATATATAAAGTTATAATATTTTGGATCCTTATTATCAATATTTAAACATGTACTTTGGTGAAAATATTTTTTTTAAGAATAAAAAACCCTTGAAAATTTTCCTTCATCTTATAAATCAAAAAAATTTAATAAAACCCTATTTTTTAGATAAAAATTAATGATATACCCATATTTTAAAATTACATATAATTTAATTTAATTTTCCTAATACACAAGGAATATTTAATACTAAAATATAAAAAATGATATTTAAGATTTAAGTAAATATATTTCTTCATAAAAAATCAATGTAAAAGGTACCCTTTATAGTTTGAATCATATATGATGTCACAAGTTTTGATTTGATAGATTGTGTAGCTCAAAAAGACACCTGAATCAAAATTCATAGTTGTTTAAATTTGTAATCATAGAGAATTTAAAATGTATAATGACCACAAACAAAGAATATAATAGTTTATATGGTAAAAAAGGTTCAAAAATATTATTTGTAGGCATTTTCAATGTCTCATGGGTACTATTCCTGGAATCCTGAATGTATAACCAACTTACACAATAAAATAGATCTAATTAGGGACCATTTTATTTAACATTCATAATTTCAAGCATGATCATGCACTATACACATATAACACACTAAAACCAACATATTATTCTAGTTATCCATGTAAATTAATAGTACTTGTACATCCAACCCACATAACTCTAGTGCATGTGACAAAAATTCCATGGGTTATCCTGTTTATTGTAATATCGACACCAAAATATACTAAAACTTTTTTTCACTAAAATGAACCTATAAGGGTTTTATTTTAACTTATAGAAGTTAATTTAAAAGTTTTATACTATAATTCTTCATCCACTTCCTTATAAAACTCTTATAAATTTCATAAATTCAATCAGCATTTAATAACACAACATGTAGAACTCTAAATTCACATTCAACGTCAATAAATACAAATCTTAATAGGAATATTTTAAAATATTATACAATGTACCAAATTTATTTTCATTTTCATAACCATATGGTAATGAAACTAACCTATGCCTTTCAAATATCGTGAAATCATATCAAAATAAATAGTTTGATCAAAACCAAATTACCTAATCATATCCTAAAGTCACTAATTTTTTTTAATTAATGGAATTCAATATAAAAATTTATAAATCTTAATAATAAATAGAATCATTTTCAAACCACCTTAAAATATATATATACCTTTAAAACCCAATATACTCACATAAATAATTAAATCTTGTAAAACTAAAAAAATATTTTAATAAAATATCATTCACCCAAACTAGTACTTATCTCAAAAGAGCTAATAGTGGTCAAACATAAGTCAAAAAAATCCTTATGATCAAAAGGAATATTCTAACCAATTTTACATCTATGATCAATTACCTTTTATAAAACCAAATGATGGAAATGACACCATATTTCTATTTCTAAATGATTGAGTACTTTTATTGTCATTAAGGACTTCCAAAGTCTACAAAAAAAATTAATTCCTTAAATCCATTACATAACAATTTTAAAACTCCTGTAATTATTAAATTAGAATAAATTTTCACTTCCCAAAACTAAAAATAACCAATCCAAGACATAATGGAATTCTCTTCCAAAAAAATGCTTTGTTTTAAATCCAAAATCAGGTAATAATTCAACTCAAACATCATAATCATCAAATATCCCTCTAATAAAAATTAAACTATAAATTAACAATAATCTTATTGAATAAATTAAATTTTTTCTAAAATTTAAAATTTTAAGTACAACCATATATTTAAAAACATTAAATTATATATTGATGTATATGCCACAAATTTGAAACCAAACACCCTTTAATGAAATAGCCATACTTTTAGAATATAAAATTGAAACATATTAATCAATTTAAGACAAATCTAATATATAATGAAATTCATAAGAAAAAAATTAAACACTAAATAATTTCAAAATTCAATTAAATAAAAAATTACTACTCATTCAAAAATTTCATATATATTAATCAACTACTCGCCAAAAAAATTGAAAACTAATTTAAAAGATAACATTAAAAAATAATATTTAAAACACCTGGTTTGTTTTAATTGAATAAATAAATATATTATTTTATTCTCAAAAAAATATAAAAATTAATGATATGTATTAAGAAACCCAACTAAGTAAAATCCTTTCATGTAATATAGAATTTGAAGAACTTACTTAAAAATTTAAATATGCACATACTTTTGTTTAACCAAAGTGGAGTTTTAAAATAAATAAGATAATACAAATTAAATGACTCTAAAAACTATAATAATAAGACACACTAATCCATAAAATGAAACTATAACTAATTTAAAATTATGTATCCACTAAAATAATCATTTTCCCCTTAGATATAAACCTTATTTGGTGGCATTTAAATTGATGTAATCCCCATTTCATTGTGCAGCATTCTAACACAAGAAACCAATCATGCTTAAAAATCACATTTTATGGATATTCCATTTAGTAATAAACAACAATACAACACAATACCTAGATAGGAATGAATTATATGATATAAATTCACTCAATTGAGGCATAATAAAAAAAATTATATAGTGAAAAAAAATTAAATTATATCTATATCAAAATTAGTTTCATAATAAAACTTCAAATCTTTATATACGGTTAATTTTGAAAACACTATAATAAAACAACTTTAGTTTAATTAAAATTTAAAATGTTAGAAGTGTCATAAAAACATTAAAATAGAATGAAATCATGATTATTTTTAACACAAAAAATCAAATACATTATTTATAAATATCACTCCTTTTTGAAATCATAACAAAACATTATTCTATAATTATCAAAAAAAATAACCTTTTGATGTTGAAATTAAACGTTTTCCAAAATATTAATTCATAATTAATCATTTATTTATATATTACACAATGCATCAGTTAATCAAAACTCATATCTGTGTGATTTATATAAAAACATATAAAAATTATTCATAGATAATTTAAAATAAATTATATCACCCTCAATAAATATTAATGAACCATATAATGTTTATAAAAATAATACACTCAATTAGATAAAACATATAATAAATTCAATTCAAAATATAATTCATTTTCACGAGAAGAAATCTTATGACACTTCATCGCATTTGACTAAATGAAAATACAACCTATTGATTTGTTATCATACATTATTGACATCACTCAATCTTAGACTCCCCCGGTTCCTTGATTTTACACCATTATTATCTTGATCAAGTCTATTCATTGATTATATCACAATAACTGATGATCCCACTAACACCTACCAATCACCCAAAATTCTAATAATTTTTTGTTTTCATTTTGTAACATACTGATCTAGATACCTACCCTTTATACCCTAAACGAAATTCTAAAACACCTAATGCAAATTCTTAGAAAACATGTGATATTAAAAGTTCCCAGGGTATATGAATTAGAAACAAGTCACCCTTTATAATATTTATAAAGAATAAACTATATAGAAAAAACCTAACAAAAAGCCATAATATAAAATTTCATAAATAATAATAAGGATATTTTTGATGAAGTTATATAAAATGAAATTATTATAGAATAAAACCAATGAAAAAAATTAAATGTCTTATATCTTTATGTGACAAAAAATATCCATTTCATGTCACCTTCTCAATAGCCTTGAACCAAATCCATGGAACACATCTAATAAATAGGAACATCAATCTGAACAATAAGGTAACTAGATATATAGAAATAAATACACTCCAAGGTGTGAATATAGGGAGTGGGTTATATAAATATACGATCCTACCATGTATTCAATATAATAGATTAATTTGAAATAAAATACATACCGTTTTTAAAATTAAAATATTAAAATATAACTTTTTAAATCATTTAAGAATTCCCAAATTACATTAAATTTAATTTTTGAAACTATTATCAAAATTGAATAAGTAAACATGTATTAGATAGGATGAAAGTGAAAATACATATACAAGTATATGAGAAGATTGATAATGGTAAGAATGGTAATGAAGAAGAAATAATGGAAAAACCCAATGGAACTAGTGTAGGGTATTATAATTCCTCTTTTAAAAATAATTTCCATAAAGATAATTCACATAGGGGAAATTTTTTTATAAAGGAAATAATTATGGGAGCTAAATGTCCTAAAACAAGTAACTAAGGGAGTTTTAAGTCCCATGATAAGTAAAAAAGGGATAGAAATTCCAAATGATATGTAACTAAGGGATAATAATTTCCCTTAATCACTCATATGATGAACCCTCCTACAAACCCAAATGTCATTAAACATGAAGTTTTAAAGAAGAAAATTGTTTTTTCATCCACTAAGATCTTATAATGCTTGATTAAAAAATTGACCCTCTTTAATAAAATTTCAAAAATAAATTTTTGATTAAAATTAACCCTATGATAAAATTTTATAGTGTTAAAATATAGTGGAATAAGGGGTAATAAAAATTTACAAGCCAAAAGGAATATTCAAATAGAAAAAATGATTTTTTGAAAAAAAAAATTATATAGAAATATCATAAAATAAACATATTTACTTTGAAAAGGAAATGACATACAAAAATATTTTATACATCCTTTTATGTTACAAATCTATGTTTTTTATATATATAATCTATTTTTAATGAAAAATCACCATTTATTAACCAAATGAAAACTTTACTCAAATCTAAATGATCCTTCCTGCATTAAAAATTTTATTAAAATAGAATAAAATATTGAAATATACATCATAAGAAACTATTATCCAAAAACAGCAGTAGTTATTTATTAGGAAATGGATTATATGAATTTCACTGAACATCTTGAGGAGGTTAAATCATAAGAGCTTAACAATGATCTTAGAATAAAAAAACATACTTGGAATAATATGGAAATGACATGGGAAATATATAAAACCTCTATAAATCAACAATATATAATAAATATAATCATTTTATAGGAAATAAATCAATTAAAATCACTCAATAACCCATTTATTACTAAAATAATGGGAGGTGGATCGAATCACCTACATGGATATGGTGAAAACATAATGCCTTTTCTATAGAGTGATGAAGCAGGTTTATGATTAAAGCACTCATCTATGAAAAAACAAAATCTCAAAAATATTAGGTGTTTTTCCTCAACATGGAAAAATATCTCTATCATATGAACTCAACATTTTTTTTACATAAGGAGAAGAGAAGAATTAGTAAATGTATAATAATAGAAGAAGACATATATGGCATACATTAAATTCATTAATAATTCTCCATAAATATTTAAAGAGAGGGAGGTAAGAGAGGGTATCCCCTCTCCACAAAATGAGTTCAATTAAAAATGGAAAATTAGTCACAGTGTCCCCTATATATGTTAAAATCCACTAATTTTTAAAATTAATAATAGTTTATTAATAATAATATAATTAAAATCATTTCTAGAAACATCTTAAAAGAGTTACACACACATAGATATATATAATCCCTAAGAAATTTTAATAGACCATATCATTAATATTATTTTGTGTAAATAAAAAATCCCAATAATTATTAATAATAATAATAACAAAAATATAATAAAATATATAAATTTTATTCAAAGATGCAATCTGAAAAAAAATTGTTAAAATTAATTTCATAAACCTCCTAACCATATTTAATATGAAATAACATGATTATAATTTTTTATAAAAAGTTGTAATTGGTCTTTAGAATTTCAAATATAAAATTTTAATGTTTGGGTTTCATTCAAGTGTTACACAATATACATAAATAAAAAAATATGAAAATGTTTCACTAATAGTATTAAATATCGTGATTTTAACAAAAACCTAATGTGTGTGAGAATAATTAGGAAAAATTATAGAAATACTCCTCATAGGAATGGATATTAAAATATTCATATTGGGAAATTGAATGGACATGAGGTAAAAATGATATCTTCTTATCATAACATTTTTCTATAAAACAATGTAGATATTTTAAATGATCATCATTATGAGGGAATTTAAATAAATTTTAATAAGACTGGAATTTGTTGAAACTATGTTATGGCCATTATTGATAACCAAATTTTCTATAATATTGTTCATTATATTCTTTATATGGATCGTGAACTTAAATCAATAGATTATAGTCATTATATACCAAATTTTTGTAAATGAAAAATTGATATGAAATGTAAATTACACTAACCATCCAAATTTTAGGTCTTTTAGCCACTTATAAATTCTAATAAAGATATTGAACTTGTTGGTTACAAATGGGTATTTTTTTCAAAATATGAATTTAAAAAATGAAGTAATGAGATATTAGATATGATATTTTACTCAATGTTTCTCATAAAACCTAAGGAATGATTACAATGATAGTGATTTTTATCACTATTCATTATCTCATGGAATTAGTTATACATTTACAATAGTAATTATGCTAAATTGATGTTATGATTCTATAACTATATAGGAACACTGATATTGTTTTTTTGTAACCAAGATGGTATTTAGAGAGATTATTTTTTCTGATGAGATGTTTGATTTAAAGTATATGATTTTTGGTTAAGGGAGTTAATGTGATAGTGATAGGAATACTATAATAGTTTTTCTTTTAAAAACATATATCACACTCATTATTTGATAATGTTAGAGGATTCAAATGTATTATAGAGAATCAAGAAGTTATTCAAGTGACATGTGAAGTGATGGAAGAATATTGACATGGATTTTTAAGTTGAAATCTACTTTTAGTTAAAATGGATATAAATTATGTTTTTTTTTATAAAAACTACTACATATCACACGATATTCAGCACTAAAATTTATCAATTCTAAATAAAAAATCACAGTTAAAGAGGGAACTTAAAACAGTGGTAGGAGAAAGTGAATATAAAGGTCTTTTTTATCAGTGCTAAAAAAACACTGATAAAATGGTACCCTTTGTCGGTGCTTTTTATAGAACTAATAAAGGTACCACTCTATCAATTATTTTTCTTTGTAATGATGAAGAGAAAAATTAATAATCTTATATACATATAAATCTTTTTATATATATGTAAATATAATTTATATAATGTATAATAATAATTTAGTATCAATAATATTTTTATTATTTTATGACTAAAAAATTATCAAGTTTTTATTAATAAATTAATAATATTAATAATATATTTATATACATTGATTAAAAAATGTATATATAATTAATATAATTATGATATATTAATATTTTATTTAATAAATTTTATAAATATATAAATGAATATATTTAATTAAATATTTGATTTATTTTGGACTGTATAAATTTATATTAATATAAATTATTTAATAAATATATATATGTATTTATTTGTATATGAATTCATATATATGTATGTTTGTATATGTGTACCTCTATATGTGCATTTATGTATGTGTTTTTTGTGTATGTATGGGTTGTGTTGTGTGCATGTGTGATTTGTGTATGTGTGTGTCTATGTGTGTACATGTGTGTGTGTGTGTGCATGTATGTGCATATGTGTGTTTATATGTGTGTGTGTGTGTGTGTGTGTTTATGTGGATGTACATGTATGTGTATGGATGTATATGTGTATGTTTATGTGTATGTGTATGTATTTATTTGTATGTGTATGTATGTGCATACACATGTATGTAATTGTATGTATTTTTTCTGTGTAAACATGTGTATATGTATTTGTATATAAATATGAATGTGTATGTGTATGTTTATGTTTATGTTTATGTGTATTTTTATCTATGTATGTGTATGTGTATGTATATATGTGTACATTTGTACGTCTATGCATATGTATGTGTGTATGTGTTTATGTGTGTGATTGTGTATATGTGTATGTGAATGTGTGTGTGTATGTGTATATGTGTATGTGTATGTTCATGTATATAATTTTATGTATGTATGTATGTATGTAAGTGTAAGTGTATGTGTATGTGTATGTGTATGTGTATATGTATGTGTATGTGTGTATATGTATGTTTATTTCTGTGTATATGTATCTCTATGTGTATGTATGTGTGTATATGTATGTGCATGTGTGTGTGTGTTTATGTGGTATGTGTATATATGTGAATGCACCTTTATGTAATTGTATATATGTGTATGTATATACATGTGTGTGTGTGTGTGCATACGCGCGTGTACATGTATGTCTACTCATATGTATATTTGTGTGTGTGTGTGTGTGTGTTTATATAGTATGCATATGTATGCATATGTATGTACATGTATGTGCATGCATGTGTATGTAATTGTATGTAATGGTTAATAATTAATTATGTTTTTTATAAATAATCAATATAATATATGCATCAATAATTTTCAATATTATTCTTATTTATTCATTCATTTTTATTCCTTTTTTATGTGCTTGTAATTCTTGTAATTAATTTTATGAATTAACTTTTTTAAAATATATTTGTAATTTATATATTTTTTATTCAATTTTAATATTATTTCAATTAATATTTTTCATTATTGATATTTAGTAGTTTTTAATATTTTTTGGAATATATTAATTTTTTAACATTTATACATATTTATTTACTATATTTAATATATTCAATATGTTTGTAATTTATAAAAATAATATATATTCTTTTTTATTTATTAGTTTTAATATATTTAATATGTTTTAAATTTATATAATTTATTTCTATAAATTAACTATAATTTTAATATTTTTTTATTTTCAATATAATTCTTTTTTAATAAATTTTTATTTAAATAATTATATTATCTATTCATTATTTTTATTCGTTTTTTATTTGTCTATAATTCATGTAGATAACGTTACGAATTCACTTTTTTATTTTTTTAACTTATTAAATTTAATATATTTATTTTTCATATTCATTCGTTTAAAATAATTCAATAATTTTTTACATTTATTAATTTTTTATATTATTTATATAAACTTATTTATTATGTATTGATATTTTCAATATTTTTTTTAATTTATATGATTAATATTTATTCAATTTTATTTATTAAGTTGTAATATTTTTAAATGTTTGAAATTATATAAATAAATTACTTAAATGTGTTTTTTTAATATTTTTTAATTTAAATGGTTATTATAATTCATTTTCAATAATTTTGTTATTTGTATAATATATATTATTTATTTATTCATTTTTATGAACTTTTGTATGTGTATACAGTTCATGTAATTAATCTCATGAATTCATTTTCTAAATATCTTTGAAATCTATTAAATTATATATTTTCATTTTTAAGATTTATTAATTTCTTTGGAATTTAATATTTTTTTAATATTTATGTATACATATTAATTTACTATGTTTTAATATTTTCAATATTTTGTAATTCATATGAATAATATTTATTCACTTTTGTTCATTATGTTTTAATATTTTAAATATGTTTGAAATTTATATAATTTATTTATTTAAATGGATTTTTGAATTTTTTTAATTCAGATAGTTAATATTATTCATTTTTAATAATATTGTTATTTATGTAAATTATATTATTAAATTATTCATTTTTATTCAATTTTTATGTGTTGCAATTTATGTAATTAATGTTATGAATTCAGTTTGTAATTATTTTTGTAATTTATTAAAATTTATTTATTTATTTTTAATATTAATTCATTAAATATTATTTATTAATTTTTAATATTTAATCACTTTTAATAATTTCTAAAACTATTAATCTTAAATTATTTATTTATACATATTTATTTATTAAGTGTTCATATTTTCAATATGTTTTTCATTTATGTAATTGATTTATTTAAATTATTTTTTAAATTATTTTTTTAATTTAAATAGTAATTATATTTAATTTATAATAATTTTTTTATTTATATAATTAATATTATATTTTTATTCGTTTTATTAATTTTTTCATTTTCTTCATTTTTTTATATTTTTTTAAAGCTTGGTTAAGTGCTGATAAAAAATATACAATAATAGCACTTAATGTAACTGTCGTGACCCGTCCCCTGGGGCCCGTATCGTGACTACCCCAAGCCCGCCATCCAAAGACCAAGGGATGGAGACTAGCACCAAAGACGTAAATCCCCAAACTGGGAAGGCATGGTCTTTATAATAGTAAATAAACATAACAAAGTACGCAACTGGAAATAAAACACTAAGTAAAACTATATACAAAATAGTATGATGAAAGTAAAGGGGATTGGAAATTCAAGCCCAACAGTAAAGTACAAATACAACTGAAATGCTAGAAAAACTGAAGAAAAGAAGTAAAGCAGCTATTGGGTCGTCCTCCGGGGTTCCCACCTGAAGGGTAGGTACAAATGGCCTCCTCAGCACTCCAAGTCCGTCTGTCCGCTCTGTGTACATCTCGCCGAGTGGTCCACCTCCGGGTACCGTCTAGTTCTGCTACTCTCTCCCCCGATCAGCGCTGATCGTCCTCTGCAACCAACACAATGAGGTGCGGGCATAGCCCATGCAGGGTGAGTATTACGATACTCAGTCGGGACCCCGAGACCCTCAAGGTCTCACAAAATCCAACAAGGATAACCACAATGTATGAAATCAATGGATAACCCTTACTTAGGTATATGCCCATACATATACCTAAGTTATTTAGTAACCCATCTCAATCATGAGGAAAACACATAAGTCATTGACTCAGCTCAAAACTATGATTTTATTCTAGGGTGGTAACATGTAACACTCCCAGTCAAACTGTCAAAACCTCGGCTACTGCTGTACTCCTCCTCTATAGAGTATTGTGGGCCTATCACGTCACACAGAGGTGCTTCCAACTGTCCTGGACTACTGTGGTACTCCTCTTGTCGGGTATCATGGGTCTGCTACGTCACACAGAGGTGTTCCCCACTGTGGGTCTACCGCGTCACACAGAGGCACTCCCCACTATGGGTCTACCACGTCACACAGAGGCGCTTCCCCTCATAGCCTGCTGAGGTACTCCTCCTATCAAGTACCGTGGGTCTGCCACGTCACACAGAGGCACTCCCCACTGTGGGTCTGCCGTGTCACACAGAGGCGTTTCCCACAAGGCTAGTCGAAACACTCTGAGTCGAAAGGTCAACAATCGTCAGGTCTCAGCCAGCTACTAGGTCTTTGTACTCTGCATACTCATCTCTGTGAGGATTTGCTCCATGAGCTATTTGTCGATACTCCAACTGTCACATAGTCCCATGTAGAAGTATCTCAAATGTCTGCCTCATCATATGGGTCTCAACGCAATAGATGAAGCATCAATCGAATGTCTGTTCTGTGAGTTATTGGCATTTCTGTTCCAGGGCCCCAGTTGGTTTTTTGGTTCAAACCAACCCGACCATATCCCAATTGTGTCCAAACCTCAATTGGGTTATTCCAAAAGAACTGTCTCACTATATGTTTTTCGTCGCCACAGACGGTTCGTCGATCGGACACCTGTAGCACAAGATATGGGTGAAAGGGTGAAATCAGGCCAAAGCAGGTCTGGGTGCAGTCCGACCTAGTCGGACTGACCCGGCCCGAGGGTGCGGCCCGGCCCGTGGGTGGCCCAGCCCGATGGAGACCCGGCGGGCTGGTGGCCCGCGTGGCCCAGCTAGCCGGCGGCCCCCGTGGCCCAGCTGGCTGGCCTGGCTAGCCACGCGTGGGGAGGGGGGGGGGGTGTCGCACCCCCTGCCTTCCGAACAGAAGAGGCACTAGGTGCCGGTTCAGTAACCCATGGGACGTGAGGGGTCCTACCATGTCCGGTTGGCCGAGCGTCCAGCCGGTTCCCCACCACCGCCACGACGCGACGGCACCGCGCCCCTGCTCCTCCACCGCAGTACGCCTTGGCCACGGCTCCCTTGCTCCGCACAGCGCAACGGTGTCGCACTGCTTCATCCGACAGCCACGGCCCGCCTGGCCGCAGACCTTCTGTTGGGACCACTTTGTGTATGAGGTTGTATTTGTTGTCAATATTTGTCAATGAAGATCAAAATGTAGTGGATCAAGAAGTACTCAAATGAAATAGAGGAATGGAAATTCATATGATTGTTGTACTAATCATAAGTTCAAAGAACATGTGTCAAAGGTGACACATTGTTTACAACAATGAAGAATGGTGAGGTATAATCCATCTGAGGATGATTAAAGAATAATTGGGATTTTATGAAGACCATGAAATTCTTCATGATTGCATGAGAACCATGCAAAAGACTTATTGAATAATATAATCGTATGATTTGCATGAAGTAGAGAATGACAGATGAAGAAGAAGACATGACGATTTGATGAAGACCATGAAATTCTTCATGATTGCATGAGAACCATGCAAGAGACTTCTTCAAGAATTGAATCGTATGATTTGCATGAAGTAGATAATGACGGTTGAAGAAGAAGACAGTGTGGAAGGGATTGGAATTCTGAGATGGCCATGCACTTCACATTGTCTCAAAATATGATGATGCTAAAGCTGATCTATCTAAAGATATATATCGTGATAGTGGAGTTTGTGATGAAAAAAGAAGAGTTTTTGAAGAATCAAAATCACAAAAAAGAATCATGAAGGTTATGACCGAAGCATATATAAAAGGTGGCACCGTTTTCTAGTGTTTTCCAAATTTTTGGGCCTAAAAAATCAACAAAAGGGAAAAACAGTGTTTTTGGGAAAGGGACTTGTGTGTCGGATATCTGTCGCGCAAGTGACATGCACGTCATTGACTTGAATTAGAGGAAAATTGAGCGCCATATGGTTTTCAAGATCATAACATCAAAATATGGAAAAGGAATAAGGGTTGTGCATGTTTTGGGTTTGGTCGCGCAAGTGACTAGCGCGGAAAAAGGGACTTGTGGGCGGATTACTTGGAGGCTTGGGAACTTGCGCGCCTGTTGTTTTTCAAGATCATAACTTCAAAATATGGCAAAGGAAATAGGTTCACGCATGTATTGTTTTGGTCGCGCAAGTGAGTTGCGCGACAGAGGCTTGGGCGGTTGGAGTTGCATGAGAGAACTTGCGCGTCAAGGGGAGACTTGAGCGTCATCGCGCAGGGTGTCCAAATTCCTATAAATACTGGTTGACCCCTCCTCATTATGCACAAACTCAACACTTACGGAAAATCAGATCTCCCGTCGTGCATGTGTGCTGATCGCCCAAGTGGTGTGTAGGTCGTGCAAGTGTAAGTTGCGTGACAGTTGTTTGTTGTGTGTCCAAGGTGTTTTGGGTGAGAAAGGGATTGGGTCACACAAGTTTTAAGTTGAAGGAGTGAGTGTCGTGCAAGTGGTTGAGGTGAACTTGCGTGTCGTTTTAGACTTGTGCACCAAGACTTCGCGCCATCTTGAGACTTGCGCGCCGGGATTTGGGAAGTGCGCCTGGTATTGCTGAAGCCCGCCGGTCTTTTTGGAGCTGCACAAAAGTCGGAAGATTGCATGATACCTTCGGTGCAAAGTGAGATTAAAGAGGAAATCTAAATTATACATGCATGATCTCATGAATACATGTATAATTGATAATAAATCACATAATTGGTTGTGATTTGGGAAAACAAAGACAAGAGGATCTAGTGCATTCATTCATTACACTAAAGAAGAAAGATTGTACTCAAAAGAGCATCAACTCAGAACCCTGATGCAAGTAAAGTCTCATGCCGAACAGGAGACAAGGAACATCATGTCTATCTGATGAAGAGACCTTCATGTATATAAATTGAGTGGGACTTCACCAAAGGCAGTGAGCCAGGGGGAGTCAACGGGAGTGACCTGAGGGACGTAGTGAGCTATCCCTGAACTTTTGTAAAGGCAGTGAGCCTGGGACAGAGTGACTGTTCTTGAACCTTTTTAATCCACAAATTGTGAATATTATTGGAATTTGGTACGACTGGAAACTTGTTGGCGTATGCTCCTTGGGCGTATCCCTTAGTGGAGAACCAAGTAAAAATTACTATGTCACCTCTTTGCATGTGAATGTTTCATTACCGATCATATCTTTCATACAGGTTTAACTAGTTCCTACAAATGTGGGAACAAGATCCTTGTTTTTAAAAGAAAAAGTTGACACTCTGATTCACCCCTCCCCTCTCAGGATGTCCCAGTGTCCTACGAGTGGTATTATAGGAAGGTTGACATATTTTGGATACTCTACAGTAATTATATTCAGAAGAGGATTTGAGTTTCTTTCCTAAAGTCAACAATGAAGTGCAGTCTTGAAGAAGTTTCAGTCATTTCTGAGCAGAATCATACATCCAGCAAGGCCATGAAAAATAGGAAAAATAAAGAGAAGAAGCAGTTGATGAAGTCCCTCATATCCAAAGAAGATGCAATGGCTGGTTCTTCATTCCCTTCCAATAATGAAGAAATATAAGGCTTGGAAAGTATTGAACTGGTGGCTTGTTATTCATCCATATGAATGGAAGACACTTAGATCACAAGTGATCATGAGAAATTAATAAGCTATCTGTATGATATTCCGGAAGAAAGAGTTGCTGCTATTTTTAGAATATTTCAATGCATGCTGGTTGAGATCAACCGATTGGAAAGTGAAGTTGATAATTTGGAAAAGGGCTTGGAAGGAAAAATTCTAGAATTCTTAAAGCACACGAAAAAGATTAAAGATTTTGAAGAAAAAGAGGTAGTCACTAAGACTCTAAAAGAAAAGATCCATGAGCTTGAAGCTGAGCGGAAATATTGCACTGAAGTCAAGAGTTTTTGTTTGGAAGAAACTTCCAAGAGACTCAAGGAACTTGAATCTTTGTTACAAAACAAAGTTAAGATGCATGAAGATGAAGTTGAAATATTGTTGAAGACTTGTGAAGAGAAGATGATCATGATTAAAGACCAGAAGATCATACTCAATATTGAAAGTCAAAAATTGGAATCCCAATTGAAAAATCTTGAGAAGACACATATTGAGACTTCACAAAATAATAAAACAGAATCAGTTGCTTCTGGAACTCAATGCTCATTGGAGGATTATACTATCAAAATACCTCCAACATGTGATAAGAAGATCATGAATTTACTCATTGATCTATCACAAGCAGCTATGAAAGTAAAGGTATCGTCCATAGAAACTTGTACTATTTTTTCTAAATATGTTCCTTCAAAAAGTGCAGGTTGGAAGAAAAATTATAAACAAGTATGGGTGAGGAAAGAGGAGGATAAGAAACCTACCACAATGTCTAGGTTGGATGGGAAGAAAAAAGAGGAAGTTTATTCCTCAAATAGAGCACAAAAAATTAAGAAGAAGGCCCAACAACCTCATACAAAAGATAAAAAGAAGAAACGATTTGTGGGTCAATGTTGGGGCTGCAACGTATTTGGGAATTGTGCACTTGATTGTTGGTACAATCCCTTTAATGAAAAAGCACAAAGAAATCCTATATCAAAGGGAAGAAATCCAGAGAATAAGAAGCGACATCTACAGGTCCAGAATTATTTGTTTACAGCAAACAGATTTGGAATTATTGATAACATCTGTGATGTATGAAATGGTAGTGGTCACAAGGTAGGTACATGCCCATCTCAACATGCTTTCACTGTTGATAAAAAAAGACCTCCGATGCCGTCTGAGTATGAAGCAAGTACCTTGGGAAGAAATCAGAAGAATATTCTGAACACACATTTCCCCAAGAAGATATCAAGTAGGGAAGCTAAGAAGACCTAGAATTTTAGATCCATGAAATTGAAGGTCCATTCATCCAAAAGAAAAACTAAGTGGGATGAAACTCATATGAACTCATGTGGAAGATCCAAACCAGCTACAATAGTTCTAAATGACATATTGTTCATCTGGCCAGAATATTTGAAAATAATGAGGAAACTTGAAGATGAAAAAGCCAAGGCTGGTGATAAAGGAAAAGAAAAACTTTCACGTGATGAAGACAGAGTGCAGGAGAGATTCCAAACCAAGAGAAACACATGTGTCAAAGAAGTTCTGTGTGAGAGATGAAATAAATTTGGTCACATTGAAAAAGGTTTTCTAACCTTAATAACAGAGCAAGAAGAAGTCCTCAAAAGTAGTAAGAATGCATCATTCAAAATAGTTATTAAGCAGAATAATTCTCTATACCACACAGAAGAAAATGTGAAGGGAACCATGCCAAATCAACACAGATCAGAACATATGTTCAAATGTGCAAGCATGAATACTTGTGTAAATAGAGGAACTTGGTTGAGAAAAACACCTCAACCATGCAGCTCATATTGATGAATCAAGGAGGATCCACCTTATTCCCTTAATCATTTGTGTATTGTATTTGTGATAATAGTATAGGTAATTTAAGGTGAAGCATGATCTCATGGGGAGAACCTGAGAAGTAGTGAATGTTTTCAACTCTTGATAGATGAGCTAAATAAGTTTCCATCCTTCAGAGATTCATAAATTGATATTAAAAGATTAAGATGATGAAGGATCACTATTGATAAAAATGATTAGGAGTGTTTCCCGTGAGCGAGAGAAAAATGAAGAAGCTTCCAAAATCATTGTTTCAATCGGTATCAACTTTAGCTGGTATTAAATGCAATTACTCTGTTAATTTCTTGAAGATAATGTCATTGGAGAAGGTATGCCATTTCTCAATCTCTCAACCTTGGTTACTCAGAACAAAGATCACTCTACAAAGGGGAGTAACTAAATTGATCAGTGACATAAGAATAATGGAAGTTCCCCAAGACCACTTATCCTGCCAATTCAACTTGAATGTTTTTGATCTGTTTGATGATGGGATTACAGGAGTTTCAGGTTGATTATTCCCTATCCCATTTGATTTCTTTAGCCTGAAATGAAAGTGGTAAACCCTTGAAGACAAAATACATTTTCTATCATCTTATGTGGTATCATGATCTGTGAATAATGGACAACCTTGTAGTCTAAATAAAATCCTCTTGTTTTCTACATCGAGCATTGCTCAAGTAGACTTAGAGTGAAATGATTAATGAAGAATTGCTTAATTATATATTGATACCCTCCCTAAATTATCTTTGTATTTCTTGTCAGTAAGGGGGAGATAAATTGAAATGAAAGTTTTAAAGGAAATGTTTATTGAAGAGGATATTCTCATTTTGACATTGATGAATTCATTTTCAGAAGATATGTAAGGTATTGACAAAAAAATACAAAGGGGGAAACTGTTGGGACTACTTTGTGTATAAGGTTTTATTTGTTGTCAATAACTGTCAATGAAGATCAAAATGAATGAGATCAATAAGTACTCCAACGAAATGGAGGAATGGAAATTCAGATGATTGTTCTATTGATCATAAGTTCAAAGAACATGTGTCAAAGGTGACACATTGTTTACAATAGTGAAGAATAGTGAGGTATAATCCATCTTAGGATGATTAAAGAAGAATGGGGATTTGATGAAGACCATGAAATTATTCATGATTGCATGAGAACCATGCAAGAGACTTCTTGAAGAATAGAATCGTATGATTTTCATGAAGTAGAGAATAACAGATGAATAAGAAGACATGACGATTTGATGAAGACCATGAAATTCTTCATGATTGCATGAGAACCATGCAAGAGACTTCTTGAAGAATATAATTGTATGATTTGCATGAAGTAGAGAATGATGGTTGAAGAAGAAGATAGTGTGGAAGGTATTGGAATTCTGAGATGTCCATGCACTTCACATTGTCTCAAAACATGATGATTCTCAAGTTGGTCTATTAAAGGATACATATCACGATAGTAGATTTTGTGATGAAAGAAGAAGATTTATTGAATAATAAAAATCACATAAAAGAATCATGAAGGTTATGGCCAAAGCATATATTGAAGGTGGCACCGTTTTTCAGTGTTTTCCAAATTTTTGGGCCTAAAAAATCGATATAATGGAAAAACAGTGTTTTTGGGAAAGGTTCTTGTGTGCCGGATATGTGTCGCGCAAGTGACTTGAACGTCGTTGACTTGAAGGAGAGGAAACTTGTGCACCATATGTTTTTCAAGATCATAACATCAAAATATGGCAAAGGAATAAGGGTTGTGCAAGTTTTGGGTTTGGTCGTGCAAGTGACTAGCGCGGAAAAAGGGACTTGCGCACTGATTACTTGGAGGCTTAGAAACTTGTGTGCCTATTGTTTTTCAAGATCAGAACTTCAAAATATGGGAAAGGAATGAGGGTTTTGCAAGTATTGGTTTGGTCGTGCAAGTGAGTTGCGCGACAGAGGCTAGGGCGGTTGGAGTTGCATGCCAGAACTTGCGCACCGAGGGGAGACTTGTGTGTCGTCGCACTGGATGTACAAATCCCTATAAATACAGGTCGACCCCTCCTCATTCTGCATGAACTCAACACTTATATAAAATCATAGCTCTCACCGTGCAGGTGTGCTGGTCGCGCTAGTGGTGTATAGGTCGCGCAAGTTTAAGTTGCGCGACAGTTGTTCGCTGCATGTCCAAGGTGTTTTGGGCGAGAAAGGGATTGGGTCGTGCAAGTTTGATGTTGAAGGAGTGAGTGTCATGAAAGTGGTTGAGATGAAATTGTGTGCCGGTTTGGACTTGTGCACCAAGACTTTTGCACCATCTTGAGACTTGCATGTCGGGATTGGGGAAGCGCGCCTGGTATTGCTCAAGCCCGCCGGTCTTTTTGGAGCTGCACAAAAGTCGGAAGATTGCGCAATACCTTCGGTGAAAAGTGAGATTAAAGAGGAAATATAAATGATACATGCATAATCTCATGCATACATGGAGAACTAATAAGCAATCACATAAGTGGTAGTGATTCAGGCAAACAAAGACAAGAGGATCTAGTGCGTTCAGTCATTGTAATAAAGAAGAAGGGTTGTACTGAAAAGAGCATCAACTCAGAACCCTGATGCAAGAAAAGTCTCATTCTGAACAGGATACAAAGAACTTCATGTCTATCTGATGAAGAGACCTTCACATCTATAAACTAAGTGGCACTTCACCAAAGGTCGTGAGCCAGGGGGAGTCAACAGGAGTGACCCGAGGGATGCAGTGAGCTATCCCGGAACTTTTGTAAAGGCAGTGAGCCTAGGACCGAGTGACTATTCTTGAACTTTTGTAATCCACAGCTTGTGAAGATTAGTGGAATTTGGTACGACTGGAAACTTTTCAGTATATGCTCCTTGGACGTAGCCCTTAGTGGTAAACCAAGTAAAAATTACTGTGTCACCTCTTTGCATGTGAATGTTTCATTACTGATCATATCCATCATACAGGTTTAACTAGTTCCCACCAATGTGGGAACAAGATCCTTGTTTTTAAAAGAAAATTTTGACACCCTGATTCACCCCTCCCCTCTCAGGGTGTCTCTTTGTCCTAAAAGTGGTATCAGAGGAAGGTTCACATATGTTGGATACTCCACAGTAATTATATTCAGAATAGTATATGATTTTCTTTCCTAAAGTCAATAATTAAGTATAGTCTTGATGAAGTTTCAATCATTTCTAAGAAGAATCCTACATCCAGTAAGACCATGACAAATAGGAAAAAGAAATAGAAGAAGAAGTTGAAGAAGTCCCACATATCCAAAGAAGATGCAGTGTCTGGTTCTCCATGACCTTCCAATAATGAAGAAATATCAGGCTTGGAAAGTATCGAACAAGTGGCTTGTGATTCTTCCATAGGAATGGAAAAAACTTCGATCGTAAGTGATCAGGAGAAATTAATAATCTATCTTCATGATATTCCTGAAGAAAGAGTTACTGCTATTTTTAGAATATTTCAATGCATTCAGGTTGAGATCAACTGATTGGAATGTGAAGATGATAATTTTGAAAATGGCTTGGAAGGAAAAATTCTCAATTGCTTAAAGCTTACCAAAAAAGATTAATGCCTTTGAAGAAAAAGAGGTAGTCACTAAGACTCTAAAAGAAAAGATCCATGTGCTTTAAGCTGAGCTGAAAATTTTCACTGAAGTCAAGAGTTTTTGTTTGGAAGAAACTTCCAAGAGACTCAATGAACTTGACTCTTTGTTACAAAACAAAGTTAAGATGCATGAAGATGAAGTTAAAAGATTGATGAAGACTTTTGAATAGAAGATTATCATGATTGAAGACCAGAAGATCATCCTCAACATTGAAAGTGAAAAATTGGAAGCCCAATTGAAAAATCTTGAGAAGACACTTATTGAGACTTCACAAAAGAATGAAATATAATCAGTTGCTACTGGTACTCAATGCTCACTGGAGGATTATACTGTCAAAACACCTCCAACATGTGATAAGAAGATCATGAATTCACCCATTGATTTATCAAAAGAAACTATGAAAGTAAAGGTACCGTCCATATTAACCTATACTATTGTATCTAAATATGTTCCTTAAAAAAGTGCAGGTTGGAAGAAAAATTCTAAACAAGTATGGGTGAGGAAATAGGAGGATAAGAAACCTACCACTATGTATAGGTTGGATGGGAAGAAAAAGGAGGAATTTGATTCCCAAAATAGAGCATAAAAAATTAATAAGATGTCCCAAAAACCTCATACAAAAGATAAAAAGAAGAAATGATTTGTGGGTCAATGTTGGTGCTGCAACAGATTTGGGCATTGTGCATTGGATTGTTGGTATAATCCCTTTAATGAAAAATCACAAAGAAAGACTGTATCAAAGGGAAGAAATCCAAGGAATAAGAAGAAACATCTGCAGGTCTAGAATCATTTGTTTGCAGCAAATAGATTTATAATTCTTGATAACATATGTGATGTATGAACTGGTTGTGGTCACAAGGTAGGTACATGCCCATCTCATCATGCTCTCACTGTTGATAAGAAAAGAAGAACTCTAATTCCATCTGAGTATGAAGCAAGTACCTTGCGAATAAATCAGAAGAATAGTGTGAACACACATTTCCCCAAGAAGATATCAAGTAGGGAAGCTGAGAAGACCTAGGATTTTAGATCCATTAAATTGAAGGTACATTCATCCAAAAGAAAAACTAAGTGGGATGAAACTCAGATGAACCCATATGGAAGATCCAAACCAGCTGCAACAGTTCTAAATGACATATTGGTCATCTGGCCAAAAGATTTGAAAATAATGAGGAAACTTGAAGATGAAAAATCCAAGTCTGGTGATAAAGGAAAATAAAAACTTTCACGTGATGAAGACAGAGTGCAGGAGATATTCCAAACCAATAAAAACACATGTGTAAAAGAAGTTCTGTGTGAGAGATGCAAGAAATATGGTCACATTGCAAAAGGTTGTCTAACCTTAATACCAAAGAAAGAAGCAGTCCTCAAAAGGAGTAAGAATTCATCATTCAAAATTGTTATTAAGCAGAATAATTCTCCATACCACGAATAAGAAAATGTAAAGGGAACCATGCCAAATCAACATAGATCAGAACATATGTTCAAATGTGCAAGCATTAAGACTAGTGTAAATAGAGGAACTTTGTTGAGAAAAACAACTCAACCATGCATCTCATATTGATGAAGTAAGGAGGAACCACCTTATTCCCTTAATCATTTGTGTATTGTATTTGTGCTAATAATATAGGGAATTGAAGGTGAATCATGATCTCAGGGGGAGAACCTGAGAAGTAGTGAATGTTTTCAACTCTTGGTAGCTGAGCTAAAGAAGTTTCCATCCTTGGGAAATTCATCAATTGAAATTCAAAGATTAAGATGATGAAGGATCACTCTTGATGAAAATGATGAGTAGTGTTTCCCTTGAGGGAGAGAAAAATGAAGAAGATTCCAAAATCATTGTTTCAATCGGTATCAAATTCATTTGGTATTAAATGCAATTACTCTGTTAATTTCTTGAATATCATGTCATTGGATAAGGTATGTCATTTCTCAATCTCTCAACCTTAGTTACTCAGAACAAAGATAATTCTACAAAGGGGGAGTAACTAAATTGATTAGTGAAATAAGAAGAATGGAAGTTCCCCAAGGCCACTTATCCTGCCAATTGCACTTGAATGTTTTTGATCTATTTGATGATGTGAGTGCAGGAGTTTCAGGTTGATTATTCCCTATTCCATTTGATTTCTTTAGCCTAAAATGAAAGTGGTAAACCCTTGAAGACAAAATACATTTGTTCTCATCTCATGTCGTATCATGATCTGTGAATAATGGACAACCTTATTGTCTAAATCAAATCCTCTTGTTTTCTACATCGAGCATTGCTCAAGTAGACTTAGAGTGAAATGATTAATGAAGCGTTGCTTAAGTATATATTGATACCCTCCCTACCATTATCTTTGTATTTCTTGTCAATAAGGGGGAGAGAAAGTGAAATGAAACATTGAAAAGAAAAGTTGATTGAAGAGAAGATTCTCATTTTGACATTGATGAATTCATTTTAAGAAGATATTTAAGGTATTGACAACAAAATACAAAGGGGAGACTGTGGGGACCACTTTGTGTATAAGGTTGTATTTGTTGTCAATAGTTGTCAATGAAGATCAAAATTAGTGAGATCAAGAAGTACTCTAATGAAATGGAGGAATGGAAATTCAGATTATTGTTGTATTGATCATAAGTTCAAAGAACATGTGTCAAAGGTGACACATTGTTTACAACAGTGAATAATGGTGAGGTATAATCCATCTGAGGATGATTAAAGAAGAATGGGGATTTGATGAAGACCATGCAATTCTTCATGATTGCATGAGAGGCATGCAAGAGACTTCTTGAAGAATAGAATCGTATGATTTGCCTGAAGTATATAATGATGCATGAAGAAGAAGACATGATGATTTGATGAAGACCATGTAATTATTCATGATTGCATGAGAACCATGCAAGAGACTTCTTAAAGAATAGAATCGTATGATTTGCATGAATTAGAGAATGACGGTTGAAGAAGAAGACAGTGTGGAAGGGATTGGAATTCTGAGATGGCCATGCACTTCACATTGTCTCAAAATATGATGATGCTAAATCTGATCTATCAAAGGATATATATCACGATAGTATAGTTTGTGATGAAAGAAGAAGAGTTTTTGAAGAATCCAAATCACATAAAAGAAGCATGAAGTTTATGGCCGAAGCATATATTGAAGGTGGCACCGTTTTTCAGTGTTTGCCAAATTTTTAGGCCTGAAAAATCGACAAAAGGGAAAAACAGTGTTTTTGGGAAAGGGACTTGCGCACCGGATATGTTTCGCACAAGTTACTTTCACACTGTTGAATTGAAGGAGAGGAAACTTGTGCGCCATATGTTTTTCAAGATCAGAACATCAAAATATGGAAAAGGAATAAGGGTCGTGAAAGTTTTGGGTTTGGTCACGCAAGTGACTAGCGCGGAAAAAGGGACTTGTGCGCCGATTACTTGGAGGCTTGGGAACTTGTGTGCCTATTTTTTTCAAGATCAGAACTTCAAAATTTGGAAAAGGAAAGAGGGTCGCGCAAGTATTGGTTTGATTATGCAAGTGAGTTGCGTGAAAGAGGCTTGGGTAGTTGGAGTTGCGAGCTAGAACTTGCGCGTCGAGGGGAGACTTGTGTTCCATCACGCAGGGTGTCCAAATGCCTATAAATACAGGTCGACCCCTCCTCATTCTGCATGAGCTCAACACTTAGAGAAAATCAGAGCTCACATCGTGTAGGTGTGCTGGTCGCGCAAGTGTTGTGTAGGTCGCGCAAGTGTAAGTTGCATGATAGTTGTTTGCTGCTCATCCAAGGTGTTTTGTTCGAGAAAGAGATTGGGTCACGCAAGTTTGAAGTTGAAGGAGTTAGTGTCGCGCAAGTGGGTGAGGTGAACTTGCACGCCGGTTTGGACTTGCACGCCGAGACTTGTGTGACATCTTGAGACTTTCAAGCCAGGATTGGGGAAGCGAGCCTGGTATTGTTGAATCCCGTTGGTCTTTTTGGAGCTGCACAAAAGTCAGAAGATTTCCCGATACCTTCGGTGCAAAGTGAGATTAAAGAGGAAATCTAAAGGATAAATGCATGATATCATGCATGCATGGAGAACTGATAAGAAATCAAATAAGTGGTTGTGATTCAGGAAAACAAAGACAAGAGGATCTAGTGCGTTCAGTCATTGCACTAATGAAAAAGGATTGTACTGAAAAGGGCATCAACTCAGAACCCTGATGCAAGAAAAGTCTCTTTTTGAACATGAGACAATGAACTTCATGTCTATCTGATGAAGATACCTTCACATCTATAAAATGAGTGGGACTTCACCAAAGGTAGTGAGCTAGGGGGAGTCAATGGGAGTGACTCAAGGGATGCAGTGAGCTATCCCTAAACTTTTGTAAAGGCAGTGAGCATGGGACAGAGTGACTATTCCCAAACCTTTTTAATCCACAACTTGTGAAGATTAGTGGAATTTTTTAATACCAGAAACTTTTCAGCGTATTCTCCTTGGATGTAGCCATTAGTGGTGATCCAAGTAAAAATTATTGTGTCACCTCTTTGCATGTGAATGTTTCATTACTGATCATATCCATCGTACAGGTTTAACTAGTTCCTACCAATGTGGGAACAAGATCCTTGTTTTTAAAAGAAAAAGTTGACACCCTGATTCACCCCTCCCCTCTCAGGGTGTCCTAGAGTCCTACACCTTCTACCCACATGGCGCAACAGTGGCGCGCCCCTCCGGTGGCTTGGTAGGACGCCTTCCTCCGCCACAACCCACCTTGGCCATGGACCGGTTCTCCACGTGGCACGACGTCGCCGCACCCCTCTCAAGACCCGACGGCCTTTGCACCGCCGGTTTCCTTCACGACTGGATTTCTTCGTCGTCGAGCCGATGCCAGCCACTATTGCTCTACTGCGGTCCTCTCTTACAGTAGTTCTGTTGCGCTGCCTCCATCGTCAACAAGCGAGATAGAATAAAGGGGGAGGGTCGGGTCGTGTTCGTGCAGTCCGAGCCCTCCTCATTATGGTGATATCAATAGGAAGTTCTCAATTCATAATTTGAACGACGATGAATGGAGAGTAAAACTCATACATAGAACAATCCCAACCTCGCTTGTCGATCATTTACGGTGGAAGGAGAGGAATAACGGACATCGATTCATGGACATTGGGAAGCATCCGGGGTAGGAGTCCGAGAAATAATCATCGGCGGTGTTCTTCGCGGTCGACTCCTTATCTTTTTGCTCGGTCGAAGATCAAATAAATAGTTCACCATTCATCAGTGGATGATGAAGAGGCGTTCTTATCATTCTTCGTTGAGAGATATTTCTCCAAGGGTTCTCCAAGATCTTCCAACCCCTCTCTCAAGCTCCACCAAAAGTATTTCCAACCAAAAATAATGGGTTATGTTAACCCATTATTTAATTTTTTGGACAAAGAATTCAAAAGAATTCAAATGAGTTTTAAATTAATTAAGTGAATAATTGGTGAAAGTATTCTTAAGAAAATATTGGTGCTTCGAGTTCAACGGTGCCCTCATATTTCAATTCCAAGCACCAGTTAAAAAGTTATAAAATCTCACTCGCACATTTACTGAACGTACCTGAACAAAACTTCATAAATTGATTCTGGGCACACCGAACCTCGGAATCAAGCACCGTAAATTTTCATGGGCTCGTAAAAATCCCATGAATTTAAGAAAACAATTTCAATGGAATTTCTCAGTCTTTACATTCTCCCCACCTCAGGGCTTTATGTCCTTGTAAGCTATAACTCGAACTAAGGGAACAAATGGGGGTACTGAGAACACATCTGAGCCTCCTGCTCCCATGTGCTCTCCTAGAGGTTCCTGTGCTGCCAGCAAACGTGCACCAGAGGTATCGACCATCCACATAGTACTCACTCCTGTCGATCCTCAATCTCTACTAGAACCTCCATGAAAGTCGACTCGTCATCGATGTCCAGCTCTCCATGGTCGATGATGTGGAAAGGGTCATGCAAGTATCTCCTCAGTTGAGATACGTGGAAGACGTCGTGAACCTGGTGCAACTGAGGTGGAAGAGATAAGCGGTAAACCACCTCGCCTACTCTGCTGAGGACCTAGAAAGGTTTGATGAATCGCGGAGATAACTTTCCACCTCAGGAAAATCTCCGTAGACCTTGTCGAGGTGAGACCCATAGAAATACGTGGTCACCATCCTTGAACTCCATAGGTCTCCATCTCCTGTCAGCATATGACTTCTTCCTACTCTGTGCAGTCTTCATCTGCTCCTGGATGATCTGCACCTTCTCCGTGGTATCTCGTACCATCTCTGGTCCCACTAGTGCTGACTCCCCTAGGTCTATCCAGCACAGTGGTGATTTTCAAGGTCGACCATACAAGGCCTCAAAAGTTGCCATACCAATGGTGGAGTGATAGTTGTGGTTGTATGCAAACTCCACCAAAGGAAAATGGTCCTCCCGGCTGCAACTGAAGTTGAGGACACATGCACAGAGCATGTCCTTGAGGTTCTGGATGGTCTGCTCAGTCTGGACATCTTTCTGAGGATGGAAAGCGGTGCTCAGACATAGTTGCGTCCTGAAAGCCACATGTAACCCCTTCCATAGCCGGGAAGTAAACTATGTGTCATGGTTAGAGACAATATAAGAAGTTACTCCATGAAAATACACAATTTCCAGCACATAGAGGCATCCCAATCTCTCTACTGAGCCCTGATCTCTGATCATTAGGAAGTGGGCCGACTTGGTGAGTCGGTCAACGATCACACATATCAAATCGGGACTCCTGGATGTACGTGGAAGACCCATCACTAATTCTATGGATATCACATCCCACTTCCACTCTGGGACCTCTAAGGGTTGAACCAAGCCTGCTGGTACCTGGTGCTCCACCTTCACTTGCTGACAAGTGAGGCATCATGAGAAAAACTCTGCTACTACCTTCTTCATACTTGGCCACCAATGCTATTGTAAAGACCTGTAAAATTCAAGGGAAATTTTTTTAATTTTCTTTGGGATTTTACAAGGATGTAGTTTCTGATGGCACCTGATTCTGAGGACCGATGTGCCCGGAATCAATTTTCAAAGTTTAGCTCGGGTACGTTTAGTGAAGGAACGAGCGTGGTTTTCTAACTTTTGAACCGGTGCTTGGAATCGAAATCTGAGGGCACTGACGGAACTGCAGCATCGGTAATTGATTAGGAACACCTATTCTGGAGTTTTGTTTACTTGGGTGTGGTTATTAAAATAATTGGTTAAGTATTGAATAAAAATAAAATTTTTGCAACCAATTTTATTTTTTTATCTAAGTAGTTATATCCTATGTAAGGGAGTTGGGGTGGGACCCACTGGTTTTTAACTACCCACGTGTGGATAAATGTGAGGTGGGCCCCACAAGATCCCCACCCCTTCACTTTTTCCATAACTCCTCACCTCCCTATTTAATTTCGTAAACTCATCTTAAATTGAGTAACACACCCGCAACCCTACTTAATGCCAAGTCAAATCTCGAATTTATTTGGTTTATTAAATGCCTCATTAATTGGTCAACACATGTTAATTAATTCGTGATTTCATTTTGAATTTTTTTTTTGAAAGGGGTGACATGAGGAATAAAATAAGGGAAACCTTATTTTATTTTTTGTTGTTTGTTGTGCGAGAAGATTTGGGGAGAAATACTCTTGTCTTGAAGAACGTTCTTCTTCATGAAGAACGCCAAGGCTCCGAAGAAGAACATCGACTCGATAATCACGGTTCTTTATCCTCTTCTTCCTCCATGACAAGGGAGAAGTCGCTGACCGTGGTGATCATCGCCAATGACAACGTACCTTCCTTCTTCATCTCCACAATAAGTGAGAAGACATAGTTTCCTCCTTGGACGCACCCCGACGTCCACGAAATCTACGTTTGACCCCCGCGACGTCGTTCTCCGCGACGCCCGACGTGTGACGTCGAATATCCAGGTAGGGGTTAATTGTTTTATTTTCTGTGAATTATTTTCTTGTCGTTCTTCGTCTTTATTTTATGGCCGCCTATTATCGGATTAATGGGAGGAGGCCAGACCGCACGAACACGGCCGAACCTCCTCTCCCTTTGATGATTGTACTTGTTTCAGTATGAGCAAAGGCGGCACGGTGCGGCGGCACCGCGTGGAAACAATGAAGAACAGGCGAAGAAGCGTGGCACCGTCACGCCGCGTCGTTGGGGTCGGACGAAACCGCGGCCGGAGTCGGGGCTAGAGAGGCGATTCTAAGACTCTTTAGTTGGTTTATTGGTTTTCGGATCGACGGTCGATGATGAAGTGGGCCTCAAAGGCATTTTGAACCCTTCGCAGTAATCAAAGGGTCCCGGGAGAGCCGCAGGTGCAGACGGCGGGTAAAACGGACCACCAGAGCGTATCTGGTGGTCCGCGGAAGGCACTGCCGGCACGCACCGCCAGTGCGACGATGCTGAAGGCCGGCGGTGGTGGCGGGATGACCGGATCCTGCGGACGTGCGGGATCCGGGGTAGACGCGCCGGCCAGCGTCGCGTCCGCTAGCAAGGGGCGGGGGAAGTGCACCCCCCGCGTCTGCTCAGCGTGTGGCACCTGCTGAGCCAGACCGGCCGCACCGGGCCAGGCCGCCCAGGCCAAGCCGGGCCGTTCCCTAATAGGCCGGACCCAGACCTGGGTCGGGTCGGCCCGGTTCGGGCCGACCAGGGGGGTTGGGTCGGGCCGGGCTGGGCCCAGACCCCCCATTTCAGACTATTTTCAGTCATTTGCCCATATCTTGGGATTCAGACCTCCGATTGATGCACCGTCATTTGAGTTGGGATCCTTGGAACGATATGGTCGTTTCGGTATACTACACTTAAGGTTTCAGAGAACTTTGGGTACATCGGGGTTGGTTTGAACATGAAACCAACCGGGCCCTCGGAGCAGAAACGCTTATAACTTGAGCTCCGGATGTCCGATTGACATGTCGTCGACTTTGTTGGATTCCTCTTAGTGAGAAGGTCCTTTTGGATTACTCCTCTAGAGGTTTGGATGCAGATGGAGTGTGTTCGGGTTGGTTTTGATTTAAAAACCAACTGGGCCCCTGGAACAAAAAAGCCAATAACTCTCAGACTGGGTTTCCGATTGACGCGTCGTCTGTCGCGTTGTGTTACTTTTGACGGGACGGAACTTTGGGATACATCAACTCCGGAATACGTGTCATTTGATGTATCGAACTCTTGACTCGTGGAGTGGACCCTCCCTGAACGAGCGTGCTATGTGTGGAAGCCCTAGATCTGGCTGCGACTGCGACGATGATGACTTTCCTACTGGAATCCACCGTGGGTTCGATGACGACGACAACCATACGGGAATCCTCCGTGGGTTCGGCGGTGACAACTATGGTACTTTCAATCATTATGAAACCCTAGAGCTGGCTGAGACTTGACGACTGCTGATCGATCGACTTGGGGTTTTTCGGATTTCCCAATGGGGAGCGCTTGGTTATAGCGGCAGACCCATGGCGGAGGAGTGCTTGGTTGTAGCGGCAGACCTACGGCGGAGGAGCGCTTGGTTGTAGCGGCAGACCCGTGGTACTCGACAGAAGGAGTACCTCTGGAGGCTATGAGGGGGATCGCTTGGTTGTAACGGCAGACCCATGGTGGGAGTTCTTGGTTGTAGCAGCAGGCCCACATTACTCGACAGCTAGAGTACTACAGCAGTCCAAGGTTAGTGGGAAGAGCTTGGTTGTAGAAGCAGGCCCACAGTACTCGACAGGTGGAGTACTACAGCAGTCCAAGGTTAGTGGGAAGAACTTGGTTGTAGCGGCAGGCCCACTATACTCAATAGAGGAGGAGTTCCCCAGCAACAATGGTTTCAAAATCATGATTAAATCCTAGTTTGAGTTGAGCCTTGACTTTCAATCATTATCTTTGATATGATTGACTTGTTTTCCTATGTGGATTGTTTTGTGCTTTCCTGTGTGGATTGGGTTCTATTATCCTGTGTGGATGTGATCCAACTTGGGCTCGGATGTTGGAGCCGAACTGGAATTGATGACTTATGTATATATATGGGAAAATACCTAAGTACTGTTGGATGTTACTTCGTGATTGTATATTTCCTTTGTAGATTATCCTTTGTGGATTTTGGGAGACCTTCGGGGGTCTCGGGGTCCCTACTGAGTAGCATATACTCACCCCTGCACGGGTTGTGCCCGCACTACGTTGTGTTGGATGCAGACGACAGGTAGCACTGATCGTGGTTGAGGCTTGTGGAGCTAGTCGGTACCTGGAGGTGGACCATTGGGCGGGACATACACGGAGCGGACGGTTGGACCGAGGAGCTGAGGAGGCTATCTGCACCCACCCTTCGGGTGGGACTTCTAGTGGACGGCTCAACCTTACTGCTTTACTTTCAGTTGTTGTACTTTCTTTCCAGTTGTACTTTACTTTCAGTTTGGGTTTGTATTCTAGCCCATTTACTTTCCGCACTTACTATTGTACCCAGTTTTACTTAGTGTTACTTCTGCTTGCTTACTTTGTGGTGTTTTTTTTACTTTTATAAAGGCAATGCCTTCCCAGTTATCAGGATTTATGCCTTTGGTGCTAGTCGCCAGCCCCTGGCCTATGGAAGGAGCACTTGGGGTAGTCACGGAACGGGCCCCGAGGACGGGTCGTGACAAATTGGTATCAGAGGAGTTTGGTTCTACCGCAGAACTTAGTAATCTGATCTTTATTCTATGTGAATCAATAGTGTTAAGGGTATTGAGTGTGGTTATCAGTCCAGGGAGTCCAGTGTTGGTGTGGCGGCCGACGTATCCATACACCAGGACCCTGACTTCTTATTTCCGACTCAATGCACGAAAACATTGATTGCATGTGTGTTTCAAAAGTTTTCTTTGTGATTACTTTTTGTCAGCTCACCGGGTATACTATTTTGACTGTGGAGCACCTATTTCTTTTTAGGATGGCCCCACGATGGTAGCCAGCTAGGGTTCCGAGCTTTGTGCGAGACGATAGCCCACCGAGCGACAAGGCCTCGGTGCAGGGCCCTTTGATAGTGGAGGCACCGGTGGTACCTCTACCCACCGAGCCACTGATGCTACCAGCCCCAGCTGCTGAGAGTGCACGTCGCTTTAGTGTACTACACGAGTTTCAGCATCAAATACTGCCCAGGTTCCATGGGGAGACGGACCCTCAGGTAGCTGAGGATTGTCTGGAGGCTGTGGTTCAAGTTTTCAGGTTAGTGGGGACACCAGCTGACCTCATGGTGATCCTTGCAGCGAGCCTCCTGCATGCGTCAGCAGGAAAATTGTGGATCTTGATGCTTCAGGTGAATGATGAGGCATCACTCCTCTAGACGGACTTTGAGAGCCTCTTCTTCTTGGATTTCTTCCCAGCCACCCTCTGTGCGGTGCGCATGCAGGAGCTACTACAGCTGCGGTAGGGCAGCATGGCGGTAGCCCAGTACTCGACGAGGTTTACCGATCTCTCGCGCTATTCCACAGACATGGTACGGGACCCATTCTTTAGGGCCCGAACCTCGAGCAGGGGCTCAAGTGAGAGATCAGAGCTTCAGTTGTTTCTCATAGCATCCCGACACAGACAGGGGTGTTGGAGCGAGCCCTCTTAGTGGAGAGTTTCCTTGCTGAGCAGTCTCCAGCAGCAGGACCCACCACTAGCCGGCATGTGGTAGAGTCTTCTGCAGGGGGCAGTAGACAGATGATGCAGAGGTCCACGAGGACTAGACCTACAGGTGTTCGACCGCATGACACATGATCATTTGTGCGAGGCACCTGGGGTGGAGAACAACTTACCATGAGCGGACAGTTTTACTCCTACGGTGGGGTTGGTCACATGGCTCGTGACTGTCCGACCCTCCATACAGATGATCAGCAGATAAACGAAGGACCTCCCAGCCAGAGGCAAAGGTTCAATCGAGGCGGACCACAAGGAGCATAAGACTATGGCAGGGGAGCTAGTCGTGCAGCTGGAGGTGGACGACGCTTCGAGGTGTTGCCACCACCACCACCAGGAGGTCCACCCCGACCCCAGGGAACTGGTGGACATGGGAGAGCTCAACTTCTGGTAGCTGAGGTATTTGACTATGGAGCTCTGGAAGCTGGCGGACAGGATTGAAACTAGTTCCAGGCATGGAGGCCTTTGTTGATGGCGCTTCTATCTTTCTTTTTGTTGGGGTTGTATGTGTCTTTGTACTTGAGTTGTAGTAATAAAAGACAACTTTCTTGTGGCGTTTACTTTCCTATCCTATCTTTATGTTGTTACTAAGAGGTTCCGGTTTAAAAACTATTTACTTGACCCTCACTTTGAGATACCTACTGGAGGAGACCCAGTGACCACACACTGATGACGAAAGTGTGACTCAACCCTTGGAGGCAAGAGTAACAGTTTGATCTCTTGGTAGTAGCATCGAGGCCTTGCGACATCATCCTTGGTATGGATTAGTATCATCCATGTCGGGATTGACTGTATTAGGAAAAGAATGTGGTTCATCCAGGGGATGAGACCAGATTTCTCTTATCAGAAAAGAAGAAATCTTAGAAGCTCTTATAGGACCAGAGAAGGTCCAAGCCATCCAAGAGCGGATGATGACATCTCAGAGCTGGCAAAAGTCTTGTGCTGACAGGAGGCGGAGACCACTAGAGTTCGAGGATGGAGACGACGTCTTCTTGCAGGTCTCACCTCGACATGGATTACGGAGTTTTAGCCACAGCAGCAAGTTATCTTCGCGCTTCATCGGACCCTTCTAGTTCCCCAACAGGGTAGGCGAGGTGGTTTACCGCTGGAACCATCCACCTCAGTTGCATCAGGTGCACGACGTCTTCCACGTATCTCAACTGAGGAGACACGTGCACGACCCGACACATATCATCGACCATGGGGAGCTAGACCTTGATGATGGGGCGACTTTTGTGGAGGTCCCGGTGGAGATCGAGGATTGATAGGATCGGGTCCTACGTGGGCGGTCGATTCCTCTAGTGCGCATCAGATGGAAGCACGGGAACCTCCAGGAGAGCACTTCGGAGCGGGAGGCTCAGATGCGTGCTCAGTACCCACATTTGTTCCCCTAGTTTATGATGTATCTTTACGGGGATGTAAATCCCTGAGGTGGGAGTAATGTAAATACCCTTAAAATTCAAGGGAAATTGTTTTAATTTTCTTTGGGATTTTACAAGAACGCAGTTTCTGACGGCACCTGATTCTGAGGCCCGGTGTGCTCGGAATCAATTTCTGAAGTTTATCTCGGGTACGTTCAGTGAACGAACAAACGAGTTTTTCTAACTTTTGAACTGGTGCTCTGAATCGAAATCTGAGGGCACCGATGAAACCACAGTGCTGGTAATTGCTTAGGAACACCTATTCCGGAGTTGCGTTTTCTCGGGTGTGGTTATTAAAATAATGGGTTAATTATTAAGCAAAAATAAAATTTCTGCAACCATTTTTTTATCTAAGTATCTATATCCTATGTAAGGGAGTTGGGGTGGGACCCACTAGTTCCTAACTACCCACGTGTGGATAAATGTGAGGTGGGCCCCACAAGATCCCAACCCCTTCACTTTTTCCATATCTCCTCACCTCCCTCTTTAATTTTTTAAACTCATCTTAAATTGAGTAACACACCCGCACCCCTACTTAATGCCAAGTCAACTCTTGAATTTATTTGGTTTATTAAATGCCTCATTAATTGGTCAACACACGTTAATTAATTCGTGATTTAATTTTGAATTTTTTTTGAAAGGGGTGACATGAGGAATAAAATAAGGGAAACCTTATTTTATTTTGTGTTGTTTGTTGTGCAAGAAGATTTGGGGAGAAATACTCTTGTCTTGAAGAACATTCTTCTTCGCGAAGAACTCCAAGGCTCCGACGAAGAACACCGACTCAGCAATCACGGTTCTTCGTCCTCTTCTTCCTCCACGACAAGGGAGAAGTCGCCGACCGCGGTGATCATCGCCAATGACAACGTACCTTCCTTCTTCATCTCCGCAATAAGTGAGGAGACATCGTGTCCTCCTCGGACACACCCCAACGTCCACGGAATCTACGTCTGACCCCCGTGACGCCGTTCTCTGCGACGCCCGACGTGCAACGTCAAATATCCAGGTAGGGGTTAATTGTTTTTTTTCGTGAATTATTTTCTTGCCGTTCTTCATCTTTATTTTATGGCCGCCTATTATCTGATTAACGGGAGGAGGTCGGACCGCACGAACACGGCCGAGCCTCCTCTACCTTTGATGATTGTACTTGTTGCAGTTCGAGCAAAGGTGGCGTGGTGCAGTGACACCACGTGGAAACAATGAAGAACGGTCGAAGAAGCGCGGTGCCGTCACACCGCACCATTGAGGTCGGACGAAACCATGGCCGGAGTCGGGGCCGCAGAGGCGATTCAAAGACTCTGCAGTTTGTTTATTGGTGTGTGGATCTACGAGCGACGACGAAGCGGGCCGCAAAGGAGTTTTGAACCCTTCGCAGAAATCTATGGGTCTCGGGAGGGACGCAGGCACAGACGGCGGGTAAAACGGACCACCGGAGCGCGTCTGGTGCTCCGCGGAAGGCGCTGCCGACGCGCCCCACCGGCGTGGCGGCACCGGCCGGCCACCCGGAGGCGGCGGTGGGATGACCGGATCCCACGGCCGAGTGGGATCTGTGGGAGACATGGAGGCCAGCGTCGCGTCTGCTAGCAAGGGGCGGGGGCAGCAAACCCCCCACATCCGCTCAGTGCGCGGCACCCGCTGAGCCAGACCAGCCGCACCGGGCCTGGCCGCCCAGGCTGGGCAGGGCCGCGCCTTGATGGGCCGGACCCGGACCCGGGTCGGGTCGACCCAGTTCGGGCCGACCCGGGGGGTTGGGTCGGGCCGGGCCGGGCCCAGACCCCCCATTTCGGACTGTTTTCAGTCATTTGCCCATATCTTGGGCTTTGGACCTCTGATTGACGCACTGTCAGTTGCGTTGGGATACTTGGATCGAGACGGTCATTTCGGTATACTACAATAAAGGTTTTTGAGAACTTTGGGTACGGCCGCGTTGGTTCGAACACGAAACCAACCGAGCCCTTGGAGCGGAAACGCTTATAACTTGAGCTCCGGATGTCCGATTGACGCGCCGTCGACTTTGTTGGAATCCTCTTAGTGAGACAGACCTTTTGGCTTACTCCACTTAAGGTTTGGACACAGCTGGAGTGTGGTCAGGTTGGTTTTGACTTAAAACCCAACCGGGCCCCTAGAACGAAAAGGCCAATAACTCTCAAACTGGGCGTCTGATTGATGCTCCGTCTGTCGCGTTGTGTTCCTTTTGATGAGAAGGCACTTCGGGATACATCAACTCCGGACTACGTGTACGTTGATGTATCGACCTCTTGGCCCATGGAGTGGATCCTCCCAGAACGAGCGTGCTGTGTGCGGAAACCCTAGAGCTGGTTGTGACTGCGATGACGATGACTTTCGTACTGGAATCCTCCGTGGGTTCGACGAAGACGACAACCGTATGGGAATCCTTCGTGGGATCGACGGTGACGACTATGGTAATTTCAATCATTATGAAACCCTAGAGCTGTCTGAGACTTGACGACTACTGATCGATTGACTCGGGGTGTTTCGAATAGCCCAGTGGGGAGCACTTGGTTGTAGCGGCAGACCCATGGAGGAGGAGAGCTTGGTTGTAGCGGCAGACCCACGGTACTCGACAGAAGGAGTACCTCTGGAGTCTATGAGAGGGATCGATTGGTTGTAGCGGCAAACCCATGGTGGGAAGCGCTTGGTTGTAGCAGCAGGCCCACAGTACTCGACAGCTGGAGTACTACAGCAGTCCGAGGTTAGTGGGAAGCACTTGGTTGTAGCAGCAGGCCCACAGTACTCGACAGGTGGAGTACTACAGTAGTCCAAGGTTAGTGGTAAGCACTTGGTTATAGCGGCAGGCCCACTATACTCGATAGAGAAGGATTTCCCCAGCAGCAATGGTTTCGAAATCATGATTAAATTCTGGTTTGAGCTGAGTCTTGACTTTCAATCATTATCTTCGATATGATTGACTTGCTTTCCTATATGGATTGTGTTGTGCTTTCCTGTGTGGATTGGGTTGTACTATACTGTGTGGACGTGATCGAACTTGGGCTCGGATGTTGGAGCCGGATTGGAATTGATAACTTAGGTATATGTATGGGAATATACCTAAGTAGTGTTGGATGTTACTTTGTGATTGTATCTTTCCTTTGTGGATTATCGTTTGTGGATTCTGGGAGACCTTCGGGGGTCTCAGGGTCCCTACTGGGTAGCGTATACTCACCCCTTCACGGGCAATGACCGCACAATGTTGTGTTGGATCCAGACGACGGACAGCGCTAATCGTGGTTGAGGCTTGTGGAGATAGTCGGTACCTGGAGGTGGACCACTGGGCGAGACGTACATGGAGCAGACAGCTGGACCGAGGAGCTGAGGAGGCTATCTATACCCACCCTTCAGGTGGGACTTCCAGTGGATGGCTCGACGTTGCTGCTTTACTTTTAGTTGTTGTACTTTCTTTCCAGTTGTACTTTACTTTCTGTTTGGGTTTGTATTCTAGCCCATTTACTTTCTGAACTTACTATTGTACCCAGTTTTACTTAGTGTTACTTCTGCTTGCTTACTCTGTGGTGTTTTGTTTACTTTTATAAAGGCAATGCCTTCCCAGTTATCAAGATTTATGCCTTTGTTGCTAGTCGCCAACCCCTGGCCTATGGAAGGCGGGCTTGGGGTAGTCACGACACGGTCCCCGAGGACGGGACGGGACAGCTGTCGTCTGAGGTCCTGGTACATCTTCGCCAAAACTAAATGTACCACTAGAGGGGAAGTGTGGAACTCCCTCAACACCTCCTTCTGAAGTGCAAATGGTACCAAGGTATGTCCTCTGAAGAGGATGACGTGCTCTCCACCTTCAAAAAATCCATCAGGTGCATGCCCTGTGGATATCTGAGCACATCGTGTCTCACAGTCAGTGTCTCCACGTTGTGCCTCCCTGAATCACTGAAGAAGTGGAATAGTTACTGTAAGAGACTGAAGAAAAGCTTCCCCATATTGGTCCACATAAGAAATTTTTAAAGCATCCAGCTATTTTGTCGCCTCTCCTAGCAGTTGTATACCTGTCCTCCTACTGAGCACATCTGCAACAACATTCCCCTTCCTAGGAGTATAGACTATATCGAAGTCATAGTCTTGGAGGAACTCAATCCATCGCTGATGTCTCAGGTTCAGGTCCTTTTTAGATAAAGTATACCTGAGACTCTTGTGATCAGAGTAGACTGTAAAATGCTTACCCATCAGATAGTGTCTCCACATCTTCAAGGGGAAGACCACTGCTGATAACTCCAAGTCATGGTTAGCGTAGTTCTGCTCGTGTTGTCTCAGTTGCCGAGAACCATACGTGATCACTGCTCACTCCTGCATCAGGACACACCCAAGTCTGGTCCATGATGCATCGCAGTAGACTACATACCATACGCCTTCCTCTGGAATCCTCGATATGGGGGCACTAGTCATCCTCTGTCTCAGCTTCTGAAATATTTTCTGGCATATCTCCGACCACAAGAAGGGTTTCCCCTTCTTCATCAAGGCTGATAGTGGTGCTGCAACTCTGGAGAAGTTTGGCACGAATCTCCGGTAGTATCTAGCCAAGCCCAGGAAACTCCGTACCTCTGTCACGCTCCTAGGTGGCTCCCAAGCAAGTACCGCCTCAATATTCGTTGGATCCACTGCAACTCCAGCCTCCAAGATGACGTGTCCCAAGAAGTGAACCTCTTGAATCCAAAACTGTCACTTCGAGAGCTTACCATAAAGCTAGTGCTCTCGAAGTGTGTCCAGTACTACCTACAAATGGTAGGCATGCTCCTCCTCAGTAGTCGAGTAAATCAGAATGTCATCGATGAAGAATACGACAAAGTGATCGAGGTATGGCTGGAAGATCATGTTCATGAGACACATGAACACTGCTGGAGTGTTGGTTATGCCAAAGGGCATAACCAAGAACTTCTAATGGACATACTGACACCTGAAGACCATCTTCAGCACATCCTCGTCTCGAACTCTAAGCTGGTGATAGCCTGATCTGAGGTCTATTTTAGAGAACCATCGTGCTCCCTTCAGCAGATCAAAGAGGTCGTCAATCCTTGAGAGTGGGTACTTTTTCTTCACATTCACCTGGTTCAGGTGATGGTAGTCGACACAGAGACTCAATCTCCCATCCGCCTTAGAGAATAGAATCAAAGCTGCCCAGGTAGAAAAACTGGGCTGAATGAATCCATTCCCATACAAGTCCTCCAGTTGTACCCACAACTCACGAAGCTCAGCGGGAGCCATCCGATATGTTGGAGTACATATCAGTGTCATCTCAGGGTACAGTTCAATGTAGAATTCCACCTCTCTACGAGGAGGTATTCCTGGAACATTGTCAGGGAAAACATCCGTGTACTGGTCCACCACTACAGGATAGCTTGGACTCTCCACATCTACTTCTTTGAGGGTAAGGCAGGCCAACTGATGAGTGATCGGTTGCACCCTCCTCCAAGTAAGTCTTTACTATGCTGCAAAGGTTCCCTTCTCGCCGGTGAAGGTAAACCTGGTCCCATCGGTGTAGACACACCGCACTTTGTGCCTAATACAGTCAATCTAAGCATGGACTGTAGATAACCAGTCCATACCCAAGATGATGTCGTAAGGCCTCAACACTGCTACAAGGAGATCCCAGTCGATGCTCTCACCTCCTAGAGTAAGCTCATAGTGATGGAACCAGTGCGTGATTTTCGAGTCTGCTTATGTAGGAGTCTCTAGCTGTAAGGATTGATCCAATGGCTCCATCGTAATCTCTGAGCTCCGAACAAGGGCAGTGTCTATGAAGGAGTGACTGGAACCTGTGTCTATAAGAACTGCAGCTAAGGTAGAGTATACACATATCATACCTTGAATCATCTCTGGAGTGCCATGGTCATATTCCTCAGCTGCCTAAAGTTGAGCTCTCCCCTGTCCACATGCTCCCTACGGTCTGGGTGGACCTCCTGGCGGTGGTGGTGGTAAAACCTCGTAACATCATCCACCGCCAGCTGCACGACCAGCTCCTATGTCACGTATGCCTGTTCCCTACGGACCACCTCGATTGAACCTCGGCCTCTGCCTGGGAGGTCTCTCAACTGTCTGTTGATCATCTGAATGGCAGGTTGGACAGTCACGTTCCATGTGACCCTGCCCACCGCATGAGTAACACTGTCTGATCCTGGCATATATGTCACTACCCCGAGTTCCCCGCACAACAGATCCTGAGTCTTGTGGTCATCCACCCATGGGTCTGGCCCTCTTGGACCTCTGCATCATCTGTCTACTGCCAGCTGTAGAAGACTCTGTTGCATGTCGACTAGTAAAGGGTCTTGTCGCCAGAGACTGCTCATAAAGGAAACTCGCCACTAGGAGGGATCTCTCTAACACCCCTTTCTATGTCGGGATGATGAGGGAGATCATCGAGGCTCTGATCTCTTTCCTGAGCCCTTTCTCGAAGGTCTGGGCCCTAAATAATGGGTCCCGCACCATATCTGTGGAGTAGCGCGAGAGGTCGGTGAACCTTGCTGAGTATTGTGCTACTGTCATACTACCCTTTTGTAGATGATGTATCTCCTGTATTCACACTGCTCGAAGGGTTTCTGGGACAAATTCTGCCCAAAATAGTCTCTCGAAGTCTGTCCATAGAAGTGTTGCCTCGTCGTGAACCTGGAGCATCAGGATCCACCATCTTCCTGTTGTTTCCTCAAGGATACTCGCAGCAAGGATTATCATGAATTCTACTGGTGTCCCTACCAGCCTGAAGACTCTCACCACAACCTCCAGCCAATCCTCAGCTGCATGTGGGTCTGTCTCTTCCCGGAACCTGGGTGTCATTTGGTGCTGGAACTCATAAAACATGCTCAAGCGGCGTGCATCGTCTACTGCTAGGGCTGGTGGCATCGGTGGCCCAATGGAAAGTGGTACCATTGGTGCCTCCGCTAGTAAAGGGCCTTGAACCGAGGCCTCATCACTCGGTGGGCTGTCAGATCGTACAACTCTAAGGGCTCTAACTGGTTGTCTGCAGGGAGGCATCCGGAAAGAAACAGATTTGACACGATCAAAAGATTATACCTGGTGAGATGATCTGGTTGAGATGACTTAAGAAAAATTTTAAATACATGCACGCAATCAGTGTTTTCATGCACTAAGTTAGAAATTAGTAGTCAGGGTCTTGGTGTATGGATACGTCAGCCTCACACACCAACACTGGACTCCCTAAACAAAAAACCACACTCAGTACCCTTAACAATATTGCTTCATATAAAAGAATGATCAGAGTCCTAAGTTCTACAACAGAACTGACTCCTTTGATACCAATTTGTCACGACCCGTCCCCCGGGCCCGTATCGTGACTACCCCAAGCCCTCCTTCAGTAGGCCAGGGGTTGGCGACTAGCACCAAAGGAATAAATCCCTAAACTGGGAAGGCATTTTTTTTATAATAGTAAACAAACACAACAAAGTACGTAACTGGAAGTAAAACACTAAGTAAAACTGTATACAAAAGAGTGTACTAAATTTAAAGGGGGTCGGAAATACATGCCCAACAGTAAAGTACAATACAACTAAAATGCTAGAACAACTGAAGAAAATAAGTAAAGCGGCTCCTAGGTCATCCTCCGGGGTTCCCACCTGAAGGGTAGGTACAGATGGCCTCCTCAGCACTCCAAGTCCGTCCGTCTACTCCGTGTACGTCTCGCCGAGTGGTCCACCTCTAGGTACCATCCAGTTTTTCTACTCTCTATCCCGATCAGTGCTGACTTTCGTCTTCAACCAACACAACGAGGTGTGGGCATAGCCCATGCAGGGGTGATTATAGTGATACTCAGTAGGGACCTTGAGACCCTCAAGGTCTCACAAAATCCAATAAGGATAACCAAAAAGTATGAAATCAACGGATAACCCTTACTTAGGATATGCCCATACATATACATAAGTTATTTAGTAACCCATATCAATCATGAGGAAAACACATAAGTCATTGACTCTTCTCAAAACCAGGATTTTATTCTAGGGTGGTAACATGTAACACTACCAATCAAACTGTCGAAACCTCGGCTGTTGGTGTACTCCTCCTCTATAGAGTACTGTGGGCCTACCATGTCACATAGAGGAGCTTCCCACTGTCCTGGACTACTGTGGTACTCCTCCTATCGATTATCGTGCGTCTGCTACACGACACAGAGGCGCTCCCCACTGTGGGTATGTCGCGTCACATAGAGGCGCTCCCTCCCATACCTGTTGAGGTACTCCTCCTGTCGAGTACCATGGGTCTGCCACGTCACATAGAGGCGCTCCCCATTGTGGGTCTGTCGCGTCACACAAATGCGCTTCCCACTGGGCTAGTCAAAACACTCCGAGTTGAAAGGTCAGTAGTCATCAGGTCTCAGCCAGCTACTAGGTCTCCGTACTCCGCACGCTCATCTATGGGAGGATCCGCTCCAAAAGATATTGGTCTATACTCCAACTATCACGTAGTCCCATGTAGAAGTATCTCAAAGGTCTTCCTCGTCATAGGGGTCTCAACGCAATAGACGGTGCGTCAATCGGACGCCCGGTCTATGAGTTATTGGCATTTCCATTCGAGGGGCCCGGTTGGTTTTTAGGTTCAAACTAACTCTACTGTATCCCAAATATGTCCAAACCTCAAGTGGGGTATGCCAAAATAACTGTCTCGCTCTAAGGATTCCATCACCGCAGACGGTTCGTCGATCAGGAACTTGTAGCCCAAGATATGGGCGAAAGGGTGAATTTAGGCCAAAGCGGGTCCGGGTCCGGTCCGACCTAGTCGGACTGACCCGACCCAAGGGTGAGGCCCAGCCCGTGGGCAGCCCATCCCGAGGGAAGCCCGGCAGGCTGGAGGACCTCGTTCCTCAGCTGGTTGGTGGACCGCGTGCCCTGGCTGGCGGCGGCCTGCGTGGCCCAGCTGTCTGGCCTGCGTGGCCCGGCTGGCTAGCCTGCGTGGCCCAGCTAGACACGCATGGGGGGGGGTGTCGCCCCCCCCCCCCCGCCTTCCAAACAGAACCAGCGCTAGGCACAGGTTCAGTAACCTTTGGGACCCGATGGGTCCCGACTTGTCCGGCTGGTCGAGCGGCCAACCAGTTCCGCACCACCGGCGCGGTGCGATGGGGTCGCGCCCCTGCTCCTCCGTCACGGCCCGCCCCGGTCGCGGCTCCCTTGCTCCTCAGGGCGTGAAGGGTTCGTGCTGCTTCATCCAACCCCTGCGGCCCACCTGGTCATGGCCATTCCACCTGCACGGCACAACGGTGTTGCGCCCCTCCGGCGGCCCACTAGGCCGCCTTGCTCGGACGTGGCCCGCACTGGTCGCGGCCCGGTTCTCCGCACGGCGTGATGGCGATGCACCCCTCTAGCGACCCAGAGGCCTTTGCACCGCTGGTTTCCTTTGAGGTCGGCCCGCCGTCGGTCGCCGTTGCTCTGATGCGGTCCTCTCTTCCGGCGGCGCCGTTGCGCCACCGCCCTCATCAACAAGCGAGATAGAACAAAGGGGGAGGGTCAGGCCTTATTCGTGCAGTCTGATCCCTCCAATTTATGGTGATATCAATTGGAATTTATCAATCCATAATTTGAATGATGATGAACGGAGATTAAAACTAATACATAGAACAACCCCTACCTCGCTTTTCGATTGTTGACGGTGGAAGGAGAGGAATGGCGGACGTCGATCCATTGACTTCGGGAAGCATCCAGGGTAGGAGAACAAGGAAGAAGCATCGTCAGCGTTCTTCACAGTCGACTCATTATCTTTTGGCTCGGTCGAAGATCGAAGAAAGAGTTCGTTGTTCTTCGGTTGTCGATGAAGAGGCATTCTTCACGTTCTTTGTTGAGAGATATTTCTCCAAGGGTTCTCTAAGATCTTCCAACCACTCTCTCAAGCGCCCCCAAAAGTATTTCCAACCAAAAATAATGGGTTATGTTATCCCATTATTTAATTTGTTGGCCAAAGAATTCAAAATAATTCAAATGAGTTTTAAATTAATTAAGTGAACAAATTCAATCAATTAATTGAGAGGGTTGGAAAAATTGATTAGTGGGGTAGGTGGAGAGCTTCATTCCACATAAATGGTGTTTTAAAGGGGGTTTAAAGCCCGTGTGGGATCCACCAAGGATATCCTCCCAAGGGAGGTTATGTGTGGGTGGGCCCCACCACCATAACCTCTCATGGGAGGTTATGGTGTGGTGGCCTCCACCTCTAACCTCCTCTTGGAGGTGTTAACCACCACAAAAATAAAAATAAGTTATCACCTTTTTTTACTTAATTTATTTTAAAACCCCAAAAACTAACTTCCATTCCCAACCACCTTCCGTTGTGGTGAAAGTATTCTTAAGCAAATATCGGCACTGTGAGTTCAACGGTGCCCTCAGATTTCAATTCTGAGTACCGGTTCAAAAGTTATAAAATCCCGCTCACACGTTTACTAGACGTACCCGAACAAAACTTCATAAATTGATTCCGGGCACACCGGTCCTCAGAATCAAGCGCCGTAAATTTTCGCGAACTCGTTTAAATCCCATGAATTTAAGAAACAAATTTCCACGGAATTTACAGGTCTTTACAGTAACAACCAATGTTCTTATAAATAATTTTTTTCATTCTAGAAATAAATATTTAAATTCATTATAAATTTATAATGAAATAATTTATATTTATAGAAATTAATGAATTTATGCTGATGGAATAGTAACTTGACCTTAGGAATAGTAATATGACCATTAGAAAGACTAATATGTCCAATATAATGGTAAAATCATCTATGAGAGTATAAATAAAATTTTTATATCTTATAAGTGTAACCAAGATATATTTAGATCATGGAACAAGTTAAAAAATATTTTGAAAATGATCAATTAATTATTGGTATTTTTGTGAAACATAAATGTTTATTTATAATTTTATTATTAATTAATAGAAATTTTATTTTCATAAAATGGATTCATAAATTAATATTTTATTGTCTTATATTTATAATATAATTTTATGAAACCTTGATTAATTTTTCAAGTTGTTATAAAATCAATTATAGTTTTGAAATTGTTATTTTATGAATAAATTATGATTTTATTTAAAAATTAAATTTATAATATTTTGAAAATTATTTAGATAAAATTAAGTCCATTTTTTAATTCTACACATCTAAAAATGGTTGGGTTATATTTTTGATATTTTTCTGAAATACTTGAATTTTTAGTGAATAGTGAAATACAGTAATTTATGGTATATATATATATATATATATTATAAGTTAAATAAACTATTATTAACATCATGAATAATGTAATCGCTATAATCTAGAACTTTCCTTAATTATTTTAATATATTTTATGAAAATGTTCAAACTATTCATAGTCATGATCCAAATTAATAAACTAATGAATAAAATAATCAAAAACTCCTCTTCTCCTCCACTATAAATACCACACCTCACCCCCTCTTCTCCTCACACCTCTCAAGTTTTTAGAATTGTTTAAATTCTATCTAATACTCTTCCCAAGCCTCTTCCCCATGTCTAAGACCTACTGGTCACACCAAAATCCTAAAATGAAAAGTCTTAAGGAGGTTCTCAATGAGGATAATTCAAGTGGTAAAAATCCTCTTTCATTTTCTTTTATTTTATTTACAATTATTTTTCTTTTATTATAATCTCTCCACCTCCACTTATCCAAGATACATGAAATCTCTAGTATCTTATATATATTTTAATTTTATCATTTTTATGGAAAAATCACCATCATACCTTTTGTCCTATCCCTTTTATTCTAAAAATAAAAAACATCATCCTTGTAGTGTCGAATTACCGACATCGTGGATGATGTGTTTTAAATTTCTATTATTGTCTTCATGGATGGTCATATAACCATTTTAATGGTTGAAATATATTTTAAAGTTTATTATTTGACCTCTTTTATTTATGGCACCTTAGTCGCCTGACACCCTCTCTATGCTCACAGCCTCTCCCCCTTTCTTCTCGGCTCCTGATCTTCTACATCGTGCTTTCTTCTAGGGTTTAGAGTTCCCCCCTATGTCGATGGTCTATTCCTTCTTCTTATGCTCCAGATTTTCTTCTAATTAATGGATTCTTCCCTTAGATTATCTCACCCATGTTAATCACTTCACCCTTCTCGGTGTTACTTATTTGGGTTTCAATCCCAGCTTCCCCTTTCTTTATGTTTCTCTTAGGGTTTTAGCCCTACATTCTCTTTTTTCATTCAACGATGTTGTTCATTATTTTGGGTTTCATCCCCAATTATCTCTTTCTTTATTCATAGTGGTTTTCTTAGGGTTTCATCCCCAGGTCTCACATTTCTCGCTCCATGGTGATTCATGCTTCGTGTATTTTTTGATTTTATCTTTGTTTTTCTTTCATCAGATTGTTTTGGCCCCTTTCATTGTAGTTCCTCACTGCTCTTGCTTCCTGGTTCTTTTCTCCCTCCTGGGTAAGTTGGGTGTGATGATTACCATGGATGTTTTTGAATTTATATGAGGAGAAACATGAGGTTCCGAGAGGCATGACCTGTGGCAGATCTTTCCAGTTCTGATGTCTCTTCTCGTGATGGTGTAGGTGGTGTTGGTCGAAATCGTCTCTGCGGAAGACTACATATAATGGTTCCAATGGTCCTTGTTGATGGTGTTTCATGATGGAAATTATGGTTCGTTTGTTTTTTTGTTCATTTTAATGCTTTTTTCAAATGGATTTGTTGTGGATTGTTTTTGGAATGGTTTTGGTTTTGCTGGTCTGGTTCATGGTCATTCTGATGAAGACTCTTTAGATTGTGGTTCCAACGTTGATGATGTTGTCGATGTTCATTCTAGTTAATGATGTTATCTTATGAAGATGATGATGGTGGATTGTGATGATGGTTATTATAGTGGGTCTTGTCAGTGTGGTGATTATGGGGAGGTGAAAGGAGACATTGGACGTGATGGGTGTGCAACTCGAGGCAGGCATGTGACTCAAGATTCAGAGAAACCAAGATGGGTGATGATGTTTTTTAAAATTTGTAATCTAAAATTTAATTTTGTGGACTCTCGTGCAACCTTTGTTTGAAATTTAAGGTTTCCTACTAATCCTAAAGCGTCTTTTTGAAAATGGAAAAAATCTATTTGGAGTTTAACCTCTTTTATGTTTTGGAATTAACATATATTCATAATATTAAATTATATAACGAAACTAGTTTGTGATTATAAAAGAACCGTCAAAATGATCTAAACGAATATCATTAATGTTTTATCTAATGATTCATCATCATAATTGAAAAAAAAATATCTATGGTGTCATTTAATATTTTGGAAACATATTAATACCATTTCATTCCACTTCTGGAGTTATTCTTTCATTCAACAAGAAAACCTTTTACGAACCAACCATGGAAACCATATGAAGAACGCACCCAAAACAATAGAAATAACAAAATATTGTTAATAAATTGGTGGAATGATGTCATAAAATGATTATATAAGGTGTTTTAAAAATGAATACTTTTCTTTAAAATTTTAATAACACTCTTTTAACCATTATACATGAGTTTTAAACACATTTGAAGTGATACGAACCTGTGGTAAGGGAATTCTTAATCAAATTTCCATTCTTTGGGTTAACCTTCTACTGTATTGACTATGTAGTACTAAGATAATTAGTGAAATGAATTATAATTATATTTTATTTTATTATGTGTATTTATAGTGTATACACATATTCATTTATTTTTATAAATTCTCACTTAAAATATGTGATATTTGTAAGGGACATTTCATAAAAAAATCCTCTTTTAATTTCTTTTCTTTTTTATAAAGGGAATGATTTATATGATATAAGTATTCTTATTTTATGAGTTCTTGGTAATTATTTATGATGAATGGTGGGACCTATATCTCCCTCCAATTCATTGGTTATGTTTAAGTTATAGGTCATTCTTATGGTTACTCCAAGTGTAATTACGATGGTTACACCATAAGGTAGTCGTGAGGGTTACATTGTAAAGTAGTTTTGAGGGTTATAAATCATAAGGTATTCATGAGGTTTAAAAAATTAAGTAAATAATTCCCCAAGATACCTTTATGGTTTTATTTATGTTTTCTATGTTTGATGGAAATCTCTTGTTTCACAAAGTAAGTACAAGATTCTTTATGGGTGGGAAAAATGAATTTGTGAAAATAATTTCATGTGTTTATAAGTATTCATAAACTAATGGTTTATCTCCTTATTTTTGTATCCCTTACTGATATTTTTGTGCTCATACCAAGTTTTAAAACGTTTTTCATAGGTTTTAAGGATAGTTAATATAAAAGGAGAATCCAGGATGAGTGTTGTGATGACTTTTTATGAAAAGATTTCATGTTTTTATTATAAAATTTTGTATTATAAAAAATGGATATTGTTTTAAGTTGTAACCACTTTGTATGATTGTGGGTTTATATGTATGAATTATTTAATAAATTTATAAAACTCTAAACCAAAATTATATTTGGGAATGTAAATAATTTAATTCTAAAAAAATTTACTAGATTATATAATGTTTAAGGTTGGGTCCTTATAGTTGGTATCAGAGCGCATTTTAGATAACATTGGGGGTTAGGATGATTTTAATAGAATAACATAAATGATTATTATATTATGTTTATATTGAAATGTTATAGCATTTAAATATTACCATGTTTATTCATCTAAAATATGTCTATTTAGAATGGTTTTCTAAAGAATAAATAGGGAAGCTGAAGTTCGAAGGCACTGAGAGGCTGATATCTTTCCAAATCCAAAACCTGGGATAGTAGAGATTGGAACTAAGAAATTTGTGATAGTAATGGATCATCTAAAATAAGAAATAAATGGTGGTGGAATCCATTCAAGAGAACAACCATAACTACCACAAAAAAACATGATATTAGTGGAACATTATATGAGGAAACACCCTCAAGATTTCAGTGGATCTTCTGACCTAGTGGTGGCTTAAGGGTGGATTAAATCCCTTTAAAAGATATTTTTTGTCATGTGGTGTTCATATAATCAAAAGTTTAGTCTTTCCATTAATATTTTTGAAGTTGAAGCTAACTAGTGGTGGTCAATGGTCAAGAATATCAGGGATAGTGAAGAGATTTATGTCATGGAATAGGATGAATTTAAAAATATTTTCCTTGAAAATTATTTTTCTAAGGTTGTATAAATTAGGATGGAAAAGATATTCCTTGAATTGAACCAAAAGTAGGAGTATTCAGTGGTCATGTATGAGTCAAACTTCACTAAATCAGCAAGGTATGCTCCAAATCTTATTCGGGATCTTAATAGAAAAAATAAATTGTTTTTACTCAGGATTGAATCCAAGAAATTGAATGGGATTGGATTCCCATGAATTAAAAAGTTATTAAGAACTTTTCTGATGTGTTGAGAGGGTAGAAATGGAGTTTTTAGATGATCATGTGTACTTTGACAACAATCAGAAGAATAAGTCTAGATAGAAAAGTGATGGGTAAGAATCAATCAAGGAAATCTAAAGGTAAGAAAGTCAAGCTTCCAGTTTGTGAAAAGTGTGGTAAAAAGCACCCTGATAAATCCCATAACAAAACTGGGAAGTATTTTCAATGTGGTAAGTTTGGAAAAATGGCATGAGATTATAATGAAAATGAACTTAAGATCAATTACGATAAGAAAACTATAAAGTGTTTCAAATGTGGTGAGATGGGTCATTATGCAAATACCTTCTCAAAGAAAGATCTTAATAATGAAAAATAGCTAGATTATAAATAGAAAGATGAAGTGGGATCCTTTGTGACTACATCAGTAGATGTCAGGCCATCCAATGAAGTGGTATCAGGCACTTTGTTTATTTACTCATATTTCTCTAATTTATTATTTGATATGGGGTCTACACATTTCTTTATTTCTAAGAATTTTTCTAGTAAATTATAAATTTAACCTTAAGAAAGGAGACTAAGACTTATGGTTAAAAAACCATGAGGAAATATTACAGAAAAAAGACATTATAATAATCTTCCTATTATTTTATATGGACAGATATTACATGAAAACCTTGTTATTTTTACCTTAGTAGAGTTTGGTGTTATTCTGGGTATGGATTGGCTTTATGTTTATCATACTAAGATTGATTGTAGATCTAAAGAATTTCGTTTTCAGAAAGAGTTTTAGTTTTTATTCAAGAATCAACCCATACAATTGAAAACATATTATGAATTTGAGAAACTATTAAAAGATGAAAATGAAAGTTATCTTGACCATATTATTGAAAACAAGGTAACTATTAAGATTAATGATGTGCCAGTTGTAAATGAATACCTAGATGTTTTTCCTGATGAGTTTCCTAGTGTTATACCTGATCAGGAAGTTAAATTTAGTATTAACTCGGTACCTGATGCTAATCCAATTTCAAAACACCCTTATCGAATGGCTCAAGTGAAACTTATTGAATTGAAAATTAGTTGTGGAGTTACTTGATAAAGGATTCATTCATCCTAGTACATCACCATGGGGTACTCCTATTTTTTTTAAAACAAATATGGTTCCATGAGAATTTTCATTTATTATAGATCTTTGAATAACATTACTATTAAGAATAAGTATCTTTTTCTTTATATTGATGAATTTTTTGATCAGTTCTAGGGAGCTCAGTATTTTTCCAAGATTGACTTGAGATCTGGGTACCATCAAATAAAGGTGAAAGAGTTTTACATCCCAAAAATAGCATTTTTTACTATATATGGGCATTATGATTTTGTTGTTATTCACTTTGGTTTGGAAAATTCCCCTACTGTATTCATGGATCTTATGAATAGAATATTCCATGAATATTTGGATAAGTTTTTCATTGTTTTTATTGATGATATTTTTTTTCTCTAAAAAAATTATGAGGATAATGAAAAACATTTAAGGATTGTATTGAAAACTCTCAAAGAAAATATTTTGTACAGAAAATTTAGAAAATGTGATTTTTGGTTATAATATATTTCTTTTATTATGTATATTATAAATAAATATAGCATAACAATTGACTTTATAAAAAAAATCGGTTGATTAATGAAAAAGACTTACAAATATTATAAAGATTCATAGTTTTCTTTGATTAGTAAGTTATTACTGAAGGTTTGTTAAAAACTCTATGTAGTTATCTAGCCCACTAACTAACTGAAGAAGAGATTGTTGAATGCTCTAGTTTTGTCCCTACCTTTCAGAAATGGTGAGTTTTTCATCTAAAATTATGATTCATTGAAGGGGATTGGTTTTGTTCTGATGCATAATTATCAAGTAATTGCTTATTATTCAAGACAACTTAAACCTCATGAGTTAAATTATCCCACGCATGATTTCAAATTATCATCTGTGGGTTTTTAATTTAAAATTTGGTGGAATCATTTATATGGGTTCAAATGTGAAATATATACTGACCATAAAATTTTGAAGCATATATTCACTCAAAAGGAATTAAACATGAGGAAGATAAGATGGCTTGAATTGGTTAAGGATTATGATTTCATAGTCAATTACAATCATAGAAAAGAAAACAAATTGGTCGATTTATTGAGTCAAAAACATCATGCATAATTAACCATGTTACATTTGTAACAAGACCCCTTGATTAATTATTTGATGAATTTTGGATTAAAAGTTGTTGGTGTGGGAAATTCCTCTATTTTGATTCAAGTTTTAGTGCAGTCATCTCAGTTATACAAAATTAAGAAATCACATAAGGAAGGCTGTGAGTTTTATAAAAAGGTATAGTTGGTTAAAAATGGTAAGTGTCCAGAATTTAACATTGATAAAGACTGTGTTTTAAGATTTGAAAAGAGATTATATGTTCCTTGTGGTCCCCAGCTGAAGAAAGAATTGTTAGGTGAAGCTTATAGTTGTCCATTTTTAGTTCATCCTAGAAGTACTAAGATGTACATAAACCATTGGGATTATTATTGGTGGAATGGAATGAAAAGAGATATTGATGATTTTATAATGAAATGTTTGACTTGTCAACATGTTAAAGCATAGAGACAATTACTAAAGGGGGTGCTTTATCCTTTTCCAGTGCTAAATTGGAAATAGGAAAATATATCCATGGACTTTGTGGTGGGAATAACAAAGATTTATCAATGTAACAATGTAATTTAGGTTATTGTTGAATGACTAACTAAATCTATACATTTCCTTCCTATTTGAGATATTATGTATTTGGATCATCTTTATCGACTATACCTCAAAGATATTTTCATGTTACATGGAGTTCCTATTTCAATTGTATCTGGACATGATCCCAGGTTCAATTATAACATTTGGAAAGGCATTCAGAAGTCATTGGGCATAGAATTAAATTTCATCATAGCCATTAATCCTCAATTTGATGGACATACCGAGCAAACAATTCATACATTTTAGGATATGATTCAATCTTGTTCAATCGTCTATCAGGAAAGTTGAGATCAATATCTTTATTTAGTTGAGTTTTCTTATAATAATATTTTTCATTCAATTATACACATTTCACCTTTTGTGTAATTATATAGAAAGTGGTTTCAAACTCTAGATTTTTAGGATGAAGTCAAGGAAAGGAATTATATGGGACAAGAATTAGTAGAGGAAGTTGCTGAGAAAGTAAAGGTAATATAACAACACAAGAGGAAATCTCAGATCAGGTAGAAAATTTATATAGATAATAGGAGGAAAAACTTTTCTTTCGAGGTAGGTGGTCATGTTTTCTATAAAATATCTCCTTGGAAAAGTGTTATGTGTTTTGTTAGGAAAGGAAATATAAGTCCACGGTTCACTGGACCTTATGAAATCCTGGAGAAATTAGGATCATTCACCTACTGAGTAGCTTTTCCACTGATTTTATCTCATGTACATAATATTTTTCATGATTTGATGTTGAGAAAGTATGTTCCAGATTCATCTCATGTTTTGATCCCAAAAGTAGTTCAGTTGGAAGTGAATAATTCCTATGAAGAGAAACATGTTCATATTCTTGATCATAAAGAGATAGTATTTTAGAATAAATTAATCAACTAGGTTAAGGTTTTGGGGAGAAACCACATGGTTTAAGAAGCAACATGATAATCTGAAAATTCTATGAGGGAAAGGTACCCTCACTTATCTAATAAGTAAATAAAAATTGTGAGGATGAAATTTCTAGAAGGTGAGGAGAAAATAACAACCTAGGTACTTATAAAATAATTTTTTTCATTATGGAGTTAAATATTTAAATTTATTAAAAAATTTAATGAAATAATTGATATTTATAGAAATTAATGAATTTATATTGATGGAACAGTAACATGAACTTAGGAATAGTAACATGACCATTAGGAATATTAATTTGTCCAATAGAATAGTAAACTCACCTACTATATTATAAAAAAAAATTGTATCTTATAAGTTTAACTATAATATATTCATATCATGGAAAAAGTTAAAAAAATATTTTAAAAATGATAAATTATATATTGGTATTTTTTGTGAAACATAAATTTTTATTTATAATTTTATAATTAATTGAAATAAATTTTATTCTCATAAAATAGAGTGATAAATTAATATTTAATTGTCTTATGTTTATATGATAATTTTAGGAGACCTTGATTAATTTTTCAAGGTTTTATAAAATCAATTATAGTTTTAAAATTGATATTTTTTAATAAATTATGATTTTATTTAAAAATTATATTTATCATATTTAGAAAATTATTTTTATAAAATGTAGTTCATTTTTGAATTCTGAATGTTGAAAAAAAAATTGGGTGAATTTTTGGGATATTTCTAAAATACTTGAATTTTTTGTGAATAGTGAAATATAATAATTTACGGTATATATACATGTTTCACCTCCATTGTGGCACATTTCAGGTGATGAGAAAATGGCCCGATGATAATCATCACCCGTCTCTTTTTTTAGATACATTTTCTTTTCAAATTCACCATTTATTTTGTTTTGACTCATTCTACATCATTATCCTTTAATGAAAGGTTTGATTAACCCTGTGGGGACTGGGTAATTCACCCCTTTCGTATTGTGAAGGAGATTCCATAGTTAGATAGTCCTAGTGGGAAATTGCATGGGGTCAAGTACTTGTGAAATCGGTCCTCCTCAGATATAACTTCCTTGAATGGTCTCCAATGGGTTTATTCATGGATCCAAAAACACCCAATGGCCCTCGTATCCATGATTCATGGACCTGCTTTCCAAAGACAGTAGCTCATTAAAAAATGGTTTGTCCATCAACACTTAAGGACTCCATTGGTCGAGAGTATGGGAATTCGGGCTCACTGTACCCCTTCTGGGGGGAATTATTGACTATTTCGGGACTCTCTTATAGATTTGAGTCATGATCAAATGTTTGTGAATCATTGGTTCATTCCTGAAGAGTGTATCCATGGGCTACCCCTAGATTTCAAGATCATCATAAGAATATTTGGATTTGATGCTATAGAGATGATGTTGACTTGAGACATACAATAAAGTGCTCTGGAGTTTTATCGTCATCCAGGGGGGACATAAGGTGACTTGATATTGGGATTGGACCCATAAGATGGGTTTCCTATGTTTCCTCGAAAGAGGAATCAAAACCCATGTAGTTCAGAATGGTTGGTACTTACGCATGGATGCTTCCCATTTAGAGGGACATAATTGGGTGAACCATTTTTGATGGGCACCATTTTGATCTCAGGACTTCAATTAGGTTTCCTATGTATCCTGGTTTGATCAGGAATTAGAGTTCTAGTAGTTTAGAATTGTGTGGATGTTGTAATTGTCACAAAAATCTAAGCCCATGTGATTCATGCTCGGTGTGAGAAACAAGAGGATGTGAGGGATCCAACCAACCACATTCTTCCTCTCCTGTTGGTGGGAGAGGGCGAGCCTACGACAGATGAGGTTGGGGAGATGGTGGGTGAGGGCGTGGAGCGATGATCCTTTCAATTTGAAATGACATTAAAGGTAATGCGACTCAACCTTGGAAGATTGGGGACTTACCTTGGTGGGAGTTATCTAGAATGCATTCTGGGAAGGGGAGTAGTTTTACCCTCGTCAAAGGGGGGGAGAGAACATAACCCCTTTGACTGGTCCACCTTTCCTCATTGAATGGAAAAGCAGGTGATCACCCTTAATCCATAGAATGGAGAAGTTTAAGATGGAATCCCAAGGTTGGACTATGGGTTACCATGGTAATGTAGACCTATGGACATCACTGGAGCCTAAAATGTTGTGGGGGAGCCTTTGTGGCTCCACTTACCATGGGTATGTAGACTTAAAGGGGCACACTGATGCACCCTATGGCCTAATCATACAGATTTTATGGCTTTGGAGGAGGCTTTTTCTTGATGCCTGAGGATTGTTTCATTGAGGTACTATGGAGGATTAGACAGTAATGGAGGGGTTTGATTTTAACCAGAGGAAATAATACCCAAAAACACCTCATTCTGTGTACTGATTTTTTATGCGGGATGGGGTAAGATCCGTGTACCATAGAGGTATGTGGGCAGAGGGGTCGTCTGCATACCAATGCGATACGTGGGCATGGGTATGGACCACCATGAACCATAGTGGTATGCAATCCATCATGATGCTTTGGGTTCCATCTGTGTACTAATGTAGTATGTGGGGCCAGGTTTAATCAGTGCAGTGATACACTACATGGATCACCATTTTGAAGGAGGGTCCAGGGGATTATCATTCACGTGGAGTTCATTCACAATAATTATGTGGTTCTCAGTTCTCTTATTATTATTAAGGTCCCCCATTTTATGGTTTATGGATGGTTGTACCTACGGAGAATGTGGTTCATAATTCGGAATTTGTCGTTGATTCAAGACTGGAGCTAGAATCTTCCCCAAGTCCTTTCTTCTATCTTATGGTTCCCCTTCAATATTCCATCATTCGTCCTCTTCCCAATTCCTTTTGTGCTCATTTCATAAAGCATCATGGAAGTTGTATATATGGTCATGTGGAACCATTTGTAGAGGCTCATACAAAGATATCTTGACCCACAGAAGACTCGGTCAATCGGGGTTTCCGAAGGCTATGGTTTGCGATCATGGTTCGAGGAACCATACTCATTCTCTTCATTTGTGAACTACTACATTCGTGAGATGGTATGCAGATGGACTTTGCATTCATGATTCCTTTAGAAAAGTAGTTTGTGGTCTACCATGTTTTCTGACCCTCACTCTACAAGACAGTGCCTGATGGATCATTCTGCATACTGGTGGTTTGCGATCCAGTTGGTCAGCAAACCATTCTTGGTGGTGGTACACGGTCCATTTTTAAAATCCTTTGAAAACTTAAATTCCTTTAACTTTCTTCAGAAATTTGAAACTCAATTTGATTCCATTAACCTTTCTAGACTTGTAGGAGTACTTTATTCCTTCTGAAAATTGATTATGGGAGTATTTTCTTCCCTTGGAGGAATTTTCAGGACCCTACAAATTCCCCCCATAGGAATGGGGTTTGTTCAGAATGAAAAGGGGACCATTTCCATGTAAAAGTGGTCCAAAACTGAAATGGTTTACAGTAGAACAAATAGGTTTGGTAGAAGGGTACCACACATATATATAGGGGCCCATGTCATTTTTCTTTTACCATTTCATGTGGTGAAAAGTGCTCTCGACTCCCACGACTTCCTCTGCATTTTTATATCGTGCTTATTGCAAAAACTTGTTTTGAAAACCACTTCATACGTGCTACGAACGGATCTTTTGTCCATTTATTTGTCCACAACCAAATTTTTTATTTCAATAAAATCATTGTGGAATTTGAAAATTAAAAATCTAGATTCTGCATCGAATACCGCTACGCTGTTTATGCGTCCGCATACCAAGCATGAACCGACAAACCAAACTTTAAGGCTTGTTAATTTTAACTTAAAACTTTAATCCACAACCTTTTAAAATGAACTTAAAGAGGCCTAGGTTTGTGGTATCCACCATCTGTGAACCCTTCTATTCACCAGCCAATGATATGTGGGCCATCTCCTTGCGGATGCTTCACATACCATGGGTGTATGTGGTGTAACACTTCCATGTATTGTGTAGTATGCGGGGTTTGCTTCTCACATATCATATGGTACATGGGATAGGGATACCACATACTGTTCCCAAGAAAAGTATTATGATCCTTATATGAACGTATTTTTAAGTCCTTTAGCCATTCCTTTGTATCTTTTATCCAACAAATTTTATTAGATTGACTTTTTATCAGCTTTTGGATCTTCTTATGCAGGCTACAATAGCTGCTTCACAAACTGTTGCTAATGTCGCTGCTTCTTTTGAGCATACTACTACGACCAATATTTCTTATACTGATAAAAAATCAAAGAACATGGTGGTTTTGGATGAAGAAAAAATTATAGTCGTTCTATTTCACCAATCTGTGGTGAATCTGCTTACAGCAATCCAGTAGGAGTACCCGTCTTCAGAGAGGCTTCCTTATTATGAGTTTGTTCTATTGTTTAGCACAGTGATCCCAGTGCCAAATTTGACTAATTAGCCTACTGCCTAGATAATTTATACCTCTATTCTGAAGGCATTAATTTCTTCCAAGGGGCGATACCTTCATAGCGATACTACCTATGGGTCCTTACTAAACTACGCACCTAAAACTTTAGAATGAGTGTAGCGAAAACCTGACCAGATGGCCCGCTGTTACCATATCACTATGCAGAAATATATAACAAATGGGTAGAATGGTTGGTTATCTCGGTGGGCTCTTCGGTCTGGAGTCTCGTTTGGCTTGGACTGGGGGTGGCCTTTTTAGGTTCTCCAGAGTTTCAAAGAATTTTTAAATGAGCTAAAGACTTTGAGACTATATGAGGCTGCTTGGGTTTCTCAAACATACACCCACCATCCTACTGCCCTTGTTTCACAACTTCTGAGAAGGTGGAGTCTAGACACCAATACCTTCCATTTGACCCATGGGAAGGTCGTCATCAGTCTTTGGAAAATTAGGCTAATCTCGAGAGTCCCTATCATCAGGTACATCTATGATGAATTCCTACCTCCCTCTTCCATTTGGGTTGATGAGGAAATAATCCATCCTTTTTCCAATAAATTCATCATTCAATAAAAGATTCTCTTGAAGGAAATCAACCTTTTTCCAAAGTAGGAAATTCCTTTTGATGATTAGTTTGGTGATTTTGTTAAGCATGTTTCTCTAGATCCTGATCTGTTGAGACCCAGGGCTTGTCCTACCAAAACTACTCAGAGGAGAGTGGGTACTTACTGTCCCACCATGGAATAGGGGAATTTTATGAAATGGGGATGAGGACTCATCCCTGACGTCGATCGATTATTTAGACTAGTGTCTTTCTTAGCCATGTTTCTGAGAGGATGGTTCTTACTGGTTCGGAAGTATGGTGGTGTAAGAGCCTCAACTTTTATCATGGCCGCTCAGTTGGACATCAGTAGATGTATCAATTTATTTATCCCAGTGTTGTCTAAGATTTACTGCCTACTAGGTCGAATCAGCGTGGGGGTCCACCTTATCGGATGACTGGGACCTTCCAAATTCTTTGGGGGTGGATGGGGGCCCACATAAGAGGTTATACTTTCATCAATTCCTTACCAATTCCACATTCTACCCTTTGACCATATCTTTAGAGTACCATTGGGGTCATGCTAGTGGCTTTATCTTCAAAGGATAAGCAAGATGATAAATCCAAAAAGAACGAGAAAGAAATAATGGATTATCTCAACATTTAAAAATGTTTCTCTTATCACCCTTATTATTCCCTTACTAGTACTACTGAAAATAATGCATCTGAAGACTTTTTCAACTGAGGTTACTTATTTTATTTGAGAGAAGGCATCATGGTCACCCATATTGGAGGGTAGCTTATTTGTGAGGGATATGCACCCTACCGATTTAGTCTTCAATTTAACTATGTCCAAAAGTTGTGTCCTGCTCTCAACAGTGCTTGGCAGGAGAAGCGTTTGATGATAGCCCATCAACTATGGAAAATGTTCACCCAGGAGGACACCCAATTATAGTCCAGACTTTTGTATCCTTGGGATTTTGTTCCCTTTCTTACCAAAAACTATGTTGAGGCATGGGTTAAATCATATCATGATGGCCAATTAGTTGACCTAGTTCCTATCATGACAAGTTCTAAGGCATCTTTGGAAAAGGGAAAGAAGAAACAAAAGGGAGTAGTTGAACACTCTCGGCTATGAAAAGTCCTTCGAAGTCCTCCTGGATCCCCCCTTGAGAAAAATTATGAAATATAGGGTCATGATCTCATAGGCAGTCGAACAAGATATTGAAGCTACTACTGGGATTCCACCATCCATTCCTCATAAAGCCGATTTTCCAGTGTCCTAGAGGAAATGTGACCTTTTGAAAGGTCATTCATCTACTCACGATTGGTCCCCTCATGATTTATGGAAGCTCCTCCGAACTAGGGAAGTTTCACTTAGTGGAATTGGATATGTTTCAGCAACCGTAGATGTTTATTTTGATAATAATCTAGATAGGGTGAGTTTCTACCTTAAGAACCTTAAGACCCTCATCCACTCCCGAAGTGGTTGCTACAAGTACTCGCATTAGGTATTTTCCATGCTATGACTAGAAACCATTGATAAGGATGATGACATCATTGGATAACCTATTGTGGTTGCCACAAAAAAAGCTTCTTACTTTCTCCTATAGTCTCATAAACATTCCTATTCCCGAGGTCCTGAGTTTGCAGGGACACCTAGGAAATTTTTACGGTTGTCGAAACCCGCTCTGCTCCCTTATACCAACTCTCCAGTGCCAATCATCACAATTATAGTTGCATTTACGGATGCCTAGAGAGTCTGGGATGAATTGAGGGAAAGCTCCTCAAATGAAGATATATAGAGGCTTCTTCAAGAGGTACATTTAGACTTTGTGGGTTTGGGGGATCAATTTATCCTATTGGTATTTTGGTTGATGATGAGCCTGAGGAGGTGGCTGCCTATTTGAATGAAATGGACAAGTGTCTCCATGCTTCTCCAGATAGGCATTACTAGTCAGACAATGTGGTGTTGATGACAGTACTCTCATGGATGATGGGAGAGGTTTTATCTGAAACCTATAACCTTAAATTATTTTTATGTAGAGATGCTAAAGGCCCCCTCCCCTTTTTATTCTATAGGGGCCTGCAGGGTTTTGGGAAATTGATTTTCCCCGATTTATTCTTCTGGAGGTATCGTAGTTGGGGAGTGTTCCCTATCAATAGTAGGGGGGACTACAGGAGGATCCCCTAGAGCCCAAGAACACTTGTAAGTAGTCATTGTGGACCCTTCCATATAATTTCTCCCTCCAACTCCCCTTGGTGCGCTTATTCCTAATTTATCCCTCCAACAATCAAGGAAACACAATCAATCCTCTCAGATGTCAAAGCATATTCGGAGGGGGATCACAAGTAATTATGTTTTCACCTGGTGATTGAACCAAGTACCCTTATCTTTTTGAATCACTGGTACATAAATTTACTTTAACGTAGGGCCTATCAGTAACTAGACAATGACCACTCAAGCATCTAGAGCTTCTATCCCTTTTAGGGCATAGGAAGGGTCGCCATCTTTGGCAGCTAACCAAAATAGGGAAATAGGGCCATCTGAAGAGATTGGGGTTGCTATTGACCCATTAGGTGTGACTTATCTCACTCAAACATTCTATATCCCAATAATAGAAGTAAATATTTAAGTTGAGGGCTCAATTGACCGTGCTTATCTGACTCTCATGGAAAGAGACAGGGTAGTCTTTATAATAGGGGCCGAGTCTAGTGGATAGCCCTAAGACTTGATGAATTTTGGAGGGACTTCAAATATATAGGATCCAATAAATCTTGATCCAATGAACATTTCCCCTATATATGGATTCACTCCAATGAATGATATTCCACCTGCTCAGGGTGACTCTAGGAAAGTCACAATCGGGGAGGTTGATGTTCTGACCCTTGAAAATTTGGAGTGGTCTATCATGCCCTTTTCACAAGTTGTAAGAGGAGTTATGTTTTTTATCCCCAATATCATGAGACTAGTACCTTCATCTGGACTAACTATCCCTACATGCCTTGTATTTATTATCAACCTTTTGAGGGAAACTATTTTGACCGAGCCTGGCCTCGGGTCTTCAGTATTCCTGAGTAACCACAGAGCGCAACTGATGATTGAAGATGTAGCACCACTTGTTTTATATAGTAGCACACTGTGAGGGTGGGAGTTACTGAATTTGTCTCCTCCCGATCCTAAGAATCACAACTACAAGACTTAGTAATAGCGGCAGACGTCCCCTCTCTTTCCTCCATTGTAATTACCAGATACGAGGCTGTTGCAGGGTCGAGCCATGTTGTAGCTACTGAATCAAGTCCCTCTCTTGTAAAATTCATTCCTGACTACATTTCATAATTTGGGAGTGAATCCGAGACCTATCAAGAAATCCTAGTTTATCATCATCCCATTTATAAAAATTCATGTAGTATCATTTGGAGATTAATTTTTCAGACCCCATTAGTTGTGATGCTAGTGAAATTTTTAAAGTTACACTGCCAGTTTGTGGTACTGGGTTTTGGTGGATTTTACTATCATGGTATTTATGATATAGTAAGGTAGGTGGTCACTGATCAAGAATAAATTAGTGCACTTGAATCTCAACTTTCCATGGTAGAGTCAACGGTTTATCTTACTGCTACACGGAAAATTCTTATTAATGAAGCTGTCACTCATGAAGGAGCAGTTGTAAGGTTAAAAAACAAACTCATGAAGCAAGAGTCTTTGATAGAACAACTCAACCAGAAAGTGGAGAAAAAAATCCAGAAATTGGAGTGGCTTAAACAGAAGTGGGCCCAAGTCATGGTTACTGTTTAAGAGGGGTGATTGAAAATGAAAGAAGGATAAAGGACAATCCTTCAAACCATAAGGGATATGGAGGCACTGCGGGTGAGAACGGAGGCCAAGAATATGAATTTGTTGATTCTTATCTAAGCCATTGAGGAGTCTCATCAATCATTAATGAAACTCTATGACTCTATCGAACGTCTCTTATAAAGTTCTTATCTTTCTTACAAGGAGAGGATCAAGCTTGTGGATACCCACCATACATTTTTATGAAATATGATGGATCCAATTTTCCTCTGAATGCTTATTTTTTTCCTTTTCCTGCCATATAAATTGATCACAATCAATCATATAAATATCATTTTGATCAGGTATTAATTTTAAACCATGACCAGTAAACTGAAATAATTGAAATGGGCTCTAATTTCTGTCTGAGCCGTGGGACTTAGTGAGTATAGTTCGACTATTACTGAGGTTTTATGGAACACCTCACTAAATTTTATGTCTTTTACATTATCACCCTAATCTTTGCCTAAGCTTTCTTAACACGACCTTAGCGGGCATAACTTGAATTTTTCTTTGGATTCCCTTTGTGGGTTTTCGAACTAATAATATTTACATCTCTTTTGATAGCTCAACATTTTTTAACGAACCGATAATTAACTTTTACCCAGAGGTACCTTCTGCGGATTTTACCTTTGGTAAGTATGTCGTATTATTCACTGGTAGTTCATAGTCCTTCCAATAAAACTCATTAATGATGTTTTAGGTCAAACATATTTGACCAAACTTAATGGGGTAGGGGACCAAATTTGGTATTCATCAGTCAGGAATATTTTAATATCCTTAAAACATAGATTATGGATTTCTAATGACCCTAAACTTGTGAATTTTGGACATGAATGAAACTTGGAATCTGTTATAGGCATACTGAGGAAAGAAAGGACTCTCCTAGGGATGAATTTTCCTTTGATTGACTACTCTTTTGTAGTATACATATGGTGATCCACCAGGGCATGATGTGCATAGTCAAAAAAAGGTGTCCACAGGACACTGGCCTTCCAACTCCAATGGATTGGTAGGGTTTGCAACACATTGAATTAATTTTGATATTGGGAGCTATAGTGGGTGGATGGTCTGAGTAATGGTGTCTAAAAATATTAGGGACATTCATATCATATTTGAGTGGGAAATTGTTCTCGCTCAGTTCTTACTTGTATAAGGTAGAGCTAGTGAATGTTCATTTCAGTTAGAAGTCTTTTTTATTTCAGGGGAATTTGGAAAAAGGAAGGTAAGTAATCCGTTATCCAGGGGTTTTGAAAATCCAGGGGTGTGATAGGACATGAATTTCATTTAAGTGTACAAAAATTGGAAAGTAATCTCCTAAGAACTAATTTTCCTTTGATTGATAGCCGATTTATAGGCGGTATATGAAAATCCTATGGGGCATGATGTGCATAGTCAAACAAAGGCATCCACAGGACATTGTCCTTCCATCTTCAATGGATATGGAAATTAGGAACTTTTTTAATATGGTATGTGACCTTTGACAAGTGGTGAACCTAAACACGAAAAGGGAAATTTTAGCTGAACTTCTCCAAGAAACCCAAAAATGAGTGGGGGAATTATTCTTTTGTATTCGAATCAACTTTACGCATATAGATGAGGTATCTTTAGAAACCTTAAAAGAGACCAGAGATGAATTGGTCCCATATGTTCGGATATATCCAGGATTTCTATAGAAAGTAAAATATAAACCATGACTTTGAGGACCCTTGAATCAATAGGGATGTTACGAGGCATGAAATCCATTGGGAGTACTGAGATAGGAGAGGAATTCCTACGGGAAAATTTTCCTTTGATTAACGGATGTTTTTTGTGGGAAAAAATATGCAGAGCCACCGAGGAATGATGTGCATAGACAAAATAAAGGTGTCCCTAGGACATTGGACTTCTATCTCATATGGCCATGGAGGGTTATGGGGATTCAAGATCACTCAGTGTACATAGTTTGAGTTCTGACAGGAGTGTATCCGGACATATTGGAAACATTTAGGCTGTGATTTACTCATGGAATCAGATATCCCTTACATAGATCTAACTCACACGCAGGCTGAGGCATTCATTCCATATTTGGGGTTCCCTGTCATTTAATGTCATGTGCCTAGGAAATAAGGTTCCTTACGGGGAAGGGATCCATGACATGCCTTTTAGGGTCATGCTACTATGACCAAATTTCTGGAATTTTTTCCATAATGTCACATTGGGTCTCTCACTAAGATCCCTAAGCTCACTTGAGCTATTCTCGGTGTGAGAAACAAGGGATTAAAATGATTCCAGGTCATTACCTAATAATATAAGAATCAATATCATAGGTCACTTTAGGCTTAAACCATTTCTATGCAGTTTAACACCATACATTAAGGATGATTTTGTCCTCGCAGTTTAATGTAGTGTGGTGAGGACATGGTGCTATGTAATTTAGAGTTATATAGTGAGGAAGATTACGCGATCATAAAGATCATTAATAGATTTTATTTAATTGTAATTAGGACGTTCCGACATTCCTTATATGTGAGTAATGATAGAAATTGTAAACCATAGTCTCGGGGGTAACTTGAATCAGGAGGGATGACATGGGGCTTGGAATCCATTTGGAGTACTTAGATAAGAGAGGAATATCGTATGGAATAATTTTCCTTTGATTGGTGGTCGTTTTGTAGGTGACATATGCAGAGCCACCAGGGCATGATGTGCATAGCCAAACAAAGGTGTCCGTCAGACACTAGCCTTCCGTCTCAGATGGCCTTGAAGGATTATGAAGATTGATGTTTTCTCAGGGTATGGAGTTTGAAAAATGGGAAATATTTGTCTAGGAATGGAGTAAATATCCAGATCGTGATTACCCATGAACTACTAGATCTTCCACATAGATATGACTCATATCTATATGTGGAAGAAGGATATTTCATCTTCTCATGAGTGGGGGGAATGTGAGGGATCTCGTAACACTAAGGATTGGGACACACATAACTCTTGAAGAATTTTGTTGTTTATTTTCATGTGGTTAGGACATTTCATAGACTCCCTTTACAATTCTGGCCTACACATGGGGAAAGGGGCATTTTTTATGGTGGTTGGGCCAGGATTCCAAATATGGGTGTCACTACGTATCCTGTAAGAGAAAGAATCAAGATGCACGTAGTTCTGAACTTCTCATATACCGATCTAGATTGATCCATGTGTAGGTACATGTGAGGAAAAAAATTTAGTGGTTGGGCTGGGATTTCAATTCAGGCGTCACTACGTATCCTACAAGGGTGGGAATCAAGCCATATGTAGTTCTAAACGTACCCCATACCGAGACTACCATAATTTTCTATAAATTTTTTTCATATAAGAATCCTTACCATTGATCCTAAGCTCACATGATTTATACTCAATGTGAGAAATAAGGAGTGATAAGGGGTTCCCAAACTAGTGTGAGTAAATAGAGGATATGATAGAGGAATTTTTTGTGGGGTTGGGTAAATATCAAAGATCAAGGTGTCGCTACGTATCCTACGAGGGCAGGAATCAAGACATATGTAGTTCTGTGAGAGATCATGCAGGTCATCATCATGCGATTAGGATGCTTTGTGCAATGTAGTTTAACGTATTATAGTGAGGACATGAGTCCCAATTTAATGTCATATTTCAAGGATGAGTTCCTTATATTTTAACATCATGTGGAAAGGAATATGAATCATAGTTCAAGGTATTAGAGTTTGGACCATGACATCATGGTATTACTACTCATGGTTTAAGGTCTTAGAGTTTGGACCATGACTTCACGGTATTACTACCCATAGTTTAAGGTCTTAGAGTTTGGACCATGACTTTGTTGGAACCAGGGTCCTCAAAGCATGATTTGGCGTATGGTTTGTGTTTGTTGTCAATCCTCAGTGGAAGTTTAGGATGTGTACCAACAAATAGATCATACCGTTCAAGCAGAAAACAGTAGTGAAGGTGGCGCCATTTCCCAGTGTTTGCCAAATTTTTGGGCCTGAAAATCGGCCAATAAAGTAAAGTGTTTTTGGCAAAGGTACTTGTGCGCCGAACTCTTGGAGGATAAAAGACTTGCGTGCCATATGTTTTTGAGGATTATAACATCAAAATTTGGCTATGGAAATAAGGTAGCGCAAGAATTGGTTGGGTCACGCAAGTGAGTTGTGCGACAGTGGTTATTGGAGACAAGACTTGCGCGCCGCTGAGGGACTTGCGCGCCTCCGCACAGGGGGTCCAGTTTGCCTATAAATACTGGACCACCCCTCCTCATTTCTAACGGAGTTCGAGACTTAGAAATTTTTCGAGCTCTCATCGTGCAGGTGGTTGAGCCGCGTAGGTGGTAGTTTGGTCGCGCAAGTAGATCTTGCGCGCCGGTTGTCTGCTGAGCGCCCAAGGCGGTTTGGGAGAGAAAGAAAGTGGACCGCGCAAGTTTGTTGTCGGGGAAGGAAGCGTCGCGCAGGTGAATTGGTGACACTTGCGCGCTAGTCTGGACTTGCGCGCCGTATTGGGACTTGCGCGTCCGGCTTGGAGAAGCGCGCCAGGTTTTGCTGAAGCCCGCCAGCCTGTTTGGAGCTGCACGAAAGCCAGGAGACTACCTGATACATTCGAGGGAAAGTGATATTCTGCTTCTGGTGAGAATCGGACTTCAATAGAGCATCTACATACAACAAAGGATGCATTCTTATGCAAATGATGAAGAGACCTTCACGTCTATAAACTGAGTGAGACTTCACCAACGGCAGTGAGCTAGGGGGAGTCAACGGGAGTGACCCGAGGGATGCAGTGAGCTATCCCTGAATAATTGTAAAGGCAGTGAGCATGGGACAGAGTGTCTGTACCCAAACCTTTGTAATCTATAGCTAGTGAAGCATAGTGGATTTTGGTACGACCGACAGCCTGTCGGCGTATGCTCCTTGGACGTAGCCCTTAGTGGTGAACCAAGTAAAAAGGGTTGTGTCTCATCTGTGCATGTGAATGTTTGCTTTCTAATCATAATCATCATACAGGTTCAACGAGTTCCTACCAATGTGGGAACAAGATCCATCACATTAAAAGAAAAAGTGGTCACCCTGATTCACCCCTCCCCTCTCAGGGTGTCCCGGGGTCCTTCAGACTTCAAGGTATTACTACTCATAGTTTAAGGTCTTAGAGTTTGGACCATGAATTCATGGTATTACTACTCATATTTTAAGGTCTTAGAGTTTGGACCATGACTTCATGGTATTACTATTAATAGTTTAAGGTCTTAGAGTTTGTACCATGTCTTTATGGTATTACTAATCATATTTTATGGCCTTAGAGTTTGGATCATGACTTTATAGTATTACTACTCATAGTTTAAGTTCTTAGATTTTGGACCATGACTTGGTGGTGCTATAACTCATAGTTTAGGGTCATAGAGTTTGGACCACACTGGGTTTTGCTATTATGCGAAATAATTCTTCAGAAACATTGAATTTGTGGAATCCGTAATGAGATGTTAATCCATAGATATCCGGGCGTATGCTCCATTGGGATAGACCCTATGTATGACATATGGTTCTTCCCACTGGGTTCATGCTTTGGGGTATTCTTCCCAAGTATCATTGGGGTTCTAAGGACTAACACCATTTCTCCTTCAAGAAAAGATCGAAGGAAAAACTTTTTGTTGAAGGCTTATGTGATTCGATTTTGATAGATTTCAAAATTGTGTAAAGTGTTCATCATTTTTTCATATAGCTGATCCAACTCATCAAACCATCTTTGGGATTTCTCTTCCATTGACAGTTGATCTCAAATGGTCACATGAAGTGATGACACTTGTATTTCGATAGGCCAAACTGCCTCTACCCCATATACCAGTGAGTATAGGGTCTCCTAGGTGGCAGTGCGGTTTGTGGTCTAGTAATCCCACAACACATGAAGAAGCTTGTCTATCCATGATTTCTTATCCTTATATACCATATTCTAGAGTATGTTGGACAAATTTTTTTGAAATCCTTTATCTTCCCCTTGGCCGCCACTTGGTAGTAGGATGAATGGTTGGATTTGATTCCATACTCTAGGTATAACTTGTCTAACTCAGTAGAGCAGAAGTTGGTGTCATTTTCTATCAGTATTGTATAGGGGACACCAAATCTAGTAATGATGTTGGCCTTCAAAAATGTAATGATGCTTTTCTCCATGAAATCCTTAAGGGGTATGGATTAGTCCTGTTTATAAAATAATTTGGTCATTGTGAGTATGAAATTGAACTATCTGGCTGTAGCGGGGGGGATATGGTCCCACAACATCCATACCTCAGGTGGAAAATGTCCAGGAGTACCTAGTTTCATAAAGCAACTCTGGGGATCGGTGTATAAAATTGGCATGAACTTGGTAGGAATGACACTTCTTGGAGAATATGTCACAATCATGTATCATAGTGGGCCACTAATACCCAAGTCTTTAGATATAATGAGAGAGCTTGGTTGCTAATTGGTGTGCTCTACAAGCTCTGATGTGCACTTTTTTCTTGATCAAAGCAGTCTATTCTCTATCAATGCACCTAAGAAGGACTCCATCAAGGCCTCATTTGTAGATAACCTTTTCTTAGTTTATCCCATTGTACAAGAAAAAATTGATTTCCCATCTTTGGACATCTTCCCTTCTAGCCCTATCTTATGGGAGTTTTCCCTTTTGAAGGTAATTTTCTATGGGCATCATCCAGCTGGTGGTGTGACCATAAGGCTCAGAAACTGGGCTAATTTTATTGATTTATTCCATATTACTTTGGATAAATGGAAATACCATCTGGTGGTGAGAAATACTAACAACTATTTCATCCCTCTCTAGATCATCAAAAGTCGTGGCTGCATTTTCCAAAGCATCGGCTTGAGAATTTTGAGACCGGGGGACATAAGTCAATATTGGTTCTGATGGTAATTCTACCATCAATTATTGACCATTGTTCATCAAGGGGGTCAATACTTCTTTCTTAATGGCATAGTCACCATTGACCTGTTTGATAACTAGTTCTAAGTCACCCTTTATCTTTATGTGTTTGGATTGTACATGAAGTGAAATTTCTAGGCCCGCAATGAGGGCCTGATATTCTACATCATTATTTTACACCCTTCATAAAGTATGAAAGAGTAAGACAGGATGGCCTTTTGGGGGATAAGAGTATAATTCCCAGCCCCACTTTGTTGAGCTTGGGATCCTCCATTATTTTCCCTGTCAGGCTTTAGGAATCACCATCGAAGTATATTTCCCATGTCTAGGATTCCTTCTGGATGGATAACACTTCTTCGTCTGTGAGTTCGGCATCCAAAGATGTTGTTTCTTCCGAGGGGTTATCATCTAAGAAGTCTGCTAATTTCTGGACTTTTATGGCCTTCTAGGGTATGTACCGTATGTCAAACTATTATAGGATGACCTCCCATTGTGATATATGTCCATTTAGCATGGGACGGTTGAGGATATATTTCAATGAGAGACTATGTGGACCTCATGTTGCCGCAAGCAATGTCTGAGTTTCTGAACTGTAACGATTAGGGCTAGGAAGTTCTTTTCAATTATTGAATATCGATTTTTAGAATCAATCATTGTTTAGTTGAGGTAATAGAGGTTGTTCTCACTTCTAGAATCATTATTTTTCATGATTAAGTCACCTAATGACCGTTCTAGAGAGGTTACATACAAAATGAGTGCTCTCCCTTCAACTGGTGGCATCAGCACTGAAGGGATTCATAGATATATTTTGATATTGTTGAATGCTTCTTGGAAATGATTATCCCACTCATACATAACTCCTTATTCATGAGTCTGGTGAAAGGTAAACATTTACCTACTAGGTTGGATATAAATCACTAGATGTAGGCCAAGTTCTCCTAGAGACCTCTCAACTTATGAGGTTGCGAGGTGGGGAAATGCCAAGGATGGATTTTGTCTTCTTGGGGTCGACTTCAATGTTGCGAAGGAATATATCAAAGCTAAGGAATTTTCCAAAGGTAACGCCAAAGGAACACTTTAGGGGATTCATCTTTAAACTATATTGTCGTAGTTTATTAAAGATAATTTCAAGATCATCTAGGTGGTTTGAATGCTGTCGTGATTTATCCACCAAATTGTCGACATAAAACTCGACAAACTATCCCAAGAAGGTATTGAAGATGTGATGAATGGCACACTAATATGTGGATGTGAAATTTTTTAGACCAAAGGGAATCAACTTATATAGAAAAATTCTTGAGGGGCCCTAAAAGAAGTAGCTTCTTCATCCTATTCGAGCCATCCGGGTCTGGTTGTATCTAGAATAGTTATCCATGAAAGAGAGGGCTTCATATCCGGTAGTTGAATCGATCAAAAATTTTGCAATCAGGACCGAGAAATCATCTTTTGGGAAATGTCGATTAAGGTTCCTGAAGTCAATGAAGATTCTAATCTATCCATTTTTTATTTTTTAAAGGAACTATGTTCTCCAGCCATATAAAATACTGGACTTCCCGTATGAAGTTAGCTTTTATAAACTTGTCAACTTCAGCCTCTATTTTGGAAGCATGCATCAGGTAGGTTCTCCTAGATTCCTGCTTATAGCCCTGGTGATCTTCTGGTAAGCCCAGATGATGAGTGGTGACCTTAGAATAGAGGCCTAGTATTTATGTGTAATTCCAGTCAAACACATCTTGATTACTCTTTAGGAAGGAGTTATATGCCTCCTTCTCTTCGACAGCCATAGCCACGCTGATCGGAGTGGGTCGTGGGTCATCTTCGGTGCCCAGGTTTATCTCCTTAATTTCATCGATTGTGGTGGAGACACCTTCTTCTAATGTAGGAGGGGAATCTTTGAGGTCTTCTTATTCTTCTTATTTATCATCTTCATCTTCTTCCTCTTCTTCCTCTTCTTATGTAGAGAGGATTCTCGAGACAAACTCTCCAATATTGGTAGATAAATCATCTTTTTCCTTAGTGAGTAAGACGAGGGTAGTTAGGGGTCCCGTTGATGGGATAGGAGCATCTTTGATAGGGATTTTCCTACCATCACAAAAGTTATCATATTCCTCCATGTCTTTGGTCTTAGTGTCCATAGAAGAAACCATGAAGACAATTGAGTCTACATCTGGACTTGCACTTGTGCATTCAACTTAGTTGATGGGTAATACATACTCACCCCAAGTTTATGGAGGAGGTCGGTAGGAGCCATTTCTAATTATTTTGGGGAATTAATCCAATCAATGTTGTTAGTAGGAGGATGTTTTTCTTCCAATTCATAGAACCCTATGTCGATATAATGCGGCTCACAGGACACAAATGGGCATTTATCAGCATGTGATGTCCCATTTTTCTCATTAGTTCAATATTTGATGCACTGATGTTATGGTGAAGGAATTATAGCATGATGATGCAGCTAAGGACTCCTTAACAAGATGTTAAAGGCCATACTTTTCTGCACTATCAGGAACTCAGAATCCAACATGAGGTCTCTAAGCGGAGTTTTAATATTTATTCATCCCAGCGAATTTTGCTCACTTTTTTCATATCCAAGTAGAGTTGTAGTGCAAGGTTTCAAGCTATCTTCATCGTAGCCCAGTCAACAAAGCATTCACAGTGGGAAGATATTGACTCTAGAGTCATTGTCGATGAAGATCCTCCATATATCAATTCCATTTATCTTGTCGGACACATATAAGGGTTTGATGTTCCCTTTCCTAAAGGTTTCTTCATCCCTGTCTGTGAAGGAGATGACAATGTGATATTATTTGGGATTGGTCTCTATTTAATATACTTCGGATTCTTCTACTTCAGCCTCAAATTCTTGGGGACTTATTAAGGCTTAGATGAGTGCCTCCCTAAGATCTTCAGAAAAACTTAATACATCAAGGATTGACAACTTTTCTAGTACTGAAGCCAGCTAATTTAGAATATCATATTTCTTATCTAAAGGTCAGTGCTTCCTAGCTTGGGTTTTCTCTTTCAAAGTAACTTTAGGGGTTTGGGCTTTAGATGTAGATGGTTCAGCCTCGGTGATTGGGACCAATGGTGTTGTGGTCCTTTCTAGGTTTGGCCGAACTGGTCTACCTATATTCCTTGGGCGATTTTGATATTGTTTCTTCCCCTAATATATATTTTAAGATAAATAGGCTAATATTTATTCCAAAGGGGGTGGAGGAGCATTTCGGTTCTTGTTGTGTCTTCTAGAGGGTCCTTCCGTGAGTTTCCACAACATTAATGGTTTGTGTTATGGCATGGTCGTGAATTTGACTCCTGCCATGATCATGCCTTCCAATAAACCGCTGGCCTCTACAACCCCTTCTTCTGGCTCTCTGATTAGGTGTGTAGAATTTTGTTTTGTGTTCATAGTCTATATCTGAGATGGGTTCCATCAAGTGAATTACATTAATGGAGTTGAAGATCAGTTCTTGATCTGACATTGTTTCTATCTGACTATCTCCTTCTAATGGTACCGTTTAGCGGGGTGGTTCCCATTGTACCATTTGGTGGGGTGGTTCCCATTTTACCAAGTATGTTGGTATGAAATCCGAAAATTTCAACATTGAATTTGGCTTTAGTTTCAACCCATCTGCTTGCTTCTACTTTCTTCTCTTCTGGACTTTATAGAACTAAGGGGCCGAGGAGGATGATTGTGTTGTATCAAGAACTTTTAGGGGCATAGTTGGTTGTTTCAATTATAGCTGGAGGATTCCATGGACTCAGTTGACTATCTTCTAGGTCATCTAATCATAAATTTTTTTTATCCTTCTTACTGGAAATGATATTCCATTCCTCTTCCTCTCTTAAGTTTGAGGTGGAGACATACGCCACCTATACTGGTAGAGAACCCAACTTGACTTGCCTAGAATCCACCATATTCTGTAGGAGATCCTTGAAAACAAATAATTCTTGGATGGTGTATCCCAATATCTAGGGAAAGGGAAAATAATTTGGATGGTCATTGAGACCCACTTCATCAGCTCTCTTTGGCACTGGTAGTCAGAGAAAATTGCAATTCATGGCAGCTATGAAATATCTACGGACCTGCTCATCTCGTAATGAGTAGAATTTGTTTCTTCATTCTTTGAACTAGTTTCTTTTAGCACCATGTAGCTCATCTTGCCAAGGTGGGGTGGTTGTTGGTGTCTAGGGGGTCCCATATGGTTTTACAGAGGCCTTGCAACTGGAGCTGGTGTTGGGGGTGGCTTAAGCATGACAAAAGCCACTTCAGCTTTTCCTGCTCATTTTCCTGGGGCTAATGGGGCCACATGGGACTTGAGATTGGTTCTTTGTAAGGAGTCTTATATTCTCTGGTCAATGGAAGAGAAATCTATAAACCTAATTGTGTACTTCATCAGGATGAGCGGTGTTCGTAATTCATTCTAAAGATTGTCGATGCACAGAGCGATCATTTCATCCTAGGGGAGCAGCCGGTTCAAGGAATAAGTCAGTCCTTTCCATCAGGCAATGAATTCTGAGACTCTTTCATTATCTCACTGCTTTTAGTTAATGAGATAACTGGTCGTTGTCTTGGGCATCGTTGAACTAAACTAGAATAGAAACTATCAACATAGGTCCTCCCAGCCTGTGATTAAGTTATCTGGAAAACTAGTATACCATATGAAGGTTGATCCCTATAGGGTTCGCACAAATCACTTGATTTTTACTAATTCTTAATGATCTGAAGTTTTCATCAGGGGGTCACAACAAAAGGCATAGTGCATTAAATGTTGTTCTGGTCCCCCAAACCATTGAATACTAGAAATACAGGGTTTCTGAAATTTTTAGGTGGCAGAATGTTGCTCACCCAATCGGGGTAGGGTTTGTGCTCTGGTTGTATTAAAGTGTGTCGCACCTCCAACCAGGGGTATCCATTATGGGTTCACCTGAATATATTCTCACTACCTTCCCAGAGGGGGGAAGTCTTGATGTCCCTCCAGGTCCAAGTTTAAATAGTTTTTAGGTCCGGATGTCGGAATGTACGGGCATCCTAGCTTTGATTCATTCAACAGGATGAGTTCATGTGGAAAGGGAACCTCTTCTAGTAATACCTGTTAAAGTTCCATAGGGGGAACACATTTGGCGAGGTAGGTCCCTTGACATATCTCGGTATTAATTCGCCTAAGCTCTTTCATTTCTTCCTACTACTTGGAGAAACATTCCTTGAGAGTGAGGGAAACATTATCAGGTTGAGAAGAAGGAAGTTCATAGATAACCTTGGATTTATTCTTCTCCTTGTTGGGGTTTTTTATGGGAGGTAATGGTGTATTACTTGAGGGGGAACCCAAATTTAGGACCAATATCTAGTTCCAGGTATGCACACCATCAAGCTCGGTCTGGGATACATTTGGGAGGGAACCATATTCCCTTGATTCCTATCCCTCTGTGCCATTTCATATGAGATATATGGGGTTGATGTTTACCGCATTCACTGATGCATACCACATTAGAGACAATGTACCTGGTGTCGAATGGCAGGAATAATTTCTACATCCTTTGTTGGAATTTCTCTATCCATTATACAGTATTCTTCAGGTTTCTCGGTGATGATTGACCCAAAGGGATCCCTGGCCTAACCTTATAATTTTCCTTTGTCTCAGATGGTGTGATTCATGACAAGGGGTGGAACGGGTGGTGCATCTTCCCATCGTTCTTTTTAAATGGGAGAAGATGTACGTCCACTATGTGGGGACTTGAGTTAACAATACCCCCATATCTATAGGTTAGGGTTGTTCTCGTTCTTCCATTGATGTTCTATAGCCTAGATTTTTTGGTATTATGGGTGAATTTTAATTTAAAAATCCCCCCAGTCCAGTGGGCTGTGGTTGTTTCCGCATTTCAGCCTCAGCCGCCGCTATTTCCATCTTTTCAATTTCACGTCCTCCCTAGTGGGTGTGAGAAAAGTATGGAATTGGGTCTTCATGGAGTCTATGGACTTTAAAATACATGATCACCGCTTGTTGGTTATCTTCCCTTAGGCAGGAAGCCTACTCTATTTTCTTGGTTTCCTGGCTCAGAAGTTTTTTGATGGCTTGATCTCTTCGGTCCTGATGCTTTTGAGACTTAGTCCTAACCAGTTTTTGTTGAGTATCCCATATTTCATAGGTAAGGGTTTCATTTGATTACTACCTTTGGGTGATGAAATTTCAATATTTCATTTCCTATGGGGTCTGTTGGGTAAGATGAGGGGTGAAGTGTAGAGATCTATACTCTCTCCATCCCTGAATGTAAACTCTAGTCGGGGCATCTCCAATGAGGCGACGCAACTTGTGCAGTGCATGGAGGTAAGCCAATTAAAGGTTTTTCTTTTGCCTTTATGATCGTAGTTTCTGTGAGGATGGGATGGCCTCAAGTTCTATTAGACAGTGAAGCTCCACTAATGTGTTTACATAGTCTGCATACCCTTCGTAGGGTATGAATTTTTCTTTCAACTGACGAATATTCAACCATATATTGAGGTTAATGTCATGTACACATTCCCTAGACAACTCTCTTGGTATGTCAAAGTGAGAAGTAGTCGTAGGATGATACATCACTAGTATATTATCCTTAACTATTTGTCTTCTCATAAGTAATATATCATATTGTTGTCCTTTCAGGGGTTCCTCTACTTGATATGCTCAGCTTGACAGCTTCTTAATAATTTTTTTCCAAGAAACTGGGCTGTTGGGAGTCTTATTGATATGTGGATGGCATAGGGGTGGCTCAGAAGATGAGTGTGGCCCCAGGCCATCCTCTAGTTGAGGAAGAATATCACTCGTTATAGATGGATTTTCTGACGTGTCTGACTCTCTCTTTTCCGAGAGCCTCAGTATAGGAGGGATTTCTCTCATTTATTCTGGAAAGGGGAGGAAATTCTTGCTAGTATGACTTTCGGTTATGGGGAGGGACTTTTCAATTGGTTCTTCAATGGTGAGGGCTAATATTGTAACTTGACTCGCAACTGCGGGAAATGTCTTTACGGCATATACCCTGGAGAGGACCTTCTTGCTGCTTGATTTCACTAAGGGGAGGACCTTCTCGATGACTTCTATAATGGTGATGACTGCCATCATGGATTAATACCTAGGTGCAGGGAGAATTTCTGCAGTGCACATCTTGGGGAGGGCCTTCTAGATATACTGTAAGTAGGGTAGAACATTCTCATTTCTTGACGTTACTATAGGAAGGTCCTTCACAGAAACTGTCATTGCGGGGAGGGCCTTCATAATGAAAGTCATCATGGTGAGGAATACCATCATGACATGATGTCCTACAAAAGGGAGAAGCATATATGCAGTGTATACCCTAAGGAGGACTATTATGGTGGATGAAATACAGGGGAGGACCTTCTTGCTTTCTAATCTTCAGGTCAAGGGGGGACTACCCTGATGCGCATCAGGAGATAAGCTCTCATGATTGATCATTCCTCGATCACTGAGTGAGCCCCTGTGGGTGCTTTGGGGAGGACCTTCAGAGCTGCTAGTAGCGACATTGTGGGTAGGGCCTTAGAAACTACTACTTCTACTTAAATAATTTGGTAATGTACTAACATGGTCTTGAGACCTTATTGATATATTTTTGGGGGCATTAAGAACCCCAGCTTCCAAAAGAGCAGGATCATATATGTGATCTTCATTTTTTGGTTGTCTTTGGTGAATTTTATTTTTGAGTGCTCTCTTGCAGGTAACTGGGTTCATTTTCTATTGGTAATGGCCTTCATATATGGTTCCCTATCTTTTTGGGTCCCGTGATTCCACTGGGATACGCCGATGGGAATCTTGAGTTTTGGTATGGATATGTGCCTGCCCTGGAGTGGCCACCATGTTAGACCGACATCCCTCAGTTAGAATGGGTGTTTGTTCTTGATCTGGTTGTCCTTGTATCATGGGATATTGTCTTCGACCCTCCTGGACTAGAGAAGGAATGCATGACTGCTCCTGAGTGACTGAACCATTTGGTGAGTAAGTTATTCTATTTGAGGAAACAAGATCATGGTCCTAGTTTCTCACCTTCTCCACCAATATAATAATATCTTGGCCTGTTTGTATGATATGGTCTGGGATCAATGTTTGATCTTCCATCATCACCAGGATGTGTTGAGATACATCTTTGGTTGGAACGTGTATGAAGTTACATTCCGATGTCGAAGGAGGAGTTTGTGCCTGATCCGGTCCTCCATGAGTTGCCAATAAATTCTATAGGTTATCCTATGTCAGGACAGAGGAAATAATCTACCACCAGTTGTCTTCTCCGGCTGCCACCATATTTTAATGGTGGGATTTATATTCACAAGAAAGGATTTTCACCTTCTCTCTTGACAATGTATTTGTCTCACGGGCTTTGTATGCATTCGTAGGAATTTAAATCTACTCATATTTTCTTTACACCCTATTTAGATGGTGGAATTTATATGCATGAATAGATATTTTTTCCTACATATAGCTATTTTCCATTCTATTTGGTTGATGGGCTTGTTGTTCATCGACAGGTATCTGTATCTTCTTATAGTTTGTCACTCTATCTGCACGGTGGGATTGGTGAGAACTAGCAGGAATGTGCATGTGCTCGTATTTTTTCACCCAATTTATATGGTAGGATTGATTAGAGGAGGAAGTGTTTTATGTCTATCCATTGAATGTCGTTGCGTTAGTATGGAGAAGTTTCTCCTCAGGAACCAGAGTGATATCATGTTCCTGATTATATATTTGCCTCCCTTGGCAGGCATCCTGAGGGCCCCAGGTCTCCTAGACTTCAATAGGTACACTTATCATAAGGTCCTCTTCAACATATGGAGGCTTGGTCATCCTCGGTTGGTGTCGACGTTCTCTGTTGGGGGCCGTGAGTAGGAACCATGTGTAGTTAAGATGAAGTTTCCAGCATCGAATTTATCTTCCCCCTAATATAGGGGAGGTACTCGTAGTCACATTCATAAGATAGGCTCCCAAAGTATTTCCAGATGACCATTGGGGCCTCCTTGTGTTGGGGTGCCGACCGTGGCTTAGGGGGCGACTTGTGAACCTTTGCAGACTGGAGGGCTTGTCTCGCAGCCACCATCATGGGGATAGTACCATTTCAGTGGTACTCTTTGATCAGCATGTTGGATACCCAACATTGAAGATGTTGGGTAGGCGAGGGGTCATGTTCTTTTTTAGGTCCCCAACTGCCTATGGGACCACTGATGTGTGTGTTTGCATCGATCATTAGGATGTCATTTGGATCGAAGGTTGATCTGTGGGAACATGCAAAATACATATATGACATACAGACCACAAAACCTCATCAAAGTAGCATTATTTTAAATATATGAATTTCTGATGATTCATCTTGGCCCCCTTCCCCTCCCTTTTTTTGTTGTGGGGGAAGGGGATTGAGTGGGGTAAGACTGCCAATTTGGTTAAGGATTCATGTCGGGTTCACCATTTTTGTTTTGCCTCCGAGGTGGTGCGTTTCGCGCATACAAGGGAAAAATGATCTGATGTACAATATCCTTTTGTGTCTATTATAATTGGCGTAGAACTTCCACCTTGGTTAAAGATTCATGTCAGGTTCACCATTTTTTTTGCCTATGAGGTGGCACATTTTTGGGTGATGAGAAAATGGTCTGATGAGAATCATCACCCATCTCTTTTTCTAGAGATGGATTCTTGACAAATTCTCCATTTATTTTTGTTTTGACCCATTCTGTGTCATTATCCTTTAAATTAAGGTTATTTTAACCCTACAGGGACTGGGTAATTCACCCCTTTCATATTGCAAAAGAGATTCCACAGTCAGATGGTCCCAGTGGGCAATTGCATGGGGTTAAGTCTTGTAAAATTGCTCCTCCTCAGATATAACCTCCTCGGTTGGTATCCAACGATTTTATTCATGGATCTAGAAACACCCAACGACCTTGATATCCATGATTCAAGGGTCATCTTTCCAAATTCAAGTGCTTGTTGAACAATGGTTTGGCCAACAACACTTAAGGACTCCATTGGTCAAGAGGATGGTAAGTTGGGCTCACCACACCCCTTCTGGGAGAATTATTTCCTATTCTAAGACTCTCTTATAGATTTAAGTTGTGTTCATATGTTCATGAATCCTTATTTCATTCCTAAAGAGTGTGTCCATGGGATACCTTTGGTTTTTAGGATTTTCATAAGCATATATGGATTTGATGCTATGGAGGTGATGCTGACTTGAACCATACAATAAGGTGATCTAGAGTTTATCATCATCCAGGGGGCAGAAGGTGACTTGATTTTGGGATCGGACCCATAAGATGGATTTCCTATGTATCCTCGAGAGAGGAATCAGAACCCACATAGCTCGGAATGGCTGGGGAGTACGCATGGAAACTGCCCATTTGGGGGGACATCATTGGGTGAACCCTTTTCAATGGGTACCCTTATGATCTAAGGCCTCCAAGTAGGTGTTATATGTATCATAGTTTGATCAAGAGTCAAAGTTATCATAGTTTAGAATTGTGCATATTTTTTAATAATCACAAACCTCTAAGCCCATGTGATTCATTCTTGATGTGAGAAACAAGAGGATGTAAGGGATCCAACCAACCACATGCTTCCTCTCCTACTGGTGGGAGAGAGTGAGCTTATGGAGGACGAGGCCAGGGAAATGGTGGGCGAGGGTGCGGAGTGATGAGCCTTTCAATGTGAAATGACATTAAAGTTAATAAGAATCAGCCACAAAAGATTGGGGACTTACCTTAGTGGGAGTGCCTCATAACGCATTCGGGGAAGGGGAGTAGTTTCTTCCTCATCAAAGGGGGGAGAGAACATAACCCCTTTGACTGATCACCATTCCTCATTGAATGGAAAAGTAGGTGATCACACTTAATCCCTAGAATGGGTAAGTTCACATTGGAATCCCAAGGTTGTAATTTGGGTTACCATGGTAATGTATACACAGAGTCATCCTCAGAGCCCAAACCATTGTGGGGGATCCTTCATGACTCCACTTACCATGGGTACGTAGACTCAAAGAGGCAGCTGATGCACCCTATGGCCTGATCATACGGGTCAAGTGGCTTTGGAGGATTCTTTGGCCTGATGTTGGTGGACTGGTTCATGGAGAGACTATAGAGGACTAGACAATAATGGAAGGTCGAGATTGGAACCAGAGGAAATAATACCCAAAAACAACCCATTCTACATACTGCTTTCTTATATGGGATGGGGGAAGCTCCACATACCGTAGAGGTATGTGGGAGGAGGGGTTGTCCACATACTAATTTGGTATGCAAGCATGGGTATGGACCACCGTGTACCATAGTGGTACGTTGTCTATCACACTAATTTAGGTTCCATCCACGTACTGATGTAGTATGTGGCTTTGGGTTAAATCTGCACAGTGATACACTACATGGATCACCATTTTTAAGGAGGGTTCAGAGGATTATCATTCGTGGGGAGATCATCCGTGAGAATTATGTTGTTCGCAATTTCACAAATTAGGTTCGCAGTTCTCTTATTATTATTAAGGTCCCCTATTTTATGGTTCGCGACTGGATGTACCTATAGAGAATGTGGTTCACAATTCAGACTTCACCAATGATTCAATACTAAAGCTAAAATCTTCCCCAAGTTCTTTATTCCAACATTTGGGTCCCCTTTAAGCTTTCATCATCCATACTATTCTCAATTACTTTTGTGATCCTTTTATAGAGCATCAGGGCAATCATATCTATGGGCATGTGGCACCATTTTCTGAGGCACATGAAGAGATATCCTGACTCTCTGAAGACTTGGTCAACTGAGGTTTGTAGAGGCTACGGTTCACGATCATGGTTCATGAAACCCTACCCATTCGCTTAGTCTGTGAACTACTGAGTTCACGAGATAGTATGCGGATGGCCTTCATGTGCATGAGTCTTGGTGATGAAGTTCATGGTCCACCATATTCACTAACCATTTTTCTGCATCCAATGCCTCGCTGATCGTTCCGTGTACCATTGGTTTGTGATCTAGACGGTCCGCGAACCTTTCCTAGTGATAGTACAGGGGCCACTTTTAAAATACTTTGAAAACTTGAATTCCTTTAATTTTCTTCTGAAATTTTCAACTCAATTTGATTTAATTCACCTTTATATACTTATAGTAGTACTTTCTTCCTTCTACAAAGTTATTATGGGAGTATTTTCTTCCCTTGGCAGGATTTTTATGACCCTAAAATACATTAAAAGTTAAATAAACTATTACTAAAATCATTAATGATGTAAGAAAAATAATCTAAAACTTATCTTAATTATTTTAATATATTTTATGATAATTCTCAAACAATTAATATTCTTGATCCAAATTAATAAACTAATGAATAAAATAAGCAAAAACCCCTCCTCTCCTCCACTAAAAATATCACCCCTCACCCCCTATTCTCCTCACCAATATAATGTTTTGATAATTTTCCAAATTATATCCAATACTATTACCAATACTCTTACCCATGTCTGAGACCTTATGGTCTCAACAAAAGTCCAAAACTAAAGTCCTTAAAGAGGTTCTCAATGAGGATAATTCAAGAGGTAAAAATCTTCTTTCATTTTCTTTTATTTTATTTTCAATTCTTTTCTTTTTATTATAATATCTTAACCTACACTTATCCAATAGGAAATAAAACTACATTATCTTACATATACTATAATTTTATCATGTTAATGGAAAAAATTCATCATCATACCTTTTCTCCTCTCCCTTTTCCAAAAATAAAAACATCGTCTGTGATGTGTCGAATTACTGACATCGTGGATGATGTGTTTTTAATTTCCATTACCGTATTAATGAATGGTAATCAAACTATTTTAATGGTTGAAAAATATTTTAAATTTTATGTTTTAACCTCTTTTATTTTCTATAATTAACCTATATTTATAATATTAAATTATATAATGAAACTAGTTTGTGATTATCGAAAAACTGCCAAAATGATCTAAATAAATATCATTAATATTTTATCTAATGATTCATCATTATATATGAAAAAATATGATTTATGCTATCATTTAATATTATAGAAACATATTAATACCATTTCATTTCACTTTTGTAATTTCACTTTAATTCAATAAGAAAATCCTTTATGAAGTGACTATGGAAACCATGTAAAGAACACACCCGAAACAATGGAAATAAGAAAATATTATTAATAAATGGGTGGAATGATGTTATAAAATGAACATGTAAGGTGTTTTAAAAATGAATATATTTTTTTAAATGTTAATAAAACTCTTTTAACCATTATACAGGAGGTTTAAATACTTTTTATGTAAGACAAACCCAATGTAAGGGAGTTCTTAACCCAATTTCCATTCTTTGGGTTAACCTTATGCTTTGTTGACTATGTGGTACTAAGATAATTTGTGAAATTAATTTCAATTATATTATGTTTTATTATGTGGAACTCAATTTTATACACATATTCCTTTCTTTTTATCAATTCTCACTTCAAATATGTGATATTTGTAAGAGACTTTTCTTTAAAAATCCTCTTTCAATTTATTTTATTTTTTATAAAGGGAATGATTTATATGATGTAAGTATTATTGTTTTATGATTATATTTTAGTTATTGTTAATTGATTATGATGAATTTTGGAACTCATATCTCCCTCCAATTCATTTGGTATGTTTAATTTGGAGGTCGTATGTATGGTTACTCAAAGTGTAACTGAGATGGTTACACCATAAGGTAGTCATGAGGGTTAAATTGTAAGGTATCTGTGAGGGTTAAAAAATTATGTAAGTAATGCCCCAATTTAAATTTATGGTTTTATTTAATTTTTCTATGTTTTATGAAAATATCTTATTTCACAAAGTAAGTACATGATACTTTATGGGTGAGAAGTATGTCTTTGTGAAAATGGTTTCATATTTTTATAATTATTCATAAACTAATGATTTCTATCATCATTTTTATATCCCTTACTGATATTTTTGTTCTCATCCCAAGTTTTAAAATGTTTTTCACAGGGTTTAAGGATGGGTAAGATAAAAGGATAATCCAAGATGGATTTTGTGAATACTTTTTATGAAAATATTTCTTGTTTTTATTATAAATTTTTTTATTATGAAAATCTTGATATTTTTTTAAGTTGTACCCACTTTGTATGCTTTTAGGTTGATATGTATGAATTATTTACTAAATTTATACAAAAATAAACTAAAAATATCTTTAGAAATATGAATAAGTGAATTCTAAATGAATTTACTAGATTATGTAATTTTTAAGGCTGGGTCCTTATACTTAAAAATAAGAGCTGACAAAAGTTGTATTTGTGAGTGCTTATGTTTTTATCGATAATAAAAAACATTTTTATCATCATTTTTCAGTAAGAACTGATAAAACCCATGACCCTATTTAAAAAAACTATAATATCACTTCTTCCTCATGTTGTATTCAATATCCTGCATAACCAAATCTACGATGCTTCAAAATTCGATTTCTCAAGGTAAATTTAACATCAAACCTGAATGTATAAAATTATGAACTTTTCTTTATGGAATCTTAGTCAATATTTCATGAGTTTAATATGATTTTTTTTATTTTATCTTTCAATGATTTTCTACATGTAGTAGAAAAAATATTATTTAAAAAATTATCATGTGAGACTAGAATGAAGATCTTACCTTTCTCATCTTTATGTTGTAGCTAAACTCGTTTGTCTTATCTTTATCATATTCATGAATTATGATTTTTTGAAAATTGTGAAGCAACTAACTATTTTTTAGACCAAATTTTATTATAGATTTATTACACAAAAATTTAAAAACAGATGGCTAATTTTTTGTTCTTTTGTTCGATTTTGAAAACTCTTATATTTTTTAACAATATTTTCAGTTCTAATTTCATTTTTCTAATAATTGTTTAATATAAAATCATATATTTTATTGTGTTTATATGTTTATTATGTATCTCAACTTATAATATCATATCCATATAATTTTGAATATTAAAATATGATAGTTAATATCTTATTTTTTATATCATGTATTTTTAATGCAAGAATATAAATATAAGATGTTGTGTTTAAGAAAATTGGAATAAGTTATATTAGAGGGATTGATTGGAGAAGAAAAGATACATTATAGATTTATACATTCTAATGATGATTGTTAGAAAATATATATACATATAAAATTCTAAAGATATTTTATTCTTCATAGTGATAGTAATTTATAAAATATAATGACAAGAAATCCCAAAAATAAATTTGATAAAAAATAATATAACATGTAGTTATTAAATAATGTTGAAGAGTAAATTATATTTTAACATATAAGAAATGGGAACATGTGGTGAGAAATATTAATGATCTTGACTTTTTTTTATATAAAATTGAATAATGTATTTTTTCCATTCTATTTTACATTGTGGTTTTCCTAAAATCATGATTTGAAATAAAAGATAACTTAAACAAGACATGGTGAATTTAATAATTTTATTTTAATCATATGTTTATAAATGTAAATTAATAGGTTATTTACCATTCTATAATTTACATGATGATTAGGGGGGGGTCTGTATTGATTGAATACGACTACAATATTAAAAATTTTAACCCACCTTGAATTTCAATATATAATTTTAGAAAACATTTATATATATCCTATGTTTAGAGAAAATATAATTGAATGTATGTTTTTTATATTTATATTAACATAAAATATTATAATATATTTTATTTATGATCTCCAATGGGGAAATATTTGAAAAAAATGTATATATAATGAAATTTTTGTAACCCATGTTACATCATAAGGATTATAAGATTCTTATAAAATGGTATTGAATAACAAATTTAAATATCTATAAATTTAAATTGTTATAAATAAATAAACAATTAGAATATTTAACTTTTAAATGAAATTAAAATTAAAGCATATATTTTATTTGAGATGAAAAAAATGATTAAAATTATTTTTTATTAAATACACCCTCTCCATGGATTTGAAATTTGAAAAGTTACATTACCATAAAGTTCAAGAGGCAGGTGAACCTTCTCCTAAAAAATTTATTAGGAAAATAAAGTGAAAATAAAGGGTTAAAATTCTTAATATGATAATTCATTGACATGAACATGTTCATCAATAGTTTCCCATTCATATGTAGAATTACCTTGATTGAAATACTTAAACGTCTCAGTATCAATCCTTCTTGGAATATTTGGGGAGGACCTAGTAGACACGATCCTTGTAATATTAAAGTTGTATTTCCTATGACTTCTCTTAAGGGGATCAATGTCAACCATATTTTTATTCCCTTGTTCAACATAATATTTAAATGATAATTTACTAAATCTTAGAGTTTGAGGAGTGATGATTCATGTATCCTTGTCATCATTAGTAACATTCACCCACTTCTCATATATTTTCAAAGAGCTATGAAATTTATGAATCTCATAACAGAAATTAATGTTTTTGAGTAAATTACATGATCCCCAATTAGATATTAGATAGGAATATCCAAACCTGTTGGATAAACAAATTTATGTCCCATGAATTGGGGTTGTGCATTTGTATCCTCAAAAACCAAACATAGAGGTTCTTCACCATTGGCTTTCCCAGTACAGGTTACCTCAGTCACTAAAGCTTCATCGATTGGATTCAATTGTGTCTCACTCTCCATATTCCCAATATATTCATATTGAATCAAGCCACCATCTTTCCTACTAGTATATCTCTGATCAAAAATATCTTGTACATCCAAAACCTTCTTATTCATAGTATCAGCCTTAGGATGATTGGGAGATTCAAACTGAAAACCTAGAAGAGCATTCCTCAATGCGCCATCATAAACATCCCCTACAAACTCATTGCCACCTGAAGAACCTTCAGAATCATTAACACCTCTAGGGATACCAGTTACAACCATGAAAATATCTTGATTCACACAATCCCCTAACAAGATGACTGAGTGAATGTCCCATTTCATATTGTCAAACACTCCACTGATTTTCATATCAGGAGGTGGCACTCTTGTAGATTTATGCAGAAATGGTTCACCCAAGCCCATATGATAATAATCATTTCCATCCACAAATTGCACATACCACTGAACAAAGGGCCTCTTATTCTTGATTCTACGATGACAGTAAAAGGCCAAATGACCCAAATGACAACATATCGAGTAGTAATCACTCCACGAATCAAATAAAACAGCTTACTTACATCAAAAATCCTATCCAAATTTGATCCATACCCACTAAACCGATGTATTTGAGACATCAACATCAACAGAAATCCTCAGATTAATTGTATGACTCACAAAATATGTTCAATTGTCGAAACAAATAAATTGACCCACCATATATCCCATCATATGAATAATTTCTAGATTTTGAAAAGGAAATTGAAGCTAAGGGAAACTTACCCATGTCATGGTTAAGGATGTATCCTGGTTCATGTAGATATAATATGACCAATAAAGGAGAAATAACTTTCATCCATTACATATATGAGGAGCCTTGGACCATGCATATATCAGGTCTTCTTCCAAATCAAAGTGAATCATCAAATGACGTTTATTGAGGATAACCACAATCGAACAATCTTATAAGCCAAAATTACCAAAAATGGATCCATCAAAGTCATCCACCAAGGGTCTTTGATGATTGAAATTATCCAAAAGGGTCATATTCAGGAGACTCGAAGCTTCAAAGAACTCCGATGTAGAAATAAAGAGCTAAGGATCACCAAATCAAAGATCTAGAACCTTTGGTCTTAGAGAAATAGCTGGGAAATTAGAGATAAAACTAGGGTTATAAAAATGGGTATAAGGTTTTTGCAGAGTCGGAGGTTGAAGAACCAGTCAATCCTTCCCCTCCCATATGATAAGCATAATCGAAGTGATTACTTTGTTTTAAAAACTATGGAATCATTGTGAAAAATAAGTAGCTTGTTTTGATAAATGTTTTAATAGTAAACTCTTATTATATATATACTAATACTTTTCCTATTATATAATTCCTATATTTCTTGTTAACATTGATAGTGACATGGGTTGAATTATATCCCTTGATGAATCCATTTAAAAAAAAAGAATGATTTTTTATATGTGTCTTATTTTAATAAAAAATTAAGTGTTATAATAATTTAAATTCATATAATTATTGGCCTTTATATGTTCAAACAAGTTGTTGAAACAATGAAATTTTATATCAAATATAATGACTATATGTGTATATATATGAATAATATCCTTTTAGGGTACTAATCTCATACCTTCTATGTATTTATTTATTTTTTAGAATATGAATATTATTGAATCAAATTTGATGGATATTAATAGAAAATGTATGGATACCAATTGTATGACAAATAGTATGTTGATGGGGAAAAAGATTTCATCGAGATTGCAAAAAATAATTTATATGACCCTTATAAAATTCTTTGTCTATGTTTATGTCATTGTTATTAAAAACTAATTACTCTGGAGGAGTTATAAGAACACTTGATTAGTCATGGAATAAGACTAAGTTACAAATATTAGACCACTCATGGGGAAGAACTAAATATAACTAGTGACTGGGATGACACTATGTTTTATGGATCATCTGATATGATTATAAGTGTGAAAATGATGAAGGCCATATTGAGGATATGATTATAGGTGTGAATGATGATTAAGAACATATTAATGAAATTATAATGACTATTGAAGATGAACTTTGTGATTTCTAAAACATTTTTCAGAAGATAGTGTATTGAGAAACGACATCATTATATTCTATTTTTACTAAATATACAACATTGTTATCTATACTAAAGCTCTATAATGTAAAAGATATAAACTATTGAAGTAAAGCTATCATTGATTAACTAAATTCTCTCTTTAATATTATACTCCCAAAAGATAATGATTTTACTTACTGAACATATGATGTTAAAGGATTACTGCATTAAACTGGTATGATATCTAAAAGAATACATGCAATTCAAAAGGACTATATATTATTTTTTAGGGACCATGAATCACTTAAAAAATGAAAAATTATGGTGTATATAAATATAGAAAAATATGAATCATGTCCTTTTAAATTTTTATGTAAATTTCCAACCATTATAAGGTTTAAGCACCAATATGGTTGTGAACATAATGGATATAAATTAACATGGAATGAAAAAATGAGAAATCAATATAGGAAATATCATCTCCCAATAGAATCTCCTTAGTTGTTGAAAATTGAACATGAGTACCCAAAATTGGAAATGAGCTGAGAAACATTTATCTTGAACTATATATAGATGGAGTTAATCCTTTTGGTTTATGAAGTAGTACTCCTAGTACGTGTCCATTAATGTTGGTAAATTATAACTTCCCACCTAGTTATAAATAATGTCAAAATAGAATATGTGTTTTATGCTTATATTAAGACCAAAGTAGCCAAGTAATGAAATTAATTTTTATTTTTCTCCAATGATCTAAGCTTTGAAATTAATTTTGTATTAAGGTGTTATGTTTTATGATGCTTATAGAAATTAATATTTCACATTGAGGTATCTATTTCATGGGATAATAAATTTCTTTCCTACTTATGAAAAATTTGTAGGATATGAAATTACTGGAACTCAACGGTTTCCTATTTTTGAACAAGTTATACACTTGTTTTGGTTCAAACATTCATTAAATACTATGTTTCTAGGACATCAAAAATTTCTAACTTGATGACATAAATAATGATATTGAATGAAATCATTCTATAAGACTTCAGAAGAAGGTACAACATTATCTCCACTAATAATTGATCAAATATTTGAGAAAGTAAATGATATGGGTGAAACATTTGGTAAACCCTCTCCAAAAAAGTTATAAAAATTGGTTGGAAAGAGATATTTTTTTAATTAACATACTAGAATTGTTTATACCTCAATAAAATTTCTTTATTTCATGAATTTGGAAATAAAATGTATGTGTATTTTCATTGGAACATTAATAAATGCACCCAATAAAACAAAAAATGGTATTAAGGCTAGGTTGGGCATGATTAACATGAGGATGTGGGGTGAGTTTGCATAAGTTAAGGGTGAAAGACAGTCTTTTCTTAATCCAACTACTTTTACTCTTTCCAAGTAAGAGAGATATTAATTTTTCAACTTCTTTTATGACATAACTGTTATATAGGGGTATTAAAAAAATATCATCAATATCATGTTAATAAATGATTTAATGTTAAAGGGCTTGAAATCACATGACTGTCATGTTTTGATGTAAGATAAAATGTCTATAGCTTTATATTTAATTTTTCTTAAGAATTTTTTGTCATACATTAACCAATATTTTTTTCTTTTTCAAAGATATATGTAGTAAAGTTATAATCCTGATAAAATTTTCAACAATATAAAATGAAATTTCTACCATATTATGTGAATTAGATATGTGCTTCCCACTGTGATTCATTAATATGATGTTTCAATAGATAGTTCACTTAGATAGATCCATATATGTGGTGTTATATACTATATATTAATATGCCCCATTGAATGATATATATGATTTTAAAAGGGTATGACAAAAATAAAAGTATTCTAGAATGTTGTATTGCAAAGTAATTTATTATTGAGGAAATTTTTGAACTCTACACTGACTACCTATTTGATGTGGAAAGCATTGGTCGTCCAAAATCTTTTCACATTGGGTGACTTATGGGTGAATTAATTTCAAGAATAAATGTTTTCAAAATTACTATTACAGAGAAGGAGTAGGTTAACCTTTAAGTTTTACATAATATGATATAGGTTGTTCCATATATTTAAACCCACAAATTAACTCTTTGTAATTTAAATCCATAACATACTAAACATTATATATCAAATACACATAATCGATAGCTTATAGGATGGTTTTAAGACTATATTTTTTAAGGAGTCAGCTAAAAATTCGAATTCCATTTTAGATCAACTTTGATGGCTATCCATAGGAAAAAATTTCCATGTATTATCTTATAATTGTTATGTAATTAAAGGTTATATTTTCTATATAATGGAATATGAAGAATATAGAACCATGGAAAATAGTGGAGTTATACTTGTATCTGAAATGATGAACTTATCTGGTACCAAGGATATAAATCCAATTTATGTGAATATGTTATAATTTGGATTAATAGAACGAATATGGAAGTTGTATTATACAACATTCTAATTTATAATCTTTCAATAAAGATTAGTTGATAACAAGAGTGCAGTTAAAATTAATTAATTGGGATTCATGAAAGTTTATTATAATAAGAAAGGGTATAAGGAAAACGCATTTATAATGGAATCATAGGTAGTACATGATTTTATGTCCTTGATCCTACAAACATAAAGTGGTCAATTATTCTATTATAAAGTAGAACCACTAATGGTTCAGATTTCAATTCAACTAAGGATGACCCTTTCAAAAGGAATTCATAATCATTTCATGGAATTATCAATGTAGAAGTGGTCTTGTATGTTAGATAAGTCCATAATGAGAGGGTTTGGATGCTTTATAAAGGTTTCAAATCCCTTAAACCATTAATTAAAAAAAAGTGATTTCAATATTAAGGTAATATATTTTTATAATATACATTGCATTGACTCATATTATTATTTATTCCCTACTGAATTTATGTGATCAAAATTAAAGGTTCAACCAATTATATAGATAATAGATTATACACATGTTGATGCTCCCAATACTGAGTAATGATAGGTTTCTCAATATATTGATTCTCCTAGTGCATAGGAACAACAAGTTTCTTCTCATATTGATACTACCATTCATGAGGAACATATTAATGATGTTGAAGTTGAGTAAATGGTAGAAGGTTGATAAAGTATTTCCCAAAATGAACAAGAGTGTCATAATGTGATGGTGTTGATGAAAATTATTAAGGTGATAATAAGAGGCATCAAATTCAGGGATGAATGGAATATAAATATCCATATTTTTAACCCCAATAAGTCAATTTTTATTAGTTACATTGGGGTCACTACTTGAATGAATATGTCAATTGATGTTCATATGTGGCACAATGTTGTCACCATATATAAGGAACTAATTTGGGAATAGATTAGGGTAACATTATGATATACATTATTTATTTTACCAAAAAATAAAATAATGAAACATTGATTTACCCTTCATTATCCCTTTAAGAGTAAATTTTTTACTATATGAAAGCTAAATTAAATTTGTATTAATGGTAACTAGAAAGGATCATAGAGGCTTTCAGGAAATTCTTATGAAGCATCATCTTTGGGATGCTGATGCTAAAGCAAACCTTCACCCACCATAGATATATGCATGCATGATAATAAAAATAACATGGAATTTATTTATTAGTCATTCATAGGAGGTATATTTTAAATTAAATTATGCCTGGTAATATATTACATGAAAATAAATATATTAATCAAAATAATTAAGAGTTTATAATTTATGAAATAATGATTGATTTCTAAAAATAATAAGCATTCATCAAAACCAGTATTCCCCTACAATAAAGAATGAATGGAGTGTGCTTCAATTGAAAAAAATGGTATGTATTTTAAATATATAGTAATACCTTTATGTTGCATGAATCTTCAATATAATTAAGTTCCATTATTTATATGTAGATTGATGAATCAAAATCCAAAACCACTTCCATATCATGTGATGTGTTATGGAAGGAAGATTGTGTAAATAAGTATAGAATACTAATAGTTGAATTCACACAAAAAGTATGGTAATTATATGTAAATAGGACATAATGATAAAATTCTACTTTAAATCAATATTAAATAAAAACTATTGCTTATTTTCAAATATATTTTAATCTATTTGAGACATAAGAATCATCATCAACTATACCTAATGAATGACTAATTTTAGTGGCCTTGAAGTGGCTATAACAATATTCCAGTGTCAGAGGTGTGGATTTTGGAGTGTCATCGAGAACATGTTTTTAAAAAATAATTACATGATGGGATATAGATAAGAAAATAGAAGAGATGTAGAGACATATTACTTCTCTAGAATAAAAATATAATTAGTAAGATAAGGTATCATATAATGTTACATAAATGCATTAATGAGAATAAAAAACATAAAAAACCATTGTATGGAGATCTCCCCCCATCTTTGAGGTGATTCATTCCCCTCAAAGGTCTAACTTATCAAATGTAGTCAATTTTTTCATAATTTTTTCTATAAAATATAAATATGGAAGACACTGATACCTTTTTTATTATAATATTATATAGTATAAAAATGATTTTGGTTTATATCTATCAACACCCATCCATATCCTTTTATTGAGGGGTATAGTGTACAATATCTAAGTATATATTCTATACAATAAACAACATTTATAAGGTCATGTGGGAGTGGGGATTCACATAGATCACAATTTGAGAACTGAGCTACCTATTCCCATTGATAATATAGATGTTAACACATTAAAACATTCTATTATAACATTCATTGTATATTTGTTTGATCTGGTAAAAATACATTTCGAAAAGGATGTATTCTATTCTAATTTACTTTTTATGAAAAAACTTTAATAGTTAATGAAAAAGGACTAAACCAAGTAATGTTATTATATATGGACTTAGATAATGAGAAATAGAAGGTCGAATCAAAACAATATAAAGGATCAATTTATTGATTGAATAGACCATTAGAAAGTACCTTTACCTCTATTTTCAACTTTTATATTTACTAATGTTACAAGTTCATGCAGATAATATTTTCAAATTTGGTGAATGTAGTTGAAATCCTAAGGTATGTATGGTGATGATTCTCATATATAAATTTATATATGAGGTATTTTTTCATAATTTGTTTTCCCAATAAGTGGTCTACAATGTTAATTATAGTTAACTACAATTCAATTTTTCTAGTTTTATATATCAGTACTATTTTATGGGAAAACTTTTTGGAAAAAAATTAGACTCATTAGTCCTCGCATCACTTATACACAAAAAGGTCATTGTAAGAATAAGAATATGAAGGAATAGTGGAAAAATAGGTTTAAATGTTTGAAAACAAATAGAAAGATGAAATACTCTTCTTAATAACCATGATACATGGGTAAAAATATTTAATTTAATAATATGAAATATATTTTTATTACTTTCATTACTTATTCTATTTTTTTAAAATGGAGCATTGTTTGCACATTTCAATCAATTTGGATACTCTAAATAATTATTTTATTGGATTCAACACATGTATACCCAAAAAATTGACAACACATGATGAAATTTATCAATTTTTAATACACTACAATAAAAAATATACAAATAAAAAACATGTTATACCTCTTATATTATGTTTTAATGAAAGTTTTTTTTATGATAGGGTGATATTAAAATACATTCATAAACATGGAATGAGGATAGTCCATGAGCATAATAATCCTATATAATTATACAAGTGGATTAGTATTAGGGTATATATATTAAAGTTTCCCTATCCAAACATATATCAAAATAAATTACTTATTTTATTCAATATTTTTTAGTGTTTGAAATAAACTAATGGTAATGATTGTGGTTATTATGTTTTCAATTTTAAGAAATATATCATATTCCATCAACAAACTAGCATCCCTAAAGAGGTATGTTTAGTGATAATTTCAATATAATTTAAAATATTTATTAATAATTTTTTTATTTATATTTTTATAGTATTACATGGACTCTCAACCATACATGTATTCGAAATAGGAAATATATTTTTTTAAAAATAAATTGGTAGAATACATAATGTCAGAATGTACTCATGCATCATGAAGAGGTGACTTCCTATTACTTATTTAGTTAACTTTCTCATCATTTTATATAAAATTTTGAGTTAATTACCTTATAATTTTTTGTATATTACATGTTTAGTTAGTTTTTATAGTGATCCTAAAGAAATTACTTATTCAAGAGTTGTTTTTTCTTCAACCATTTTTTCATTATAAAGTAAACAATATAGTCAAATAAAAAATAATTATCAATGAAGTATTTAATAATTATGATGAACTCGTGTACAATTTTTCTCTTAATATAGCTATTTCTTATTTATTTTTTCTATTTATGTTTATTATTGTTTGTTTTCAGTTTATAAATGTTTCAAAGTTCATTTTTTAGATTAAATTAAAATTTTAATTTATAATGTGTGTCATCCAACCCTAAGAACACACATATATTGTCTTTATAATTTAGAAAAAATCTATTTTTCATTTGTGATGTGTAGGAATATTTCATACAAAAATTTGATATATGGTGTGGCCAGTAGGACTCAAAGTGCATGTTTTTATTTTAAATTAAAATTTTATTTCCAAACAAGAATATTATACTCAAAACTAAGAAAATGAACTTATATTGTATTGATATATTAGTAAAATGACCTAAAAATAATTTTTTATGTGTAAGAATAAACCACACATCAATCTGATACATGTTGTGATGGGTATTAATCAAAATGTATGTTCTTTATTTAATGTTTACATTTTAGTTAAAAAGACATATCCCGTACTCAAAAATAAGAAAACACATATATATTGTTTTGATACTTTAGTAAAATTATTCTTGTGTCATTTAAAACATGTAAGAATCAGTCGCACCTCAATCTGACACATGGTGTGATCGATTTAATCAAAGTGCGTGTTTTAAATTTAAAAATGACATTTTAGTTAAAAACTTATGTCATTCATAGAATAATGATAAAACACAAGTATATTGTATTGATACTTTATTAAAATGATCCATAAGTAATTTGTGATGTTTTGGAATAAACCTCAAATCAATCTGATACACGGTGTGGACAGTATGACTCAAAGTGTGTGTTTTCATTTAAAAAATGACATTTTAGTAAAAAACATGTTTTACTATCTAAAAAACAATAAAACATGCACATATCTTTTATAATATTATAAAATGATCTAAAAATCTTTTTTTATTTATAGGAATCATATGTACATAAATTTAACACATTATGTGATCGATATGACTCAATGTGCATGTTTTCAGTTTTAAAATGAAATTTTAGTTAAAAAATAGTGCCACTAAATGAAAATTGAGCAAAAATTCTCATATTTTATTGATACTTTTGTAAAATAATCCATAAGTTATTTTTTATATGTAATAATTATCCACATGTCAATTTGATACACGGTGTGATTGGTATGACTCAAAGTGAATGATTTCTGTTTAAAATGAAATTTTAGTTAAAAACATGGCATTCACTAGAAACCATTAAAACACACTTATAATTTCTTGAAACTTTAGGAAAAATATCCATAATTCATTTTTTTGTATATTAATTAACTTCATATCAATCGGACACACTGTGTGGCAGATATGGTTCAAAGTGTATGTTTTTATTTAAAATTTACATTTTAGTTCAAAACACATGAAACAACCTCAAAACTAAGAAAACACAATAATATTTTCTTTATAATTTAGTAAAATGATATATAATTCATATGTGATGTGCATGAATCAATTGAATCTAAATCTGACACACGGTGTGGCCAGTATGACTCAAAATGTGTATTTTTTTGTTAAAATTTACATTTTAGATCCAAAGACATGTGATATACTCAATACTTAAAAACGCATTTTTATGGTTTTCATACATTATTATAATGATCTACAAGTCATTTGTGACATATAATAATTATCTGCACCTCAATCCAACCTAAGGTGTGACTAATATGACATGAAATGTATGTTTTCATTAAAAATTGACTTTTTTATTTAAAAACATCTATTACTTAATGTTGACCATTAAAAATTACTTTTATGGTATTACTACATGAGTAAAATTATCCATAATTAATTTTTTATATATCATAATTATCCACATGTCAATTTGACACATAGTACGACCAATATGACTTAAAGTTCATGTTTTGAGTTTACAAATGACATTCGATTTAAAAACATATCTCACTCACTAAAAAACAAGAATACCCACTATAATTTTCTTGATGCATTTGGAATAAAATCCAAAATTCATTTTTGATGAGTAAGAATTAGTTGGACATAAATATGACATGTGGTGTGACTGGTATGACTAAAAGTGCATGTTTTCAGTTTATAAATAAAATTTTATTCAAAAAAGTTTCATGAATTGAAAACCATAAAAACATGTTTATATTGTATTAATAATTTATTAAAATGATGCTTAATTTAATTTTTTTATGTAAAAATCAACCTCGCATCAATCTAAAAAAATATTTTTAGTATGACTCAAAGTGCATGTTTTTAATTAATATAGACATTTTTGTTCAAAATTCACTTTACATAATCAAAAAAATGATCTTGTATTGACTTCAAATATTAGTAAATTCATTAATAATTAATTTTTAACATGTATGAATAAAACAATAATTAATATGATGCATGGGGTGACCGGTATGACTCAAAGTGTGCATTTTTATTTAAAATTGACATTTTAGTTCAAAAGACATGTGACATACTCAAAATTTATCAAACACATTCTTACTATTTTTTCACATTATAAAAACAATCCATAATTCATTTGTGACATGTAAGATTCATTTTCACCTCAACATTAAATAAAATGTGACCAATGTGACCCAAAATGTGTGTTTATTTCAAAAATGAATTTTTAGTTAAAAACATGTGGAACTCCCTAAAAATCAATAAAAATCACTTTAATTTTCTTTATATATTATTAAAATTATCTATAAATCATTTTTGATATGAAGGAATCAACCACATGTCAATAAGACACACGATTTTACCGGTGTGACTCAAAGTCCATGTTTTTAGTTTTAAAATGACATTTTAGTTAAAAACAAAAATTTGAAAAAGAACTTAGATTGTTCTAATATTTTTGAAAATTTATCCATAAATAATTTTTAATCTGTAATAATTTATGTACATAAATTTTACACATAGTGTGTCTAGTGTGACTCAAGAGAATATTTTAATTTCATATTGACATTTTAGTTCAAAACAATCATCACATACATAAAACTAAGAAAATGATCAAGAATTTTATTGATAATTTTGGAAAATTATCCATTAATAATTTGTGATTTACAAGAATCAATGATATATTAATTCAAAATACGATGTTCTTGGTATTACTCGAAGTGTATGTTATCAATATAAAAGTGATATTTTATTAATGAATTATTTCATATTTATGTTTTATTTATTAATTAATTTTATTAATAACACACTATTCTTTTAATGGTAAACACTTTTTATTAATATTTGAAGATTTTTTTAACAACTTTTATCATGGTCGGGCTCTTTTAAGAGGGTGTCAGGGTCCAAAGACAATGAAATGTTAATGTTTTTGAATTCACTACTGATTATGAAAAATTTATTGTACCAATGTAATTGTACAAACTAATGTTTAAAATATTTTTAATATAATGATTTTTTCCTTGTATTTATTATGTAAATTTAATTTATATTAAATTATTTATTTATTGTTTTAGTGTGTTATAATTTTAATAGAACATTGTAGGAGTATGGAATTTATTAACACTACGAATAGCACTAACAAAAGGTCACTTTATCAAATCTAAAAACACATAGATAATGTTTCCGCTTTATCAATTCTAAAAAATTGACAATAAAGGTACCCTTTTATCAAAACTAAACTAGTTTTGATAAATGAACCCCTTTATTATATCTTTTTTTATCTCTAATGAATGACCCTTATATCAGTACTATTATTAGTGTTGATAAAAGCCATTTTCTTTTAAAGGATCATAAAACATAAGTGATTTTTTAGCACTAATAAATGATATTTATAGTGATGTTAAAGCCCATATATGATATAGTAAAACAATTTCATGGTTCATGTTTCAGAAAATATATTATAAATCTCGAAGGAAAATGATCGGAGGAGTGAACATTTTGTTAAGTGGATCATTTCCACTTGTTTAATTGTTCTGTTTATAAAATTACATAACCCACTATTTTTTTAATTTTATTATGCATATAATTTTTAGGTATTTTAAATACACTATATATAAGTATTTATAGTTTTATTAGTTACCTATATTATATAACCCCCCCCCCCCACCTCTTTTGATACTTTTTCTATTAATATGGGGAAAAAGTGCTACAAAATACCTCTCTTCAATGATTCATACTTTCAGCATTGATAAGATTGAGGAAAAATCCAATTGGAAAAGAAAATTTTCAATTATAAATATTATAAAATGTATTTAAATGATTATATCTCTCTATTTTAATGGTGAATATTATGGTTTCTAAAAATTTATGATTGTGCAACCTTAATTTCAGAAAGTTTCTCAGGAAGCTGATTGTGGTTTGGATTCAAATTCTATTAATGTTATAAATTTTATATTAATTCCAAATGAAATTAATATAATTTCATAGTTTGATTAGGCGTATGATATGTATAAAACCATTGTATTTTATTATAATAGGAATTGTTAATATGAATAAACTAAGTTATAAAAAAATTATGTTTTGTTTTTTCAAAATGTTTAATGAAGAATATATAACTCAAATGAATGGATGACTCACTAAAATAGTAAATGATGTTTCTACTATGGTAAATACTATTCATGAACCAGATCAAGATTATAATTTCCATATATTTTTACCCACTAGTTGGTGTGGAATATCTAATACTGTTAGAAAATATCTAGTTTTTAATGATTTGAAGATAAAGGATTTAATTGCAACACTCAGGATATATGAATCTGATTTGCAAGTATAATATGGGGATAAAATATAATTAAAAAAATAAAATTTTTCATTTTAATGTGGCGTATTTTTATTTTTATAATGAATATTCTATTAATTCATATTCAATTGATTAAATTATATAAATTTATAGAAGCCTCAAAAAATTTTACAAGAGAAGAAATAAAATATTTCAAAAGGATGTTGAGAAAGATTTTAGATGATTAGACTATAATAAAATGTGATATTTCAGTCATGATTACCCTATAATCAAATATAAATAATTTTCTATAAATTCACTTTAAAAAATGAGAGGAAAAAAATCCATGAAAGTATCACAGAGTACACCGGAAGATTTATATAGTAAATCAAATTCTAAATATGAAGCTATGCATTCTGATCAAAATATAAATATATGTCTTTTAGATCAAGATGGAAAAGAAAAATATTTATTATCTTATAAATATAAATTTTAAAATATTACTTTTTATATGATTAAAAATTATTTTTTATAATTTAATATAGTTTTTATGATTTAAATAAAAATCATATATTTCTTAGAAAATATCACTTACTCACAATTACAAAATTTTATAATGGTGAGAGGCCACCAAAAAAACAGTTCCATGGAGGTATAAAAGTATTTAGTTCTAGTAAATACTTGTGTAAAATTTCATTAAAACATGAGTGAAGGGGGTAATGTTATAGAAAATTTTAATGGGTTTATAGTCTCCTCCTTTTGAAACTGGTAAGGAATTTTTGTCACAATTTACATTCTTTGAGACATATGTTATGTTATGCACCTATCTCCTTTTACGAGGTGTATATATAGACAAATTTTTATATAATATCATGAATTTATTTATTCTCGTGATATTTTTAATTTTCATTTAACATTATTATTTTATGGAACTTATGACTCAATGTTACTAGAGTGGTAAAAGTTTTAAGCTACAATCTCATCATTTATAGGAATTGTTTATGATTATACTTCAAATGATGAAATATTATAACCTATTATCTCTCAAGAAACTAATGAGTTTTCTTCTCATATGTCTATTTATATAGAATACATGTTTTCACTTCATTTCCCTCTCTTTATGTACTCTATATTTCAAAAGAATGTTTTTAAGAAAAATCATATTTATTTCTCTCATCGATTGAAAACCCTTTTTCTTACAAAAAATGTATTCCGAAAATGTTTTTAACATTTTACAAATGGTTTATAAAATACATTTTTCACCATGTTTTACTTTTAAAAAAATATTTTGAAATGAATCTTCATGTCATTTTCTAAATAATACTTATTTATATTTTACTGAAAATTTGAAAATAATCGTTGTTTTTAACATGCACAACATGAATAGTATTTCTCAATTTCATTCCACTCAAATATTTTAGGCTTCCCTTAAAGTTTTTCAATGTTATTTTTAAATAAAAAAATTTCCTTAATATTTGGTAAATTTTTATATTTTAAATAAATTATTTCAAAATAAAAATAGATTTTGAAAATGATTTTAAAAAAAAAATCAAAGTGGAAATGTTATTTTCCTAGAGATATGTTTTAAATGATCTTTAAAGATTTATTTATAAGTTTTAAATTTTATTTTAGAAGAAAATTATTTCAAAAATATTTTATGAATTTTTAGTTTTAAAAATTACTTTTCAAAGAAAAGTTATTTTCCTCAAGAAATGTTCCATGTGATCTTTCAAAATCATTTTACGTATTATATGACATCCTTTGATGTTAATTATAATTTACTAAGGATATGATCCAAGTATACCATTATTATTTTTTCTCCAAATGGTCTATGTTTATGATGATAAGATTTTTATGAAACCCTTTTCTTTTCCATGGGTTATAACACAACAAAATGCTTATTAAACCCGCTTCTTTTAAATGGGTTATTCTTTGATGAAATGATGAAATGATTATGAAAAATATTTATTTTCAATGAGTTATGTTATGATGAAATGTTTATTAAAACCATTTTATTTCATGGGATCTATTATGGTGATTTTTTTATGATCTTATGGAACACATATGTATTATTTTCATTATGCGATGGTGGTTATGTTATAACCAAGGATGGTAGATATGTTATAACCAAATATGGGTGGGGAATATATCCACCTCTAATTAATTGGATAAATATTTATATATTATCATATATATAATACTATAATGGGGATTGAACCTAGTTCAGTAAGGGAATTTGTTTGCTATGATGGTCTTGGGAGTGAACCCTGACTACTATGATGGTTTGGAGAGTGAACCCATTACACTATAAGAAAATAGATACCACTAGAGATGGTGGTGTTTTCCTACCAAGAGTTTAATCCACCAATGTAGTTCACTAATAATTTTAGAAATAATACTTGGATACAAAGGAAATGATTTTATATACTTATGTGTATCCCACAATTTCATGCATTATGCCAATGTTATACTCTCATGACTCATGTTCGTTGATTTATTTATGATTAATTTATTATTAAATACCAAGATTTATTATATGAATCATGTTTATGATCTATGATATATAGGGTATGGTTTTAATCTATTATTATTAGGTTCACATACCCTTATATTCATGTTATATTTAAGTATTTTCCTTGTTTACCTTTACTGAGCATCTGATCTCACCCTTATGTTTCCTTTCCATGGGTTATGAAGAAAGGTTTTATATAGGTTATGTCTATGAAGAGTAATAAATGGTAAGATCTTTTTGGGAAATATTGAAGATATTTCACTAGATAATAAGATTGTGTATGTAGTCTAAAAAGACGCTAAAATATTATGGTCCTCGGGCGTGTGATTTTGTAATGTATTGAATATTCATATAAAATATTTAATATCTATGTATAAAAATCCTAGGTTTCTATTGTTAGTATTAGATTAAAGGTTTATTTCACCATTGGAAAATAGGGTTAGAAAACTTTAGTTTGGATCCTAAGGATATTTCAAAGGATGTGTATAGGGATGTCTCTAATGATAAGTAAAAGAATGATTGAAAGTATAGGAAAATTTACTATAATTTTGGTAAAGGATATAATGAGTTTTTTCTAGGAATTTACATCCCTATCTAGATACTACTTGTGGATGTGGCTCTAGTACAGAGGTACCTAGGGGTAATAACTCCGAAAAGGGTGTATTGAGCAAGAATTGATCACCACATGTTGCATGATAATGGGTCTTGTTGCGCACTTAGTTTAACCCTCCTAGGGGATATGAATTGGAAATTCACAAACTAATTATGAACCATCATGATAAATTTAGATAGATGATTACTATGAATGTCCAAGTTTAAACCTAAATTGTCATAGATTAAAAAGAAGGTGACATGATTTAGTCATCTTATAAGTGATTTTTCATGATTATGTGGTTTTACACTATGATTATTATTGATCATACTATATTATTTGGCTAGTGTTGATGTATAGAACTAGAAGGAACTGACATAACATTGAATGTGATAGAAAATTTTCTAATGAGCAGTCAAATCAAATAATTGATGGAGTTAAGGATGTAGTGATTATTCATAATCAATTATCATAGAACATGATTAACAACATTCACATTAACCAACTCTCATGATCATCAAATAAAAAAAATAGAGTTTACTGAGATTTCAGGTGGTGTAGACCGTGAAGGAAAGAAGATTCAGTTTCTTATATGTTGAGAATGTAAGAAGAAGAACTCAAGGTAATGTATTATAGGGATGATAATATGTTTTGGGTGTGTAAAAGGACACAAATCAAGTAACTATAAAGGAAAAATAAAAAATTTGGTTCACACAATATATGATAATAATGGTCTCCCTAAGGTATCATCAACTGTTGAAAGTGTTAAATATGGAAAGTATGGGCATTTTAAAAATTTATATCCAAATGGGAAAGCTCCTGAAGAGAATTAGAAAGGTCGTATGAGTAATGTTTTTATAGATGATGATGAAGAGACTTTGAATAACATATAAAAGGAAAGATTTATTAAGTAATAATATGATTAAGCCTATTTAATGGTTTTATAAGGAAGAGGGATGATTTAAGTATTTATGTATTGGAATTCATGGATTATATTATATGAATCATGAAATATATAAGGATTTTTTAGTATAAGTTTTATGTTAAGGATTTTTAAAAAAAATTAAATGGTATTGATGGACTAGAAAATAGATTTAATGTCAAAATGATATTTTCAATATGGAGATATAACCCTTAATATGTTCTAGATGTTGAGATAAATATTTTGGTGAAAAGAGAGGTTGAATGTGAATAATTAAATTAGATAGTACTGATTGCCTTGGAACTGATTAATGATTTATTAACATAGTGTATTATGATATAAATGATGGAATTAACAACATTTTTTTATTTAAGTATTATATCCAATAATTTGTTTTTTATGTAAGGAATGAGGAAGCATATATGTTTTCAATAAGGTTTTATAGTAATTAGAGTTATTACTATTTTTTAAGAGAATACATGATTAAATCATTCACATGTTTGGTGTGTGAAAACCAAGAGACACTTTATGATATATGGGGGGTTAATTTTAAGTTTATTTTGAGAAATTTAGTGATATATTTTACCAATTTTGAATTTTGGAAGGGTTATAAGGTTAAAAATTTATGGAATGGTTTTTTTTAATTTTGTATGAGGTTTTAGAGATTAATTTATTATTTCCCCATATAAAGATTTATGTATAACTTATGTTGTGAATTTTTTCTGATAATAACCCTAGATATAAGAAATTAATTATAATTATTTTATGGATATTATTTAGTGCTTCAAACATGAAAATATTCATCTATTTGAGTAATAGATAAAGTGGAAATTGATCAAGGCACAACCAACAGATGAGATTGTGCATATGAAATGGAATGAAATCAATTGAGTGTATCTTCTAATTAAAATTATCAAACATCAGAAAAAGGATATTTAAATAAAAAAATTCTATTATCATCATTTTTTATGATATCAATGATATTTTTCATAAATCTTTGGTTTATGGATTTATGTTCATTAACTTTCTCCTGAACATGTTCATTATCACTCTCCATCATTATTTTGGTGTTATTTTTATCTTCTATGTCCATGACTTCACTTACCAGTTATGTTCTACTATTTAGAAACCTATTATGTTTTATTATAGATGAATTTTTCACATCCATTTCCCTTTTTAAAGAGAATTTTTTTAACCCTTTTTATGATGTGGGTTTCTATGAAGGAATTTTTAAGTGTTAAACCTTTGATGACTAAGAAGAATTTAGATGGTGAAATACATTTTAAGGTGGGTATAATGTAACACCCCAATATTTTTTTGAAATATTTTTTTCAAATAAATTTATTATTTTTTATACTTATTACACGTAACACTGATTTTACCTTGTGTTTCATGCAACAATGAGTTTAAAGAAAATGTGTCATATTATTAAAATATTATTATATGATAGTTATCACTTAAATATTAGAATGGAGGTTGTGAATAGGATTAAATAAATTATGAAAATATGTGGTTTGTACATGTATATAAAATTAATTCTTTGTTGACTAGTTAATTACAAATGAAAATAAAAACAATTTGAAAATAAAGGAAATGTTTTTCTGAAAAACTATATTTATGAAAACAAACGTGTTTTACCTTAATAAATTAAAAAAACCAATTTTGGTGAATTATTTTAATGAATTTTATATATTATATATTCAATAAAATATTTAAATTTTATCGTATGTGTTTTCAAGATAAAATATAAGAATAAATCTGATTTTACACTTAAAAACTATATTTTTTTAAATAGTTTTGTCACCTTTTTACGCACTTATTTTTTTAAATTATTTCTGAAACATTTATAAAGTTTATTTAAAAGAATAAAAATAATTTTTTAAATCAAAATATAGAAATTATATTAGGGTGAAGTTTTGATTTTTTCTGATAAGATTAATTTCGTTATGAATATTGAAAAATATTAACTTTTAATTAAAAAATTCCTTTTTCATTTAAATTATTTATAAAGTTAAATTTTAGATTTAATTGATTTCAAAGTTAAATTAGTTAAATTATATATCTATTAATAAAATTTATTTAATTTTAATTATTTCAATATTAATTTTTAATATAAAAACTTTGTAAACTTTTGAACATTTTCTCTTTAAAACCTTGCTTTCTCATCGCGGCTACGAGATTAATTTTAAATTAAAATTTTTCAGTTATATAAAGATAATTTAGAAAAAATATATTTAATATTTTGAATCATAAAAATTTATATTTTCTAATAAGTCTAACTTAATTTTTTATCATAATGAAAAGTGAAAATATTAAAAAAATTAATTACCATGATTAAGGTAAAAATGGGTTTACTGAGGGTTAAACTAAGAAGATAAGGGTTAAAATGACCTACCAATTTGTCCAAAAATAATTTCATGTATCTATTTTGACCCTTATCACATTAGGATCTATTTTTATGAGTTTATGAGACACTTTTCTATGAAATTTACCTATATAATAAGCTATGTAAAGAAAAGGATAGAAAAGGTACCTTCCTTACTTTTAATATCTATAAAGTTTTGGGATAAGAAAAAAACAACATATGTTCAGTGATAAATATTATTTTTAATTATAAATGGTTTTTTTATCATTATAATTTATTTTTAATTTTTAGGGAAGAAATAATTGCTTTAAATTTTTAAAAAACACCAACTCAGTAATTATTTAGTTAATAGAAAAATGAAATTAATGATCATAAAAATATAAGTGAAGTAAATTGAATGAATTATTATGTTAAATTACTTTTTTAGATAAATATATCATGTTATATAGGTTTGAAAATAATATATTATAATTTCACTATTTTATTGATATTTTTATAAATTCAAAATAAATGAATAATGTAAAATTTGACATTAATTTTATTTTATTAAATGATTTAAAATTAATAAAAATACTATACTCTAAATATTTATCTTTAAATGTTAATAAATATAAAATATGGTACATTTATAGACCAATTTTTCTTTTATAGTGACTATATTAACCCCTAAATAGTAAAAACTTTGTTAGAACTCTTAAGGTTAAAACGGTGTTTTTTCACATTACATAATCTTGTGTTAAAATTAATTTTCAACGCACATAGGATTTTTATTTGATAAATTAGATTTAATATTTATAATCATTGGTTCCAAATTATCTATTAATTATATTTTTTTAATCTTAAATGATAAATTTCCTAGGTTAAAAATACTAGTTACCATAGTGAAAACCCAAAATGTTAAAATAAAGAAAACTTAGAAGTTAAGAAAAAACATGTTTATAACATTTTTTTTGAGGTGTGTATCAACCATATCATACCTTAAATCCATTATTTTAAAATTTTGGATCCATATGAGGTGAGAGTGACCTACCATTATTGAATTCTTTGAGTATTTACAAAAATGTCATTCATCCTCAATTATAATAGGGCACTCACTCCCCACACTTATTTACACATATCAAGAAATTTGGATCGATAAATACCTACCCAAATCATCTACCAAATTTCATATACTCATCCTATAATCCTTATTTTGGGCATAAATCCAACCTATGAGGGATTTTGGTGCTAACCTAAGGAGGATACCTAAAGAAGAGGTAGCATTCTTCAATGATCATTTTTATTTTATTTCTTCTTCCACCTCCTTAAATTCATATTAAACCATTATAATATAATAAAATCAATATATTACATATAATATTATGTTTTTATGTTAATTTCATTGCCTGAAACTATCCCCACTTCCATTAAATGGGTTACAAAATCATCATTCATGTGTGCAGCGAACTACCACCTCGCGAACCAATGTCATTCATTTTTTCATTACCACGTCTCATGGCTGGTTATAAGGTTGAATTAAATGTTTATTTCTTTTAATCGGATGATAAAATAGAAATATAATTCTTTTGGTTGTTCCTTGGCCCTAGTTTTGATCTCTTTTTCGTTTGGTTCTTTTTTCTATAAGTTTTAGGAGAAATTTATAGAATTTTGGAATATCTTTTAGATATTCATGGTTTGATCATTGTTAGGGAAATCTCTAAGGTTTGGTCCATAAAATTGTGCACCCTCTGATGGTGTTCTGGAGGGGATGAACAATTTTTCCAAACCGTGTGGTCAGACCCTCCAAACTGTGCGGCCCTAAATAGGTGGATTTTGTATGGTAGTCACATGGTTAATCAAACTGTATGCCCAAAAAGGAGAAAAAATTCACCCAAGATAGTAGGATCAAATAGTTAGGGTACATGATTTTTTTAATCATGCAGTTGTGCCCAGTAAACTGTGTGTGCAGGAATTAAATCCTACAAAAATATTTTTTTAAATCCCAAACCCTCGGGTTTAACCCATGGTCAACCCCCACTCAAACATAAATGATTCCCTGGGTTTTTAGGACTCTCAAGAATTATTTTTGACTCCTAAAACCCCTTTTCTTGGTGAATCTAAGCATGGTTGATCTCATTCAATATCCTCTAGAAAAGAAAATCTCCTATTGTGTGGTTCATTCTGATCCCTCTTTCTCTTCTCCTTTGAGTTTTATAGATAGTTATTTTCTTGATGGACTTAAACTCTATTTAATTGGATCATGATTCTCGGCTTGATTTATTTATCTCTAATGCCTTTGTTATTCATTGGTGGGTCCCATTGTAGGTGTCGATTCTTGATCTTTGATTAATGGTAGGTGATTCCATAATTATTTTCCCTATTATTTAAACCTTTAATTGATTGGTTAAATTGAAATGGGATTCTAATTTATTTTAAAACATAGAATATTGAAGATTTGATCCTTCATTTGAAATGGGTATGAAAATTGAGAAAATCTCTAATTTCAATATAGATGAAATTGTGGGATAGATTTTTGAAAAATCGTGGATTTATAGAAATTGTTTTAATGGAAATGATTTTACATTAATCTTGAGAAAGAGTATTGAATTAAAATAAGTTTTTAAATGGCATTAAATAATGAAAACCGATATGTTGGTTTTGAAATTAGAATGCATGTTGAAAATTGAAATTGGGAAATTTTATTTTAAAATGTTTTAAAATGATTGATTGACAATTTGATTGACTGATTTATTGAAGCACATGGTATTCTAGGTAGTTATTAGGTGGTTGGGACAAGTATTCTAGGATCTTGACCCCCCTATAACTGGATTTATAATGACAACACTAACTAAACCAAGTTCATCATATAATTTTCCCTTAAGTGGGAGTGGATTTATTTTTCACTAAAGTGAGAGTGGATGTAAATTTACCTTAAGTGGGAGTGGATTATAGTAATTTTACCTTAATTGGTAGTGAATATTGATCCATTAACATTGATTATATGTTTCAGGATCCTATATCTAGTAAATATTCTACCATAGGGTGTTTGACCATGGTTCTATGAGGTGTTTGATTTGATATACATGTCATTAATTTATGAAACTATTTTATTCATACGAGTTTATTTATATAAAATGTTCATTTAATCATGTTTGAAATTTGTTTTATATACCTTCCATCTATTTGAATTAAATCATGTTTTTCTTAAAATATAAAAATGAAATTTCATACCTATTTTTATTTAAACTGGTGTCATGATTGGTTTTTTTTTTGGAAACGATTATGGAATGCTCTTTGAGACCCTACTGGGATTTATAGATCACACCCTACCTTTACCTTAAAGATTGTATAGATTTTCTTATTCTAGGTCTAAGAAAAGTGAAATTACCTCTTGGAGGAGGTGGATGTTCTTGATCCCTTATTCTTGGAGTGGTGTAGGTGATCTATGGAGATGTTATCCACTTGTTTCATAGGATGTTTGAGTTTTATATTAGTATTTGTTGAGTACTTTGATGATGTAATGCTTTGGGTTTTGTTATAACTGTTTTGTTTCTAGGAATTTCTCCCTTTGTAGTGTTGATCATACTGACTTGAAACTATTTTATCTTCCACTATTTTGTGTAAAATTTGTTCCCTGTAGATCTTCTATTATTCCAAGTGCTAGTCACCAACCCATGGGGATCATGAATTCCCTTTGGTCTATGTCATAGCTAGATCGGTTATTAGGGTACCAGGTTATCCATGATGGTTTATGAAAAAGTGATATTAAATTTACAAGTTAAGCATCTTTCCTTGATGTCACTATGCATTTTGGGTTGTCTTGGTATATAGAAGATAGGATTTTCAGGGCTTAAGGGGTGTTTGAGAGAAAGTGTTTAGACATATCTCATCATAAAGATCCTTAAGTCACCATGGGTGTTTGGGTAAAGGTATCTTGAGGAATGTTTTGATATGATTCAAGTCATTTACCTACTTTTTATGTGGGTATTCTGAAATATATATATTGAAATTTTTTCTGATGGGATTGATATTCTCATTTCTCTAATTTGATTTATTTATTTGATTAATCATCTCATGTTATCAGTGTTGTCTATTGATGTTGTATAGTATCATTCCTCCAAGAATACATTTGAATAGGCTCCAGGAGGAAGCTGGTGGATAGAAACAGTGAGAAAATCCTCCTATGGACCAAAACCTTTGTAACACCCCGACCCCAGAAGCTCAGATCCAGTGCATTATTTTCTTACATTGGTAATATTAAAAGGAATCAAATCCTAAAGGACTGATCAATTTAGTATTTTTGGAAATATATATCATATACATGATACCCATAATATATTGAGAAATATAAAATGCAAACATAATACATAATAAAATGAAATAAATATAATCCTTGAAACTCATTCAAAGGATTCCTCTTTATAACCTATAGAAAGTAAACATAATAACGGTGATCTGAAATTCTCAACAAGGATAAGTAAAGAAGAATAAATAATGAATCAATAAGAATAAATCAACATGAAAAGGTAAATAAATTTTAAATCATGTTATTCAAATGACTAGATAAGGAAATATCAATATGTCAAGGTAAGAAGCTAAAAACACATTCTATTAAATCAATGAACTGAATATGAAATACATCCATAGATATGTCAACACAAAATCTCATGGATAAATAATAACTGAAGCTAAATTGGGGAAATGATTAATTATTATATTCCATGTTTCCTAGTTACATGGAACTATTATCGTTAAGATATTTCACAAATTAGTTTAGTATATCAGGTAAAAACCCATCTAATTTTGCCAAAAAATTCATCTCTCGAAACTATTAATGCATCAAGGGGGTATCTATAACCGATCCCCACCCATGTCGTACCTATCCAAATAATTACTCATATATATAATAATATATTTAAAAATGTATAATGTGTCTTATCAAATATCTATATTGAATAAAATATGTGGATTTATCAATAATTTCCCAGTTGATCAAGTAATTTTCAAAGTGAACATTGTATGTAAAATAGTATACAATTTAGGAAATAATAATATCCATTACATGAGAATATGGATATTTAAGAAAAATATAATATACCATAAAATGATCATAGAGAAAATTATTGTTTCAAGATAAATTTAACAATCACAAAAGAATGTGAAACTGAAAAGGTAATCATTAAACACATTCTTGAAGAAAATAATCTTTAAACATTCCAAAGTGTCTCATACCACTTTGAAACATTTAAATAATAATCCCCGTAAAGTAATAACATTAAATTAATGTTTTGGATTCTATGAAAATAAATGGTTTTAGTAATTAATATATCAAAATTGGAATAAGATACATCACAAAAAAAGATTAAGTGGTGAATATGGCATTTATATCATAGATGTAAAAAAGTGAGATAAAAATCCCTTACATTGAGTCTGAATTATTCTCATGTGTATTTATATTCCTGAATAATAAAAGTATGTTAATTATTTACTTACTTTATAACCTTTTTCATTTTTATAATTACTTTTATTTGACTTATTACCTTGTTGTATATAACTACTTAAACAATTAAGTTTATATCGGGTGTTTTGACTATATTTTCATTATGTGTCAAAAAAAACTTTGGTAGGTCAACTATGGTCAAAGGGTTCATTATATAACATCTCTAGAATAATAATCATGACATATTTATAATATCTATTAATCAATTACACTTTTAAAATCAATAATTAAATATGGTTAGGAAAAATGAACCAATACTACAATCATGGAGACAATAGGTCGTATATACACATGAGTAATGTTCCCATTTTTCAATGATCATTATGGAAAGAAGGTAAGTAACATTAATATTTATAGAATTATAATTAAATCATAAATATCATATTATTTAATCATATATACTTATACATATAATTATTGTTATGTAAAATTAATCACATCATATCGAGGAGGCGGTAGTCGTCACGTCCATGAACAACATTATTAGTTTTTAAGTATGTGAAAGGGTAAGAAAGAAAATTATGTGTATTATATTTATAGAAAGGTAATTATGTCATTAATATCATATATATGTGTGGGTGTGTGTGTGTGTTTTGTGTGTTTTATTTCACATATTTTTAATTAAAACCATCCTTTATAAATTCCATGTATAGTGTGAACAAATCACATCACATTAAGGGGCGGTATTCCACACTTCCACACACGATGTTACCGTATTTACACAAAATGGAAAGAATAAGGGTATGTGCTATATAAAAACTAAAAAATAATAAATAAATTATAAATATCATATATATAATATATATAATCATATTTTCCATCATAATTACCACCATTATAGTCGGTAAAATAAAAACGCACAATCATTGTTTTGTGAGGTAGTAGTTCGTCATACACATAAATGGTAGGTTCGTTACCCATTAGATGGAAGTGTGTGTAAGTGTAGGTAAAACCCTTATCATAATAATATATCAGTATATTTAGGATATTTTTTTTATTATATAACAATGTAATAAGTATCATTTAAAGATTAGAAAAAATAAATGATTCTTGAGAACTTAAGGAAGGATGTTACCTCTTATTTGGGTAACTTCTTTTGGTTTGTGCCAAAAGGACTACTTGGATGGATTTATGTCCAAGGTTTGGATTCAAGGTTTAGGGGAGGGATTTTGAGGATATATTTAGGTATATCATGGTCGATCTAAAGTGTCTTGAGAAGTGTGAGGAAGTGGGAGGAGAGGAGGTCTTTTTATAGTGTAGGAGGAGTGACACTCTTGTAGATTTTTGGAAAGGAAATTCCACCCATGTTTTTTCCATGTCAAGTAGATACAATAATGTGAAAAAAGTATATAAAATTGATTACAGGGTCTAACTATGGGAATTAAATGGATTTTATATAATTTTCTAGGTCATTTTTTCCATAACTTTAACTTTTAGTCCATTGTTAATCTAATTTTTCTCTTAATCCATGTAATTAATTTTAATCACACTCAAAAATATTTTTGGTCAAAAACTAAGTTAAAATTATTATAATTTATATATTATTATAATTAAAAATATGGAAGCCATTTTTTCAAATTCAAATCACATAAGTGGCAGAAATTAATTTAAAAGTAATCTTGTATTTGGGACGACAATGCATATTTTTAAAGTAAAAATGTTTAGAAGTTTTCAATGTTTTTATATCCAATTTAAAAGTAAAATTTATTATAATAACATAAATTGTATTATTTTATTTATAATTTATATTATCTGACTATAAAATAAATTAAAAATATAATTTAACACCATAAATAAATTAGATGAAAAAGAAGTTTTGAATTAAAATTCAGTATTTTTTACTATTCATTAAAAAATGAAACTTCACAGAAAAATGCCCAAAAATCACCATATGATAATTATTATGTTTATATTTAAAATAATGAGTTTATTTTGACATATTAAATTTATAAAAGTGACAAAATTTTAATTGAAAATAGGTTCCCCATTAAAATGCGGTAAAACTACCTTTATAAAAATATAGGTTTTTATGTGTAATATTAAGTTTGTTCTTATCATATGCCAATCAAATATATTGGATGAATATAAAAAATATTTTATTAAATATAATATATATATATATATATCATTAATAACATCCAACAATTATAATTAATTTAATTTATTAAGATAAAATAGCTTTGTGAGAATAAAACTAATAATATTTTCCTTTATATTAAATTGGTTTTCATATTTATTTATAATTAATTTGTAACCAACGAATTCATTTTATATTGTGTAAACAATATATTTTCACAAGTTATTTAAACCTTTTCATAACTACTAATTTAACAGCTATTTTATGACTTTTTATAATAAATAATATTATTTTAATAATATATTGTTGTTCTGTAAAACTCAGTCTTGGATGTAACACAAGCCATTGAAGAAACTCTTTGTTGCATGTGACGCATGCTAAATCAGTATCATGTTAATTTCAAGATATATCATATATTTAATTTATTTTAAATATTAAATATATTTTAAAGTATCATGGTATTATATTTCCTTATGTGCTTGGTGATGCATGTGATACACGTTATCAAATACAATGTTCTTACTTTAGAATTTTGGGGTGTTACATTCTCCCCATATTAATTAAATTTCATCTTATAAATTTAAACTTGATCTTGATAATCAAGGGATTTATATTTAAAAATAAACTATTATTGAAAAACTCACATCATTAATAGGTTTAATAACACATCTTATTAATAAGAGAGAAAGGGAAGTACAATGGGGACATAACTTAGTCCCCCAGTAGGAGAACATAGGTGGGAAATGGAAACATGGATATGGAAGAAAAATATAACAACAAGTTCTAATGGAGAGTGATGGAGAATGTGTGCATCTGAAAGTTAGTAACCACAAAATAACAAACCATAGTTGTGAATAAAGGTCATTGATTTCATCAAAAAAATTTAATAATAGGAAAAAAAATTAATTCAACACCACTTTTACAGATTTGATGAATTATTTCACTCTATAAGAATATAAGTAAATATACATTTATATTTCACAATATTATCCTTTGGTTTATCCTTAAATTATTTTTTCTTTATTTCTTTACGCAATTTGCATCATAGGTGAAGTAATACATTAACCTCTAAAACCTCATCCAAATATCAAATTAATTCATTTCATAAATGGATAAATTTTCCAAAGGATTATGATCCAATGCTCTAGAAGTAAGGTCACTGAATTTCCAAATTAAACATATCAAATAACATGAAGTGGATTTTAATCATAACATACTAAACATGTTAATATGGTTTTAACTTGATTTACCATAAAACCTTATTGTAAACATGAATGATTATTATTACTTAAATAGAATATAGAATATTGGATACATTACTTAAGTCCAAATATGATGTAAACTTTATCAATGATAACATAAACTAATTTTTCAATAAATCATTACTCTATTATAAGGTAGTCATCACTTATCTGATTTACATTATCCAAACCAATCATTTATTTATACAACATCATTTTCTTAACATTATCAAAATATTAAGGCTTATCCTTCCTTCGACCATGTGTTTTCTAAAAAGTTTTACTTTATGTTGAATAAATTTTCTTAGTACCATTCGGCATATGATCTCAAATCCTTAACAAAAAGTACTATAGTACAATCTCCATACATTACATAATACTTATGACCAATACATCATCAAAAAAACTTTTAAAACATTATTCAAGGATCCAAATATAAGAGAAAATTAATCATTCCACTTCATCTATATCAATATAATAACCTTGGCTCTCTCCCCTTGGCCTCTTCTGTGGTAGATTCCCATGAATCTTGGGGAATGTTTTTGTGTAGTTCCCAATATCCTTGTATTTTTAAAACTAAATATAAGAATTTTTCTTCTTTTATTTTCATTATTTTCCCTCATGAACCTTTTCTCCATACTTTTAACAAACTCCCAATCCTTTCAAGAATTTACCAAGGTGGTTCTTTCCACAGTTATCACATGTGGGAAAGTATTTCCTTCCATTATTACATTTATCTATTATTTTCTCTTCCTTTATCTTATTTTATTAATTCCCTTCGAATCTATAATACATGGAAAACTATTTCTATATATTGATAAAACATAAAACTATTTCATCATATGAAGAAAAGGTTTAAAACACCAGAACCCTTCATAGACTTAGCTTAATTCCTTCAAATAAATGATGAATCTTGTGTTCTGTGTTGTGTATGAAATATGTATCATACCTTTCTAACATGTTAAAAGTAACATCATAATCCATAATAATTTCTTCCTCATTTTTCTTTAAACTAAGTAACTTTATCTTCCTCTCAGTTTGTTTCTCACGAGGGAAGTATTTATTGAAGAATGTTTCCTTAAAAGTTCTTCATTACATGGGTTCTATTTCTTCTTCCTCCCTAGTATTCTGAATCAATGACCGTCATTGATCTGTATCTACATTTAGACAATATACTTTAAGTGTAACCTTTTCCTTTTTACCACATCCCAATTCCATGAAAATATTATCCAATGACTTAATTCATTTCTCATCCACCATTAAGTAAGTAGTCCCACTAAATGATAGGGGCCTCTATTGCATAAAATGATCCAACATTGGAGAATCTTGATGTGTAACAGGTTTCTCCATTCGATAAAGGTTATGTGTCATAACCTGATTAAGCTTTTCTAATATTTCCATAACATTCTCAGTTACAATACCAATTGTATTGGTTTCCTCATGATGGAAATCTATACATTCTTCACAAGTACTAATACTATTATCTCTTCTAGGAACAATTTATAAATAATAGAATATACTGGATTAAATCATAAAATTATGTAACATAATATATAATCCCAAAACTAGTGAAACAAAAAACATAAATTGAAAATTTTTTCCACAACTAATCTCATAATAATAAATATGGTTTCTTTGGGGATATCTTTACTTTCAAATACTTCATAATTGTTTGTAAATAAAATGAAAATTATCCTAAGTGTATCACCTGGGAGTGTCAAACTAGGTGTGTAGTAAGGTCCGTTTTTATGTACCAATTTATGCCAAGTTAGGACCAACATGCCTTGTTAGATTTTTTAATCCTAGGTATATTTTTTCTTCAACAATTTCCACTTGTGGTATCTAGATAGGGATGTATTTCTAAGAATACCCACATAATATCTACCATAAAAAAATTCTTGGATTTTCTTCTATACTTATCCTAAAATTATATCTTAGGGTTATGTTCCTTAATATAGGTTTTTTAAATCTAGTTTCCAAGGTTCCTTTAAAACTTTCTCAAATACCAACTATAACGCCCCAACCCCATAATCCCAAATCTGGTGCATTATTTTATTACATTGAAATTATTAAAAGGAATCAAATCCAAAAGGAACAATAAGTTTAGAAGTTTTAGAAATCCATATTACATATATGATACCCATAATACATTTAAAAAAAGTAAATATAAAAATGATACATAATAAAATAAAATAAATAGCATCCTTGAAACTCATTCAAAGGATTCCTCTTCATAACTTGGGGAAAGGAAACATAATAAGGGAGATCTCAAATTCTCATTAAGGTTAAGTAAAGTAGAACCAATAATTAATCAATGAGAATAAATCAACATGGAATGGTAAATAACTATTAACTCATGTTATTCAAATAAATAGATAAGTAAATATAAATATGGTAAGGTAAGAAACTGAAAACACGTTCCATTTAATCAATGAACTAAATATGAAATGCATCCATATATATATCGATGAAAAATCTCATGGATAAATAATAATTGAAGATAAATGAGGGAAATTATTAATTATTTGATTCCATATTTTTTAGGTAAATGGAACCATTACCGTCAATACCTTTCACAAGACGGTTTATCATATCGGGTAAAAACCCATTTAATTTTCCAACGAATTCTTCTCATGATACTACCAATGCATCAAAGGTCTTTCTATAACCAGGCCCCACCCATGTCATACTTGTACAAATAATTTATCATATATAAAAAAATAGATTAAAAAATGTACAATGTTCCTTATCAAATATCAGTATTGAATAAAAGATGCATATTTATCAATAATTCCTTAGTTAATCAAATGACTATAAACGTGATCATCATATGTAAAATGGTATATGGTTTAGGAAATAATAATATCCATTGAATGATAATATGGATATTTAAGACAAATTTAATATACCATAAAATGATCATAAAGAAAGTTATTATTTCAAGAGAAATTTAACAATCACAAAAGAAGGTGATATTGAAAAGTTAATCATTAAACACTTTCTTGAGGAAAATAATATTTAAACATTCCAAAGTTTACCATATCACTTTGAAACATTTAAATCATAATACCCATGAAGGAATTAAATTAAATTAATATTTTGGATACCATTAATATAAAAAGGTTTCATGATGTAATATAACAAAAGGGGAAATAGATACACCACACAAAATAAGTGGTGAATATGACATTAATCTCATAGATGTAAAAAGTGAGATGAAAATAACTTACCTTGAGTTCGAATTATTCTTGTGTGTATTTATATTCCTAAATAAAAAAATTATATTAATTATTTAATAAATTTATAACCTTTTCATTTTTATCATTACTTTTATTTCACTTATTACCATATGTTATACATCTACTTACACAATTAATTTTATGTTGGGTGTTTTGACCATATTTGGTTTATATGTCAAAAACAACTTTGGTAGGTCAACTATGGTCAAAGGGGTAATTATATAAAATATAAAAAATAATAATTATGAAATATTTATAATATTTATTCATCAATTATACTTTTAAAACCAATCATTAAATGTGGTTATTAAAAATGAACCAAAATTACAATCATGGAGACGGTAGGTCGTACATACGCAAGAGTAACATTCCCATTATTCAATGATCATTATGGAAAGAAGGTAAGTAAAATTAATATTTCTATAATGATAATTATATCATAAATACCATATTATTTAATCATATATACTTATACATATAATTATTTTTATGTAATAGTAATCACATCGTGTCGAGGAGGCAGTAGTCCACACATCCAGGAATGATGTTATCACTTTTTAAGTGTGTGAAAGGGTAACAAATAAAATGATATATATTATATTTTCAGAAATTTAATTATGTAACTAATATAATGTCAAATTTTTTATGTCACATATTTTTAATTAAAACCATCCTTTATAAATTCCATGTATATTGTGAACGAATCACATCGATTTGAGGGGTGGTATTTCACACTTCCACAAATGATGTTATCATATTTACACAAAATAGAAAGAATAAGGGTATGTTTTGTATAAAAATTACAGAAGAATAAATAAATTATAAATATCATATACAACGTATATAGATATTTTTCCATCATAATTACCACCATGAGAAGAGGTAAATGAAAAAAAACAATCATCATTTCATGAGGCAGTAAATCGTTGTACACATAAACGGTAGGTTTGTTACCCATTATATAGAAGTGTGTGTAAGTATAGGTATAATCCTTAACATAAAAATGTATAAGTATATTGAGTATACTGTTTTGGTTATATAATCATGGAATAATTATAATTAAAAGAGTGTAAAAAATGAAATAAAACTAAAGAGATTAAGGATGGATGTTACCTCTTATTTGGGTAACTTATTTGGTTTGTACCAAAATGATTAATTGGATGGATTTATTCAAAAGTTGAGTATTCTAGGTTGAATATATATTTGGGAAGATATTTTTTGATCCAAATAGGCTTCAGATGTGTGAGGAAGTGAGAGTAGATGAGGCCTTTTTATAGTTGAGGATGAGTGGCACTCTTGTAAATTTTTGGAAAGAGAATTACGCCTTTGTTTTTCCCATTTAAAGTGGATGTAATAACACAAAAAATTCAATACAAGGGAGTATAGGGTATAAATATGGACATAAAATGGATTTTTTTACAATTTTCAAGGTCAATTTGGCTCTTAAGTTCAAGGTTTAGTCCCTTGTTAAGTTAATATTTCTCTCAATCTATGTAATTTATTTTAATCACATTAACTAATATTTTTTGTTAAAAACTAAGTTGATATTATTATAAAATATAAATTATTTTTATTACAAATACGGAATCCATTTTTCCAAATTCCAATCACATAAGTGTCAAAAATTAATCTAAAAATAATCTTATAGTTAGGACAACAATACAAGTTTTTAAAGTAAAAAAATTCTAAAGTTTTCTATGTTTTTATATCCAATTTAAAATTAAAATTGATTAAAATGAAATAAGTTATATTATTTGATGTATAATTGATATAATGTGACTTTAAAACCAATTAAAGATATAATTTAACATCATAAATAAATTATATAAAAATGTAGTTTTGAATTAAAATTCAATATTAATCACTATTAATTAAAAAATGAAACTTCATAGAAAAATTCCAAAAATTCACCCTAAGATAATTATTATAAATATATTTCAAATATTAAGTTTATTCTTGGCATATTAAATTTATAAAAGTGTCAAAAAAATTATTTAAAATAGGTTATCCATTAAAAGGTGGTAAAACTTCCTTTATAAAAGTATAGGTTTTTATGTGTAATATTGGGTTTGTTCTTACCTTATATCTATAAAATCTATTGGAAAAATATAAAAAATATTTGATTAAATATAATATATATATATATATATCATTAATATCATTCACCAATTGTAATTAATTTAATTTATTAGTATAAAATAGCTTTGTGAGCATAAAAATAATAATATTTTCCATTATATTCAATTTATTTTCATATTTATTTCTATTTAATTCGTAACCAATGAATTCATTTTATATTTAGGTAAACCATATATTTTCAAAATTTAGTTAACCCTTTCTATAACTACTAAATTAATATCTAGGTTATATCTTATTATATTAAATAATAATATTTTAATAATATATTGTTGTTCGGTAAAACTCGGTCTTGTGTGTAACGTAATTCATTGAAGAAACTCGTTGTTGCATGAAATGTATGCTAAATCGATATCACATGAATTTCAAGATATATCATAGATTTAATTTATTTAAAATAGTAAATATATTTTAAAGTCTTATGGTATTATATTCCCTTACATGCTTGGGGATGTGTGTGATACATCCTATCAAATACAATGTTCCTAATTTATAATTTTGTGGTGTTACAGGCTTTTTGAGAATATTATGCATTCTATCCAAGCTCTGGGAAAGGCACCTACACCTATTCCTATTTAGGATTCAATTGTGTAACCTTAGAGGGATGAATCTTAGAATCATGCTCAATAGTTCCTTCACTAGAATCCACAAGTGTTCCAAGGATCTAATAATCCTCAAGAGGCTAAGAATTGGTTGAGAAAGATAGATCTTCTATTTGATTTCTTGAAAACTCTTAACTCAATTAAGGTAAAATGTGATACCTTCAAGATGTAAAGTCCTAGCAAGTGATGGTGGTATTCGATGTTAATAGTGGATAAGCATGAGGGTTTGGATAGGAAGGAAGTTAGAGTTATTTTCACTGATTAGTTCTATCTAGAATCTATATTGTTGGATAAGTCTATGGAGTTTTTCAACCACCAATAAGATGATATGACCATTATGTAGTATACGAACTACTTTTAAAATCTTGTGAATTTTTCACCTAATATTGTATCAAATGAGAATATAAAGACTTAATGGTTCAAGAAGGTTTTTCAATCAAATATCCATTCTCATTTTCTTACTAAAGATCACTTCATATGATGATGTATTGGATAGAGAATTGATGGTTGAACTTGACCTGGTGGGTAAGTCATGGTTGACGAGAGTTCCTTTTTCTCATAATGGTGGTTTTGTGTGTTCCTTTAAGGGAAAGAAGAAATTTTATTATTCTCATGGTGATTCTCGATAGTAGTCATCCTATATACCTACTAGTGTACTTAGAAGAGTCCATTTGACTTTCTTCTAGTGTGGAAATTTTGGTAATTTGAGACGTGTTGTTACTAAGGTGTCAAAGATCTGTAATTTTTATGGTCACTCAAGACATCTATAGAAATTTTTAAATATCTTTTATTATCCACATAGTGGAATATTATCATCAATTCCTAAAATTTTTATGGTCTAATCAGATGCTTTGCAAAAAAATGGGTTTTATCCATAGACATCTGGAATGAATCTTCGTCACACAGTGAAAGAGTCTCTAAAGGAAGATGATATAGGTCCAGTAACCATGAGAGGCACCATCACTATAGATTCATCTTTAGTGAATTCTTTATTTGATTCGGTTGCATCTCAATTGTTTATAGAAACTAATATTATGGACATGCTAGATCTTCCTACATAGATTTTGTCTTATGTGATGAATATTACTATGCACCACGAAACAAAGAGAGAGCAGGGTATATATTTTATTACTTGTGTGTTATATTTATCATAGATTTATCTTACCTAGTATTTTCTAGTTTTTTATATGAAACCTCTCGATGTCATTTTTTTATGAATTGGATAATTTCTAATAAGTTCTAAATTGAATACTATCTTTGAGGGATCTCCTTTACTGCACCTGAGGTGGTGTGTCATATCTTTTAGGGAGAATGGGACCCCAAGTGGTGTAGTTCTATATATTCTTATTTAGAGTTAGGGAAAGTAATATCAGTGTTATCTTTTTATCTATAGTAGGATTCATTGAGTGATGATCTCCCTCTAGTATCATCAAGTTTCCAGATACATTTCCTTTTGATTTATCTAGTTTTCCACAGGTAGGAGAGGTATATTTTTCTATTGATTTAGTGCATGGTACTTATCTAGAATCTATACCTTATTAATATATGGAACCATATGAAATGAATGATTTTAAGACTCAGTTAGATGATCTGTTAGTGAAAGTATGTATATACCTGAGTGCGTAACCTTGGGTGGAACCTGTTCTCTTTACAAAGAAATGTGATGGAGCATTTCACCTATGTGTTGATTATCGTAAACTCAACCAAGTTATGATAAAGAAAAATTATCCATTATCATGGATTGATGATCTGTTTAACCAATTTAAAGGGGTGATGTGGTTCTTGAAGATTGATCTTCAATCTGGTTATCACCAGTTGATAATGAAAGAATTTTACATTTAGAAGACTATGTTTTGGAGTAGGTAAGGTCATTATGAGTATCTTTTCATGTAATTTTATCAAACCAATGATTATACAGTATTTATAACCTTGATGAATATAATATCCCGTGAGTATCATGATAAATTATTAGTATACTTTATGGATTACATCCTTGTTTACTCTCAGTCTGAGGAGGATCATGTGCATCATGTGAGAGTGGTTCTGTAAATGTTGAGAAATCACTGAATCTATTCCAAACTATTGAAATGTGACTTATAGATTTGAGAGGTTAATTTATTGAGCCAGATGTTCTCAGAACATGGAATCTCAATTGAACTTGATAAGGTAAAATCTATTACTACATGGTAATAACCATGAAATTTTTTTGATATTTGGAGCTTCTTGGGTTTAATAAGTTATTATTGTCAGTTTATAAAGTATTTATCAAATTTTGGTTCTTTGATGACCTCTCTCACTTGTAATGGGTGAAGTTAACTTGAGATTATTAATTTCATAGTTCTTTTTTGATATGAAATTTTTGTTGACTTCTGCACCAATTTTTACTCTTCTAGAGGCTGGTTAGGGATATATGGTATTTTTTTATGCATTAGGTTTAGGTTTGGGTTATGTTCTTATATAATGTCATTATATGGTATCCTATGGCTCTGAAAATCTTACGCCACATGAGGAGAACTATCTGACCCATGATCTCAAACTTTCACATGTGTTGGGCACTCTTAAGAGTTGGTGTAATTCCCTTTATGAAGAAAGTTTTATCATTTATTTCAACCAAAAAATCCTGATTTATATATTCTTTCAAAAATATTTGAATCACTATCATTGGAATTGGGTGTATTACCTACAATCATTTTATTTTGGAATTTCTCATACCCTAGGAATGGGGAATGTATTCTTTATTGCTTTGAGAAGGAAACTTCTGACTTGGGTCATGAAAGAATCATCATAGGAGTCAAACTTGATGGATCTCTTTGCACAATTTCATTTAAGAGTCTAATAAAATGAGTCTGAGGTTGTTTTGAGCAATGTTCAGTTTACCTCCTCTCTTCTTGAGATGATTCTTCAAGATTATTACTATGATGATGAATTTTGTGTCATCAAAAACTCTCTTTATAGCGGGGAGTCTATTGTTGAGTGGTCATTCTCCATGGAGGGTATTATATGTTTCTAAAACTTATGTGTTGTTTCTTTCTCTATGAGGAAGGTTGTGATGGTATATTTCCATAATTCCCAATGGTATGTGCACCCAAGAACCCCAAATATGTTTTATAATATAAGAAAAGATTCTGGTGGATAAGTATGATATGGGTCATCATCGACTTTGTTTTTCATCGTTATACCTATAAGAAGGTCAAAGAAAAGCACTAGATACCTTCAGGTTTTCTTTAATCACTTCCATTGCTGACTTGGATGTGGTATGATATTTTAATGGAATTTGTGGTTGTGTTATCACATACCCTCTAGAAGTAGAATGAAATATGGGTTATGATCGATCATCTTACCAAATCATCTCAATTTATAATCATTTGTGATACAACCAAAGTTTATGCGTTGGGAAATATCTTTATGAAAGGGATTTTTCATTTTCATGAAGTTCCATCTTCTATAGTCTCTAATAGAGATCCCCATTTTACTTATCATTTTTTGGCAAGGACTTCATGAGGTAATGGGATCTTAGTTTAGTTTGAGTATGGAATACCATATATAGATGTATGGAAAGACTGAGAGAGCTATAATGATTCTTTAGGATATGTTATTTACATGAATTCTTGACTTCAGTGGAGCTTGGAATGACCATTTGGGATTGTTTGAGTTTTATTATTACAATAGTTACTAGTCCATGATTATAATGGCTCCCTTTAAGTCCTTTTATGGTCTTTCTTGAAAATCTCCATTGTTTTGGTTTGAGATTGGTGAAAGTTCTTTGGTTCGACTGAGCTTGGTCCAAGAGATGACAGTAAAGATTCAATTGATTCATCAAATAATATTTAAGGAGTATAGCTAGTATAATTTTGATGTTAATCATCAATGTAGACCACTGGAGTTCTTTATTGGTGACTAGGTGTTCTTTAGAGTTTCACCTCAATTGGGTCACCAATGGCTTGGGAATCAAGGGAAGATTGCTCTTTATTTTGTGGGAACTTTTGAGGTTCTTAAGTAGATGGGGAAAGTGTCTTTCCATTTAGAACTTCCACTATAATTTACTTTAATAGATATTGTGTTCTATATATCACATATTTGGAAGTATCTTTCTGACCCATTTCATGTCTTAAGATGAGAGTATCTTAATTTTGATCCAGATTTATATGTGACTATGCACCCAGTCATAAGAGTTTATTCTAAGACAAAGGTACTTCATGTGAGGATGATACCTTTGGTCCTTGTCCTATGATATCATGGTTCTGATTCTCATGAGATTTGGGATCATGAGGGACTGGTGATAGAGAAGTGGTCTCATCTCCTTGACATAGAAACTTCTTTATAGAATTTCTTAGGAAATAAAGTTTTTATGGTAGAGAGATTATAACATCCCATTACTTTATTTCATGTATTCCTTAACCCTATTTTTGATCACTTCTTGGTTGGGTATTGTTTTCATAACATTTTTAGTGAAATTTAGAGAATTTTTCAAGCCCTTTGTGTTGTGAATGGTTGGTGCATGGTTAGGTAAAACCATGCGGTTTAGCCTAGCAAATTTTGCACCCTTTGATGCTACTTTGGAGGGGGAATGTAGTTTGTACAAATCATGTATCCATACCATCCAAACCATATGGACTTTTATAGGGGTATTTTTCAAAGTTTTCACATGGTTAATCAACCTATGCACCCACCAAGAAGAAGCCATGAACCCTAGACAGTAGTGGTGTATGGTTAGTGCGCACGACTTGTTTAAACGTGCAGCCCTACCCATAAAACCATGTGTGTGGTAATTAAATTCTCCAAAAATGTTTTTAAAAATACCAAAACCACCATTTTAACCCCTATCCAACCCCTACTTGACCCTAAATGATTTCCTAGTTTTTGAAGGCTCTCAAGAAGTGGTTTTGGATCCTCAAACCCCTTTTCTTGGTGGAACTAAGTGTGGTTGATCTTGTTAGATATCCTCTCTCATGTGGTTTCTTCTAATAGATATCTCTATTCTAATTATATTTTTATATATAATCATGTTCTTGAAGGATCTAAACTCTGTTTAACTAGATCATTATTTTAGGTTTGATTTCTTGATCTCTGACTCCTTCATTCTTTGCTGGTGGGTCTTGTTATGGGTGTCGATTTTTTATCTTTGATTAAAGGTAGTTGGTTCCATAATTATTTGTCCTATGATTTAAGACTTTAATTTATTGATTAAATTAAAATGAGTTTGTAATTGATTTAAAAACATGTAATTGTGATGATTTTATCCTTGATTGGAAATGTTTATGGAAATTAAGAGAAACCCTAATTTTAATGGAATTGAAATTATGTGGTGGATTTGTAGAAAATTATGGATTGATTTTGGAAATAGTTTTGATGAAAATGGTTTAATGTTAATATTTATAAAAATTATTAAATTTAAATATGTTTTTAAATGGAATGAAATGATGAAAACCTGTGTTTTGTTTTTGAAATGAGAAGGCATGTTGAAAACTGAAATTAGGAAATTGCATTTTAAAATTCTTTAAAATGATTGATTTACAATTTTACTGGTTTATTGATTGAATCACATGGTATCATGGGTATTTAGTTTGTGGTTGGTATAAGCATGCTTGGATCTTGACCCCCCAACACGGGATTTACAATGAAACACTAACTAAACCAAGTTCAGTATATAATTTTATCTTAAGTGGATGTGGATGTAATTTTCCCTTAAGTGGGATTTAATTTTCCCTTATATGGGAGTATATGACGATAATTTTCCATTAAGTGGGAGTTCATATTGAACCATTATTACAAATGAGATTTTTTAGGATTATATAGCTAGTAACTAATGTACTGCAGGTCATTTGACCAAATTTCTATGAGGTGATTGATTTTATATACATGTCATTTATTTATAGAACTATTTTATTCATGTCATTTTATATATATAAACTATTTTACTTAAAATGTTCATTTAATCCTTTTTTTAAAAAATTCGATATACCTTAAATCTATTTGAATGAAATCATGTTTTTTTTAAACATGAAAATGAAATTACATGCCTAGTTTTATTCAAATTGATAGCATGATTAATTTCTTTTTTTGGGAATTATTATAGAATTATTAGTGAGATCCTACTGGGATTTATAGCTCACACCCTACCTTTTCCTTTAAACATTTGTATATTTTCTTATTCCTTGTTTGAGCAAACTGAAAGCACCTCTTTATCACGAACTAGGTCGAACACCCTGGTAACCCGATAAACAAGCCGGTCCTAACATAACCCAAAGGGTGTTCCCATTCCTCATGGGTTGGATACTATCACCTGGAATAAAAAAATGAGAGTGGGAATGAATTTTTCACAGAAATTGTGAAATCAAGATAACAAGACAGTATGAATATAAGAAAAACTTTGTTGGGATATGTGTACCAAAATTAAAATAGGTATAAAACACCCCAAATTACTACAGAAAAATTCCATAAAAATTGAAAGAATATCCCAAGTCCCAACAGACGCAACTCTCCAAATCAAGATCAACCACTAGAACCACCTCTAAGGGGTGATTTACCCTTACTCGAACTTGGGAGGATATAAACTATAAACACCTGAAGGCATAGGTAGTGTGTGAGCTAAAATCCCAAAAGGGTATCACCAAGGATTCCATAATATATTCCAACAATTAATTAACCAAATATAGTTCTTTCAAATTTCAAATAAATAGGTTTGGAATTTTAAGATAATATTTAAACAAATCATGATTTACATTTCAAAATATATGATATATTTCAAATGATGGAAATTATTTAAAAAAAATGTATTAAATAAAAAAATGTATATGAAATAGTTTATATAAATCATAATTCATATAAAAAAAATTATAACAATGGCATATATTCATTTGAAATACAAACAAGGGAACAATTTGGTCATATTCCTAATAAGGTATGATAGTTATAGGCTATAGGGACTCCACACTCAAGATGGAATGACAATATGTATATATTTACATTTGAACTCAAGCTAAAGAGTATGGATCACCATTTCCTAAGGGATGTAATTTGTTGCATTTATGTTTTATAACATTGTAAAGCATAAAGTGTCATCCAAATAACTCACTAACTACCTAAGGTTTTCATGTGATCTAATAAAAAATCAACAATGTGAAATTTACTTTAAGAAACATTAAAATAAAATTCATCCTGTTCTTCATTTCAAATATTCTAATTTTCTATTTAAAACCCAAAATGGATTTTTAATCAAAACATACCTTTTTTTAAGATAAAAACCAAAGGTTTCTATCAGAACCATTTTAATAAATTTTTATCAAATAAAATTTGAAATAAATTTCATCAAATTAATTTCCACAATTTTCCATCAAACCAATTTCACAATTTAAATTTCACCAATTTCCATTAATTTCTCAAACACACCTGAATTCATGGGAATTGGCGGTTTTCCTGATTATGGGCAAAAACCAAATTTCCAAAACCAAATCCCCTAATTAAATGGAATTGGATTTTTAATAAACCAATTGAAATTGGTTTCAATATAATTAATTTAAATCAAATAATTGAAAATAAATCAACCAATTCAGGTTGAATCAATTTTTTCCATCATAACAGAACCACCTACCTTTCACAGAAACACAATGCCTACAACCGAAAATGCTAACTAGAATGAAAGTTATGAAGATATAGAAAATCAACCTAGAAACAAGATTCAATAATATTGGGTATAGATACATCAACCCCAAGATAATTTATCAAGATCCAAGGAGATAAAGAGAAAGAGATGAAGAGACGGGAAGAATGTTTTCCTTGAAAGTCACACCACAACTGCAACAATGATCAATCGTAGATTGAAATGGATTAAAAGGGTTTGATAGCTCCAAAAATTCATAGGGAAGGCTCTTGGGTCAATATCAAAGAAAAATGGAAAGTAAAATAGAGATTTCATATAAGTAACCTATTTAAAAACAATAATCGGTACTTTACATGACGTGTAACCTAATTTCACATCATGTAATTGAAAATTACCAAAATCACCAAAAAACCCATAACCTTTTAATAAAAAACGGATTTATTGTCATTAGAATTCACACGTCCTATAACCATGTTACATTGTGTGTAAATACCCAGCATAATATAGAATGGGATGGTTTTTTGATGAGAATCCAACAAATCTATGACTTCACCATTATAGTTATTATCCCAATTCCTTCTCAACCCTAACTAGAAAAAAAAGGAAAACCAATACAAGGATTGAAACATACCTATCAGAAGAGTAATGGTAAGTTATAACCTAACCACCATAGAAACTTTCTATCACTATAAATCCTTTTAAGGAACTTCCATACCAAAAAGGTGAGGCCACTGCTCTCTCTTCAATGCCTCGTGCTCCCATGTTTCATGAGAATTAGAATCATTCTACAATAGCACACAAACCAAAGGTATTTCCCTCCCACAAAGTAACTTGGTTTCAAAATCGAATATCATGACTAGTGGTTTTGTCATGGATAAATCAGGATCAACCTCAATATCACTCCATCTCAGCACATGATATGGATTAGATAGAAACTATTGTAGTTGAGATACATGGAACACATTATGTATTGACATTAGCTGTGATGGAAGTGATAAATGGTTAGTGACTTTTACCACCTTATAAACAACCTAAAAAGGTCCCACAAAATAAGGAACATGATTCTATTTCCTCCCAAGTCGTCGATGACCTGACCAAGGTGAAAATTTTAAGAATACATAGTCACCAACTGAAAATTCCAATAGCCTTCAATGACAATCAACATAATACTTATGCTAGATTTATTCCATAAACATTATCTAACAAATAAAATAATTTTTTTTACTATATATTGAACCATGCTTGGTCTAACCAAGTACCTTTCACCAATCTCTAACCAACACAACAGAGATCTGCAAGGCTGGCTATATAAAGCCTCAAAATGATCCATTCTAATCACAGGCTGGTAACTGTTATTATAAGAAAACTCAACCAGACCCAAATGATCATCCCATACTACACCAAAGTCTATAATACATGCATGAATCATATATTCAAGAATATATATATATATATATATATATATATATATCTTTTTATCTATCCATATGACTTCGAATGGTATGTCATGCTGAAATAGATGTGAGATCACAATACCTCCTGAAGGGCTCTCAAAAAATAAGAAGTGAACTAAGGATCTCTATCAGAAACTATAGCAGATGGAACTCCATGAAAACAAATAATCTCTTTCACATAGAGATTTCCTAACTCCTCAAATTTGGTTATATCATGAATGGGTATAAAGTGTATTAATTTAGTTAGCCTTTTGATCACAACCCATACCACATTCTTCTTCCTCTGGGTACACGGTGACCCAACCACAAAGTATATAGATACCTCAAACAACTTCCAAGTAGGGACTATAAGTTGTTGAAGAAAACCCTAAAGTTTATGTGGATTGGCCTTAACCTGTTGGAACATATACCAATGAGAAAAAAATCAACAATGCCCTATCTCATACATGGCCACTATAAATACCTATGTATTTCATAGAAAATATTTTTAGATATTGGGTGCACTTCCCACTAGGAAATATGGAAATCCCCCGTCACAACTATACTTACCAAAGACAGTACCACAAAATGGTTCTAAAATCATAGGATTCCCTCTTTGGATAATGACCAATCAAAAATGGTCTCCCCACTATTAATAGATTCTCTAATGTTATGGAATTCATCATCAAGTTGTTGATCCTAAAGAATCATCCTGATAAGAGTAGATATCAATTGAACACTAGACAAAGAAACCTCATCCCCTGATTCCTATACTCCAATATAAAACTGTGCAAAGAGAGACATCAAGTTCTACTCTTCTGATGATTCCTTCATGGCCTAAGTTGGACTTTTCCTACTCAAAACATCAGCAACGACATTCCCTTTCACTGGGGTATAGGAAATATCAAAATCAAAATACTGTAGGTATTCCGCCCAATTCCCATGGTGGATATTTTAATCTTTTTGAGTGAATATATAACTTAATATCTTTTGGTCTAAATACATGATAAAATTTTCTCCAAAAATATAGTCCTTATAACTCTTAAGAACGTGCATCAAATCTTTAAGATCAAGTTCATGGATTAAATAATTATTTTCATGTGGCCTAATCTAATGATATCCATAAGAAACAACGTGGCCATCTTATATAAGAATGCATCCCAACCCTGAACCTGATGCATCACAGAAGACCACATAGCCCTACCCAGGCTCAGTAACTGTCAACACCATTGTCGTAGTCAAAAATAATTTTAGATCAAAAAAATAATTCTAACATTTTTCATCCCAAGAAAACCTTACTCCATTTTGAGTTAGAGCTTTCATCATAGAAGCCAACTTTGAGAAGTCCTTAATGAATCGGATAAAATACCCAGCTAAATCCAAGAAGCTTCAAATCTCAAAAAAAAATTGTGGTTTTTCCCAAGTCATAACATATTTTACCTTATCATGATCAACTGATATCCCATGTTCTGACATCATGCGTCCTAATAATTTCACTTCATGAATCCAGAAATCACATTTTGAAAGCTTGGCATAAATTCGGTGATTTCTCAGCAAGCTCAAAACTATTATCATATGATTTACATGATCCTCCTAAAACATAGAGTAAACAAGTATTTCACCCACAAATAGTACCATTAAGGTATCAAGATACTAATGGAAAATCCTATTCAGAAAATCTATAAATACTATAGGAGAATTGGTTAGACCAAAGGGCATGAAAAGGTACTTATAATGGCAGTACCTACTATGAAAGAAAGTTTTGTGAATGTTAGATTCCTTTATCCTAAACTAATGGTAACCAAATAGAATATCAATCTTTAATAACCAATTTTACTATTTCAACTAATCAAACAGATCATCTATCCATGGAAACAGATACTTTTTCTTTACCATCACTTGATTGAGCTTTTGGTAATCAACACAAAGGCACAGTGAAATGTTAGCTTTCTTAGAAAAGAGAACCAGTTCCACCCAATGTGACACACTTAGGTGTATAAATCCTTTCTCTAAAAGATCATCCAAATAAGTCTTCATCTCTTTAAGTTTATTTGGTGCCATGTAGTAAGAGGGAATATAAACTGATCGAGTACAAGGAACTAAGTCAATAGAAAACTCAACCGCCCTCACCGGTGGAAAACCAAAGAATTCAGAAGGAAACATTTTAAGAAACTCGATGACCACTATAAGGAGATCACCACTCAAATATTCCTTCTCTAGATAAAATTAAAACATAGATATCATATTCCCCAACTCTAGATAAGACGGTTTGGCCCTTCTCAACCTTAGGTCCCATTCTCCTTGAAAAATACGGTGCACACCATCGAGTATAGTAAAGGAGAACCGTCAAAGATAACAATAAATACTAGCTTTATTGGAAATGAGAAAATCCATATTAAATATCACATTAAGTGGTTTCATGTTGGGAACCAAAAAAAATCAAGAAATATCAGCATCTAATAGAGATAAAACAAAATTGGGACTATAGAGACCCTTCTCTCTCTTTTGTACTTAGGGGCGTAGTAATATCCATGACATAAGATAAAATATTTGTAAGAAGATTTATCATATTAACAATACAGGTTGAAATAAATGAATTTAATGCACTTATATCAAATAAAGCAGTCACTAATGATGAATTTATAGTGATGGCACCTCTCACAGTCACTGGACCCATATTCACTTCCTCTAGAGAATCTTCAACTGTGTGAAGAAGCTTCATTCTGGATACTTTTGGCTGGAACCCTTTTGTACATGAAGTATCTAGTTTCCCTGTAGTTTTATAATTATATTATGATCTCATTCAACTATGAGGAGTGAAAAATATATGGAAAAACATGTGTAAGTGACCTGAACGTCCGTGGGAGCTACAATTATTTGGTGCCTTAGTGAAAACCCTCTTTTAATGCCCTGGATTTCCACACTTATAGAAAAATATAAAACCTCTTTCGAGAATTGTAGGAGGATTAAAATGACCATGCTATCAAGAACCACCACAAGAATTATCAAGATTATTATTTCCTTTAAAGGAACCCACACTGCCACCGGGATAGAAAGAAACTCTTGATAACCCTAACTTATTAGACAAGTCCATTTCGACCATCAGTGCTCTATACATCACATAAGCATAATAATGAATATTTAGAAAGAAAATATGTTAATGAATATCAAATTGTATTCCCAAATAAAAACAATGAGTCTTAATCTTCTCATTTGATACTATCTCAGGATAAAACTACACTATCTCAGAAAAACGATTTACATACTCTGTCGTGGTCCTTTCATCCTGCTCAAGTTTGAAAAACACTATAGCCTGGGCTAACACTATCAACTCTGGATAGAACTAGTTAGTGAAAATATAGTTTTAATTATTTATGCTCTAGGACCTCATGTTTCTTCTCCATCAACATTGTGTCCCACCATATTCTTCTCAGTCATTCTAGCACAAAATTGGCACACTTCACCAAGATTTCATCAGGTGTCTCCAAGAACCCAAACAAACACTTGATCTTGCTCAACCATTCCTCATCCTCTTGATGATCATTTTATCCCTTGAAAATTGGTGGATTATAAAGAAGTAACTCTTTATAACGGTTCTAAAGATCAGCCCTTAGAGGTTCTATAGCTGTAGCTTAAACAGGAACCAATGGTGGTTCCTATCCTAGAGCTTGGACAATACACACAATCACCTCAACCAAACTAGGGTCGATAAGAGGGTTTTCTCACAGAGATTCGTCATAATCTTCTTTATAGGTCTGATTCAAAAGTATTATTAAAGGAATGATGATAAAAAACATTAGAATACATCATATTAACACTCAAACTGAGCAACAAGGGGAAATTAATCCCAACAAATAGACAAAAAGATTTGGATTTAAATCTATGCAAATAAAAGGAAGGGAAAAAACTAAAAATAAACCTTAATGAATCTTTACCTAACCACCCCTAGTGACTTAAGGATCATTGCGGTGAGAGTTATCCAGACACTCAATCTCAATTACTTCCTAAGTCCAAATAAGAATATACCAATGCATACTGACTTCAAGGAAAGATGAAAAATCTGAACCTCTGATACCACATTGTCGCGAACCAACTTAGGTACCCTGCTAACCCAATAATCGAGCTGGTCCTAAAATATCTGGAATGGAATTCTTGATCCCCATGGGTTAGTGACTAGTACTGGTAATCATACAAAATGAGAGTGGGAACGTATTTTCCACAAACATTGTGAAAGAAAGATAACAAGATAATATGCATATAAGAAAAAATCTACTGGGATAAGTGTACCAGAATTCAAATAGGTATAAAATAACCCAAAGTACTATAGAAAAGTACTAAAAAATGAAAGAATATACCAAGTCCCAACACAGGAAACTCTCTAAATCCACAGATCAACATCTAGAACCACCTCTAAGTGGTGCTTTACCCTTACTTGAACCTGGAAGAAGATAATCTAAAAACACCTGAAGATAGAGATAGGGTGTAAGATAAAAGTCCATTAGGGTATCACCATAGATTCAATAATAGATTTAAACATTTCATTAACCAAATAAAGTGCTTTCAATTTTCAAATAAACAAGTTTGAAATTTCAAAAGAATATTTAAACAAATAATGATTTAAATTTTAAAACATGGAATGCATTCAAATGATGGAAATATTTTTTAAAAAATGGATTAAATAAAAACTTTTATATAAAACAATTTATATAAATTAGAAGTCATGAAAAACGATTTATAACAATGGCATATATTCATTTGAAATACAAATAAGAAAGCAAAATAGTCATATTCCTAATAAGGTGTGATAACTCTAGGCTATAGGGACTCCACACTCAAGGTGACATGACAATATATACATACGTCCCTTTGAACTTAGGCTAAAGAGGACTCATCACCATCACCTAAGGGATGTGACATTTTTTATTTATCTTTTGGAACACTGTAAAGCGTAAAGTGCCATCCAAATAACTCACTAACTACCTAAGGCTTTCATGTTCTCTAATAACAAATAAACGATGGGAAATTTAATTAAAGAGACCTTAAAATAAAATTCATCCCATTATCCATTTCAAATATCTAATTTTCCATTTAAAACCCATAACAAGTTTTTTATAAAAATATTATTTTTCCAAGATAAAACCCAAAAGTTTCCATCAAAACCATTTTAAGAAATTTTTATCAAATACAATTCAAAATCAATTTCATCAAATTAATTTCCATAATTTTCCATCAAACCAATTTCACAATTTAAATTTAACCAATTTCTATCAATTTCTCAAACACACCCCAATTCACTAGCATTGAGGGGTTTTTTCAATTTCATTCCAAAAACAACTTTTCAAAACCAAATCTCCTAATTCAATTGAATTTAGTTTTAAATAAACCAATTTAAATAAGTTTCAACAAAATGAATTTAAATCAAAAAAATGAAATTAAATAAAGCAATTCAGGTTAAATCAAATTTGGACATCATAACGGAACCACCTACCTTTCACGAAAACACAACAATAATAATGGAAATCACTAACTAGAAATAAGGTGAATAATATCTAGGAACTCAACCTAGAAACAATAATAAACAACATGAGGATTATATCCATCAAACCTAAGATATTCTATCAAACTCCAAGGATATAAAGAGAAAGAGACGAAGCGAAAGGGATAACGCTTACTCAAAAAGTCACACCATAATCGCAACAACGATAAATCACTGGTTAAAATGACTCATAAGGGTTTAAGAGCTCCAACAATTTCTAAGGTAGGACCTTGTGTTAAGATAAAAGAAAACAAGAAAGGAGAAATATAGATTTTAGCTAAGTGTCCTATTTAAAAACAATAATCCGGATTTTACACAATGTGTAACCCAATTACATGTCGTGTAATTGAAAATCCCCAAAATCATCGAAAAATCGATTTCCTTTTAATAAAAATTATATTTATTATCATTAGAATTCACACATTGTGTAACCATATTAAACGGAGTGTAAATCCCCATCAGACTGTAGAACGGGTAGGTTTTTATGCTAAGAATCTAACAAATCTATTACTTCACCATTATAGGTATCCTCTCAATTCCTTCTCAACCCTACCCAAAAAAATAAAAAGTAAACCCATGACAATTTTTGAAAAGTACCTATCATAAGAGTAATGGTATGTTACACTCTTATAGGAGGAGGATGTTCTTGATCCTTTGGGATTTGAGTGATGGAGGTGATCAGTGGAGATGTTACCCACTTTTTTCCTAGGATGCTTGAGTTTTTTCTTTCCAATTATTAATTAATTTTATGATTTAATAATTTTGTTTTTGTTATACCTATTTTGTTTCTACTACTTTATACCTTTTTATTTTTTAGAATACTGACTTGAAACTGTTTTATCTTCTATTATTTTTTGGAATATGTGTTCCCTCTTGATCTTGTATAATGTCAGGTGCTAGTCATCAACACATGGGGATTAGAAACACCCTTCATTCTATTCCATATAAATCATGGTTATCAGGGTGCTAGGGTATCCAGTATAGTTTGTGACATTATTATTTCATGGGACTTATGATTCAATGTTACCAAAGTGGTAAGAGTATTTTGTTATAATCTCATCATTTATCAGAATTTTTTATGATTATACTTCCAATAATGAAATATTATGACCTATATCTCAATAAACTCATGATATTTCTTTTCCTATAGTTATTTCTTGATAATACACGTTTTCCCTTCATTTTACTCTCTTTATGTACCCAATAGTTCAAAGAAATTTTTTAAAAAAATCACCTTTATTTCTCTCTTCAATAGAAAACCCTTTTTCTTCTAAAACCATGTTTTTAACATTATTCAAATGGTTTATTAAAGAAATTTTTTCCATGTATTTTAAATTTTATAAAAAAATGAAATGAATCATCATTTCATTTTCCAAACAATTCTTATTTAGATTATATCAAAAATTTGAAAAGAATCTTTCTTTTTAACATGCACGATATGAACAGTATTTCTCTCTATTATGACTGCTCAAAGATTTCAATATTCCCTTACAAGTTTTTAAATTTATTTTCAAAGAATTTATTTCCTTAATATTTAGGAAATTTTTATTTTTAAAATAAATTATTTCAAAGTAAAAAAGTATTTTGAAAATTATTTAAAAAAATCAAGGTAGAAAGGATATTTTACTCAATAAATTTTTTAAATGATTTTTAAATCTTACTTTATAAATTTTCAAGGTTATTTTCAAATAAAATTATTTCCAAAATATTTTATGAATTTTTAGTTTTAAAAATTTATTTTCAAATAAGGAAGGTTACTTTCCTCAAGAAATGTTCCATGTGATCTTTCAAAATCATTTTTCATCTAAGATGACATCCTTTTATATTACTTATGATTTATTGGGATAAGATCCAAGTATATCATTCTTATTGTTTATCTAAATGGTTTTTTATGATGATAATATTTATATGAAAACCTTTTCTCTTCCATGGGTTTTACCATGATAAAATTCTTATGAAACCCGCTTTTTTTCCATAGGTTATACTTTGATGAAATGATGAAATGATTATGAAACCTATTTCTTTTCTATATTTTTTTTATGATGAAATGTTTATGAAAACCATTTCATTTCATGGGTTCTATTATGATGAATTTTTTATAATCTTGTGGTACATATATGTATAATTTTCATTATGTGAAAGTGGTTGCGTTATAACCAAGGATGGTGGTTATGTTACAACCAAAGATGGGTGGAACTTATATCTTTCTCCAATTAATTAGGTAAATATTTATATCTCATAAGATATAAAGGATTAAAATATGAAGTGAACCCAATTTATTAAGGGACTTTTTCTTCTATGATGGTCTAGGGAGTGAAACTTGACTACTATGATGGTTTTGGGAGTGAACACATTTCACTATGAGGAAAGGGTTTCCACTAGGGATGGTAGTGTGTCCCACCCAAGAGGTTTATCCACCCAGGAGTTATATCCACCCATGAGTACCCTGATAAGTTTTTAAATGTTCTTTGACTGCTTAGGATATGATTTTATATGCTTATGTGTATACCGTAACTCTATGTCTTATGCCAATTTTATACTCTCATGACTTATGTTCTTTGATTTACTTATGATTTGTGTCTTATGAACTACCAAGATTTATTTCATGAATTATTTTTATGATCTATGATATGAAGTTTATGGTTTTCATTTTTTATTCTCATGTTCTCATACACTTATTCTCATATTATGTTTATGTATTTCCCTTATTTACTCTTAATGAGTAGTCAAGATATCCCTTTATTATGTTTCCTTTCCCCAAGTTATGAAGAAATTTTTTATGTGGGGTATGTCTAGTAATATTAATAAATGGGATGATATTTATGGGATACATTAAATATCTTTCAATAATAAGAATATTGTGTACCTAGTCTCTAAATACACTAGACAATTACAGTCACCAGGCATGTGTTTTTGTAATGTATTGAATATTTATATAGAAAGATATAACATCTATGTATGAAAATCCTAGGTCACTATAGGACCTCTATAACTTGGGAATGATTACCAATATAATTGGATCCTTATATGTTGACTCAACCCATGTGGGGGAGTTTTAGAATTTTATCCCTACATTACAAACCCATTATGGATGTTTTTAATTTTGTCTATTATGAATTTCACTTAAATGGGAGGCTTTATAATTTATAGTGCATTGACTAAAAAAATTGGGAATGGATGGCCACATTACTGAACTCAGGTTGGCATGATAGGGCCCTTATAGGTCGCCTTATTCTTTATGGTGATTAACCCCTTGGGGTGTGATATATTAAGAGGATGGTTGTTTAAAGTTTTAGTAACCACTTATATGATATTACATATAAATTTATGGTGGAATATTTCTTGACCAATACCCTTAAATTGATAAAATCCTTGTTATCTACTTTTTAGATTTATTATTATGATGATTTAGTTAATTAAAATGTCAATTATGACCTAAATAGTTGTTCCCTCTATAGCTTGAAATTTAAATTTTCTATAAATGAGCCCAATTGTGAAAACTTATAGAAAATGATAGTTAAAAGAAAATTATGATATAATTTCCTAATAATACATTTATCCAACTAAATAAAGTTCTTAGAATAGTTTTCCTAGAAAACTAGTACTTGATATCCCTTTTATATGATCTTCTGTAAATGTTGTAGTAAATGAGCATTGATTAAATGCCATAAAATGAAATCTTTTAGTGGTATTTATATAATGAACCCTCATGTAAGGGTTATATTTATTTTTCCTTTAGATATTTTTTGAATAGTAACATGAGAGTTTCACATAGGACTTAGTTGGTTTCCTATTCTATTTCTTTATATGTAAGGATTAGGCATTAGAGCCTAATGGCCTTCCAAGAGTGACTCTAGTTTCAAGTCGATGACTAATCATAAATGAGGAGTTATAAAATTATGGTAGCACCTTTGGTAATAAGATACCAATAGGGTTTTGATCTAAGATTCTAAGCATGGTAAGTTTTGTTTGTTTGAACTTTATAATCGATTATGACTCCTCGATAATGAAATAACACCCCGGGTAAGCAAGTGGTTGTCTGGTGAGATGAACCTCGAGGGGGTATTATCATATGAAGATACCTAGTGTGTTTCATATCCTTATCATTTTTACACTAGAATTATGAACCTTCATGGAGCACTCCCCTATGAGAATGCTCATGAAGGATTAGGGCGTGGTAGGTCGATGCTTGGCAGGTGATGTTGTTATGCCTATATTGATAGGTTTTACCATTATGGTTCAATTTTTTATTACCTTATTTAGTTTTAACTATTTTATAGAGTGTTCACAGGTATGTTGGATGTTTTTTATTAGAATCCCTTATATTCTATTATGATTCTCATGTGTGAGGCCTTAGGGATAGGTGGACATACCTAGTTTCTATATTTTGAGCTTTGAACAGTATGTCTAGGTGGTAGACCTAGATTCCCTTTGCTTCAACTTAAACCTTGATGAATCAATGACCCTTACTTTTATCAAGTTCATTATGTGATAAAGGTTGGAATGGGATTTACATTTTCCTTAAGGGAAATCATCATGGTTTTATGCTTATTTCTAAGATGATGCATGGTAGGTGATTTAGTTTTGTGCTATAGGAATAAATTTTCCTTTGGAATTTTAAAAAATAATCTTGAGTGTTTAGTATTGATACTAGCTTCATTGGTAAGGACTATTTAGGATCCTATCTAGTTGACCAGTGGTTGTGTTGTTTATGTTGTAGATTATGAAATTACGGAGTGTGGTGGGAGTTCGTTCAATAAAATTGGGCATAGGTTAGGTACCTAATTTTGAACAAGAGTTAAAAGGGAACTCTAGGCATGTTGTTATTGATGTTACATGTAGCATGGTTAGATTAAACTTATTGATGGATGACTCACAGGAGTGTGAGTTGGATCTTGAATCGGGTGGTATGGGATTTACACCCGCTGTGTATGGAAAGTTTGGTTTGTGTTGGTTGTGTGTAGGAACCGTTTTTAATTGAATGTCAGTGAGTGGCTAGGTATGGGCCATGAATTGACTGTTACAAGAAGTGACACTTGTGGGAATGGTGACTAGGATATTTTGGTAAATTTAATGGAATTTCCCATGATGAGATATAATTTGAGAATAAATCAGGTAAATTGAGATGATTGATCATGGTTGGACTTGGACTCACATTATTGAGAGACATGGTGTTAGGATTTGGTTAAGGAATGTGTATCCTATTTTGAAGAAGCATGGATTGAAAGATTCATACACACCTATTGATGAGATCTTAGTGTACTCCTAGTTAGAGATGATCATGCCCTATATATTGACATAATCTTGAGTATCATGAGAGATAATCATCTATACACAGAGCCACCCAAAAATATTTTTTGATTAGATGAAGAGACTCCTTAGGAGTAATACTTGAGGAGTGTCTTAAAATGATATAAATGGTGAATAGTACACCCTTGGTCATTTAAGGATGGTGACCCTCATTGTGTTTATGAAATTCGATGAATTCCTTGGGAAATGATCTAAGAAGGTAGGAATAGGTGATGGATGACATTTGATTTATCGCTTGGGGATGAACAGATTCTTATTCATGCCGGTTGTTATGTCTAGGGATGTATGGGGAATGGGTTGTGGTAATCAGAAAAAAATTTCATTGGTATGACAACAAGGATTACCCTAAGGTGGAGAGATTTATGTAGGTCATTGTTGTGAAACCCCCATGTGAGAAGGGTTATAGGATATTGATATTGATTTTTGGATGATCACTTTGGCTCTTGTATGTAGTGGAATAAACGGAATCATGTAAATCTATATTTCTTGGTAAATTCTTAGTAATGCATTATTTTTTTATTCTTGACCATGGTCATGGTCCTAGATCTATATATAAGCATAGTTTTCCTGAGTGACTCATGAGTAGTAATTCCTTAGACAGACTAATGGACACCATCTGATTCTTCTACTCAACTTACATGTGGGATGTCGCCTTTGGGTTCGATCAGTGGTTATGATGTGTAAACATCTTGACTATGTATTGATGTTTCAATCATAAACTCCAGAGTATAAAATTCATTGAATAAAGGGTGTCAGGATATGGTTTTAGATGCATCAGTTGTTAATATTGAGCGTTTTATCTAAAATAGTTTAATAGAGGAAGTTTGCTTGGAGTTTCCTCAAATAGTTGATGTGGTCATTGAGGAACTGCATCAGGCATACCATTGGGATAATATGGGTGCAGTTTAAATTTTTCCAATAGCTTTTCAAGTAGGAATTGGTTAAACCGTGCTATCTTGTTCAATTAGAATTTTACTATTAATTTTTATTGAGAAACACTCTAAGAGTGTCTCTTGGAAATTAATGCATGATTTATTAGGAAATTTTGATGGTGGAAGTGTCATGGTTCAAAATTGACCATTTAAATTTAGAACATATGGTGGGAAGATTCGTAGGCTAGTTAATGAAAGATACAATTGTGTGGTTATTTATTTGGTTATATATTCTTGAGTAAGTGTCTTCTTGATGTTTCTTAAATGCTTATGGGATTTTGATCTAGTTTTAGTGGTTTAGATGTTGTATGATCAAAGTGATAATTCTAGGCTCGTTGGGCATTCATAAATTCAACATGGACATTTGAATGGAAATTCACAATTGGTGTAGGTTGGGTAGTTCATTTTGGTGTTTTCTCATTTCCTCAAGGCTTCTCAGGGATGATAAGTTTTGATTTGGGGAGGTTAAAAGATCCCATGTTTTGGACTGATTGAAATTTTCAAAGGAAATTGGTCTTTTCCTTTAGAGGATGGGCCAAATATTAAACTGATATTTTTAATGTAATTCCAAGTGTTGGAACACTTAATTTTTTTTTTAGATGGTTTTTAATCCTCTGAAGTTGTATTGGGTGTTTGGATGAGTTTCAAGAGATTTGGAATTCAAAAACTCTATTTTGGGAGAAGCAAATAGGGGTGTATGGTTAGTGATAATCGTGTGGCCCAAATTGTATGGCATTTTTGTATAGGCACATGGTTTTTTGAAACTATGTGGCCATCTATGGAAACCATGTGACTTGGTGAATGTGTGAAGAGGTACCACACATAGTTATCGCATCATTTTTATAACCGTGTGTTGCAACCGTGTGAGGTGGGAGGTGCTTAGGATAGTATCACCGCACAGCTGGAACACAGTTTTCCAAACTGTGTGGCTATTTAAAGGGGATAGAAAATATGGTTTTTACCCTACCTAATTTAATTTTTCCTCTTCCATTATCCTTTCCATTTTATGCACATCACCCCCTTCGGTTGTGGGATCTCTCCCTCTCCCTCTTCTCTAGGCATAGAGGTATCTCCTTTATTCAGACTCAAAATCAAGTGTTGTTGTTTCATTGGATATCACTCAATTAGTATATCATTCCTATTCCTTCTTTTCTTCATTTATCTTTATATATTAAATGTTATTTCCATGAAAGCTCATATGCCCTATTTTCATGGAGCTTGTCTATTTATTCTATTTATCTCATTCTAACTCGAATCAAAGCCCGATAATGGATGAGTAAGGCTTAATAATCATGAGTTAAGTTGTCTATATGTTTTTCCCTCAGATTTGTGTCATTTATAAAATGTTTCATTGTGTCGCATTCCAAAATTTTTGTGTGTTGATTCTAAAATGTGAAAATCCTTAAATTAAATGCTTAAACCTCAACTATGATTTTTCTTAGACCCCTTAACATGGTTGGAGTCAATGAACTCAACCTAAACCACTATGAAAGGTGAGTTCAATTAAAATGTTTATAAGTATAATTATTTTCTTTTTACTAAACCACCCATATTGGTGTGTTGCATAGACCCATTTCTAGTGAAATTCCTTAATAATTAAATGGTTTGGATAAACCATTAGTCCTTTATAACTTACTTTAATATTGAAGATTATGAATCGATCAATAGTATTAATTAAATTGAATAGTAGTATTGAAATTATTCTAAGTCTATCCCTATTTATCACTTCTGAGTGTTTTGTTAAATAAACTGATTAAAAGCATGATTTAATTATGTTGAGGCATGGGTATGTCCCATGTCCTTATTGTTTTTTATAAATGAAATTATCTAATTTCATAGTTTAAATTGATAATGACATGAATTTCATCATGGCTTGTATTTAAATATTAAATGCAACATGAAAATGAAATGACACTATGCCTTGGGCGATACCTAGGGACCTCTTTATAGAACTTATCTGTTACGGGCTCATAGGGTAAGTGGGATTACCTTATACTAGTTCATTATTGATAGACCTTTGTTAAGGTTGTTGGACATGATATTTCCCACCCCCTTGGTCTAGGATGTTGGACATGACGTTCCACATCCTTATGGGTTGTTTTATATGATGCTTCACACCCCTTGATTAGGATTTTGGACATGACGCTTTACATATTTGATTGGGATTATTGGGCATGGTGTTCTATATCCCCTATTACGATGCTTGGGCTTATTACCCTTTATAAAACATGAGACCCTTATTATATTATCATTCATTTGCAATCGTTGTTTATAACTCCCCTTATTTAAGTTATGAGACTTGTATGATATTCCTAGTTCTAAAGACTCAGGTTCTTATCAGTGAATGTATATCTTTCCATATATGTGTGTGTGTGTGTGTACATATATGAATATATATACAAGATTTCACATATTCATAGAAATTATGACTTAGGTCAAAGCAGGTATGTTCGACTAGGTGTCTTTTGAGAAACCTGATCCCAACTTGATTATATATACTATATACTATTTTTCTTATAATACTTTCACACTGTTTTATTTTATACTCAGGGGATGGATTGCATTACACACTATTGGTGGTGGTCTATTGAGTTTATCTCACACCATGTTCGGGCCTTCGTTTAGTACACGGATAGAAATTCTGATTACAGGTTAAGAACTAGATTGTGCATTGTTTTGTTTTTCATTATGGACTATGACTAGACATGGGATCTTGGGAGTAGCGACTGAGCATGTACTCGGACCACTTTTTGAAGTTGAAGTATTTTATTTATTTATTCTTTTTTTAAATATAGCCTTATTTATTGTATTACCTATTGTGTGTTAACTACTTTTATTTATGCTTTAGTATGTTCATGCATGGTTGGAATTTATTTGGAATTGTTTGGGTTATCAGTTATTATTGATTATTGGATGTTATTATCTTTCAATGCACTTCATTTTATTTCTTTATGCCTTCGCGGTATTTATCACTGGTCCATAGGGTATAGTCTCCTCATTTTACCATCATTAGAACTTCACTGCTATATGGAATCCTCTGGCGTACAGAGATGTGTGCTTAATGGTCATGTTACCCACCAACTCAGGGCGCTAATTTAGTGGATCTTGGGCCGGGATATGGTGGTGAATATAATATTTGATAAATATTTATTTTTTATTTTAGTGAATATAATATTTATTTATTTATTAGTGAATAATTTATTAATATTTATTTACTAAATAAAGAGTCATTATTCCAAACCTGATAAATATTGTGAAGGAATGAAGGATCAAGTTTAAAGGTCCAGTGAGAAATAATATATATTAAATATTATTTGAATAAATTTAATCAATTTATCCAAGGAATAATATTTAGTTAATTAACTGGTTTTGTGCATGTAAATTAATAATAATATTATTATTATTATTTAGACATGAGGCTCTGTGGGAATTAATGAAATAATAAGGGTACACATGGAATTATTGATTTCTAACTCTAGCAACATTTAAACTCAATTGTATTATTTCCAACCATAATGCTAGCCATATTTTGGGTGTGCACAATAATAGGGATAATTATCTATCCCTTGAGATCCCCTCTCTAAGAATGCTCTCAATAATAGAGAGTGGTCCTCCTCTACCATCCTTCTCAATTCTAGAGAGATTAAGTAGAATCCTTCTGGGAAGCAATTCTCATGGAGATCAAAGAAGAATAATGAAAGCGTTAGGATATTCTGTGTTGTTACTCATAGATTACTATAGCGATGCTCCACCGCTATAAATTTAGGTTTATTTAGCACTAGCCTTTATCAGTGACATCTAAAAGGACTGATAAATACTATTTTTATAAGTGATATAAAAAGCACTGATAAATGGGGTCTTTTATTAATGCTAAAAATGATGATAAAAGACCTCCTTTATTTGTGATTTTTTTAATGTTGATGAAAGACCCCCTTTATCAGTGCTAAAAAAGTACTGATAAAAGCAAACCTTTATGAATGCTTTTATTTTAGTACTGATAAAGGATACTCGTTATCACCAAATTTTTCTAGCACTGAAAAAGGAATATTTTATAAAAAAGGTATATATTATTAAAAATCATATATTATATTGATATAAATATAACATATTTTATTAAATATAATTTATAAAAGATTAATGCATTTACACTTAATATATAAGATATTTAGTGAAAATTGATTATAAAATAATTAAAATAAATAAATTTGATTAATAATTTTCTAATTATTATCAATTAAAATTAAATTAATAACAAATGGATGACATAAAAATTTTAATAAATGAAAAAATGATCTAAGATAAGTTGAAAACATGAATTGAACTTCAAACGTTCATAAATTTTGATCTAAGTGTCTGATTGGGCTCTACCAAATATCAAACTGAAGCTTGTGAATAGATCTATGCTTTTTTTACTATGTCCTTAGTCAATATTTTTTAGGTTAAAAAATAACTGGAAGGCCTCCAAAACTGAGCTTTTAGTTGGGATACCCAAATTTTTTAATATTTGATGAGATTTTGGCTTCATTTAAGAGGTTCTTCTTGTAATTTTTTAGTGAATATTGGATTTATTCTTACGAATTACATTCATATAGATATTATGCTTTTTAATTTTATATTTTTTATATTGTAAATTTATTTATAATTAAATATATTCATGTTTTCTTATATTTACATATAATAAATCAATTATACAAATAAATATTGAAACATATTTATATAAAAATTTATTTTTAAATATATAAACTATTTCAAAATAGATATTTATTATTCATTTTATTTAAAATAAAAAATTATTTATTTTATTTACCTTATAGAAATACATTTATATATACATATATGTCTATACAAGTAATGTTTATATATAAATATGTTTTTGTCAATAAAAATATATATTTATGTGCATATTCTAATATATGTAAATAAATACAAATATGTAATTATTTTTGTGTGTATATGCAATATATAAATGTGTCTATGTGTGTGTACATATGTGCATGTGTGTGTGTGTTAGTATTGTATAAATACATCATATATAAATTTATTTTTATAAATATATCATTATCATTAAATATAATATATAAATGTATTTATATTAAATATTTATAGATACATTACAGAAAATTTATATCTAAATATACAATTATATGATAATATGTATAAATATATATATGTAAATATATCAATATATAAACATATATATAATATATAAAATTTATTTCTAAATATACAATATATAGACATATTTTAAAATGTATTTAAAATATATATATATCATATGGAATTAATTATTATCCATTTTATTTAAAATATCATTAAACCATTTTTTACATTATAAAAATATATGAATATATAGATATACTTATAAAAATGTATATATAATGTTTATATATACACATGTGTGTGTATTAATAAACAGATATATGTTTATATTTATATTTATATTCTAATATATGTAAATGAATATTAATATATCATATATTTAAATAAATATAAGTATATATATCACACACACACACAAACATATATTTTATAAATATATTTAAAAATAATTATATAAATATATGAATAAAAAATATTTATGTAAATGTATATATAAATAAGTATAAATATTGTAAAATATACACCAAATAAATCTTGGGGTAGTGGTTAAGATTTTTTAATGCACAGTGAGGTCATGGGATCGAGTTCAGGCATGCACATAGGTGAACAGGAACCTTTGTAGTGGAAAAGCACTGAAAAATAGGGGTATGTGAGAGTTAGATAATTTCAAGGTGGATGGGGTTTCATAAGACATCACAGATGGGGGTGTGTGAGATTGTGATCACTGAAAAACTTTTTTTCCAATTTTATGAGTGCTAAAAAACTGATAAATGTACCCTTTAATAGTGCTTTTTTAGCATTGATAAAGGTCATATTTTAATGGCACTTAGATGGAAAATTCTATTTTAGCACTAATAAACCTTATTTCTAGTGATTTTAAAAGTGTAATATATATTAGTTATCAAAGGTTTGTGGTGCACATGTGGATCACCACTGGAGGTAATCTACACTTGATTCATGCAATGAAACGATTGTATGATGTAGAGACATTTTCAAATTCATCAATGGGGAAATAATTCATCCAAAGGTTATTCTTTAACTACTTAAATTAATCATAAATAATTATGTGATAATCCTTTGTTTGGTTCTGGTGTTATCATGTCAATTAATATTTTATTTAATTCTATTGGTAAGGATGTTCTACATTGATGTACATCTCAGATTAATTATCAATTATGAAAAAAAATTGAGTTGGACATGCCCTATCAGTGCTTCCACTGAGCCAATATCTTCAGCCTCGCAGCACTCATATTCCCATTTGACTCAGCGGTTTATCTTGATATGCATCTTATAAATATCTTCAAGGTTTATACATTAGAAACCATGGTAATTAGATTATCATTGAATTCTTAGGATAATTATTTATTTTAATAATAATTATAAAATCCCATAAACCCAACATGCTTTTAAGTTTACCAAAATCTAACCCCGAGGATATAAACCACCTCCCATGATCAATGAAACCATCAGAAAAATTTTCTAAGGTCATATTCTATGGTAAATTAAACTTTTTACCCCTATAAAGGGTCTCGAGATTTGGAAACTCAAAATTGAGTCAAGTCACTATCGAGGAAAAAATTAGTTCACTAAATAAAACTTATGCATTATGTTATGCCTCAATTTCTATATATCATATCAAATGAAATATGTATATCATACATTATTATATAGGAATTTACATTATGGATTTAGGGCATAACTCTAACAATTATAGGTTAAAAATATCAAATAAAACATTATTTTAAGTATAAAACCTACAATAATAGTCTTCTTTTACATTATGAATTATATTTGATTTAAATTTTAATTTTTTATGAAATTTAAACCATTTCAAAATGGAATTTATTAGTTTTTATATAAGGAAGACAAAAAATATTTTTTTAATTGTATACTTTATCTTGTTAGACTTTATAAATTGATTCTTAAGTTTGGAGATTGAGTTTATTATTTTTAAATGAATAATTTATCTTATTAAAAAAATTGGACCAAGATGGACATTTTAAAATTTATTGGATCATTATTACATAATTATTATGTCAAAAAACATGTTATATTTAAAAACTGCATTTTTTTCTATACCTAAAAATGGCATACATATATATATTAAGAAGGAAAATATCATAATAAAAATCTTGGATCATTAGTGGAATGGTTTATGTAACTCTTTTCCACTTCATCCCCTAACCCTCACCAACACTTCCACATATTTTCCCAGAAAGTGGCATGGTCCAGTGTTGTGTTGGCATGATTTGTGTCAAAGTTCATAAATTTAATCACTGTTCCTCTAATAACTTTTCTACAAGATTTCACTAATCCAAGATTTAAATTTCAAATTAGTGACTTCACCAAATAACATACAAGCATTATTTTCACACTACAAAAAAATACTCCTTAGTATTGGTTTATTATCAACGATTCTAAAAATCACTACTAAATAAATCGCATTAAATATAATTTATAATATAGTGGTGGTTTAATATACCCACATCTATATTTTTTTTATTTTTAAATTTAGTGGAATTTTTGTTTAAACCTCTCATAAATATTTAAAATATATCGTAATTTGACCCCCCCCCCCCCCTGATCCCTTTAGCCCAGATCCCCCATGCTCCCCGACGAAGACCACCCATCCCTCACCTCTGATACCCATGACCCCAACTCCCCTTATCCCCAATAATGACAATCCCTCACCCCCTCTAATACCTATGGCCTCAACCCACCTTTATCCTCGAAGAAGGTTGTACCCCGCCCCTCTGATCCCCATGACCCTGACCCCCCATATCCCCAATGATGACCCTGTAGTGACCCCCCCCCTCCCACCACTCCTCAACGATGGCCCCTAATGTGGTCCCCTCTTCCAATTTTCTTGGAAACTAAAACACCCAATGGAAGAAACATACCAAACCCTCTTTTACCAACAACCTCATCCTCCTCCTACCTTTGTATTGACCTGATCTCACTTATCCCTATTTTCCTATGAGTCGTAATTCACTGGACTCATCTCCCCAACCTCCATGTTTTATGTTACCCTCTCTCCTTGGCTATGTGAACTTATTTCGTGATACCTAATTGTATTATTTTGATGGGTAGTATTTATTCATTTATGTTGTTTATCTTTTTCATGTTGGATTGAATCATTTTTATATTGAATTTATGTTATGTCAAATCAAGACACTATCCAGGTCAATAACGAAGTTGGGTAATGTTTAATTTTGATTTTACTTGTTTGATTAAAATTTTATATCTGTATATCTAAATGTATGGGAAGAATAGTGAAAGCCCAGTACTTATGGATAAAATTTTGATTAATTTACCTTGAAACAAAACTCATTATGTTAAGGGTTTGTAAGAATTTTTAGATTATGAAATTGAAAACTAATCAGTGGATGGTAAAATAAAAATTTTGTTTACTGATTATAAATTCAAGTGATAGTTTAATTGAAATTATGTATATGATAATTTGATATTGAAACAGTTTCCTTCTTGATATTTATATTGGATTTGGTATGGTGAATCGAATGTTATGGAAATTCAAAAAAATTACAATCTTATCAATGAAACACAAAGTGACCCGATATAGGATAATTCAATTCAAAATTTGATAAATGATGCATTTAGATTTGTAGGATACAATGTACAAAATTTTAATAGATCAACAGAACCTTTAATTGATCTTGATAAGGTTAATATTTCTCAGGACTTCAGTGAAAAAAATTAATTTTATGAATTAGCTGACGACGAATAATAAAACCCATATGAATGGTGTTCTGAGTATTCAAAGCTGTATTTTATACTTAAGTTGTATCATATCAAGAGTTCTTATGGAATTAATAACAACGAAATGTCCAGTATTTTAGAGTTTCTTCATGATTCATTTAGTGGAGCTAATATCCCTACATCATTCTATGAGATAAATAAAATCATTAAAAACTTGTACTTGATTATGCAAAGATACATGAATGCCCTAATGATTGCATGATTTTCTAGGGAGAAGAGTCTGATAAATAATAATGTATAATATGTCATACAAGCTGATGTAATTCAATGAACAATAATGAGAGTACAAATTAATGCAACCCCAGTAATAAATAGAATAAGAAAACTCCTAAAAAGGTATTTCATTACTTTCCTCTAAAACCACGCTTGTAAATATTATTCATATCATCTACGACTGTATATGACATGAAGTAGGAATATTAGGATAGTAACAATAATGGATTGATGAGACATACAAAATATTTATCATCATGGAAGGTTTTTAATTCATTATATCAATATTTTTCTTCAGATCCTAGGCATGTACATTTGGGATTAGCAAATAATGGATTTAACCCTTTTGGTAATTTGAGTACTAATTAAAGCATTTGGATGATTATTTTGATCCTCTATAATCTACCTAAATGGATTTTTATAAATAATACTCCATTCATTATTTTGATTATTATTCCATGAAATCAAAATCCTAGAAATAAAATTGATGTATACCTTAAACCTATAATCAAATAATTGCAATAATTATGGGATAATGGCATGGAAAAATATGATGCTTCAATGAGAAAACTATTAATAATTCATTTTTCTTTAATATTGAAAATAAGTGACCTTCCTAGACTAGGAAAGTTATCTGGCTAGAACACTCATACCGATTTCGATTGTCCAGATTGTAATTTTGATTTTGAACCTCAATGATTATCGCATAATAAAAAAAATTGTGTTTTATGTTTAATCTTTGATTTCTTGATGCTTCTCATAAATTAAGGTTTAACAAGACACAATTCAATGGAGATATTGAATTGATAATTCTTCCAAAGTTATTATATGGTTTAGAGATCTTCTGAAAATTAATGAATGTCACTATAGAATTTAGAAAATATAATCAGTTTAAAGAAGGTGGGAAAAGGGTATGAGGTATACAATATGAAGTAGATGGAACAAAATAGTGGAAGAAAATGAGTATATTTTTCAAACTATGTTATTGGGGGTTTAAATTTATATTTCATAATCATGAAATAATGAATATTGAGAAGAATATCTATGACAATGTAATTTTTTTATTTCTTAATGAGAAGGGTAAATCAAAAAATCTTCTCAATGCTTGTAAGGATTAGGAATAAATGAATATAAATAATAGTTTGTGGCAAATGATAATGGAAATTATCCTTAGGATATGTTTTTTAGAGACTCGGTTTTTTCCTCATAAGACTTTTAAATATTTATATATATATTTCTAAAGTCAGGAACTGAGACAGCATGCAATTTCGAGTCTCGGTGTTCCTGGAATTATTTTTATAAAAATATTAAATATATTTTATATTGAGCACATGTGGTTTCTTAAATAAAATGAGATAAATATTAAATTTTATCTCATATTAGAAATCTAATACCACAGTTGAGTCTGAAATGTGATGTTTACCCTAGGCGTGACCATAAATAGGTTAGCACAGGGTGTTCAGATAAAACATTCATTGGTGGTACGTTGAGTGGATTAATTATTTAACCTAACTAAAATACATCTATAAAATCCCAATTATTATAAATTCCCTAGGGTTAATCACTTATCCCTAGGATAATTGAGAACGTTCTTCCCCACCTTCTATCGGCAAACCAAATCAGACAACAACGAATCTCCAGGTTAAAGCAGATTGAAGTGCAGTGAACACAACGACCCCTGTCAATCATTGGAAAGAACATTATTCAAATAAAAATGATCCAATATCTAGGTATGACTCTTCAATTTTTGGTTTATCTCTTTTTGATTAAATTGGTTGATCATGATCAATTCTTCTCCTTTAATTTGCGCTAATTGAATCTTGGCATGTGCATATGTACCAGTTTAATTTGATTATTTGTTCATTTATCACCTAAAATACCACTATTCATGATTGTTGTCAAAGAAAACTTGGAGAATATTGATAAACCTTTTTTTTTTCTTCCTCGCCACTTTTCTTTTCATTAGTCATCATTGGACCATGGGGTCATGATTTGACATTGTCTGGTGGGACTGAGCCCGATCTGACCCAAGATTTGTGATGGTTTTGTGTGTGAAGAATGGATCAAAGATCAATGATAGATTTGGGGATGAATATTGGTAAAATGGGTGTTTTCTTAGTGTATTTGAGATCTAAGACTGATTGGGAGACAAACAGAGGTGTGGCGGTGTGTTCCGGAAGTGATGAACCCAACGAGGATTTTTTTTTGGCCACTGGATGGCCAGAAATGATAAACAGTGATAAGATACTTTGATTTTAGGAGGATCTGAGGATTAATTCGAAGGTAGAAAGATCATATTTGGTATATGGATACTAGATCTAAATTTATAAAAAAAATCATGACTAAATGTTATGTAGTTTGAAGAACACATGGCATGTCGGGCCCTGGCTATGACGGATATGATTTCAGAAAATTATAAGTATCACACACTATGTGGGACCCCCATATGCTGTGTGACCTTATGCTACATAACTCATCATGTACTCTAGAAGTACATGAGCATGGGCATGTCCAGGCACACACTATGTACAAAAGTACACAGACACTGGTTAAGTACAAAAACATGGCCTAGAGAACACGGATCGACCCCGGATAGCTTGGGCACGCCATGTAATCCACCTACATGTCATATACTTCTGCATGGTCTAGAATTCATGTGATGGTGAGTACATGATCAGGTGAAGAGAAGGACCACATGTCGTGTCGGTCCCTTACACACCATGTATACCTAGTTTCCTTTTTAGGAGCTTAAATCTCTTAGGTCTCCTTCGTTTGGATATAGATTTTGGCTCATGAGTATCCAATCCTATGTTTTTTCTATTTAGAATGAGATGATTCCCTCTTTTATGGATTTTGGGATACGATGTGGGATTATATAAGTGGAAAACTTATTTAGGTGATGTTTGATGATGCCGGTGATCTAACAGGACCACCATATTCTGAGTGGCACCCTCCTACTGGGAAAGTAATGGGTCTTAAATGACTAGAGTGGCACCCTCCTGTTAGGTAGGACATGGTTCCTTGACCATTATATTGGAACCCTCCAATCAGTCTGGGCATGGTTCCTCTACATATTTTGAGTGGTACCCTCTTTCTAGGTTGAGCATGGGTTTGTGATGACTAGAGTGGAACCCTCCTACTGGGTAGGTCCTGAGTCCTTGACCATCAAAGTGTCACCCTCCAGCCAAGCTGAGCATGAGTCCTTTATAGATTTTGAGTGGAACCCTTATACTATGAAGTGAATAGGTTCTCAATGACTAGAGCAGTACCCTCCTATGTAGAAAAATCTTGGGTCCTTAACCATCAGAGTGGAACCCTCCAGTCAGGTTAGGAATGGGTCCTATATATACTACTAGAGTAGAACCCTCCAGTCAGTCTAGGAATGACTTATCTACAGACTACCTGCATGGAACCCTCCTATTGTATCAGTTCATGGTTCCTCTATCAATATATTTTTCCCCTCGACTGTGTGGCACTGTGGTGAGGTGTGTCTTGACTTGGATGTTTTCTATTGGGCAGATGCGCAAGATGTTGGGAATCATTGATGGAATTCTGGAACTAATGATACTTTTTTCCTAGGCTGGAATATGAGATAGAGATCACCTTTTTATCTCATTTAGGTTTTTTTGGTTTGATCATATATATATCTGTGTGTGTGTGTTTACTCACATGATTTGGGTTGATCCATTTACTATCTATCTATTCTTATTGTGTCTTTTTTCTTATCCCCCTTCATATTTTCGGTAATCCTAGTGGGTATTTATATAATCACCCCTCCATGGGCTTTTCCCACACATGATTTGTCTTATGAAGATGATGGATAGGTATGTGGTGACTTTAAAAGATCTTAGGGATACTTGGTGTGTTGGGCCATGTATGGTGGTAAGAACATAGAGATCAGGATCTATGATCTCTCATCACTTTTACTTTCCATTATTTTAGGTAGGTACAAATTTATGGTAAGGAGTGTATTTTTCCATTTTACTATTAATTTTATAATTTCTTACTCTTGTACACCCCATAGGTTTTTCATGCTTGGTTTATATTATCGTTTTTTCATATTTTATTATTATTCCTCTTAACTTTTCATTTATATGAAAAATTGTGAACATATATGTACATTAGAAAATTTCCTACCATTTAGGATATACCTTTCAGTGCTTTTCATCACCCCATGGCCTAGGGAGGTGAGCTTGGGGTAGTTGTGGCTCAAGTCTTGGTTAGGGTTGGTTCATAACAGATTGGTATCTAAGCAGTTCATTCCTTAGGATGATGTTTGGTGTATTCCCCTTATGAGAATTTGGTTGTGATTTAGGGAAAAAATTTCAAAGTCTCTAGAGTGCGACTCTCAGGCCAGGTGATCCAATGATGGTACTGACATCTAACTTATCCATTCACCATAGCCTTGACTACCTATTTTTCAATTATTCATGCTGATATATTTGTTGCAAGGATCAATGGTACATTTATTATATAGGATTGGGTCTTTTATTGTCCTTATTGAGTGAGATACCAATTTATTTATATATATATATATATATTTATATTCTCATCTTAGCAGGGTACATCTTGATTAAATTTTTTGGATGTCGCCATGACGAAAACCAACCAGGATACCAGTTCTGGATGATGATGATGATATATGATGAGTGATGAGGCCTTAGTTCATGGTACATCCCAAGAGATACTTCCTCTAGGTGGATAGGTTGTAACACCCCCACCTATTGAGTATCATATCATACCAGAAGAGAATTATAAAGATGCGTACAGTCTTAGCACACTCCACGAGTTCCAGTTTCAGAGGCTGTTGAGGTTCCATGGTGAGTAAAATCTTCAAGTAGTGAAGGATTGTCTAGATTTAGTGGTATGTGTTTTCAAGCCCTTTCATACACTGATAGATCAAGTACTTTCATTTTAATCTAGCCTTTTCTATGAAGAATTTTGGCGATGGTGGAGTCATGTTACCCAGATTCATGATGAGTCAACACTCTCATATCCTAACTTCTAGTAGTTGTTCCGTGAAGAGTACTACCCCTCCTAATTGAGCTCAGTTCAGATTCAGGAGATTTTGGAGCTACAGTGGGAAGGGATGATAGTGGATGATTACACTTCAAGGTTCATAGACCTTACACTTTACTCCATTAACATTATCTAGGATGGCTACTTCCAAGTACAGAAGTTTGATAAGGGACTCCATAGAGAGATTTGTGTTAGTGTGGTACCCCAGTTCATTCCCACCTAAGTTGAGGTGTTGGAGAAGGAACTAGAGATAGATATTTTCCTATCAAAGGGATTCCCAGTAGCTAGATTTGGGACTATGCATCACAGATATGAGTTGTATACAGTATCTAATAGACGTCAATCGATATGATCTCGACACAGGAGATCTTCTTAGGATCAGGCTTGAGCACATGGTCAGGGACAGTGTAGAGGACCAGGGAATCCTAGAGATGAGTGGTTCTATTATTTTTATGGGTGATGTCATATATAAAGTGAATTCCTGACCAGACATGTTGATAATTTCATGAAGATAGTAGACAGACTGCCACAGAAGAGGCAATGTCGTGATCAGGGATCTCACAGGTGAGGGAAAGGTGGTCCCCTAAGAGTAAGATCTAGCAGAAGAGAATATGGAGCTCCAAGATTAGGATCTATGAGTGGTTTATGGATCTATTATATACTTCCACCACCACCACTACCACCAAGTGGCTCACATCAAACTCGTAGAGATGGCGGTCGGGGCTGCGGATAGTTGCAGGCTATGGAAGCTTATGACTTAGTGGCACACGAGATGATTAGAGGTACGATTATTGTATTTTATACTCTTAATTTATTATTATTAGGCATGGGTTTCATTCATTCCTTCATCTCTATACTCTTTGTGTGAGATCTAGATCTCCCGATAGAGGTTTTAGCCCAATATCTTTGTCTTGAGGTTCCTGGAGGGAACGCTTCTTCTATATCTTTTATCTTTCAGTGGTGTGAGTTATATCTTGGTGGAGAGAAGTTCATGTGGGGAATTTTTTTTCATCATGATGAAACCCTATTATGTCATCTTTTGTATGGATTTATTGTCCATAGTTCTATTCCAGATCAACTATTACTACAGACAAGTCAAATTTCTTCATACTAATGGGATGAAATTCACCTTTATAGGGGAGAGAGATCTCATGGTGGGGTGAGTGGGTGCTATAAGAAGTAGGATTCATCCCATCACCCATCAGTTAACCAGTGTATTTTTGAGTAAATAAGGTTTCCTTATGACTTTTTCATTCCTTCATGTTTGGTGGGATTGTTGAGTCAATAATATTTTCTTATGACTTTTACATTCCTTCATGTTTTGGAAATCACAAACACCCTATCTTAAGGAAAATTCCATTTTCCCTAAGATTTTACTTGATAAGTAAAATTTTCCTTCCTCAAGGAAAATTTATACTTACAATGATAGCATTGATCATATCATATTTTAACTCATTTTATTTCTAAGTGTAAAATTCATTTTCACATATTAAATCTCAGAATCCTATAAATACTTAGTTATAGATTCAGGTTCTGAAACCTCTAAATTCAGACTATGAACTTTCTAAGTTCATGTTCCGAATCCTCTGAATTCAGACTCCGAACTTTCTAATTTCAGGTTCTGAATCCTCTGAATTCAGACTCTGAACTTTCTAAGTTCAGGTTCTAAATCCTCAGAATTCAGACTCCAAACTTTCTAAGTTCAGGTTATGAAACCTCTGAATTCAGACTCTGAACATTCTGAGTTTAGGTTCTGAATTATCTGAATACGGACTCTGAACTTTCTAAGTACATACTTCAAATTCTTATGGATTTAGAATTCGAATTCTTTAAGAATTCCAGTTCCGAATCTCTGAGAAACAGAATCCTAATATTCTTATATTGTAGTCTCCGAAATATTTTTTTCTTAGATTCTGAACTCTATCTTTACTTACATTCCAAAAAATATTTTTAGCTAAGAAACCATATTTTTCACTTACCCTTGTTTAATTTATAAAATGATGTCGTGATTTCTATTACTTATTAACCATTGTTTGAGTGACACATATACAGGTCCCTCCTAAATTCAAGGAAAAATATGATCGTTGGTGGAGGGCGCCGACCTTTGAAGTTGTACCTATAAATAGGAGCTCATTTGAATGAGCTCAAAACTTTTGAAAGTTCTATGATTCTAGAGATTATATGTTATTGAAGTGTTTTCTAGAGATATAGGATCTTTAAACTCTTAGTTATTTGTGTGGATGTTGTGAACAACTTGTTCAGATGTGAACAACTTGTTCAGACTTGCTTCGTGCAGATTCTGATCGTCGTGATCGTGGGCTTCCGGGTTCGGAAGACAGAGGTTCCGATTTCCTTCTAAATTTAGGGCTTGTGGGGATAGCAAGACAGATATCGATCTTCATATTGAGGGATTACCTGGGTTTGGGTAAGACAGACTTTCTTGAAAGTATAAATCAAGGGACCTTTATCCAAGGTTGTTGGATACCCTAATCTTTGGGTTAAAAGATTTCTATACTTGAAACTTGTATTATTTTAAGTTTTTTTCCACTGTAATTTGGTTATTGAGGAAAGTATAAATATCATATACTTTCTTAGAATTGTACTTTGATTAAATAATATTCTATACGCTTTAAGGTAGAGTCTTTGTTTTGTAAACTTTTGTTAAGTTTCATTTCCAGAATTACATTTCCAGAACCTCATTCTTTTAGGAACTATATTTATGGAATCAAGTTAGTTTGTTGAACTAGTTCCATTTCTGAAATCTAGTTAGTTTGTAGAACTGGTCTCATTTTAGGAATTACATTTCTAGAATTTCATTTTCGGAACGACACTTCCGGAACCAAGCAAGTTAGTAGAACTAAGAGGTTTTTGAATTTACCTTGTTTAACTTTGTTAAACAATATCATCTTTAAAAGTTCCTAAAGAATTTTTTAAAGTATACAATTCACCCCCCCCCCTCTTGTATATTGAGTATATACATCATAGTTTAGATACTATAATCAATATCATATCTATCATACAATCAATCCTACAATTGGTATCAAAGGAGATTACCTTATACCCTAAAATAATCCTACAATTTGTTTCAGAGTACTGGTTCAATCTGAACTACTCTCACGATTAGATTCAGAAGAGAAATCTTCTTCTTCTTCACTTTTTCAAAATTAGATTTTTGGACTCACAAAGTTCGGACTCATATTTTTCTTAGAGATACTCTAGTTTTATATTTTTCTTGCTTATGATATTTTTTTCTTGTTTACAAAATTTTGTTACTAACAAGTTTGTGTGGAAATATTTTCTTTAAGATGGCAGGAATAAATGTTGGTTCAATAGAAAATCTAAATCCTACCAGACCTCCTATTTTTTATGGAAACTATTATGAGTACTAGAGAGATAGGATGAAGAATTTTTTTATTAACACTGGAGTTGATAACTACTTGATGCTGACAGGAGACTATAAGATTCTTGATAAGGAATTGAGAACTTTTACTAATCATGAGAAATCAGAATATCAAGCTAATTTCAGATTCATAAATACATTTCTATATTCCATGACCGGGAACATCTATAGTCAAATATTTTCATGTGAAGTTGCAAATACTATCTGGAAGAAATTTGAAGTCACACATTTTGAAACCTCTAAAGTTATAGAGACAAGAAGAGCTATGTTGAGAGCTGAATATCATGGCTTTAACTTTCCTTATGGAGAACCCATAATCAAAGTTCAGCAAAGTTTCATGACCATTGTAAATATCTTACAGTCTATGGGAGAAAAAGTTTTGGATGATGAGGCACTTTTAGATAAGATCATAGACATCATTACAAATGAGTGGGAGTCCAAGAGGATAGAAATTGATGAGAACAAGAAAGTCACCCAAATTTCCTTAGATGAGCTGTTTGGAACTCTTCTTCAACACGAGACTAGAATGAAGAGAGATACTGATAATGTTAAAAAGAAGAATGGGAATGGAGGAGTTGCTTTTACAACTACATCAAAACATATGAAATTCAAGACCCCAGAAAGAGTTACTAGATCAAATTCAAATAAAGTTACTATTCAGTCAGAATCAAGTGATACAGAAAAATCTAAGAATGAATTAGATAATATTTCTCAAAGAATAAAAAAGATGGTAGCTTAGAAAAACTACCAAAATAAGTTTAATAAGAGAGACTACAAAGATAATAAAGATAGGGAAGTTACTTGTTACGAATGCAGAAGAACATGTTATATTAGACCTTATTTCCCTCTTCTGAAAAAGAAGGAAAAGAAGGAAAGGAATTTAAATAGAAACAAGATAAAGTTATACCGTTCTAATCACAAGAAAAGTATTAAAGATAATGACACCTGGAGTTCTAGTTGTAGAGAATCTTTGGGAAGTGAATATTCTGAATATGAATCATCAGCACAGAAAAATATCAGATTCATTGCTACTACTTATTTCCCAAATACATATCTTATAGCCAAGGTACACTCTGCTGAGGCTCTAAAAAATTTATCTCTTGATAAGAATTATTATTCTAAATATATTACTTCTAATGAAGATACTTCATCTTCAGATAATGAAGAAATACTTTCGTATGAATAAGTATCTAGATTTTCCAAGTTGTTAGAAGAAAAAAATTATGAAAATTTATAAGAAACTAGACAAGGAAAATACTAGAGAAGAAGTTCTTACAAAATAGATTTCAGACATCTCTAGAGATCTTAAAGATAAGGATGAGCTCCTATAAAAACCTTATAAAGACCTTAAGGAAGTAAATTCTAAAAAGGAACAACTTTCTAAAGATCATAAGAATGCTATTTCAAAATTAAATGTTTTTGAGGAAAAATCTAACTCTATGGAAATAATTCCTGAGGATAGGAATTTAGTCATAAGACTAAAATCTGAAATATATTCCCTTAAGAAACTTATTTCCAACTTTACTTCTAGTAAAGATAATTTGGACAACATGTATTCCCAAGTTATACCTCAAGGAAATACTTCTGAAGTATGTTATACTCACAGAAAACCCGTTTTCAAAAATAACAATTTTATTCCATCTAGAGCCCCTTTTTGCACTAAATGTCAAAGTGGTGGGCATTGGAAGAAGAATTTTTCTTTAAATAATGTTCAATATCTTGGGTTTTATAAATCTTATTTTTCTAAACAAATGTGTATACCCAAAATTTTATTGTCTAACAATTCTAGATCCAAGAAAGATTGGATTCCGAAAGTCTAACACTCTTATTTTTATGAAAATAAAGAAAGTATCAACAACAATACTTGGTACATGGATAGTGGATGTTCTCAGCATATAACTGGTAACAAAAACTTCTTTGAAAATATTATCAAGACAAAAGGAGGAAAACTAACTTTCAGAGATAATGCTAAGGGGGAAATTATTAGTATAGGTAACATTTTTCTTCTTGGAAAAACTTTAATTTCAAATTTTTTATTTGTTAAAGGTCTTAAGAACAACCTCATTAGCATAAGTCAATTATGTGATTAAGGTTACCTTGTGAATTTTAGGAATTACAAGTGCTTAGTACACAATTCCGAGGAAGAGTTTATTCATTCTACCAATAGGCAAGAGAATATTTACACACTAGACTTAGAAGACCTTAGGTGCAAATATCTACCTTGCCTTAGTGTAATGGAAGATCATTCTTGGTTGTGACATAAAAGGTTAGGACACTATAACCTTAGAAACCTATGCAAACTTTTTAAAAAAAGATTATTTAAGGATCTACCAGATCTTAGATTTGATTCTTCAAAAGTTTGTGATCCTTGTAAATATGGAAAGAAACATAAATCAAATTTTAAATCAGTTGGTGAAGTCTCAACCACTGATGCATTATAGTTAGTGCATATGGATCTTTTTGGTCCAACACAAACTAGAAGCATTGGGGGAAAATATTATGTATTTGTCTTAGTTGATGATTACACTATATTTACATGGGTCTATTTTTTAGTAATGAAATCTAAAGCTTTTTCATATTTCAAAAATTTTAGATCCAAAGTTAAAAATGAGAAAAACCTTCCTTTGATAACTATTCATAGTGATCATGGAGGAGAATTTGAAAATTCTAATTTTGTAACTTTTTGTAGTAGAAAAGGCATTACTTATAAATTTTCAGCATCCAGAACACCTCAAAAAAATAATGTTGTTGAAAGAAGAAATAGAATTCTTCAATAGATAACAAGAACCATGTTGATTTAATATTCTATAGCTAAAAATTTTTGGGATGAAGCTGTAATTACTGCTTGTTATACTATAAATTGTGTTTTGATTAGAAATTTTCTTAATAAAAATCCTTATGAGTTATGGAATGGTAGAAAACCTAGACTTTCCTACTTTAAGGTTTTTGGTTGCAAGGTATTCATTCTGAATACTAAAGATAATTTATACAAATTTGCACCAAAATCTGATGAAGGAATTTTCTTAGGCTACTCCACAACTTCTAAGGCTTATAGAGTTTTCAATAAAAACACTTGTACTGTTGAAGAAACAGTACATATCAAATTTGATGAAACTTATCCTTTTGTTTTTAAACAACCTGAACCTACATCTTCAGATGTGTTTTCAAAAACTAATTATCAACCCTTGATAGAAGATCCTTTTGATAAGGAAAATTTTCAAGAAAATATTTCGGAAACATTTACCCTAGAAGATTTTCTACCCTATGTTGATGAACAAGTTTTACAAAACCCAAATCAGTTGTTTCTTAAGAATCATCCTAGTGATAGTATCATTGGTGATTTAAATCAACCTGTAAGGACTAGAAGTTCCTTAAGAAATGAAGTATAACATATATCATTCCTTTCCCAATTAGAACCAAAAAATCACTGATGAAGCTTTAGGTGATGATGATTGTATTAAATCCATGCAATATGAGATAAATGAATTCGAAAGGAATAAATTTTGGACCTTAGTTGAAAGGCCTAAGGAAACTTCTATTATTGGAGTAAAATGGGTCTTTAGAAATAAATGTGATGAAAATGGAATCATCGTAAGAAATAAAGCTAGATTGGTTGCTAAAGTCTATAATCAACAAGAAGGAATAAACTATGAAGAAACATATGCTCCAGTAGCTAGACTTGAATCTATTTGTATTCTACTTTCCTTTGCAGCATTCTTCAATTTCAAAATTTTTCAAATGGATGTTAAATGTGCTTTCCTTAATGGTTATGTTCAAGAGGAAGTTTTTGTTGAACAACCTCCTGGTTTTGAAGATACAAAACATCCGGAACATGTTTTTAAACTTACCATAGCTTTGTATGAACTTAAGAAAGCCCCTCGAGCTTGGTATGATAGACTTACAGAATTTTTTCTTCAAAATAATTATGTTAAAGGAAATGTTGATCCAACCATTTTTATAAAGAAAGATAATAAAAATGTTTTTATTGTTCAAATTTATTTTGATGACATTATATTTGGTTCAACTCAGCAATCTTTAACTAATCCCTTTGCAGATCTAATGAAATTTGAGTTTGAAATGAGTATGATGGGTGAGTTAACACTTTTCCTTGGTTTTCAAATTTCTTAAAAACCAGAATGAATCTATATATCCCAGCATAAGTATATTAAATATCTTCTCAAATAGTATAGATATGACAACACTAAGAGTATAAGTACTCTCATTGGTACCTCAAATTCAGTTGATCTTGATGAAGCTAGGAAACCAGTAGATCAAACATCTTTTAGAGGTATGATGGGAAGTCTACCTTACTTGACAGCTAGTCATCAAGACATAATGTTTTCACTATGATTATGTGAAAGATTTAAATCTAATCCTAATTAATCTCATTTAAATGTAGTGAAAATAATTTTTTCTGCTTAAAGGGAACCATGGATTTAGGACTCTTTTACACCTCTGGAAATGATTTTGTTTTAAATAGTTTATCGAATGTTGATTTTGGTGGATGTAGAATGGATATGAAAAGTACATCCAGAACTTGTCATTTTTTAGGAGATTCATTAGTTTCTTGGTCATAAAAAAAGAAACACTTAGTATCACTTTCCACTGCTGAAGCTGAATATGTAGCAGTTGAAAGTTGTTATGCTCAAGTGTTGTGGATGCAACACACACTCATAGACTATGGTATGAGTTTTACCAAAACACAAATTTTTTGTGATAATACTAGTGCCATTTCCTTAAGAAAAAACCTTTCACACCACTCTCATGAAAAACACATAGATATTAGGCATCACTTTCTTAGGGATCACACACAAAAATGAGATATCATTCTTCAATTTATCGAAACACAAGATCAATTTGCTGTTATTTTCACAAAATCTTTACCCTCTGATAGATTTGAATACATTAAACAGAAGTTAGGAATTATAACCATAAGGTAATTTTCCATGTTAACTTCCTGTTGAAACAATCTCCTTATAGTAAAGAACTTATTTTCATAGGGGGAGTACATTTTTTTGTTAGACTTAAAAAAATCATAGTTAAAATTTTCCATAGTCAAAATTTTCGTAGGCTAAAATATTTTTTTGTAGTATAAAATTTTTGTAATGAATATTTTCATACTTAAAATTTTTAGAATGAAGATTTTTGTGCTTAAAAATTTTTGAATAAAGATTTTTCTACTTAAAATTTTCGTAATGAAGTTTTTTGTAATAAAGTTTTTTTTAGTCAAAGTTTTCCTGACAAAATTCTCAGAATCTAAAGTTCTCCAAGAAGAATTTTCTCCATTATGAATAATATTCCTAGAAATCCGAAAGTTATGTTTTCTTTCTCAGATTTTTTGTAATAACATTTTATTTTTTTGTATTTCTATCTATTTTTAAGTTTTTCGTATTCATTTTTTTTTCTTGAATCTGAAAGTTTTTCTTAAAAAACTCAAAAGATCGAATTCTACCAATATTTCCTTCTGGCTATCATCTAAACCGTCAGATATGATCAAAAGGTTTTCCAACCATTGGATTGAGTATAGAAGTTGAACCATCACATTACTTTCCTATATAAAGGACCCCCTAGATGGTTTTCCCACATTGAAACTCAAGCTTGTGCGTGCTAAAGCTCTGACCTTCTACAAAATCCCGTTCCAAATTTTCAAGGTTTCCTTAACTCTGAATGTCTATCAAAGTATCTTCCCTAAAAGACATGTATACTATCAATCCAATTTATGAATGGAAGATTTATAGATAAATGTTGTTACATCCAAATTTCTTTACTAATTATGATTATATCATCTCAAAGAACATCAAGTTGAATGGATGGGAGAGTGTCTGCGTATTGAAACCAGGAGCTCAGGATCTAGTTTACCCAGAATTTTTATTTGAATTCTATGAGTCAGTAAGTTTTTCCAAGGAAGAAGGAAAAGATAAATTCTCTTTCAAGATCTATAGGAAGACTTATGCTCTTTTATACACCAAGGTAGCTAGTTTTATTGTAGTTCCTTATGAATGAGAAGATGAGTTTTTTTCTCATAAGCTGTCGGATGTTCAAGGAAGCTTTGTTAAGGTAAAGGATATGGATTTCCTTGGTATTTCAGAAGTTAAGACTTCGAAAATTCTTCATCTCACTAAAAAAATTTGGATTCTTGAATTGTGGGTTCAAGGATTCATCATTCCGAGAAAAGAGGGTAAGGATACTTTGAAGAAGAGTGATATGTATATCCTAGATTTCTTGGTGAATCTAAGAAATATTAACTTGGTTAAGAATATTCTGATTACAATTGAGAATATAAAGAATGGAAATCTGAAGTATCAGATCATCATGTATCCATCCATTCTCTCAAATCTTATTGTTTGGTTCTTAGAGTCCTTCAAAATTCCTTGTAGTTCTAAGCCAAGAAATTGAAAAGTCATGCTGGTAAGTGATGACACTCTGAGAAGGATGAATGTTGGGTTTTCTAAAGAATCTGAAGAATTTTATGATTTGCCTAAGGAAGAGTTAGAAGCCTTATCGAAGAAATATGAGGCTTCTGAAAACTCTAAGAAGGGAGGAAGGAAGAGGAAGCTGAAGGAAGTATAAGAGAAAGAAAAATCCCTAGAGGATAAGGAAACCCAATTCGCGCCACCAAATCCTAAGAAGAAAAAACATATCTAGATGAGGTAGTAGAAAAATGGAGGGAAGACAAGGAGAAAAAGAAATCAGGGGAGCCTAGATTTGGTTTGGATCCTGCTGAAGCAAAACATTTAAAAGAAAAGACTGCTGATGAGCTTGAAAATCAAGCAAAAGAAAAGAAACAATAGAAGAAGATGACTGAAGCAGAGATTGTGCAATATCTTCTAAAGGATGCTGAGAAAGCCTCTAAAAATATTCTGGTACCACAATCCTTCTTAGTAGAATCTTTACCAGAGACATCGGGAAAGAAATATGTGACTCTAGAAAAAGTACAAGTATAATAAGTAAAAGTAGTGGAATAAGAAGAAGAAGAAGCTGGCAGCGATGATACCTAAGATCTTATTAAGAAAGTAGAATATTTTTATGAGAAGTAAAGTCCATCAGAGAAGCTTTCAATCCGAAATTCTGAAGCTAAGTCTTCAAATCTTGCTACCCCTAGGAAAGATGAGAAAGGTGAAGATGAAAAGGTTGAATAAGAAGTGAATAAGTTGTCTGAAGAAGAAAGTTATAATCATGATTTTATTCATCCAGAGGATGCTGAGGCACGAGATGAGAAGGAAAAGGTTGATGAAGATAGAATTGTTCAACTCTCTGATAGTGAACACGTATCCCCTGACCAATAAGTACTCATTCTGAAGAATGATAAAGGAAAAATATGGTAGTTGATACACCTACCAAATTTTTGGTTAAGAAGAAAGATGTTGGTGGTTCTTCAAAAAAGGAAAGATGCTGATATAGAGAAAGAGCCCTCACCAAGTAAAGTTTTAGATTCGGAATCATCCTCTCTAGGACATGACTTTTTAGTCTAGTCCCTGAAGAAGCTTGTTGGAAGAATTCCGATATTTCCAAGTATTGACTCAAGATGCCAAATGCTTCAAAACTCCTTAAATCAGAAATCGGATTCAGTATCCATGGTGATGGATAAATGTGTTAAGCTTGAGGCTGACTTCAAAACTTTCTTCATAAATTATGAATCTCACAGAAGATCTTGCAAGAGGATGACCAGCTGGTCAAAGAAAATTGTGGAAGACATGAGAATTATTGATGAGTTTCAAGAGAATGTTAAAGAAGCATTTGAAACTGAAGATGTGAAGATCAAGGATCTCAAAAATATATTTGAGGAGAAGCTAAATCTAGAGTATAATTATCATATTCAAGAGGTGAAATATTTGAATGGGAATTGTATATAGTTTCTTAGAGTTAGAAGAGAGAAATAGATCTTAGAATCGAGCTAGAAGAAAATTTTTCTAAGCAAGAAGAAGTTATAAAGGGGCAGGTAGAATCTCTTAAGGCTCAAGAAGAAATAATCAAAGCCTTAGAGAAGAAAACCAAAGATCAAAACCAACTTCTTAAAAGAGCAGAGGAATCCCACAAGGAACTCAAGAAACTCAAAACAATAGTAAAGAAGTTGATGTCAAAGGATAAGTAAGGATAAAATAGTTCAATTTCGATCTTTTGTTGTATTCCTTCCTTGTATAAATTTTTCCAATCATAATGAAATTGTTTGGTTGCTCTTTATATTTTTTTTTTCTAGTACTAATATTTCAGGTACCAAATTTCCTTTTCTATTCCCTTTAATTATTTTTGAAAATCACAAAGGGGGAGAAAGGAATGAAAAATAAAGGAATGAAAAAGAATACAAAGTAAAAGAATAAATTTCCCTAAGTAAGGGGGAGTACATCTAATGGGGGCTTCTTATCCAAGAAGATTTTCAAATGTAACAAAATGCTAAGTCTCAATCTGGAAATTAAGAATACAATCCTTAGTGTTTCCAAAGCCTAAGGGGGGGTTATTCATATTCATTTTTGCTCATGTGTAAAGGGAGATAATTTTTATTTACAAGTACTTATATTCTTTTTCTCTCTTTTTTCTCTTTTTTATAAGGATGTTTGTGCTTTCCAAAAAGGGAGAGATTGTTGAGTCAATAAGGTTTCCTTATGAATTTTCTATTCCTTCGTGTTTTGAGAGATTTTTGAGTTAATAAGATTTCCTTATGACTTCAACATTCCTTCATGTTTTAAAAATCACAAACACCCTATCTTAAGGCAAATTCCATTTTTCCTAAGATTTTACTTGATAAGGAAAATTTTCCTTCCTCAAAGAAAATTTATACTTACCATGATAGCATTGATCATATCATAATCTAACTTGTTTTATTTCTAAGTGTAAAATTCAGTTTCACATCTTAAATCTCAAAATCCTATAAATACTTAGTTATAGATTCAGGTTCTGAATCCTCTGAATTCAGACTCCGAACTTTCTAAGTTCAGGTTCTGAATCCTCTGAATTCAGACTCCGAACTTTCTAAGTTCAGGTTATTAATCCTATGAATTCAGACTCTAAACTTTCTAAGTTCAGGTTCTGAATTCTCTGAATTCAGACTCTGAACTTTCTAAGTTCAGGTTCCGAATCCTCTGAATTCAGACTCTGAACTTTCTAAGTTCAGGTTCTGAAACCTCTGAATTCAGACTCTGAACTTTCTGAGTTTAGGTTCCAAATTATCTAAATAAAAACTATGAACTTTCTAAGTATAGACTCCAAATTCGTATAGATTCAGACTCTAAATTCCTTAAGAATTATGGTTCCAAATCTCCGAGAAACAGAATCCAAATATTCTTATATTATAGTCTCCAAAGGATTTTTTTTTATTATATTTTGAACTCTATCTTTCCTTATATTATGAAAAATAGTTTTAGATAAGAAACTATATTTTTCACTTACCCTTGTTTAAGTTATAAACAATGTCGTGTTTTCTGTTACTTACTAACTGTTGTTTGAGTGACACATATATAGGTCCCTCTAAAATTCAATGAAAATATGACTGTTGGAGGAGGGAGCCGACCGTTGAAGTTGTACCTATAAATAGAATCTCATTTGAACGAGCTCAAAACTTTTGACAGTTCTATGATTCTAGAGATTATATGTTGTTGAAGTTTTTTCTAGAGAGATAGGCTCTTTCAACTCTCAGTTCTTCATGCGGATGTTGTGAGAAAATTGTTCGGTTGTGAAAAACTTGTTCATACTTGCTTCATGCAGATTCTGATCATGCTGATCATGGGATTTTGGGTTCAGAAGATAGAGGTTCTGATTTCCTTCTAAATTGAGGGCTTGAGGGGATAGCAAGATAGATACCGATCTTCAGATTGAGGGATTACCTAGGTTTGGGTAAAACATACATTCTTGAAAGTATAAATCAAGGGACCTTTATCCAAGGTTGTTATATACCCTACTCTTTGGGTTAAAATATTTCTATACTTGTTACTTATATTGTTTTAAGTTTGTTTTCCACTGTAATTTTGTTGTTGAGGAAAGTATAACTATCTTATACTTCCTTAGACTTGTACTCTGATTAAATAAGATTTTACACACTTTAAGGTAGAGTCTTTGTTTTGTAAACTTTTGTTAAGTTTCATTTCTATAATTACATTTCTGTAACCTCATTCTTTTCAGAACTATATTTCCAAAATCTAGTTAGTTTTTTGAACTAGTTCCATTTCTGTAATCTAGTTAGTTTGTAGAACTGGTCTCATTTCCAGAACGAAATTTCCATAACTTCATTTTCGGAACGACACTTCCAGAATCAAGCAAGTTAATAGAACTAATAGGTTTGTGAATTTACCTTGTTTAAATTTGTTAAACAATATCATCTTTAAAAGTTCCTAAATAATTTTTTAAAGTATGAAATTCACCCCCCCCCTCTTGTATATTGAGTATCTATATCATAGTTTTGATACTACAATTAGTATCATATCTATCCTACAATCAATCCTACATGTATCCCTTGGTGTAAAAAGATATGCAGGCATTTGGATTCCTTCAGTTGTGGAGGATTTCATGGATTATTTCCTCGAGGATATTCTGGGACTACCTCCAAGATGGTAAATAGATTTTTGCATCGACTTTCATCTTGAGACAACTCTGATATCTTCTAAAATATATAGAATGGATCCTACCGAGCTATGAGAGATATGGTTGTAGTTTTATGGCCTTCAATAGTAGGGTTTCATTAGGCTTAGTGTGTCCCCCTAGTCATCTCTAGTGTTGTTCATGAAAAAGGTAGATGAAATCTTGTGACATTTTTTGAACTATCATCACCTAAACTAGGCCACAATAAAGAACAAGTACCCCTTTTCTAGGATTGATGACCTCTTTGACTAGTTGCAAGGTTCGAGATAGATCTTGAAGATCGATATCAGGTTCAACTACCACCATTTGAGGGTTTGTGAGGTTGATATTCTGAAGCTGGAATTCTGATGCTGCTATGGACACTATGAGTTCCTAGTGATTCTCTTTGGTGTGAATAATTCCCCTGCCATATTCACAGCTTTTATGAACCGTATTTTCCAGCCTTACTTAGACCAGTTTGTAGTTTTCTTCATTGAAGACATACATGTATACTCTTTGGCAGAGGAGGATCATGCATAGCACTTGTGTAATGACCCAAACTTTTTAAATGATATTTGTTTCCTAAGAAAATGTGTGTTATATTATATTATACATATCAAAACCATATCTATTTAATAATGAAGTTAGTATAAATGGAAATGTGACCATTGGGGTTCGACCGTTATATGATCATTGTTCAATATGATCATTGGAAACTATAATCTTGGTAATAATTTTAATGTTATAATTTTCACTTATAAGTACAAATTACAAAGGATGATTAATGCAAAAATGAGAATCAATGGCCTAAACTAGTAGATTCATGTAGTATGAAGCCTATTTTCTAGAATGTAGGAGGGAGGTAGTATCACTGAGGTTCACCCTTGACCAATCCCAATTTGAGCTTCAACAAGTGAATCTTGAATGAAATTTCCTATGAGATAAGTTCAAGTTAGTAGAAATTACCACTTGTTTGATGTTATCCAAGCCACCCCATGAATCTATCACCATCGCACACCTTACCCTTAGGTCGTATGTGGGTGTTATACAGGGTTATGTGTCCCAATATTAGTTACTTAAAGTGTGATTAATTTATATGAATAAAACTTTTATTCCATCAATTCTATTTTAAAAATAGTTTTGTTTAATAAAAATATAGGGTTAATTGAGAAGGGATTGTATAAATTGATTTTTCGGACACAAATTATAATTTTTAGAAAAGATATAAATTTATTTAATAAACTAAGGTATTATGAATGATATTTATTTTAAATAAATAGTATGATAAAAACACTCTTATTCAAATATAAATTATAAAATAATTATATTATGTCCTTGAAAATTTTTAAGTGTTAGAAATTTGACTATGCATTATTAACCCAATATTTTTTTAATAAATAAGGATTTTTATATTTAAAAGTTAAAATTATATTACTTAGAGTTTTTTTATGAATAAATAAACATTTTTTTAAATCAAAACATCAAAATTAGGTTATGGTGAATTTATAATAATTTTATAAAATACTTTATATTTCTATGAATAGTAAAAATACAGTTTGAGGTTTTTGATATGTTTAATGTCTTCATAATTATTTCATAATGATGTAATAATTAATTAACCACAATCCACGACCTAAAATATGTAATTTTATTAATATTAAGTATTTTAATATATTTTAATCAATTTAAAAACCTATAAAATACTTTCCAAAGTCTAAAATAGAAACTTTAACATTAAAAACATTATTTTGTGGAAACATTAATTTTCCATGCCAAAAGAAGTAATATAATATGATTATTTGTTATTTTGGGTTAAAATAACTTAAAATATGACCCAAATTTCTAAAACCATGTGAAAAAACCTTGGTCAAGTCAATTTTTTTTCATTTTCTACAAACTAGATCTTCAAGGCCTATATTTTGAAATTAATAAACAAATCCTCCACTTTTGCTATAAATACCCACCCATTTCTCTATTTCCTTTCAATACCAATCCATTATACATGAATATATGGTATTTTTTTCATCCCAAGTATCCTCCCAAGGTGTTCTCAATCCTCCAAGGTCCCAATCCTCAAGATCTAGGAGTAACTTTTCAAGGTAAGGTAAGTATCCTTCTTTCCTCTTCAATTCAAGAACCTCCTTCCGTGTACGTTTTCTAATTTTTATTATTAATCTATTTTATTAACCTTTTTATCATACCCTTACTAACAAATTATGTTTTATAAATGAGATATTCTTGTCCCCTTTTATTTTTCCATTTTCTAAAACCACATTTTATACCCATCATACTGTTGAATTTACTTCTCCAAATTTCCCTCTCCTCAAGAAATTCACTTTTATTTTCTTTTTATGAATACCAAAACCACTTTATTTTCTAAGTTTATTAACCTAGATGTAAATATTATTTATTTTATTCTAGTATTAACATACATTAAATCCAAATTGTATTTATGTGGGTTAAAAATTAAATGATTGATCTTGTCTTTAAGCACTTTTGAAATGTCGTGATTTTGATATGAAACCCTTTTTTATTTATCCATGGGTTATTTATAAAATGTTTGATTAATATCTATGTTAATCATGTTAATTAATACATATGAAGGTTCAACCCTTATATTTCTCTAATTAATTGGGTAAATAATTCAATCCCTAAAGATGACATGTTTTATGATACCTGGTGAATAATCCTGGTAATTTTCATTTACGACACCTTGGTGATTAATCTTGGTGATATGCTTATAAATGTCTAAATTGAATGTTATAAAAACATTTACATGTTATAATTCATGTTCTTTTTATTATTATATTCCTAATGTTCCATTTCTTATTCCATAATTATATTCCTTATGTTCTTATTGATATTCATCATGATCACATGTAAACTTCTTCCTTTACTGGGCCTCAGGCTCTCCCCTTTCCTTTGATGTATGTCCATAGATTATGAGATGTAGTAAATGTAATTACTATAAACCCATGAGAATGTATTTGAGTATATTTATAATAATTTTTTAAGTTTTCATTTATTTTGTACCTTATTTACAAGAAAATAAACTTTAAAAGATCCTATGTATGTTCCATTTAATGAAAAGTTATGTAATAAAAAGGCAGGATTCCATAGTTGGTATCAAATGGAGGTTTAGTTATTTTTAGAAATTAGAATTTGAAAACTTTTGAAAAAACCCTAGAGAAAATTTTAAATATAAGAAAACATCCAAGTATTTTATTGAAGTGTTAAGTTAAAGGTTTCTAAGAAAATAAATCTCTATCTAGATATGAACAAGTGGATGTGGCTCTGGCACAGATGTATTTAGGGGTAACACCCAAAAACACTACTTTTATCTAGACTCAAAAAAAACTGGTGCATGTTAATGGGCCTTGCTTCAATCCTATTTTGAAAATCCCAGGGGATATGTTTATTTAATCACAATATTTTTATTAACCATTATGAATGATACATAAAAAATGTAATTGTTGTTAAATAATAACATATTTAAGAATGATGTTTTAAGATATAAAATTTCTTTAGAATTATAATATTCTTAAATGAAAAAAAAATCTCACTAATTTTTTCTTCTTTTATAAAATGGTGGGAAATATTAGGAACTATGTAAATGATGAGCACAATGGATGAAGTTCTAATGGACCTCTAATGGAATCTGTAATGGAAAAATTCATGAGAATGATGAATCAGCTATCTCAAGTTGTGAATAATAACTTAAATCAAGTCGAGAGACCAAATTCACCTCGAAGGGAACAATTTTCCATTGAGTCCTTCATGAGACAATGACCACCTTATTTCAGTGGATCTATTTACCCATTGATTTCTAAACAATGGATGATATCTATAGAAAATATTTTTGTGTACTCAGATATTCAGAGCAAGTGAAAGTCACCCTAGCAGTATAGTACTTAGAGGGAGAATCTGATAAGTGGTGGACACTAATTAAAAACACAAATCCAAGAAGGAAGATTGATTTTATAGAGATAAAGGAGTTAAGGAGAATCTTTTTCAATAAATATTTCCCTCGTTTGATGAGAATAAAAATGGAGAAGGAATTCCTAGAGCTAAATCAAAAGGAAAATGAATCAGTGGGAAGATTTGATATAAACTTTATAAGACTTATTCATTACACCTATATCATTATTATGGATCCTAAGGTAAAGGTTGATAGATTATTCAGTGGACTAAGACCCTATCTATGGAGGAATATTCTAGTCGATACAATGATAGCTATGAGGAGATAGTGCGGAGTACTAGTAAGGTTGAACTAGAGTTCTAAGAGATGTAGTTGTCACATAGATAGAATGAAAAGAAGAGAGCTATGGATCTAAACACAGGGAGGAACTTTGATCATGGAAGAAGAGTAAAGAAAGTGTATCTTCCCACATGAAACAAATATAGGAAGAAACATTCGGGGAACTTATTTATCAGAAGTGGAAAATTTTACAAGTGTGGAAGAGATGACCATATAGTTCAGAACTATCATAGTGAGGTGAATCCTCAAATTCTCAACACAAATTACAAAGGGAATATGGTGAAGGACTATCCTAAAGTCCAATTATTTAAGTGTGGATAACTTGGGAACTTTTTTAATCACTGTCCAAATCAGAATATAATGGATTTAAATCACCATCAACCTTATCATAGGCCAAGGGAGAGATGTAGAGAATTTTCTATCATGACGGTTGAAGTAGAGGCTCAAAATGATGTGGTGGTATATTCTCTCATTGTTATCTCAATGATATCAAGTAATTTGTTTGATTCTATTTCTATGAATTCATTTATTTCTTACAAGTTTTAAAAGAATATATAATCAATACCTAAACTGATATAAGTATAGTTATCAGTAAATACTCCTAGAGGGATTATCCATGCATCAAAATTGTATGTAAACTCTAGTATTGACTTTGGAAAGCACAATATTATCACAAATCTAATAGTCATTACCAGTACATAAGGCTTAACACAGTTGGTGAGGTCTCTCTAAGTGCATCCATGAGACCCAGGTTCAAAACCAGACGGAGGTATAATTCCAGACTAGCAGTATTGTAGGAGGTATTGTAGCAAGCACTGTAGAAGTACTGTACGGTACTGAAGTAGGTACTGTAACAGGTATTATAGCAGTAGGAACTATTAACCTTGGTCCAATGGTTTGGTCTTAGAGTCCTTAAGGCCTTTGGGCCACCCAGGCTTTCAATTTAGTAAGGCTTTTGGGGCACCTTTAAGGACTTTGGGACACCTTAAGGCCTTCGGGCCACCTCAAGGACTTTGGGGCCACCTGATATGCAGATGCCCAGATAGATTCTACAAGGAATCAAATATAGAGAAGAATTCAAGAGCAAGATGCATTCACCAAATTAGGGATAACTTATTTGGAAGAATAAGAGGGTGTTTCATTTTCCATCGATACCAAACCTATGCATATCTTCAAAGGGAAGGTAACCAAACATCCATGCAAAGGTGGAGTGCTAATCACGATGCAGATGCTGGGGAGGGGCGATTTCAAGTAGTCATAGTCTGTATGATTTCCTTAAGACCTATGGGTCCTGTAATGTCTCCAATATTATGGGCATGTAATATCTAATCCCATGGTTCTTGTAAGGGTTTTCCCTCATCCCTTGGAAGGGGGTTATCAAAATCAAAAAAAAAATCCTTCGGGCCATTCAGTCTAGTCATCATTCTCATGGTAGAATTCAACATTATACTGGGGATAGACTAGATCTCAAAGTATACTGTTAAGATCAACTACAGAAGAAAGGAAATATTAGTATTATTTAATTGAAAACCTATAGTTATATTCTAAGGAGAGATATTCTAACCTAATCTTTATCAAGAAGTATCTACCCTAGCCTTTTTTATGGATATGATCGATGAAGAGGAAGAAAGAAATGAAAGTATAAAAAATAGAAAATGTTCCCATGATTTAGGAATACATTGACATATTTTATTAATAGTTACTTAGAATTCCCTCATAAATATGGGTATATTTCTCAATTGAACTTATACCTAGATTCAAGTTGATATCAAAGACCATGTATAGAATAGAAAATGCGAAGTTGGGGTAACTAAAAAAACTACTTCAATATATTTTGGATAAGGGGTTTATCTGACCAAGTGTGTCTCCTTGGGAATCACCTATTCTATTTATAAAGAAGAAGGATGGAACAATGTGGCTATGCATTTATTATAAATAACTTAACGAGATCACGGTGAAGAACAAGTACCCTCTCCCAATGATTCATGATTTATTTGACTATCTTTATGGGGCTCAATTATTCTCTAAGATTGATCCTTGATCTGGTTATCATCAATTGAGAGTGAAGAAAGAATATATTCTAAACACCACCTTATGATCAAGATATATTAATTATGATTTTGTTTTTATGACCTTTTCCTTGACTAATGATCCTACTATATTTATGGATTTTATGAATAGAGTCATTAAGGACTAACTTGATGAATTTGTGGTAGTTTTTATTGATGATATTCTGATATATTCCAAAAGTCACTAGGTGCATGAGGTTCATCTAAGGATTATATTTAAAACTATGAGGAAGGATATTCTATTTGGAAAATTAATAAAATGTGAATTTTGGTTACAACAAGTTGCTTTATTAGGGTAGATTGTAACCAATGAAAGAATATCAGTTGACCTTACCAAGACAAAGGTTCTGGAGGAGTGGACTCATCCTACAACAGTAACTGAGATTCATATTTTCCTTGGTTTAGTATGATATTATAAGAGGTTTGCGAAAAACTTTTCATGACTTTCTAATCCACTAAACAAGTTAACTCGAAAAGGGGTTAAGTTCATTTGGACAAAGGAGTGTAAAGAAAGTTTCCAAGCACTAAAGAAGAGATTGGTTACTGCACCTATGTTAATTCTACCCTATATCATAGAAGGATTCATTATTTTTAATGATGCACCTCCAAAAGGGCTTGGGTTTGTCCTCATGAAAAATGACAAGGTGGTTTCTTATGCATCTCAACAGTTAAAGGCCCATTAAAAAAATTTCCAACACATGACCTGGATATAGTTATGGTTATTTTTGTGCTAAAAATATAGAGGCACTATCTTTATGAGGAGAAATATGATATAGACATAGACCATTAAATTTTAAAGTATATTTTCACAAAAAAATGAATTGAACATGAGAAAAATGATATGGTTGGAACTTCTTGAAGACTATAACTTTTCAATTCATTATCACCCTAGAAGAGCAAACAAAGTCATTGATGCATTAAGTAAGAATGACCTTATTATGCTAGAAATGATGAGGATTAAAGGAGATCCATTGATCAAGGACCTATTAATCTTGGACATGGGAATCATGGGGTAAGAGATATCATCAATCATATCCCAAATGATTTATCAACTATCATTACTAGAGAATATTAATAAACCTCAAAGAGAAGATCCTTTTTTACAAAAGAAGATAGAGTATGAGAAGAATGGTAAGTTTCATGAATTCAATATTTAATAAAAATTGTTGGGACCACTTTGTGTATGAAGTTGTATTTTTTGTCAATCATTTTCAATATTAGTCAAAATAAATAAGTAGCTTCAAAGTTAATGGAGATTAACAAATCAGATGATTGATGCACTAATCCTTAGTTAAAAGAACTTGTGTCAAAAGTGACACATGGTTTAAAACAATGAAGTATCATCCATTAAGGATGATTAATGTTTTATAAGTATGTTATTTGTAATTATTAATCCAAAATGAAATAAAAAATAAGAAGGATGGTTGAAGATAGGAAAGGGTGCATGGGCTTAGCATTAAAATGTGGCCTTGCATTTTATAGCCATGCATGTGATACTAAGTATTTTTATGTGGATTGCATAAAAATATGGGACAACTCACCAGTTGGCCATCCAGCCTCAACCTAAGGCACATGCAGGACACTAGGTCAATCGCGCCTAAGTCTATCCAGGCCAGCCTACAAGCGGAAGGTCCTTGTGTAGGCCTGCAAGAGTGCATGGGGGTAAGGCACGTGCATAGTTGGGCTGAAGCCCGCGCAGAGGGTGGGCGTAGAGCATGACCACAGAGAACATAGTACGGGGCGGTACCATGGATGGAGGAGGATAATTCTGAGCATATTCTAGAGCATTTTGATACTTAAATTATGGATTCACTATGTGTGTGTTTCTATGTGGGGCGAGTTTTAAAATGATCGATGAAATCTCGGCCATCCATATGATCTCGTGCAAGATGTTGGTTGCACTATTCATCCCACATCCTTCAATCTAATCACCACTATCCATGTCTAATATGATATAATCTAATGACCAAGGAGAGTCCATGTCATCATCTTCAACCTCTAAACCCTCAAAGGGATCCTGATGCCATAGATCTCTAGAGATGCAGCCACACCTCCATGATCAACCCTCCGGCTACCATTGATGATTGAATCCACTAAATTATACTCATCTGACTGAAATGATATTATATATGAAATTTCATTTTCATGCATGCAATGATATAAAGAAAAACTAAAGGTGGAAGAAGTAAGTGAAGCTGTGAGGCCACGTCATGGATCTCGGGTGATCGTAAATGAGATTTTCATGTGATCTTAATGCATGTATGTAATGTTTTCACATGATATGAGAAGACCCATGAAAAGGAAACATCTGACAATCTCTGAATTTCTCATACATGGGTAGAATATTTTAAAACACTAAGGACCTTAGGCATTCAAATATTTGATCTTCATAACATATCTTGAGTGATTTAAAATGTGAAAAAATATTTGATCCTCACCTATAAAAATAGATGCCTCGAGGCTGAGAGAGTGGATGCCATTAGCTACCCAAGAGCTTCTGTTTTCAAGAACAGAGCATCTATATGATTTTAGTTCGTGAAGGAAAAGTAGAGGGACCACGGCCCATCAAGGGTTCATAATAAGTGAACCATGAACCATATTGGTATGCGAAGGAGGTCCGAACTCTCTATGTGTAGGATAACCATGCATCCCTTATGTGAGGAGGAGCCACGAACCATCCTGGTTTGCAAAGGAGATCTACACACCTACCGTTCTTCATGAAGAACTGCACACTCTGTGAAAAAAAATATCCATGCATCCTCTGTGTAAATAAGAAGATTCGTGCATCTATTTAATGTTGAAGGAAGAGTCGTGATCCTATTTGGTTTCATGAATAGAAGGTAAACTTCATCCTGTTTGAACATTGAAGTTATATTATTTTTCAAGGATTTTTTTTTTAAGAATAATGAATGAAGTGGGTCATACGCATATGCATGCATATGAATGATTTGAAGAATCCTGATTTGTGTGTGCACATGTGAAGAAGTGAAAGAAATGAACATTCATATGTGAAGTCATTATAAGAAAGAATCAAAATAGTAGGTGCACATGTGTAAACAAGAAGAAGAATTGAAAGAAACATAGGAGTTCAAATAAATGTTACATGCATGATTTAATGCATACATGTAAAGAATAAAGAAATGAGAATTGATTTTAATGATGACCAGTGAGCTCATCTTTATTGCCTAAATGATCACATAGGTGCTTGTGATTTTAGTCGAGAATAAGAATTAGTTTTAGTACATTCAGTTATTTCACTAAATAAGAAGGTTGAATATAAGTGTATCAATTCGATACTTCGATGCAAGTAGTGTCTCATTCTGAACAGAGACAAAGACTTCCATGACAATCTGTTGAAGAGACCTTCAAGTCTATAATTTGATTGAAACCTCTCCCCATGCAGTGAGCTAGGGGGAGTCTATGAAAGTAATATGAGGGAAGTAGTGAGCTATCCCTAAACCTTTGTAAGGTAGTGTGCCTAGGATAGAGTTAATGTTCCCAAACCTTTTTAATCCATGGTTAGTGAAGATTAGTGGACTTTGGTACAATTGGAAACCTGTCATTATATTATCCTTAGACGTATCCCTTAGTGGCGAACCAAGTAAAAGTATTGTGTTGTCCTACATGTGAATGTTTTAATTACTGCACATATCTATCATACAGGCTTAAACAAGTTCCTACCAATGTGATAACAAGATCCATCATTTTGTGAGAAAAAGGTGACACCCTGATTCACCCCCCCCCCCATCAGGGTGGTCTGGGGTCCTTTAAGAATGTGTACTTAAATTTCTTACAAGTATATATGTTCCATATATTTTATAGATAAAGAAAGGACTAATGGATAAATCCCATAGATCTATATTATGTATACATCCTGTAATTATTAAAATATATAAGGACCTTAGAGATCATTATTGGTTGGATAATATTAAAAGGGAGTTTTCCTAATACACTATATGGTTCTTAGTATGTCATCAGGTGAAGGTGGAGTGAATTCTTCCTAAAGGGGTATTGCAACCACTACCCGTACTAGTATGAAAGTGGGAAAATATCACTATGGACTTTTTCACTGGTCTCCTAAGAATATCCAAAAGAAACTATTCGATATGGGTTATACTGGATCAAATCACCAAGACTAGAAATTTTATTTCTATTTGGGAATATCTCTCTCTTGATCCACTTTCCAAGATTTATATAAAGGAAGTGGTGAGTTTTCATGGAGTGCCACTTTATATCATTTCTGAACATGAAAAAAGGTTCACATCAAAATTCTAGAGAAGTCTTTAATGTGGTCTAAGTACCAAATTGAATTTCAATACAGCCTATCATCACCAAACTAATAGAAAATCTGAAAAGACTATTAAGACACTCAAGGACATATTGAGAAAATTATCAATGGAATTTAAAGGTGGATGGGATTAACACCTCCCATTAGTTAAGTTTTTATACAATAATAGCTTCCACTCGAGTATTCAAATGGCACCCTATGAAGCACTATATTGGAAGAAGTGTTTAACTCCTACTTTTTGGATGAAATTGGTGAGAGAAAGCCGCTTGGGCCGGATCTTGTGTAAGATATGGCAGAAAAGGTTCATGTCATCCAACAACATATAAAGGGTACTCAAATTCATCCAAATATATATGATAAAAACCATCTAAGGGACTTGGATTTTGAATATTGTGATAATTTTTTCCTTAGAATATCACCATGGAAGAGATTCATGTGGTTTGGGAAGAAAGGGAAGCTTATAATTAGGTATATTGGACCCTATGAAATCCTTGATCACATAGGATCAGTGGCATTTCGGCTTTCACTTACACCAAATATAGCTCTAGTTCATGATGTATTCTATATATATCTCTTGTGGAGGTACATACCAAACCTTTAAAATGTAATAAATATGAAGTTTGTACAACTAGAACATGACCTCTCTTTTGAGGAGCAGTCGGTGGAGATCTTGGATCATAGAGAAAAGGTTCTACGCAAAAATAATATCCACCTCATCAAAGTATTTTTTTAGGAACCATAAATATAATGAGGTGATGTGGGAATGAGAGGAAACAATAATATTTATGTACCCACACCTTTTCTCAAATGAGAGAAAGAGTTGAAATTTTACGGATGAAATTTTTTAAGGGGGGAATAATGTAATTAACCATACTTTTAAAATTATATTTTTTCTAATAAAATGTTTTTTATATTATATTATACATAGAAAAATATATCTCTTTAATAATGAAGTGAGTATAAATGGAAATGTGACCATTTGGATTCAAACCTTATATGATCATTAGTAAAATATGACTGTTGGTCAATATGGACGTTGGAAATTGTATTATTGGGGATAATTTTAATGTTATAATTAGTGAAAAAAGATAATTAATATAGAATGGAGAAGTGATGACCTCAACCAGTAGAGTCATGTCGTATGAATCCCATTTTTCAGAACTTGGGAGGGGTAGCATCACTGGGGTTAAACCTTGACCAAGCCCAATCCAAGCTTCAATAAGTAAATCATGAAATAAATTTCCTACGATATAAGTTCAAGTTAGTGGAAATTACCACTCGGTCGATGTTATCTAAGCTACCCCATGAATCTATCACCATTACACACCATACACATAGGTCATACATAGGTGTTATAAGGGGTTACGTGTCCTAGACTTAGTTACTTAAAGTGTAATTCCTTTGTATAAATAAAAAACTTATTCCATCAATTCCGTTTTAAAAATAGTCTTTCTTAATAAAAATATAGGTTTGATTGAGAAGGGATTGGATAAATTAATTTTTCAGACACAAATTCTACTTTTTAGAAAAGATATAAATTTTTATAAATAACTAAAGTATTATAAATGATATTTATATTAACTAAATAGCATGATAAAAACACTCTTATTCAAATATAAATTATAAAATAATTTTATTATGTACTTGAAAATTTTTAAGCGTCAGAAATTTAACTATGCATTATCAACCTGTTATTTTTTAATAAATAAGGATTTTTATATGTAAAAGTTAAAATTATCATACTTAGAGAATTATTATGATAAAATATCTATAATTTTTTAAATCATAACATCAAAATTAGGTCAGGGTGAATTTATGGTAATTTTCTAAAATACTTTATTTTTCCGTGAATAATAAAAATACAGTTTGAGGTTTGAGGTATGTTTAATGACTTCATAATTATGTCATGATGATGTAATAATTGATTAACCAAAATAAAAAAACCCAAAATATGTTATTTTATTAATATTAAGTATTTTAATATATTTTAATCAATTTCCAAACCTATAAGTTACTTTCCAAAGTCTAAAATGGAAACTTTAACATTAAAAACATTATTTGTGGAAAATTTATTTTTACATGCCAAAAGAATTAATATAATATAATTCTCAGTTATTTTGGGTTAAAATAACTTAAAATATGACCCAAATTTCTAAAACTATAGGCAAAAACCATGGGAAAACCTGTGGATTTTCATTTTCCACAACTTAGATTTCCAAGGCCTATATTTTGAAATTAATAAACAAATCCTACACTTTTTCTATAAATACCCACCCATTTATCCATTTCCTTTCACTATCAATCCATCATTTAAAAACCTATAGTATTTTTTCCTCTCAAGGAGTCTTTAAAGGTTTCCTCAAGCCCCCAAGGTCCCAATCCTCAAGAACTAGGTGTAACTTTTCAAGGTAAGAGAATTATCCTTCTTTTCTCTTTGATTCAAGAACCTCTTTTTGTATATGTATTATAATTGTTATGATTGCTCTCTTTTATTAACCATTTGATCATAACCTTACTACCAAATTATTTTTTATCAATGGGGTACCCCTTTACCTTCTCATTTTACCCTTTTCTAAAACCATGTTTTATACTCATCATGTTTCCACACTTCTCAAAATTTCTCTCTTCTCCTCAAGAAATTATCTTTTATTTTATTTTTATGAATACACAAACCTATTTATTTTCTAGGGTTATTCACCTATTTTTAAAAATGATTTATTTTATTTTTTTATTAACATACATGAAACCCACATTCCCTTTTCATGGGTTAAAAATGACATAATTATCATGTACTTAAGAACTTTTTAAACTCCATGATTTTAATATGAAACCCATTTTTTTATTTCTCCATGGGTTATTTATAAAATGTTTGATTAAGATATATGTGGATCACATTAATTAAGACATATTAATTGTGTGATTTTATATTTCTCTAATGAATTGGTTAAATAATTTAATCTCTAAATATGACATGTTTTATGATACCTTGGTGAATAACCTTGGTAATTTTCCTTTATGACACCTTGGTGATTAACCTTGGTGATATGTTTATGAATATCTAAATTGAATGTTGTAGCCACATTTCCATGTTATGTTTCATTTTATTTTTATTATTATATGTCTCATGTTCCCTTTCTCATTCCATAATTATATTTCTCATGTTATTATTGATATTCTTTGTGATCACATGTAAATGGTTTCCCTTACTAGGCCCCAGGCTCACCTCATTCCTTTGATGTATGTCTCCAGGTTATGAGATGTAGGAAATTTACATAGGATAAACTCATGAGAATTTATTCATGTGTAATTAAAATAATTTTTTACATTTTCATGTATTATATACCTTATTTCCAAGAAAATAAACTTTAAAATATCTTTTGTATATACCATCTAATGAAAAGTTCTGTAATAAAAATGTGGGATGCCATAACTTGAGGATGGTCCTATGTTTTCTTTAGGGGCACCAGATTTATGTTAATTTATTAAAGTGTTGTTTTTAGATTCAATAGGTTCACTTTCTAAGGTATGTCATTTTTAATCATGGTTTAGTCATGGACCCAGAAAATATTGATGTGATGCTTTCTTGGAATCCACCCAAGAGAATGTCAGATGTGTGTAGTTTTCTTAGCTTAGTGGGGTACTATTGAAGGTTTTTTATAGAATTATCTATTATTTTATCCCCTTTAACCACACTGATATAGAAATGGAAACATTTTACCTATAATAAGAAATTCCATAGAGACTTTGAGGAGTTGAGGTTGAGGTTGATGAGTGCTCCTGTGTTGAGACTACCAGAGGAGGGCATGGAGTACATAGTATATTGTGATGCCTTGAGAGCTAGGATTAGTTGCATATTGATGTAGTAGTAGGTAGTTATTATATATGAGTTTAAAAAATTGATTTCCCATGAGAATAACTATGTGACTCACAACCTATATTTTGAAACAGTAGTCTTCGATATAGAGATGTGGAGGCACTATCTTCTAGGATAACACTTCATGGTTTACTCAGACTATTATAGTTTTACGTATGTATTCATATAGAGATAATTGAACCTAATACAATGGTTATGGTTGGTGTTCCGGAAGAACTATTATTTATATATAGTCTATACTCTGGTGAAGGTCAACGTGGTAGCAGATTCCCTTAGTAGGAAGTCTCAGGATCTCTTAGTGTAGGAGGATTTTGAGTAGTTGGCTTCCTTACAACTGACCCTGGTAAAGTAGGAGGGTGTAGCATTTCTTCAGTAAATTGTGATGAATCCTCTTCTTTTAGAGTGTGTGATAGAGTCTTAGGTGGTATACATCGACTATGAGGTCTTTCATGACCATATATCCATTGGAGATTCACCAGATGGATATTCTAAAGGAGGGAATTACATCATCCTTTTCTATGAATGAATTGGGGTCCTAGACATGATGTGAGTGGAGGTGATGTGATAGTTAAACACATATATTTTATTTGTACATCCTAGTGTGGGGATTATTTAAAAATACCTTCAGTGTCAGTTTTGGTGGTTTGGCATGATACAGAGCGTGGATGAGTTCATCTCTCGATGTCTCACCTATAAACAGGTGAAGGTTGAGCACTAGGTTCTGACAAGTTTGTTTCAACTCCTTGAGATACTAGAGTGAAATTGGGATGAAATATTCATAGTCTTTCTGATAGGGATTATAAAGATATAGAAGGTCCATGATACCATTTGGGTGATAGTTTTTCTAATCACCAATTGGTCTCACTTCCTTGATATCAAGGAGAAAAGTTTGGTGGAGTGTTTAGGGTAGTTGTATGTGCAGGATATTGTTTGCCTTCATGGGGTGCCCTCGATTATTGTCTCTGATCATAAAGTGTATTTCAATTCATGGTTTTGGAGAGGCATGTAGGAGGAATTTGGGACCAATATGAGGATGAGTACAATCTTCCACCCCTAGACGGATGGGCAGACTGGGTGCACTATCTAGGAGTTAGAGGATATACTGAGGGCTTGCATGTTGGACTTTGAATGAAGTTGTGAGGATCAATTTCTATTGGTATAGTTTGTATACAAAAACATCCACCACTATACTATTATCATGGTTCCTTTTTAGGCCCTTCATGGAAGACCCTAAAAGTCACCCTAGTGCTAGACAAAGATTGGAGAGACATATCTTTTAGGTCTATAGATGGTGTAGGAAACAACAAAAAAGATAAAGGTCATCTGTGAGTGGATGAGGATGACCTGGAGCAAACATAAATCTTACACAGATCAATATCATAGGTCCTTGGAATTTGAGCAGGGAGACCACATTTTTCTGAGAGTCTCCCCATGATTAGGATTATAGAGGTTTGGCTAAGGAGGTAGGCTATGCCTAAGGTTCATCGGGTCATTCAAGATCTTACAGAGGGATGGTGGGGTTTCTTATCACCTTTACCAACCACCATAGTTAGATTGGGTGCATGTTGTCTTATATGTGTCGCAGGTGAAAAGATACGTGCATGAAACCATGCACATCATTGATTGGGGAAAGCTGGACATTGATGATGGAACCACATTTATGGAGAACCCAATGGTGATCAAGTATCAATATGAGAGGACCCTATATGGATGGACCATCCCCTTGGTTCAAATGTTATAACAACACAAGAATTTGCAGGAGAGCTCCTGGGAGTAAGAGAGCCAGATGCAGGTTCAGTATCTTGAACTTTTTGCTTAGTTTTCACTTTATAAGGATGAAAATCCTGGAGGTGGGAATGATGTAGAGACATGTTTTTTCCTTGTAAGACTTTTAAATATTTCTATATATATTTTCAGAGTCGGGTGCTAATACGATGTATGATTCAAAGGCTCGGTGTGCCTAGAATTAATTTTATAAAAATATTAAATATATTTTATATTGATCACATGAATTTTCTTAAATAAAATGGGATAAATATTAAATGGGAACTCGTATCAAAAATATGAGACCATGGTTGAGTCTGTAATGTGATGTTTACCCTACACATGACCAAAAATAAGTCGATGTGGGGTGTTCGGATAAAAAATTCAATGGTGGTATATTTAGTGGATTAATTATTGATTAAATTAATTTATTTATTAATTAAAAAAACTATAATTAATCTATAAAATACATATTATTCCAAATTCTCTAGGGTTATCCTCTTGAATCTAGGAGAATTGACAGCATTATTCTCCTACTTCCATTTTCAAACCAAATCAGACAATGACAAATCTCCGGATCAAAGCAGATCGAATCACAATGAATGAAATGACCCCTCTCAGTCATTGGAAAGCACATTATTTGATGAATAAAAATCCAATATCTAGGTAGGAATCATAAATTAATGGTTTATTCCCTTTTTTATTAAATTGGTTGAGCATGATCAATTCTTCTCCTTTGATCTGTGCAAATTGAACCTTGGAATGCACATATATACTAGTTTAATTTGATTATTATTTTGTATCTCACTCCAGATATCCCCATTCATGATTATTGGACAATAATACTTGGAAAATATTTATAAACCTTTGTTTTTTGTGAATTTATCCCCACTTTTTTTTGTGTTATTCATCGTTGGACCATGAGGTCGTGATTTGACATTGTCAGGCGGGACCGAGCTCGATCAAACCCTAGATTCATGAAGGTTTTTCATGTGATGAATGGATAAATGAGAAATGGTGTATTTGGGGATGAATCATGGTAAAAATAGTGTTTTCTTCATTTATTTGAGATTCTACACTGAATGGGAGATGAACGGAGGTGTAGCGGTGTATGTGAGAAGCGAAGAACCAAATCAGGATTTGTTTTTTAGCCATTGGATGGATGGAAAAGATGAATGGTGGTGAGATCCTAAATTTTTGGTAGGATCCAAGGATAGATTAAAATGAGTAAAGACAATATATATCACATGAAGACCAAATCTAAATTTATAGAAAAATACCAACTACAAGTCGTGTAGTTTGAAGAACACACGGCATGTCAGGCTTTGGCTGCAGTGGCTAGTTTTTCAGCAAATTATAAGTATCACACACCGTGTGGGAACCCTACATGCCATGTGACCTTATTCCAGAGGAATAGATATGTACTATGATATTACATGGGAATGGTCACGACCAAGAACACATTGTGTTCTAAAGTACATGAACACATGTTAAGTAGAGAGACATGGACAAGAGAACACATTTTGACCTCAGATATCTTGGATATGTCATGTAGTCCACCTGTATGTTGTATACTTCTATATGGTATGGGATCCATGTGATGTAAAGTAAACTTTTATGGGAAATAGAAGGACCAAACATCATGTGGGTCCTCTTCATTCTATGTACCCCTAGTTTCCTTTTGAGGATACTTCAATCTCTAGTATCTTCTTTATTTAGACTCAGATTTTGGCCCCCTGGGTAGCCTATCCTAAGTGTTTTTTAATGTAGAACATGATGACACCCTACGTTATGGATTTTGGGATATGATGTGAGATTATCTAAGTAGGAAGATTATTTAGGTGATTCTTTACGATGATAGTGATCAGACAGGATCACTAGAGATTTGGAGTGGAGACCTTCTATTTGGCAAGCCATGGGTCTTCGATGACTAGAGTGGCACCCTTCTACTAGGTAGGTAATTGGTCCTTGACCATCATAGTGTCACCCTATAACCGGGTTGGTCATGGTTCCTCTATATATTTTTAGTGTTTCCCTCCTGTTGGGAAGTGCATGGGTCCTTGATGACTAGAGTGGCACCCTCCTATTGGATAGGGCATGGGTCATCGGCCATCAGAGTAGAACCCTCCAGTTGGGTTGGGCATGGGTCCTCTATAGATTTCAAGTGGTGCCCTCTTTCTATGTAGGTCATGGGTCCTTGATGACTTGAGTGGAACCCTCTTATAGAGACAGGACATGGGTCCTCTCTATCAAAGTGTCACCCTCTAATCGAGCTAGACATGGTTCCTCTGGAGACTAGTAGAGTGAAACCCTCTAGACGATCTGGAAATGGGTACTTTGTAGACTACCTAAGTGGAACCCTCAAATTTTCCCATATAATGGGTCCTCTATGAAAATATTGTGCCCCTAAACTGTATAACACAGTGGCAAGGAGTGGCTTGACTTGGATGTTTTCTGTTGGGTAGACACGCAAGATATTAGGCATCATTGATGGACTTCTGGAACTAATAGAACTCTTTTTCTAAGCTATCATATGATATGGATGTCCCCTTTTTCTCTCATTTGAGTTTATTTGTTTTGATAATATATATTTGTTTTTGTTTACTCTCTTGTTTTTGGTTGAGATTTTTATTGTCTATCTATTCCTATCATGTCTCTTTATGCTCCCCCTTTATCTTTTGGGGCATCCTGCTGGTAATGTATTTAATCACCCCTTTATGGGATTTTCCTACAAGTTTCATGTCTTATAAAGATGATAGATAGGTTTATGGTGACTTTAGAGGATCTTAGGGATGCATGGTGCATTAGTTCATGTACAGTGGTCAAATCTTATAGATCATTACCCAGGATCTCTCAGTAATTTTACTTTCTAGTTTTTCAGGCTGGGACATCTTTCTAATTGGTCATGTATTTTACCCCCTTTAATTTCCAATTTTCACTTTCATACTCTAGTAAACCTTATAGGTTTTTCATTATTGGTTTATATTTTCATTGTTTCACCTTTAATTATTATTCATCTTCACTTCTGCATTGATATGGATGGGTGTGTGCATATAGGCATTTGGAAAAGGCGTCCCATTTAGTATATTCCTTTTAGCACTTGTTGTCACCCCTTGACCTATGGAGGTAGGATTGGGGTAGTTTCGGCTCAAGCTTGGTTAATGTCGGATCGTGATAATTTTTACAATGAAAAATCATGATAAAGACATGTTCCTTCAAACTTTAATTAATGTAAAAGTATCAGATGTATATTAAAGTAACATATCAAAGTGTTTTGACTTAAAACATAAAAAATTTGTGTGGATTTAAAATTCATGATTTGCATATTATTATGGAGAAGTTGTTTTTGTCAGCATTTTGTTATACATTACCTGAAAAAGTAATGGTAGTTCTAGTTGAGTTTTGTACCTTTTTCAGAGAGATTTCTAGAAAAATATAAATCTAATTGATCTTAATAAACATTGAGAAAGAATTTTTTTGACACTTTATCATTTGTAGATTTTATTTCCCCCTTAATTCTTCATAGTCATGATTCATTTAACTATTCATTTAGTTGAATTAGCTAAACTTGGTGGACTGATGCACTATTGATGGATGTATCCAATTGAGAGGTATGTTGATATTATTTTTATTTTCATCAGTGAATTCAATTTTATCAAATCATTGCATAAATTTTTTTAATATATTTCTTATTTTTTTCTATTAGGTTCTTAGGTCATTTGAAATCATATGTGAGGAAGAAAGCTCAATCAAAAGGCTCTATTACTGAAGATTACATAATTGAAGAGTCTATGGCCTTATGTTCTAGGTATTTGGATGGGATTGAGACAAGATTAAATCATGTTTGATGTTTTGATGACATATCCTCTAATTCTCATTTTGAAACCAGTCATTAGTATTTTCAAATATTGGATGACCAATTGTAAAGGGTTCAAATTTTACACTGACTGGATTGGATTTTCTACAAGAATATAGATATGTACTACTCAATAGTCTTATTTTAGATCCATTTATTGAAAAATTGTGATTTCAAACAAATTAATGACTAAGGGTTATAGCTTTAAATGGGATGGAATTAACAAAATCTATTAATAAAGATATTGTCAAATGGTTTTCCCATCATGTAAGTATATACTCATATTCATATTATTGATGTGTAGTTGTTTTTTATATGTTAAAAGTAACACCTTATATCTTCTTATCTAGATAATGAATGTTTAGAATCAAGATAAAATATAAAATGATTTTAATTTTTTGGATCTGCATCCTCTAAGGAAGGCTAAAAGATTTGATGCCTAAAATATTCATGTTTTCAGGTTTCATACAATTTATCATGAAGAAACTTGAAAAATCAAAATAGTGGTGTATTTACACTTGAAAATGTGGAATACTATGGAAATTTGATTGATATAATTGAATTAAACTATCATAGTAAATTTTTAGTTGTCTTATTCAAATGAAAGTGGGTTAATATTGATAGGGGTATAATGAAAGATTCATTACATTTTACTTCTATCAACTTCTCTCACTTGATCCATACCAGTGAGTATACAGAGCATGATCCATTTATCTTAGATTTATAAGTGAAGATTTTTTATTATGTGGATGGTTAAATAAATGAAGGTTAAATTATTTTTGTATACTTAAATTAGAGAGACTTGTATGATATGGGTGATGAAGATAAATTGGTACTTTATGACAGTGAGCCTCATCAGCCACAAAACATTGAACGGTTTTTTCCTAAAAATATTGAAATAATAGAACTTGCAAGAGAGGTTGAAAATGAAGTACTCATTGTAATGGATATTGATAACTATAAATACAATGAGGATGAATATAATTGAATGTATAAATTGGTAATGTAACTATATTATAATTTCTCATTTATAAGTGTTTCATGCATATATATATATAGTTCTATTTTTCCTTTTTTGTAAAAATATTTTAATTCTAAATTTTTCTATACATTTGATGTATTATAAACCATTTGAATTATAGAAATTTTTATAATAAAAAATCAATATCCTAGCTGATAAACATCTTAGATCACACCACCACTACCATTAGCTTCAGTGGATATGAGTGATTCTGCAATACCAAAGACTTCCAAGGAGCCAGAAGATTCCCCTAATGTTGTTGGTAGTCTACCATCCAATGAACCTCTAACAATAGACAAGTTGGTAACCCCTACATCTAAGAGATATTGGTGAGTTACCATTACTAGTACGTAAGTTATTGTATAAAACAACTATATTTTTTTTTACTTTTTTAATTCATTTGTCAAACAAATAAATATAAGAACATAAGATATATAAATATGAATACAGTAGATGTATGGTACCAGAAAGAATTCAAGATTATCATTCCATCTGATGATTTTGGGGTTATTTTCAGTGATGCTTTCAGAATCTATGGATAGATTCTTGGGCATCTTTCTTACAATACGATGAGTTTTCCCATTAATTATAACGATTAGAGGCATATTCCAATAGCTTGGAAAAATTAATTCTTTGATAAACAAAGTAAAGGTAATATTAATTTAATATTAATTAATAAATAATTTGAAATACATGAGAAATTTTATTAATATGCTTATAAAGTGTTATATTTTTTTCTAGATATTTTTTCATTTTGATTCCCCTGATTATGTTTCACTCTCATGGAATTTGAAAATTTTGGGCAAGAAATAGAGAGATTTTAAATTCGGATTATGGAATGAATTTAATGAAAAATCTTTAAAATCACAAAAAATGTATGAGAAAGTTTCTGAAGATAATTCTCATGTGCAATGGAAGGTGTTTGTTGATATTTACAGAGATATATCTCATTAGATAACTGCATATTTTATAGCATATTAATAACATAAACATAATAAAATTATAATTTTTATTAATGTTTCTATTTTTGTAGGAATTATCTAAAAATATATTTTAAATCATGAGAAATAATTCACTCCTCATATCACTGGGTCTCAAAGTTTTTTGAGAAAAGAATAATTTTGGTTTGTTTTTACCCACTATTATTTATATTATTTTGTTATAAGTCAAGATTTTTTCCCAACTTGTATATATTTTTTTATAAATGATAATGAATTAGGTCACTATGTTGGCTAGACGGAAATGTGGATTAAAGTTCATAAGAAACCTGGTGGCAGTTTTGTGAATGAACCTACCAGAGATATTGGAGTAAGTACTTTTCATTATTATTTAATGTTATTTCATTACTACAAAAAATATTAATGAAAAATAAATTATAAAAATAAACATGCCTAAACCCCAATTAAATGGGGTTGGCTACATTGATCAAATGATTCCAATTAGCTATATTGGTGTTGTTTGATTCATCTAGTTGGCCCCATTTAATTGGTTTTAAGGTGTGTTTATTGTTATAATTTATTTTTCATTATTATGTTTTTATAGTAATGAATTAATATTAAATATTAATGAAAAAACTATTAATTAGATAATATTATTAATTTTGGATAATTTAAAAAATCATCGTTAATATTGTTGTATTAATAGGTTAAAATTCAAGAAGCTTGGGATGCAAAACCTTCATAATCATCATCAATATCCCATAACAATGTAGTTGAAATATCTTTAGGGAAATAGAATCCTAGGAATGTACGAGGATGGGTTTTGGGCCTACTCCATCAGTTTTCTTTGGTAGGGCATTGTTATCCTTTACTGTTACACCCAATGAGGGTTTGAGCAGTGTCGTTTATTGGGAAGCATAAAGAGAAATTGAAAGGTTGAAATAAAAAGTGAAAGAACATGACTCTTATATCCAAACACAGTATTAATGGCGGTTGACAATGGAAAATGATTTAGTATCTTTATTTCATAGGATTATGGGAAAATCCTTGTGGAAATTTTTAGGCTTATATCTCATCTTGCTAAGGTAAATTCTAAACTCCATAAATCATTCACACATTTTCAAAGAACACATACAATTGTCATGAATAAAACTAAATTTACACTTTTATATTTAAAACACACACTTTGAGTCATACTGACTGGTCTCACCCAAATTTACCCAAGTTTTTAGGGTTAAGAGGTCAATTGTAGAGTAGCTTAGGTTATCGATTCCTTAGAGACCTAAGAATAAACCTATAGAAATTTGCATTCTATGGACTGATTTTGTCTATTAAGTGGCCAAATTTGGGTTGATTTTAGATAAGTTTAAGCAAACACTACATGACTTATGTGAATTAAAATTATCAGAAGGGTTGATCTTAGGTTATTAAAAGGGGTGGATTTGATGAAATTATTTTTTTAACGATTTCAATTTCATATATTTGATATGGGTTTATTCAAGAAGATCAAACAACTTCATCACTTACTGGTTTAATAACAGCACACCATAATACTAATCACCTATACAATTATAGGATCAAATTTATAAGAACTCCAAGGTAAAGTTTCATATTATCACTTGAAGTATGTGGCCTTAAAATTCAACAAGGACGAAGAAGCTTTAAAATCATCAAATAAAAATCTCAATTAAAAAAAGTGATTAGACATTAATGGGGTGATAAATAACATCCAATACAGACCCTTTCTACTCCCTTGGATCAACCCATAAGTGGGTTGTCCCTCCATTGATGTTATGGTTTCAATGGAAGTTGGAAGTAGACTCATGATGGAGGAATTGAAGAAGTAAAGAAAACAATAAAAAGAAAATGGTCACTCCACTATTGGGTGAATAATTTCACAAGGTTTGGTGTAAATAAATTCAAACCTTGAGGCAACAATATTAAAGTGATATGGAAAATAACATAATAAATAAGAGAATATGAACTTTTATTAAGAAATTATGATGAATTAAAACAACTTACAATTGAGGAAGAACATTACAAAGGAAAAGTGGCAGCATAACATTGCAATGAAAGAAAGCATCCAAGATGAATAAATAATCCAACAAAACTACCTTAAATAGTAATTTTATGGGCCTTGGGTAGAGACTCCAATATTTAAATTCATCCCACTTGATTATGGTATGCTTAGGGTGGTGGAAAGCTTGTGGAACTTAGACTTTTCCACCCTTGACCCGAAGTAGAAGGCAGCTTTCATACACCGAAAAGACGTGTCAAAATGGCATTCTAGATGGCCGAATTAGAGTGATCCATATAATAATAAAATGGATATATAGATTTATCCTAACTTCATGTAAAATTTCATCCCAAATGTAATTTTATTTTGCGAGATATTATCGAAATGGTGGGCTATTTTTCTAGGCCGTAGAATCTAGCCCATAATTTTATCTCCAAATTGGACCGCTTAGAACTACATTAAAACATCCAAATTAGCTCTTGTCACTGTTGGATTAAATTTTCTCCATGATTTAATCTATCTTTAGTTAAATTTTTAGAATCATTGGAATTTTATCTTGTCCTCTATAGTCTCTTTATTGGGCTGTTATCCAGTTTACTTTGCCTAGAATGTTGTTGGTTCCATGCCAACTTTGGTGGTTTTATAATGTGAATCTTCTAGTACTCCAAAAACATGAATTGTTCCTTATAGAATGGGAAACCTGAAAATAAAATATTAAAATAAAATAAATACCATTTTTTATTTTTATGATGTTTTTAAATATGTACCAATTAATAGTGCACTTTAACAAAGAATTACAATCATAATGTGAAATAATGTTCAAAGTGTAAAATGCGCTAAAATGGTGTTTATAAATAATTAATCTCATGAATATTATAAATATTAATAATGAATATTATCCTATTTAAGTGGCTAATCACACCCCCTAACTTGAGTTTTTCTAGTCCTGAGCAAAATGTATCTCAAAAATATGAAATTCAAATTGCCTTTTCCAAAAACATTTTAATACACAATGATCACCAAAAACCCTTGTACCAAACAACTATAAAACCCATAAAAATCTTTTAATACAAGATATTTTCATAAGAATATCCCAATATCAATCTCATTCCTTTGTTCAAATTCATTTCCATATTTCATCCAATATCATTTAATCATGAGGATGTGTTGTGTATCACAATAGACATGGGGTTAGTCTTAATTAAAGGGGTAAATGACAGAAGTGATAGGTGGAACATTTCAATATTAAGATGAGCATTAAAATTTTTTTTTTTTTTGAAATTTTTCCATGGTAATTGAAATTGCACTCAATAGAGTCAACCCATGTAGCGAGACTTTGCTGATGACTCTCAGGCTCAAAGACCTTAGGGCACCAAGTGAAGCCCACATACTTAGGCATCATCTCGAGTTAATTGAGTCAAAAACAAAGTCAAATTTCCACAAATAGATATTAAATTACTAACTCAAGGATATAAAACTATGGATCCGCGATCCCCAAGTGTCGAAAGCCATGCATTAGATCATTTCATTATTCTATGCACAAATTTATTGTTTTTTTAATATTATTTTTTTATTGAATACTCATATTAAAACTAAAATGATCACCAAACCTATGTTGTTTATTTGGGGGACCCCATGAACTCAAACTAATACCCCACTATCCAAAGAACGTGTGTTGTGATATTTTTTTTATTCGGATGAAAATATAAATGATGAAATTTCACATTAGACAACCACACTTTCCAAAATCTATGCTCATGAAATTACACATGGATTAAAATTAGAATTAGGGCATGCTAAATTATTTGATATTCAATTTCAAAGTGTGTAATATGTATTATCATGTTTAGGGTTAAATAAATTTTTCCTTCCACACATTTTTTTATGCACACAAAATTAATTTTTTTCCTTTATTTTCACCCCCCCAACTTAGAATAACATTGTCCCTAGTGTTTAAAGAAAATAAAATTTAGAATGCGGTAGTGGTAGAAGATAGGAGTTCTAAAATTAATTTGAAATAATAAACATGGAACAAAGTCACCTAGTGGTTGAAGTTGAAGTTTGTGCTACTCCAATTCAGTCCTTTGACATCTATGTCACTTGCAGAGTTCCCTAGTCGAAAAATAAAAAAACAAAATAAACAAAACAAAACTATATATATATATATTCATATAAAAACAGTAAAATATAAGTATATATACAAAAATTATATAATAAGGGAGCACTATAAGTTGTAGGTCAGTGGTAAGCGCGCTCCCCTGTCTCCCTTCGGTCTCGGGTTCGAGTCCCCATGGCTTTTCCGGTTGTAACGGGGTATTCCCCACAACCTACGATGTGTCCTTTTAATTTTTTTTAATTACTATTTTTTTTTTTGTATTTTTATTTTAACCTAAAAACACATAAAAATAAAATGAACTGATGATACATTGTCTTCTTTTTAAATTTCCAGGTAAGTTATTACTCAAGGATCACACCACGTGACACGGATGAATATGGTGATCCCCTTTCATACCCATCCATACTCATAATAGAAGAACAGGTCAATAGTCTATTTTTTTATTTTATTTTAAATATAAAAATGATTCATTAATCCTATTTGAAAAATAAAAATGATTTAAAAATATTGGAAACATGAAAACCATGGGTTTCCTCTTATGCAGCGCTTTTATTTAACATCCCTATCCTGACATGGATCCTAAATCTATCAATTTTTCCTAGTTCATGGGTTGGCTCAGTTAACTCAACCTCTGTTTCCTATTTATTGAATGATTCAATGAATTGTTTTAACCTATGACCATTGACCTTGAAAATGTGACCACCTATGGGATTCTAAATCTCTACTTCCCCATGGGGGTACACATAATGCACTATGAAAGGACCTAACCATCTAGACCTTAATTTTCTCAGGTGTAAATGAAGTTTTGAACTATACAAGAGCACAAATTTTCTGAGTTCAAAATGTTTGACTTTGATATTCCTGGATTCGTAGGCTTTAACTCTAGCTTTATTTATCCTTGAATTTTCATAATCTTCCATCCTAAGTTCCTCAAGTTCATTAATATCTAATTTCTTCTTTGCTTCATCCAAAGAAATTTCAAAATCCATTTTTTTGATTGCCCAAAATGCCTTATGCTCAATTTCAACAGGTAAATGGAATTATTTTCCATAAACCAACCTATATGGTGACATTATTAGGATGGTTTTGAATATTGTACGATATGCCCAAAGGGCATCCATGAGTTTCTCAGACCAATCTTTCCTAGAGGGATTGACAGTTTTTTCAAGAATTTGTTTAATCTTCCTATTCACTAACTCAGATTGACCATTGGTTTGAGTATGGTATAAAGTGGAAACTTTATGAGAAATATCATACTTATGAATGAGTTAAGAGAATGGTTTGTTGCAGAAATGGGTTACTCAATCACTGATTATAGCCCTAGGAATTCCAAATTGAGAAAATATGTGCTCTTTTAGAAATCGGATCACAACATGATGGTCATTGGACTTAGTGGGAATTTCCTCAACCCATTTTGAGACATAATCAACACCTAAGAGGATGTAGAGGTATCCCCTAGAGTTTGGTAAGGGTCCCATGAAATCAATTCCCCAACAATAATAGATTTCAACGATAAGAATGGGATTGAGGGGAATTTGATTCTTTTTGGTAAGGGATCCTAATTGTTGACATTGAAGACAACTTTGGAAAAATTGGTAGGAATATTTAGTTGGGTTAGGCCAGTAGAAACCACTTTAGAGGACCTTTTTAGTGGTTTTATTTGTGTAAAAGTGGCCTCCACATTCCTCTACATGACGGAATCTTATAATGGAAACTTGCTCAGACTCGAAAACACATCTCCTAATGATTTGATCTGGATAGAACTTGAAGAGGTAAGGATCATCAAACACATGGTGTTTGACATCAGAAAAGAATTTACTCTTTTCTTGGGTCTCGAGAAATTTTGGAATGTCACCTGAAACCAAGTGTTTTCTATGTTAGCATACCATGGGAAATCACTCATAGAATAGAGGTGATCATCAGGAAATGAATCAGACACAGAAAGGTGATGTGAGTTGTCTTTGAATTCCATCCTAGAGAGGTGATCAGCTATAACATTTCTAATACCCTTTTATCCTTAATGTTTAAATCGAACTCTTGAAGAAGAAGGAACCACCTGATCAATCTAGCCTTGGTATCTTGTTTTTGGAAAAAGTATTTCAGGGCTGAGTGGTTAGTAAAGACAATGATGGGTGATCCTAAGAGATAGGACTTGAATTTATCTAAAGAAAATACAACAGAAAGTAACTATTTCTTAGTGGTGTTGTAGTTGATTTGTGCATCATTTAGGGATTTTCTTGCATAAGTAATGACACATGGAGTTTTCTCACACTGTTGACCTAATACTGCTCCAACAGTGAAGTCACTCTCATCACACATGAGTTCAAATAGAAGTTTTCAATTTGGATCTTGCATGATAGGTGGAGAGATAAGAGCTAACTTGAGTGTAGATAATGATTCCTCATAGCTTTCTGTCTATAAAAATAGAGCATCTTTCAACAAAAGAGAACAAAGTGGTTGAGAAATAGAGCTAAAATTCCTAATTAACCTTTTATAGAATCATTTATATCCTAAGAAGGACCTAACTTCCTTAACAGTTTTTAGAGAGGGGAGGTGAAGAATGATGTCGACCTTAGATTTATCAACTTCAATCCCTCTACCAGATACTAGATGGCCTAGAACAAGTGCTTCATTTACTATGAAATGGAATTTTTCCCAATTTAGGATGAGGTTCTTTTCCTCTCATCTTGAAAAAACCCTTTCAAAATTTAGAAGGAATCCCTCAAAATTATCCCCAAAGATGGAGAAGTCATCCATGAAGACCTCTAAAAAATCCCCCACCATGTCCAAGAAGATTCCCATCATGAACCGCTAGAAGGTACCAAGAGCATTACATAACCCAAAGGGTATTCAATTGAAGGAAAAAGTGCCGAAAGGAAAATTGAAGTTTGTTTTTCCTTGATCCTCTAAGGATACCTTGATTTGATTATACCTTGAGAATCCTTCTAGGAAGCAATAGAATTGATGACATTCCACTCTCTTGAGGAATTGATCAATAAAGGGAAAGGGGAAATGGTCTTTCTTAGTACAAGAGTTGGGCTTCCTATAGTCAATACAAACTCTCCATCCACTACTAACCCTTGTGGGGAGAAGTTCACCATCCTCATTGGTGATCACAGTAATTCCATATTTCTTTGGGATAACTTGAATTAGTCTTACCCACTCACTCTCAAATATGGGGTAGATGATACCTGTTTTCAATAAATTAAGAAATTCTTTCCTTACTACATCTATAAGAGTTAGATTGAGTCTCTACTAATGTTGAAAACATGGTTTGAATTCAGATTCAAGAACAATCCTATGAGTTCCAATGAGTGGTATAATCCAAAGGATATCAAAAATGGTTCATCCAATTGATTTTTTATGCTTTCTTAGGATATATAGAAGCATCATCTCTTGATTGGATTTAAGAGATGAAGAAATTAAAATAGGAAAGGATCAATTGTACCCTAAGAAATCATACTTGAGTGATGAAGTTTAGACCATAAATTCGAGATCAGATTGGTTATCACTTTCCAAGAAAGGATGAGACTTTGTATTGAACTCAGTTTCTTTGTTTGGATTTCTTAACAGAATTGGTTCCTTGTGAACAGAATTTTCATCCACTAAATTAGCCAGATCAGTGTCATGAATGGGTATGGACTCAATGTTATTGATTTCACCCATGGTATCATGGATTGGTGATTCTAGAAAATCATCAATAGAGGTATATGAAAGAGATTCAAGGCAAGGAGACAAATTTCTATCCTATGAACAAATAAAATCAATCTCTTCTTGACTTAAACATCCTTTAGTAATTCCTTTATGTTCCTCAAGTTCACTATCAACACTACCAATACAATTAACCTCATTAATCTCTTCATCATCCCCAATTTGAGAGTTTTCATTGTAGATGTTCAAGTATAGACTCGTGTTCCTGAATGTTATTGTCATGTTCCCATTTCAGACTCAGATAACTAAGTTAATTATTGATAAGAAGGGACTACCAAGGATGATGGGGGTTTTCTCCATAAGACCTAATCTTGGGTGATTTTCAAGGAAAATTAATTCAGCTGGGTAAATTAAATTTTCGAATTTCACCAAAACATTCTTTAAGATTCCCTTAGGAACTCAAACACTACGATTAGCAAGTTGAAGAGTGACATATGTGGGTTAAAGTTATTTGAGCCCTAACAAACAATACATGGAATAAGGAATAAGGTTCACACTGGATCTTAGACCAAAAAGGGTTTTTACAACTTTGTTCTCTCTTATCTCAACATTGATTTATGGACATCCTAGATCTTTCAAATTTGGAGGAATGGTCCCTTGAATGGTGTTACTCACATTAGCAGCCAAAAGGACTTGGTTTTTATGTAAAAAATTCCTTTTAAAAGTGAACAAGTCCTTAAGGTAATTTGAGTAGTATGGAATGGTTTGGATTGAATCAAGAAGGGGAATGTTCAACTTAACCTGAGAGAATATTTCCCTCAAAGTTTCATTCAGTTATGGTTTAGTTTTTCCTCTCATAAGTTGAAGGAAGGGAGCAGGTTGTTTGATTGTTTGGTGTGGTTGTAGTTCCTTCACATTCTCATTGGGTTTTTCAGAATATATGGGTGGTTCTTCATCATTTTCATGATTTTTTGAAGATTTTAATGGTTTTGGAATGGCATGTTCAGGTTTCTCAATGGATTTCCCACTTCTTAAAACAGTCACTGCTTTGAGTTGTTCATGAGAGTTTTTTGTGTAACTAGACTCTCCCATTAAAGTTGAGGATGGTACCACCTGAGTAGGCATGGGTGCCTTCTCGGTTTTAATGGTTTGTATTTCATGTTTAAGTAATGAGACTTCTAAGTTCATTTTCTCCATTTGTTTGCACAATTGCTCAAGGATTGGAAAAGGGATAGATTGAGTAGGGGCTTATGTTGGTTAATTTATCCCAGGAGGATACTTTGGTTGTTGGATTAGTTATTACATGGGTTGTTGGATGTGTTGTTGGTATTGGATAGTAGGATGTTGGTATTGGACTGGTTGTGGTTGTAACTAGTTATGGTTTTGAAAATTTTGTGGAGGGTAGGGGTTTGATCCTTGCGGCTGGCTAGGTTGTTGGTTATCTTTCCAACGGAATCCTGGATAGTCATTATACCTTGGATTGAAAGTGTTTTGGTACTGTGGATTTTAAAAGTTCAGATCATTGACATCCATTGGTGGTCCTCATAGAAGAACATCTTTAATGGAATGGATGGTTGGGAAGTTTTCAATATTGTGGTAATTTTTGTCACAAATTGTGCAAACAGGGTCAACAGTTTGAATTTCATGGACCTTCCTAAGATCGATCTCCTCGACCTTCCTGGTGAGTGTAGAAAGTTTTTCCCTAAGGATTTCCTCCTCCTTAAGTATGTGAATTCCACCAGATTTGGGTGGCTTCTCATAGTAAGTTGATGTTCCCCATGTTTGATTTTGTTTGTCCAGTCCTTCTAGATACTCATAAACATCATTTGGGGATTTTTTCTAAAGGTCCTATTACACATCATGTTGATGAATTGTTTTTTTCCCGGGACCAACCCTTCATAGAAAATTCGAACTTGTTCTGGGATTGAAAATCCAGGGTGAGGTATCATGTGGAGTGTGTATTTGAACCTTTCCCATGTTTCATAAAATGACTCCACTTCTTTTTCAAAACAGTTTTGGATGCTCTTTTTAAGTGAAATTTTTTTGTGATGGGGGAGTATTTTTTATAAAATTATCTTTGCAATTGGTCCCAGGAATAAATTGATGCAGGTCTCATATTGTTTAACCAATTATTTTCTAGATCCTTTAGTGATAAAGGAAATAGCCTCATATTTTCCGAATCAAGTTGATGTGGTGGGAACATTGTTTCAACAATGTCGTTAAACTCTTTAACATTAAGATGTGGTATTTTTTACTCCATCCCATAGAAGGTTGGAAGGTGGTTTAAAAACACCAAATGTAAATTTTTTTATTAAGCCATTTTAAGGGAAAATGGGAAACCATAATACACAAACAAGACACCACTATGTGCTGAAAGAGCTCACAAAATGATGAAACACAAGACTAAGATTACTTGAATCAGTTTCTCTATATAGTTCCCATTGCAACGGACTAACCTGTATATCAGTATCCTCTCTAATAATCTCTTCAAAGTGAGAAATCATCTTGTCCATTGTCTGAATAAATTCCTCCATGTTGGAAGGTGGTTTAGAACATGAGGTTTGAAAACATAGTGGGAGTATCCTAGGGAATAATGCCTAATGCAAAAGTTTTCATTGGTCCAGGAAGGTGTGAGGTAGTCATTCATGGTTTGATCGAATACATTCCCCAAGTTTGGGGCTTCCTCATTTGGATTTCCATTTTGGTTCACACCTGGGTTTATGAGTTTGTTTCTTTGAAGACCTTTCATTTGAATGGGCTCAATTTTTGATTGTAGAGTATTAGGAAGGTTAGGATATAATTGAAAGAGTTCCCTTGGTGTAATTGATTCCCCAACCCCAGGATTATCTACCCTAACTAGACGGTTTGATTGGTCACAGGTGTAGGCGAACATGCTCCAAAAGAAAAAAAAATGAGAAAGGGAAAAGATAAGAGAATTTGGATGAGAATATAAGAAATGGGGGAGAATAGAATGGGTGTTGAGATGAATTACTTGGATCCCAAGAAATGTGCCAAAATTTGGCCTCACCCAAATTTACCCAAGTTTTTAGGGTTAAGTGGTCAATTGTAGAGTATCTTGGGATGTCGATTCCTTAGAGACCTAAGAAGAAACCTATAGACACACACATTCTATGGAGTAATTTTGGCTATTAAGTGGCCAAATTTGGGTTGATTTTAGATAATTTTAATTGAAAACTACATTACTTAAGTGAATTCAAATTATGAGAAGGGTTGATCCTAGGTTATTACAAGGGGTGGATTTGATGAAATTCTTTTTTAACAATTTCAATTTCTTATATTCAAGATGGGTTTATTCAAGAAGATCAAACAACTTCATCACTTACGGGTTTAATACCAACACACCATAATACTAATAACCTATACACTTAGAGGATCAAATTTATGATCACTCCAAGGTAAAGGTTCGTATTATCACTTGAAGTTTGTGACCTTAAAATTCAACAAGGACGAAGAAGCTTTAAAAACATCAAATAAAAATATCAATTAAAAGAAGTGATTAGACATTAATGGGGTGATAAATAACATCCAATTCAGACCCTTAATACTTACTTGGATCAACCCATAAGTGGTTTAGATCTTTATTTATTCTATGGTTTCAATGGAAGCGGAAAGTAGACTCATGAGGGAGGAATTGAAGAAGTAAAGAAAACAATAAAAAGAAAATGATCACTCTGTCATTGTGTGAATAATTTCACAAGGTTTGGTGTGAATAAATTCACACCTTGAGGAAAATATATCAAAACGAGATGAATAATAATATAACAAATAAGAGAAGAAAAACTTTTATTAAGAAACTAGGATTAATTAAAACAACTTACAATTTAGGAAGAGCATTACAAAGAAAAAGTGGCATCATAACATTACAATGAAATAAAGAATCCAAGATGAATAAATACTCCAACACCACTAAATTAAATAGGAATTTTAGGGGCCTTGGTTAGATACTATAATAGTGAAAGTCGTACCACTTGAGTATAGTAGGCTTAGGGTGGTGGAAAGCTTGTGTAACTTAGACTTTTCCACCCTTGACCTGAAGTGGAAGGCAGCTTGCATCCACCGAACAGACGTGTAGAAATGACTTTATAGATGTTAGAATTAGAGTCATCCCTAGAGGAATAAAATGGAGATCAGGATTTATCCTAACCTCCTGTAAAATTTCAGCCTAAATAGAATTTTTTTTGCGAGATATTATCAAAATGGTAGGATGTTTTTCTGGGCCGCAGAATATGGCCCAGAATTTCATCTCCAAATTAGGCCGCCTATAAATCCATTGAAACATCCGAATTAGCTCTTGTAACTTTTGTATGAAATGTTATCCATGATTTATTATATATTAAGTTAAATTTTGAGAATCATTGGGCCTGTATCTTGGCCTCTAAAGTCTCTTTATTGGGCTGTTTTCCAGTTTACTTTGCCCAGAATGTTATTGGTTTAAGGCCAACTTTGGTGGTCTTCTAATGTGAATCTTCTAGTGCTCCAAAAACATGAATTGTTACTTATAGCATGGGAGACCTGAAAATAAAATATTAAAATAAAATCAAGAACATTTTGTATTTAAGGATGTGTTTAAATATGTACCAAGTAATAGTAAACTTTAACAAAGAATTACAATCATAATGTGAAATAATGTTCCAAGTGTAAAATGCACTAAAATGGTGTTTATGAATAATTAATCTCATGAATATTATAAATATTAACAATGAATATTAGATTATTTTAGTGGATAATAACCAACCACATCATGTTTCATATTGACAAGAATCCAATTCCTACACATCAAAAATGAATTATGAATCATTTTCCTAAAGTTTAAAACCAATCTGAGCTTGTTTTCTTGGTTTTGGCTATGTGACAGGAATTTTAAAGTAAAATTAAACTTATATTGAAAAAAAACTTTGATTCATACCACCCAATTTGTGTATCCTATTTATGTGTGGTAGATTTCTACACATCACAAAAGAATTATGAATCATTTTCCTAAAGTTTGATAATAATCCAAGCTCGTTTTCTCATCTTTGACATTGTGATATAGGTTTTAAACTAAAATGACACTTTTATATTGAAAACATGCGCTTCGAGTCATACTAATCACATTGTGTGATAGTTTTAAGTGAAGTCAATTTATACACATAAAAATGAATTATGAATCATTTTTCTAATGTTTGAAAACAATTCAAGCCCATTTTCTCAACTTTGGATATGTGATGGATATTTTAAAAGTAAAAAATGACACTTTTATATTGAAAACATACAATTCGAGTCATAGTTTCCATGTCATGTGTCCGATGGCCATGAAATAATACACTACTGCACATATTCCCTTTAACAGCATTAAAAATGGCTTTTAACAACTTCAAAAAAGTAAAGTTAATCACAGTGCTGATAAAGGCCTAGCTTGCTACAATATGTTGTTAATATAACAGCACACCCAACAAACACCTTCAATTTCAAACAATGATATATAAATTTAATGTTAAACCATGAATACAAAAAAAAATTCCCATGGTGTATACAAAAAAACATTATGATATACATTTCAAATAATGTTATATATAATTACATTTACAATTACCCAACAAACATTTAAAAACATTAATGTTTCATCTTTTGATGTATGTGATCCCCTCTTAAAAATGTATTCCCATGGTATCAGTTTCCAAAAAAAATCCATCTCAACCTGAGAAAAAGATTCCACCTATATAAGAAAACAAATATTATGTTAGTAATAATATAAATAAATAAATAAAACATTAATATGAAAGAATACATTAATAAAATGTCAATATTTAATAAAAGAGACACATTTAAAGTTATACTGGTCACACCGTGCATTGGATTGAGATGTGGTTGATTCTTATACATCATAAATGAGTCATGGATCATTTTCTTAAAGTATCAAAACAATCTGAATGCATTTTCTCCGTTTTTAGTATTTCACTTGTTCTATTTACAAAAATTAATGTCAATTTTAAATAAAAATACACACTTGGAGTTATACCGATCACATTATGTGTTGTATTGAGTTTTTGTTGATTCCTAAAAATCATAAATGACTCATGGATAATTTTTATAAAGTATCAAAACAATATGAATGAATTTTATTGGTTTTAAATAAGCTATTTTTGTTTTTTTACTAAAACTTCATTTTAAACTAGAAACACACATTTTGAGTCATATCGGTCGCATCATGCATTATTTTGATGTGAGACTAATTAATACACATCACAAATAAATTATGAATCACTATCCTAAATTATAAATATAATTGAAGCATGTTTTCTTAGTTTTCACTGAGTGACACATTTTGAACTAAAATGTCAATTTTAAATTAATAACGGAGACTTTTAGTCATACCGGTCACACCGTGAGTCGGATTAAGGTGTGTTTGATTATTATACATCACAAATGACTTGTGGATCATTATCCTAAAGTATAAAAACAATATGAATGTGTTTTCTCAGTTTTTAGTATGTCACTTGTTCTTTTTACTAGAATTAATGTCAATTTAAATAAAAAGACACAATTGGAGTTTTATCGATCACACCGTGTGTCGGATCAAGGTGAGTGTCATGACCCGTCCCATGAGGCCCGTGTCGTTACTACCCCAAGCCTGCCTTCCATAGGTCAAGGGCTCGCAACTAGCACCAAAGGCGTAAATCCCTATAACTGGGAAGGCATTGCCTTTATAAAACGTAAACACACACACACACCCAGAGTACAATTGGAAGAAAACACTAAGTAGAACTGAAAACAAAAGTAGTGTTGAAAGTAAGGGGGATAGAAATACAAGCCCAACTGTAATGTACAAGGTAAAAGATAAAATAACTGGAATGTGACAAGAAGCTCCCGGATCGTCCTCCACGGATCCTACCTGAAGGGTAGGTACAGATAACCACCTCAGCGACCTCGTCCATCAACCTCCTCCAGGTACCGACTCGTCGTGAGGTCCACATCTGGGTACCTCCTCATCATGTGGTCCACCTTCGGGTGATGTCCAGTCCTCGTACACTCGACCTCTGTCAGCAATGTCCGTCGACTGCATCCAACACAATGAGGTGCGGGCATAGCCCGTGCAGGGGTGAGTATAACGATACTCAGTAGGGACCCCGAGACCCTCAAGGTCTCACTAAATACAACAAGGATAAACCAAAAAGAAATATCTCAATAGATAACCTTTACTTAGGTATATGCGCATACATATACCTAAGTTATCAAGTAACCCATCTCAATCATGAGGAAAACACAAAGGTCATTGACTTAGCTCAAACCAGGATTTTCATTATCAAAACCAAAACTGCTGGAGAACTCCTCCTCAGTCGAGTACAGTGGCCCTTTCACGACTCTGAGTCACTACTCACTAACCTTAGACTGTTGAGGTACTCCTCCTATCGAGTACCACGGGTCTGCTTCCAAATATCGGGTGCTCCACCCGCTGTGGGTCTGCCGCCAAATACTAGGCGCTCCCCCTAATAGCCATCATAGGTACTCCTCCTATCGAGTACCGCAAGTCTGATGCCTAATACCAGGCACTCTATCTGTAGTGGGTCTTCCACCAAATACCGGGTGCTCTGTCCACTGGTCTAATCGAATCACTCCGAGTCGAATCGGTCAAGCAGTCGTCAGGTCTACAGCTACTAGGTCTCTGAACTCCATACGCTCGTCTCCAGAAGGGTCCACGCCATGAGCTACTAGTCGTTACTTCCAAGTGTCATGAAGTCTCACGTAGAAGTAACACAAAGGACCGCATCGTCATAGAGGTCTCAACGCAATAGACAGTGCGTCAATCAGACGCCCAGTCTGTGAGTTATTAGTTATTCCATTCTAGGGGCCCGGTTAGTTTTTAAGCTAAAACCAACCTGAACATACTCCAATATCATCCGAAAACCATACAGAGTATGGAAAAATAACAGTCTCATCAAGAGGAATCTAACTTAGTTGACGGTATGTCAATCAAACGTCCGGTCCTCAAGTTATAAGTGTTTCCGCTCCGAGGGCCCGGTTGGTTTCGGGTTCGAACCAACCTGGCCATTTTTTCGAAGTCATCTAAAACTCACTTAGATTATCACAAAAGGATCTCCTCATCGTGAGGTTCCTAGTTCTGCAGACGGTGTGTCGATCGGACTTGCAGTATTCATGTTATTCACGTTTAACTGAAAACGGGCCCGGTCCATTAGACCTGATGGGCTGACGGGTGGGGTCGACTCGGTTTTGGTGAGTCCAACCCGGAAAAGTGGTTGGACTAGCCAGGTGAGTCGTGAGGCATGGCCCGAGGGGCGGGGTCCGGCCTGAAGTGGCGCGGCCCGAACCGAAGGGGTGCGGCCCGGCCCGGCTCGGCCCGTCCCGGCCCGGCGGGGCGCGGCCCGGCTCGGCTGGGTGCGTGGCCTGGCTAGCTCGGCACAAGGGGCGCAGCCCCTCAGCTGTCCTAACCGGCGGTTCCGCCCTTCCCAAACTGGCTGGCTAGGCCGACCGGCCTTCTGGCGCACGCGGCCCGCACGGTGGGCCGCGGGATTCTTCTGTGGGGCACCCTTCTGGCATCGTGGTCCGACTCCACCCAGCTGGCCAACGGTCTGGACGGTTTTACAGTGTGGCGCCATCCTAGCACCATGGCTCCCCTTCACCCAGCCGGCAATGGGCCAACCATTCCTTCCGCTGAAGCGGCCCGCAAAGCGGGCCGCGGTTCCCGCTGCACAGCCGGCGCGACGGCGCTGACTTCTTCTGCCGTGTTCCCGGCAGGGTGCGACGGCGTTGTGCCTCCTCCGCCTTCGGTTGCCAATTCTAAAATAATAAATGAGATAAAGGGAGGGTCGTCAGGCCGTGTTCGTTCGGCATGCACCCTCCGCGTAAAGATATAGCAATTGGTCGTATTTAAACAACAATTCCCAATGAAGAACGGGGTATGAAATCATTCACTTTCAAGAATAAACCCCTACCTCAATAATTGATGGTGTACGCCGGGCGTCGCGGAAGACGGCATCACAGGGTGAGGTTTCGTACATGACGTCGGTGTGTGTCTTCGTTCTTCATGGAACCGGTGTTCTTTGTTAAAGATACGTCATTCTTCGTCGAGAGAGGAGTTCTCTTCTTCTTCACACAAGAGTTCTCTCAAAAACTCAATAAGTTCACCAAAGTTTCTCCACACACCAAAGATCCAACTAAAAATAATATATCATGATATTTTTTTTATTCACACCACAAAGATTTTAAAATTCAAAATCAAACCACTTAATTAATTAAATTAAGTGACTCATCTCATTAATTAAGGAAAGAATTAATGGTGGAAGGGAAAGGTGAAGAGTTACACAAATTTGGGAGAGTTTTCAACATTAACATGGGAGTTTAATGGGGAGTTTTAAGAGGGATAAGGAGTTTAGGGAAAAGTGAAAGGTTGGGGATCATGTGGGCCCCACATTTCAATTATCCACACATGGGAAGTTTGGTGGGTGTGAGCCCCACCAACAACTTCCCATGGGAGGAATTAACCTCCTTAGATATAGAATAAAATTGTACAAACAATTTTATTTACTTCTTTAATTAAACCCCAATAAATAACTTCTCCTCCTGTGAAAACGTGCCTACGGTAAAGGTCCCCTTAAGTAATTACCAGCGATGCGAGTTCATCGGTGCCCTCAGATTTTAATTCTAAGAACCAGTTCAAAAGATAGAAAAACCTGCCCGTTCGTTCACTGAACGTACCCAAGCTAAACTTCAGAAATTGATTCCGGGCACACCGGGCCTCAGAATCAAGTGTTGTCAGAAGCCACAAACTCATAAAATTCCAAAGAAATTAAGAAAAAAAATTCCTTGAAATTTCTGGGTCTTTACATTACTCCCACCTTAGGGATTTACATCCCCATAAAGCTATAACACAATCTAGGGAAACTAAAGGAGGTACCGAGCACGCATCTGAGCCTCCCGCTCCCATGTTCTCTCCTAGAGGTTTCTCGTGCTGCCAGCGAAAGTGCACAAGAGGAATCGACCATCCCCGTAGGACCCGCTCCTGTCGATCCTCAACCTCTACTGGAACCCCATGAAAGTTTCCCCATCATTGATGTCCAGCTCCCAGTGGTTGATGATGACGGATAGGTCGTGCACACATCTCCTCAGCTGAGATACATGGATGAAGTTGTGCACCCGGTGCAACTGAGGTGGAAAGGCCAAGCGGTAAGCCACCTCGCCTACCCTACTAAGGACCTGGAAAGGTCAGATGAACCTCTAAGATAACTTGCTGCCTCAGCCACATCTCTATAGACCTCTTAGAGGTGAGACCCGTATAAAGATGTGGTTGCCATCCTCGAACTCTAGTGGTCTTCGTCTCCTATCAGGAAAGGACTTATGTCTGCTCTGTGCAGTCTTCATCCGCTCTTGGATGATCTGCACCTTCTCTGTTGTAGCCTGGACCATCTATGGTTCTATACATGCTGATTCCAACACTATTCACAAGGGATATCTGAAATGCGTCCAGCTGCTATCTCGCCACTCCTAACAGCTGAATTACCGATATCCTACTAAGAGAATCTGCTAAAACGTTCCTCTCCCTAGGAGTATAAACTATCTCGAAGTCATAGTCCTGGAGGAATTCAAGCCATCATCATTGTCTCAGGTTCATGTCCTTCTGAGAGAAGATACACCTGAGACTATTAAGTTGGAGAGAACCGTAAACCGTTCACTCAACGAACAATGGGTGAGACTAGCCAATTGTAAGAACTCATCTCCACCCTTCTTTGTCTATGTTCTACCAAAGAGCTGCTGATATTTCACCTCTACAGAAAAGAGAAATCTGGTCTCATCCCCTAGATTAACCACGTTCTTTTCCTAATACAGTCAATCCTGACATGGACGGTACAATTCATGTCTTGAATGACGTCATAAGGCCTCGACGCTACTACTAAGAGATCCAGCCGTTACTTTCACCTCCAAGGGTTGAGTCACACTGTCGGCATTAGTGTGTGGTTACTGGGTCTCTTCCAGTAGGAATCTCACAAGTGAGGGTCAAGTCAACAGTTTTAACTGAAACCTCTTAGTATCAACCATACAAAAAGGATAGGAAAGTAAATGTCACAAAGATAAGTGTCTTTTATTACTGCAGCTCAAAGTAAAAAGACACACAACAACCACAACAACAACATCCCAAAAACTAGAAGCACCAAGAACAAAGGCCTCTATGTCTACAACTAGTCTCGCTCCTATCCACCTACTTCCAGAGCTCCTTAGTGATATGCTTCAGCTGCCTGAAGCTGTGATCTCCCATATCCACCTATTCCCTATGGTCGGGGTGGACCTCCTGGTGGTGGTGGCAACTCCTAGAAGCGTCGTACACCACTAGCTGTACGGCCAGCTCCTCTGCCTCAGTCTGGTAGGTTCCTCTACTACCTGCTGCTCATCTTCACGATGAGTCGGACAGTCACTAACCATGTGACCCTGTCCGCCACATGAGTAACACAGCCTGGCAGGTCTGGCTCTGTTTCATGTTCCTCGCACAACCGAACCTGTATTTCATGGTCTCCCACCTGTTGGCCTAGTCCACTTGGACTTCTGTGTCATCTATCTACTTCCGGCTGCAGAAGACTCTGCTACGGTCGGAAAACCCTACAACAAGGGCATAATATCCTGAGCACGCTCAGAATGTAGAGTCACTGGTATAAACTCCACCCTGAAAAAAGTCTCGAATTCTCCCCAGGTAAAGTTCATCTCGTCGCAAAACTGGAGCATCTGACTCCACCACCTCTCAGCTGCTCCCTGGAAGAGACTAACAGGTAGGTACACTATCATGTCAGCGGGTGTCCCAGCTGTGTGGAAAGCTCATGCTAAAAACTCCAGTATGTACCCATCCATCTGAAAATATGACTCACCTCGAAACCTCGGAGGGCTCTATCGCTGGAACTCGTGCAGCACGCTCAAGCGGCGTGAACTCTCCGCTGGTGTCTCAACTAGAAGAGGGACCTGTACTGAGGCATCGCTGCTCGGTGAGCTATCATCGCGCTCTCCACTCGGTACCCACGCTGACTGACTGGGAGAAGACATCCTGAAAGAAACAGATGTGACACGGTAAAAAGACTATACCTGGTGAGCTGACCTGGTTTGAGCTAACGTAAAGAAAAATTTTCAAAACACACACGTAATCAGTGTTTTCGTGCACTGAGTCAGAAATCAGAAGTCAGGGTCCTGGTTTATGGATACGCAGGTCGCCGCACCAACACTGGAATCCCTGAACTAAAAACCACACTCAGTATGCTTAACACTATTGCTTCACAGAAAAGAAAATATCGAAGTCCTAAGTTCTGTGGTAGAACCGAATCCTCTGATACCAATTTGTCACGACCCGTCCCCCGAGGCCCGTGTTGTAACTACCCCAAGACCTCCTTCCATATGCCAAGGGCTCATGACTATCAACAAAGGTGTAAATCCCTATAACTGGGAAGGCATTTCCTTTATAAAACGTAAACACGCACACACACCCAGAGTACAAGAGGAACAAAACACTAAGTAATACTGAAAACAAAAGTAGTGCTGAAAGTAAGGGGGACAGAAATACAAGCCCAACTATAATGTACAAGGTAAAAGACAAAACAGCTGGAATGTGACAAGCAGCTCCTAGATCGTCCTCCATGGATCCTACCTAAAGGGTAGGTACAGATAGCCTCCTTAGCGCCCTCTTCCATCAACCTCCTCCGGATACCGACTCATCGTGAGGTCCACCTCTAGGTACCAACTCGTCGTGAGGTCCACCTCTGGGTGTCGTCCAGTCCTCGTACACTCGGCCTCCATCAGCGTTGTCCGTCGTCTGCATCCCACATAATGAGGTGCGGGCATAGCCCGTGCAGGGGTGAGTATAATGATACTCAGTAGGGACCATGAGACCCTCAAGGTCTCACTAAATCCAACAAGGATAAACCACAAAGAAAGATCTCAACAGATAACTTTTACTTAGGTATATTCCCATACATATACCTAAGTTATCAAGTAACCCATCTCAATCATGAGGAAAACACAAAGGTCATTGACTCAGCTCAAACCGGGATTTTCATTATCAAAACCATAACTATTGGAGAACTCCTCCCCAGTCGAGTACAGTGGCCCTGTCAATACTCTGAGGAACCACTCACTAACCTTAGACTGTTGTGGTACTCCTCCTGTCAAGTACCGCAGGTCTGCTGCCAAATACTGGGCACTCCGTCTGTTGTGCGTCTGCCGCTAAATACTAGGCACTCCCCCTAATAGTCGTTAGAGGTACTCCTCCTGTCGAGTATCGTGGGTCTGCTGCCTACTACCAGGACCTCTGTCCACTGTGGGTCTACCTCCAAATACTGGGTGCTCCGACCACTGGGCTAATTGAATAACTCTGAGTCGAATCGGTCAAGCAGTCGTCAGGTCTACAACTACTAGGTCTCTGCACTCCGTACGCTCGTCTCCAGGAGGTTCCGCACCACGAGCTACTGGTCGTTACTTACAAGTGTCACGAAGTCTCACGTATAAGTAACACAAAGGACTGCCTCGTCATAGGGGTCTCAACACAACAGATGGCGCATCAATCGGACGCCCGGTCTGTGAGTTATTAGCTTTTCCATTCCAGGGTCCCGGTTGGTTTTTAAGCTAAAACCAACCCAAACATACTCCAATATCATCCGAAAACCACACATATTATTCCAAAAGAATAGTCTCATCAAGAGGAGTCCAACTTAGTCGATGGAACTTCAATCAGACGTACGATCCTCAAGTTATAAGTGTTTCCGCTTCGAGGGCCTGGTTGGTTTCGGGTTCGAACCAACCCGACCGTTTTTCTGAAGTCATCAAAAACTCACTTAGAGTATCGCAAAAGGACCGTCTCATCACGAGGGTCCCAGTTCCGCAGACGGTGCGTCGATCGGACTCGCGGTCTTCATGTTATTCACGTTTAAGTGAAAACAGGCCCGGTCCGTTAGACTCAATGGGATGACGGGTCGGGTCGAATCGGTTTTGGTGGGTTCGACCTGGAAAAGTGGTTGGACCAGCCCGGTGAGTCGCATGGCCTGGCCCGAGGGGTGGGGCCTGGCCCGAAGTGGTGCGGCCTGGCCCAAAGGGGCGCGGCCCGACCCGGCGGGACGCGGCCCGGTCCAAAGGGGCGCGGCCCAGTCCAAAGGGGCGCGGCCCGACCCAAAGGGGCGTGGCCCGACCCAGTGGGGCGCAGCCCGACCTAGCCCGGCCCGGCCCAGCTCGGCTGGGTGCGGCCCAGCTCAGCTGGGCGCGCAGCTTGGCTAGTTCGGCCAGCCGGCGGAGTGGCCCGAGGGGCGTGGCCCCTTGACTGTCGGAACCGGCAGCGCCGCCCTTCCGAAACCATCCGGCTAGGCCGACCGGCCTTCTGACGCACGCAGCCCGCACGGCGGGCCGCGGGATTCTTCAATGTGGCGCCCTCTTGGCACCACGGTCCAGCTCCGCCCAGCCGGCCGGTTTTCCAGCGTAGCGCCATCCTGGCGCCGCGGATCCCTTTAACTCGGTCGATGACGGGCCGACCAATCCTTCCACCGAAGCGGCCTGCAAAGCAGGCCACGGTTCCCGCTGCACAGCCGGCGCGATGGTGCTGAATTCCTCTACCATGTTCACGGCACGGTGCGACGGCGTCGTTCCTCCTCTTCCTTAATTTGTCGATTCTAAAATAATAAACGAGATCAAGGGAGGGTCGTCGGTCCGTGTTCGTTCGGCCCGCACCCTCCGCATAAAGATACAGCAATTGGTCGTATTTAAACAACAATTCCCAACGAAGAACGGGGTACAAAAACATTCACTTTAAAGAATAAACCCCTACCTCAATAATTGATGGCGTACATCGGGCGTCTCGGAAGACGGTGTCGCTGGGTGAGGTTTCGTAGACGACGTCAGTGTGCGTCATCGTTCTTCGAGGAACCGGAGTTCTTCGTTGAAGATACGTCATTCTTCGTCGAGAGAGGATTTCTCTTCTTCTTCACATAAGAGTTCTCTCAAAAAATCAAGAAGTTCACCAAATTTTCTCCACACACCAAAGCTCCAACTAAAAATAATATCTCATGATATTATTTTTATTCACACCATAAAGATTTTAAAATTCAAAATCAAACCACTTAATTAATTAAATGAAGTGAATCATCTCATTAATTAAGGCAAGAATTAATGGTGGAAGGGAAAGGTGAAGAGTTACACAAATTTGGGAGAGTTGTCAACATTAACATGGGAGTTTAATGGGGGTTTTTAAGAGGGTTAAGGAGTTTAGGGAAAAGTGAAAGGTTGGGGATCATGTGGGACCCACCTTTCAATTATCCACACATGGGAAGTTGGGTGGGTGTGGGCCCCACCAACAACTTCCCATGGGAGGATTTAACCTCCTTATATATATAATAAAATTGTACAAAAAAATTTATTTACTTCTTTAATTAAACCTCAATAAATAACTTCTCCTCTCGTGCAAACGCGACTACGGTAAAGTTTCCCTTAAGCAATTACCGGCACTACGAGTTCATCGGTGCCCGCGGATTTCAATTCCGAGCACTAATTCAAAAGATAGAAAAGCTCACTCATTTTTTCACTGAATGTACGTGAGCTAAACTTCGTAAATTGATTCCGGGCACACCGGGCCTCGGAATCAAGTTCTGTCAGAAGCCACAAACTTGTAAAATTCCAAAGAAATTAAGAAAAACAATTCCTTGAAATTTCCGGGTCTTTACAGTGACGTTGATTCTTACACATAAAAATTGACTCATGGATCATTTTCCTAAAGTATAAAAATAATATAAAGTTGTTTTATTAGTTTTTAGTATGCCAGTTTTGTTTTTTTACTAAAATTTCATTTCAAACTAGAAGCACATATTTTGAGTCATACATGTCGCATCATGTGTTAGTTTGATGTGAGAGTGAGACTACTTCATACACATCAAAAATTACTTATTAATCACTATACTAAATTATCAAGAAAATCATAGCCTATTTTCTTGGTTTTTAGTGAGTGACATGTTTTTTACTAAAATGTCAATTTTAAACAGATAACAGACACTTTTAGTCATACCAGTCACATTATGCATGGTATTGAGGTTAGGTTGATTCTTAGATGTCAATAATGACTCGTGGGTCATTTTCCTAAAGTATCAAAGCAATATGAATGAATTTTCTTGATTTTTAGTATGTCGCTTATTTTTTTTTTACTTAAATTAATGTCAATTTTAAATAAAAAGACACACTTCGAGTCATACCAATCACACTGTGCATCATATTGAGGTTTGGTTGACTTCTACATGTCAAAAATGATTCATCAATCATTTTTATTAAGTATAAAAACAATATGAATGAATTTTATCAGTTTTTAGTATTTCAGTTGTGTTTTTTTACTAAAATGTCATTTCAAACTGGAAACATGCATTTTGAGTCATAATAGTTGCATTGTGAATCAGTTTGATGTAATATTACTTTATACACATTTATTAATCGATGTCCTAAATTATCAAGACAATCAGAGTGTATTTTATTGGCTTTTAGTGAGTGACATGTTTTGAACTAAAATGTTAATTTTAAACTGATAATGGACACTTTTAGTCATATTGGTCACATCGTGCATCGGGTTGATTTGGGGTTGATTCTTACATGTCTCAAATGACTTGTGGATATTTTTCCTGAAGTATCAAAACAACTCAAATTCATTTGATCAGTTTTCAGTATGTCACTTGTTCTTTTTACTAAAATTAATGTCAATTATAAATAAAAATACACACTTGGTGTTATACCCATCACACCATGCATCATATTGAGGTTTAGTTAACTCCTACACATAAAAAATGACTCATGGATTTTTGTCCTAAATTATCAAAACAATCTGAATGCATTTTCTTGGTTTTCAGTATGTTACTTATTCTTTTTACTAAAATTAATGCCAATTTTAAATAAAAATAAACACTTTGAGTTATACTGGCCACACCATGCATAATATTGAGGTGATTCTGATTATTACATGTCAAAAATTACTTATATATAATTTTTCTAAAGTATCAAAAACAATTTGAATGTGTTTTCTTGGTTTTGAGTATGTTAGTTATCTTTTTTACTAAAATTAATGTCAATTTTCAATAAAAAGAGCACTTATATTATGTTAATGTGGTAGAGAATAGATAATATTATGATTAAAAAATATTATATTAAAAAAACTTTACCTTATCATTGAATTCTAAGTTGCAGCCTCAAAGTCCTATCTCTCACAAGCATGAGAATCTTCGAATAAACCACCCCAACTCAAACAAAGTAATCCACCTATATAAGAAAACAATTCTTATGTGAGTAATACTAAAAATAATTAAATTAAACATAAATATGAAACAATACACTACTTCTATGGAAGTCACGTATTCATTTTATTTTTGTACATTCTTCCATCAGGTATTTTGCCTATTCATTTCTAAGAAAATCTATATCATCTTGTGAATATGAGTCTTTTCGATAGTTATAGTAGTATTGGAAAAATAAAAATACACAATGGATTAATAAATATTTTAAATTAAATATTAATTATATTGAAAATTTCCACTTCGATGATGCTAGTTTGTTGATGGAATATGATCACTATCATAAATTTAAAAACATAATAACCACAATATTCTCCATTTGTTTGTTTCAGACACTATAGAAACATTGATGAGAACAAGTAATTTGTTTTAATATGTGTTTTGTTATTGAAATATTATTATATATTCCCTAATACTTGTCCAATCATAGAACTTTTCTTGGTCCTCATGCTTATCCCCTAGTCTCATTCCTTATTTTTCACGATAATGATTCACCACCCTATCATAACAAAATCCTCATTAAAACATAATCTAAATTATATAACTTGATGTTTATTTCTAAAACATTAGATTTAGTGTATTAAAAATTTAAAAACACCATCATGTGTGGTTGTTTTTTTGGATATCCATGCATTGAATCCAAGAAATAAATCTTTGGAATATCCAAATTGACCATAATAAGCATCCAATGTTGCCTAAAAACATAAAAAATAATAATTAATGAAAGAAATGAAAATATATTTTATATTATTAAATTGTAGAGTTTTACCCTTGCATCATTGGTATTAATAAGATTATGTCATTTGAAATTTTTATTCCAAATGATTTGACTAGGCCTACCAATATTTCATTATTTTTATTGGAATCTATTTTTGGTTGTTCTGTAGAGGAGATGTGAGGACTAATGAGTCCAAAAAAAATTCATGGTGAAATCCATTCAATTGTTTTTTTATATATACATTTTCCAAAAATAGGAAATGTATTTAGTCATAATTAACATAGTATATAATCTTTTAGAAAATCAAATCATGAAAACTTACCTCGTTTATACATTTACAACTATGGTGCTTATACAATCATAGTCTATGATTTCAATTACATTCTCAACACCAATGAAGTCTTGAACTTCCTCTCTGTACATATTTTCTTCAAAATCAACTATGGGACTACAACCAATTTTTAACTTGGTATCCACATGAACCTTTAATGATAGTAAATGTGAATATAGAATGGGTGGGGTAAAGGTGATTTTGGAAAATATTTTTGATCAGTTGGTCAATAATTTAGATGGTTTTGAGATGATATTTTAATTTACCCTTCCCTTTGTCAATCTATAATAAAATTCATCATTTTAGACCTTTTTTCATTAATTTTTAAAGTTTTAGCTTCAAAAAAAATTGGAAATGAATACATATTTTTCAACATGTTTTTTTACAAGATATGATGGCCATGAAATGAATGTTCCAATATATTTATTTACCTTATAAATATCTTCCTCGTCAATTGTAATATGTAGCTTGACACTCAACTCATGGGATACGCTAATCGACACTCTCAAATGACCTATTGGAAGTGGTATGTTATGTAGCATGTCTTTTTGGATATTGAAAATTGTAGGCCTCACTGCAGGGTGATGGGTGGGTGTTGATAGATATAAATCACAGCCATTATAACCCTATATAATATCATTACAGGAAAGGTATCAGTTTCTATCTGGTTCACATTTTACAGAAACAATTATTAGAACATTGATTACCTCGGCTAAGATAGTTTTTTGAGAAGAATGGTTTGCCTCAAAGATGGTGGGGGTGGGGTAGGATCTTTATGGGATGGTTGTTCTTGAGTTGTTTCTTTATAATGACCCTATCATTTTACACAAATCATTACAAGATTTTAATCATAATAAAATATCACATTACAAGCCAAGTATTGTAAATTCTAGTGTCTTGGAAGATTAGGTGCATAATTAAACATCATAAAAACAACTTTTATTTAATCTCCACAATAAAATCCTAACTTATATTGTGCTCATACATATTCATAGTTTAACCTGGGGATAACATGAACAAAGGGTTGAGATAAAAATCCTAGTAAGAGAATAAACATAAGAATAAATCTTTAGCACGTGGGTTGAAAGGAATGACATAATGATATAAAAAGGCATATAACATATGGAATCATAACATATAAAAATGGAATCATATAAACATGGATTCATGGTAATGTTGGATCAACATAAATCATGACTTTATCATGAGTCAAATCTCGTTTCACATAAATTATAACAAGTCAAGGTTAACCACCAAGATCGTTGCACATAGTAGGATGAGTCAAGGTTAACCGCTAAGACTGTTTCACATAACATCTCATGATAATAAAATTTACCCAATGAATTGGATTGATATTTGAGAACACCCATCTTAACACTTTCATTAATATTATTTCCACATATATAATCATACATAAACATAAGGGTTACCCATAGTAAGAATTGGGTATCATAATCATGTCATAAAGCATAACAAATGGGAGTATCATAGAAATGTTCATAAAGGAAAGGAATTATATCATGAATGGAAAATAATAGGGTATTATGGGAATATATCATGAAAATTTATTTCAACTTGAAGTATTAACATGTAAAAAGAGTACTTAAGAAACTTTATAATTAAAACATTTTAGTGCGGTTAAGGGAAAATATCAAAGGTCATTTAAAACATAAAAGGGAATAATATTTTATATAAAACCAGAAGTGAATAAAGAATTTTTTTCATAATAAAAATAGTGGTTTTATAAAAATAATGGTGTCTTAAAAATAGATTATATAGTGTACTTGAAAATGGGTAAGAATTCGAGAAGTTCTCTTAAACGGGTTTTCTTATCGGGAAGTATTGAGGTGGGAACCACTTAAAACATGTATATACCAAACATAGAATGATGAATGGAACTTGATACATGAGTTTTAAGAATGTAAACATAATTTATAATATTTTAATAAAAATAAAATATTACTTCATTTGGGTAAAAAGAGAGATAGAGCAACCCAAATGAATAATGAAGGTTTGGGTAGAATCCCTTACCTTAAGTCTGATGGCGTCCTTCAATTGATCTTAATGTCCTAGATAACCAAATTAAATTCATTAATTAGTATTCCCAGAACCTCTTATTCATGTAATTTATTTATTATATCCTTACTAAGTTCATTCATGATCTTTTTTATGGGTTAATAGGTTCAATTTCATTGTTTTGGAGTGTTTGTTTCCTTAGTTTTCATGATTGGTTTACTTATATACATGTAAGGATAAACATGTAAGATGAGAATGGTTGTTTAGAATTTGATTTATATGTTATTAGTGAACATAAAAAATATTAAATGTTTATAACATTCATTTGGTTATTTGAAGTGAATATGAATCATTATATAAAACTTTAATGGTAACCATTTGGATTAATTGACGGTTTTTAATCACAACAAACACATTTTGCTTTATAAATTAATATCATGTGTACAAAAGATTAAAGAACCTTAAATAATATATAATTAATATATTATAGTCTTTTTCACCCATAAAAATGGTTTCATGACCATAATTGAATATGCTAATAGAAATTGAAAACTTGTCATCCTTGAATGTGATAAATTAACACATCTTGGATGGTGTTTTCATTTCTAGTATAAAAGGAGGAGAAAGAGAGATGATGATGAATTATTCCATTATCATAAAAAAATTAAATACATGTAAGGTACTGGATTTATCATAATATTTGGATGAAAGTAGGTGAGGAAAGAAAAATAAAGAAAGGAACTTGAAAGAAAATAAAAGAAATGAAAAGAGGAATTTACCTCTTGAATATATCTTCCTTAAGAGCCTCTTTAGGGGAGAGGTTTTGGTATTTTTAAGAGACCAAGGGCTTATAGAAATGGGGAGGATCTTGAGAGGATATTTTATCATAATTTAGATAAGTCACAAGGCTTTATAGGAGTGAATATAAGAGGGGGCGAGGGTGGCTTTATAGTGGATGAGAGGAGGGGTTTCCCATGATTTTAATCATTAGTTTAATATTTTTTCTCAAGACTATGAATAATCTTGATTATTATTACCAAAAATAGTAAATATAGCATTTTATTTCTAACCAATGACCATTTACATCATCCATGACTCAATAATGATGTAGATATTAATTTATTTATCATTTATCATAAATTATAGTATTTTACTATTCACCAAAAATTCAAGTATTTTAGAAAAATATCAAAAATTTACCCCAACCATTTTTCAATGTTTAAAATTAAAAAATAAACTCCATTTTATGTAAATAATTTTCTAAATATGAGAAATTAAATTTTTAATTAAAATCATAATTTACTTGAAAAATACAAATTTTAAAATTAAAATTTCTTTTCTAACACTTTGAAAAATTAATTAAGGTATCTTAAAATTATCTTATAACCATAAGTCATCAAAATAATTATTTATGAATACATTTTAGGAAAATAAATTTTCTTTTAAATTATTACATTAATCATAAAATTGTAATTCAATATACATTACTTACAAAAATACCAACACTTAATTAATACTTTTTAAAATATTTAATTATTTATACTATGATATATTTATATAATATTTTCACTTATAATATGGATAAATTTTATTTATAATTTAATTAGTGAGTTTACTATTCAATTGGATGGTTTACTATTCATAAGGGTCACATTACTATTCCAAAGGTCAAGTTACTATTTCATTGGTATATATTCCTTAACTTCTAAAGATGCCTTTTATTTTACTCATTATTCATTTATAAGGTTTTTATTATATTATATATATATAATATTATATGATTATACTATAAGATATAAATATAGTAAGATATTTTCATTGATAAAAAATTGGGTCATTACATTCCCCCCCTAATAAATTTCACCCTTGAAATTTCATTTTACATTCTAAGCCATAAATAGGTGTGGGTAATTTTCCTTTATTACTTCCTCCAGTTCCCATGTTTCATCTTCTTACTTATGTTTCTTCCATAGTACTTTGACTAGGTGAGTAGTCTTTTTTCATAGAACTTTATCTCTACGATCCAAGATCTTCACTGGATGCTCCTTGTAATAAAGGTCATTCTCTAACTGTACCACCTCTGAAGAGATTAAATGTGAAGGATCTGGTATGTACTTCCTTAAGATGGATTTGTGGAATACATCATGTACTTTATAAAATGGTAGGTGGAAATTCTAGTCGATATTCCATATCTCCAACATGATCAAGAATCTTAAAGGGGCTGATATACCTAGAAATTAGTTTTCCTTTCTTCCCAAATCTCGTGACCTTCTTACATAGAGATATGCGCAGGAATACCATGTCTCCAACTTTGAACTCAAGGTCCCATCGATGATTGCCTGCATAACTCTTTTGTCGAATTTGGGATTCCTTGATGTGCTACTAAATGGTTTTCACCTTCTCCACCATTTCTTTGAAGATTTCAAGTCCTTTAAGATTACTCACACCAACTTCATCCCAACATGTTGGTGTTCTTTACCTTTTCCCATAAAGGGACTCATATGGTGACATTTGAATACTAGAGTGGAAACTATTATTGTAATATAATTTGACCAGTGGAAGACATTGGTCTCACCCTCCTTTTAATTAAATAGAACAAACTCTCAACATATCTTCCAATGTTTGAATAGTTCATTCAGATTGGAAATCAATTTTAGGATGATAGGCCATACTGAAGTTCAACTCAGTTCATAAAGCATATTGGAGAATTTTCCAGAACTTTGAGGTGAATCATGAATCTCGATCAGATACAATTGATAGTGGTACTCCATGAATCCTTACCACCTCTTTGATGTATATCTATGTAATTTGATCCAATGAGAAGTCCTCTTGAATTGTGATAAAGTGATCTATCTTTGTAAGATGATCCACAATGACCCATATTGCATTATTTCCTCTAGATGTTCCTGGAAGTCTGGTGACAAAGTCCATGGTAATATTCCCCCACTTCCATGTTGGTATGGGTAGTGGTTGTATCATCCCCTTAGACTTTTTTTCTTTTATCCTTTACTTGTTTACATACCGAGAACTTTGATGTATATTCAACAATCTCCTTCTTCATATTGTCCCACCAAAAGTTCTCTCAGAGATCTCGATACATCTCTGTGATCCCTGGGTGAATATAGAAGGTTGAGCTATATGCATCATTAAAAATATCCTATCTCTGGATCAGATGGTACACATAATCGTGAACCAAATCTTACAAGTCCTTACTCGTCAATATTGAACTCATATGATTTCCCATTTCTAATATCTTCCACCCTTTTCAGAATTTACACATCTTTTCTTTAAGAATCTTGTATTTTCTCCATGAGGGATGGTTGAGAAACCATTTGATAAATGATTGGTGATATTCATCCCTTAATGATTCCCATGTACATCCTCTGTAAATCTAAGAAGATTGGATCCTTCTCAACTCTCATCATTGATAAAGATTTAGGATCCTTTCTACTTAGAGCATCTGCCACCTTATTTACCTTACCATGATGGTAGTGGATTGAGAAATCATAATCATTGATGAACTTTAACCATCTTCATTGGAACATATTAATCTCCTTCTATGTGAATATATATTTGAGACTCTTGTGTTCAGTATATATCTTTCACTTCTCCCCATAGAGATAATTCTACTAGATTTTCAAAGAAAAATCACAGCTACCAACTTTAGATCATGCATGGGATGGTTTTTCTCATGGATTTTCAACTATCTTGAGGTGTAGGCTATCACTTTATAATTTTTAATTAGTACACAATAGTTCTCCATTTTTTGAGATTTTGAGTACTAGTGAAGTGATAAGCCTCTTTTTGAGCTTCTTAAAGCTTTCCTCATATTCTTGAGTCCAGAAAAACTTCACCCCATTATGTTTAAACTTTTTCATTGGGTTTGAAAATCATGAAAAGTTCTTCAAGAATCATTGATAATACCCAGATAGACTAAGGAATCTACGGATCTCTGTTACAGATGTTGGTATGGTCCATTCTTAGATTTCCTTTGTCTTATAAGGGTCTATAGATATTCCTTTTATAGTGATAACATGCCCCAAGAATGGTATTTCCTCCATATATAACTCACATCTACTATACTTTGCATAAATTTTCTCCCTTTCCAAATCCATCAGCAGAGTATTCAAATTCTCCTCATGTTCCTCCTTGCTCTTGGAGTAAATCAGAATATTATCGATAAAGACTACCACAAATTTGTTGAGGTAATTTATAAAGACTCTATTCATTAAATCCATAAATATTGTGGGAGAATTAGTGATTCTGAATGGAATCACTATGAAATCATAGTATCCATACCTCGTTCAAAAGGTAGTTTTGGGAATATCACTACTACAAACACGGCCTTTATCAGCGCTAAAAATGGCCTTTATCAGCGCTAGAAAAGCGCTGATAAAGCCAGCGTAGATAAAGGGGGGTCCCCTTTATTAGCGCTTCCTTTATCAGCGCTTTCATTTTAGCGCTGATAAAAGTTAAAAAAAATTAAAAAAAATTAAAAAAAAAAATACTGCCAATCGGGGGGTCTTTGATAGCGCTTGAACCCCCCCCCCCTTTTACAGCGCTTTTCGGGCCCTATACAGCACCCCACGCACCCCCCTCCACTCTTTAACAGCGCTTGCTCCAATATTCCCCACGCGCGCGCTCCCCTGCCTCCACCAGGATTTGAACTCGAGACCTCCCCCATGCGCGCCTAAGCCCTTACCACTACTCTATTTTGATTTTCTTTCCAATTCATGATATCTATATATATATATATTTATATATTTAGTTATATTTATTCGTATAGTAATATATATTTATATTAATATATATATATATAGTTATATTATAATATATATTTATATATAGTCATATTATAATATATATAGTAATATTAATATATATATATAGTGGTATTAATATATATCTATATCTATATATATATATATATTTAGTTATATTTATTCATATATTAATATATATTTATATTAATATATATATATAGTTATATTAACATATATATAGTTATATTAACATATATTTAGTTATATTTATTCATATATTAATATATATTTATATTAATATATATATATAGTTATATTAACATATATATAGTTATATTAACATATATATAGTTATATTAACATATATATAGTTATATGAATATATATTTATATACTTATATGAATATATATTTATATAGTTATATTAATATATATATAGTGATATTAATATATATATTTATGGTGATATTAATATATATATTTATAATAATACTAATATATATATATGTAGTTATATTAATATATATATAGTTATTAGATTAATATATATATAGTTAGATTAATATATATATATAGTTAGATTAATATATATATATATAGTTAGATTTATATATAGGTATATAAATATTCATTGTATTTTAAATAAAATGGATGTTAGTTATTATTTAGATAAAGATAATATATTTTATATGTAAATATATTTTATTATTTATATTTATAATTAAATTTTTAGCTGTGAATATTTAAAAAATATGAATATATTGTTATATATTTGATTATAAATAGCAGTTCATTATAAAAAATGATGAAATTTCAAAGACATAATATCAATATGAATGTAATACCTTGTAATAAATTCATACCCCACCAAAAAAATCCAATAATACCCCCTTAAACGAGGGTGAAAATCCACAAAATGTTAAAAAATCGGGGTACCCCGACTAAAAACTCAGTTTTGGAGGCCTTATGGGCCTCTTTTGACCTCTAAAATCCCTTGACCAGGGTCCCCCCAAGTCACAGCGATGTAGAACTCGTCGCAGACTTCGATTTGATATGTGGTAGAGCTCAAACGGACACCCGGATCAAAAGTTATGGCCGTTTGAAGTTTGAGTTGCGTTTTCAACATATTTTGGAACTTTTTTTAATTTTTTTAATTTTTTTAGTCTTCAAATTGTTATTACATGACTATTACTCCATAATTATTAGCAAATTATTAATTAAAAATATTTTTTTAATTTTTTAAAAAGCCATTTTCACTAAATATCTTATATATTATGTATAATAATGTAAATGTACATTTATAGTTATCTAAAATATATTTAAAAATTATATATTATATTTATATATCAATATAACTATATTTATATATTAATATATTTTTTTAAAAAAAATTTGAAGCCGACCCTTTATCAGCGCTGCGAAAAACTTTTTTTGTGGTAGTGTATCTTTCTTCCTCACATTTAATTGGTGATATCCTAATTGAAGGTACACCTTATATAAATAACTGGCCCCATTTAGATAATCGAACAAGTCATCTATCTGAGGTAGGGGATACTTGTTCTTTATCATGATTTTATTGATCTCGTGATAATTAATTCATAGGTGCATTGATCCATCCTTCTTCTTAACAAAGATAACTGGTTCACCCTATGGTGAAGCACTCAGGTATATAAAACCCTTCTCCAGATTCTCTTGCAACTTCTTCTTTAGCTCTTCCATCTCAACAGCGGCCATTCTATAATGTGTCTTTGATATAGGTAGGGATATCAGAATAATTTCAATTGAGAAATCAACCTATATATCAATATAAATACAAGGAAATTATTCAGGGAATACATTAGTTTAATCCCTCACAATGGTCATATCTTTTAGAAGTATCATCTCCTTTGTGTCAATCATTAGAGAAAGATATGCTTTCTCAAAAGGAAACATTATCTACACTTGAGATGATTATTCTGAAGGAGATTCATCTTCCTCCTTACACTTTTATAGGATTGGAGGATACTCTGGGATGTGAAGAGTGATCTCCCTTTACTGATAATTAATTTTTCTTTGTATAAAGATAGCCAATCCATGCCAAAAAATAGAATCAAACTCTACCAGAGAAAGTATTAAAAGATTTTCTAGAAGGTTCAGTCCTCAAAAATTTACCAGCGAGGTGTTATAAACCTTGGATGAAATAATTTCCCCATTCTATGTTCTCATAGATAACTCAACTGTGCTGGTTTTTGAATATTTCTACAAAACTTTCAAGATATGAAATAATGTGTAGAACAAAAATCAAATAGTATATTCGCTATTCTTGAATGAATAACTAGAATACCTATCACCACATCATTTTCTGGATCCACCTCAGTAGTAGTGATAGCATAAGACATTCCTTGTTGCCTTAGAGATTGTTGTTTATTTCCTCTAACAACCCTTGGCTTAGAAAAATTGTTTGCATAATGCTCATATTCATTACAGTTGTAACATTGCACTACAGACTGAGTGTTGATCTGAACCTTCCTTTATTCTTCTAAATTAGTGGGATTCTTAATATCCCTCTAACAGTTCTTAGCCATATTTCTCATTCTTCCATATTTGAATTAATTTTTGGTTCCCTTTAGACAGTTCCCATGATGCTTCTTCCCACAATTTTGACACGTGGGATGTTCGATCTTCTTTCCATCATGGGATTTATTTTCCAAACCACCCATATTAGACTCCATTTTCTACTTTTTTTCATTAGGCCCATGAGACCATTGAGATTATCTGATCTCTATTTCAACCTTGAGGGAAAACAGACAATCTTCTCATAACTGTTGAATTCTCGAATCACCAACATTTTTCATAAACTTGGATTTAGTCTACTAAATAAGCGATCTACCTTGATTTTAGTGTTCATGACAAATAAGAAGGTATATCTTTCAATATTTGTGAGGTTTTATTCATAAAACCTGATAGAATCATCTTCCTTATACTTAAGTCCAAGGAACTCTCTTTACATCTTGAGATGGAGGGTTCAAGGGAAATATTTATTGAAAATAATTTTATTGAATTACTTCTAATCCATGGAATCAATTTCCTCATTGGACTTCATATTATTGATTAGTTCCCACCATTGATTAGCTTTCTCTTCAAAACACTATACCACAGGTATGAATTTCTCTTCTTCTGAACACTAGAGGACGGATAATATCTTTTTAATGGAGTCAATCCACTATTCTGTGAGGATGGGATCGAAAGATCCACTAAACATGGGAGGTCTTTGCTGCATGAAGGATTAAATGGAAACTTTCACTTTAGGGTAATCATCACATTTCCTATCACATTAATTGTTGGCATGTGTTATTCTATTTCCTTACATTAACTAATAAAAAGGAACATATAATTAAAGGGCTTGAATACTTAGCTAATAAACATAAAAAAAAGGAAACTTTAAACATAAAAGGATAAAATCTTAAAGTAAAAGTATATTCTAACTCTTGATTCCCTAGGTTTCAATCTAGGTTACCCATGATCTATTTTCTCACAATTATTTTTATGGTTTTTTTGTTACCTTAATAATGGTTCGTACTAAGCTTATGAATTTACCAAATCATATCCCCTGATAGTGTCAAACTAGGAGTGCATCAAGGCCCATTGTTGTGCACCAGTTCCCATTAGAGTCTAGCTTGAAGTGGTATTTTTAGGTTTTACCCCTAGATACATTTTTCTCAGATCCACATCCACTTTTTCATATCCAGACAAGGATATATTTGTTTGATAAACCACTTACCTTATACTTACCAAAATTTAGGGATGTTTTCTTATACTTAGTCTTATCCATAAGGTTCTTACTAAAGCACTATATTCCTAATCTCCAAAAATAACTAGACCATCCTCAGATAACAACTATAGGAACCCTATCCTTTTACACAAATCATTACATGATTTTAAGTATAATAAAACATCACATTACAAGACAAGGATCATAAAGTCTGGTGTCTTGTAAGATTAGGTACATAATTAAACATCATAAAAAACAACTTTTATTTAATCTCCATAATGAGCTCATAACTTACATTATGTACATACATCTGCATAGGATAACCTGAAAATAACATGAACAAAGGTATGAGCTAAAAAATCTATTAAGGGAATAAACATAAGAATAAAGCTTTAATACATGGGTTAGAAGGAATGGCATAATGATATAAAAAGAATGGAACATATAGAATCATAACATATAAACATGGAATCATATAAACATATAGTTATAGTAATGCGGAATCAACATAAATCATGAATTTAGTATGATTCAAGGCTCATTGCACATAGAGTATCACAAGTCAAGGTTAACCACCAAGACCGTTTCACATGGTAGCACAAGTCAAAGATAACCGCCAAGACCATTGCACATAACATCTCATGAGACTCAAATTTACCCAATTAATTGAAGTTATATCTGGGTGAACCCATCTTAACATGTTTATGAATATTATTTCCACATATATAATCATACTTAATCAGTCATACATAAACATAAGGACTACCCATAGTAAGAATTGGGTATCATAATCATGTCATAAAGTATAACAAATGGGAGTATCATAGAAATGTACATGAAGAAAAGGAATTAGATCATTAATTGAAAATAATATGGTAGTATAGGAATATATCATGAAAATTTATGTCAACTTTAAGTATTAACATGTAAAAAAGATTACTTAAGAAACTTTAGAATTAAAACAGTTTAGTGTGGTTAAGGGAAAATATCAAAGGTCATTTAAAACATAAAAGGCCATAATCTTTTGTATAAAATCATAAGTGAACCAAGAAGTTTTTAATAATAAAAATAGTGGTTTTATAAAAATAATGGTGTCTTAAAAATATATTATATATTGTACTTGAAAATGGGTAAGAATTTGGGAAGTTCCCTTAAATGGGTTTTCTTATCGGGAAGTATTGAGAAGGGAACCACTTAAAAACATGTATATACCCAAAATAGAATGATAAATGGACCTTGATACATGAGTTTGTAGAATTAAAAAATCATTTAGAATATGTAAATAAAAATAAAATATAACTTCATTTGGGTAAGAAGAGAGATAGAGCAACCTGAAGGAATAATGAAGGTTCGGGTAGAATCTCTTACCATAAGTCTAATGGTGTCCTTTACTTGGTCTTAATGTCCTGGATAACTAGATTACATTCATTAATTAGTATGACCAGAACCTATTATTCATGTAATTGATTTATTATATCCTTATTAAGTTCATTCATGACATTTTTTATGGGTTAATAGGTTCAATTTCATTATTTGGGATCATTTGTTTACCTGGTTTTCATGATTGGTTTACTTATATACATGTGAGGATAAACTTGTAAGATGATAATGGTTGTACATAATTGTAGTTATATTTTATTATTGAACATTTATATGATTACTTGGTTATAAAATTCATTTGTTCATTTGTAGTGAAGATGAATCATTATATAAAACTTTAATGATAACCGTTTTGGTTAATTGGCAGCTTTTAATCACAATGAACAATTTTTCTTTATAAATTAATATCATGTGTAAAAAAGATTCCAAAACCTTAAATATGATATAATACATATATTATAGTCTATTTAAACCATAAAATGGTTTCATGACCAGAATTGAGGATGGTAATAGAAATTGAAAACCCGTCGTTCTTGAATGTGATAAATTAACACATCTCAGATGGTGTTTTCATTTCTAGTATAAAAAGAGGGGAAAGGAGAGATGATGATGAATTATTACATTATCATAACAAAATTTTATTATATTTAAGGTAATATAGTTATCATAACATTTGGATTAAATGATGGGAGGAAATAAAAAAATAAATAAAGGAACTTGAATGAAAATAAAAGAAATGAAAACAAGGAATTTACCTCTTGAATATATCTTTCTTAAGAGCCTTTTTAGGGGAGAGGTTTTGGTATTTTGAAGAGACCAAGGATTTTTGGATGTGTGGAGGATATTGGGAGGATATTTTAGCAGAATTTAGATAATACACAAGGCTTGAGAGTATTTAAAAGAAGAGGGGTGAGGGGGGTTATAGTGGAGGAGAAGAGGGGTTTCCCGTTATTTTAATCATTAGTTTAATATTTTTGATCAAGACTATGAATAGTATTTATTATTATGACCAAAAAAAGTAAATATAGAATTTTATTTCTAACTAATGTCCATTTATATCATCCATGACTCAATCATGATGCATAAATTCATTTATTTTGCATTTATCGTAAATTATCATATTTTACTATTCACCAAAAATTCAAGTATTTTAGAAAAATACCAAAAAATTCACCCCAACCATTTTTCAAAGTGTAGAATTAAAAAATGAACTCAATTTTATTAAAATAATTTTATAAATATGATAAATTTAATTTTTAATTAAAATCATAATTTACTTGAAAAATTCAAATTTTAAAATTAAAACTACTTTTCTAACACTTTGAAAAATTAACTAAGGTCCCTTAAAATTATCTTATAACCATAAGTAATAAAAAAAATTATTTATGAATACATTTTATGAAAATAAATTTTCTTTTAAATTATTAAATTAATCATAAAATTCTAATTAAATATACATGGCTTACAAAAATACCAACACTTAATTAATAATTTTTAAAATATTTTCTTACTTATACTATGATATATTTATATCATATTTTTACTTATAATATGGATAAATTTTTTTTATACTTTCATTAGTGAGGTTGATATTCAATTGGTCAGTTTACTATTCATAAGGGTCGCATTACTATTCTAAATTTCAAGTTACTATTTCATCGGCATATGTTTCTTAACTTCTAAAGATACCTTTTATTTTACTAATTATTCATTTATAAGGTTTTTATTGTGTTCTATATGTAATATTATATAATTAAACTATAATACATAATTATAATAAGAGAATTTCATTAATAAAACATTGGTTCGTTGCATTCTTCTCTTTGCCGCCCCATAAAAATTTCTATTGAATCTATATTCTATTGGAATTGTTCTTCAAGGATAGATATTCTTTCTCTCATTTGATTTATTTCTTCACTTTGATCCTCCTATCATTTTTTTCTCAAAATATGTTCAGGGTGTCACCTTAAACCCACACCAGTGATGCAGTCATGCTATTCTAGCCACTTCAAGGCCATTAATAGTAGGTGGTCATCTGATACAGGTATTGCTAATTCCTATGACTATGTCCAATAGAAAATATAGAAAAATCAATAATCATTGTTATGTAATAGCGATTTAAAGAAAAAATATTATTATTACATGCTTACACATGTTTCCCACATTTTTTATTTGTTTTCGTCTAATAGTATCTCGTCTTTATTTACACGTGCCTCCTTCCATAGCACATGGCATGGGATGGAAGTGGATTTGGATTTGGAGTCATCAATCTATATATAAAACGAGTAACATAATTATGATGTTTTTTCATTTCACATAAAAGTGTTACAGTATATTTAAAATACGTACTAATTTTTTTTCAAGTGAAACATACCTCATCCTTACTTTGCGGTAAGGGTATGTTGGTTTTGTTGTTTGTTCCTTATTTCTAGAAATCAATTATTGTTTCATAAATAAAAAATTGTCAAAAAAAGTAATGAATCCACATATTGTAAAATAATATATTAATAATCATAATGTACCTGAAAAGACACATTTGCACAATGGCTAGTAAACGCATCCCATGCTTATTGGGTTATCAGGTATGCATAGATAAGCGGTCGGTGTAGGTTTATTTTCCCTTCAACATCTTTAAGATAATGTCTCATTAGAATTGTGTGAAAGCCTCTGTGAATCCTTCCATCAAGAATTAATACATATTTCTTATGGGATTCATCTACTATAAATTCACTTTTCAAGGGATAATAAAGACTAATTCAATATTTCATTATTTTATTTTTTAGTAAAATAAATAAATTATATCATAATGTTACCATAATCTCTTCCCACATCGGTTTCTTAATCCCGAACACAACATAGTTCCACAAATCTACATCAATCGGCACACGTTGTCAAGTGATGATTCCAATGTAACTACTGAACATGGTCTTGTTGGGGTTAACATGTTATCCCTGTGCATTCCATATAACCTCTTATTTGATGCCATTGATTTTTGTCTTAATAATTTTTTCTAACACTGTAAAACTACAACGATCCTATTTTTTTGTGTCGTTGCTTCTTCATCACCTTCCATTTCCTCATATTCAACATCATCAATGTGTTCATATGGAATGGTAGCATCTTCATGTGCATATGGTCATTGTAACTCTACATTGGGAGCAACAATAGGTTGAAAACCCCATTTTTCCTTAGGATTGGGAGAACCAGCATGTGTAGAAGTTCATTGTTCCTCTGCACTGCGAGAGGTAGTAGGTTCAGAGACCTGTTTTTCATCAAGATTGGAAGCATCAGCACATGCAGAAGTCATTATCTACAGAATTGGTTTAACATTTAATTTATATTACATAAATGCAGTAGTGAATGTATAATAACATGAGATAACATGATGTATATTACAAAAAATATATAACTTGATTATTAAACTAACTTTTTTTAAATGTTGAAGGGATTTGAAACCTCTATCGACTATCTAAATCCCTTAATTGTGATCTCCTCTGATATACAAAACATTATCTACATTGGGACTGTTGTGAAATTATTGTGACTCCCTAATGAAAGGGTCATTCTTAATTGAATTTTCATCTGACCCTTTAGTGGTTTTGGCCGATAACAGAACAATTGACCAATTTCAGTTTGTGGGATTTGGAATATAAAATACTTGTACTGCCTATGATTCCATTATAAAAAGTTAATATTTGTACCCTTCCTTATTGAAATCAACTTTCATGAATCCCAATTCATCTATTTTAATAGCACTCTTATTATCAACCCAATTATATTGAAAAATTGGCACTTGGAATGTTGTATAATCCAACTCCCATAATTATTTAATGAATCCAAATTATGACATATTTTCATAAATTGTATTTCTTTCCTTAGTACTAGGAACATTCATTGCTTCAGCCACAATTATAACTCCATTATTTTTTATGGTGCTATCTTCATCATGTTCATTTGTATAGAACGTATAACCATTAATTACATAACAATTTTAAGATCATATATACACACTTGGTCCTCTGGCTATCCATCTAAGTCGTTCTAAAATTTAATCTAGATTTTGATCTAAATACTTAAAAATACGGTCCCAAAACCATCCTATAAACTGTTGAATATGTGTATTTGATATCCATATTTCAGCCCTTTATGGGTTCAAATGCCTAATAATTTCTCTTTGGGTTTCAACATATGGGGAAACCTCCAAACTGTTATGAAAAATGTAAATGTGGACCTGCACTTGATCTATAATATTAATTATGACAACATCTCTTCCAGAAATCGTTTCACCCGCAATTCATCCAGTGTGATGAGATTTCGATAGACCAATGTTTTCCACACTGTACAGGTATTCATTACATAATTCAATGGTTTCTTCAAAAATATATCACTTCGGAATACAACCCTCTAGATGACTTCAATTTTTTACATGACCTTTCAAAATCTTCATATACCATTAAATAGGGTACATCCATCTATAGTGTACAAGAACACATAGTTGAATCTCACTCACCAAGTGAACCATCAAATAAACCATCATATCAAATAATTTTCTAGGGAAGAACATTTCCAATTCACATAATATGATAGAAATTTATCTTTCCATAGTCATAAATTTCTTCTAGTCTGTAACTTTGTTTCATATACCTTTGAATAAGAAACGGATCATGGTTAATGTATAAAGAACATTCTTGGGAAAATTCAATGTAAAGTTATAGGAATTAGATCTTATATCAAAACATGGTAGTCATGTGATTTCAGAACCTTTAACTTTAAATTTTTCATTAACACGATGTTCTTGATATTCTATGAATACCCATATAGAACCTTTATGTCATTCAAGAAGTTTCAAAACTAATATCTCTCCTACTTGGAAAGAGTATAAGAAGTTAGAGGAAGAAAAGCTCATTTTTCACCCTTCACTAGTGCTAAATATTCTCATATTCCCATGTCAACCATGTTCGGCCTAACCTTAATTCCATCCCTTGTTTTTTTGGGTGAATTTAGAAAAATTTCAATAACATTATCACATACATTTTTTTCAATATCCATAACATTGAGAAAATTTCTGACATGTAGAAAATTCTAGTATGGTAATTCAAAAAAAACTAATCTATTTTTCCAATCGATTTTCGTAAGTTTTTTTGAAAATGGTTTACCAAAAGTGGTGTACACATCTTTTACTTTCTCAAATATTTGATCACATGTTAGTGGAGATACTGTTGTATGTTTTTCTGAACTTTCGTTGAATGATTTCATCCAATATTAGTACTTATGCCATCGGGGTAGAAATGTGTGATGTCTTAGAAACACGGTTTTCGATGAATGTTTCCACCTAATTGATTGTGTACCTTATTCGTAAATAGGACACCCTTAAGTTCCTTTAATGTTATATCCTAAAAAATTTCCATAAGTAGGAAATTCATTTATCATCTCATACAACATGACTCTCAACATGAAATCTTCATTTCTGTAAGCATCATACAACCTAACATTTGAATCCCACAATAATTTAAAATCCTCGATCAATGGAGCCAAATAAACATCAATATAATTACCCAGATGTTTTGGTCCTAATATAATCATAGATAACATGATGTATTTTTGTTTCATTCATAACCATGGTGGTAAGTTATAATTTACCAACATAACTGACCATGTAATGTGAGTGTTGCTTTGAAAACCAAAAGGATGCACTGCATCTATAGATAATGCAAGATGAAAGTTTCTCAGCTCATTTCCAAATTCAGGATACTTATGATGAATATTCTTATACTGAGGAGAGTCTATTGGGTGATGTAGTTTCCCGTCTTTAATTATTGTATCTGCGTGCCACATCAATCGCCTTATAGTCTCATCACTTCCATATAGGTGCCTAAACATTGGAATGATTGGAAAGTACCATACAACTTTCATAGGACTAGATTCATCTTTCTTGTATTGATAATTACCACACTTTAGGCATTCTTTAATTAATTTTTAGTCCTTGAGAAACATTATACAATCATTCAGATATGCGTGTATTCTTTAAAAGATCATACCTATCGAGCGTTGCATTCGTTTGGTGTCATCTGTTCGGATCAGGAGCTCATTATATTATCGAGGCATGTCATTCACGAGAGTAAGTAGTTCTGTAAAACTGGAATCACTCTATTTGTTGCCTGCTTTCAAATTATACAGCTTCAATACGGATGACAATGGTGTATATTTAGTGAAACCAACATATAATGGAATCTTTGCACAACTCTTTAACTTATCAAACAATTTTGGGAAATCACGAAGTTCATCTTCAATTGTCCTTATCATTTCCTCAATATGATCTTCATCATCATTCACATCTGTAATCACATCCTTGATACAATCTTATTCATTTTCCACACTTGCAATCATATCAGATGATCCATAAAACATAGTGTTATCCCAACCAATAGCTACATTCTCTTTTTCTCTGTGTTTATTCCAACATCTATAAATTTGATTTATTCTGTGACAAATCAAATTTTCTTCCAACTTCTTTGGACTAATTAGTCTTGAATAAAAGCAGCATAAACACGGACAAAGGATTTGAGAAGGTTTGTACGCATGATCTTTTTCAAACTTAATGAACTATTTCACTCCATCTTCATACTATTTTGTTAGATGATTGGTATACATCCATTCTCTATTCATATTCATCCTATTTGATTTGGTAATATTAATATTTAACAAAATAAATACACAAAAGGGTCCTTTAAAATAAGGGGATATCAACATTTGAATGATAGTTATTATTGAATTTTTTGCCTGAGACTCATCCCATTAGAATCTAACACCAAACCAGAAAGAATATGTAATTGTATAGGACTCCCCTAATTTAAACCATGTAGGTGATGTTGGATGAAAATCAGGTTTTGGAGTTGAAATGGGGTTAAACATTAATTTACCTTTTTTAGGAGTGATTTCATGATAGATATCCTATGGGTTGGATAGAGTTAGTGACATTCCATTTCCATGGTGATGTTATCAATATAATTGGATTCCCTATATAATGTAATGGTTTTTCTAATTCTATAAAAATATAAACTTAAAAGATTATAGAAAAACAACATTTTATATTTCCTTTGAGTACTATTTATAAAATCACACTTGAAATCCCATTAAAAAACCAACCATTTACACAAATTCCTCTTTAAAATAACACACCCTTTTTAAAATGAACCAATAAATTCCAAGTACTCTTTCAAAAAACCACTATTCCTTTTTTTAATCATTCAAGGAAACTTAATGACCCAATAGTATTAATCATTTAAAATGAGTGAAAACCCTCTATATTTTACAAATTTTAATTTTAAAACTTCACACACCCCTTGTAAAAATGAAACCATCATTAAATACTCTTTCAAAACATTAATATCCCTTTATGAAAGTCAATCAGGTGAGTTGGAAAACACTTGGCATGTAATATAAGTCCATTCCAAGTGTTTAAATCATTTTAAAGCTATTTGAAACCAAAAAAGGGTATGTTGAAATCATATAATTTTTTAAGAAACATTTCAAAACACTTGAATCATTTTAAAATATCCACTTAGGTATTTTCACAAAGACATAAATCCCAAGAGAGACACTTTATAAAAGATACATGAATCAAAAATAACCAAACTTTTATAAAATATAAAGCTATAAAATGTTTACACATGATCCAAAATATAAAGGTAAACCAAAAATAAATTTATTTTCAAGATAGGAACTTTATATTAAATATATTAAAATAACACAAAATGAATATTGTCTCTTTATGCCCCATGGTGACCTCTACATCCCATTATCATTATATATTTAACAAGTGACTATGGAACACCACTATAAAAGTGTGACCCTTTCCTTTTACCTGTATCATAGAAAAATAATCCTATATATACACCAATTTTTATATGTATGGTGTGATCAAAGAGCCTAGTAAGATATCATCAAAGATTTTATACCATTCTTTTTTTAAGACAGACCAAAAAATTCTAGTTTTAGGGAAAATAATGAAAATAATTTTATTACATAGGGTTGAGTAAATAAAACTAACAAAACATATATTTTTCTTTTAAACCAAATATAATTTACCAAGATGCAACCATAAGATAAAATAATAAAAAAATATCAAGCATCAATCATTAAGGGGTACCTACCAAATATTTGTGATTACATGTATAATATCATATAAAAGGTATTAATTGATGTTATACAAACAACTATTTTGATTCAATGTGTTCTTACCAGGCTAGGAAACTATGAATCATGAGCCTCCCATATTTTTACATTGTTGGTGAATTATTATAACTATCAAAATAAGATAATATTATACACCATTATAATAATAAAACATAACGTCTATTGTACCTATCTAGTAACATGCATTGGAATAATATAATTGGTGTAATATAGTCAACCATTTTGGAAGAGTTAATGTTTTTACGTAACATATTTATCCTCTTAGTTAGTATATCTATGTTGTGGAAAGAGGTTTAAAATTTACAATCCATCAAGATGTGTTAATCTAACAATATAAAAATGTAATATCCATTGTAATTGTATCTAATTCATGGGTATAGTCATAACATTACCATTCCATCAAGAAGATTAATGATCATCATGTAGATAGTTTTACTTTTAAACATTGTCTTGGGCCTAGGTATAACCTTTATAGTCCCTCGGGAATATAATATGAAAATGGAATCAAAAGTCAATGTAAGTAATAACATCAAAAATAGACTCATACAGTCTACCTATCATAACCATTTTCTACTATAACATGTCAAGAATTATATACATTGTTATACTATATATCGATATCGACTACCCCTAACACAACTCCTCACACACAATGATCATCTCTCAGATAATCCAAAGTACCTTATACCACCAATATATTATTTCACAAATTAACCCACAAGGAAAAGCTATCGCCTAGCCCATATTACAACTCAACACTCTCAATGAAGCATCGCATATCATCAGAAAAGGTTGACTAATATTGCTTCTTTTTTACCAATGAATAGTAAATCATCCCAGGGTCCTCTCAATATTTTTAAAAATAGCTAAAAACATTATAGTCATAGAAATAATCTAAAACATATATAACATGTGTATATCATACACCATCGAATTAATAGGTATTACTAATTTTTTCATAGATGTATAAATAGTATTTATTACCTATAAAATACTATACACTCTCTTATTCATTCCCATATATCACATAGGATAGAAAACAAACATAAAATAACATATAATGATAGATTCCACATTCCCTCTACTACAAAAAGAATTATCATTGGAAAACATAACTAGATATATATATATATATATAAACAATCAACTATAATAAGTAATATTAAAACATATGTTTATATATTTAGAGGAAAGAACAAGTAAATTGATATAAAACTAATAATAAATGAGTGTGTTCCTTTAGTCTCGATGATGGAAAATTATACCCACAAATAGTACAATGATCAAACACTCTCTGAGATTTCGAACACTAGTACCCTATAATTAATCATCACTATCTAAGCATTGCAAATCAAATAAGAACATACCTTAGATTTGGAGGTTTGGAGACAGAGGTAGGGTATGGCGGTAGAGGTGGGGTTCACGGCAAAGGCGGGTTCACAGCAGAGGAGGGTTTCACGGTGAAGTTGGGGTTCGGTACGTGGTGGAGGTGGGGTTCGTGGTGGAGGTGGGATTGGCAGTGGTGGACGAGGGATTCGTAGTGGAAAAGGAGGGGTTTGGGTAGAGGAGGGTTCAGTGGAAGAGGAGGGGTCAACGACGGCAGGGTTCGGTGGCGGTAGAGGAGGAGTAAACAGAGGAGTCGGTGGCAGTAGGGGTTGGGTTTCGTGAGAGTTTGAGGTGTGCAAGATAAGAAGTCAGCTATTAGGGTTCATTTATAAAACTAGGTAAATCTTTTATCAGTGCTAGTCAGAAAGGGCTAATAAAGGTATGTTTTATGAGCGCTAAAATAGAAAGCGTTGATAAAACATGCCTTTATCAGTGCTAAAGAAACGCCGATAAAACTATAATGTTAATAATTTATTTATATTATTATATATATTTATAAAATTATACATATATAAAAAATATATATATTTATTTATAATTATAACTATAAATAAATATTTATTTATTTATATTTATTTATATTTATTTATATAATAAATATATTTATATAATTATATATATTTATAAAATTATAAATATTATAAATAAATATCTATTTATTTAATAAATGTATTTTTTTTGATGGGTAGGTCATCCCTTGGTGGAGGCTATGGTCTACTTTTCTAGACTATGTGTGTGGTGTGTGTGTGTGTTTAATATAATTGTACCTCCAAACACCTAATATATATATATATATATATATATATATATATATTAAATGTATAATTTTATTAATATATATAATTAATATATTTATTATAATTTTATGATTATTTAAATATATCTCTATTTATTTATAAATATTTTTATTTATTTATAAATACTTTTATTTACTTATAAATATATTTATATATTTATAAATATATTTATTTAATTATATATATTTATAACATTATAAGAATAATAAATAAAAGTTTTCTAATTTTATAATTATTTAAATAAATTTATAATTATTTAAATAAATTTATATTTATTTGTAATTAAAAATGTAAATAATTGTTTTTTTATTTTTAATTAAAAAATTTTAATTAATATATATTTATTTAAATTTATAATTATAAATATATATATATCAAAATAATTATAAAATTATAACAAATATATTTATTATATTTATAATTTTATAAATATATATAATTAATATATTTATTATAATTTTATAATTATTTAAATATATCTATATTTATTTAGAATTATAATTATAAATATTTGTATATATTTATAAATATATTTATTTAATTATATATATTTATAAATTTATAAGTATAATAAATATATTTATTATAATTTTATAATTATTTACATATATATATTTATAATTATAACTATAAGTAAATATTTTTATAAATATTTTTATATAATTATAAATATATATATATATAATTATAATATATGTATCTATTATAATTTTATAATTATTTAAATATATATATAATTATAATTATAAATAAATATATTTAAAAAGTATTTATATATAATTAAAATTTTATAATTATAAATATAATAACTATATTTATTATTTAAATATATTTATTTTAATTTTATAAGTATTTATGAGAATAGATTCATATGGGTATAACATGAATGAATCATATACCTAGTAAAGTATATAGATAATAAAAAATGAGTCACCACATATGGACAACATGAATAATAATAATAATAATAATAAGGGTGTAATGTATAAATGAACATTAAATCATAATGTGTAGAGACTCAAGTTTTCTGGATTTTGAAATTCGAACAGAAATTTAGATTTTTATCCTCGAGTTCTCATGAGTGGTAAAATGATCATTTTACCATAGAAGATGGCCTCTGATATTTTTTTACCACTCTGTTGGTCCCGAAATATGGTGTTTACCCTAGGACAAGAGTTTGATGGAATTTCAAGAAGTTGGAGTTTTGGATGAATATTTAATATTTAATTTATTAAATATTAAAATAGTCGGTTGGTTTCGGATGTCTGTATCTTTCTAACGGAGCATTGGATTGAGATTATGACTCCTCAGTTAAGTCCAGAATGGGGGTTATTGCCTAGGTGAGGTATTAACTTACTTTGGGTTCCAGGACTCAGGATGGGTGTTAAATGTGTGATTAATTAATTAATTAATTAAATTAAAAGAGTCTCCCCCCCCCCATTTGGGTTTCCCACACACTGCATGAGAGGGTAGGGTCTTCTCCCTTATGCACAATGGTCGGATTGAAGGGTAGGGGAAGGATATGTTATCGGACTTCATTCTTGGAATAGATTGGGGCCAGATCGAGGTGCAGCAGCTTCTGGGAGTGGATTTGGACTCGAAGCTTCGGTGTTTACGCCATGAGGTAGGCCAGTTTTGATATTTATGCCCCAAATACACATAGATGAATTTTTTCAAGTTTTAAGGCCTTATTATGGATACTAAGGACCCCATGGGGGTCTATCTATGCTTATTTGGGGAAAATAGGGGGTTCGGGGGAGTTGTAGGGATTTCCCGTTCAGAAATCTTGACAACATGGTGTGTGTTTCTATGAGCACATGTTGTGTGTTCTTTCAGTTCAGGGAAGAGGAAATTTTTATAAGTACACATCATGTACTCTAAGTACGCATCATTTGTTAGTACATGGTCATGTGTCCATCCGTGTAAAAAAAGAACACGAAAAGATGGTTTTTGGAAAGTACACATCATGTACTTTAAGTACATGCCATGTAGTATTACACAGGCAGACCCCATTTCACTCTTTCCATGTAAAAGTGCATGGATAAGAGGATGGATTAGAGTACACATCGTGTACTCTAAATTACAGGCCCAATACTTTTTCCAGCTTAGAGGCTTTGGGTATTTTGTGCCCTGGAAGTCAGAATTGGGTGTATGAGTAGTCCATTCTAAGTGTTTTTTCACGTATATTGCAATGGTGGTATCCTTTTGATATATAAAGGTCATATAAAAGGTGTTTTAGAAAAATTGGGTTTATAAGGAAGATTTTTTTTTAGTTTTGGATTCAGAATCCTTTAGTGGGTTGGGTTTTGAACTGGGAGACCAGGGTGAGGGTTATGAGATCAGTGTTTGATCTGGAATGAGCATACCATGGTGTTTTGTATGAGTTTTCTTGGATGAATCCTATAATATATGATTTTAGTAATATCTCTGGGATTATCTTGGTTTTCCTTGTGAATCAGGATTAGTGACTCATGGTTAAAGTAGTTGAGGTTTAGATCCTACATTTGAGGATCAAGTTGGATGGATCCTTTGAAGCTAGGTTGACACCATAGGATTATAGTTACTAGTGTTGTTGTGGTGCTCAGTTGAGTATGATTTACTCTTGATGATTCCCTTGGATGGAAGTTTTCTAGTTAAGTGATCATTGTATGTCATGTTTGACGGTTGAGAATGCCTATATGGCATAAGATTTGTAAGAACCCGGTTCTTACTTTAAGGTACGGGTTTCTTTTTTTCATTTTGTTTTGGGCTGTTTTTGAGAAAATAGGTAACACTAGCTAAGTTATGAACTAAACGGAGCAATTTTGGAAATTTCCAAGGCACACTCCATGTACTTCTAAGTACACATCATGTACTGTAGTTGTGTGTGAAGGTCATACATGGCATGTAGGCATGTTGGCTAGGTATAAATATTTTAGCAAGTACACGCCATGTCCTATTTTTACATGTCATGTACTATTTGTATACGTTGTGTAGAGGGGCCGTGTATGGGTATAAACATGGAATGTTGGGGATGTCGTCTAGGTAGATAAGTACACACCATGTACCCCCAGGTACACACTATGTTGTTATGTCGGCAAGTCGGAAAAGTAGGCCAGTCATCTTTAGAACAGTTAAAGAACCCACACAACATGTAGTCCTAATTACACACCGTGTATTTATGTTTTTTTTTCTAAAATGCACAATAGACTTGTTTTGAGGAAGAAAATAAATCCCTCAATGGGTTTGAGTGAGGAGAGCCAGTCAGAGCTCATTTTTTCTCTCGATCATCCGTCCGAACTTCGTTTCAATCGTTGTTAGATGCATTGGAACCCCTTCAATAAGACCTTTATTCATCTTGAGTCGTTTTCTTTTATTCCTCCTCTCAACCAAGTTATAGGTGTTTGATCATTATTTCTTGTTTTGTAGATCTACCATGTTTTAGACCAAATTAGAATCTGATTCCATAGGAGTACCATCGTACTAGTTAGAGGTAGGTGGTGCATACCTTTTTTGTGTTTTCGTGGTCATTTGGGTGGCGCAGCCTTTGGTGCATCTTTGGGTATTTTGAGCGAGACCCCGTTTTAATTTTTTTGCATATTTAATTGCATGTTAGACCTGTGGGATGTCATTGGGCAGGCCCTATACCTGAATTTCTTGAGCAAGGTCGGGTGAGAGGTCATTGCTCATTTGGGGAATTTTGGCCAGGGGTTCCAAAATGGTTTAAAATGAATTTGTTTTTATTAAACTGGTGAGTTTAATTTTTTAAATCATGATATGAATTGTTAGAGGAATTCAAGACCTTGGTGTTGGTATGGGACAACACCTAGCTAGTACAATTCAACTGTTTAGTTTGTCTTGGTTGTTTAAAGTATTTCATTATGATTATATACGTGATACATGTTATTGCATATGCTGGAACCCTTAAAGTTATATTGGGTGTGGCCCGGATATTATTGAGTGATATTGATCACTGGTTGGTCTTGGCCTGAATTACATTGGGTGGTTTTGACCACGGGATTGGGTGTCATGGACGTTGGCTTGAGGCAGTGTGACTTTCAGGTTGGGCATGGATCAGGTTACTTGGATGGAAAGACCATCGGACTTGAGCGACATGGTCACAGGAACACGAGGTGTTAGAGATGTTATGGCTAGGGTTCTGTATTTGGTGATTATCGCTCACCCTTGGGTCATGTGCACATAGATGACTCTGTGATGAGTTGGTTTTGACCGTTCGTGTGGGTAGAGGACCCCATAGTTGCGGTTAGGTGATTATGGTTGGAGGTGCTTGTCGTGGAAGCCATGTGGAAGGTGAGGATCCTTCAAATTGTTTGGGAGTGCCTACGGGATGTCGTTATTTGAGAAACGAGGTGTCATGAGGCACATGGTGTCGGGTTACTATTGCTTGGGAGGTGAGGAGCCTTCGGTACTTGAGACATGAGGTGTCAGGAGGCACTTGGTGCCGGGTTACTATTGCTTGGTCATGCCTATGGGATGTTTGTACTTGAGACACAAGGTGTCAGGAGGCACATGGTGTCGGGTTACTATTTATTGGGTGTGCATTTGGGATATCGGTACTCAAGACACGCGGTGTCAGGTTCCACTTGGTGTCGGGTTACGTGACTGAGATTCCGGCATTGGCCGAAGTAGGTGACACTCCATGGTGGTTGTTGAGCACCATTGGAGGTTTTGTTTACTTTGTGCATCGTACTTATTACTTTTATTATATATTCATGACTTCTTAAACACTTATATTAGGTACACACCATTGGGTGGTATCCTATTGAGATTCTTCTCACACCCTACACGGGCCCTTTGAGACATGTGGAGACTTTATGTCTTTACGTACAAGTAAAGGATCAACTTCAGGAGTTAGATTGTAGTGTTTTTTGGCATGGAGACTGGTATGGAACTTGTGGTCGTGCCTAGCTGGAGTTTACTTTATTAGCTTTCATTTTTATATCATCATGCTTACTTTTTTTTGTAGATAATGTTGGTTTTCCGTGGGTGTCACTGATTATTGATGTGTATGACCTGTTTGGATGCATGCTTTTTTGTTTCAGTAGTTGTTAAAAAATTTTGCTGGCATGAAGTATTGTTTACTTTCTACTGTAGTTGTTTATATTTATTTCTTTCGATGTTTATTTATATTGATTGTTCTACGAGTATGGTTCGAGTCTGCAGAGTCATCTATTTCCACTGCATGTTTATTTATTATACTTAGACCAGTACCATTTTATTTCTCCAAGAGGATATATCCTCCCCACTATACCTATTTACACCCTCACTACTAGTTGGAATCCTTTGGCGTTTGGGGAGGTGCGCTTAAGGTAGTAACACCTGACCCGTTTAGCACTATTCAGGTGGTTGTTTGGGTCCAGGACATGACAAAGGGGTATTAGAGGTGTTCTTGGTAGGAATTTTGTAGCAGTGTTTTTTTGTCTACTAATTATATTGAGACTTATATTTTTATTTTTTATGGTTTAATATTTGGTATATGGTATACTGGAGATATTTTGTTATTATAATTGGTTTTCTAGCTTGTTCTTGGGTGCCTACAACCCCAGGTATAAGGGATGGACCAAGTTACCTTGGGTGGGAATTTATATTTTTCTTTTTCTTAGATTGTAGTTTATATGATTTCCACCTCAGTGGATCACTTGGGGTGTGATATTATTGGTTGTGATATGTGACCCTTAACTTGGTGCAGTAATGTATAATTGAACCTTGGCCCGGTATGGTAAGGCGTGTTTGATTGTTTTTTTGATAGGCACATTTTTAGGGTATTTCAATTTCATAACTACACTCATGCTTTGTGAAGTGATAATACCATGTGAATAATATCAACTTCCATTATTTGAATGATTTTGAAATGTGATAGGTGAAATTCCTAATAAAATTTCTAGTTTATTTCAAAGTACTATTCCATGCTTTATATATTGTGAATTGCATGTGGCAGGATATTTGGATCTGGTTCTTGTATGAGCAGGCGGGTACTATGGTTGAGGTGATTTTGGTCATCAGGATTGGGTGACTAGGTCGTCGGTTTGAGGCAACGGTGGTTGTCAGGATGGGAATGGCCTGAGGTACTTTTGATACTTGGCTCTATTGAGGGTGGTTAAGGAGGCCATGAGGTCAGGATGCCGTGGGGCATGGTTGCAGTGGGGAAGAATAAGGGTAGTTGTTATGCACTGCTTATTTACTACTTTATTTATCTGTGTTATATATATACATTATTATATATATATATATATATTTTTATGTATGTGGGTTGTCTGACCATTTATGGTATTCAGCGGGTTCCTCCTAGATGGCTTGATGGAACGTCAGGCAGGTGATGGTATAGTGTCGCAGGAGCATGATCAGGTTCAAAATACTGAGGGATAGGTTTCTCTGGGATGCTCTGGAAGAGGGGAAAAACACTGGGTTTCATGGGATATGATGGCACGACCGATCCAGGTGGGGGGATCAATGTCAAGATTTTGAGGGACACTCTCAGGGGCATGAACACCAAACTTACATGGGATATCGTGGAGGGGTGTAATCTCTAGGGGAGGATGATGAGGGATAGAGTTGACAACAACATGGAGATGGTTAGAATGCGGGGATCTCATCTTTGAAAATCGGTTGTCCCTTTGATCCCGAGCCTCTAATACCACTCTCAGTGGATTGTGGGGGAGGAAAAACTTTCATTCTGGAAACAGAACTGGGGCAGCTCGGTGTTGTTCTTCCAGGAGTGCCCAGTTCCTTTGATTACCTTCATGGACGTGAGTATGCACCCTAACTTCATAAATGTTGTGCTAGACGAGGGCTAGAAAGAAATATTTGACTCCATTATCCTCACCTCGGAACCGGATCAGTGTGTCTTCACCCCCTCGCTGTCCGGGAAGTTTAACACTAAGGAATTTCGAGAGATCTCAACACCCTTGGTGCAGCTGGAAAACTGAAATGATATGATATGGTGTAGAAAAATCCCAACAAAATTTAATTTTCTTCTGTGGAGGATCAGGAACTCCACGATCCTGTCTGATGAAGGTATCAAAAAATGGGTATCAATCTTGCCTCCTGGTGTTAGTGCTGCAATTTCAATCGGGAAGAAAGCACCACCCATATCTTCTTTGAAGGTGCATGAGCACAAGAGGTTTGGTCTTTCTTTGGGGGCTCCCTCACAGCTTCATCCCCAGGGCTGCGGCCCATGTCGTTTCTGGAGAGTTGGTTCCAGGGGACTCCAGATAGAGGCCCTGAGAGGGCGGCGAGGACCATCATCCTCATCGCCGGGTGCTAGTACCTATGGCAGGCTCGCAATAAGGGGAGATTTGAGGGGTCACTCTCTACAGGTCGGTCCATCATCATGAGAACCAGGATGCTGCGTATCGACTGGGTCACCCTTTTTGATAATTGGCGTGATGCTCCATCCATGTGGTTTCTTCAGGATCCTCTGCCCTCTTATTCGGCCATCCCTCCAGCAAATGGAGCACGGTGGTGGTGGATCAAGTGGTCTCCTCCTATTGAAGGTTTGAACTTGAACTCGGATGGTTCATGCATTAAGAGGGACATGCGGGGAGGTGGAGTGGTTTGAAATTCAGAAGGGAGTGTGTTCCTGGACTTCACATCCCATTATGGCGATGGTAGTGCTCTTCAGGTGAAGGCCCATGAGGTTCTCTAAGGGCTCAAGTTATGCAAACAGAAAGGTATTTCACTCTCTGAAGTGGAAACAGACTCAAGGAATCTTTACAATTCTATGACGGGTAGAATCCCTACTCCTTGGGCAGTGTCTTACACAATCCGGAAGTGCAACCAACTCCTTGACAGCAGGATTATGATCACTCACACGTGGAGAGAGGGGAACAAGGTTGAAGATTACTTGGCATCCTTGGGTGTCCCGGGTTCAAAAGAGATTTTCCTCCTTAATGCAGTTACTCTCAAAACGAAAGGGATTAATCTAATTTGAGGCGAGACCCTCAGGCTCCATTATTTTAGGGTCCAGTAATCCAGGGATTCTCCCACTCCCTTCTATCCCTCTCCCTATCCCCCTCACTCTTCCTCCCCCCCCCCTCTTGTTTTCTCATTTTCCTTGCTTTTGGGTCCTCCTCTTTGAATAAATATAAAGAAGGATTGAGGGATAGGAAGAGCATGAGAAGTAGCTACAGAATCAGGGAAAGGATCAAGTTCAGGATCCAGTGAAGATAGATAAGATGCTAGGTTTGGCAGTATTCGAGTTGTGGCTCGATGATTAGCTCTGATATAGTCTGGTGCGTGACTTGCAGGGGATCGATAGTGGCGTGAAGGGTACAGATCCCTCTATGGAATATCTGACGTGGGAGTTCCAGTCACAGCACCCACCGCTTGTTCAAGGTGAGGGTGGTCTATAGGTGGCTGAGAAATGGATAGAGAGAATGAAAATGATCTTTGAGCAACTGGAGACACCTCCAGGGTGGAGGGTCAAGCTAGCGATATACATGCTGAGAGGACCGGTGAAACGTTGGTGGGATGTGTAGGTTCAGGGTCTCAGACACGAGGGAATAGCATATAAAGACTTCAAGGACAGGTTCTTCGAGAACTTTTTCCCATAGATGCTGAGATTAGAGAGATATCGGAAGTTTTTAAGCCTTCAGCAGAGTGACATGTCTGTCATGGACTATGTAGTTACCTTCACTGAACTGTCTCACTCTGCACCTGGTATGGTAAGCGATGACACCTTGAGGGTGAGGCGCTTTAAAGATGACTTACAAAACACCATACGGGTGCAGGTAAACATCTTTTGACTTTTCTTGTTCTTAGAGGCAGTGAATTAGGAACTCATAGCTAAGGGAAACTTGACGGATAGGTCTCACGTGGGCTGGTAGGTGACTTTAGGTGATGGTTCAGATAGAAGGAAATGAGGTCGGTATGAGTTCCAGTAGGGCGGGCAGGCCAAGGATTTAGCTAGACCACCACGTATTAGTTCATCAGTGGTTTTCTTTTAGTGTGGATAGCTAGGTCATGTCTGGAATCAGTGAGAAAAGTATCCAAAGGAGTTCTGAGCATGTGGAAAGGTCAGGAATCTCGAGAGATTATGCAAAAAATCTTCTCATACGGCTGGTAATCAGGGACCAGGATAGATTGTGTCATCTGGATTTAGTTCAGGTTTGGTACCAGGAGAGGGTATCCGAGTTTCAACAGCACGTGGAGGAAACAGTAGAGATAGTGGCACCCAACTGAGGGGTTAGTGGCCGACGACTGGTGCAGTACTATAGAGAGGACAGGCTTCAGGAAGTTGTGTGTCAGGTCAGGTGCACACTATGGAGCTACTAGGGGCTGAGTAGTCTAGTGAGCTGATGATAGTCATAGGTACATTACGGGCGTGGCTGTAGTTACTTTACTTTTTCATTTTCTCATGGCCTATTTAGACATGTCTATTTGAGTGCACAAGGTGCGCATGATATATGTGGACTGACTAGATACTGGTCAGTGGTATTGGAACCATTTCGGATGCATGATATATTTATATATATATATGTGAGATGTGTGGAATCAGGGTCATGGGTTACTTGAGGTTCCTTGGACATCGGGGCATCGAGGATGCAGGTTACTTGAGGTGTTGTGGGCATTGGGACATCGAGGATGTGGGTTACTTGAGGTGTTATGCACTAGGTTCTTTTTGATAATCCATGGGATTCAGGACCTCATGGTGGTAGACACTGATGTGATGCGGGATACATTTGGGTGTCAAGAATGACACGGGAGCACCAAATGAGGTACAGGGGTAATGATGAATCCCGAGAGAACCGTGAGTCCGAAAATAGGTTAGTGAACCTTTACTTGAATTGAGTTTTGGTATGTTGTTGTCATGAAATGTTTTCTTCACCACCCTTAGAAGGGAAATTCGGGGATGAATTTCTTTAAGGGGGGAAGTTTGTAAGAACCTGGTTCTTACTTTAAGGTATGAGTTTCCTTTTTTCATTCTGTTTTGGGTTTTTTTTGAGAAAACAGGTAACACTGGCTAAGTTCTAAACTAAACTGGGCAATTTTGAAAATTTCCAAGGTATATGTCGTGTACTTCTAAGTACACTCCGTGTACTGTAGCCATGTGTGAAGGCCATACATGGCATGTAATCCTGTTGGACGGGTAGAAATATTTTAGCAAGTACACATCGTGTACTATTAGTACATGTTGTGTAGAGGGGCCATGTATGGGGATATACATGGCATGTAGGGGATTTCGTTTGGGCACATGAGCCTTAGCCTAGTTGGTGAGGACTCCTTAAGTGAATCCACGAGACCCAGGTCCAAAACCAGGTAGAGGCATAATTCTAGTACTATAGAAGGTATTGTAGAAGTATTGTAGCAGGACTGTAGCAGTACTGTTTAGGTATTGTAGTAAGTATTGTAGTAGTTACTGTTTGGTACTGTAGTATCCAGAACTATTCACCTTGGGCCACCGGTTTGGGATTAGAGTCATTGAAGCCTACGGGCCACCCAGTCCTACGAGTCAGTAAAGATTTCAGGCCACCTTTAAGTCCTTCGGGCCACCTTAAGGCCTTCAGCCACATAATCAGTGAAATTTCCCCAAACAGACTCTACAAAAAAGAAGCAGACCCAGAGGAGGATTTGGATAAATTGCACTCACCATAGTAGATCCAAATGGATTTCGAAGAATGAGAGGGTATGGCTACACCATCGGGGCCAGCCTATGCTTGCACGGAAAGCCTATCCAGACGGCCATGAGAAGGTGGAGAGATATCATCACGATGCATATGCTGGGGAGGGGTAGTTCCTTGTAGTTATAGTCTGGTTTAATTCCCTAAGACCTTCGGGTCATGTAATCTCTTAAGCCTACAAGCCATGTAATCTTTAATTCTACGGTCCTTTTAAGTGTTCCCCCTCATCCCTTGAAAGAGGAGTTATCAAAAATCAATAAAAACAAAGGCCTTCGGGCCATTCAGGCATGTCGGCTGGGTAGAGAAGTACATGTCGTGTATCCTCGGGTAAACACCATGTAGTTATGTTAGCAAATCAGCAAATAGGCCAGCCTTCTTTGGAATAGTTAAAGAACCCACATGGATTTTAGTCCTAATTACATACCATGTATTTATGTTTTTCTTCACTAAAACAGTAAGTAGCATCGTATTGAGGTAGAAACCCAAACCCTCAATGGGTTTGAGTGAGGTGAGTTGGCCAGAGCTCATTTTTTCTCTCTATTGTCCATCCAAACTCTATTTTGATCACCATAAGATGGGTTGGAACCCCTTTGGTAAGACCTTGATTCCTCTTGATCTGTTTTCTTTGATTTCTCTTCTCGACCAAGTTATAGGGGTTTGAGAGTTATTGCTCGTTTTGTAGATCTACCGTGTTTTAGATCGAATTAGAAGCTGATACCAGAGGAGGATCATCATACTAGTTTGAGGTAGGTGTTTCATACCTTTTTTGTGTTTTTGTGGTCATTTTTGTGGTGTGGCCTTTGGTGTGTCTTAGGGTATTTTGAGAGAGACCCTGTTTTAATTGTTGTTGCATATTAAATTGCTTGTTAGACCTATGGGATGCCGTTGGGCATGCCCTATACCTGAATTTCTTGAGCTAGGTCAGGTGAGAGGTTGTTTCTCATTTGGGGCATTTTGGATGGGGGTGACAAAATGGTTTAAAATGAATTTTTTTATTAAACTACTGAGTTTAATTTGTTAAAGCATGATATGAATTGTTAGAGGAATTCAAGACCACAGTGCTGGTATGGGATAGCACCTGGCTAGTGCAATTCAACTGTTTAGTTTTTCTTTCCTATTTAAATTATTTCATTGTGATTATATATGTGATACATGTTATTGCATATGTTGGAACCCTTGGGGTTGTGTTGGTCATGGCCTGGATATTCTTGAGTGATGTTGATCACAGGTTGGGTTTGACCCAGATTACATTGGGTGGTTTTGACCATGGGATTGAGCGTCATGGATGTCGGCTTGAGGTAGTGTGACTATCAGGTTAGGCATGGCCTGGGTTACTTGGATAGAGAGACCATCAGACTTGAGTGAGATGGTTGCAGGGACACAAGGTTTCAGAGATGTTATGGCTATGGTTCTGTATTTGGTGATTACCGCTCACCCAGGACTTTGGTTCGTGTGCACATAGATGACTCCATTATGAGGTGGTTTTGACCGCTCATGTGGGTAGAGGCCCTCGTAGTTGCAGTTAGTTTATTATGGTTGGGGTGCTTTCTTTTAAAGCCACTTGGAAGGTGAGGAGCCTTCATATTGTTTGGTCATGCCTACGGGATGTCAGTAGTTGAGACACGAGGTGTCAGGAGGCACATGGTACCAGGTTACTATTTCTTGGGAGGTGAGGAGCCTTCAGTACTTGATACACGAGGTGTCAGGAGGCACTTGGTGCTGAGTTCATATTACTTGGGCATGCCTATAGGATGTCAATACTTGATACACAAGGTGCCAAGAGGCACATGGTGCTAGGTTACTATTTCTTGGGCGTGCCTTCAGAACATTAGTACTCGAGACACGCAGTGTCAGGTGGAACTTGGTACCATGTTATGTGACTGAGATTCCGGTGTTGGCCGAAACAGGTGACACTCCATGGTGGATGTTGAGCATCAGTGGAGGTTGTGTTTACTTTGTTCATCGTACTACTTACTTTTCTTATAGATACATGACTGCTTAAACACTTATATTAGGCACGCACCATTGGGTGGTATCCTACTAATATTTGTCTCACACCCTACAAAGGCCCTTCGGGGTGCATGTAAACTTTATGTCTTTAAGTACATGTAAAGGATCAGCTTCTAAATATGGATTGCAGTGTTGTTAGTATGGAGACTGGTATGGACCTTGAGGTCATTCCTAGCTGGAGTTTACTTTGTTAGCTTTCATTTTTGTATCAGCATGCTTAATTTGTTTTGTAGCTATTGTTGGTTATCCATGGGCGCCACTACTTATTGATGTGTATAACCTATTTGAATTCATTCTTTGTCGTTTCAGTAGTTGTTACAATTTTTTTATGACATGTAGTATTGTTTACTTTTTTCTGTAGTTTTTTATCTTTATTGCTTCCACTGTTTATTTCTATTGATTGTGCTTCCGCTCTGCGAGTCTGGTTCGAGTCTGATGAGTCATCTATTTCTACTGCATGTTTATTTATTATACTTGAACCAGTACTATTTTATTCCTCCAAGAGGGTATAGCCTCCCCACTATACCTTTTTATACCCTCTCTTCTAGTTGGCAGCCTTTGGCATTTGGAAAGGTGTGCCTAAGGTAGTAACACCCGACCCGTTTAGCACTGTTCGGGTGGCTATTTGGGTCTAGGACGTTACATGATTGATTCTAGATGCCTTGGTGGCATGTCATTGATCAAGGATCTATTGGAGGACATTGAGGACCACTTGAGTATGTTTTCTATGTTAGGGATTGGACTGAGATTTTGGTGGTCACCAAGGTTTAGGAATGATTCCCTTGCTTGAGGGATAGTTCTGAGGATCCAAGGGGGTACCTCTATCTATGTGTGTACCCTTAGGTTCATGTGTGGGCCTGATTGATAGGATATCCCTGAGCAGGTGCATGTGACAATGTAGTTTGGTTATGGGTGTTCCTTGGGACCCAGGATAATGTATGAGTTGATGGGGATAAGATGTTACTGGATGAGATGGATGTATAGCCATCCATTTTCATGTTTTACTTATTGAGGATGATACTTGTATTAATCCCGCGTGTTGGTTTGATATAGTTGTGTTTCCATTTTTTAGAACTCGGCTTACTGGTAGGGGCAGTTATGGTTAAGATAGATAGAAAGATAATCCACAGGTATGGTTCTTGATATCCATGATTAATATTGTTGGAATGAGTCTCTGTATAGATACTGGTAAAAGGTTTATGGTTTGATTGTTGTACTAAGGTTACAATAACATTGATTTATATTATTGAGTGTAGTGGATGTGACGTCACATGTATATGGTTTGGTGATGGACTGAGGCTCCAGGAAGGTGTAGTTTATATCTTGTTTTACGTTTCAAACTAATTCTATGGAAACCACTGATGTTATGTATGAAATGTTTGGGGATGGTTGGACATGGAATGTAACATCCCGGTTCCAGAAGTCACCCAAAGGAACCCCGTACCCGGTTGGTCACAAGGCCTCAAGCGCATTTCCCTAAACGCCAGAGGCTGCCGACTAGCAGCAAGGGCCTTGGGTGTGATATTGGGGAAACTATGCCCTCATTGGAAGAGTACACAGTGGAAGAAAAAAAATATATAGCAGCAGAAACCATAACCATCATACAAGAGTAAACGATAAACAATGGAAGACTAACAATAAACAATTGGAGCACGCATACATGTATATAAAATGATGCATGATACATATGTCTAGGAAAGCAGCCAAACAAGTCACAATGATGAATAAAATACTAAACCAAAGTGAAAAATAAAACAGGTAAAACTCCTCATCATCGCAATCCACGTCTTGGTCACGTGCTCTCCAGCTCCACAGAAAGTCAAGTACCTGAAGTAGAAGGGCACTTTCCCTTATCTATACCTACAACAACATAATCTGTTTGGGCCCAAAAGCATGACCCAAACAGGGTGTGAGACAAGGTCCCAATAGGAAACCACCCAAAGATCTGTGCCTAATAGTCAATGAATATATGGCAAGTAAAGTACAGTAAGCAGTAACAGTAAGAAGTAAATAGGATAAAACACAGTAGTAACAAACCTCAGTCTCTAGCATATAATCTACCAACAAGAAACAGCCACTCAAGCAAGTAGAACAAAAAGGTAACCTCTGGGTAGTTCTCACAGACTAACCCCTAAGGTTCAACCTACAAGTACTAGAAACCCTCTAGGAGGCACACACAGTCTCACCCCTCTGGTTCAGCTAAAATAATAGACTCTCTGAGGAAACACTCACCGTCAATTCCCCCTATAGTCTCGTATCGTACTAAAGGATCTCTGGGGAAGCACTCAACATCTATTCCCCCTGTGGCCCGTGTCAAGGAACTACAGACTCTCTGAGGAAGCACTCAACGTCAATTCACCATGTGGTCTTGCATTGTAAATTAAAGACACTCTAGTGAATCCCTTACATCCATTCTCCCTATGGTCCACTACACTAGGTTCTCACAGCCCTGTGTAAAATAAACATGCATAGTGCGTGTATCGGCCCAAGTAAACCTCAAGAACTACTTGGATATCATTTTAAGGCACAATAGCATAACAGTTCAACAGTTCCACTATCCTACAACTAGGCATGGCAACTGGAAAAACGCCGAGCTAGAAAAACAAGCATGAAAAAACATCCAGAGTACATTAAAAGAATTACCCTACACACAAGAAATTACCTCTACTCAAGCAATCAAGAAAAGAAGACAACAACAAGGGAAAAACAGGAAACACGCAATACCCCGTTCAAGGTTATTGGTGTAATTTGCACAAAATATTCATAGACTTCCTATAAAAAGGCACAAAACACCTACCTTAATGCTAGGAGAATGATATACGTGAACCACGATGACTGATTCTCCTTAGAACATCGAGGATCTGAGAAAACGTAAAAAACACTCAACCAACAATATCTTGAGAAAGAGGAGAAATTGGAAAACAATTCTCTAGGAGAAGGAAGAACTCACCACTGCGGTTCCAACGAAATCTACAGCGGTTGATTCGGAGCACGGATGGAGGCTCGGGAATCCGTAGAAGAATCGTGGTCGTACGGCTTACTCTCGAATGAAGAACATGAAGAAGGAGAGTGTTTTGTCTGTCAGGTGTGACCCCGGTCCGTTTAATGAAAAAAAAGAAAATAAACGGTGTGTACTTTTTGGGTACACGGTGTGTACTCTGTTTTTCCGTACTCTACTTTAAGCGGCTACCACATCGCCTCTACACACCGTGTGTGTGGCCCGGACACGACCAGCACATGGCCTGGCACAGCAAGGAAGTACACGGCGTGTACTCAGAAAGTACACGGCGTGTACTTCAAAAAATTTCCAAAAATCCCTCTTTTCCCAAAAACTCCAGGAAGAGAAAAAACATACCCGAAAACAAAGATCCGGGTTCTTACAAACTTTCCCCCTTAAAGAAATTCGTCCCTGAATTTCCCTAATGAGGCGGAGAAGAAGAAACCCCGAACAGCTTCGGCCACTATGATCATACATCGGCCTCCCTTTCCCAGGTCTCAACCTGTACTCGTCCATGATGCCATAGCACCCGTACTAGAGGAACAGATCGCCCACATAGAACCTTCGTACTGCAATTGAAAATCCGGATAGGATGATCCTCAAACGATGCATCCGCTTTGAGCTCAACCTCATCGAGCTGAAAGACATGAGATAGGTCTGAAAAGTAACGTCGAAGCTAAGAGATGTGGAAGACGTAGTGCATGGACGGGTACCTCTGAGGTAACTACAACCGATAGGCAACTGGACCAACTCTCTCCAATACCTCAAACGGTCCGACGTACCGTGGTGAAAGCTTACCCTGTCACTGAATCCTCTTGTGTCCCAACCTCAGTGCGACACACAGGAAAACCTGATCCCCGACCTCAAAATCCAGAGGTCGTCTCCGCTGATCAGCATAAGACTTCAGTCGAGACTGTGTTGTAGCCATCCTCTTCCAAATCAACTCTATCTTCTCTGAGGTCTCCTGAACTAGGAGAGTTCCCAATAAATATGCCTCTCCTGCCTCCAGCCAGCATAAAGTTGATCGGTATGGCCTACCGTAAAAATCCTCGTAAGTTTTCATCTGAATAGTCGCCTGAAAACTATTATTGTAGGTGAACTCCACCAGAGGGATATACTTCTCCCAAGAACTGCCAAAGTCTATAATTAAATCTCGGAGCATATCCTCAAGCGCCTGGATCGTACGCTCGGACTGGCCATCTTTCTGGGGATGGTATGTTGTACTTAGAAGTACCTGTGTACCCAGGGCCTTCTGAAGTCCCTTCCAGAACCGAGAAGTAAAGCGTGCATCCCTGTATGAAACAATGGAGTGGGGGACTCCATGCAGACGCACAATTTCTCAGATGTATATCCATCCAAGATCATCAACACTGAAGGTCTCCTTGATCGGTAAGAAGTGAGCAACCTTCGTAAGCCTGTCGACGACAACCCAAACAGCATCGTTCCTTCAAGGCGACCTCGGAAATCCAATCAAGAAGTCCATCATGACATCGTTCCATTTCCACTCCGGAATGGGTAACTGCTATAAAAGGCCTACTAGTCGTTGATGCTCCACCTTCACCTGTTGACAAGTAGAACACCGCAAGACGAAACCAGCAACATCCCTCTTCATACCTGGCCACTAGTACTGGAGATGAAGATCCTGATACATCTTGGTGACGCCAGGATGAACTTCCCAAACTAAGGAATGAAAATCCCACATCAGCTCCTCGCGTATGTCTGCTGGCACCCATACGCGTCCCTGGAAACGCAAGATCTCATCATCGCCCACTTTCCATTCAGTAAGAGGGTCATCTCCTGACACACTCTCCCGTAGGACTAAGCCTTATGAGTCTGATAGTTGCCTCATCCGTACTCGATCAAGAAGTGTAGAGGTAATAGTTACAGAAGATAGGAAAGTTTGTCCCTGTCTGTCATGCACCTCCAGATGCATCTCAGAGAACAGAGCCATAAGCTGCCACTCGCTGCTGGCCTCATGAACTGCCTAAATCTAAGTTCTCCTTCTCAACGCATCTGCCATTATGTTTCCCTTTCCCGACGTATAGGAAAGCTCTAAATCAAAATACTGAAGATACTCTAACCACCTACGCTATCTCAGATTCAGATCATGCTGAGTGAAGATGTACTTGAGACTCTTTTGGTCGGTGAAAACCACAAAGTGTTCTCCCATAAGGTAATGTCTCCAACAGCGTAAGGCATGAACAACCGCTGCCAACTCCAGATCGTACGTCGGGTAGTTCCTCTCATGTGGCCTCAATTGCCGAGACCCGTACGCAACAACTCCATCTCCCTGTATAAGAACAGTGCCCAGTCCAACACCTGAAGCATCATAGTAGACTGTATAACTCTTTCCTGGCTCTGGAAAGACTAGTATCAGTGCTGACGTCAACCTTCCCTTCAGCTCCTGAAAAGCTGACTCACAAGAATCTGATCATAAGAACATCGCCCCCTTCTTGGTCAGACCTGTCAAAGGTGCTTCTAGGCATGAAAATTCCTTAATAAAGCATCTGTAGTATCCATCCAACCCTAAGAAACTTCGTACCTCAAAAACGTTATTCGGATACTCCCAAGAAACTACAGCTCTCACTTTCTCTGGGTCCACGGATACTCTTGCCTCTAAGATGACATGTCCCAAGAAGTGAATCTGATCCATCCAAAAGTGGCACTTCGAGAGTTTAGGATAAATCCAATGCTCTCTCAGTGTACTCAAAATGATCTCAAGGTGGGTAGCATGGGCGTGTCGATTGTGAGAGTACACCAAGATATCGTACATGAAGACCACGACGAAGGAGTCCAAGTAAGGATGGAACACTCGGTTCATCAGTGCCATGAAAACTGCTGGTGCATTCGTGATACCTAAAGGCATAACCGTATAATCGTAGAGACCATACCTTCTCTTGAAGGCTGTCAGAGGTATATCTGATGGTCTAACCTGAAACTGATGATAACCGGACCTCAAATCAATCTTTGAGAACATGCGGGCTCCTTGAAGCTAATAGAAGAGATCATCAATCCTTGGAAAGGGATGTCGTTTCTTGACCTTCAATTGGTTAATCTTCTGATAATCCACACAGAGCCTAAGGGTACCGTCTGCCTTCTTCACAAACAGGGCAGGCGATCCCCAAGGAGAAGTACTGGGTCAGATGAAACCCTTTGCCTACAACTCCTCCAACTACTTCTTAAGCTCTTGTAACTCCGGTGTAGCCATCCTATAGAGAGGAATGGACACCAGTGTCGCTCCTGGAACGATCTCAAAAGAGAATTCTACCTCATACTCCGGAGGCAAACTTGAAAATTCCTCTGGAAAGACATCCCTGAAACGATCCACCACTGGAGGAAAGTCCAACTGTGAAGTCCCCTAGTCATCCAGATAAAGACTAGAAATTTGGGTCGTCACCCTTCTTATCCCATGATGCTTGAGTCTTGCTCGACTCACCTGAACATCCCATTCACCTCGATGAAGAAAAGATTCACCCTCTGGTGAAATGAAACTCACCCTGCGGTGATAACAGTCGACGACTGCCTGGAAGGGAACCAACCAGTCCATCCCAAGAATGACATCATAGCATGTCATCTCTAGGACATATAGATCCCATAAGAGATGATACCCTACAACCTCGAGAGGAAACTCTCTACACTGGCGTACACTAGATGTTATTTTCTCCAAAGGTGTGTCTAGTGTCAACAAGTCGGCAGAAGAAAAGACACAGAGCCCAAGGCTCTCCACAATAGCAATAGAGATAAATCTATGCGTAACACTAGTATAGAAAAGAGATGAAGATAAAACTGAGGCTACTAAGATCGTACCTCTAACTGTAGAAGTTCTGGGATCCTAGTCCTGATAGGTCTGCTCCACCGCAAAAGTCTGGCCTGTCCCGCGGCCCTGTAACCCTGCCTGACCACTCTGAGCTGATCCTCCCTGCTGACACTAAAAGACTAGTGACTGACCGCTACAACCTTGACTTCCACCTCATCCTGAACGGCCGAAAGAACTCCAGTTCCCCGACTGGTGAGAAACTGGTGGTGATTCTCCTAAACGAGGAGTCATAGAAGAACCCCCGTCACCAGATACGGGTGAGAAAACCTGGAAGAAACGCTGAAGGTGACCCATCTTTCCGCAAGATCGGCACTCCACTAGGTCTCTCTGGCACTATGTCCTCGTGTGCCCTTCCCTTCCACACTGGTAGCATACTACCTAGCTACCTGAATATGTATCTTACCTCCTCGGATCACCGCGCGTAGACTCCCTACAACACTTCCTGCTGTCAACTGGATGAATATTAGCTCTGGAAGCAAAACCACCCTGTCTTGTAGCTCCGAAGTCTCTCAGATTGTGCTCCGCAATTAGGGCATGGTTGAAAATGGAAGTGATGGAAGTCAACTGGAAGATATTCACCTATGAGCAGATCTCCCACCTGATACCATATTCAAATTTCCTCACCAAGAACACCCCACTTCCATCCCAGAGGGGTGTGAAACGTTGCAGCTCGGTGAAACGAGAGGAATACTCCATGACAGAAAGAGTACCCTACTCTAGACTCATGAATTCCCGGGCTCGATCGGCCCTCAGGGTCTCCGGGTAGAAGTAGTCGTAAAACACGCACTGGAACTCCTCTCAAGCCATAACCTGCTAATGACCCACCTTTGAGATCATGTCCCACCACCTCTTGGCAGAGTCTCATAGCATATAGGTGGCGAGATTGACTCGCCTCTCTGGAGGTGTTTCCAGATGCTCAAAGATAGTCATCATGGATTCCATCCATGACTCTGCAGCCTGTGGTCCTCCTTCCCCTGAGAAAGTAGGAGGATGCTGCTGCTAGAAAATCCGCACCAAGTCTGCCATAGTCATGGTAGGAGGCGGTGCTCCCTGAAATTTTTGCAGCATCCTCATAAATCCTTCCCAAAACTACACATCAGCGCCTGCAACTGGTACGACAGCCGGTGCCAAGGCTGGCATGATTGGAGGATCGGCAGGAAGTCCCCGATCATCCATATCTGGAATCTGGTCACAGCCTGACAACTGACGTACAACCGGAGGATGTATCGGAGGCATAGCTCTGAAAGATCAAAAGCATACCTTAGATCAGAAAAACAAGGACAGAGAACAAAGGAGTAAAAAACGGAAACAGGAGAAGGAAACACTCAAGATTTACAAAATATGACTACATGATGTGTATAAACTCTACACGGCGTGTACTTAACTTCGTTCCCCTGCCTGAGTCTCCTTACAAGGCTAACCCACATGGTCTTCTTAAACTGGGACAACACGGCGTGTTCCTTGTGGACACGGCGTGTAGTAGACAAGGTTTTAATGACCCGTGTTGTTAGTTACATGGTCGGTTACACGGCTGAGACTACATAGCATGTTCTGAACAAACACAGCATGTACTTGAAGATTTTTCCTGACCCGTATTGTTGGAAACACGGAAAAGTACACGGATGACTCTTACACGGCGTGTTCCTAACAAACAAGGCGTGTATAGAAGGAGAGATCACCGACCTGTGTTGTTTGTGACACGGCCGGGTACCTGGAACAAGACTACACGGCGTGTTCTTTACCAACATGGCGTGTTCTACTCGAGCTTCCCCGGCCCGTGTTGTTAGTGACATGACTGGGTACACAGCTTACTACTACACAGCGTGTACCTACCATACACGGCATGTTCCTGGAGATTTTTCACAACCCGTGTTTCTTGTCACACAGTCAGTGACACGGTTTTAAACTACACGGTGTGTATATATAAAGTACACGCTGTGTATTCTGGGTTTTTTTGGGCAGTAGCTCTGAAACTACACCAAAGCCCCGAAAACACTGAAAAACGAGAAAATAGGTTCCAACTTCCGATCTGTGAGGGCCCATACTCCCCACGAATCAAAGTTTGGCATCCAATACAGTCATATTTAAGGAAAAACGGTCAATGATTCACCAATTTCCGATTCAAGAGGGCCCATAACACCTCAAGAACCAAAATTTGGAATTCATTTAAACAAAGTACAATACAACAGTCCTCTACCAAACAGGAGAGATTCTATCAAATCATCTATCACAACATCATGCATAATCTACCCAAAGTCTATCACAATAACATGCAATTGCTAATGCACCCTAGATGGCATGACAAGAATGCATGACATGTGATTTCTAATAAGTTCTTATATGATGCATGAGATGGAATTCCCTCATCTCATCGGGTTGCGACGGAAATAGAACCATAATATAAACAACAATAACAACACAAGGCATGTGGATCACTCTAGGTGAAATCATATCAATCGTAAAATCTCAAAACTAGAAAACTGCAATAAATGAGGTAGTATGGCTTTTCCCTATACACGGGTTAGCTACTCCCGAGCACAGCTTAATAATAAGTACCAAATCCATCCTATCCCTGGATAAAGGATCCAAACAGTAAATCAAGAGAAAAGAAACCCTCTGATACCACTTTGTAACGTCATGGTTCTAGAAGCCACCCAAAGGCGCCCCGTACCCGGTTAGTCACAAGGCCTCAAGCGCATTTCCCCAAATGCCAGAGGCTGCCGACTAGCAGCGAGGGCCTTGGGTGTGATAGTGGGAAAACTATGCCCTCATTGGAAGAGTACACAGTGGAATAAAAACAAATAGATAGCAGCAGAAACCATAACCATCATATAAGAGTAAATGATAAACAGCGGAAGACTAATAGTAAACAACTGGAGCACGCACACATGTATATAAAATGATGCATGATACATATGTTTAGGAAATCAGCCAAACAAGTCACAATGCTGAATACAATAATAAACCAAAGTATAAAAGAAAATAGGTAAAACTCCTCAGCATCGCAAGCCACAGCTTGGTCTCGTGCTCTCCAGCTCCACAGCAAGTCAAGTACCTGAAGTAGAAGGGAACTTGCCCTTATCTATACCTCCAACAACATAATCTGTTTGGGCCCAAAATCATGACCCAAACAAGGTGTGAGACAAGGTCCCAATAGGCAACCACCCAAAGATCTGTGCCTAACAGTCAGTGAATATATGGCAGGTAAAGTACAATAAGTAGTAACAGTAAGTAGTAAACAGGATAAAACACAACAGTAACAAACCACAGTCTCTAGCATATAATCTACCAACAAGAAACAGTCACTCAATAAAGTAGAACAAAAAGGTAACCTATGGGTAGTTCTCACAACCTAACCCCTAAGGTTCAACCTACAAGTACTAGAAACCCTCTGGGAGGCACACACAGTCTCACCCCTCTGGTTCAGCTAAAATAATAGACTCTTTGAGGAAGCACTCACCGTCAATTCCCCCTTTAGTCTCGTATCGTACTAAAGGATCTCTGGGGAAGCACTCAACATCTATTCCCCCTATGTCCCACGTTGAGGAACTACAGACTCTCTGAGGAAGTACTCAACGTCAATTCCCCCTGTGATCTCACATCATAAATTAAAGACACTCTGGAGAATCCCTCACATCCATTCTCCCTATGGTCCACTATACTAGGTTCTCATAGCCCTGTGTAAAATAAACATGCATAGCACACGTATCGACCCAAGTAAACCTCAAGAACTACTTGGATATCATTCTAAGGCACAATAGCATAACATTTCAATAGTTCCACTATCCTACAACTAGGCATGGAAACTGGAAAAATGTCGAGATAGTAAAACAAGCATGGAAAAACATCCAGAGTACAATAAAAGAATTACCCTACACACAAGCAATTACCTCTACTCAAGAAATCAAGAAAATCATGAAATAACAAGGGAAAATAGGAAACATGCAATACCTCGTTTAAGGGTATTGGTGGAATTTGCACAAAATATTCACAGACTTCCTATGGAAAGGCACAAACCACCTACCTCGATGCTAGGATAATGATATATGTGAACCACGATGACTGATTCTCCTTAGAATGTCGAGGATCTGAGAAAATGTCAAAAAATCTCAACCAATGATATCTTGAGAAAGAAGATAAATTGGAAAACAAGGATCTAATAGAAGGAAGAACTATCCACTGTGGTTCCAACGCAATTTATGGTGGTTGATTCAGAGCATAGATGGAGGATCGGGAATCCAGAGAATAATCGCAGTTGTACGGGTCGCTCTCGGACAAAGAATCTGAAGAAAGAGAGTGTTCTGTCTGTTAGGCGTGACCCCAGTCCGTTTAATGAAAAAAAGAAAATACACGGCGTGTAATTTTGGGGTACACGGCATGTACTCTATTTTTCCATACTCCACTTTAAGCGGCCACCACATCGCCTCTACACACCGTGTGTGTGGCCCGAACACAGCCAGCATAAGGCCTGGCGCAGCAAGGAAGTACACGGCGTGCACTCAGAAAGTACACGGCGTGTACTTCAAAAAATTTCCAGAAATCCTTCTTTTCCCAAAAACTCCAGGAAGAGAAAAAACATACCCGAAAACGAAGATCCAGGTTCTTACATGGAATTCTGAGTCCCAGTTGTATTCATAGACTAATGATCCATGTTTTTTGGCATTTGATTAATGGTTTTAGGAGTTTGGAATGATGATCCACTCCCCAGTGCCCTATGGTTTTTGGGAGAAGGAATGACCCTCTTGAACCCAAGGGTATGTACATGGCATTCCATATCAAGGTTGGGATGGTCATACATAGCATTATGAGTCCCGATTGGATTTATGGACTGATGCTCTGTGTTTTCTGGATTGTGACCTAGTGTTTGGGATGGCCATACATGGCATACCGGATCCTAGTTAGACACTTTTACTGTGGCTCCTTGTTTGCTGACCAGTGACCTTTTTGAATTACGGTTATGATTCTAGATTGATTCTCTAGTAATGGTTAATTTTATAAATGTATGGTATGTGATGGGATGATGCTCTATTCACTATGGTTATGATACATGATATAGACATCATACTAAAGGTCTAGTCTTAGCAGTAATCTTGTACAGTAATGGGGACAGATGTGTCGTGGTTCCAAGTATGAGAAATGATGGGTTATGAGATCATGTTATTGGATTTCTTAGATTGGTATCCCATTTTACAATACTACCGAAGGATGGGTTTTTAGTTTTGTTAGGTTGGTTGAGGCCTCCTAGGGCATAGAGCCTGCAGGTTGTTTGGGATGCACGGTCCTTGAGATGGGCTTGTAGATATTCCGGCGTTGACCAAAGTAGGTATGGTTGATTGAGGTCTTGGAACTAAAGATCAATGATTGTTTATTTATATTTTGTTTTCCTATTTTATATCATCTAGGTTATACATATTTCATGAGCATGCACTTATGGTAGTAGTTTATAGGTCCACCGTTGGGAGTGGACTATTAATATGTATTTCTCACCCCCTATACCTACACCTTGGTGTGTGTACAGACCTTCTATATATTTTTAGGTTGATCACAGATGCACAATGGATAGGGAAGAGGCCCCATATTGCACGGTTGAGTGGGATGGTCATGTGGAGTCGACTGGTAGGGATGGAGCAGCTTGATAGGGTATTGGAGACCAAGTATGTGTTATGGATCAAAGTTGGTAGTATTTCCAGTTGTATTTACTTTTCAATTTTTATTTATTTTACATTGTATCATCCTAGTGGTTGATCATGGTTGTATGTATGACATGGTTTTTCAAACCTTTGCTGCAGTTTCATTTTATTACAGCATGTTTAGTTTCAGTTTATTTATTCTTCTACTTTATATGTTGTGTATGTGTTTGGTTATTTAGTTTTGGTTGTGCACTCTGATATGGGGGTATATTTTCCTCACAGTTTCACCTTTAGACCCCTACTGCTATTCGTCAGACTCTGGCATATGAGGAGTCGTGGTTTAGGTCTTGTGGTGAACTGGATCGGAGCACCGGTTTTGTAGATATCGGTTCGGGGCGTTACAAAATGGTATCAGAGGAGTTATTTTCCTATTATTTCACTATTTGGGGCTTGGTAGATAAGAGATATAGGAATTTTTTGGAGCTTATAATGGATATCGGGAAGGTGCGTTGTGAACACCTATTCTGGTAGGAAGTCCAAGTTACCAGGGACTAGGATTGATGTTTTGGATTTGTGATTTTGTGGTTGTATATGATTTTTGCTTCGAGCGACACACATGTTGTTTTGATTTTATGATTTATGATGGATTTTAGGCTCTTGTACCATTGGAAAGAGGCATGTGAGTTGGTTTTGACTCTTGGCCTGTAGAGGCAAGAAGCATATAATGCATCATGATAGGCACATAGGATCCCCATGTTTTAGTCTCACTAGTGTGTGATGTTACATATTTTCTTCTGATGGCTAGTTTTGTAGATCTACAGTGAGATACTCTGTGGTGGGGATATTGGTGTGATTTTTTGTGAATTTTTTTTAGTGACCTTAGTGGGTTATTATGGTATAAATTTAGGACTGTAGACCCCTTTTAGATGGTTTTGGTTGATTTTAGTAGTATGTCTGGGTCTTCCAAGGAGCGGTCTGATGTGTAGATGCTTGGAGAGGATGGACACCCTGGTTATGGTAATTTGGTCGGTATATGACATCTTTATGGTGTGGGAACCTATAGATGTTTGTTTTTTCTAGTTGATGTCATGTGATTATGAGATGGGTGCTTTTGGATTCCCCATGAGTTGTGACCTTCTATGTGTTGGCTTAGACCTAGGTTGTTGGACCTAGTGTCATGATGTGACACTTGATTGGTAGGGATAAGTGGGAGAGCCTAGTGTCCCTTTTAATGTGACTCCAGAGCAGGGGGTTAGGTTTGTTTCACTTTTTAGGGTGACCCATGGGTTGATTGAGATATGTTCCAGTTTTCAAAGGACATATGGGTGTTTTGGACTCTTGAAATTGGTGCATGAAGGGTGCAGTTGGGTTTGATGTTTAAGCTTGATGGATGCCTTTTTTTCAGATGGTGTTCTTGTGTGATGGTGTTTATTCTTAGTGGTTGATTTCGAGGGGGGGTTTGTCCAGTTACCTTTCCAAGAAATTGTTGTATAGGTGAGTTGATCCTAGTGACTTTGGGTTGGATTGACAACATAGAAAGTCCTTGAGTTTTCTTGGTTTTGTCTTGTGATCCAAGTGATTGTGAAATGTATATCATTGGATTCAGAGTAGTTTCTGTGTCTATATTCCACAAGGGAATGTGACGGTTATGTGATAGAGTAAACTTTTAGATTCAAGTGATGGTAATGGGTTGTATCGTTTGGTTTGTGGATTATACTTCACGATAGTGTATGAATGAGGTGCTATAGTTGTGCTGGTGGCCATGAGAAAGTTGAGGAATTATTGTGGGTGTGATGAGAGTCTTGTGGGCATGGTGACATGAGACCTTGGGATAGAACTGTGATGTTTTGTATGGATGATGTTTTGATGGTATTTTTCGATGACAACTTAGTATACTCACATTTTATAGATGATCATTCCCAATATCTTGACATCGTCCTAAGTATGATAAGAGAGCACTGGATTTATTCCATACTATATAGATGTTTCCTTGGGTTGATAAGGGGACTCTTATGAGGTTGTCCTCATGGAGAGGTGTGTTTGAAACCGCATGGTGGGGAGCGCACCATTAGCTTTCTATTAGTGAGGTCCCTATGATGGTTCACATATCAACGAATACTATGGGTGTTATTCTCGAATATTGGGAGTGTGCAATAGTAGTTGTTTGGTTTTGTTGCTCTGGTGGGAGCAAGGTGGCCATGTCTAGCTCCAGAGTTGGTCATGATTGGGGCATGGGTTGGGGAAAAGATGTTTGGTTATGAGTAAACGATAAAAATACCCCTATGATGGGAAGTACCATACCAGGTATGGTGGTGTGACCCTGGTGATAGTAGGGTCAAATATATAGTGAGGACCATGTCAAGTGGTTTGTAGACCGCTAAGAATGTGTTCTTAAAGGTGACTTCCACAATGGGAAGCATCGTGGATTGGAATCAATAAATTTGGGTTGAGTTCTATGGTGGGGAGCGCCATTAGTGTGATGATGAGTTTTAAATGGTGATATGGAATATAAATATATATATGTTTGTGTTTAATCATTATCCTAATAGTTTTTAAATGGTTCCAAGCGGTGGCTTAACCTTTGATGGGTTATACACCCTCTCTTCAATGTTATACTTAGAAACTTGGTTGAAATATTTGGGTAGAACGCAATAAGTTGAGCTTGTTTTGATTTCCAATGTGTGTCAGGATGTGTGGTTGAAATACCACCAAGTCTTCTCAAGGAAGAGAAGGTTTATAGTGGGGAGGTTGTAGAGAATCGAGTTTTCTATATTTTGAAATTTGAGCATAAATTTAAATTTTTGTCATCAGGTGCTCATGAGGGGTAAAATGGTCATTTTATCATATCATACAGCCTATGATAATTTTTATAACCACTCTGTTGGTCCCTGAGTATAGTGTTTACCCTAGGACAGGAGTTTGGTGTAATTTTGAGCATTTGGAGTTTTGGTCGAATATTTAATATTTAATTAATTTAATATTAAAATAGTCAGTCATTTTTGGGTTGATGTGTCTTTTGAACAAAGAATTAGATTGAAATTTTGGCTCTGTATTTGATTCTGGAATGGGGGCTATTTCTTAGGTGAGGTATTAACTAACTTATGGTTATGGGTCTCAGGACGAGTGTTAAATGGGTGATGAATTAATTAATTGAATTAAAAGAGTCGTCCCCCCATTTGGGGTTTCTACACATGTTAGGAGAGGTGTGGTTATTATCCCTCACACACGAAGATCGTATTAAAAATAATGTGGAAGTAGATTCTTTCATACTTCGTCCTTAGTGTAGATCGGGACCAGATCGAGGTGCAGTAGCTTCCGGGAGTGGAATTGGACCCGAAGCTTTGGCGTTTACACCACAAGGTAGGTCGGATTTAATATTTATGCCCAAAATCCCCATAGATTAATTTTTTTCAAGTTTTAATGCCTTATTATGACTACTAAGGACCCCATGGGAGTCGATATATGCTTATTTGGGGGAAAACGGGGGGTTCGAAGGGGTTGTGGGGATTTCCTGTTTGGAAATCCCAACAACACGGCATGTGGTTCTATGAACACATGTCATGTGTTCTTACTATTCATGGAAGAAGTAATTTTCAGAAGTACACGTCATGTGCTCTAAGTACACGTCGTGTGGAATTACATGGTTGTGTGTCCGACCATGTGAAAAGGAACACTGAAATATGGTTTTTGGAAAGTACACATCGTGTACTTTAAGTACATGCCATGTAGTATTACATAGGCAGAACCCATGTCACTTTGTCCATGTAAAAGTACATGTCCAGGAGGATGTATGAGAGTCCACGCCATGTAATCTAAATTACATTCCATTTACTTTTTCCATCTTATAGGCTTTGGGTATTTTGTGCCCTAGAATTCAGAATTGGGCATGTGAGTAGTCCATTCTGATCATTTTTTTATGCAGATCACAATAGTGAGATCCTTTTGACATATAGAGGTAATCTAAAAGGTTTTTTATACAAAAATTTTTTATAAGGAATATTTTCCTAGAGTATTGGATTTATAATCCTTTAGTGGGTTGGGTTTTGAGCTAGAAGACCAGGGTGAGGGTTGTGAGATTAGTGTTTGACCTAGCATGAGCATACCATGGTGTTTTAGATGGCGTTTCTTGGATTAATCCTAGAAGATAGAATTTTAGTAGTATCTCTAGGATGATCTTGGTTATAGTGACCCATTATTTATATACATTAATATTACTTCAAAATTGATGTATATTTATTACAAAATATAACAAAATAATGACAGGACCGTATAGGTATAGTGTCTTTAGAAACTGGGAAATATAAACAACTGGTTCATAAAACATCTACATTATCTCCCATTTATTTCATTATAACTAGACTTATTTTTGGAATATCATACTTAATACCCTTATTAATGACATGGGGAAAAGAAACATATAAAAGGGTGATCTCAAATTCTAATTAAGGGTAAACAAAGGAAATATCAATCATATCGTATTCATAAGAACATAACATTTGAAAATTTTATCCTGCATATAAAAGATCACAATATCATGTCATGGGATAAATCATAAAAGTGAAATATAATCCCAATAGTAAAAACATAAGACATGAAACTTTGTGGAATAAACACATAAACATAGAAAATCATTTCATATTAGTCAAGGCTCATTTCCAAGATCATCATAGCAGAAAAATTCCATTACTGAATCGAGTTCACTCCTCATTCCAGCCCTATATCATTTAACCAAATTTACTTTCTATTCCATCCATATCTATCTCATGAGATATAAATCTTTACCCAATGCATTATAGGGAGATATAGTTCCCACCCATCTCATAATGAAACCATTATTCCGTGTCCAAAAAAACATAAAAACATTTACCATAGCATAACCCATGTAATAAAATGGGTTTCTTAAACATCATTCCATCATAATTGATATAAAACAAATGGATTTCCTGAATAAAATTACATCATAAACAAAATAAAATCATGGTAATAAAATGGATAGAAATATAACCCTATTTAAATAGTGACATCTCAAATGGAAAATAATTTTGAGAAAACACTTGAAATTAATTCCAGAGGAAAATATCCTTTCTTTTTTTTTCAAAAAATATTTTCTTTTATCAAAATTAAAAGAAATTTAAAAGAAAATAATTTAGTTAAAAATAATCTTAAAATTATATAGAGTAATATTCATGTAAATAAGATTTCATAAAACCTTAAAAATACATTCATGTTGTATAATTTAAAAAAACATTATTCTCGTACTTTTTTCGAAAAGGTCAAAAAGTACGTCATACCAAGAATGACAAAAGATTCCATTCATACCATTTAGTAAAAATTCACAAATGGGTAAAATTGAATTTAAATAATTATAGAAATATATAAATAATATTTTGAAATATATATATTTAGGAAACATGGATGTGGATGATAAATATACCCCAGTAAATACTTACTAATAAACAATCTCATATAAAAATGAGATTTTCAAAGTTATCTCTTACCTTAGGTATGATATGTTTCGTATGTATCTAAAACTACTGTATAATAATTTAAATAATGTTACTGATTTATTATAGAATCAAAATAATTTTTATTATAACATTTATGATCATATTTTCATCTGTTTGTTAGTAGCATTTCATTGTTACTTGTTATTCTGGTATTAACTGCTTTATGTTCTTATATATGTTTTGTTGGATAAGATCTTATTAATATTTTTAGGTTATAGTTATATCATTTACATAATAGTTTTAGTATAATATATATCATATTTATTCATTCAATTCATTTATATAATCATGGTTTTAATAAAAAAATATGTAGAATGAATCACATCACACTGTGGAGACGGTAATCCATACGTACGCACGAGCGACGATATCATTCCCATAATTGTTGAATGGTATTGAAGTGGATAGTGTATAGTGTCTAAAAATTATTATAATGTTATAATAATCATATATAGTTATTATTTACACCATTATACCCATCCAAGTAAGGTGGTGGTGAAAAAAATATCACACCACAGCATGGAGACGGTAAGTCGTACGTACGCACGCACGGTGATTTCATTTTTCATAGGATGGATAGAAGGTGAAATAGGGTTGTTTCATATTTATAATAACATATCAGTACATTATTGATACTTATGTTATTAATTTATAATTAAAAAACTAAATAAGAGGAAGTATAATAAGAAAAAAAAATTGAAATGATTGGTAGAAGAGATTACATCTTCTTTGACGTGTCTCCTTTAAATTTCCTCTTAGGTCGCTAGAGTTGGTCTTTTTAGAAGACCAGAACCTATATAATTTAACTAGAAAAGTTGAGAAAATAAATGGTCATGGTTTGGACGAGCTTGGAGACACAAAATGGAGTGAATAGGAGAGGAAGGAGGTTTCCTTTTATAAGAGAGGAGAGGGGCACTTTAGAAAAATCTCAAAATATTAATTTATTATAAATTCAATTTCAATTAAAAATGGTCCAAAACTTATTTAATTTTAAGATAAGATGATTTTGGTACGAATAATCATAATCCAATAATTTTTATACAATTTTTGAATATTTTTTTATTCTTATCTTTTTTGTTTAACCCTTATTTTACCCTTTTTAATCTTACCGTGATATCATGTTATTTACACATTGTGGGTTAATTTAATTACTATATCATGTCAAAAGACCCAAAAAAAGTTATTTATAACATATTTGTACTTATATTAACTATTTGATTGAATATTAAATTTTTAGGAATTTTATATCATTTAATAAAATATTTTATGTTTTAAGTTATGAATTATGTCAATTGTGGACACTATTCATACTTGACTTTTTAAAAAAATCATAACAACCCGATTCCTTCAAACCAAATGCATTAACTTATCACAAGTATTTTAATGTAATCCAAAAAATTCTTGTATGGCATAAAAATTTTCAAATTAAATTTATTTTAATATTTATAAATTCATTTATTTGAATCTTTCATCAATGAGGTAATAACTACATCATAATTGTGTCGTAAATAAATATATTTATCTAGTGTATAAAAATTATAAATAAAATACAATGATTTAGAAAATATTTTTAGCTTTATAATGACTATTTATAGACATAGATATCAGTTATATAAACCTATATTAAAATCGATTTAGCAAAAGATATATGTTTATGTTATAATTATCTTTACTTCAAATTAATTCTTATAAAATGTCATTTTCACATCCATGTGAATCCATGGATTCCCAAAATCGACCCAAGAATTCCCATTGTCTAAAATATCTCATCCAATAAGATTAGGACATGTTTTAGGGTAGTTTTATACTATTAAATTATATATATTTTTACCCTTATTTACCATATTTACCCTTTAACCATGGTAAATAAAATAATTGTTGAAGTTACTATTCATAATGTCCAAAAATAAAAGGTACATATTCACATAATTTGGATATTCTGATTTTAAATATGGAATCCATTTTTCTAAATTCAAAATACATAATTTTCAGTAATTAATTTAAAATTATTCCTATTGTTGAAATGAGAAAACGGGTTTTAAAAGTTAAAACATTGCAAAAGATTGAAATGTTTTTACCTATAAATTCAATGTAAAATTAATGATAATTAAATAAATTATATTAAATGGTACAAATATATTCTATTTATACTTTAAAACCATTCAATATTATAATTTAACCATATAAATTATCTCAATAAAAAATGTTGTTTTTAATTAAAATTTAGCGTAGTTTTACTATTCATCAAAACATGAAAGTTATCAGAAAAATATCAGAAATTTATCCAAAGTAAATTTTTATATCTCTCTTCAAAATAAAATTTTTATGTTGTCATATAAAAATTATTAATGTGTCAAAATATTAATTTAAAATTGGTTTGTCATTCAAAGGTGTAAAAATTAACCTTTTAAAAAAAGTCCTTATGCATAAAATAGGGTTTTATTCATATCTTATGACTAAAATATCAATTGGATGCATATAAAAAATATTTTATTAAGTATATAACATATATATATCTCATTAATTTCATTACCAAAAGTAATTTACTCAAAAAAAATACAAATATCTAATTGATTTATATTTTTCATAAGTAATTAATAACTAATGAATTCATAATGCATTTTCATAAGTTAGTTATAATTATTCCCGCTAACCTAATGGCTAGTCTATAATGGTAATTTTATATTAATTTAATCTCATGGTTCTTTTAAACTCACAATTTCATGCAAAGAAAGATACTGAAGAATAAAAAATATTTAAATAAAATATTTCATAAAAACATCTAGGTGTTACATTCTACCCCCCTTAAACTGAATTTTACCCTAAAAATTCGTCACTTGAAAACAAATAGATGAGGATAAATCTCCCTCATCATATCCTCAAGTTCCCATGTAGCTTCTTTAAATTGGTGGTTCCTCCATAAGACTTTAACCAAACGAGTGGTCTTGTTCCGTAGAAATTTTTCATTACAATCCAGAATCTCTATCGGTTTTTCTTCATAAGAAAGATCTTTATCCAGTGTTATGAATTCTAAGCTTAGTACATGTGAAGGATCGAGTATGTAATTTCTTAGGAGAGATACATGGAACACATCATGAACTTTAGAGATATTTGGTGGAAGCTCCAATCGGTAAGCTACCTTCCCAACATGATCCAGTATTTCAAAAAGACCAATATACCTAGGACTCAGTTTGCCTTTCTTTCCAAATCTCATTACTCTCTTCCATGGAGATATTTGTAAGAACATCTTATCACCCACTTCAAACTCTAGGTATTTTCTTCGGTTTTCAGCATAACTTTTTTGTCAACTCTGAGATGCTATTATGTGTTGTTGAATAGATCTGAACTTTTATGCCATTTCATCATCAAGATCAGGTCCTAATAGATTTCTTCCCCCAACTTCATCCTAGCAAGTTGGAGTTATGTGATTCTTTCCATAGAGGGCTTCATAAGGATTCATCTAAATACTGGAGTGAAAGATATTATTGTAAAAAATTTCCACCAATGGTAGGTGCTGATCCCAACCACCTTTGAAATCCATAAAGCAAAATCTCAACATATCTTCCAGCGTTTTAATTTTCCTCTCATACTAACCATCTGTCTAAGGATGATAAGCAGTGCTAAAACTTAATTCTGTATCCAGAGCATATTGAAGGCTTCGCTGTAACTTTGAGGTAAACCTCATATCCTAATCAGATATAATGGAAAGTGGTACTTCATGTAATATTACCACTTTCTTTACATACATCCTGTCAATATGATCAAAAGAGAAATCCTCTATAATAGAAATGAAGTGTGTCGGCTTCATAATACGATCAATTATAACCCAGATAGCATTATTGCCTTTAGATGTTTTGGGAAGTCCAATGAAAAATTCCATAGTGATGTTTTCTCATTTACATTCTGGTGTGGGTAATGGTTGTAACATCTCCTTAGACTTCTGTCTCTCAGCCTTAACTTGCTGACAAACCAATCATCGAGAGACATATTCAGAAACATATCTTTTCATTCCATCCCACTAGAAGTACTCTTTCAGGTACATGTAAATATTTGTACTTACATGGTGTATACAGAATGAATAACTATGAGACTCATCCAATGGATCCTTCTTTAATTTTGGTATGGGAGGAATAAAAACCTGGTTCCTGAACCTTATCATTTCATCACCATCAAGGTTGAATTTAGGAACATTTCTCACCTTCTTTTGTAACTCTGCATCTTCCTTTTGTGCCTCTTTAATATTCACTTGTATAGATATTTGAAAAATCATTTTATAAAGATAATATTTCTCCCCTTCCATTAAAAATTAAAGATCCATCCTTTTAAAATCCATAAATATTGGATCTTTCATGATCCTCATCATAAATAAGCTAGCATGGTCTTTTTGACTAAAAGCATATGCCACCCTATTCACTTTCCCAGGGTGTTAATGTATTGAGCAGTCATAATCTTTAATCAACTCCAACCATCTTCTTTGGCGCATATTCAGCTCCTTTTGTGTGAAAATATACTTTAAACTTGTATGATCAGTATAAATATCACACCTTTCTCCATAAATATAATGCCTCCATATTTTTAATGCAGAGATTACCATAACTAACTCTAAATCATGAGTTGGGTAATTTTTCTTATGGATTTTCAACTGTCATGAGGTATAAACTATCACCATGTTATTTTTCATAAGAAAAAACCACATCCCCTTCTTGGATGCATCACTGTATATCACAAACCTTTATCCACTAAAAGGTAGTGTGGGCACAGGTATACTGTCTAACCTTCTTTTTATCTCTTTGAAATTCTCTTCAAATTCCTCTGTTCAAACAAACTTAACTCCTTTCTGAGTCAACTTGGTGAATGGATTATATAATTGTGAAAAAGATTTCACAAAACATCGATAATATCCATCCAAACCAAGAAAAATTTGGATCTCAGTTATTGTTGTGGGTCTCGACCATCTTTTAATAACCTATGTTTTTGCTGGATCCATAGATATCCCCTCTCTTGAAATTATGTGATCCAAAAATGAAACTTTTTGAAGCCAAAATTCACACTTGGTAAATTTGGCATAAAGCTTCTCCTTTCTCAAGATCTTTAGTACAATTCTCAAGTGATCATCATGTTCTTCCTTTCTCTTTGAATAGACAAGAATCTCATCTATAAAGACTACCACAAACCAATCAAAATAGTCTCTAAAGACTCTATTCATTAGATCCATGAAGATATTTGGGGCATTAGTAAGACCAAAAGGCATCACTATAAATTCATAGTGTTCATACCTTGTACAGAATGTCATATTTGGTATATCTTCCTTTTTTACCCTTAATCGATGATATCCTGAATGAAGATCAATCTTGTAAAAGTATTGAGCTCTGTTTATTTGGTCAAATAATTCATCAATGTGTGGGAGAGGATATTTTTTCTTGATAGTGATCTTTTTAAGTTCTCGATAATCAATGCAGAGTCTCATTGATCCATCTTTCTTCTTAAGAAACAGAACAGGTGCTCCCCAAGGTGATGCACAAGGGTGTATGAATCCCTTATCAAGATTATCTTGGAGTTTCTTCTTCAATTCCTGTAACTCAATTGGTTCCATTCTATAATGTGTCTTTGAAATAATCATATCACTCAGTATGAGTTCTATTGAAAAATCAACTTCAAAATTTGGTGGAAGACCTAGAAATTTCTTTAGAAAGACATCATCAAACTCTTGTACAATGGGAGTATTCTTAGTCATGAGTTTCTCCCCAACCATTTGAGATAAATAACCTTCATTTATTGGAATCAAGACCCATGATATGGAAGAAATTTATACTAGAATGTTATATTCATCCTTGCATCGATATATGATCATAGATTGATCTGGAATATGAAATGTGACTTACCTTCTTTGGAAATTGATATGATCTCCATATAAAGAAATCCAATCCATGCCAAGAATCACATCAAATTCCACTATAGGATGGATAACAAGATTTGCAGGAAGCACTTTCCCACAAACTTCAATCGGAGAAGAATTATAAACTTTTGATGAAACCGTTGTGCCATTAGAAGTTCTCACAACTAACTCAACATCTAATTGTTGAGGTAATATGGAGATACTCTTAGAAAATTCTTCAGAAATAAAAGAATTGGTAGATCAAGAATCAAATAAAACATTTTCTACTTTAGAGTAGATGGAAAGTGTACCTTTCACCACTTTATTATCGTACTCCACGTCACCGATAGTAATTACATGTGACTTTCCTTTTTCTTTGGCCTTAAGAGTTTTTTGACGTCGATCATAATCAATAACCCTTGTATAAGGGCATTTATTGGAATAATGCCCCATTTCCTTTCACTTGTAACATTGAAGTGTAAGAGGTGTATTCTATGTAGCCTTTTCTTTGTTCACATCATTAGACATATTTTTCCTATCACTTCGGCATTCAATTTCCTGATGACCTTATTTTCTACAATTAAAAAATTTTCTAGTCCCTTTAATACAATTCCCTCCATGTTTCTTTCTGCACTTTGAGCATAAGGGAAAACTCATCTTCTTTTCAGTGTGAACTTTAGATTTTCCCTTGAATTCCATTTTCCTCTTCTTATAAATCCCATATGACTAATGGGTTAATCCAATCTCCATCTCAATCTTGAGAGAAAATCAAACAATTTCCTCATAGCTATTGAAGTCCCTTATGAATAATTCCCTTTGGGGACTTGGTTTTAAGCCAATAAAGAATCAATCAATCTTACTCTCAGGTTGGATAATAATTCCAAAAGCGTACCTTGAAAGTCTTGTAAAATTTGCTTTGTAGGCACAAACGGATTCATCATCCTTTTTCTTAAGTTCAAGGAACTAATTCTCCATATTTGTTTAAAGAATGAGAGGAAATTACTTATTGAAAAATAATTTCTTGAACTCGTCACATTCCATGGACTCAATTTCATCTCTTTGCCTCATATTCTTGATAAGATCCCACCATTGATCAGCTTCAACTTCCAAAAGATATACTAATAAGATGATTTTATCATGTTTAAAACATTGTAGAATTGAAAATATCTTTTCAGTGGTACTTATCCATTGTTCAGCCACTAATAGATCAGAAGACCCGCTGAATGAAGGTGGACGATGCCTCATAAAGGATTCAACAAAATGTTGCTCCATCCTTTTCTCATTTGTAAGTTTGGTATGATTCATAGCTTAATAAAGTTGTGTTATCATGGATAAAAGATTTTTCATTCCATATCCTATAACATTTGGTTGCTCATGGGGACAATCATTGCATTTCCCATCGCATTCAGCATTAATGCAGTTCCTTCAAGTTCCAGCCATTGGCTAAAACCAAGAAGCATAGTGTGATCAACACTAATCATAATAGGAAAACCACATAATTAAGAATAAAATTTCAATTTAGGACACTTTATATTTTATCCAAGGTTATTCATGGTCATTTCTAAAACACTGGGATTATATCATATACTTAGACATGTCCTTAAGTATTTCTCATCCTAGTTTCCAAAGGTTAACTATACCTTTCCTCTGATGCCAACTATAACAACTCATTATTTACATACATTGATATTACTTCAGAATTTAATTATATTTATTACAACATATAATAAAACCATGATAGGACTATAGAGTTATAGTGTCTTTAGAAACTGGGAAACATAAACAATGGGCTTATAAAACATCTACATTGTCTCCTGTTTATTTCATCATAACTAGACTCCTTTTTGGAATATCATAATTAATACCATTATTCATGAATTGGGGAAAAGAAAAATATAAAAGGGTGATATTAAATGTTCATTAAGGGTAAAAAAATAAAATATCAATCATATCATATTCATAATAACATAACATTTGAAAATCTTATCCTACGTATAAAAGATCACAATATCATGTCATGGGATAAATCATAAAAGTGAAATGTAATCCCAATAGTCAAAACATAAGACATGAAACTTTGTGTTACACACATATAAGCATAGAAAATAATTTCATATTAGTCAAGGCTCGTTTTCAAGACCATCATAGCGAACAATGTCCATTACAGAACTGAATTCACTCCTCGTTCCAGCCTTGTATCACTGAATCAGATTTACTTATTGTTCTGGACATGTTTATATCATGAGATATAAATATTTAACCAATGCATTGGAGGGAGATATAAGTCCCACCCATCTCATAATTAAACCATTATTACGCGTTCCACAAAAATATAAAAACATTTACCATAGCATAACCCATGTAATAAAATGGGTTTCTTAAACATTATTCCATCATAATTGATATAAAACAAATGGATTTACTAAATAACATTACATCATAAATAAAATAAAATCATGGTAATAACAGGGATATAAATATAACACTATTTAAAGATTTACATCTTATATGGAAAATAATTTTGAGAAAACACTTGAAATTAATTCCTGAGGAAAATATCCTTTCTTTTTTTCAAAAAAAAACATTTTCTTTTCTCAAAATGCCACAAAATTTAAAAGAAAAGAATCTAGTTGAAAAAAATATTGAAATTTTGTAGTAGAATATTCATGGAAATAATATTTCATGAAAACATAAAAATCCATTCATGTCATATAAGTTAAAAAACATTCTTCTCGTACTTTTACCAGAAAGGTCAAAAAGTACCTCTTATCGAGAAAGAAAAAAGATTCCATTCATACCATTTAGTAAAAATTCACCAATGGGTAAAATTGACTTTAAACAATTGTATAAGGATATAAAAAAAATTTTAAATGCATATTTATGAAACATGGATGTAGATGATAAATATACCTCAGTAAATACTTACGAATAAACAATCTCGGATAAAAATGAGATTTGCAAAGTTATCCCTTACCTTAGGTCTAATATGATTCATGTATCCGAACCTCCTGTATAATGATTTAAATAATGTTACTGATTTATTCCATAATAATAATAATTTTTATGATAACATTTATGATCATATTTTAATCCATTTGTTAGTAACATTTCATTGTTACTCATTGTTTGGGTATGAACTGCTTTATGTTCTTATGTATGTTTTGTCGGATAAGTTCTCATTCCTATTTTTAGGTTATAGTTATATCATTTAAAAAATGGTATTAGTATAATATATATCATATTTATTCATTAAATTCATTTATATAATCAAGTTTTAATAAATATTATGTAGAACAAATCACATCGCACCGTGGAGACGGTAAGTCGTACATACGCACGAGTGATGATATCGTTTCCATAATTGTTGAATGGTATTGAAGTGGATGGTGTATAGTTTCTCAGAATTAGTATCATGTTAAAATAATAATATATAGTTATTATTTCTACTATTATACCCATCCAAGTAAGGTGGTGGTGAAAAACATATTACACCACAGCGTGGAGACGGTAAGTCGTACGTACGCACGCACGGTGATTTCATTTTTCATAGGATGGATAGAAGGTGAAATAGGTTTGTTTCATATTTATAATAAAATATAAGTATATTAGTGATACTTATGTTATTAATTTATAATAAAACAACTAAATAATAGGAAGTATAAGAAGAAAGAAATTTGAAAGAATCGGTAGAAGAGATTACCTCTTCCTCGGCATGCCTCCTTTAAATTTCCTCTTAGGGCACTAGAGTTGGTGTTTTGAGAAGACTAGAACCTATATAATGTAACTAGTTAAGTTTATAAAATAAATTATTAGGGTTTTTATGAGCTTGAAGGCTCAAAATGGAGTGAATAGGAGAGGAAGGTGGTTCCCTTTTATAAGAGATGAGAGGGGCACTTTAGGAAACTCTCAAAATATTAATTTATTATAAATTCAATTTCGATTAAAAATGGTCCAAAACTTATTTAATTATAATATAATATGAATTTATTTCTAATACCCATCATAAAATAATTTTTCAACAAATTTTGAATATTTTTTTATCCTTATCTTTTTGGTTTAACCCTTATTTTACCCTTTTTAATCTTACTGTGATATCATGTTATTTACACATTGTGGGTTAATGTAATTACCATATCATGTAAAAATACCCAAAAAAAGTTATTTATAATATATTTTGACTTATATTAACTATTTTGACTAATATTATATTTTTAGGAATTTAATATCATTTAATAAACTATTTTATGTTTTAAGTTATGAATTATGTCAATTTTGGACACTATTCATATGTGACTTTTAAAAAAAAGTAATAACCTTATTCCTTATAATAAAAGGCATTAACTAATCCCAAGTATGTTAATTTAATCCAAAAAAATCATGTATGGAATCAAAATGTTCAAATTAAATTTATTTTAATATTTATAAATTCATTTATTTGAATCTTTCATTAATGAGGTAATCACTACATCATAATTGTGTCATAAATAAATATATTTATCTAATGTCTAAAAATTATAAATAAAATACCATGAATTAGGAAATATTTTTAGATTTATAACTACTATTTATATACATGGAGATCATTTATATAACCCTATATTAAAATCAATTTAGTAAAAGATATATGTTTATGTTATAATTATCATTACTTTAAATTAATTTTTATAAAATGTCATTTTCAAATCCAAGTGAATCCATGGGATCCCAAAATATACCCAAGGATTATCATGGTCTTAAATATCTCATACAGTAGTATTAGGACATGTTTTAGGATATTTTTATATTATTAAATTATATTTTTTACCCTTATTTACCAGATTTACCCTTTAACCATGGTAAATAAAATAATTACTGAAGTTACTATTCATAATATCCAAAAATAAAAGGTACATATTCATAAAATTTGGATATTATGATTCCAAATATGGAATCCATTTTTCCAAATTCAAAACACAAAATTTGTAGTAATTAATTTAAAATTTTTCCATTTATTGAAATGAGAAAACATGTTTTAAAAGTTAAAACATTACAAAAGATTAAAAAGTTTTTACCTATGAATTCAATGTAAAATTAATGATAATGAAATAAATTATATTAAATGGTAAAAACATATTCTATTTATACTTTAAAACAATTCAATATTATAATTTAACCATATAAATTATCTCGATGAAAAAAGTTGTTTTTAATTAAAATTTAGCGTATTTTTGTTATTCATCAAAACATGAAAGTTATCAGAAATTTATAAAAAGTAAATTTTTATATCCCACTTCAAAATAACATGTTTGTGTTCTCATATAGAAATTATTAATGTGTCAAAATCTTAATTTAAAATGGGTTCTTCTTTCAAAGGTGTAAAAATTAACCTTTAAAAAAAGGTTCTTATACATAAAATAGGGTTTTATTCATACCCTATGACTAAAATATCCACTGGATTCATATAAAAAATATTTTATTAAGTATATAAAACATATATATCTCATTAATTTCATTACCAAAAGTAATTTACTAAAAAAATACAAATATCTAATTGATTTATATTTTTCATAAGTAATTAATAGCCAATGAATTCATAATGCATTTTCATAAGTTAGTTATAATTATTCCTGCTAACCTAAAGGCTATGATATAATGGTAATTTTATATTAATTTCATCTTGTGGTTCGTTTAAACTCACAATTTCATGCAAATAAAGCTACTGAAGAATAAAAATTAATTAAAGAAAATATTTCACAAAAACATTCAGGTGTTACATTGGTTGTCCTTGTGAATCGGGACTAGTGACTCAAGGTTAGAGAAGTTGAGGTTTAGATACTACATTTTAGGGTAAATTTTATATGGAGCCTTTGGAGCTAGGTTGACACCATAGGATTGTAGTTATGGAAAAGTGTTGTTGTGGTGCTCAGTTGATTTTGAGGTACTCTTGATGATTCCCTTAGAGGGCAGGTTTCTGTAAGGGTTGGTGTCCTGAGAACCAATTGTTTTATACTTTGATTACATGAATGTTTACTTATTATATATTTTTCATTGTTCTGCATGACTATAATATAATAATGTCCTGGAATATTTGTTGCATTGATAAGGTCATGGCAGATCCCCGCTATGATGAGAACCTTGAAATGCTATAACAATATTATTAAATAAAGTTCTATGATTGGATGAAATAATATGATAGGACACATAGTATACAGACCGTCATGTGCGAGTACTCATAAGAAGACGAGACTCTCTCTCATGGAGTTCGCACTTGGTAATCTCCAAGATGGGAGATTATGAGAACAGACCCGCCAATAGCAATTCTGCATGTCTTTGTGTCATCGTACATTGCTATCTATGATCATGTATAATGGTCCTTAGACTGGAAGATTATCATTAACTCATGTCATGAATAGCGCACTTAGATTTACTAATGAAAACTGTCACACAGACAGTTGGTAGGAAGTAGGGTACGTTGGGTGCGTTACGAGTGACATGTTGTTAATGGATAAGTCAAGAAAGGATTTTTCCCTTCCATTTATGGAAGTTGATATCTTGTCCCTTTGATTGAAATAGAATTGTCGCATTAAATTCCATGGCCATGGTGTAAACGACGAGTTTATTTCAGGTATTCAAAGATCGACGGATCAAGCATATAGGTTTATGAAAATTCCATGAAACCTGCTTGATGAGATATCGAGACAAAGGGATTAAATTACACAGTAAGAATTTGTATGAGGTGATACGTCAATGCGGTGTCAACTTCTTTCTCTTGGGTTCCTTGACCCATTTCTAGACAGTAATCTTGTACTTTAGGCAAGATCGCCTAATGCCAATGAGAAAGAGGCCTAGAAGGTCACACACTAAGTGTATTCAAGTATCTCAAGTAGAATAAAGATTATTCTCGTACGTGGTTTAATAATTATTCAAGGAAGCCTAAATCATTTTAATGATGGAGGAAAAATAAAATGAAAAACAAGATATACACGTCGTGTATTAAATATTACATGTCGTGTAGTTTTTCATGGAAAACAATTACATGTCGTGTATTAATAATTACACGTCGTGTAGTTTTCTTTATGGAAAGTAAATGAATAAATGAAAAAAAGATATACATGTCGTGTACATTGAATGTACACGTCATGTATTTTTCAATGAAAAACAAGTACACGCCGTGTATTTATTACTACATGTCGTGTAGTTTTTCCAGTCGGGATTTTGAGGATATAATATTGTTTTAAATGATATTTATTATAATCAGGGTGGGCGCATGTCAAGGAATTAATTATTCGATATGGGGGTTTTAAATAAGAGTCAATGAAATAAATAAAACGTGTAACACATTTATTTATTATCATAACTCTACAACCTCAAACCTGATTATAAATATACTCACAACCCTAACTCTTTTCCAACACACAGGAGAATCATTGTGCACAACACCTCTGGAGAATTCTTTCAAGGCTGAAAGAACCTCTTCCTCCAAGAACGCTCTCAAGACCGAGAGAGATCCTCTTCCATCAGATCAAGATGATCTAAGGAAGACAACACAAGCAAAGGTTTCTCCACGCTAGCACTCGGAGACTCCTTTGGCAACGTCCCAAGATACGAGGTACACGTGTGGATCACCGCTAGAGGAATTCTACACTTGGATTCTGTGACGAAACAACGAATCACACTGGAACATGATCAAGAACATTAATAAAGAAAGAACACCCAAAAGGTATTTCTTTTAAATTGATTAAATTAATTATAATCAACCTATAACGATCCTACTTTGTGGTTTCGGGACTTTTCTTTTCTTTGTTCATTTCTATAATTCGATCCATGGAGACTGGTGTTTATCGTCATATTGATCCCAGATTGATCATTGTTAATGAAAAAAGGCCAAGTGGGCACATCCACCCATGCGCTTCTGCTACGCCTAGAACCTTCAAATGGTATCAGAGCGAGGTTACAACATTGATTATAGTTATTTAATTTTCGTTGATAATTTATGCATTTATATTTGATTCAATTTGAAATAAATCGTTCTATAAATCTGAATAAACAAGATCTGTTCTTCCTCCTTCATTTCTCGATTCATATCACAGAAACGACCTTTTAATTTTAATTTTGATTAAAATAAAAACGAGGAACTCATCCAGAGGAGCCGCTCTTTCTGTCTGTACAACACAGGATTACACGACGTGTAATTAAAACTACATGTCGTGTACTTAGGTTCAACGAATCGGAACTGGTCCGCTAAACCACACCGTGTGAATTGATTATGACTAAGTTTTAATCATGCCGTGTTGACCAGAATTGAACGTCACGTGGAAACCGGAATACACGGCGTGTATGTTGGAGTAACATGCCGTGTAGTCCAATCTGGCCAAGGTGAAACTGTGTATAAGGAGAAGTCGTGTTCCGCGTACATAGGATCGCCAGGCTGGTTACCACGTAACAAGGAAGTACATGCCATGTATGATTTATCTACACGTCGTGTACTCCAAAATTTCCAAAGTACAGAGAACACGCCAAATCCCCCAGTGTGTACTTTGGATAAAAGGTGAAAATAAATACATGTCGTGTAAATATAAACTACACGCCGTGTACTTTCCAGAAATTTCACCAGGTTTCCTCCAAAAGTACAAAGACCTGTACAAGGAATATGGATGAGAAGAATATCAAGGAATTTCATAAAGGAATTTAATATAAATAATTGATTGATTATAAGATCATAATTAATTGAATTCGAGCGCGACTTATCTTAAATGAAAGAACGATTAAAAGAATTTGAATTCTAAATATGCGTAAATTTCGTTGCATGCTATGGCTGATCATGAGCTAGACCAAAGACCCTTTATATGTGTGTATGGTTTCATTTAAATTTATTTAATTTAAATTTATTGTCCTGTGATCCTTCTTCCAATAAAATATAGGGCATGCGTGCCCATGGTTTCTTTAATGTAAACACCATGTAATGGAGGATCTCCCAAGACGGAGGAGACGATTCAAAACCCGAAGATGAGGCGAAACCAACCCAAGAAGATACAAAGGTGGACAGGTGGGAGCTGCAAAACACGAACCATCAGGTTCAAGGTGTTTTACCTAGGTCAGGGTTAGCTTATCAAACTGCTAGATAAGATAACCAATAGAATCTCATGATCATTCCATATTATTTTATTTCTGTATGATTGCATGGTTTATTTATTATGTATGTGTTGTCGCAATCACATAATTAATGAAATAAACAAGCATGCAAAGATGGAATAAAATAAAAACTGGACTGTGTGTAAACATTATCGGAACATGGTTAATCACTTAAGCAAGAATCACTTAATATTAACAAGCATGTGATAATGCAAAAATATGCATAAAGAATATAATCCCTCAAATTCTATATTAAGTCAGACCAAGCCTTCTGTTACTTGATTAAGGGAAAGACTCAATAAAACTATGTGTTTGACCAACCCTTGTTAGGACACTTAATTTTATAAAGGAAGCCCTTATGAAAGGTTTCAGGTTGACATAACCATATTACATCAAGAGAAGTAGCCCTTGATAGACTTGATGTAATATTGGAGGCAAGAGTTGAGGAAATCCAAGTCAGGATTTCAGGATTGGGGAGTCCACTCAACAGATCAAGGAACTGTAAGCTCACAGTTGGCAAAGACCCGCCTACCTAAATACCTTCAAATAGCTTGACCAACCCTTGTTGGGGTTATGCGAAGGGGAATATGGATCCTTGCCATTATAATGTCAAATCAACTGGACATTCTGAGTTCAATGGTGAGGGCCATTGGGACTTGATAAAATAGTGGGAGAATTAATAAATTAATTTATTATTTCTCATAAAATGTAATCAAGAAAGTACTAATAAATCTGCTCTTTTAAATTATAGAATCAAGATGACAAACTCGTCAACCACATTTTCTCTGTGATCAATTCTGGACAAAGACAATATCCTCACTGGCAGTAACTTTCAGGAATGGTTTAGGTGCCTTCGGGTTGTCCTACGCCATGAACGAAAGTATTACATACTGGAGTCCTCACTTCCTGATCCTCCTGCCCAAGGGGCAAGTGATGAAGATTTACTAGTCTATGATCAACATTTGAGCGATGCACTTGACATTCAATGTTTTATGTTATCATCAATGTCAAGTGAGCTCATGAAGTATCATGAGGACATGGATGCCTATAGCATGCTTGAGCACCTCCGTAGTTTATACCAGGAGATAGAAAGATAGGAAAGGTTTGAGATCTCTAAGGCTCTATTCCAGAGCAAGCTTGGAGAGGGTGCCCCATTCGGGCCTCATGTAGTCAAGCTCATTGGCTACATTGAGCGCTTGGAGGTTCTAGGGTTTAAACTACCTGAAGAACTGGGTACCGATCTCATTCTTGCATCACTCCCCCAGAGCTTCTCAAACTTTGTTGTAAACTTCAACATGAACAACATTGAGAAGTCTCTATCTGATCTTATTATCCTTATTCGCCAAGTGGATAATGACATGAAGTGTGAAAAACCTTATGTCCTTATGGTGAATAAAATGAAAGGGAAGGCGAAGAGCTTTAATCTCAAAGCTTCTTCAAGGCCTTCCAAGAAAAGGAAGATCAAGGGGGGGCAAGGGAATAGGATTCTGTTTGTTTCGCATGTAGCAAGAAGGGCCACTGGAATAAAAACTGTACTCAACCAAGGAAGAAAGGGGAAGCTTCAGGTGCGTTTGTTATCGAATTAAATCTATCTATTTCTACTAATTTGTTATTAGATACTACTTATGGTGCTCACATCTATATCCAAATACAGAAACCAAGTAGATTCAGAAAGATTGAACAAGGTGAGGTGGATCTACGAGCAGCCAACGGAGCCAGACTCGTTATTGTAGCTATCAGAGACTACCATCTCACATTGCCTACTGGGATGGTCTTGGTTTTTAAAGGATGTTATTATGTACCCTCTGTAACCAAAAACATTATTTCAGTATCTAGATTAGATACTGATGGATTTATCTTCAATTTTGGAAGTGTATGTTTCTACTTTTATAAAGATAGCATTTGTTTTGGTAGGGAACATTTTTATAATGGCCTTTATGTGTTAGACTACACAAACCAAGTAATGTCAATCGATGACAAAGTAAATTCACATGACTCATACCACACCCAACTTTGGCATCACCGTCTAGGTCATGTCAATAAGAAACATTTGAAAAAATTACATCAAGATGGGTATTTATATTCTTTCGAACTAAAACCACTTGGTGTATGTCATGCGTGTCTACAAGGAAAAATGACCAAAGCCCCATTTAGTGGGAAAGGTGAAAGAGCTAAATAGATTCTATAATTAGTTCACAAAGATGTGTGTAGACCATTTCCAGTTGAAGCAAGGGGTGGGTTCTCGTACTTCATAACTTTTACTGATGATTTTAGTAGATATGGATATATCTACTTAATGAGGTATAAGTCAGATTCTTTTGATCGGTTCAAAGAATACAAGAATGAAGTTTAGAACCATCTTGGTAAGAATATTAAGAAACTTCGCTCAGACAGAGGAGGATAATATCTTAATCAGGACTTCATTGATTTTTTATGGGAGTTTGGGATTCTATCTCAACTCACTCCTCCTTACACACCTCAGTGGAATGGTGTAAGTGAAAGGAGGAACTGCACCCTATTGGACATGGTGAGATCAATGATGAGTCATGCGAGTCTTCCATTATCCTTTTGGGGATATGCATTACAAACAGAATCACACATACTAAACCAAGTACCAACTAAATCGATAAATGGTATTCCATACGAATTATGGAGTGGACGCAAAGCCATGTTATTGAATTTATGTGTGTGGGGTAGAAAAGCATTTGTTAAGGCCTCTTCAGGTAACAAACTTGCACCCTGAGGCACAAAGTGTATCTTTATAGGATATCCCAAGGAAACAAGGGGATATTACCTATACAACCCCTCAGACAAAAAGGTTATAGTGGAAAGACACGCCATATTCCTTGAGATGGAGCACATATCCAAAAGAGATAGTGGGAGTGAGATAGACTTCGATGAATCTAAGGAGAAACATACACAGGAGTTGGTACAAGAACAGATTCCACAAAGCCCCGTGGAAGAACAATCTGTTCCAGAGACACAAGAACTGCGTAGGAGAACGAAAGAGGTGAGAGAACCAGAATGATATGGTTTTCTTGTCACCGAGGATGGTGACTCATTATTGGTTGACAATGATGATCCTCTTACCTACAAGGAAGAAGTTGAAGGAATAGACGTTTCCAAGTGGCAAGAAGCCATGAATTCTGAAATGGATTCCATGTACCAAAACCAAGTCTGGATTTTGGTAGATCCTCCAGTTGATTTAAAGCCTATTGGTAATAAATGGGTATTCGAGAAGAAACTGGACATGGAGGGGCAAGTCAGCACCTATAAGGCACGACTGGTTGCAAAAGGTTTTAGACAGCATCAAGGAATTGACTATGATGAAACTTTTTCACCGGTTGCAATGCTGAAATCCATCGGAATCCTATTGGCCATTGCCGCTTACCATGACTTTGAAATTTGGAAAATGGATGTCAAAACATCATTCCTTAACGAGAACCTCCAGGAAGATGTCTATATGACACAACCTGAAGGTTTTGTGACTCCAAAGGATGCCAACAAGGTATGCAAGTTGCAGAAATACATTTATGGATTAAAGAAATCATCAAGGTCATAGAAAATTCGTTTTGATGAAGTTGTAACGGAATTTGGCTTTGTTAAGAATGAATTTGAGCCTTGTGTCTACAAGAGGTTTAGTGGAAGTGCAGTCATTTTCCTAATAGTATATGTTGATGACATATTACTAATTGGAAACGAAGTACTTGTATTACAGTCAGTTAAGGCATGGTTGTATAAATTTTTCTCCATGAAAGACTTGGGCGAGGCAGCATATATTCTTGGGATCAAGATCCATTGTGATAGATCCAAGAGAATGCTGGGCCTGAGTCAAAGTACATACATTTACAAGATAGTAAAGAGATTCAGTATGGAACAGTCCAAGAGGGGATTGTTTCCAGTGTCACATGGCATTCATCTTTCCAAGAAAATGTGTCCTCAAACACATGAGTAAATAAAGAGTCCAAATTACATACATGAAGAGGGGATTGTTTCCAGTGTCACATGGCATTCATCTTTCCAAGAAAATGTGTCCTCAAACACATGAGTAAATAAAGAGAATGGAAAGGATCCCTTATGCATCCGCGATTGGTTCAGTCATGTATGTTATGATATGTACGAGGATAGATGTTTCTTATACATTAAGTATAGTAGGAAGATATCAAGCTGATCCAAGAGACCGCCATTGGATGGCAGTCAAGACTATCCTTAAGTATCTGAGGCGTACTAAGGATATGTTTCTGGTTTATGGAGGAGATGAGGAACTAGTCATCAGAGGACATGTAGATGCTAGTTTCCAGACTGATCAAGATGACATGAAGTCACGGACTGGATACATCTTCAGTTTTAATGGAGGTGTAGTGAGCTGGAAGAGCTCAAAGTAAAGTGTGGTGGAAGATTCTACAGCGGAGTCTGAGTATATCGCAGCTTCTGAGGCAGCTAAAGAAGCAGTATGGATGTGAAGCTTTGTCCAAGATCTGGATGTAGTACCGAGCAGTAAAGATCATATCACACTTTATTGTGATAATACTGCAGCAGTGGCACTTGCAAAAGAGACAAGGTCACATCAGCAGACAAAGCACATACTTCGGAATTATCATTTGTTGAGGGATTTTTCTCAGAGAGGTGAAGTTGCAGTGAGTAGTACTTCCATGGAAGAAAATGTGGTGGACCCCTTAACTAAAGCTTTGACTCAGCAAAAACATGATCATCATGTGAGGTCTAGCGGACGAAAAGTCGTAGGCAGTCGGCTCTAGTCCAAGTGGTAGTTTGTAAGGGTTGGTGTTCTAAGAACCAACTGTTTTTTACTTTGATTATATGAATGTTTACTTATTATATATTGTTCATTTTTCTACATGACTATAATATAATAATGTCCTGGAATATTTTTTGCATTGATAAGGTCATGGTAGATCCCCGCTATGATGAGAACCTTGAAATACTATAACAATATTCTTAAATAAATTTCTACGGTTGGATGACATACTATGATAAGACACATAGTATACAGACCGTCATGTGCGAGTACTCGTAAGAAGATGAGACTCTCTCTCATGGAGTTCGCACTTGGTAATATCCAATATGGGAGATTATGAGAACAAACCCGCTAGTAGAAATTCCTCATGTCTTGGTGTCATTGGACATTTCTATCTACGAGTGTGTGTAATGGTCCTTAGACTGGAAGATTATCATTAACTCATATCATGACTAGCGCACTTAGATCTACTGACGAAAACTGTCACGCAGACAGTTGGTGGGAAGTAGGGTATGTTGGGTGCGTCACGAGTGACATGTTGTTAATAGATAAGTCGAGGATGGATTTTTCCCTTCCATTTATGGAAGTTGATATATCGGCCTTTTGATTGAAATAGAACAGTCGCATTAAATTCCATGGACATGGTGTAAACGACGAGTTTATTTCAGGTAGTCAAAGAACGATGGATCAAGCATATAGGTTTATGACACTTCCATGAAACATTCTTGATGAGATATCGAGACAAAGGGATTAAATTACACATTAAGAATTTGTATGAGGTGATACGTCAATATGGCGTCAACGTCTTTCTCTTGGGTTCCTTGACCCGTTGCTAGACAGTAATCTTGGACTTTAGGCAAGATCGTCTAATGTCAATGAGAAAGAGTCCTAGAGGGTCACACACTAAGTGTATTCAAGTATCTCAAGTAGAATAAAGATTATTCTCATACGTGGTTTAATAATTATTCAAGTAAACCTAAATCATTTTAATGATGGAGGAAAAAGAAAATGAAAAACAAGATATACACATCGTGTATTAAAGATTACACGCCGTGTAGTTTTTCATAGAAAACAAGTACACATTGTGTATTAATAATTACATGCCGTGTAGTTTTCTTTATGGAAAGGAAATGAATAAATGAAAACAAGATATACACACTGTGTACATTGAATATACACACTGTGTATTTTTCAATGAAAAACAAGTACACGCCGTGTATTTATTACTACATGTCGTGTAGTTTTTTCAGTCGGGATTTTGAGGATATAATATTGTTTTAAATGATATTTATTATAATCAGTGTGGGTGCATGTCAAGGAATTAATTATTCGACATGGGGGTTTTAAATAAGAGTCAATGAAATAAATAAAATGCGTAGCGTGTTTATTTATTGTCATAACTCTACAACCTCAAACCTGATTATAAATATCCTCAAAACCCCAACTCTTTTCCAACACACAAGAGAATCGTTGTGCACAACACCTATGGAGAATTCTTTCAAGGCCGAAAGAACCTATTCCTCCAAGAATACTCTCAAGACTGAGAGAGATCCTCTTCCATTGGATCAAGACGATCTAAGGCAGACAACGCAAGCAAAGGTTTCTCCACACTAGCACCCAGAGACTCCTTTGGCGACATCCCGAGATATGAGGTACACGTGTGGATCACCGCTAGAGGAAGTCTACACTTAGATTCTACGACGCAACGACGAATCAAACTATAATGTGATCAAGAACATCAACGAGAAAAGAACACCCAAAAGGTATTTTTTTTAAATTGATTAAATTAATTATAATCAACCTGTAATGATCCTACTTTATGGTTTCGGGACTTTTCTTTTCTTTGTTCATTTCTATGATTCGATCCATGGAGACTGGCTTTTATCATCGTATTGATCCCAGATTGATCATTTTTAATGACAAAAGGCCAAGTGGGCACATCCACCCACACGCTTCCGCTGCGTCTGGAACCTTCAATTTCTGGTTAAGTGATCATTGTATGTCGTGGTTGATGGTTGAGAATGCATGTGTGTCATGGGATTGATTTTATATTCCTTGGTGGAATTTCATTGATCAATGGTCTATTGGAGGTTTTTGAGGACTGCTTGAGGATGTTTCTTATGTTAGGGATTGGCTTGAGAGTTTGGTGGTCACCATGGTTTATAAATGATTCGCTTGATTGAGTTCTAGTTATGAGGATACAAGAGGGGATGAATCTATCTATGTGTAGACCTAGAGGGTCATGTGTGGGCCCGATTTATAGAATGACCCTGAGCGAGTGCATGTGATGATGTAGTTTGGTTATGGGTGTTTCTTGGGACCTGAGATGATATATGAGTCGATGGGGATATGATGTTACCAGATGAGATGGATGTATATCCATCTGTTTTCATGTTTTACTTGTTGAGTATGATACTTAGATTAAGCCCATGGGGAAGTTTGGTATAGTTGGGTTGCCATGTTTTGGAACCCGGTTTACTAGAAGGGGTGGTGATGGTTGAGAGAGATGGAAAGATGATCCATGGGTATGGTTCTGGATATCCATGATTGAGATTGTTGGACTGAGGATTTGTATTGATATCAGTAGATGGTTTATGGTTTGAGTGTTGGAATGAGGTTTCAGAAACATTGATTTATATTGTTGAGTATTGTGGATGTGACATCACATGTATATGGTTTGGTGCTGGACTAAGGCCCCGAGCAGGTGTAGTTTACAGCTTGGTTTAGGTTCCAAACTAATGATCTAGAAACTAATGATGTTATGTATGGAATGTTTAGGGATGTTCGAACATGGAATTCTGAGTCTCGGTTGGATTCATAGACTGATACTCCATGTTTTTCGGCCTCAGATTAATGGTTTTGGGAGTTTGGACTAATACTCCACTCCCCGGTGCACCATGGTTTTCGGGGCAAGGACTAACGCTCTTGAACCCAATGGTATAGACATGGCATCCCATATCAAGGTTGGGATGGCCATACATGGCTTTCTGAGTCCTATTTGGATTTGTAGACTAGTGCTCCATGTTTGTCGACTTGTGACCTAGTGGTTGGGATGGCCATACATGGTGCACCGGATCCCGGTTAGACACTTGGATTGAGGCTCCTTGTGTGTCGACCAGTGACATTTGTGAATTATGGTTAAGATGTCGGACTGATGCTCTAGGAATGGTTGATTTGTTATATGTATGGTATGTGATGGAATGATGTTATGTGCACAGAATGAAGGTTTGGTCTTAGCAGTACTCTTGTGTGGTAATGGGGATAGATGTGTCGAGGTTCCAAGTATGATAAAATGTTGGGTTATGAGATCATGGTATGGGATGGCCTAGATTAGTATCATATTTTACAAGATTACCGAAGGATGGGTTTTAAGGTTTTTTAGGTTGGTTGAGGCCTCCGGAAGCATGGATCTTGTAGGTTGTTTGGGATGCACGGTCCTTGAGACGAGCTCAGAGATATTCTGACATTGGTCGATGCAGGTATGGTCAATCAAGGTCTTGGACCTAAAGATCAACAGTTTATTTATATTTTGTTTTTCTATTGTATATCATCTAGGTTGCGCATATTTTATGAGCATGCACTTATGGCAGTAGTTTATAGGTCCACTGTTGGGGGTGTCCTGTTGAGATTTATTTCTCACCCCCTTTACATGCACCTCGGTGTGCATACAGACCTTCTGTCTATTTTCCAGTTGATCATGGATGAACATTGGATAGGGTGAAGGCCCTAGATTTCATGGTTGAGTGGGATGCTCGTTTGGAGTCGACTGGTTGGGTTGGAGCAGCTTGACAGGGTATTGGAGACTGGGTATGTGTTATGGCCCAGAGTTGGCATTAGGGCCAGTTGTATTTACTTTTTAGTTTGTATTTCTTGTACATGGGATCGGCCTAGTGGGTGATTATGGTTGTATGTATGACATGGTTGTTCGGGCCTTTACTATAGTTTTATTTTATTACAGCATGTTTAGTTTCAGTTTATTTATTCTTCTAATTTATTTTTTCTGTATGTGTTTGGTTATTTACTTCTAGTTGTGCACTCTGATATGGGGGTATAGTATGCTCATAGTTTCACCTTTAGATGCTCGCTGCTAGTCGGCAGCCTTTGGCGTATGAGGAGATGCGCTTGAGGTCTTGTGGTGAACTGAATCGGAGCACCGATTTAGTGGATATCGGATCAGGATGTTACATAATTAATACATAACATATGCACATCAATTATACTCATGCATCAATATATTTATTGACCAAATTCATTGGAAACGTATATTTATTTATATATATATATATAATTATAATTATATATATTTAAAAATTGTTTATATAGAATTATAAATATATAATTATAAATATAATTAATATATTTATTATTTAATAAAATTTATTATAATTGTATAATTATTTAAATATATATTTATAATCATATAAATACTTTTTTTAAACATTATATATATATATATTTGAATTTTTAAAAAATATATATTAATTACAAACATGCATTTTTTACTTAATGTGTATAAATAAACATTATTTTTTAATATAAATATAATAATTTTATAAAAATTGATAATATTTTTTATTATAAACTTTTATCAGTGCTAATAATAGCACTGATAAAGGGTAGATTTATCAGTACTTTTAGCTAGCACTAATAAAGGGCCCCCTTTTATTAGTGTGTTTTTCTTAGCGCTGATAAAGGTTGGTGTTTCCCTTGCCCTGATCTTTGGTAGTGAGAATAAAAAAATGTAGATTTAATTTTGAAATGTAGGATTTAACAGTATATAATTTTGAGTTACGATTTGTCTGGGATGTCCGTAAATGCATTTTTAGTGTTTTAAAACACTAAAATGTATGTGTAATGGTCAAAACCATAGAAAACAGTCCCAGATTTATGTGAAATCATTTGAAACCACCGTTGAGTTATTTGTGGAATTTATGTGGAGACAACACATCCATCTGATGTGTGGTGTATTCAGAATGACTCAATAAACAGTTTTCAAAGACATCAAAGTCTTTAAAAAAAGTTTTACGGGGTCAAAACTAAAAAATGATATCAAATGGTTGTAAAATAATAATACAATGAACATGAATTTATTTTTTAAATGTACGAACCAACTACATGTCATTTTGAGTTACTGTTTTCTCAGGATACCTGTAAACGCATTTCCAGTGTTTTAAAACACTAAAACATGCTTGTAATGATCAAAACCATAGAATATGACCTTATATTGATGTAAAATCATGTAAATACCACTGCAGAATTATGTTTTATGTGTATATATAGATAACACATCCATTCGATGTAATATGTGCTCTGAAAGACTCAATAAGTAGTTTTTAAGGATACCAAGGTCTTTAAAAACGTGTGTTTGGGGGTCATGTAATGGCTCAGACCCCTCTGGTCCATTCCTTTGTGAAAATCAAGTGTTTGAGGTGTTATGGGAGGTCACAGTGACTCATTTCAAGAGTTTTCTAGTTTTTCAGTTTTTCCCAACGGTGGTTCGCATCGGTGACTCATTATTGGTGGGTCTTGTCAGTGATTCGTTATTGGTAGGTCGCATCGGTGGGTCACGTCGGTGAATCACTGTCGTTGGGTCACGTCGATGACTCGATTTCGGTAGGTCACATTGGTGACTCACTGTCGATAGGTCGCATCGTTGAACAGTTATCATTCGATCACGTCGGTGACTGTCTATCAGTCGATCGCGTTGGTGACTCGCTGTTGGTGGGTCATATCAGTGACTCGCTATCGGTCGGTTGCATCAGTGACTCGCTATTGGTGGGTCACACTGATGACTCATCGTTAATAGGTCAGGTCAGTGACTCGTTGTCAATAGGTCATGTCGATGACTCACTATCGGTAGGTCATGTCGGTGGGTCATGTCGGTGGGTCATGTCGGTGACTCATTGTCGGTGAGTGGTGTCGGTGAGTGGCGTCGGTAGATGGCATCGGTGAGTGGCATCGGTAGGTGGCATCGGTGAGTGGCACCATTGAGTGGCGCTGGTGAGTGGCGTAGGTAGGTGGCGTCAGTGAGTGGCTTCAGTAGGTGGCGTCGGTAGGTGGCATCGATGAGTGGAAAGGGTGAGTCGCGTCGGTGACTCGCATTGGTGACTCACCCAATAGTGAGTCATTTCTAGCTTTTCCCAGTTTTTCTAGTTTCAACCCTCTTACATTTTATTTGACATAAATCGAGTTTAAAACCTTGTTTGACTATTTCTGAAGCAGTTTTAAAGGATATTAATTATATCTTTAATATCCTAATGCCCCTAAGACTTTGAAACGGGAAATCCACATGGTCTTGGCCATGACCTGACTTTTAAGTACTTTGAAATCATCTCCCTTCCTTTGATATAGTATCTAGACTTTTTCTAAAGTCGAGATCCTCTATTTCTTAAACACTTACATTTTCTCTTGGTGCACCCAGAGCCTTTTTTCCCCATGGATTTGTGTGTTGTGTTGTGGCCTTCAGATCCAGTTTTCCCTTGGATTATTTCCCACTGCTCGTACACCCCCCCTATTTTAGCATAAGGAGTTGTTGATCGATTGATGTTACAAGTAGTTATTCCTTCATCTCCATTTTTATTTTTGTATTATGTGGGTTGGGTATACTGATGCCTTATTGTGAATACAGTTGGATCTAATTTAAACGAAGTAATAAATGAAGGGTAGAAGATGATGATAACAAAGATAATTGGACCTGTTACTTTAGTAATAAATGAGTGGTGGGGAAGATGATGATGATGTTTGTATTGTTTTATCTATTATCCTCAATCCCTTTTGTGATACGTATTTGCGATATTCCTTCTAAAAATCATGGTCTTTTGTGGCCTATGTTTGCGTACTTATCTTGTGAACACTTATTATTGAACGGTTGTGAACATGAAAACTTTATTAATCACGTATATATAATTAAATAAATGGATGCCTCAAGATCAAACTTTCTTTGTGATAACCCCTAAATTATCAAAGTGGAATTAAAGGAGTGTGTTAAATCTGAATACACCTTTCCTTATTTGGTATGGTTATGTACTGTGTGTGGATATTTTCTATCTTTTTCTTTGTACAGGTTGTATGGTGTTGTTGTTGAGAGAACGGTAGTGTGGGTGGATGGTTTGAGGGTGTGATGGAATCTCGGGTTGAGAGATTTTTTTATTGTGGAATGGGTGAGCAGTGTTGTGCAGTGAGACTGAAACTGGGTTGTGTTTTGTTTGTTTTGTTGGGAATGGTGTGGACATACAGCAGGGCTGCCGAATATGGTTGTGACGTGATATGTTGGAGAGTTATATTATGATTTGGGGGGTTTTCCTTAGTTTGGTTGGCATTACTTTGAAGTCTGATGATGTTAGTGGTTGGCTTGGGTGCTAAGTGTGGAGAAAGTGTGAAGAAGGGTGTTTTATCATAGTTTTCTTCCTCTGATTGGATTGGTTGTGAGGTCGATTGTGTGTTGTGGTTTTTAATTGTATAGGTAGGGATGGAATAACTCATAAATTCTTAATAATGTCAAAATTATTGGGTGTTGAGCGGTTTTCTTTTATCAACTTCGGAAGTGACTGTCGTTCATCCTCATACATGCATTTAGAGGTAGCAGCAAAGGTGGTAGTGTTATGGGGTGGTTTTTTACTTGATAACTCATAGTTTGGGATGAATTTTTGGTACCTATATATATATATATATATATATATATATTTGTACTTTCTTATGATTCTATACACATCCCACCCTAGTTGAGCACTACGTGCCGAACACCCCCATTTTCATGGGGGAGGGTGTCTTTCCCAAACATCTCGGTGGAAGGATGGATTGATGGCCACCCGCTATTCCCTACTCCCTCTTCTAGGTGGTGATAACCCAAGACTCTTCAGGATATTTGTGGTTTGTGAGGCCCAAGTGTGTATAGGTGAGTTATGTTTCTTAGGTGTCTTTAGGATGAGATGTGGTGTGGTTTGTGTCTAGGTGTTTGCGGGTAGGATAAGATATAGTTGTGAGGCCCAAGTGTGTGTGTGAGGGATGTGATGTGGTATGTGGACTAGGTGTGTGTGGGCGGGTTGTGACGTGGTTCTTTCAGAATAGGATGCACTTCTTCCTTCTCTCCAGTATGCAGATACTCCCTTCACCTTACCGACATACCTATAAGTCCAGAACAAGGTGGAGGTAGTTGAGTGAATGTACTTGCGAGGAGATCTACTGAGAGAGGTGATCCAACAGGGTTCTTAGAAGTTAAAGTCTGCTAGTGGTAGGTCTCAAGCGTCAGGTCCTTTGAGGTTTCAACCGTCAGGGAGTCAACCTCAATAGTTTCCATTTTGACCTTCTGGTCCCCATGCCTATCCTGCAGGCTTGGGGCCAGTGTTTTTAATTTTTGTAGTTCATGGGCACCTTCAGAGTCAGTGACCAATGACCGTTAAATCTCTGTATGGTGGAGGTGTGCAGGTTCAGCGCTTGTCTCAACAGTAATTGTCGGCCAGGCCGTTTCAATAATAGGTACAGCAGGCTCCTTCTCCACTGAGGGGAGACGGAGTAGGTGGAGGCTGACCTTAGGGTGTTCCTCAGGGACCTCGACCTAGGAATGTTCAAGGAGGTATTCATCAGCATAGGGGAAGAGGAGTTGGGCTTGGTTAGTTACACACCGTATAGGCAGTAGTTCTAGTAGGTCTAGAGATCATTTGAGATATGATTAGCTTGTTCAATACTCTTTCTTGTGCTTTGTTTGATTCAATAGATTTTCACTTCTTCATTGCACCCAATCTATCTCATACTCTAGGACTAGACATATATAGTCTTTTCATTCCCCTGGTGTTGAGTACCCCAATCAGAGGCTAGGACAACTTGTTTGATGTTTTTTAGGGATGTAGACTAATGTTGGGGTCGCATCAGTCCAGTGGGGATCTCTTTCTACCATAGATGAAGCCATAAAATGTTGTCCTTAGCATTGACTATTTTTTTTCATGCATGGTTTTATCAACTTCTTCTGGACAAGAGTCATGTTTTCATATGTGGATGGTCAGTGTGTGGCTTTTTTTGGTGAGTGGAGTTTTCAGATGGGCAGTCAATGTGTAGAGCCTCTTCTTTTCTTGTTGGTTGATTTTTCATTGGGATTAGTAGATGTCGAGATGGTGGAGTCTCCCAGAGTTGTTTTGGAGTTCTTGGATGTTTTCCCCGAGGAGGTTGTGACTCTACCCCCTCGATGTGACGTTAAATTCAGGATAGATTTACAACCCAGTTCTAGTCCTATTTCAATGGCTCCCTATCGGATGGAACCTTCCGATTTGTGGCAACTACGGATTGAAATTAACGACTCGATGAAGAAGGGATTTATCCATCCTAGTGTGTCATCATGGGGTGCTCTAGTCTTATTCTCAAAGAAGGCAGATGGTGGTTTGAGGTTGTGCATAGACTACCAGAGGTTGAATCAGGTAATGGTCAAGAACCATTACCCTCTCCTAAGAATATATGATCTTTTAAACCAGCTGATAGGATCAAGTTGGTTTTCTATGATCAACCTTCGGTCTGGGTATCACCAGTTGAGGGTTAAGGAAGGTGATATCCTAAATACTGCTTTTAGGTGAAGGTATGGACACTTTGAGTTCATGGTTATGCCATTCGATATTATGAACACACTATCTATTTTCATAGGGATCATGAACTTCTTCTTTCATGAGTTCCTAGACTAGTTCATCATCGTATTCATCAATGATATCCCGATCTACTCAAAGTTAGAGGAGGAGCATATCAAGCATCTCAAGACTGTCTTGGAGGTCCTTCAATGCCACCAGCTCTATGGAAAGTTGTTCAAGTGCAGTTTTGGATGTGGGAGGTACACTTCCTTAGACATGTGGTGTCTCAATAGGGTGTAGCAGTGGACTTTTCGATGGTTGATGAAGTTGTTTCTTGGGAAGTACCCAAGAACATGGAGGAGGTTCAGAATTTCCTTGGTCTAGCAAGCTATTACCAGAGATTTGTACCTGATTTATCTCAATTAGAAACTCCATTTACATCATTGACCAGGAAATACTAGGCATTTGTGTGGAGTGAGTAGTGCTAGGTATTGTTTAACTATCTGGAGGGGAAGTTGGTTAGTGCTCCATTTCTTTGGTTTCCAGAGGAAGGGATGATGTTCAAGGTGTTTTGTGATGCTTCTCATTTGGGTTTGGTATGTGTGTTGATGAAACAGTGAGGGTGATCTCTTATGGGTCTAGACAGTTATGTCCCCATGAATGTAACTATGCCACCCATGATCTAGAGCTAGTAGTGGTCATGTTTTCACTGAAGTTGTAGTGACATTACCACATTGGGGAGTGCTTTGTGGTCTTCACGGGCCACAAGAGCTTGAGTTATATCTTTTCTCAGTGAGATCTAAACTTACGATAGCGAAGGTGAATGGAGTTTCTCCAAGATTACAACTTCGAGATCTCCTATACCTTAGGAAAAGGGAACGTTGAGGACAATGCTTTGAGCAGGAAGTTGTGGAGAGAGGTAGTTCGGGAATATACAGACGCTTGGAAGGCAATGGAGGAGTTGGACACCTTGTACTTAGATGCAGGAATGAATGGTGGCAGAGGTTTTCTTTTTCAGATGACAATGCAGTCGTCTCTGATGTAGTAGATGGAGGAGTCTCAGTGGGGATACTCAGAGGTATAGGTGATGTGTGATCACATTGACTAGGGTGATTCTCTAGAGGGATAGTCAAAGGATGGTCAAAATCAGATGTTGTTTCATGGGAGGTTGTTTTTTCCAGTAGTAATGTGTGAGGGAGTCCTCCATGAGTTTCACAGCTCACCCTTATTAGTACACCCAGGAGTTTCCAAGATGTACCACAGCTTGAGGATATTGTTTTGGTGGCTCGAGATGAAGCGGGAAGTGGCAGAGTTTGTGGAAAAGTGCTTAGTGTGCCAGCAGGTGAAGGATGAGCACTATGTTCTCGAAGGTTTGTTGCAGCCCTTAGGTTTCCTTGAGTGTAAGTGGGACGAAATCTCAATATATTTCATCACAGGGCTACCCAAGCCTCAGGGAGGCTGCAATTTTATTTGGGTAATAGTGGATTGGCTGACAACATCAGCACACTTCTTGGAAATCAAGGAGTTAGGCGCAGTGGATGCCTTATCCATGAGGTATGTAGATGAGTTAGTATGGCTACATGGAGTTCTGAGGTCCATTGTCTCATATCGGGATACATGCTTTACCTCACAAGTCTGGAGGGGATTACAGCATGCTTTTGGAACTCAGTTACACCTTAGCATTTCCTTCCACCCTCATACATATGGGCAGATAGAGCGAACCATCCAGACATTGGAGGACATGATGTGAGCATGCTTCTTGGACTTTGGTGGGTCTTGGGTGCGACACTTTCCCTTGGTTGAGTTCACTTACAATAATAGTTATCACTCTTCCATTGGCATGGCTCCATTTGAAGCTTTGTATGGAAGGTCATTTCGTTCACCTTTGTGCTAGATAGAGGTTGGGGAGACAGTTGTTCTTGATCCCAAGGTGGTGCAGACCACAATAGAGAAGGTTCAGCTTTTCTGTGAGAGGATGAAGGGAGAAAAAGACTGTAAAAAGTCATATGTCGTTCATAGGAGGAGGAACTTGGAGTTCAAGGTTGGAGACCATGTTTTCTTGAAGGTTTCCCTTCAACGTGGGCAGTGAAGGTTTGGTAAAGGGAGAAAGTTTTCTCACAGGTTCATCGAACCCTTCGAGGTGTTGGGGCGAGTTGGAAAAGTGGCATACCAGTTGGCGTTGCCACCACAGTTGGAGAGGATCTGCAACGTCTTTCATGTCTCCCAACTTTGTCATTATATTCATGATGACTCACATGTCATTGACTAGGGAGAGTTGGATATCAAGGATGACACAATGTTCATGGAGCAGCCAGTGGAGTTCTAAGATCATTGGGAGAAGGTGCTACATGGAAGAACCATTCATTTGGTTCGCATGTTGTGGAGGCATGGTGTCCTAGAGGAGAGTACTTGGGAAAGGGAGATGTAGACATGTTCCCATTACCCAAAGTTGTTATGAGTTTTTCCTTTTTGTTTTCCCCTTTGTAATGAAATGCTTGAACCTTGTTTTCTATGAGATGAGTCATTTCCTTGTTATGTGATGTGTGATAAAGTCCTAACCATGAGGAGAGGAGGACCTGATTCCTAATCAATACAAATTAATTAAGATGATATTAAACCCATGTGGATGAGTTAGTGTCACCTAGAATGGATAGTATCTTGACATAGAGGAAGAAATTTCCTGATTCATGTGTCCGGACAATGTGGTTTTAGTGCTCGTGTGGTGTGTATTCTGATCGGTTGGGGGTAGTAAATGTCATAGGATGTGTTCTTGGATGTTGAGGTTTCATTTCATCTTTGGAACCAATAGGGTGGTTTATCCTTAAGTGGTATCTTATGGGGTGGTTGTTTAGACCCCTCTTCCTTCTGGGTTTGGTTTTAAATTCTCGAGGGAGAGAATAGTTTGAGAGGTATCTAATGTAATGGCTCGGACCCCTCTGGTCCATTCATTTGTGAAAATCCGGTGTTTTATGTGTTCTGGGAGGTCATGGTGACTCATTTCAAAAGTTTTTCGGTTTTCCAGTTTTTCCCAACAGTAGGTCACGTCGGTGGGTCGCGTCGATGACTCGATGCCGATGGGTCATGTCGGTGACTCGCTATCAGTTGGTCACATTGGTGACTCACTGTCGGTGGGTCATGTCAGACTCGTTGTCGGCAGGTCGTGTTGGTGACTTGTTGTTGGGGGGTTGCGTCGGTGACTCGCTGTTGGTGGGTCGCGTTGGTGACTCACCGTTGGTAGGTCGCGTCGGTGGGTCATGTCGGTGACTCGTTGTCGATGAGTGTCATCGGTGAGTGGCGTTGGTGAGTGGCATCGGTAGGTGACTTCAGTGATTGGAATCGGTGAGTGGTGTCGGTAGGTGGTGTTGGTAGGTGGCGTCGGTGAGTGGTGACAGTGAGTCACATTGGTGAGTCATTTCCAGTTTTTCCCATTTTTTCCAGTTTTGCTGCTGTTATGTTTTATTTGCTGTAAATTGAGTTTAAAACCTTGTTTGATTGTTTTTGAAGAAGTTTCAAGGGATATTAATTATATATTTAATATCTTAACACCACCGAGACTTTTAAATGGCCAAGCCGTATGGTCTTGGCCATGACCTGACTTTTAAGTACTTTGAAATCGTCTCCCTTCCATTGATATAAGATCCGGCCTTTTTCTAAAGCTAAGATCCTCTCTTCCTTGAACCCTTTTGTTTTCTCTTGGTGTGCCGAGAGCCTTTCTTCCCCATGGAGTCATGTGTTGTGTTTTAGCCTTCGGATCCAGTTTTCCATTGGAGTCTTTCCAACTGCTCACGCACCCCCTGTTTTAGCGCAAGGAGGAGTTGTTGATTAACTGTTGTTCCAACTAGGGATTCTATAACGACCCATACTTTACATACATTTTTAATACTTCAAAATTGAAGCACACTTATTACAACATATGACAAAACCACAAAGGACCGTATAGGTATAGTGTCTTTAGAAACTGGGAAACATAAACAACTGGTTCATAAATCTTCTACAGTGTCTCCCATTTATTTCATCATATCTAGGGTCCATTTTAGCATATTCTACTTAATATCCATCTTCCTGACCTGGGGAAAAGAAAACATAAAAGGGTGAGCTCAAATGCTCAGCAAGGCAAATAAAGGAAATAAAAATCATATCATATCTTTTTGAAAATCATAACCTGCAAAAGAGATCATAATATCTTAACATGGAACAAATCATAGGAGTGAAAATGAGATCCCCATAATCATAACATAAAACTTGAAACTTTGTGGCATGCACACATAATCATGGAAAATCATTTCTTGTTAGTCATGACTCATTGCCAAGACTATCTTAGTGGACAAAGTCCCTTTCTGAACCGAGTTCACTCCTCGTTTCAGTCCTGTATCACTGAACCGAAATAACCTTCCGTTCCAGCCATGTCTATCTCATGAGATATAAAATCTTTACCCAATGCATTGGAGGGAGATATAGGTCCCACCCATCTTATAATGAATCCTTTCTTATGTGTGCCACATAATCATAAAACATACATCATCGCATAACACATGTAACAAAAATGGGATTCTTGAAACATCATGACATCATAAATCAATTCATATAAGATAATGGAATTCATAAAAATAATTTCATCACAACATGATCAAATCAATGTAATAATAGGGATAAAAACAGAACCCTTTATTATCTTAGATGGAAAATAATTTTGATAAAACGCTTGAACTTCATTCTTGAGGAAAATATCCTTTCTTCTTCAAAAACATTTTTCCTTTCATAACATGTCATACAACTTTAAAATAAAAGAAGTTGATTAAAAATAAACTTGAAAACTTGTAAAGGAAGCTTCTTGGAAATAATTTTTTAAAAATCCATTCAAGCCGTATAAGTTAAAAAAACATTCTTCTAACTTTTGTCGGAAAAGTCAAAAAGTACCTCGTACGAAAAACGACAAAAGATTCCTTTCATATCTTTTAAAAAAAACTTACCGAAGGGTAAAATTGGATATAAACTATTGTAGAAGGAAGGAAATAATATTACATATCGAGGGAACATGGATGTGGATGATAAAATACACCCCAGTAAATACTTACGAATAAACAATCTCGGATAAAAATGAGATTGTGATATTTCCCTTACCTTAGGTCCGATTTGCTTTTTTCATGTCCGAAGCTCCTGTATAATGGTTTAAATAATGTTATTGACTTATTCCAGAATCATACATATTGATATGAGATCATATATGGTCATATTATTAGCTTCTTGTTAGTAATATTTCATTGTTACTTGTTACTCGGGTCTTTATAACTTTTTGTTCTTATGCGTGTTTTGTCGAATAAATTCTTATTCTTATCTTTAGGTTATAGATAATTCATTTCCATAATGGTATTAGTGTAGTATATACCATATTAATTCATTCAATTCATTTATATAATTATTATGAAATGAAGATCATGTAGAACGAGTCGCATCACATCGTGGAGACGGTATTCCGTACGTACGCACGAGTGATGATATCGTTCCTATGATCGTGGAATTGTATTGGAGTATATATATATTATTTCAGTATCAATATTACTTCATAATAATCATATATAGTTACTCATTACACCATTATACCCATCCTTGTAAGGTGATGGTGGAAAATAGATTACACCACGGCGTGGAGACGGTATTCCGTACGTACGCACGCGCGGTGATTTCATTTTTCCGTAGGATGGATAGAAGGTGAATTAGGGTTGTTTCATATTTATAATAACATATCAGTATGTAAGTAATACTGATGTTATTACTTTATCATGAAACAACTAAAGAAGAAGAAGTTGAAGAAGAAAGAAATTGAAAAGATCGGTAATGGATATTACCTCTTCTTTGGAACGCCTCTTTGAATCCTCCACTTAAGGAACTATGATTGGTCTTTGGAGAAGACCAGGACCTCTAGGATTATTCTAGGGAAGTGGAGAGGAGAAAATGGCAGGGGTTGGCCGAGCTTGAGTGCTCAATTTGGTGTGAGGAGGAGGGGGAGGAGGTGCCCTTTTATAAGGGAGGAGAGGGGCACCTTAGGAATACCTCAAAATATTATTTTATATTAAAGTCAAAATCGGTTTATAATGGTTCCAAAGGGTCTTATTCCGAAGCTAAAGTGGGGATGGGTCGAAATCCTATCAACCAATAGGATTTAGACAAGTTTAGGGTATTATATTAACCTTATCAATTAGATTTGACTCTAAGTTAAATAATTTAACTTTTACCATGTCTTTTTGTTTTCTTTCACTATATGGTTAATACACTTACTATAACATGCCAAACGAACCCCAAATTGTTTATTATTAATATATATATCCTTATCTAAGTCATTTGGCCGAACCTTAGATTTTTAGGAAAACAATAACAATTAATAATATAATATTTGATTTAAAAACTATTTTGTGTCGATTTTGACACTATTTGATATATGATTTTTTTGAAAGTCATAACAGAATTATATGTTCGAACCAAGTTGATTAAATCAACACTAATATATCATAGTAACCTATAAAATTAGTGGAATTCATAAAAAGCCTTAAATTACATTTATTTTGGTATTTATATTATCAATTATGTCAATATTTCATTAATAAGATAATTACTGCATCATCTTTGTGTCATATATAAATTACATTATTTGATGTCTAAAAATTACAAATAAAATACCATCATGTAGGAAATCTTTTTAGCTTTCTAATTAATATTTACAATCGAATTTATCTTATGTATAACCCCATATTAAAAATGATTTACTTATTAAACTTTGATTTTAACTATTTTAACCCTTCTTTAAATAAATTAATAATAAATGTCCTAATCTAATCCAAGTGGGCCTAAATGGTCATATTTTATTCCTAAGTTTGTTTTTGGTCGAATTACACTTATCCAATAGAATTAGGACATGTGTTAGGGTAATATTAATATCATATTTACCCTTAGTTACCCTATTTAATATTAACCGCGGTAAAAATAGTAAAAAGTTACTATTCACCAAAAAATTATTTTCATCTCATTGAACCACATTTTAGTCCTTGATATTAACCGTGTCTCTCGGATTTTTGAAATTCCATTCACAGAAGCAGTAAAATTAAGTTTTATGCAAAATTCAGTTTTTTAACCTACCACTTAGTGGTTTCACTATTCATCAAAAATTGAAAGTTTTCAGAAAAATACCAAAATTTCACCCTAGGCTAATTTCGATATTCTGAGTCCAAAAATGAAGTCCATTTTGAAAAATAAAATTTATAAAATTCCAAAAAGTGGTTATTACTATTCATAACGGCTAGTTTTAATAGCATAATGTTGTTTAGTGAAACTCGGTATTGCGTACGACGCAAGATATCGAGGAAGGTCGCGATTGCGTGTAAAGCAAGTCAAGCAAGTGTTGTGTAGAAAAAGATTCCTTTGATAATTTATATAACATAAAAGTCTCGGGTGTTACATTCTACCCCCCTTAAAAAGAATTTCGCCCTCGAAATTCGTCACTTTGTAACAAACAGATGAGGATACTTCTCCCTCATCATATCCTCAAGCTCCCATGTAGCTTCTTCAAGTTGGTGGTTCCTCCATAAAACTTTCACCAAGAGAGTGGTCTTGTTTCATAGGACTTTTTCGCTACGATCCAGAATCTCTATCGGTTGTTCCTCATAAGAAAGATCTTGCTCCAGCGGTACAACTTCTGAGCTGAGTACATGTGAAGGATCTGGTATGTACTTTCTCAGGAGAGATACATGGAACACATCGTGAACTTGAGAGAGATTCGGTGGAAGCGCCAATCGGTAAGCTACCTTCCCAACACGATCCAGTATTTCAAAAGGATCGATATATCTAGGGCTCAACTTCCCCTTCTTTCCAAATCTCATAACCCTCTTCCAGGGAGATATTCGTAAGAACACTTTATCACCCACTTCAAACTCTAGGTCTTTTCTTCGGTTGTCGGCATAGCTTTTCTGTCGACTCTGATCTGCTCTTATGTGTTGTTGAATAGATCTGACCTTTTCTGCCATTTCATCAACGAGATCAGGTCCTAATAGCTTTCTTTCCCCAACTTCATCCCAGCAAGTTGGAGTCCTGCATTTCTTTCCATAGAGAGCTTCATAAGGAGCCATCTGAATACTGGAGTGAAAGCTATTATTATAAGAAAATTCCACCAAAGGTAGGTGTTGATCCCAACCTCCTTTGAAATCCATAGAGCAAGCTCTCAACATATCTTCTAGGGTTTGAATTGTTCTCTCAGACTGACCGTCTGTCTGGGGATGATAAGCAGTGCTGAAACTCAACTCTGTATCCAGAGTATGCTGAAGACTTCGCCAGAACATCGAGGTAAATCTCGGATCCCGATCAGATATAATAGAAAGTGGTACTCCATGTAATCTTACCACTTCCTTTACATATATCCTGGCAAGCTGATCTAGAGAGAAATCCTCTCTAATAGGAATGAAGTGTGCAGACTTTGTAAGACGATCAACTATGACCCAAATAGCATTATTGCCTTTGGATGTTTTAGGAAGTCCTGTGACAAAGTTCATAGTGATGTTTTCCCATTTCCATTCGGGTATGGGTAATGGTTGTAACATCCCCTTAGACTTCTGTCTCTCAGCTTTAACTTGTTGACAAACCAAGCATCGAGAGACAAATTCAGCAACATCTCTTTTCATGCCATCCCACCAGAAGTACTCTTTCAGGTCCCTATACATCTTCGTGCTTCCAGGATGAATAGAGAATGAAGAACTATGAGCTTCATCCAGCAGCTCTTTCTTTAATTCGTGGATGGGAGGAACACAAACCCGATTCCTGAACTTTATTATCCCATCACAATCAAGGTTGAATTCAGGAACATTTCTCACCTTCTTTTGTAACTCGACATCTTCTTTCTGTGCCTCTTTAATCTTCACATGTATAGATGGTTGAACATTCATTTGAGAAAGATAATATTTTTCCCCTTCCATTATAATTCCAAGATCCATCCTTTGTAAATCCATAAATATTGGATCTTTTGTGATCCTCATCATGGATAAACTAGCATGGTCTTGTCGACTTAATGCATCTGCCACCTTGTTTGCTTTCCCAGGGTGGTAATGGATTGAGCAGTCATAATCCTTAATCAGCTCCAACCATCTTCTTTGACGCATATTCAACTCTTTTTGTGTGAAAATATACTTTAAACTTTTATGATCAGTATAAATATCACACCTTTCACCATAAAGGTAATGCCTCCAAATCTTTAATGCAAAGATTACCGCAGCCAACTCCAAATCATGTGTTGGGTAATTTTGTTCATGGATTTTCAACTGTCGTGAGGCATAAGCTATCACCATATCATTTTGCATAAGAACACACCCCAATCCCTTCTTGGATGCATCACTGTAGATCACAAACCTTTCTCCACTACAAGGCAGTGTGAGCACAGGTGCACTGGATAACCTTCTTTTCAACTCCTTGAAATTCTCTTCACATTCCTCTGTCCAGACAAACTTAACTCCTTTCCGAGTCAACTTGGTGAGTGGATTAGATAATCGTGAAAAATCTTTTACAAAACGTCGATAATATCCAGCCAAACCAAGAAAACTTCAGATCTCAGTTACTGTTGTTGGTCTCGACCATCTTTCGATAACCTCTGTTTTTGTTGGATCCACAGATATCCCCTCTTTTGAGATTATGTGACCCAAAAATGCAACTTTTTGAAGCCAAAATTCACACTTGGTAAATTTGGCATAAAGCTTCTCCTTTCTCAGGGTCTTCAATATAATTCTCAAGTGATCTTCATGTTCTTCCTTGCTCTTTGAATAGACAAGAATATCGTCTATAAAGACTACCACAAATTGATCAAGATAGTCTCTAAAGACTCTATTCATTAGATCCATGAAGATAGCAGGGGCATTAGTAAGACCAAATGGCATCACTATAAATTCATAGTGTCCATACCTTGTACGGAAAGCCGTCTTTGGTATATCCTCCCTTTTGACCCTTAATTGATGATACCCTGAACGAAGATCAATCTTGGAAAAGTATTGAGCTCCGCGTAGTTGGTCAAATAAGTCATCAATGCGTGGGAGAGGATATTTGTTCTTGATAGTGATCTTGTTAAGTTCTCGATAATCAATGCAGAGTCTCATTGATCCATCTTTCTTCTTAACAAATAGAACAGGTGCTCCCCAAGGTGACGCACTAGGGCGTATGAATACCTTATCAAGATTCTCTTGGAGTTGCTTCTTCAATTCCTGCAACTCAATTGGGGCCATTCTATAAGGTGTCTTTGAAATAGGCAAAGCACCCGGTACGAGTTCTATTGAAAACTCAACTTCACGATTTGGTGGAAGACCCGGCAATTCCTCCGGAAAGACATCATCAAACTCCCGTACAATGGGCATATTCTTAATCGTGAGTTTCTCACCAACCATTTGAGATAAATAACCTTCATTTAGTGGAATCAATACCCATAAGATGGAAGAAATTTCCACTGGAAGGTTATGTTCATCCTTGCATTGATAGACGATCGTAGATTGATCTGGAATATGAAATGTGACTTCCCTTCTTTGGAAATTGATATGAGCTCCATGTAGAGAAATCCAATCCATGCCAAGAATCACATCAAATTCCACTAAAGGAAGGATCACAAGATTTGCAGGAAGCACTTTCCCACAAACTTCGATCGGAGAAGAGTTATAAACTTTTGATGCGATTGATGTGCCATTAGGTGTTGTCACGGCTAACTCAACATCTAATTGTTGAGGTAATACGGTGATACCCTTAGAAAAGTCTTCAGAAATAAAAGAGTGGGTGGATCCAGAATCAAATAAAACATTTGCTACTTTAGAGTGGATGGTAAGTGTACCTTTCACCACTTCGTTATCGTACTCCACATCGCTGATAGAAATTGCATGTGACTTTCCTTTGTCTTTAGCCTTAAGATTTTGTTGACGTCGACCATCATCATCAACCCTTGGATTTGGGCATTGATTGGCATAATGCCCCATCTCCTTGCACTTGAAACATTGAAGTGTTGTAGGTTCATTCTGTGTATCCCTTCCTTTGTTTGCGTCATTAGACATCTTCTTCCCATTATCACGGCATTCAAATGCCCGATGACCTTCCTTTCCACATTTAAAACATTTACTTGTCCCTTTAAGACAACTCCCTCCATGTTTCTTTCCACACTTTGAGCATAAGGAAAATCTCATCTTCTTTTCCGTGTGCTCTTTAGATTTTTCTTTGAATTCCATCTTCCTCTTCTTATCAAACCCATGTGACTGATGAGTTACTCCAATCTCCATCTCGACTTTGAGAGCACATCGAACGATTTCCTCGTAGCTATTGAAGTCCCTTATGGCTAACGCCCTTCGAAGACTTGGTTTTAAGCCACTAAAGAATCGATCGATCTTACTCTCAGGTTGGATAATAATACCAGAAGCGTACCTTGCAAGTCTTGTAAAATTTGCTTCATAGGTACCAACAGATTCATCATCCCTTTGCTTCAGTTCAAGAAACTCTTTCTCCATTTTTGTTCGGAGAATACGAGGGAAGTACTTATTGAAAAATAAGTTCTTGAACTCGTCCCATTCCATAGACTCAATTTCATCCCTTTGCCTTGTATTCTTAACAAGATTCCACCATTGATCAGCATCTCCTTCCAAACGATACACTGCTAGGATGACTTTATCATGCTCAGAACATTGAAGAACTGAAAATATCTTTTCAGTAGTACTAATCCATTGTTCAGCAACTAATGGATCAGTAGACCCGCTGAAAGAAGGTGGACGCTGCCTCATGAAGGATTCAACAGAATGTTTCTCCCTCCTTTGTTCATTTGGAAATCCTACATGATTCCTAGCTTGAGAAAGTTGTGTGAGCATGGCTACAAGATTTTGCATTCCAGCTCCCATATCGTTTGGTTGCTCAGGGGGACAATCATTGCATTGCCCATCGCATTCCTCATTAACACGGTTCCTTCGGGTTCCAGCCATTGACTAAAACCAAGAAGAATAGTGTGAGCAACACTAATTATAATAGGAAACCACATAATTCAAGAATAAAATTTTCATGCTTATGGTCTTATCCTAGGTTATTCAAGGCCATTTCTAAAACACTAAGATTGTGTACTATGCTTAGACTTATCCTTAGGGTTCTTACTAAGGCTTTCACATCCTAGTTTCCAAAGGTTGACTATACCTTTCCTCTGATACCAACTATAACGACCCATACTTTACATACATTTTTAATACTTCAAAATTGAAGCACACTTATTACAACATATGACAAAACCACAAAGGACCGTATAGGTATAGTGTCTTTAGAAACTGGGAAACATAAACAACTGGTTCATAAATCTTCTACAGTGTCTCCCATTTATTTCATCATATCTAGGGTCCATTTTAGCATATTCTACTTAATATCCATCTTCCTGACCTGGGGAAAAGAAAACATAAAAGGGTGAGCTCAAATGCTCAGCAAGGCAAATAAAGGAAATAAAAATCATATCATATCTTTTTGAAAATCATAACCTGCAAAAGAGATCATAATATCTTAACATGGAACAAATCATAGGAGTGAAAATGAGATCCCCATAATCATAACATAAAACTTGAAACTTTGTGGCATGCACACATAATCATGGAAAATCATTTCTTGTTAGTCATGACTCATTGCCAAGACTATCTTAGTGGACAAAGTCCCTTTCTGAACCGAGTTCACTCCTCGTTTCAGTCCTGTATCACTGAACCGAAATAACCTTCCGTTCCAGCCATGTCTATCTCATGAGATATAAAATCTTTACCCAATGCATTGGAGGGAGATATAGGTCCCCCCCATCTTATAATGAATCCTTTCTTATGTGTGCCACATAATCATAAAACATACATCATCGCATAACACATGTAACAAAAATGGGATTCTTGAAACATCATGACATCATAAATCAATTCATATAAGATAATGGAATTCATAAAAATAATTTCATCACAACATGATCAAATCAATGTAATAATAGGGATAAAAACAGAACCCTTTATTATCTTAGATGGAAAATAATTTTGATAAAACGCTTGAACTTCATTCTTGAGGAAAATATCCTTTCTTCTTCAAAAACATTTTTCCTTTCATAACATGTCATACAACTTTAAAATAAAAGAAGTTGATTAAAAATAAACTTGAAAACTTGTAAAGGAAGCTTCTTGGAAATAATTTTTTAAAAATCCATTCAAGCCGTATAAGTTAAAAAAACATTCTTCTAACTTTTGTCGGAAAAGTCAAAAAGTACCTCGTACGAAAAACGACAAAAGATTCCTTTCATATCTTTTAAAAAAAACTTACCGAAGGGTAAAATTGGATATAAACTATTGTAGAAGGAAGGAAATAATATTACATATCGAGGGAACATGGATGTGGATGATAAAATACACCCCAGTAAATACTTACGAATAAACAATCTCGGATAAAAATGAGATTGTGATATTTCCCTTACCTTAGGTCCGATTTGCTTTTTTCGTGTCCGAAGCTCCTGTATAATGGTTTAAATAATGTTATTGACTTATTCCAGAATCATACATATTGATATGAGATCATATATGGTCATATTATTAGCTTCTTGTTAGTAATATTTCATTGTTACTTGTTACTCGGGTCTTTATAACTTTTTGTTCTTATGCGTGTTTTGTCGAATAAATTCTTATTCTTATCTTTAGGTTATAGATAATTCATTTCCAGAATGGTATTAGTGTAGTATATACCATATTAATTCATTCAATTCATTTATATAATTATTATGAAATGAAGATCATGTAGAACGAGTCGCATCACATCGTGGAGACGGTATTCCGTACGTACGCACGAGTGATGATATCGTTCCTATGATCGTGGAATTGTATTGGAGTATATATATATTATTTCAGTATCAATATTAATTCATAATAATCATATATAGTTACTCATTACACCAATATACCCATCCTTGTAAGGTGATGGTGGAAAATAGATTACACCACGGCGTGGAGACGGTATTCCGTACGTACGCACGCGCGGTGATTTCATTTTTCCGTAGGATGGATAGAAGGTGAATTAGGGTTGTTTCATATTTATAATAACATATCAGTATGTAAGTAATACTGGTGTTATTACTTTATCATGAAACAACTAAAGAAGAAGAAGTTGAAGAAGAAAGAAATTGAAAAGATCGGTAATGGATATTACCTCTTCTTTGGAACGCCTCTTTGAATCCTCCACTTAAGGAACTATGATTGGTCTTTGGAGAAGACCAGGACCTCTAGGATTATTCTAGGGAAGTGGAGAGGAGAAAATGGCAGGGGTTGGCCGAGCTTGAGTGCTCAATTTGGTGTGAGGAGGAGGGGGAGGAGGTGCCCTTTTATAAGGGAGGAGAGGGGCACCTTAGGAATACCTCAAAATATTATTTTATATTAAAGTCAAAATCGGTTTATAATGGTTCCAAAGGGTCTTATTTCGAAGCTAAAGTGGGGATGGGTCTAAATCCTATCAACCAATAGGATTTAGAAAAGTTTAGGGTATTATATTAACCTTATCAATTAGATTTGACTCTAAGTTAAATAATTTAACTTTTACCATGTCTTTTTGTTTTCTTTCACTATATGGTTAATACACTTACTATAACATGCCAAACGAACCCCAAATTGTTTATTATTAATATATATATCCTTATATAAGTCATTTGGCTGAACCTTAGATTTTTAGGAAAACAATAACAATTAATAATATAATATTTGATTTAAAAACTATTTTGTGTCAATTTTGACACTATTTGATATATGATTTTTTTGAAAGTCATAACAGAATTATATGTTCGAACCAAGTTGATTAAATCAACACTAATATATCATAGTAACCTAGAAAATTAGTGGAATTCATAAAAATCCTTAAATTACATTTATTTTGGTATTTATATTATCAATTATGTCAATATTTCATTAATAAGATAATTACTGCATCATCTTTGTGTCATATATAAATTACATTATTTGATGTCTAAAAATTACAAATAAAATACCATCATGTAGGAAATCTTTTTAGCTTTCTAATGAATATTTACAATCGAATTTATCTTATGTATAACCCCATATTAAAAATGATTTACTTATTAAACTTTGATTTTAACTATTTTAACCCTTCTTTAAATAAATTAATAATAAATGTCCTAATCTAATCCAAGTGGGCCTAAATGGTCATATTTTATTCCTAAGTTTGTTTTTGGTCGAATTACACTTGTCCAATAGAATTAGGACATGTGTTAGGGTAATATTAATATCATATTTACCCTTAGTTACCCTATTTACTATTAACCGCGGTAAAAATAGTAAAAAGTTACTATTCACCAAAAAATTATTTTCATCTCATTGAACCACATTTTAGTCCTTGATATTAACCGTGTCTCTCGGATTTTTGAAATTCCATTCACAGAAGCGGTAAAATTAAGTTTTATGCAAAATTCAGTTTTTTAACCTACCACTTAGTGGTTTCACTATTCATCAAAAATTGAAAGTTTTCAGAAAAATACCAAAATTTCACCCTAGGCTAATTTCGATATTCTGAGTCCAAAAATGAAGTCCATTTTGAAAAATAAAATTTATAAAATTCCAAAAAGTGGTTATTACTATTCATAACGGCTAGTTTTAATAGCATAATGTTGTTTAGTGAAACTCGGTATTGCGTACGACGCAAGCTATCGAGGAAGGTCGCGATTGCGTGTAAAGCAAGTCAAGCAAGTGTTGTGTAGAAAAAGATTCCTTTGATAATTTATATAACATAAAAGTCTCGGGTGTTACAGATTCCTTCATCTCCTTTTTTATCTGTGTATTATGCAGGGTGGGTATAATGATGTCTGCTTGTGAATAAGGTTGGATCCAATTTAAACAAAGTAATAAATGGGGGGTGGAAGATAATGATAACAAAGATAATTAGACCTATTACTTTAGTAATAAATGAGTGTCAGGGAAGATGATGATGGTGTTTTTATTGTTTTATCTATTATCATTTATCCCTTTTGTTATTTGTATTTGCGATATGCCTTTTAAAAATCATGGTCATTGGTGGCCCTTGTTTGTGCATTTGTCTTATGAACAATTATTATTGAATGGTTGTAAACATGAAAACTTGATTAATCATGTATATCTGGTTAAATAAATGGATGCACCAAGATCAAACTTGTTATGTGATAACCCCTCAATTATCAAAGTGAAATTAAATAATTAGTGTGTTAAATCTGAATACACCTTGACTTATTCGGTATGGTTGTGTACTCTGTGTGGATCTTTTATGTCTTGTATTTTGTACGGGTTGTGTGGTGTTGTTGTTGAGAGAATAGAGGTGTGTGTGGATGTTTTTAGGGTTTAATGGGATATCAAGTTGATATATTATTTGATTGTGGAGTGGGTGAGTGGTGTTGTGTAGTGGGACTGCAGCCGGGTTGTGTTTTGTTTGTTTTGATGGGCATGGTGTGGACATGCAGTGGGGCTGCCGAATATGGTTGTGACATGATATGTTGGAGGGTGATATTTTGATTTGGGGGTTTTTCCTTAGGTCGGGCAACATTACTTTGAAGAGTGATGATGGCAGTGGTTGGCTTGGGTGCTAAGTGGAGAGGAAGTGTGTGAAGTGGGGTGTTTTATCATAGATTTCTTCCTCTGTTTGGCTTGGTTGTGAGGCTGGTTGTGTGTTGTGGTTGTTAGTTGACCAGGTAGGGATGGAATAACTTGTAAATTATTAATAACATCAAAATTATTGGGTGTTGAGCGGCTTTCTTTTATTAACTTTGGAATTGATCGTCATTCGTCCTCATACGTGCATTTAGAGGTAGCAACAAAGGTGGCAATGTTATGGGGTGGTTGTTTTCTTGAGAACTCATAGGTTGGACTGAGTGTTCGGTACCTATATATATACTTATACTTTCTTATGATTCTATACGCACCCCACCCTAGTAGAGCACTACATGTCGAACACCCCCATTGTCATGGGGGTGTCTTTCCCAAACATCCTGGTGGAAGGATGGATGACTAGCCACCCACTCTTCTCTGCTCCATCTTCTAGGCAATGATAGCCCAAGACTCTTCAGATAGTTTGTGGTTTGTGAGGACCATGTGTGTGCGGGAGAGTTGTTCTTCCCAGGTGTCTTTGGGATGAGATGTGGTGTGGTTTGTGGCCTAGGTGTCTGCGGACAGGATAAGATATATAGTTGTAAGGCCCAGGTGTGGGGGTAGGGTGTGATGTGGTATGTGGTCCAGGTGTATGCGGGCGGGTTGTGACGTAGTTATTTTGGAAGAGGTGGGAGCGTCAGGACGTTTTTCGTTAGGGTGTGAAAGCGGTTATTCAGTGGGAAAGTGGTGCGGGGTACCCTATCATCGATGTGCTTACTATATTACTTTACTTGATTTGAGTTATTTGGTGAGCATGCCTTTGGTGAAGTTGGGGTGGATAGTATACCTTGTTAGGTGCTTTTGGTTTATGTTGTTTCTCATGGAGGAATTAGTATGCTTCTCCACTTGTGCACGAAAGACTTTGGTTTTCCCTACTGAGTATACTTGTATGCTCACCCTACGTATATAAAACTATTTTTCAAGTTTCCAGGAGGACTACGGGGACCGTGCTAGGCATTACTATTTCGGAGGTTGGGACAATTGTCATGTCGCTGCTTAGCTTTGTTCTTTTGGTATTTACTTTAGATCTTTTCATTGTATTTCTAGCAGTTTTACTTTAAACATGCATGTGGGATGAATTTTGGCTTGTGTGTGTGTGTGTGTGTGTGTGTCTTGAAGTTGTTTTGTGGTTAATATATCTCATCTCCCGATCTTGGTTAATATAAAAAGGGTAATACCTCCCATTTTGTGAGATTTGTATACCCTTGGTGTTGGTTGCCACCCCGGGGCCTACTGGAGGCAGGACTCAGGGGTCATTATCTCTCTTTCTCCATTGTCAGCTTAGGAGGGACATCTTTGGAGGGAGGGGGTCATGACAGGTCAAAACTAAATAAATGATGTCAGATGGCTGTGAAGTCATATGACAACGACTGTAGATTTATTTTTTAAATGTAGGAACTGACGGAACGTCATTTCGAGTTACGGTTTGTCCTGGATGTCTTTAAACGTGTTTTCATTGTTTTAAAACACTACATCATGCATGCAATGGTCAAAATAACAGAAAGTGAACTCAGATTGATATGAAATCGTGGGGAAACAACCATTGAATTTTTTATGATATGTACGTGTAGACAACATGCCCATTCGACGTGTGGTGTGCTCTGAATGACTAAATAATCAGTTTTTAAAGATATCAAAATCATTAAAAATGTGTATCAGGGGGTCAAAATCAGACAATTGACATCAGATGACTATTAAATCAGAGGAAAAAGGTTGTATATATATTTTTGAAATGTAGGAACCGACAACACGTCATTCTGAGTTATGATTTTCTTGAGATGCCCGTAAACGCGTTTTTAGTGTTTTAAAAAAGTAAAATATGCGTGTAATAGTCAAAACTATAGAAAACGACCTCAGATTGACGTGAAATCATGGAAAAACCATTGTTGACTTATTTTTTATATGTATGCGCAAACAATACATTTATTCAATGTGCAGTGTGCTCAGAATGACTCAATAAGCTATTTTTAAAGATACCAAAGTCATTAAAAACGCGCATCAGATGGTCAAACCTATGTAACGACATCAGATGATTGTGAAATTAGAGAACAATGATCATAGATTGATTTGTGAAATGTAGAAACTAATGACACATCATTCTGAGTTATAGTTTGCTCGGGATGCTCGTAACATGTTTTTAGTCTTTTAAAACACTAAAACATGCATGCAACTGTCAAAACCATAGAAAACAAACTCAGATTGATGTGAAATCATGAGAAAAATGTCATTGAATTATTTATGACATGTATACATAGACAACACGTTCATTTGACACGCGGTGTGCTATGAATAACTCAATAAGCAATTTTTAAATATACCAAAGTTTTTAAAAATGTGTGTCAAGGGGTTAAATTATGCAAATGACGTCGGATGACTGTGAAATCATAGGAAAACGATTATAGATTGATTTGAGAAATGTAGGAATAATGACACGTCATTCCGAGTTACGATTTGTCTAGGATGCTCGTAAACGTGTTTCCAGTGTTTTAAAACCCTAAAATGTGCGTGTAACAGTCAAAACCAGAGCAAACGGCCTCAGATTAATATGAAATCATGAGTAAACCACTGTTGAATTGTTTGTGACATGTGCACACTGACAAAACATCCATCCAATGTTGGTGTTCTCTGAATGACTCAATAACCAGTTTTTAAAGATACTTAAGTCTTTAAAAACATGTTTCAGGGGGTCAAAAACCAAGAAAATGATGTTGGATGGCCGTGAAATCAGAGGACAACAACCATAGATTGATTTGTTAAATGTAGGAACCGACGACATGTCATTTCGAGTTACGGTTTGCCCGAGAGGCTCGTAACGCGTATTTAGTGATTTAAAATACTAAAATGACTATGTAACGGTCAAAGACATAGCAAACGACCATAGATTGATGTAAAATCATTGGACAACCACCTTTGAATTATTTGTGACGTGTATGTGCAAACAACACATCCACCCAACGTGCGGTGTGCTCAAAATAACTCAATAAGCATTTTTGAAATATATCAAAGTCTTTAAAAACGTGTGTCGGGCGATCAAAACTATGCAAACAACGTCGAATGTCCGTGAAATCACAGGACAACAATTGTAGATCGATTCGTTAAATGTAGGCACTGACGACATGTCATTTTGAGTTATGGTTTTCCCGGAATGACTATAAACACATTTTTAGTGTTTTAAAATACTAAAATGTGTGTGTACGGTCAATGAAAACAACCTCAAATTAACGTAAAATCATGGAACAACCACCATTGAATTATCTGTGACGTGTACGCACAAACAACACGTCCACCTGACATGCAGTGTGCTTTGAGTGACTCAATAAGCAATTTTTAAAGATATCAAAATCTTTAAAAGCGTGTGTCAGATAGTCAAAGCTAGACAAGTGATGTCAGGTGGCCGTGAAATCAGAATACAATGATCGTAGGTTGATTTGTGAAATGTAGAAACCGATGACATATCATTCTGAGTTACGATTTGCTCGAGATGCTCATAAACACGTTTTTAGTGTTTTAAAACACTAAAACGTTCGTGTAACGATCAAAACTATAACAAACAACATCAGATTTACATGAAATCATGGGGCAACCACCATTGGATTATTTTTGAAATATAATACATGGTGTCATGTAAAAGTCTTTGAATTTTGTTTATTAAGTAAATTTCAAGCATGTCGCACATCAATTTAAAAATTGATTAGATTGTTATATACTTGTCCATTTTCAGTTCCAAATTAAATATGTAACTTTATGTTTCCAATGTGTGGTACATGATATATTATTTGTTTTATGTTAAAATGTATTCTGTTTGATTAAATGATAACAAATGTTATATGTAACATTCTAAATATATTTTGTGTTCATTCTCTTTCTCATTTCATTTATTAAATGTTCTTATCTTTATTGTAAGTGACAGATGCCGGCAGCAGGCAGGATCATGACCGTTTTGATCTATGACATTCTTCAGAAGATAATCATGAGGGTTCTTAGTTCATGTGACATGTTTAAATATTATCTACGATTCTACTGTAATTCTAATTTATTATGTTCAATTTTAATTTATATCTTCTTTTTTGTTATAGTTGATGACATGATGTAGAGGTAAATGAATGCATCGGAGATCGTGGGATGGATGTATATTGGCCACAAGTTGTTGTTGTTGTTGAACATATTTTATATGTATATATATTGATGATTGATGTTATGGGTCGACTGATGTTATGATCACTAAGGTTGTATATATATAAATGTGGATGTATGATGATGTATGTATGATGAGTTTATTGCACATTTGTGTTTTAATTTATTGTATGTCAACGTTTTTATATTTATATATTTTTATTAAATATTTTAAAAAATAAAATTTTTAGAAATATATTTAGCGGCGGTTTATGATAACTGTCACTAAATATATTTTTATGAATTTATTTAGTGATGGTTAATCGCCAATGATGTATGTAGCGGTGGTTATATTCATTTCCTCCATTTTATTTTCGGCTGGATTTAAAAAAAATAAATTGTCGCTAAATGAAATCAAAACCGCCACTAAATGTTCAAAAAAATGACACATGCAAAAACCACCGCTAAAAAAGAAAAATCGATGGTGAATGTTTGTCGACCGTAAAATAAGCACCGGTTTTCGTAACCGCCGTTGGTGGGAAAAGAAAAATGCCGTTAATACCTATGTTTTTGTAGTGTCAATACCAATAATAACCTCTAACATAAACATAACTATTAACTATCACATGAATCATAAAACCACTTGAAGGAAACAACATATCTAGGGTTTATGGTCGTATTTGACAAGTCTATAAACATAAAAATTATCATTATTTTACTGACGGTCCATATATTCCACCGTTTTTCATTCTTGAAAACTCTAAAAATACAAATCTTTAATAATTCAACCACAAAAACCGTTAACATTCCCGATTATGATTCCACATCATTATTGAGTTTATTCCATTATCTATAAATAATGAAATAGCCATACAGCGTGCAATCTAGTGGTTGTGTTTGGTGTTTGAGTGGGATTCGAGCCCCATCATGCGCATGTTATGTTGATTTTTATTGTTCATCCCCGCTCAAATGAATGTAATATTACAATAGTTTGGGGAGGAGAGTTACAAAGAAACAAAGATTTCTACAACACCTACAAGTACTCGGGGAGACTCAACCCTGAGACCCCCCACGAGACCTCTCAAAAAGGTAACCATCCGTGTATGCCCAGAGTCAAAACATGATCCTTTGATCCATATAGAATCCAAGAGGAAAGTGAAAATCTAATACCCTATATAGATCCCACGACAAACACAATTCTTTGATCCTTTGATACTCATTAAAGCTTTATTTCACATGATAATGGAGAGCATATAATAATGGTGATAACCGAACTCAATTCCAAATAATCCATGTCATAATTTATGACCATCAATTATCTTTTTTATAAATTAATTATTTAACTCATCATTAATTTCATCTCGTGACATTAAAAAAAATATCCCAAGGCACATAATCGTTTATTAAACCTATCCATATTTTTTAAATGAATAACGAGTAATTTAAAATTTCATTTAGAGAACTATAAAATTACCGTTTTAACCTTCTAACCAATTAATAAAAATATTTTATCGAACTTGATGTAAACAATCTGGGTAGGGACAATTAAAATAATAATATCATAATAACATAATTTTTTAATTAATAAAAACAATCCAAATTATTAATAAAAAGGATTTATACATATATTTTATAATAATATATTAAATTATAATATCTATATTTTAAGTGATTTTTATGAGTTTTCATCGTTTGCGAGGGAAACAAACGAGTAGACATTATTTCACGGAAACAAAAGGATTCATACATATATTAATCCCTCATCGTGCAAATCGAAGGTCCGGTGGAGAACAGAGATTTCCATAATTTCAAGCAATGAAGCGGATTCAAAATCCTCCAAACGAGTGGAATGGAGGACGGATGGGCGGGGACCGCGGGTAACGTGGGTAAATTTCGTTTTCCGATGCCTGGACGGACTACCGATCCTCCACGGCGATCCCCACATGGAAATGCGCAGAAATCGATGATAGAGACTGCGAGCGGCCGGTAGCTGGTGAGCTGTGTCCAAAACATGGGTGAGGCTGTGCTCTCACAAGGACACGCTGTATGCTGCGCGTAGCAGAGGAGGGCCCGACCCCCTCTCCCACCCCTTTCGACGTTTCCACTGACTCCCAGTTTTGTTCTTACTTCGACTGTCCCAGTCTCTGACTGTCTTCCGGTCGCCGCCGCCGCAGCCGACTTCTGCGGTGGCTCTCCATATTCCTTTTTTTAATGGGGACTTGGTTCGTCAAGAACCCATAGCACTAAGTTTTTTTTTTGCTAATTACTTTCCCTTCACGGTTGCTGCACTGCTCCTGATCGCCCCATCTTGCCTCCCTCCCCCGGATTCTGGCCCATTTCCCTTCGCTTTCTTGTTTGTTTGTGCTGTTCTGTTCGTGGCGTGAAAGCTGAGCTGCGCACTCATTGCGTCCTCTTACCTGCGTGGGGACGGACATTGGGATAATCGGTGGTTTTAATGCTTGTTTGATTCCATCTCTCCTGATTCATAATTGACCCCCTTCACGTGCTGCTGCTGCTGCTGAGTTAATATCAGCACCGTATTTCTTGCTTTGGGCCCAGCCTTGAAGAAGCAGAGAAGGTGGTTGTCGGTTTTTCCCTGTTGTTTGGGTTCAGTCATGTTCTTTGATTGTGCTCTTATTCTATATATTTTATTTTTTCTGCTTGTTAGTACCATTGATGTTTGAAGATTTGAAGATCGTCCGGATTTTCAGTGGGTTTCGTAAGGAATTGGAGCCATGGTTTCCGTCGCATTATCTTTCTTGGGTTCTAGTCTGATTCACCGAACATTCTATTGACAGAGAAAGGGGGTCGCCTCACTCTGCATCCCAATCCAGCGCCGATCCAATGATTTGAAGTATCAGGGTGACGCCGGTGTTGTTGAAATAGTGAAGGCTGCTGCCGGATTTGTTTCTTCTTGCGTTTACTCCCTGCAGGACGGCGGATCTTTCTTCTGAGTCGTAACCAAACGAATTCAAGGAAAATACCGAACCCATTATTTTCTGTATCGAGGTTCTGGGCCTTTTTTTTTTTGATATCCTTTTTCAGTAGGAAACGTTTCGCAGATCTGGTCAATGATGCGTGTCACACACGTAGAACATTTCTTTAAATTTCAAGCTAGATTCCTGGGCGGGGTAGATTATTAAAGTGCGGGAAACAGAAGAGTTTGAAAGTGGATCGGCCTTGAGAAATTCAAGTGAAGCCGGAAGATTCCGCTGTTACAGAATCTCAAGCTGGAGCTACGCGATTTCGAATCTCACCGTGCAAAAGCGCCGCCGCCATAACGATAAAGTGAGCGGGCTCTAACTTTCTTTCAAATGATGTGGCGGGCGCGAAGGGAGGGGACATCTTGAGAGGTCGATAAGAGAGGTTGCTGAAATTCTGATATCCTTTTGGTGAACGGCGATGAGTCGGGAGGAGAAGAACGGGAAGGTGGAGAAGGGGGCGGACGTGGCGGCGGAGATGGTTGTTGTGGCGGTGAAGGCTTCCAAAGAAATCCCCAAGGCGGCTCTTGTCTGGGCTTTGACCCATGTCGTTCAGCCTGGGTATTGCATAACGCTGCTTGTAGTTGCCCCACCCCAAAGTTCTGGTATGATTCACATTACTTATTCTACTGCTGGTCTGGAAAGTTTTTGATACATTATTAGTACCTTTTTCACCGTCAGCTGCCTTTTTTGCCTGTGCGCTCAACACTATTGCTCATTATTTGGCATTGCCAGTATAGAATTTACCAAGCTACTGGTTAATTCACATGTCTTTATTAGGAAGAAAGCTATGGAGCTTCCCCAGATTTGCTGGTGACTGCGCCAGTGGCCACTGGAGGTTTCATTCAGGCTCAACTTCGGACAATAAATCTGATATCACAGATTCCTGCTCACAGATGATCCTGCAGCTTCATGATGTTTATGATCCAAACAAGGCAAGTGGCACGAACTTTGCATTTTGAATCGATCGTTCTTTCTTCAATTTTTCTGACCATCTGATTGCAGATAAATGTCAAGATCAAGATTGTCTCTGCATCACCTTGTGGTGCAGTGGCTGCAGAAGCCAAGAGGGCAAATGCCAATTGGGTTGTGCTGGACAAGTAATGTTCCACTTGTATTTCAGTAGGAACAAAGAAAAAAATTATTGTTTCTTCTCAAACTGTCTGTTGATCTCTTTGCAGGCAACTGAAGCCTGAAGAGAAGCGCTGTATGGAGGAACTTCAATGCAATATTGTAGTCATGAAACGTTCCCAGCCGAAAGTTCTCCGTTTAAATTTATTAGGTTCACCTAAGAAAGAATCTGAAGCAGCTGATACCTTGCATGAGGTAGATGAAGCTGCTGAAGAGAATTCTAAAGACAGTAATGAGTCAGTTAAGTCCATTCGAGGACCAGCCGTGACTCCAACAAGTAGTCCAGAGATGGGGGCATCATTTACTACAACTGATGCCGGAACTCCATCCGTATCAAGTTCAGACCCCGGAACTTCGTTTTTTTGCATTCCTGAGATGAATGGAGACAAAAAAGAGGAATCGCTGGTCCCTGAGAATACCCATGAAGCAGATGAATCCAGTTCAGACACAGAAAGTGAAAATTTGTCCCCCTCAATGCTATTTGGGTTTCAACCATGGATGAAAGGAATTTTAAGCACTCAGCATCAATCCTCTCAACAATTTGAAGCTTCCATTCTTAGAGCTGGTGATAAGGGTCAGGCTCCCACAGACAAAGCTTTGCTAGAAAAGTTCTCTAAGCTTGGTCGAGAAGCTGGGGCCGGAATGCTCAGCTGCAGACCTGGTTTGGATTTATGTGGAAATGTGAGAGAAGCGATTTCTTTATCAAGAAACGGGCCCCTTGGACCGCCTCCACTGTGTTCAATATGTCAACACAAGGCACCAGTTTTTGGGAAGCCACCGAGGTGGTTTAGCTATGCTGAGCTGGAGCTTGCTACGGGTGGGTTTTCACAGGCGAACTTCTTGGCAGAGGGAGGCTTTGGATCTGTCCATAGAGGGCTCCTGCCAGATGGCCAAGCAGTTGCTGTGAAACAACACAAACTCGCTAGTTCCCAGGGAGATATTGAGTTTTGCTCAGAAGTCGAAGTCCTTAGCTGTGCTCAGCACCGTAATGTTGTCATGCTGATTGGCTACTGTACTGAGGATAGCAGAAGGTTGCTTGTTTATGAGTATATATGCAATGGATCACTGGATTCTCATCTATGGGGTAGCTTCTCTTACACCTTTGGGAAAATCCAATCTTCTGTATGCACCAAAATGTGTGTGCTTGGACTCATTGCACTGTTTCATTGCCACTGCTTTGAAGGGATGTTGTAGTATAAAATAATAACATTGGCTTGTGCGGGGGTCCTCCTTTATCATGTTTTCGCATGTGTTTAACCCATTTCAGATTTGTTGGAAAAATTGTATATTTGTTTTCCGAAGATGATGCCAAATTCGACCATGGCTAGGATCATACCTTTTCATGCTAAAAAGTGATTTAATATATTTCAAGGTGGCTGCCTTTATTGCAGTTCAGGGTGTTATGCATTATGAATCTGTGTCTTTTCAGGATGTAATCAAGACCCTTTGGAATGGCCTGCCAGACAGAAAATTGCTGTTGGAGCTGCTCGAGGTCTACGCTATCTTCATGAAGAATGCAGAGTGGGTTGCATTGTTCATCGTGACATGAGGCCAAATAACATTCTCATCACCCATGACTTTGAGCCACTGGTATGGAGAATTTTTGGCCCTTTTCATCTGTGTTTTGTTCCTGACCTATGTGTTTGATTGATTTATTGCTTATTCTACTTTGGATGAAGTTGCTTCTGCTCAAGTCTGTTCTATTATTCACATGTTAAGATGCGGGTGGTGTTTTGTTAATTTGGCTTTTGAATTGTCCATTTTTTAAATGGTTTATCAAACTAGCAATAAAACATTGGTAGAATGCATGCCCATTTGGATTTTGAATTGTCCATTTTCTACATGGTTTATCAAACTAGCAATAAAAAATTGGTAGAATGCATGCCCATTTGGAAGGTAAGTTTTAAAAAATGTTTTTTTATAGATATGATCAGTTGAGACTGCATTTTGTCTCAGCCACCATGACTTGAGTTGACACACAAAATCAAGAATCATAGGCTGCATTTGGTTCATAAAAACGTTTTTTGATTTTATTTTTTTAAAAGATTTTTTTTAACGTGTTAGAAAATGTTTTGAAGAGTTAGGGAAGGTAAAAAAAAAATGTATGGGTTCATTAAATATTTTCATTTTCCTAAACGATAAAAAAAAGTCTTTACAAAATTCATTTATTTAAAATTTCATTTAAAAAAAAGCTTTCCATTTACATCATCCAGCACATTTTGGGAAATATTTTTGCCTAAATGAAAACAATGAATGTTTTCATGAACCAAACAAAACCTTGGTTTTATCGATTCACCAACACAGAACTCTGCACTTTTGAAACTTGGCATCGTTGTCAAACTTATAATGTATTTTGGCTCTTCGAAAGCTTCAATTTCAGAAATGCTTTTTTCTATCAAGTATTCAGGCAAAAGGTCTCAATTACTTAAGTTCATTCCAACTTTTGGTTGCAAGGTTGGAGACTTTGGCTTGGCAAGATGGCAGCCTGATGGAGATACTGGAGTGGAAACAAGAGTAATCGGAACCTTCGGGTAAATTTTGAACTCAGTTTTCTACTTGTGAAGTTTTGTCTCTCTAATGCTATACACTTAAACAATTTGAAGTTATATTCCCCTGCCAATTTTAGGTATTTGGCTCCGGAATATGCTCAAAGTGGCCAGATCACTGAAAAAGCTGATGTTTATTCCTTTGGGGTGGTACTGTTGGAGCTCATTACTGGAAGAAAAGCTGTTGACCTAAACCAGTCCAAGGGCCAACAGTGCCTCACTGAATGGGTATGGATCATGCGCCTTTACTTATATTTCTTGTTTTTAACAGAATGTGTTGATCTCATATGAGCTTGAGTTGTTGAGCCCGGAACAGGCCCGACCACTATTGGACGAGTACGCAGTGGATGAATTGATCGACCCTCGGCTGGCAGGTCGTTATTCGGAACATGAAGTGTGTTGTATGCTGCATGCTGCATCTTTGTGCGTACGGCGTGATCCTCTCTTGAGGCCTCGAATGTCTCAGGTTTGAGAAAAATCCTTCTCATATGATGTCCACATCTTTGTGCAACAGGGTCGTGTCGGGTTGGTTGTCCTGTGAACTCATTTAAGTTCAACCCTTCCATTTAACTAAACGGGTTGACCTGACCCAATCCATTTGCAAAGGGGTTAGTCCTAACCCGAGTCGTCAACCCGGTTAACTTTAAATATATAACATGGATTGTATCATGACATGCCCTACTAGTTGATATCACATAAACTCAATGACATGACCAAATTGAATTATCCCATTTAGACTAAAAATAACTTAATGAATATGAAACATATGCTATCGATGTTGCAACTCTCGACCCTCTTAAATCATTTAAAATAAATAATGTGCTATAAAAATATTTTATTTTAAATTAAGCTGGTTATAAGATTAAATAATGTTATAAAATTAATTATTATTCTGTTTTTAATATTTTATATTATCATTATATTTTTAATTGGGTTACACGGCTTAGATGGGTCAAGAATAGTCATCCCCAACACTATCTCCTTTCGTGGGATGATCACTTGATGGAGTTTTGGTCCCTTCAGGTTCACATTTTTTTTTAGCGAAACAAACATTTTTTTAGAGCCCCACTTGTGGCAGAAGAGCCTGTTTTGGTTCACATTTATTGAAGGAATGGAATGAAATGAAATGGAATTGGGTGGAATCATGTATAAGCCATTTGGTTAAATTTTAAATGGTACCTAGTTCTAAAGTTTGGTTGGATTGAAAGGGAGAATGACATGTCATTCTAGCATTTGGTTTGATGGAAATGGAATCTGCGAGACAGATAATTTTGAAGAGCAATGGAATGGGTAATGACACCTTAATGGTATCGGTCCGGTTTCCTAGGAATAGGAATGGAACTAAAAAGATCATTGTGCCCCCCATCTTTAAATGTTTTTATTTTAACTTAGGGGTATACTTGATATCAAATAATATCATTTGGAAAGTAACCAAACAGATTTGTTTTTACCAGTTCCACTCTATCTATGAACAAAATGTGGTGGTAGTGTTTGGATTCTCGGACTTCTCATTCTTAATTCCAAGAATTTTGGGAATACAAGACAATCAAATGGTTGGAATTAGGAAAGTACAGAGAATTTCTTTTTCTTCATTCGGTTTGGATTCTATGAAACCAAACAGGCCTTAGCTCAAGAATTTCGTTAACAAATATTTTCTGCCTTGTTAGCTGAGTTATTTGTTGTTGTTGATGGGAGTAGGTGCTGCGTATGGTGGAGGGCGACATGGTGATGGACTCAAATCACATTTCACATGGCGGGTATGATTCCGGCAGCTGCAGCGGGCGGATTTGGTTGGAGCAGCAGCAGTTGGCGCAGCCGCAGTACAAGGGTTCGATGCTCAGTGAGATGGTGGGAAGTTTCAGTGGAAAGCTTGACCTGGACTCCGTAAGGGCTCTCTGGGGAAGGGAAAGGCCAGCTTAGGTAGGTTTCTGCCACAAGACCTCTGTAACTTGTAAAGTGCTCAGAATGGGCAATGCTCTAGGGTATTTTTCTTTTTCTTCTGGGATAATTTTTTAAAAAAAATCTTTTTTTTGCATCTTATTGAACAGATGGGTTCGAAAAATGCAACATATGGTGTGCCTATATGTGTGTGGAAACAGATCAAGAAAACTGCAAGAAAAGTCAAAAGGTCAGTGTAACCCCGAACAATCAATTTGAAGTACTGAAATAATGCAAACTCAACCTTAACAGAACAATTGAAGTGTAAGACCAATCAAATCAAGTGATTTACATTTGTAAATAAACACAGGTTCGAGAATAGTGACAAAATATAAAAACAGGAAAGGATGGTACAACTAGAATATGACCAAATGCACAAGCAATTAATGACAAAGGTAAACATAATTATAGGATCACCTGAATAGTTGTCATGTTCATGAAAATGAAAGGTACAAAAGCACTGAAAGATCAAAGTAAATACAACAGTTAGTCAAGATAAAATGAAAAGTCAATACTTGTTCTTCAATGGACAACGGTTATTGACAATTTCATGAAGAATAATCGAAGTAGGTCTACCTAGTATGATTAGAACATTTTGAGGATTCATTAAAAAAAGTTAAATATCATTAAATTCTTCTTAAATAGAAAATCTAAAACATTAAATGAAAATGTTAGATTTGTGCAAAAAAAGGTACATAGAATGGTTATATTGATACATTGGTTGACACTCTTTTCACTTTGTATATCTGGTTTTGAGATGCACACATGCAAAAGATGAACACTAAACATGAAATGGTTGAACAATCATTAAGTAAGAATGAGCATCATTTACTCAGAATTTCAAGTGTTCAAAATCACCTTTCATAATTATTCTTATAACCATGCCATTAAAGGGAAAAAGAAGCATGAGTTATGATTAGTTGTGTATGTGGCACTTGCTAATAAAATGGTGAAAAAACCCTACAAGCTTAAAGGGAACATGTCTCCTCACTTGTTGGAACTGGTCTTCGCTAATGTTTATGGATCCATGAGACATAGAAGAACCAAAGGCGAAAGGTACTTTGTGTTATTCATTAATGATTATAACATAATGGGGATACCTCTTGTCCATCAAACACAAAAGTGAAGTGTTGAGTGGTACGAAAGACTTGCATATAATCATTATGGAAGAAAGATTAGGGTGTTAAGATTAGATAATGACATAGAATACATCTCATGTGAAGTGAATAGTTACATGGAAAAGCATGACATCATCCATCATGTCTTATTCGTAAGAGTCCCATAATAAAATAAGTTTGTTGAAAGGAGAAAGAAGCCAGTGATTGAAATGGTTGAAACCATGTTACTAGCCAATGATATATCAAACATGTTTTGTAAGGATTCTTCCAAAACAACCATACATATTTAGAATGTGGAATTGCTGAGCCTAAATGAAAATATTACTCCATTTGAGCTATGGTATAAGATAGATCCAAATTTAAAACATTTGAGAGCACTTCATAGTAAGTGTTATATCAAGAACAAGGCACCCAAAACACATTTGGCGATTCAATTGATGAAGGGTTATTTTTGGGATATTCCAACAAGAGAAAAATAATATAAATTCTACATTAAAATATTGATCTCAAAAGGATAATGGTAAACCTCAATAGAGGTTGAATCGTGGAATACAATCTTTTCAATTTAAACCCCCTTTAAATATGTTTCATAATATATATATATATATATATATATATATATATATATTAGAGTAAAGTATAATATGCAAAGGTATTAAAGTGTTTGTAATGGACCCTACTTGTAATAAACCATACTGGATTATCCCGAACTTGAGCTGACTCGCTACTAACCTCATGCACGTTCCCCTTGATCATCAAAGACTGCCGACGAGCAGTGAGGGATAAACATACATCATTGGGGGAATGATTTTTCTCAAACACCACTATCCCTAAATTGGATTTCATTTGACACATAAAAATAATACAAAAACCAGATAACATAAACACTTCAGTCATTTACTAATATAGGAATGCATGAATATACCCGAGTCATGCCATCTAATATATAAAAGTAAAGGTTACAATACATTTAATCCAATATGAATACAATCAATAAAACAAAGTAATAAACAAGGTATATCTTGAGGCCCCCTAGATCCGCACCCTCAGATCCGATGCTAGAAAGAAAAACTTTACACATATGCTTTGATACTGAGTGAGACGACCTAAGCATAACTCAAGTATATTTTACAACATTTCCATAATTTTAACTTTACATCCCATAGATTCACACAATCCCAAAACCTAAATATTTAGTGTCTATAGAGATTAGATACATAAATAATGTATTTTACAACACTATGAACATTTCTCTATAGTCACACCTTACTAGACCCCCTTCCAGACATGTCATATGTTACACTATTCTTCATATTATGAGGAATGGAAATGTTAGAAAGGGGTGGACTCAAATTCTTTGTAAAGGTAAAGATAAGAGATAACAATCAAAGATCATAAGTTAGCATAAGACGAGTATGTGAGTATGAGAACATAATCAAGGTGCATGAACATAACATAAGAGAATCATACAAAATAAAACATAGATCATAAAATCACGAGTCATGTCACAAATATTTTGACATGCATAAAAAACGAGACATATAAATATGGAAATGTGAGTCTATAACCAAGAACCATGGAGCATAACATAGTCACAAGGCATAACATAGAGATACGGTACAAGCATGAGCATATGAAGTCATAAAATTGTGAGAAAACCCAATCATGGCCATACATTTGGTTGTGAGAAAGCCCAATCACACCCACACATTTAGTTGTGAGAAAACCCAATCATTCCTATACATTTAGTTGTGAAAAAATCCAATGATGTCTATGCATTATGTTGTGAGGTAACACAATCATGGCCACACATTATCTCATGAGATATAACACTTTACCTAATTCATTGGAGGGCTATAATGGACCCACCCATCTCATAACAACATACCATACACATGTGTGTCACAAGAACTTGAAAAAATTCATAATTCAATCATAGCTTAATTAACCCATGAGAAAAAATGGTTGTAACAACCCATTATGCTTTTCAGGTACTCCTTTGTTCATGCTTTTTTATCATCCTTGTTTGGGTGTGTTAGCAGACTTCTCGAGGATAGAGATCCTTTGTTGTGGAAAGTGACCTAAAGTTTGGGGATGTATGTTTTTTTAAATTAATGGAGTTTGGGTATAAATGTGTTTATGGATTTGAGGGTTTTCCCCTAAGTTTGGAGAACGTCCTAGGTGCTTTGGAGTTCTGCTGAAAACTAGGCCGTTTGTTGTCTGCTGGGAAATTACATACCGTGTAAAGGGAGTACACAACATGTAATGGTCTCTAAGAAGATGCCGTGAAGTAGGTTCAAGGTGTGAAAGGTTTACACGATGTGTAATGGGTTCATGCTGTGTAGTGGAAAGAATCAGTTTTTTATTAAAATGGTGATGCGTTTTCAGTGATTTCAATCTTCGTGGAATACACAACATGTAATGGGATTACATGTTGTGTAAGTCTCACGACACGTAGGTTTTAGGCATTGGTTGGATAATTTATTTTTCATTCCTCCTAAAGTCTTCCCTCTCTCGATCTATACCCCACCCTAGGTGATTTTGGGTGGCTCCCTCCCTTCTGGATCACTCTGTTCGGCGATCAATCATCAGGGTTGTTGCGGTATGCCTCTCCGGGTAATTGTTCCTTCCGGATCTTCTTTGGCTTTGCTTGCGACTACAGTTTTGGCTATGGTTGTGTTCAGATTTATGATTAGATAATATTTTCTATCGATACTTTGCAGTTCCTTGTCATGCCTTATCTCTCAAAGGTCAATCCCTTGGTTTCTAATCACTACTGTCAAAGGTGGATAGGTTTATACCATATTGAGGTAGGTGTTTCTATACAATGGGTTAATTTGATGAATTACTTGATGTTCTTTTAAATTTACTTTGGGATGTTCATTGATTTGAAGTGATATGTGGTTTCAAAAGATTTTATTGGAAAGAAAAATGTTTTTAAAGGGGGTTTTCTTTGAAACCATATTTTCTTGATTTGGAAATGGATTTTCAAACATCATGGTGGATTTTCTTGGCTTTGAAAATGTTTTATAGAATTGCGAGCATGGTTTTGAAATGGATTTTTGGCAATTGACACATTGATAACCTTGGATGTGTTGGGAAATAGACATGGGTAGCCTTAGTGTGTGCGACACGACTAGGAGGTAACCTATGGGATATCGATGGACTATGACAAGACTCTATACTAGTTAGATCCAACATTATTCCTATTTAGGCTCTTTAGTGTATAATATGTATTTTCCCATAGGCTAGGGCCCAATACAAAGTGCCTTTTCATTTATGGTTATTTATCACATGATTTTATTTATCATGGATTGTTTCTCATCAGTTTTTATATGAGGTTGTATCACATGACATCACATGATGGAATTTCATGGATATGTGTTTACTTACTCACCTTATGATGCATGGTTATGCTGTCCTATTTTTTCACTTCTACTTTTCATATTTTTGGATTGAGAATATGAAATGCTTTTATGAAAACCAAAGGGGAAATGATTTATAAATGGATTTGGGATTTATGAAAATGATTTGTAAAACAGTTTAGTTTTAAAATCTAGAATTACTGCATTCTTGATATTAAGCCTTGTATAGACTCTGTGGTGGTATCCTACCAGGCTTTGTACTCGCTCCCTACCTTTGCTTTTGGGAATTTTTAGATATTTTATTGAAAAATCCAAGTAAAGGGAAGGACATCTTGTAGCATGTTGGATTCTCTTGTTGCCACTGCCTTCAGTTCGGGTTGGTTTGGAGGTGATGGTTGGTCACATGGAAACTTGTGGTCATGTCTGATTCATAATTTTCCGGTTTAGCCTGCTTTGGATTGAATTGTATGGTTTTTGATTGTATTTACTTTCTTCCACTTTGTACTCTGTTTGTATGTCTTGTTTTGGATATATTCAAGATTTGTTTCAATTGTTTTTATTTTACCCTACCATGTGACGACTAGATCAAGTATATGGTTTGGTTGAACTGGGTTGGTCTGTTATAATTTGGTATCAAAGGAGGAATCAACTTGAAGTTTGTTAACACTACACGAGTTTGGTTCTGTGTCTTGGGTAGATAGGAGTTAGGACCATTAGAATTCAAATAGTAAGTTCAGAAAAGGGGTCTGGATAGCTCACTTCTACGACTAAATCCAAGTTACCATGGGTGGTTGGAAATTTTTACCAGGTTTGAGACTTAGAGTTAGAGGTCATTTGAATGAATTGTATGGGAATTTTATTTAAATTGACCTATTCCTTTCTAAGTAATGCCTTTCATTGATAAAATTAATAATTGATTTAAATTCTTGTTATTTTAAAGCATCGATTTGAATTCTAAAAGTGGTATTAAAATTTTGGAATATGATTATGATCTAATTGGTTATTGTCTTATGATTATTAGACAATGCATCCAAGAAGAGATCTTCTAAATATGAGAGAGGAAGCTGCGAGATAGGATCCGTAGGTGAATCCTCCAGTGAAGCCTTCTTTGGTAGAAGCTGTAATATGAACTATTCAGACTTTTGGTCAAGTGGGCGTCAGGAACCCAAGATGCGTGGCAGATCATGGCTCATAATTTACTAAGAAACATCCTCCCATATTCCATGGCGATAAGGGACCCCAATAATCTAAGGAGTGTCTTGAGAGGATTGATAAGATCTTTAACTTCTTGAAGACTCCTAAAGAATCTAAGGTGGGTTTTTCCACATACATGCTTGAGGGACCAGGAAGGAGATGGCGGGACTCTATTGTGCAAGCTAAGTTGTACAAGGATCTTACATGAGATTCCTTAAAGAAAATATTTAATAAGTAGGTTTACCCTGAGACGTTACGTGCAACAAAGACCTGAGAGTTTCTGAACTTAGTGCAGGGGGAGTGTATCGTTCTAGAGTATTCTACCTATTTTGTTGAGTTGGTTTATCTGGAACCGAATCTTATCACTAATGAGTATATAAAGGATTATAGGTTTGAGTTGGGAATGAGGCATGATATTAGGTCGATGTTGATTCTTATGTGCCTTATGAAATTTGTGGAGGTAGTTGACAAAGCAGCCTTGGCCGAAGCATACATAGATGGAAAGATAGGTTTGGGTGGAGATTCAGTTGGTTCATTTGTTAGGCAGGGTGTATCTTCTGGCCAGAAGAGGAAGCATAGGGGTGGTCAGTTTTATTCAAGACTAGTTTTAGGGGATTCTATAGGTATTTAGAAGGATTTCTACTACCAGTGTGGAAGGCAAGGGTATACCAAGCCTAACTATGTGGAGGATCCAAAGACTTGTCTTCTTTATGGATGATCTGGCATAACTCTATTAAGGATTTTAGTATCCTATGATGGATCGGGATCAAATAAAGATACAACCCACCTAAGGGTTTTCTATAAGTATTCTGGAAATCACCTATTCCTGGTTGGATCAAAATTAATGTGGATGATGCCTCAAAAGGAAGCCCAGGACCTGTAGGCTATGGTATCATATGCAGAAATCAAAATGGTGACATTCTTGGATACTGCTTTGGTTTGTATGGTCATGCCTCATTCCTTGAAGCAGAAATGTACAGTGTCATCAATGTAGTTGATTTGATAAGACAAAGAGGATAGAATAATGCATGGTTTGAAAGTGATTCAACTACCATTGTCTAGGATCTTAGACATGGAATGATTCACCTTGCATGGACCCTCATTTATAAATGGATCATCTACCTACAACACCTATCATAACTCAATCATATTATCACTCATACCTATAGAGAGGCAAACTAGGTGGTGGATGGTCTTTCCAATAAGGGTTTCTACAGCAATAACACGTGCATGGAGAACCTTCCAGCTGAGTTCATCCCTCTATATCAAAATGATTATAATAAAATACCATCATTCAGACTCTTGTAAACTTTTTATTTTTATATATTACAGTTATTTGGTATTTTTACCAAGGCATCATCGTTTAAAAAAATCTGGCCATCTAGAATGTTTTTGTGATAGGATGCCCCAGAGAATTAGGGCAGGATTCACATTCACCAAGGGTTTTAGGTCCATGAAGATTCTTCCAAGGGTGGTGGGTCCTATCCTAATGCTAAGGGGGATGTCCATATGTCTAATAAATATCAAAGAGGATCCAAGACTATACATCATTATGCAACAAAGTATGCACCATAGGAATTTGAAGCAGGTCCAAATATAGTTAGAGGTACGGTGTTTATTTCATATTTTATAGTGCTGGATTTGTTTGATACAGGTGCTACTCACTCTTTCATATTTTCAAAGTTAGTTGACATGTTGGGTCTACATTAATAGGTTATGCCATACTTGTTGTATCTTTCCATGCCTTTGGGGAAGATTTTTGAACAAGGTTTCAAGTGTCATGCATGTTGGGTGATGATGACTGATGTTGAGGTGGAGTGGGAATTCTTGGTGCTTGATCTTGACATCTTAAAATTGATTATCAGTATGGATTGTATAATCATTGTTAAGACCCAGATAGACTGTTATCACCATCAAGTTCAATTATTATCTTATGATGGTTCCACTCATGTTTTTTAGGGTGAGTAGAACTCTAGATCAGGAAGGGCGGGGCCTATTATTCCTTGTGTTGGGGTAATATCATGCTAGTTTTCAGAGATGTTTCTTGATTAAGTTGACCCTTGTTTGGGTGGTTGACTTATGATAGTGGTATGTGCATGCCTCGAGGTATTTCTAGATTATTTTATGGTTTACCACTACATAGAGAGGTCTAGTTTATGATTGACCTACTCCCTGGTACGATGCCCATTTCTATCCCATCTTATCGAATGTCACCTACTGAGTTAGCAGAACTTAAGTTCCAACTTGAGGACCTAAAGGATAAGTGATTTATTCATCATAGTATTTCATTGTGGGATTAACCTACCCTATTTTCTAAGAATACATATGAGATCCTCAGGCTTTGTATTGACTATCACAAGTTGAATCGGGTGACCGTTAAGAATAAATATCCTTTGCCTAGAATTAATGAAATTTTTGATCAACTGAGAGGGGACTGTTGGTTTTCAAAGATTGAACTTAGATCAGAGTACCATGAGTTGAGACCCCAAGAAGAGGATATACCTAAGACAATGTTTAGGAGTCGGTATGGGAATTTTGAGTTTTTGGTTATGCCATTTGGTCTGACTAATGCTCATGCAATGTTTATTTCTTTGATGAATCAGATCTTTCATCAATTCTTAGACTCCTTTGTTGTTGTTTTCATGGATGATATATTGGTTTACTCCAAGACATATGAGGAGAAAATATATCATTTGGATATCATTCTTCAAACCTTGAAGGAATATTATCTTTATGGTAATCTTTCCAAATGTGAGTTTTGGATCCTTGAAGTGAAAATTTTGGGGCCTGTGATATCTGAGATGGTAATATCAGTAGATCATAAAAAGATATAGGCTATTATGTCCTAGGATAAACCCATAAATGTGTTTGAGATCCAAATATTCTTGGGTTTGGTTGGTTACTATAGATGGGTTTTTCATGATTTCTCTAAGCTCACATCTTCGATGACTGCTTTAACCTGTAAGGGTGTAAAGTTTGAATGAAATGAAAATTGTTAGAGATATCTTGAGGATATGAAAGTGAGGTTTACTTAAACACCTGTTTTGATTCTTTCAGAACTGGGTTCAGGTTATGAGGTTTTCTGTGATGCTTCTTGTACGAGTTTGGGATGTGTCTTGATGCAAGAGAAATAGGTGGTGGCCTACGAATCATTACAATTACACCCTCATGATAAGAACTAACCTACCCATGATCTTGAGTTGGTAGCAGTTATTCATGCACTCAAAATATGGTGACACTACCTCTTTGGGGATCGGTTTACAATATATTCCGATCATAAGATACAAAAATATATTTCTAATCAGAGGGATCCGAACTTGCGAAAGAGATTCCAGGTGGAATATCTTCATACTTTTGATTTTAATATTTCATATACCCCTAGGAAAGGAAATGTGGTTGTTGAGGAATTGAGTAGAAAATTACCTACACATTCCGTGAAGGAATCAGTTGAGGAGTGGTCTCTGATGAGTTTGTTTACTGATATGTGCTTGGGAGTATAAGAGGTTGTTGGACATATATTCTTGTCTTTAATGAAATATGAATCATCTTTTTATGATAGATTTCAACTCGAGCAGGTGAAAGACACTGAGTTCCAAAACTTGGGTAAAATCCTTTATGGTGGGGAGACCTTGGGCGAGTGGTCTTGGTCTCCTAGTGGCTCTTTGTTCTTCCATGGTAGGTTGGTTGTTCCGTTTCCCCTAAGGCATGAGTCGATGGAAAGTGGTCACTAGTCTTGTTGGTCTGTGTACCCTAGGGATACTAGGATTTATCACAAATTGAGATGTTAATATTGGTTGTAGGGGATGGGATGGTCGATTGTGGATTTTGTATCATGGTGTTTTACTTGTCAGATAATTAAGGCTAAACACCAGGGACCAGTGGGTTTGTTGCAGCCCTTACCCATTCTGGTATGGATGTGGGATGAGATTTCCATGGATTTCTTCATTGGTTTTCCATGGAATTCTATTAAAAAGGATGCGATTTGGTTGATCATTGATCGACTCATGAAATCAGTGCATTTCCTCCCTATCAAGGTGATGATGAAGGTGGAATAGATTGGGGACTTGTATGTACAGGAGATTGTGAGACTTCATGGGCTTCCCTATGTGGCTATTTCTGAAAGGTACTTGAGGTTCACATCCAATTTTATAGGATTTTATGTGTTCCTAGATTATATTGAGCATGATATATCATATGAAGATAGATAAGAAGATAGAGAGGCCTATCCAAGTTCTTTAGGTTATGCTTCAGGCTTGTTTTATTGATTTGAGAAAAGAATTTGCCTCTAGTTGAGTTTTCTTATAATAATAGTTATCAGACATTGATTAAGACAACACTCTTTGAGGATTTTTATGGGAAACCATGTAGATATCCCTTGTGATGGGCAGAGTTGGGAGAGAGGTGTAGGTTCTGGGCGCAACGGAAGTGCATTGATGGGTTTGCCCAACTTTAATTTTAACGTTAAGCAACGTTCAATCCGAGATCCTTCACAATTTAAAACGTCGAATCTTCGGAATAGAACGAAGAACGAAAAACTTAAGAGGGAATACCGGAACCAGAGATATAGGATCATCATATGTTGGTTATAATTAATTTAATTAATTCACAAGAATTACCTTGGTGGAATTATTTCTTCGTTGATGTCTCCGGTCACGATCCTGTGATCCGTCATTGCGTCGTAGAATCCAAGTGTAGGACTCCTCTAGCGGTGATCCACATGTGTGCCACGTATCTCCAGACGTCACCGAAGGGATCTCCAGGTGCTAGCGTGAAAGAACCTTTACTTGCGATGTCCGCCTTCGATTGCCTTGGTCTCTCGGTCTTGAGAGTGTTCTTGGAGGAAGGAGTTCTTTCGGTCTTGAAAGAATTCTCCAGAATTATTGTGTACAACCATTGGTTGGAAAAGTGTTGGGGTTGTGAGGATATTTATAATCAGGTTTGAGGTTATAGAGTTATGACAATAAATAAACGCGTTACACATTTTATTTATTTCATTAACTCTTATTTAAAACCCCCATGTCGAATTATTAATTCCTTGACATGCGCCCATGCTGATTATAATTAATATCACAATAATGATATTATTTCCTCAAAATCCCGACTAGAAAAACTACACGCCGTGTAATAATTAATACATGGTGTGTACTTTTATTTTCCACTTTCCTTTATTTCCTCCACCATATTTATTAGTCCTTGAGTAATGGCTATTTATTTCTTAAATAAATGTAACTGGATTACTTGCTAATAAATATATTATTTCACCCACAATATATTCTCTCGAATAACTAGTGTCGAAATAAATGCGATTAGGCGTTCTTAAATAATTATTAAACCATAGTCGGGAATAATCTTTATTTAACTCGTTAAATTAATATTTAACTGAGATACGTGGACACACTTAGTGTGTGACCCTCTAGGCCTCTTTCTCAGTGGCATTAGGCGGAGCCTGCCTAAATTCCAAGGTTAGCGTCTAGCAACACGCCAAGGCACCCATAGAGAAAGAAGTTAACGCCGCAATGGCGCGTCACCTCCTATGAACGTTTACTGTGTAATATAATCCCTTTGTCTTGATATCTCGAATCAAGCAGGTTGCATGCTAGTGCCATCAACCCATGTGCTCGATTATTCTTTCTTTGACTTTCCGGATTGAACTCGCCCATACTTTACCATGACCATGGATTTATTTAGGCTATATCAATTCCATAAAAGGGCCTGAGATATCTACTTCCATTATGGAACGGAAGGGACAAATCCTTTCTCGCATTATCTATTAATGCGGTATTACTCGTGACGCACCCAACGTATCCTACCTCTCTGCGAACAATGCGTCGTCACAGTTTTCGTCAATACATCTAAGTGTGCGAGTTGTAATACCCATTAATAATAATCTTAAAGTCTATGGACCAATACACACGTACGTAGATAGGAACATCCAATGACACTATGAAATGTGGATTTCCTACTGTCGGGTCTCGTTCTCATAATATCCTCCTGGATATTACCAAGGGTGAACACCATGAGAAGGTGCCTCAAAGTTTTATGAGTCCTCACCCCTAATGGCCTGTATTATTTGTGTCCCTCAAATAACATCATCTGGCCATAGAACATATAATCAAGAATAGTGTTATGGCACTTCCGGGTTCTCATCATAGCAGGGATCCGCTATAACCCTTTAATGCAACAACTATCCTTAGGACATTATCACATGCATTTTCACACATAAGAACAATCAATATGTGATAAGGTTTTTATTAATGAATAAAGTACAAAGTAGTTAGTTCTAGGCCACCAACTCCAACAGAATACCACTTGGACTAGAGCCAACTGATAACAACCTTTAACCCACTATCTCTCACATGATATTCATGATTTTTCTGAGATTGGCCTTTAGTCATGGGGTCCGCCACATTCTCTTCTGTGGACACTTTGCTCACTGCAACTTCACCCCTATGATAGAAATCCCTTAAGAGGTGATACTTTTGGAGCATGTGCTTTGTCCGTTGATGTGACCTTGGTTCTTTTGCAAGAGCCACCGCTGTAGTATTATCACAATACAATGTAATGGGATCTTTACTGCTAGGAACCACATCAAGATCATGGACAAAGTTCCGAATCCAGATGAATTTCTTGGCTGCATCAGAAGCCACTATATATTTGGACTCCGCTGTAGAATCAGCGACAACTGGCTGCTTTGAACTCTTCCAGCTCACAACTCCTCCATTGAGATAGAAAACATATTCAGATTGCGACTTCAAATCGTTCTGATTTGTCTGAAAACCACCATCAACATAACCTATGATGACAATCTCCTCGTCTCCTCCATACACCAGGAACATATCCTTAGTTCTTCTCAGATACTTAAGGATAGTCTTAACAGCAGTCCAATGTTGTTCTCCTGGATCTTCTTGATATCTGCCTACCATGCTCAGTGCATAGGAAACATTAAGCCTGGTACATAACATGACATACATGATGGATCCTGTAGACGAAGCGTATGAGATCTTACTCATTCTATCTTTCTCTTGTTGTGTCTGAGGACACATTTTCTTAGAAAGATGTAGGCCATGTGACACCGAAACCAATCCCCTCTTGGATTGTTCCATACTAAATCTCTTTAGTATCTAGTCAATATATGTACTCCGACTTAGTCCAAGAAGCCTCTTGGATATATCATGAATGATCTTGATCCCTACAATGTAGGCTACTTCTCCTAAGTCCTTCATGGAGAAACACTTGTTCAACTAGTCCTTAACTGACTATAAGACTGGTACATCGTTTCCAATAATTAATATGTCGTCAACATATACTACTAGGATAACGATCGCATTCCCATTAAACCGCTTATAAACACATGTCTCACATTCATTTTTAATGAACCCAAATTCCTTTATGGATTCATCAAATCGAATGTTCCATGACCTGGATGCTTGATTTAATCCATAAATGGATTTTTGAAACTTTCAAACCCGTTTGGCTTCACCTGGTGTCACAAAACCTTCTGGTTTTTTCATATATACATCTTCCTGAAGGTTCCTGTTAAGGAATGCTGTTTTGACATCCATCTGCCAAATCTCGTAGTCATGGTAAGCTGCTATGGCAAGTATGATTCTTATGGATTTAAACATGGAAACTAGCGAGAAGGTTTCATTATAGTCAATTACTTAACGTTGTCTGAACCCTTTAGCCACTAGTCTTGCTTTATAGGTGCTAACTTGACCTTCCATGTCCAGCTTTCTCTTGAATACCCATTTGCATCCAACAGGCTTTACATCAACTGGATCATCGACCAGAACCCGGACTTGGTTATGATACATGGAATCCATCTCAAAATTCATATCTTCTAGCTATCTTGAAGCTTCTGAGCTTTCTATTTATTCCTTCTAGGAGAGAGGTTAATCATTGTCAAACAATAATTATTAACCATCCTTAGTGACTAGGAAACCAAATCTCTCTGGTTCCCTTACCTCTCTTGAGCTCCTACGCAGTACTTGTGTTTCTAGAACCTCTTCCACGGGGACCTGTGGAAGTTGTTCCTGTACCAAATCCTGTGTATCTTGAGCATCAACTTCGTCGAAGTCAATCTTTCTCCCACTATCCTTCTTGAGGATGTGCTCCCTCTCAAGAAAGACGGCTTGTCTGGCGACAATCACTTTCTTGTCTGAAGGGTTATATAGGTAATATCCTTTCATTTCCTTGAGATATCCTATAAAGATACACCTTGTGCCCTGGGGTGCTAGTTTGTTGCCTGAGAAGGCCTTAACAAATGCCTCGCATCCCCATACACGTGTGTGCGACAAAGTGGGTTTCCTTCCATTCCATAACTCGGATGAAATTCCATTTTCCGCCTTAGTTGGTAATCGATTTAATGTGTATACTGCAGTTTGTAATGCATATCCCCAAAAGGATAATGGAAGATCCACATGACTCATCATCGACCTCACCATTTCCAAAAAGGTATGGTTCCTCCTTTCACTAACACCGTTCCACTGTGGTGTATAAGGAGGAGTGAGCTAAGATAGAATCCCAGAATCCCGTAGAAGATCGACGGACTCTTGGTTCAAATATTCTCCACCTCGATCCAATCGAAGTTTCTTTATCTTCTTACCAAGATGATTCTCTACTTCATTCTTGAATTCCTTAAATTTCTCTAAGGCCTCTGACTTATACCTCATTAAGTAGACATAACCATATCTACTCAAATCATCAGTAAAAGTAATGAAGTAAGAATATCCACCTCTAGCTTCTACTGGAAATGGTCCACACACATCTGTGTGTACAAATCCTAGAAGCTCCGTGGCTCTTTCACCTTGTCCACCAAAAGGCGTCTTGGTCATTTTTCCTTGTAAACAAGCATGAAATCTATCAAGTGGTTTTAGCTCAGTAGAGTCTAAATATCCATCTTGGCAGATCTTTGTCAAGCGCTTCTCATTTACATGATCAAGACGGTGATGCCACAACTGGGTGATGTATGATTAATGTGAGTTTGTTTCTTTATTGATTTCCAACACTTGGTTTTCGTAATTTAATACATACAAACCATGATTTAAATGTGCCATACCATAACATATGTTGTTCTTATAAAAGAGGCAACCCTTATTTCCAAACTTGAAAATAAATCCATCCATATCCAAAAAAGATACAGAAATTATGTTTTTGGTAACACTAGGCACATAATAACAGTTATGTAAAACCAAGATCATCCCAGTTGGCAATGAGAGGTGGTAGTCACCAATAGCCAACACAGCCAGCCTTGCACCATTGACAGCTCGAAGATACACCTCTCCTATGGAAATATTTCTAAATCTACTTGGTTCTTGCATTTGAATATAGATGTGATCCCCACAAGCTGTATCTAATACCCAATGTGTAGAAATAGAAAGATTACACTCGATAACGAATGCACCATTAGCGTCCCGACGCTTCTGGGTGCAGTTCCTCTTCCAGTGGCCTTTCTTGCCACATGCAAAACACATTGCCTCCCATTCCTTGCCCTGCCTCTGGATCTTCCCCTTCTTGGAGGGATGGTGCTCGGGGGCTTCAGACCGTTTATAAGTCTTTGGACCCTTTGCCTTGTCCTTCCTTTTCTTGTTCACCATAAGGACTGCAGGTTTGTCACGCCCCATGTTTTTATTTACCTGGTGAGTTAAGGGTAGAAGTTCCAATCTAGGAACAACTGGAACATGCTCTTCCAGCACATACAATTTCCTCTCGTGGCGATGGATAACGCGTAAACGCCTCTGCCAATCTTGGAAATTGGTGTCAGTGAGAAGGTTTTCCTTCTAGAGTATGGTTCGCAATGATATGTTTGAAGTCATTTTCTTGCCGTTTCTACAAATTAAGATGAGAAAAGGTTTAGTACTTTATTACAAAACTGAGACAAATAAATAAATTAATACTTATTAGTCTCCCACTATTTTATCGAAATCCAATAGCCCTCACCATTGATTTCAGAATATTCTGTTGCTTGAATATTCTAGTGGCAAGGATCCATATTGCCCTTCGCATTACCCTAACTAGGGTTGGTCAAGCAACTTGAAGGGTTTTAGGTAGGCATTCCAAATGCCAATTGCATTAACTCGCAGCTCCTTTATCTGCTGAGTGGACTCCCCAATCTTGAAATCCTTTTATTTTGGATTTCCTCAACCTTTGCCTCTTGGTCACACCAAGTCCTACTGTGCCAGTCAACCCTTGATGCGAACCAAGTCAAGTCAACCCAAAAAATTGAATTAGAATTTCCCGATAATTGAAAGCACCCCAACTAGGGTTGGTCAAGCACTTTGAACTATAGTTCGATTCTAAGCAAGATTATGGAAGGCTATACCGACTTAATATTTCTTTTGAGGGATTTTATCCTTATACGTAAATTTACAATTTATTATCTTTTATTACATGCTTTTTAATATTAAGTGGTATTTACTTAAGTGATTAAACATGTCAAAGATAATATTCACGTATAAGCCAGTTTTATTTTAGTTCCATCTTGCATGCTCGTTTAATTCATTAATTGTGTGATCGTGACAACACAACCACAATAAATAAACCATGAAACTGACAAAAATAAAATAAATGGTATGATCATGAGATTTTCTATTGGTTAGTTTATCTAGCGGTTGATAAACTAACCTAAGACCTAGGGGAGAAACACCTTGAACCTTTCGGGTTCGTGTTTACAGCTTTCCACCTATCCACCTTTGTATCTCCTTGGATTGGTTTCACCTTGGCTCCTGACTTGAGCCGCCTCCACTAGCTTGGGAGCTTCATCCATTACATATGCATTTATCTCACACGCAGGTGAGGGGTAAAAAGGGATTTTTACATAAAATAATCCTTGGGCGCGCAGACACTACATATTAATGAGGAGATGGCTCACAGACCAACAAATTTAATTTAAATAAATAAATTAAAAGAAACCATTCACATACAAAGGTATTGGTCTAGCTCATGATCATCCATACATGAAACGATATTTACGCATAAATAAAACCAGCATTCAATTCTTTAATTGTTCTTGCTTAAGATAAATCACGTTCGAATCAATTAATTATCTTTAATTAATTAATCCTTTTATCTTAAATCATTTTTCTGAATTTCCTTGAGATTCTCATCCATCATAATTTTAAAGAAATAAATTCATTTAAAATTATCCTTGTACGTAACTTGTACCTTGGAGGAAACCCGGTGAATTCTCATTTATTACACAGATGTTAAATTAAACACATATATATAAAACACCTATCACGTGTTGTGCCTCAGCTTTACTCCTGCACCATGGTACACATCTCAAGGGTTTGTATAATATAATAATAAATTTTAATAAATCTGCGTAATTTGGATGGGTACACGGCGTGTAGTTCCGACTACACGGTGTGTACTTTTATTCACCATCTATCTGAAGTACACACCCGAGGATATGACGTGTAAATGTACTTCTGAAATTTTTGGAGTACACAGCGTGTTCTTTTGGACACACGCCGTGTAGTTTTCGCGTTACACGGTTTCCAGCTGGGCAAGCCGTGTACGGGGTACACGGCCCAACCCTAACCCGAAGGGACCACACACCATGTTCATTGGACCACACGGCGTGTAATCCGGAAACTGTGTGCCACCTGTTTCTGGGCAACATGCGGTGTCTTAAATTCTTAGAAAGAATCCAATACACGACCTGATTTGGCGGATCAGTCAATGCATTGAACCTAGACTACATGGCGTGTACTTCCGAATACACGCCGTGTATTCTAGTGTTGTACGGACAGAAATGTTTGGATCCTCCGGACGAGTTCCTCTATTTTATTTTAATAAAAATTAAAAGAAAAAATTCATTTCTGTGAGGTGAACGAGAAACGAGGGAGGAGGAACAGATCTCGACATTCAGATTTCCAGAACGATTAAACATGAATAGAAATAAATAAACTATTAAATGCGTAAATCACCAACGAAAAACTAAATAATTATAATCAACGATATGACCGCTCTGATATCAATTGTAGGTTCCGGGCGCAGTGGAAGCTCGTTAGTGGGTTTTCCCAACTTTAATTTTAACGTTAAGCAACGTTCAATCCGAGATCCGTCACGATTTAAAACGTCGAATCTTCGGAATAGAACGAAGAACGAAAAACTTAAGAGGGAATCCTGGAACCATAGAGATAGGATCATCATATGTTGGTTATAATTAATTTAATTAATTCACAAGAATTACCTTGGTGGAATTCTTTCTTCGTTGATGTCTCCAGTCACGATCCTATGATCCGTCGTTGCGTCGTAGAATCCAAGTGTAGGATTCCTCTAGCGGTGATCCACACGTGCTCCATGTATCTCCGGACGTCGCCGAAGGGATCTCCGGGTGCTAGCATGGAAGAACCTTCGCTTGCGATGTCCGCCTTTGATCGCCTTGGTCTCTCGGTCTTGAGAGAGTTCTTGGAGGAATGAGTTCTTTCGGTCTTGAAAGAATTCTCCAGAATTGTTGTGCACAACCATTGGTTGGAAAAGTGTTGGGGTTGTGAGGATATTTATAATCAGGTTTGAGTTTATAGAGTTATGATAATAAATAAACGCGTTACACATTTTATTTATTTCATTAACTCTTATTTAAAACCCCCATATCGAATTATTAATTCCTTTACATGCGCCCACGCTGATTATAATTAATATCACAATAATGATATTATTTCCTCAAAATCCCGACTAGAAAAACTACACACCGTGTAATAATTAATACACGGCGTGTACTTGTTTTCCTTAAAACTACAGGACATGTATATTTAATATACACGACATGTACTTTTATTTTCCACTTTCCTTTATTTCCTCCACCATATTTATTAGTCCTTGAGTAATGGATATTTATTTCTTAAATAAATGTAACTGCATTACTCGCCAATAAATGTATTATTTCACCCACAATATATTCTCTCGAATAACTAGTGTTGAAATAAATGCGATCAGGAATCCTTAAATAATTATTAAACCACAGTCAGGAATAATCTTTATTTAACTTGTTAAATTAATATTTAACTGAGATACATGGACACACTTAGTGTGTGACCCTCTAGGCCTCTTTCTCAGTGGCATTAGGTGAAGCCTGCCTAAAGTCCAAGGTTAGCGTCTAGAAACATGCCAAGGCACCCATAGAGAAAGAAGTTAACGCCGCAATGACGTGTCACCTCATCTAAACATTTACTGTGTAATATAATCCCTTTGTCTCGATATCTCGAATCAAGCGGGTTGCATGCTAGTGCCATTAACCCATGTGCTCGATTATTCTTTCTTTGACTTTCCGGATTGAACTTGCCCATAATTTACCATGGCCATGGATTTATTTAGGCTATATCAATTCCATAAAACAGCCTGAGATATCTACTTCCATTATGGAACGGAAGGGAAAAATCCTTTCTCACATTATCTATTAATGCGGTATTACTCGTGACGCACCCAACGTATCCTACCTCACTGTGAACAGTGTGTCGTCACAATTTTTGTCAATAAATCTAAGTGCATGAGTTGTAATACCCATTAATAATAATCTTAAAGTCTAAGGACCAATACATATGTCCACAGATAGGAACATCCAATGACACTATGAAATGTGGATTTCCTACTGTCGGGTCTCATTCTCATAATATCCTCCTGGATATTACCAAGGGTGCACACCATGAGAAGGTGCCTCAAAGTTTTATGAGTCCTCACCCCTAATGGCCTGTATTATTTGTGTCCCTCAAATAACATCATCCGGCCATAGAACATATAATCAATAATAGTGTTATGGTACTTCCGGGTTCTCATCATAGCAGGGATACGCTATAACCCTTTAATGAAACAACTATCCTTAGGACATTATCACATGCATTGTCACGCAAAAGAACAATCAAGATGTGATAAGGCTTTTATTAATGAATAAAGTACAAAGTAGTTGGTTCTAGGCCACCAACTCCAATGAGGGGTTCTTAGTTGGGATGAGTCTTATTTAGGAGACGAAGAAGATTGTGTAGTTGATAGGGAGGTGATTGATCATTAAATAGAGTCTTAAGAAATATTATACGGACCGACTTCATCAGTCATTGGAGTTTGAGGTTTGTGATTGAGTCTTTATCAAAGTTTTACCTTTATTAGTACATCGTCGGTTGGGTAGGTAGGGTAAGTTGGCACCGGGGTTTGTGGTCCCCTTTGATATTGTTGGACGAATGGGGAAGGTGGCCTATCAGTTATACTTACCATCACATTTGACTACTATCCATGACATGTTTCATTTTTCTCAGCTGAGGAGGTATATTCCATATCCTTACCATGTGATTATATGGGAGGATTTTGATCTTGATACTAACACCATTTTGGTTGAGCAGATAGTTCAAATTATAGATCACCAGGATAATGTACTACATGGTAAAATTATTCCTTTAGTTTAGGTACTGTGGCAATGCAGACAAAATGGCCATGAGATGTGGGAGAAGGAATCATTGGTGAAGAAAAAATGACCTTATATTTTTGTAAATACATGAATCTGAGGGATTTTTGGGATATAAATCATTTATGGTGTAGAGATTGTAACACCCCATTATGTTTTTTAGGTACTAATTTATTCATGCTTTGTTTATCATCCTTATTTGAATGAGTTAGCGGGCTTATCAAGTATGAAGAGCCTCTGCTGGAAAAATTCACCTAAATTTTTGGGATATATGTTTTTTTTAAATTATTGGAGTCTAGGTATAAATGTGTTTATGGATTTGAGGGGTTCTCCCCAAGTTCAGAGAACATCCCAAGTGTTTTGGAGTTTTTCTGATGGAAACTAGGCCATTTGCTATCTTCTAGGAAATTACATGCCGTGTGAAGGGAGTACATGACATGTAATGGTCTCAATGAAGATTTTGTATAATAGGTTCATGGCGTGAAAGGTTTATAATCTCTGTAATGGTTTCATGTCGTGTAGTGGAAAAAATCTGTTTTTTATTAAAAAAGAAATGTGTTTTTTGACGATTTCATCCTTCATGGAATACACGACGTGTAATGGGATTACACTCCATGTAAGTCTCATGGACTATAGGTTTTAGGAATTGGTTGGATGCTTTATTTTTCATTCTACTTTCATCCTTTCCTCTCTTGACCCAGAGATCACCCTAGGTGATTTTGGGTGGTTTCCTCCCTTACGGATCACTCTGTTCGGTGATCTATCATCTGGGTTGTTATGGTGCACCTATCTAGGTAAGCGTTCCTTCTGGTTCTTCTTTGGTTTTGGTTGTGACTATAGTTTTGGATGCATGTGTGTTTAGATTTATGATTGGATAGTATTTTCTATCGATCCTTTATAGTTCCTTGTCACACCTTGTCTCTCAAAGGCCGATCTCTTGGTTTCTAATCACCATTGTCTAAGGAGGATAGACTTATACCATGTTGAGGTTGGTGTTTATATACAATGGATTAATTCAATGAATTGCACCATGTTATTGTAAATTTAATTTGGTCTATTCATTTATTTGAAGTGATATGTGGTTTCAAATGATTTTATTAGAAAGAAAAATGTTTTTAAATAGGTTTTGCTTTGAAAACAGATTTACTTGATTTGGAAATGGATTTTTAAACACTGAAGTAGATTATATTGGATTTTAAAATGTTTTATAGAATTTTGAGCATGGTTTTGAAATGTATTTTTGAAAATTATCACATTGGGAACCTTGGGTATGTCAGGAAATAGACACATGTAGCCTTAGTGTGCGGGGCACCACTAGGAGGTAACCTTTGGGATATCGATGGATAGTGGAAGGACTCATTATTGGTTAGATCCAATGTTATTACTATTCAGGATCTTTTTTTTTTCTAGTACACATTGTATCATAGGCTAGGTACCAATATGAGGTGCTTTTTTATTTATGTTTATTTATCGCATGATTGCATTTATCATGGATTTCTGCTCACAAGTTTTTATATGAGGTTATATCACATGGAATCACATGACAGTATTTCATAGATATGTGTTTAATTTTTTACCTTACAATTCATGGTTATGATATCCTATTTTATCACTTCCACTTTTCATATTTATGGTTTTAGAATATGAAATGATTTTATGAAAACCAAAGGGAAAATGATTTATAAATGGATTTGGGATTTATGAAAATGATTTGTAAAACTGTTTTGTTTTAAAAGATAGATCTTTTGTATTCTCGATATTAGGCCTTATATAGACTTTGTGGTGGTATCTTACCAAGATTTGTGATCACACCCTAATTTTTACTTTGGGTGGTTTTAGATGTTTTATTGCATGATCTAGGTAAAGGGAAGGGAATCTTGTAGCGTGTTGGATTCTCTTATCACCGATGCCTTCAGTTCGGGTTGGTTTGGAGGTGATGGTTAGTCACATGGAGACTTATGGTCTTGTTTGATTCATACTTTTCTGGTTTAGCCTACTTTGGCTCAGATTTTATGGTTTTTTATATCTCAATTATTCTAATTTTTACTCTGGTTGTATGTCTTGTTTTTGATATATTCAAGACTTGTTTAATTTTTTTTGTTTTACCTTACCATGTGACAACCATCTTGGGTTCATGGTTTGGTTGACCTAAGTTGGTCTGTTACACGTTTCATGAAAATAATAACATGATCATAAGTCATCTTAATAAATAACGTGGATGATATCATAAGATCATATCCACAGTAAAATATAAAAAACATTAAATAATGTTGACATAGATGAAAAATCCTTTTATAAGAGTGTTAGAAAATTGTTTGAAAAAATAATAATTACAAATATCCTTTTGTTTTGATAACTTTTATTTTAAAATTAAATATTAAGAAAATGATGGGAATAGATATTACTTTGTAAAAACATGAAATATTGGATATAAATATTCATTATAAAAAATGGTTATAAAAGCAAGAAAAGACGTTCATGTGGAAAGCATTAAAAAGGAAGACATTTTTCATACTTTTGTAAATAAATTAAAATCAATAAAAATTGAATCATGTGAAAAAATTAAAAATATTCCCTTAAAACTTTTGTAAATAAAGTTAAAGACAAAAAAAATATCATAATAAATCATAGAAGTAGAGATAAGGAAATCCATTAAACAAAATAAAGAATATCACTACTAGAAAAATAACCCATTCCCATGGTCGATGACTATAGAAATTGACCCTGTAACCATGGATATAGGCTATAGGAATGGTTTGGGCAACCATGGATAATAATTTAGTTGTAGTAGGTGTTTAAACTATGGTCATGGTCATGGCCGTGGAAATAGGCCTTGCCTGTATCAGGACCCTATGGACATAATCTACATTAACCGTGGGCATAACCTTAAAAAAAATACTATGCTAGGATCTTGACACATCTCAAATACAATTCAATAACATTTACCACTAATCTATACAATGTATATATATATATATATATATTATTAAGAGAACCTATGTCCATGATGACTATGGATTTAGGGTGTCTACTGCCATGGTAAATGGTTGACTGTGGCCATAGGCCCTCCTTGAGACACCTAAGGCTATGGTCAGACTAGAAATGTGGTGGGAGGCCCTATCTGATAAACCTATGAACATGATTATACTAAGACCATAACTATATGCCTTTACTAATATGAATATGTCCACAATTTCTTACATGTTCATGGGTGTAGAACTTTCTCATTCACTTCATGTCAGATTTTTTCTCTCACACAAGCATGGGGAGGAACCACTATCACCATAGTTGGTTATGACTGTGACTGTAGGATGTGCGGGGAACCCCTATTTCCATAATCATTAGGCCAAATGTGTAATTTTTTGGCCTATTTCTATAGTCATGTCTGACCATGGAAATAGGTGTGTGGAAATATGTCTAATTTTCAGTAGTGTATGGATACGAAGGACCTAAAAGAAGAGACAAATTTGGTTTCTCTTATAAGCAACACTTTAGGTAAATTATAGACCAAAAGGGTAGTGAAATGGTAGGAGGACATGTAGAACCCATGAATAAATATATAATAAAAAATGGGTGGGTTTTATAGATAATAACATATAATTTCCCCAGATAGAAGTTCAAACATAAACAATCTCGATTTCAAAATGAGATTAGTGAAGAAGCCTTTATGAATTTGGTAACTTTTTAATCAAAAGTCATTTAAAGAGAAAACATGAGATGGATTTATAAATCCATTAAATTTAATAAAATTTATAATAAAATACATCTATGGTGTAGTATATACATCATATAAAATAATATATGTGGTGAATATGAATCATATCTCAATAAAAAGAAAATTGAGACGAGAAGCCCTTACTTTTACTCTCGACTTCTATGAAAATGCTTTAAACTCATGTATAATATACCTAATAACCTTAATGAATTATTTTATAACATTATTAATATCTATTAACTTTTATATAATTCAATTATAATAAATCATTATGCATATATTACTTAGTTATAGTTTATTTTCAACACTAGATGTTAGTGATTTTGATTGTTTCATACAAGTTTCATAATGGTGATGTCAGTACTTATCCTTTGATAAAAAGTTTACCATTACTAGATTATTAATGGTAGTTAAATATTTATTTTACAATGATATGTTCAGTTCCATGTTCATTTAATGGAAAATATGGGTACGATCTACAAGAATGGAGTCCATAATGAACATTTTTTAGGTAATTTACCAATAACAACAAGTTAATTTATATTGATCAATCATTTTTATGTAATACTTAAAGAAACATATTAATGAAAAATATTACTTCTTAATTTTATATATTACTATTATTAATTTCTTGATACTTATTCATGGTGAAAAAATGGTGATGTTGGTACAACATTGTTCATGTAGGTGGTTGAACCGACCCACACAAGAACATGTTATACCAGTGAATGAGTGAGAGTTTAAAGTTATATAATAGTAGTATAATTTAATCAGAAGAATAATGATGTTAATATAACATAATTACATTGGTTGATGATATTTATAAATATTTTATATGAGAAGGTAACTGAAAAAGTAAGATAAGAACTTAGATACTTGATGAATTTTCTCCTTCTTGACATGGGTTCCTTCAGAATGAAGGATTTAGCCTTCCTTATTGAAACTAAAAACTACACAAAATATTATCAAGATTTATGAGATAAAAAAATATAATGTATTTAATATAGTTTTTAAATAATAGAGTAGTTTAGAAGGGGTATATGAGAGCTCCATTTATAGGTGAAAATGCTGGACATTTCTTTAGAAACTTACGTTAGGTAAAGGGTAAAGATGAAATCACATGAGAGTTAGGCGATTTATTTAATAAAAATTGGAGATACATGTAGTTTTGACTCCCAAAATTAACAAAGTACTACTATAATTTCTAAATATCAAGTTTATTAAACAAAATTTGAGCCATGATAATTTACCATTTTTTACCCCTTTTTACCTTGTTTAATTATTTACCATGGTAATTATTATTTTTTACTAAAAATATAAGATGACCCCTTTTAACTAATTTTAATGTGATGATTCAAAATTCAGTCACTATTTAATCTAATTAAATTTCTAGATATGATAAAATTACCTTTTAAATTAAAACATAAGACACAAAAAAACCCGTTTTTGTAGAAAAATGACTTTTTAAACATTAAACATTTTTCATTCTTATTACCTATAAATAAATAATTAAATGAGTGTTTATATATTATATATATATATATTAAATTATATTGATCATTTAAAATAGTACAGTTTAATTTATTTAGATACAAATACACAACACTTAAAAATAACAATTCTTTGAAAATAACCATTTTACCATTATCGTGGTAACTAAATTTTACCTCAATAAATTATTTTTATTTATAAAAATAAAATTAAACTTATTAACTAATTTTTAAATAATGATTAAAAATATGAAATACATTTTTTTTGATTCAATTTATAAAAATTATAAAAATTAATTTTTAATATAAGAACACTTAACACATAAAAAATTTAGAAAAATATATTTTAAGCATAAAATGAATTTATTATTATTCCATTACATTTAATAAAAAATATATGATATTTAATTTATTAAATTATTTATACATTTCATTAAAATCATTCTTTAGTTGTGATTAATATAATTTATTATGATAAACATACATTACACATAGAAAAACAATTCTTTAAAAAATATCTATTTTTATCATTAAATGATTTCATCATATTTTTTAACCAATTTATAATAAATTTATGAATGATTATTAATTTTTATACATATAAAATAACATTTCATTTAATATTCAAAATGTGATAAATTTAGCTTTTAAATAAAAACATATAATATATAGAAAAATATTTTTAAATAAAACATTTTTGTTTAAATATGAGTATTTAAATTAGTATTTTTTATAGTTACTTAAGTATTTATTGGATTTTATTAATTTAATTTACTAATCATTCCTTGAATTTTATCAATATCATTCTTTAAAAGTAATAAATTTAACAAAATGCATATTTTATAAAAAAAAATTTCTTTAAAATAAACGGTATTTTCAAAAATGAATTAGAATAATTTAATTATATTAAAAAAATGATTTATTTTATTTTAATTAAATTATATATAATGAAAATATATATTTTTTACACCTAAATAAACATTATGTATATTAAATATATAACGATAGTTTGAAATCGGTAACATGTTTACTAGTATTATAGCCAACAGATATATACCACTTTATAATGGATATATAATGACTATAGTAACCCTATTAACTCTTATAAATTCATTCAATTCTTACCTATTAAATCACACCTTTCATTCTATTAATTTTTATTTTATATTTTACAATATGATTTCTCCTTTCATGATGTTTTTTTATCATTGAAGGTTTAGTTCTACTACAGGGAGGAGTTTTCACAGTGCCTCAGATTGGTGGTGTCTCCTCTCTCTCGAGGGTTAGGGTTTCATCCTCGGATTTTCTCCCTCCCCTCCTCCAGCTTTCCGATCAGCTCGGCATCAACATCCCCTTCCTTAATGATTCTCGATAGGATCGGTTGTCGTCGTCATCTCGTCTCAGTGGGAGATGGCTTCAGATATGGGTGGATAGAGGTTTCTTGATAGAGGATTAGGGTTTGGAAGATGCGGGCAATGGATCTAGTCCTGAGCAGCTTAGAGTTGGCCCTGGAGTGGCGTAGAGGGGGGAGGTATTTTGTTGGTTTTGATTTTATAGGTTTGTTTGTTGCTATTGTTGTGTGTTGCTTTGCCAGAGTCCCTGTGACAGTGTATTCTTCGGTGTTCCCTTCTTCATTGTTGGTTCCTCTAGCTTTCCATGGTTCATCTGTTTAGGAATCTATTGAGGGTTATTCTATGGTCTTGATTTTTTAAAGACCTGACTTCATTCTCCTTGGATAGTCTTCTTCTTTGGGTTGCTGCAAATGCAGTTGGAGGATTCTCATGGCTGCGGTGGGGTGCTTCTGGATTCGACTCTGGTGTTTGGGATTTTTGCTAATGAATGCTTGCTGGTTTGATATCGTTTTGGTTCTGGAATTCAGAATGTAAGGCTGTTGGTTTGATCCTGTATTGGTTTGTTTTTGGAATTAAAGACTGTGGAGGGAATTTGTGCAGGAGAGTCAGGGTGTCCAGGTAGGCGAGGGGTCTGTCAGCTCCTGGCCAATTACATTCTAGTCTTTGAGTATCTGGGTTGGTGTTGCAGATGGACTTGACCACATGGAAAAACTCCATAGGAAGATTCAGATCTGGCAGTTCATCTTTGCAGAGCTTTTCATATTTGGTTGTTTAAGAGGGTATGACGTCAGCCATCAGACCATGCCTATGCTTTGACACAAGACACTTTCTTACTAAAATGCCATGCAAAGGTGAAGGGCTTCATCATGATCTATTGTTAGGGTGGGGTTTCTCCATATTGTTTGTCTGGTTTTTATATCTTTGACCTTTGATTCATGGTATGTCCTATGTCTATGATTTCTGGGTTTCCCCCTTATTCCCAAAGGGGGTTTATTTATAATAATTTTTTTGAAGGCCTTTAGGATGTTGGAAGGAATGTTTAGTTCTACTAATAGTGATTCTCAAGAGTGAATATGATCTAGGGGATTTCTTAATTGTAAATATATTATTATTTTTATTTTTCCCTTTTAATTTATGCACTTTTAATAGATGTAATCATCCATGGTATGTAATAATACATGGTATGTAATACTTAGTTTCACATTTTTGTTGTTGTAATGTTCCACTATTAATGAATAAAGTGTTGTTAGTTTTATTAATATCTTTTATGAATTATATCTTAATCATGCTTAATTATTTTGAAAGAATAGAAAAAAATATTTTATAATTATAGAAATATAATTTAAGGAAAGAAATTTTTTCCTAAAACCTAGGGTGTTACATTCCCCCCTTAAATAAATTTCATCCTCATAATTTTAATTATATATCACTAATGAAAATAGTTGATGGTATCTATAAGATAAAAAATACTCAAGATATAATTTCTAATGAGATATCAACCTCACTATATTAGGTAATACTTTGAAACACATATTTTCTCTCATAATAGGTATATATCTAATATTGAGTTTCTCCCTAACCATTTGATCCAGGTATCCCTCATGATTGGATATTAAGACCCATATAATGGAAGTAATTTCTATAAGGGGTTCATAGTCAACATTGTATTGATAAATGATTATAGGTTAATTTAGGATATGAAATGTAATTTACTTATATTAGTAATCAATATATCCACTATGTAGATAGATCCAATCCATTCCCAAAATCACATAAAATTCCACTAAATAGAGAATAATTAGATTTTAAGGAAACATATTCCGAAAAACTTCTAGAGGATTTATAGACTTGGGATGAAATCTTTGCACCACAAAGAGTTTTCACTGATATTTCAAAATATAATCATTGGGATTTTGATTTTATGCTCTTATAAATTTTCCCAGATATGAAAGAGTGGGTAAAACTAGAATAAAATAATAAATTTTTAGTTTTATAGTGGACAATGAGTGTGCCTTACACCACTTCATTTTCATGACCCACTTGAGAAGTTATGATAGCATATGATTTCCTTTCATCCATTTTATTAGGAGGCTGATGACGTTGATTGTCTTCATTAAGCCTCATATTAGTGAACTAGTTGGCGTAATGTTTATAATTCTTACAATTAAAGCATTGGAGTGTGGTTGGTGCATTATGTTGATCATTATTTTTATTATTTATATCCCTTCGATATTTATGTGCTTGATGACCTTATTTCCCACACTTGAAACATTTACCCATTCCTTTGAGATAATTCCCCCATGTTTCTTCCCATATATTTAACATATAAGGAATATTGATTTTCATTCCTCCAAGGGATTTATCATTTGATTTTCCTATAAACTTTATTTTTCTATTTTTTTCTCCTAAACCATGAGAATAATGGGAGTCTCTAATATCTATTTCTAACTTGATAGTACGTAAAATAATTTATTTATAGCTACCAAAGTCCCTTATAACTAATTTTTTAGAGACTTAGTTTTAAGCTACTAAAAAATTGATTTTGATTTTAGGGTCAATGATAAAACTATAAGTTCACCCTATAAGTAATGTGAAGTTTTCTTTATAGGTACAAATGGATTGATACTACCTTTGTTTTAGATCAATGAATTCTATATCCATTTTATTATGAAGAGTTAGGGGAAAATAATTATTGAAAAATACCTTCTTAAACTCCACCCATTTTATGGAGTTGATTTCCACCTATGGACTCATTTTTTATCAAAGTACACCATTGAATTACTTCACCTTCCAACTGATAGACAACCCAGATTAATTTTTCTTTCTCTGATCATTTGAGAACAAAAATATATTTTCTATCATGTTAATCCATTTATCAATAATTAGTGGATTGGAAGATCCACTAAAGGTTGATGATTTTTGATGCATGGAAGAACCAATAGTGTGTTATTATTTATTTGGTGCATTCAAGATCTCAACATGGTTTAGGTTATTGTTTATATCCTGAGATAATATTTTCATTAAGTCATTTACTCCATATCCCACCCCATTTGGTTTCTTATTGGGATAATCACTGGATTTTCCATCACACTCATCATTAATTCAATTCATTATAGTTCTATCCATTGACTAAAACAAAAAATGGTAGTGTGATTATTATGAAACAATAATCAGTTTAAACGATCATATAATAAGGGAAATAAATCCTATAATGTCTTAAATTATGAAAAATATGGAATTTTAGGTTCATCCTATACAGTTCATCATAGGATTTTTAAGCTAGGTTATCTTATACTTCTCAACCTAATCCACCAAAACAACTAAACCCCACTCTAATACCAACTATGGTTCCCTAGACCCATTGATAGAATGAATTTTCATGGGGCTTCCATCAAACAATATTCTAAAACTTAGAATGCAAAATAATGACTAAATAGGGTTATATCAAAGAGTTAGTCCTGAAGACTCACTATCCTAGAACTTATGATTGTTCATGTTTGTTTTTCTATTTTAAAAGTAGAAGAGAGATGGGTTTTGGTTCATGCAAAAAGAAATAAAATGAAAAATTAGAATACAATGAATGTGAAAAAGGAGACACCACTAGATTCAAAATTATTAATCTTTCATTGTATCACTAATTATAATCCTCATCCTATTATATATATGCTCCAACCACATATACATAGCCTCATTACCTAATTTGTGTGAATGGACATCACACTCATAGAATCTACTAAGTAATCATCCCACCACTCTATCAAATGGACTAAAACCATGATCATATCTACCATTTAAACCAATAATCCCATCATACATTAGTGATCTGAATATTAGGAAATAAAATAATTTTATCAATTCAAAAGTAATTGGGGAAGAGAGAAGCATTAGGTAAAATCATATTCTCATTCCATAACTCTCTCAAAATTTATAAAATAAAATAGAAAGAAACAATTCCGAGTGTGTGGAATTTGATTCATTATATTTCATCCAATATTTAATCCTTGGGTTAACCAATCATCATGGATGAGAGATTGATAATAATCATAACTATATAGTGGGATAAATAAAAATAAAGGGGGAAGAGAAGAACCACACAACACACAAATAAATATAACATGGAATGAATTAATATTTTAATAAAGAAATTAAAAAACCCTAGCTATATTCAACACAAATGGGGTGGATCTTGAGTGGTAAACCCCATAATCCTACATTCAAAATACTGAGGTTCAATATCAGGTAAGGGATAATTTCCGAGTTACTGTAGTAGATACCATAATGTTTACTATAGTAGTTACTTTAGAATTAGAACTATTCACTCAATTTGGGACTATATACCATATATTTGGACCTTTGGGCTATAGGTACTTCATACCACCTTAGGCATTCAGTCCACTCGGCCTCTAGGCTACCTTAGGCCTTTATCCCATGGGATTTTGGGCCCTAGATCCTCTGATCTAAGAAGCAATTAGGTCATAACACATAGAATCAAGTCCCAGAAGAGGAATCAGAGAAATTATAGCCACCAGAGCATATTTAATTGGATTAAAAATGAAGAGAGGGTATGAAATATTCACCATTGGTACCAAGCACCATGCAGATCTATACAAGGAAATGATAGCTGATCATCCATGTGAGGTGGGGATCTAGGTTCCATCAATTAAGTAGATACCGGGGAGGGGTAGTTCTAGTGTTTTAGGGTCTTTGGGACTTTAGGTCATGTACTGGTTCATGTGAATATAGGCCTATGGGTCATATAAGGGTTCCCTCTCAACACATTTAAAAAGTGGATTATCAAAAAATAAAAAAATCTAAGGCTTTCAGGCCATTCTAGTTGCTATAGTTGATAAGATTTGAATCCTTTTTAATGGGATATAGAAAAAATATTTATAAGCATCATCGACTCTTCTTCTTCCTTATTACTCATTTTAGTGTAACGAGCCAAAATTCTTCTTCTTACATGGATGGATTCCCCATGCATAGCTTGAGGGTTCAGATTGCTTCAACTGGTACTTCTAGAGTCTTCTATTTACTCACAATTCCTTCCATGATTGGTCTCTCATTCCTCAACTCAATGGGTTCCACATGGATCACTTTTTATAGATCATCTTGATATATAAAAACTAGGGGAATGGTTTTTTATTTTTGTCATAGTTTTATCATTTTGGGATTTTTTGGTTTTAAACCCATGGACCAGAATTTAGAAAATTCTCAAATCCATATGATATGTTGGAAGTATAACAATTATCTTGAAAGTATTATACTGAATTCGTACATGGCCACTGGCTATGGAAATCCATACACTACTTGAAGTCCGATGCTTAGCCAATCTCATACAATGGGTAGCTCCAAAGTCATATGATGGAAGTCATATTGGATATTAAAATTCATATATTTGGAAAGTTTAACGCTTGGCCTGAAATTTTGAAAATGGGAGAAAATTCATACAATGAGACAATTGAAGTCATACAAAATCTAGGTAAAGTCATAAAAAATGGACAAAGTCATACGAAATGAATAAGGAAGTTATACATTCATGTAAAATTCAAATGAAATTAATGGATGGTTATATAAAATCCTCCCCCCTTTTCTATTTTCATCCTTATATCTACAATATTAAAAAAAACTTTTAGTGTAGTATTATTCAAGTTTATTCTAGAAATGAATAAAAAAACTAAAACTAAAGAATTAATCCATTGAAAAATTAAATTTCAGATTCCCAAAATTATTAAAAATGAGAAGATTTTTCAGGTTTTATCTAAATTATGGGGTTAATTTCCAATGAAAATTAGTTTAAATTTTGAAAATATTGACTCTCATCACCCCCACTTACACCATTCCACTCCTAGGAAATATAATGAATTCATCCTAAAAAAATATTATCATGCCTATTTCTAAATAAACCAACTATAAAAGAGGGAAATAAAATGTAAAAACTTGAGGCTTTACAACTTATTTAAATAAATTCAATATCTACGATTGCTTGCTATGTATGCAACACTAGGTTTAAACAAAAACACTATATTAAAATATTATTTAAACATGGCCATTATAACCTAGTCATTAAGTTAATGGGTATGAATATCACTAAATAAATTATGAAAATTATATGGTTTATACAAGTAAAAATTAAATAATATGGAGATATATTGATTATAAATAAAATAATATTAATTTGATAGAAAAATAAATATTTTATGATTTTTTTTAAAGAAAATGGTTCCGTCGCTTGTTGCGCACTTATGATAAAATTATTTTTTGAAAATTTTAGAAAAAATATTTGATAAAAATAAATTAATTTTTTAAATCATCATATCAAAATTATCCTAGGGTGAATTTTTTGTATTTTTCTGAAAAGGTTCATTTTTCGATGAATAGTGAAAAATACCGATTTTAACTAAAAACTGCCTTTTCATTTTAATTATTTACAAAGTAAAATTATATTTTAAATTGGTTTTAAAGTAAAATTAGTTCAATTATATATCTATTAATCCAATTTAGGCTATTGGAATCAATTTCATTCTTAATTTTGATTGAAAAACTTTGTAAACTTTTGAACATTTTTTCTTTGAAAACCTGCTTTCTCATCACATTTGTAGGATTGATTTTAAATTAGAATTTGAAAATTTTGTGTATGGAATTTGAAAAATAGATTTCATATTTTTAATCATCATAATATATATTATCTAATATGTTCAACTTAAAATTTTACCAATATTAATAGTGAAAACAGTAAAAATTAATTATTATAGTTAAGGTAAAAATGGGTTTACTGTGGGGTTAAACTAAGATGATAAGGGTTAAAATGAACTAAAAAATTGTATAAAATATATTTTATGACCATATTTGGACTTTATAATTTATATTTCTCTATAATAATCAATTTTGGACCTGTGTGGCATGTAAAAAATGTGGGTACACCTTTTTCTTTTCAAAAATTACAAGTGTGCCACTCACCTCAATTATAAAAGGACACTGTAAAGACCCGTAAAATTCAAGGAAAATTTTTTCTTAATTTTTTTTGGGATTTTACAAGAACGCAGTTTCTGACGAAACCTAATTCTGAGGGCCGATGTGCCCGGAATCAATTTCCGAAGTTTAGCTCGGGTACGTTCAGTGAACGAACGAGTGATTTTTTCTAACTTTTGAACCGGTGCTCGAAATTGAAATCTGAGGGCACCAAAGAACTCACAACACTGGTAATTTCTTAGAAACACCTTTTTCGGTGTTGCGTTTTCTCGGGTGAGGTTATTAAGTAAATGGGTTAACTAAAAATGAAATAAAATATTGTGCTACAAATTTTATTTTTATTCTAAGTAGTTTAAACCTATGCATGGAGGTTGGAGTGGGACCCACTACATCCTAACTTCTCTATGTAGGATATTAGTGAAGTGGGGCCCACACGAGCCCCAACCCCTTCAAATCCCCTTAACCTCCCTCTCGTGAATTTAATTTCTAACTCACCCACACCCTAATTAAATGGCAAGTCAACCCTCGAGTTTAATTTGGATTATTAAACGCTCATCAATTAAAGTCAATTAATTGATTGTAATCTTTTGATTTTTTTTCGAAAGGGGTTGGCATGAGTAATAAAATAAGGCAAAGTCTTATTTTATTATTTTTTGTATCGTTGTGTGAAGTTTTGGAAGAGAAGAGCTCAAGTCTTGGACATCTTCTTCCTCATCGAAGAACGCGAAGAACGCCGAGTCTACAACGGAGAACTCCGTCACCGCAAGGGGAGTTTGCCGTACCATCTTCTTCCCTCTCCGCAGCCGGTGAGAGACGCCTTCTTCGAAGAACGACGATGCACCACATCCTTCATCGGGCGAACGCCGACGACGCTTACGGAGCATCGATCGGCAACACCGTCTTCCGTGACACCATCTTCCGCAACGTCCTTTTTCCGCGACGAACCTTCGTTTGACAACACCTTGAGGTAGGGGTTGTTTTTGCTTGTGAATTATTCCTTTCCATCCATTGTACTTTCTGTGAGGCTCCTGTTATCGTTATAATGGGAGAAGGTCAGACTGCACAAACACGGCCGACTCTCCTCCCTCTTTTGATGTTGTACCTGTCGTGGCACAAACAAGGTAGCGCGGTGCAACGGTACCGCGCGAAAGCAAGAGGAACGGGTGAAGAAGCGCGGTGCCGTCACGCCGCACCGCGCCGTCACGCCGCGCCGCGCCGTTGAGGCCGAACGAAGCCACGACCAGAGTCGGGCCGTGACAAAGGGGGCGGCACCGTCGCGCCGCGCCGCGCCGTTGAGGCCGAACGAAGCCACGGCCAGAGTCGGGCCGTGACAAAGGGGGCGGCACCGTCGCGCCGCGCCGGAGAACCACGAAGAGGCTGCGGCTGGAGCGGGGCCGCGGTGCCGTCATGCCACGCCAGTCGGACCAAGGCCGCGGCCTTTGGCCGCGGCGGAGCAGGAGAGGGAGGCCGGAGCCGCCGGCCGCCAGTGCACAGGGGGTGGGACCGGCTAGTCCCACAGTGACACACCGGCCGGTCAAACCGGCCGGTTTTCGAGAATCCCAGGGATCGTAACCCCCGGCTGGAAAAGGAGCGGCCCCCACGTGGGGCCGTAGTTTCAATCAAGGGGGGCAGCCACCCCCTCTTTCCGAAACGGCTCGGCCAGCGCCGAGCTGGCCATGCGGGCCACGCCAGCCGGGCCAGGCCACGCCCTTTTTGGGCCGGACCCGGACCTGGGTCTGGTCGACCCGGTTTTGTCCGACCCAGGGGGTCTCGGGCCGGGTTGGTCCAGGCCCAAAACCCCCTAAAACCGGACAAGTTCGTTCATTTGCCCATATCTTGGGCTATAGAACTCCGATTGACGCACCATCAGTTGAGATGCGATCCTTGGATCGAGAAAGTAGTTTCAGTATATTACACTCAAGGTTTCGGAGAACTTTGGGTACGACCGGGTTGGTTCGAACCCGAAACCAACCAGGCCCTCGGAGCGGAAACACCTATAACTTGAGCTCCGAACGTTCGATTGACGTGCCGTCGACTTTGTTCAATTACTCTTAGTGAGACAGACCTTTTGTCTTACTCCGCTCGAGGTTTGGACGTAGTTGGAGTACGGTCGGGTTGGTTTTGACTTAAAAACCAACCGGGACCCTGGAACAAAAAAGTTGATAACTTTCAGACCAGACGTCCGTTTGACGAACCGTTAGCGGCGTTGGTGATCACGTTGAGAAACAGTCCCTTTGAGTATACCCTATAAGAGTTCAGGGTATAGTTGAGATACGGTCAGGTTGGTTCGTATACGAAACCAACCGGGCCCCCGGGACTAAAAGGCTAATAACTCACAGACCGGGCATCCGATTGACGCGCCTTCTGTTGCGTTGAGACCCCTATGACGAGGTGGTATTTTGTGATACTTATTCGTGGGACTTTGTGATACTTGGAGTATCGACCAGTAGCTCGTGGAGCGGACCCTCTCGGTGATGAGCTAGCAGAGTGCAGAGACCTAGTAGCTGGCTGAGACTTGACGACTGCTAATCAATCGTCTCAGAGTGATTCAGATATCCCAGTGGGGTGCACTTGGTTGTAGCAGCAGACCCACGGCGGAGGTGCGATTGGTTGTAGCGGCAGACCTGCGGTACTCGATAGAAGGAGTACCTCTGTAGGCTATGAGGGGGTGCGCTTAGTTGTAGCGGTATACCCATGGAGGGATGCGCTTGGTTGTAGTGGCAGACCCACAGTACTCGACAGGTGGAGTACTTCAGCAGTCCAAGGTTAGTGGGGCGCGCTTGGTTGTAGCGGCATGCCCACTATACTCGACAGAGGAGGAGTTCTCCAGCAGCCGTGGTTTCGACATCTTGAATAAAATCCTGGTTTGAGATGAGTCTTTGATCTTTGTGTTTTCTCATGATTGAGATGGGTTACTTTATAACTTAGGTATAAGTATGGACTTATATCCAAGTAAGGGTTATCTGTTGAGATCCTTCTATGTGGTTATCCTTGTTGGATTTAGTGAGACCTTGAGGGTCTTGGGGTCCCTACTGAGTATCGTATACTCACCTTTGCAGGGGCTATACCCGCACCTCGTTGTGTTGGATGTAGATGACGGACAAAACTGACAGAGGCTGAGTGGTCGAGGACTGGACGGTACCCGGAGGTCGACCTTACGACAAGTCAGTATCCGGAGGTGGACTTTACGACGAGACGATACTCGGAGGAGGTTGACGGGCGAGAGCATTGTGGACGATCTAGGAGCTGCGCTATCTGTACCTACCCTTCAGGTAGGATCCGAGGTGGACGACCCAAGAGCTGCTTCTATTCTTCCAGCTGCTTGTCTTTTCTGTTGTACTTCCATTTAGTTGCAGCTGTACTTTTCAGTTGGGTTTGTATTCTGGCCCATTTAATTTTCAGCACTTTTTTTTGTACTTAGTGTATTACTTCTTCTTGTACTCTGTGGTGTTTTGTTTACTTTTATAAAGGCAATGCCTTCCCATTTATCGGGATTTATGCCTTTGGTGCTAGTCGTCATCCCCTGGCCTATGGAAGGAGGGATTGGGGTAGTCACGACACGGGCCCCGAGGACGGGTCGTGAAAAATTGGTATCAGAGGAGTCGGTTCTACCACAGAACTTAGGAATCTGATATTTTCCTTTCTGTGAAGAAATAGTGTTAAGCATACTAAGTGTGGTTTTTAGTTTAGGGAGTCCAGTGTTGGTGCAGGCGGCCGACGTATCCATACACCAGGACCCTAACTTCTGATTTCCGACTCAGTTCACGAAAACACTGATTGCGTGTGTGTTTTCAAAAGTTTCTTTTAAAACAACTCAAACTAGGTCATCTCACCAGGTATAATCATTTGACCGTGTCACATTTGTTTCTTTCAGGATGCCTCCCCGCGGACGACCCACTAGAGCCCCGAGAGTTGTACGTACTGACAACCCACCGAGCGACATGCCCTCAATACAGGGCCCTATCCCAGTTGAGGCACCAGCGGTACTACCACCCGTTGGGCCACCGATTCTACCAGCCCCAGCAGCAGAGAGTGCACGTCGCTTGAGTGCAATGAACGAGTTCCAGCGCTAGAGGCCACCCAGGTTCAGGGGAGAGACGAACCTGCAGACGGCTGAGGACTAGCTGGAGGCTATGGTGAGAGTCTTCAGGCTAGTAGGGACGCCGAAAGACTTCATGGTGATCCTTACCGCCAAACTCCTTCAGGCAGAAGCAGGAATATGGTGGAGACTGATGCTCTAGATGCATGACGAGGCGACACTTCTGTGGGCAGACTTCGAGAGCCTGTTTCGGGCAGAGTTTGTACCCACCACCCTTCGAGCGGTGCGTATTCGGGAGCTACTACATCTACAGTAGGGTAGCATGATGGTGGAACAGTACTCAACGAGGTTCACAGACCTCTCGCGCTACTCCACAGATATGGTACAAGACCCGTTCTTCAGGGCCCGAACCTTCGAGCAGGGGATCAGGCGAGAGATTAGAGCTTCTGTTGTTTCTCACAGCATCCCGACGCAGACAGTGGTGTTGGAGCGAGCCCTCTTGATGGAGAGTTTCCTTGCTAAGCAGTCTCCAGCAGCAGGACCCACCACTATCCGGCATGCGGTAGAGTCTTATGCAATGGGTAGTAGACAGATGACATAGAGGTCCATGAGGACCAGACCTACAGGTGGTCGACCACATGACACAGGATCGTGTGTGCGAGGCAACCGAGGTGGAGAGCGACTTACCAGGAGCAGATAGTGTTACTTCTGCGGTGGGGTTGGTCACATGGCACATGACTGCCTGACCCTCCATATAGATGACCAGAAGATAAACGAAGGACCTCCCAGGAAGAGGCAGAGGTTCAATCGAGGCGGACCGCAAGGAACAGGAGACCGAGACAGGGGAGCTGGTCGTGCAGCTGGAGGTGGACGACGCTTCGAGGTGTTGCCACCACCACCACCAGGAGGTCCACCCCGACTGCAGGGAACAGGTGGACATGAGAGAGATCAGCTTCAGGCAGTAGAAGCATATGACTACGGAGCTCCGGAAGCTGGAAGACAAGAGAGGGACTAGTTCCAGGCATGGGACCTTCGATCTTGGTTCTTCTAGTTTCCTTGTTGTCATTATTGTGTGTCTTTGTACTTTGAGATGTAGTAATAAAAGACACTTGTCCTTGTGAAATTTGCTTCCTTCCTTTTTTTATACTAAGAGGTTCCGGTTTAAACTGTTGACTTGACCCTCACTTTTGAGATTCCTACTGGAGGAGACCCAGTGACCACACACTGATGCCGACAGTGTGACTCAACCCTTAGAGGCGATAGTAACGATTGGATCTCTTGGTAGTAGTGTCGAGGCCTTATGATGTCATCCATGGCATGGATTAGTATCATTCATGACATGATTGACTGTATTAGGAAAAGAAAATGGTTCATCCAGGGGATGAGACCAGATTTCTCTTATCGGAAAAGAAGAAATCTTATTAGTTCTTGTGGGACCAGAGATGGTCCAGGCCACGACAGAGAAGGTCCAGGTCATCCAGGAGTGGATGAGGACAGCTCAGAGCCGATAGAAGTCTTATGCTGACAGGAGGTAAAGACCACTAGAGTTCGAGGATGGTGACCACGTTTTCTTACGGGTCTCACCTCGATGTGGAATTACGGAGATTTGGCTGAGGCGAAAAGTTATCTCCGCGCTTCATCGGACCCTTCTAGATCCTCAACAGGGTAGGAAAGGTGGGTTATCGGTTCACCCATTCACCTCAGTTTCACCAGGTGCATGACGACTTCCACGTATCTTAGTTGAGGAGATACGAGCACGACCCTTCACACATCATCGACCGCAGGGAGTTGGACGTCGATGACGGGGCGACCTTCACAGAGGTTCTAGTGGAGAATGAGGATCAACAGGAGTGGTTCCTACGAGGATGGTCGATTCCTCTAGTGTGAATCAGATGGCAGCACGAGAACCTCCAGAAGAGCACTTGGGAGCGGGAGGCTCAAATGCGTGCACAGTACCCACATTTGTTCCCCTAGTTTATGATGTATCTTTACGGGGATGTAAAGCCCTGAGGTGGGAGTAATGTAAAGACACATAAAATTCAAGGGAAATTTTTTCTTAATTTTCTTTGGGATTTTACAAGAATGCAGTTTCTGACGGCACCTAATTCTGAGGGCCGATGTGCCTGGAATCAATTTCTGAAGTTTAGCTCGGGTACGTTCAGTGAACGAACGAGCGGGTTTTCCTAACTTTTGAACCAGTGCTCTGAATTGAAATTCGAGGGCATCGAAGAACTCGCAGTGCCGGTAATTTCTTAGAAAAACCTTTTTCGGAGTTGCATTTTCTCAGGTGAGGTTATTAAGTAAATGAGTTAACTAAAGAATAAAATAAAATATTGTGCTACAAATTTTATTTTTATTCTAAGTAGTTTAAACCTATGCATGGAGGTTGGAGTGAGACCCACTACATCCTAACTTCTCTATGTAGGATATTAGTGAAGTGGGACCCACACGATCCCCACCCCCTTCAAATCCCTTTAACCTCCCTCTCGTGCATTTAATTTGTAACTCACCCACACCCTAATTAAATGGCAAGTCAACCCTCGAGTTTAATTTGGATTATTAAATGCTCATCAATTAAAGTCAATTAATTGATTGTAATCTTTTGATTTTTTTTCCGAAAGGGGTTGGCATGAGTAATAAAATAAGGCAAAGCCTTATTTTATTATTTGTTGTATCGTTGTGTGAAGTTTTGGAAGAGGAGATCTCAAGTCTTGGACATCTTCTTCCTCGTCGAAGAACTCGAAGAACGCCGAGTCTACGACAGAGAACTCCGTCACCGCAAGGGGAGTTCGCCGTACCATCTTCTCCCCTCTCTGCAGCCAGTGAGAGATTACTTCTTCAAAGAACGAAGACGCTCCACATCCTTCATCAGGCGAATTCCGATGACGCTTACGGAGCATCGATCCGCAACGCCGTCTTCCGTGACGTCCTTTTTCCACGATGAACCTTCGTTCGACAACACCTTAAGGTAGGGGTTGTTTTTTCTCGTGAATTATTCCTTAACGTCCATTGTCCTTTCCTTGAGACGTCTGTTATCGTTATAACAGGAGGAAGTTAGACTGCATGAACACGGCCGACCCTCCTCCCTCTTTTGATGTTGTACCTGTCGCAACACGAATAAGGTAGCGCGGTGCAACGGTACCGCGCGGAAGCAAGAGGAACGAACGAAGAAGCGCGACGCCGTCGCGCCGGAGAACCACGAAGAGGCCGCGGCCGGAGTGGGGTCATGGAAGAGGGGTGCGGCGCCGTCGCGTCGCGCCAGTTGGACCAAGGCCGCGGCCTTTGGCCGCGGCGGAGCAGGAGAGGGCGCCCCGGAGCCGCCGGTGCACAGGGGGCGGGACCGGCTGGTCCCACGGTGACACACCGGCCGATTTCCGAGAAGCCCGGGGGTCGTAACCCCTGGCTGGAAAAGGAGCGGCCCCCACGTGGGGCCGCGGTTTCAATCAAGGGGGGAAGCCGCCCCCCCTTTCCACAACGGCTCGGCCAGTGCCGAGATGGCCATGCGGGCCGCACCCGCGCAAGGCCAACCGGCCACCCAGGTTGGACCGGCCGCACCAGGCCGGGCCGCCTAGGCTGGGTCGGGCCACGCCGGCAGGGCCAAGCCGTGCCATCCGGGCCAGGCCGCGCCCTTTTTGGGCCGGACCCGGACCCGGGTCGGGTCGACCCGGTTTGGGCCGACCCAGGGGGTCTCGGGCCAGGTCGGTCCGGGCCCAAAACCCCCTAAAACCGGACAGGTTCGTTCATTTACCCATATCTTGGGCTACATATCTCCGATTGACGCACCGTCAGTTGAGATGCTATTCTTGGATCGAGACGATCGTTTTGGTATATTACACTCAAGGTTTCGGAGAACTTTGGGTACGGCCGGGTTGGTTCGAACCCGAAACCAACCGGGCCCTCGGAGCGGAAACACCTATAACTTGAGCTCCGGATGTCCGATTGACGTGCCGTCAACTTTGTTGGATTCCTCTTAGTGATACAGACCTTTTGGATTACTCTGCTCGAGGTTTGGACGCAGTTGGAGTAAGGTCGGGTTGGTTTTGACTTAAAAACCAATCGGGCCCCTGGAACGGAAAAGCCGATAACTTTCAGACCGGACGTCCGTTTGATGAACCGTTAGTGGAGTTGGTGATCACGTTGAGAAACGGTTCCTTTGAGTATACCCTATGAGAGTTCGGGGTATAGTTGAGATATGGTCGTGTTGGTTCGTACACGAAACCAACTGGGCCCCCGGGTCTAAAAGGTTAATAACTCACAGACTGGGCGTCCTATTCACACGCCGTCTGTTGTGTTGAGACCCCTATGACGAGGCGGTCTTTTGTGATACTTCTTCATGGGACTTTGTGATACTTGGAGTATCGACCAGTAGCTCGTGGAGCGGACCCTCCCGGTGACGAGCTAGCAGAGTGCAGAGACCTAGTAGCTGGCTGAGACTTGACGACTGCTGATCGATCGTCTCGGAGTGATTCGGATAGCCCAGTGGGGTGCGCTTGGTTGTAACAGCAGACCCACGACAGAGGTGCACTTGGTTGTAGCGGAAGACCCGCGGTACTCGACAGAAGGAGTACCTCTGTAGGCTATGAGGGGGTGCGCTTGGTTGTAGCGGCATACCCATGGTGGGATGCGCTTGGTTACAGCGGAAGACCCACAGTACTCAACAGGTGGAGTACTTCAGCAGTCCAAGTTTAGTGGGGAGTGCTTGGTTGTAGTGACAGACTCACTGTACTCGATAGAGGAGGAGTTCTCCTACAGCCGTGGTTTCGAGACCACGAATAAAATCCTGGTTTGAGCTGAGTCTTTGACCTTTGTGTTTCCTCATGATTGAGATGAGTTACTTGATAACTTAGGTATAAGTATGGGCTTATATCTAAGTAAGGGTTATCTGTTGAGATCCTTCTATGTGGTTATCCTTGTTGGATTTAGTGAGACCTTGAGGGTCTTGGGGTCCTTACTGAGTATCGTATACTCACCCCTGAATGGGCTATGCTCGCACCTCGTTGCGTTGGATATAGACGACGGACAACGCTGACAGAGACTGAGTGTTCAAGGACTGGACGGTACCTGGAGGTGGACCTTACGAAAAGTTAGTATCCGGAGGTGGACTTCACGCCGAGACGATACTCGGAGGAGGTTGACGGGCGAGAGCATTTTGGAAAATCCAGGAGATGCGCTATCTATACCTACCCTTCAGGTAGGATCCGAGGTGGACGCTATCTGTACCTACCCTTCAGGTAGGATCCGAGGTGGATGACCCAGGAGCTGCTTCTATTCTTCCATCTACTTGTATTTTCTGTTGTACTTCTATTCAGTTGTAGCTGTACTTTTCAGTTGGGTTTGTATTCTGGCCCATTTACTTTTCAGCACTTTCTTTTGTACTTATTGTATTACTTCCACTTGTACTCTGTGGTGTTTTGTTTACTTTTATAAAGGCAATGCCTTCCCAGTTATTGGGATTTACGCCTTTGGTGCCAGTCGCCAGCCCTTGGACTATGGATGGCGGGCTTGGGGTAGTCACGACACGGGCCCCGAGGATGGGTCGTGACAGTCACCCCTTATCCACTCTTCTTCACACCATAAAACCATTTTGGTTTAGAAAATACATGAAAAAATAACTTCCAAAATTCCATAACCTCATCCTATAATCATTTTTTGGTCATAAATCCATTATAGGAATACTTTTATAATCCTTAAGAGGTAGTCCAAGAAGAGATAAATTTCCTAACTATGCATTTTTGTTTTATTTCTTCTTTTAACTCCTTAAAATATTATTAATTTATGATTATATAATTAAAAAATTATCTTCCATATACTTAAATTTTATTATGTTAAGTTAATTACCTATATACCTATCCTCTTCCCTCAAACGAGAAACGACAATGTTGCTCATGTGTATAACAGACTACTACCTCACGAACTGATGTGATACATTTTCTATCAACACCTCTCACAGGTGGGTATGATGTTGGATATAAAGTATATATATTATATTTATAATATAATTATACCTATGGAGTCATTATATCACATATAATTTTTTTATTTTCCATTCTATAGGGGATACGATAACTTCACTCGTGTGTATGACGGACTACCGTCACACGAAGAAATGTGATTTTTTTAATAATACTATAAATGGAAGGTAATGAGGATAAATTTAATGAATATACGTGACATACATGAAATAATTATTATATTAATGATATATTTATCATTATTAAAAGATAATATATCATTTTATTTCTTCTATTTTCACTCACTGAAAGATGATAACGTCGTTCGTGTATGTGTGGACAACCGCCTTCACGAAGTGATGAAAATATATTTTCATCACAAAAAATGGATTATATATATAAGTATATTTAATGAAACTATATTTTATTTATGATATTATAATAATTATATAAATATAATATATTTCTTACCTTCTTTTCATAGTGATCGTTGAAAAATGGAAATGTTACTCGTACGTATGCATGACCTACCGTCTCCATGATCACAACATACTTCATTAATAAAAAATAAATTTCATAAATAGTATTAAAATTATAATTTATGTATAAATATGATAATTATTTCATGATAATTATTCTTTATATATTGAAATAATGACTACTTGGACCAATATTCAACTTACCAAATTCATTTTTGTCACATAAGTCAAATATCATCAAAAAACCTGATATAAACTTAACTGATTAAGTAATTGCATATAAATGGTAATAAGTGAAATAAAAGGAATAATAAAATTTAAAAAATTTATCAATAATAAATAATTAACATAAGTTTATTGTTTAGGAATACAAAGAACGTACATGATGATTTAGACTCAAGGTAAGGGACTTCGTCTCAATTTCTCTTCATTGAAGTATATTGTAATATTATGCACCTAATATCTTTTATATGGTGTATATACTACCCATTTTAAATATAATATCATTATTAATTAATAATTCATTTTATATTAAGTTTTAATTTGAATTATTTTATCTAAGGTGATTTTACTTGAAAATTACCAAGTGGTAAAGAATTTCATAACTCATTTTTTTTTCATTGGGTTATAATACTTTTTAATTGTCTTTGATATTCTAAGATTATGTGTGTAATGAATTTTAAATATCTTATGTTTTATTTCCAATTGTATTATATTTATTTACATTTTATACACATATTCTATTAATTTATTAATTCTCACTTCAATGTTTTGATCATTGTAAGGAATTTCTTCGCAATTTCCTTTTCATTGAGATATATTTGTTAATATGAAAATATTCACTTTTATGTGTGTATATAATACCCATTTGATGTATTTAACATGAATAATTATTTATTCATGATATTTAATTTTTAAATTAAAGTTTATCCATATTATTTGTATCATGGAAATGAATATTACCTAAACTGTAAACCATTCTTACGTACGGTGTTTACTTTGAAAGTTATCTGATTAACTGGAGGAATATTGATAAATATATGTTCTTTAATCAATACAGATATCTATTGATAAGTAATATTATTCATTAATTAAATTTATTATTTGATATATGAGTAATTATTTGGACATGCAGTGATGGAAAAGGCTCAAAATTATATATCCCCTCAATGCATTGGTAGGTCTCACGAGAAAAATTAGTTGGCCAAATTAAACAAGTTTATACTTATAGTTTTAAATATTCTTATGAAAAGTATTTAGGGTAAATATATCATGTTCTTAATAACATTATTTCCAATAATTAATCATTTCCTTCATTTTGAATTTAGTTATTATTATCCGTGATATTTTCATAATGATATTATCTTTGGATGCATTTCATTCTCAGTTTATTGATTAAATGGAATGTGGTTTCAATTATTTACCTTACCATAGTAGTTATTCCTTATATTATAATCATAGTAAAGTTATTTAAATGTAATGTGTACTCATTAATTTACCTTTCCATTTTTATTATACTTATTTATTCATGATAGATTCCACTATACTTAACCCTTACTAAGCATTTAAGCTCACCCTTATTTTGTTTCCTTTCCTTAGGATATAAAGAAGAATTATTGGAATGAGTTAAAGGATGCCAAGTGTTTTACATTTATATTATTTTTATTTTATATCCCTATGTAAAATTGGCACCATGTATGTATTTGTTTCTCCAAAACTACTAAAATGATTGGTCCTTCGAGATTTGATGCCTTATATCTATGCCAATGTAATAAAGTAGACATTGACTCTGGGTTACTAGAGTCATGTATCTATATAAAAGATTCATTAATTGTTTGAAAATATCATACCTTGTCTATAAATTTATCATAATATTTCCTCACTTCCACTAAAGTATAATTTTCAGTTACAAAAGTGAAAGAAGAATTGATTTTAGTGGAATTAAAACTTCAACAAGTGTCACTTTCATTTATCCATTTTTATAGGTTCCTTATACCCAAGATCCATTTTATAATTCCTTGATAAAACTCAAATGACATTATTATATTTCAATTTACCCATTTTTTATCAGGTTTTAATATTCCCCTCACCCAAATCTATTCATTTTTTGACAATTAGGAACTTATTGATTTTTTCCCAGCCATGTTTATGAAAAAAAATTATTAGATATATAAATGATTTTTATTACTCACACAAACATTACCTAACTATCTCATAACTTAATGTGGGATCCTAATTGAAATTTTTTTTATAGTTTCAAGGTAATTATATGGATTCATTTTGATTTGTTTCTCTGAGGTGTTCTTTTTCACAAAGGCTAATTTACCAAGTATCACGTTCAAAAGTATAGTTTCCTCATATAATAATTTTAATTCCAAAAAGTATTTTCCATCACACTCATTTTCCTAGTTTTTAAAAAAAAGTCCATAGAATCAATGGAAAAATCACTCAGTATTAATCTAATTCCAACAATTTTAGAATAATGAATCCTAAAAGCTAGCATGTATTTTTCAATAGGTGGAAAAAAATTTAAATATCAAGTTTACTAGCCTAAAAAATTTATAAAAAAATATAAAGTATAATATTTTTTATTTATAATAAGAATAGATCCTAAAAAGATTACAAATAGGTTCTAAACTAATACTAAATAGGTTTCAAACATCCCCCACACTTATTCAATGCTTCTCCATTACAGATCGATAAAAATAAAAATATATGAAATGATAAAACAAATACAAAAGGATAGAAACAACCTAGTTATTTTTTTAGATAGTTTGAGTTAAGATCTCCCATAGATGCTATGTAGATAGCTTTTGTACATCCTCCAAGACGTTTTAAACTTTGAAAATCTATATAAAAAAACAAATATAAACATGATAAATCATATTAAAAATAAAATAAATTCAAAAAGAAATAGAAAATGGAATGTCTTGGGTTATCCCTCCCAATAGGGGTTGTATTTAGGCTATCTACATCTGGGTATCCCCATGATTATACTCAATATATTGATAGATGTTGTTTGTGTGATAAAAACTACTATATCCTTTTTCTTTCATAGCTGTTTAAATTCACTTCTACTTAGGTAACCCCTTGGATAGAGTTCTTTATGTCTACCCCTTGATCAGTATAGTGTATCTTGTAACATGGAGGGATGGGGTGAAATAATGATGTATGTGACCTTATCTTATACTATTCTCACTCCATTAAGTCTTACTGGTACTCTTGAGGGGGATCCTCATGGTTCATCACCACAAGTTATTTGAATTTTTCATCTTCTTCCACTTTCGACACCTCTCTTATGATATCCTCTTCCAACTCTTCTAAGGAAAATTTTGGTAGATTATCAAATTATTCTTAATTTATCTCTTATTTAACCATTGAAATACTTATAAAACCTACTAATCATGTGAAAATTTCTCATAAAAGTGTCTTCTCATCTAGTTTAGCTTTAATAAGTTGTTCATCATGGGAGTAATTTCTTGTGCCATATCATTTTTTAATATTAGTAAGCAACTATAGAAGATATTCCTTTCCATTTTTCTAAAAACTCTTCATATTCTACAAGGTTAATCAATAATATAGATGAATCTTTAATTTTATAATAAAGTAAATCAGAATTTGGTTCACGATCAATAAAATTTGAATGAAATGTATTTAAAGTAAGGAATTTCCCTTAATTTGTTTTAGCATGTTGTTCTTGTTGTTCATGAAAAACCTTTGGGATATCAATTATGATACTTATGGACTATGGTTCCTCAAGTCCATCATCAAAAAATAATCCATCTAGTGAATCTTATCATTATCTAAGAGAGGCATTATTTGAGATGAATTTTATTTTGCAACATAAGAAAGGTAAGAGTTTAATATAAAATAAATAAAAGGTGAATAAAATGAATTCACTTTAAGATTATATCCCTCTTTGGTTTCAGTATATATTTAATTCTACAAGTAAATTTCCTCTTGAAAATATCCAAGTATGGATGTGGTAAACAATGAGAATTCTAGATTTTCCTCATAGTAGAGCCCATGAATACCATCTTTGTCTTCATAATTTAGGGCCTATAGGGTGAGTGTTGAATTTGAATTCACAAAACATATAGAATAAGTATTTAAATGAGATTCAATAAAAATATAGTGAGTTAAAGGGATGAATATCTCCCTTATTTTTATAAACTTCCAAATATTCTTCAAAATATAAGGCCACTAGAAAAATATTTCCAAGATTAAATAATGGTGGGATTTCTTCTTAAAGTTCTTATTCCACCTTCACAGTAGAGATTATTCATATATTTAATTTCGGTTAATTCTCTCCCTCTTTATCCTCTTCTCCTTATTATCCCCCAAGGTTTTAAAAATTATATGTGGCTTAATTAAGAATGTTCTTAAATTCATCCATGTTAATTAATTATTCCTCCCATTCTTCCAACACTTTGGAAAAAATTTACAGGACAATATGGATATTATTAAGTAATTATTTTACCATGGATTTATTATTATCATATTCTTATAACTGAGAATAATAATGATAGTCCACTATGAGATAAATGGATTATACTTTTTATCCAACCAATAAATATAAAATCAAAGTAATAAAAACACAAATTGAAAAGAAATTCACACAATGATAAAAATAAAAAAATGAGGTACCAATGATCCTCAGTAGTGGAACCAAGTTTATGGAATTCCTTGTCATTGGGATTTCATAGAATATAATTTTGAAACTCAGAATACAACATAATGAATGAACAAGATCATCTCTCAAGGAGATAATCCTGAAAACTCACTATCTTAGCACTTATGATTATTTTTGTTTTATTTTATAATTTTAAAGAAGAAGAGGGATGAATTTTGATGCATAAAAATGAATGAAAATAAAAATATAGAGCATAATGAATGATATAAAGGTGAAACCCCTAGATTCAACCTTAGCGGACCTTCACTATATCACTTATTAAACTCCTCATCCTATTCTCTGTGCAATCAAACAAAATGAACAAAACCTCACTACCTAAATTGTGTGAATGGACATCACACTTAGGGAATCCACCAAGTGATCAATCCATCACTCTCTGAAATGGACCAAAACTGAAATTCCATAAACCATTCAAACCACTAATACCATCATAGATCAGTGATCTAAAGAGTATGAGAGGAAATGGTTTTAGCAATGCAAAAGGAACTGGGGAAGAGAGAAGCATGAGGTATAATTGTCTCCTCATACCCCAACTCTCCCAAAATAACTAGAATAAAATAGAAAAAAGTAATGTCAAGTGTGTTAAATCTATTTTACTAGTCCAATGGGTGATACTTGGGTTATCCTATTATCATGGATGAGAGCTTGAGAATCACTATAAATTCACAACGGGAGAAACACAACTAAATGGGAAAGAGAAGAAAAATAAAATACATAAATGAAAAAATGATGAATGAATTCCAAAATCATGAAACCATGGATAAAATTGGAAGAATCTGAATTTAGTTTAATGGGATAGAGGAAATATGTTTATAATAATGATCGAGTCTTCTTATTCATTCTCCTTGGTTTCAGTACAATGATCCTAAATTATTTTTCTTCCTTGGATGTATTCCATGGGAACACCTCAAGGGTTAAAATTACTTCAGCTAGTTCTTCTCAATTATTATCCTTACTCATAATTACTTCCATGATCAGTTATTCTATCTTCATCTTGATGAGTTCCACATGGATCTCTTGTTGGATCTTTTACCAATATAGCAGAACCAGAGGAATGATTTTTGATTTTAGGTTGAGTTTTAAAATTTTGGGAATTTTTAGTTTTAATCCCCATAGATTTTTTTGGAAATGTCTTGAAGTCATATGATATACAAGAAGTCTGATGCTTGACTTGAAAGTCTAACATAGAACTCGTATGCAGTCGCTGACTATGAAAATTCATACACTAATTAAAGTATGACTCTTAAAGTCAGATGATTGGTTAAATTAATATGATGGGTAGCTCTAAATTCATATGAGATCTTCAAATTCATATGGTTGGAAACTATGATGATCATCTTAAAATTATAATGACGAGAGAAAATACATATAACATAGAAAGAAAAGTCATAAAAAATACTAGGAATGTTATAGGAAATAGAAAAATTCATATGAAATAACTGATAAAGTCATATGATAGGTCAAAAGTCATATGAAATGACTGGTAAGTAATAAAAAATCCTCTACCCTTTATCATTTCATCCCCAATCCTAAAATCATAAAAATAAAACTTCCAGTATAGGCTTATTAATGATTATTACCTAAATGAATAAAACAATTAAAACTCAAGATTTAATCCATTAATCAACTAAATTCCCAATTCAAAAAAGTATTAAAATTACAATGATAGGGTTTTTATAAATTATAGGGTAAATTTATAATGAAAAATAGTTTAAAATTTTGAAAATATTGGCTCTTATCACCCCAAATCCAAAATCTAGTGCTGTAAATACAATCTTTACACATATGCTTTGATACCAAGTGAGACAACCTGAGCACAACTTAAATAAATTTTACATCATTTCCATAATTTAAACTTTACATATCACAAATTCACATAATCCTAAAACCCAAATGTTTAGTGTGTTTAGAGATTAGATATAAAAATAAATTATTTTACATCACTACTATGAAACTTTCTATATAGTATCACCTCATTAGACCCAATTATAGACATGCAATATGTTACACTCTTCTTAAAATCCTAGGGAATAGAGACATAAGAAAGGGGTGAGCTTAGATTATCACTAAGTGTAAACATAAGAGATAAAAATCAAAGATCACAAGTGATCATAAGATGAGCATGTGGGTATGAGAACATAATCAAGGTGCATGAACATAACATAAGAGAATTATACCCAACAAAACATAGATAATAAAATCATGAGCCATGGAAAAAATATTTTAACATAAAATAAGAAATGAGATATATAAATGTGGAAAATTGAGTTTATAATTAATATTCATAGAGAATAACAAATCCACAAGTCATAATATAGAGATGTGGTACACCCATGAGCATAATAAATCATAACATTGTGAGAAAAACCAATCATTCCAATGCATTTAGTTATAAAAAAACCAAATCATTCCCACACATTTAGTTGTGAGAAAACTCAATAATTCCCATGCATTTAGTTGTTTGAAAAACCAAAAAAAATTTAGTTGTGATAAAACTCAATCATGTACATACATTTAGTTATGGGAAAACCCAATCATGCCCACACATTTAGTCATAAAAAAATCCAATGATGTCCAAGAATTATTTTGAAATAAAAGAAAATCATTCCCATGAATTATCTCATGAGATATAACCCATGTACCAATGAATTATAAGGCTATAATAGACCCATAATTCTCATAATAATATACCATACATATGTGTGCCACTAGTACTTGAAAAAATTCATAATTCTATCATAGCTCAATTAACACGTGAGAAAGAAACAAGTTTCATGAAAATCATAACATGATCATAATACATCCAGAGAAAAAGGTTTATGGTATTATTAGATCATATCTACAATGAAGTATAAGAAACATTAAATGATTTTGACATATATGAGAAACCATTTTATAAGAGTTTTATAAAATTTATTTAAAAAACAATAAGAAAAAAAAATCATATTCTTTTGATAACATTCGTTTTAAAATGAAAAATTCAAAAAAAAAGGAATAGATATTACTTTGGAAATACATGAAATATTGGAAAGGAAGATTCATTATGAATGTTTTTTATAAAATAGAGAAAAAGAGTTCATGAAAAAAGTGTTAAAATGGAAGATTCTTTTCACACTTTGTAAATAAATTCAAATCAATAGAAAGTGAATCATGTGAAAGCATTAAAAATATTCTTTTAAAACCTTTTTAAATAAATATAATTCTAATATAAAAAGTAATTAATCAATCATAGAAGTAGAGATAATGACATAAATTAAACAAAATAAAGAATATTAATATTGAAAAGAATGATTAGCGATGAAAAAAAGATATAAGGTCAGTTTATATCATACAAAACACTTCAGGTAAATTATGGACTAAAATGAAAGTGAAATTATAATAGCCCCAAACACACTCTCCTGGATCTGATGCTAAAATCATAACTTTAATTTTCTGGTATTTGATACCAATAAATGTGACCCAATTTCAACCATAAAAAACTTTCAACATCAAAAATAAATATTGGATCACTTACACACCCAAGGACCTTTTAGGTTCAAAGTTTTAGATAACTAGGCCATAAATCTTACATAAAAACTCATATATTACAAAGTGGATACTTCTTCTCAATATACATTTTTTCACACAATATAGAACATTTAAAATGAACCATTTTTTTTTCTTTTCTTGAAAAATCTTCATGAATTTCAACTTGAATTATTCTTTGTTCTTATTCATCCTTAAACCATATAAAAAACATTTAAAAACATGATATAAGTATAAAAATATCTATAAGGGACATAAAATAAATAAATCCATTAGTCTATTAAAAAAAAGAAAACCCATAAATCTTTTACCTTTATCACAATATTCTTTGATTGTGTGAAATAAATTTCACCCACATGAAAAAACACACTTTTTTTCTCAAGTAAATCCTTTAAAACCCATAATAAGAAAATATAAATACTTTTAGAAAACTTAGAGCATCATATTTATAACCTGTATTAGAATCATTTCGTAAATAACTGTATATCAATTAAATCCATAGGAGAAACCTCCCTGATTAACCCCCTCTTTATTTTCTTTAAAGACAAGGATCATTACCCAATGCATTGGAGAGATATAATGGGGATCGCCCATCGTACAAGCTATATCAGGATCACCCGTCATCATCTATAATGATAAAGTATCACATCATGATTAAATTTTTTTATTATTGAATCTTTTTTATCATAAAAACCTTGAAAAACTCTTTTGAACCCATAATTAAAATATGTTCCATTTTCAAAAAAGGAGAGAAATGCCCCTTTCTCTTGAAAATTATTTAAAATGAAATATTCCTAAAATATTGTGGAATAGATTTCATTTAAAAATAAACTTAGAAACCTACAAAGGAAGATTAAAATAATATAGTGGTCATGATGATGTGAAATTCTGTTGATGCCTTATACGTTAAAGAAAATATTCCTTTCAAACCTTGGTAAAGAAAGTCAAAACTATTAGTACCGGGGTGTGTAGTGGAAGTCGATGGGTCAAAGATTTAAAATTTTTCCATAACTGGAGTAAAGAAACTTAGTTTTATCTGATGATCCATCCCTATTATGGTTTTAGGATCTCACATGGTTTAATTAGATCATAGTAAATAAAAACGAATGAGTACCTCATTTAGATTTAAAGAGTGCACGTCCATCGCAAGTCACCAGTGACCGTTGCTTGAAGGATATGATGTCGAATACTTATAGATCTTCCACACACTATTCTTGAATATGAATTTATACCATTATTTAGATTCTGAGTTCTAGCGCAAATCCATGAAGATCACTTCGATGCCGTGATGATCACCATAGTCCTCTGCCTTCGATCCGTAGAGGAAAAATTGGATCATATGCTTATATTGAGTGATTATATATCTATGAATTAGGATGAAAGAGAAGGTATAAATTACAACTGAGTGAATAGTGAATTAGAATGGTATTCTCTTTACTTATATAGTGGATGTCAAAATACATGGTTAGAGTTCCCCTACCCCCGTGCATTAATCGCCCACTACATAAGTGATAAAAATAATCAATTATGAAGAAATAATTGCATCATAAATATTATTTATATTTTATCTCATAATTTTAATATATATTAAATATATTAAGTGATAAAACTTGAGTCATTAACTTGAATCAAAACTCCCAATAATATTAAACAAACCAAGAATATTAAAATAATATTCATTTGTATAATATTATTTTTTGTATTTACTTAAATGCTTGTAGATACTTTTAATAAATAAATTTAATCCAATTATTATTTAATTAAATAATAATGAATTTATTTATTTATAGGTGATCGATAAAACTTGGACAACACTTGTACCCCATGGTGGGGCCCACCATGTCCTATATTCCTATTCACATGAATAAGAAAAATTACCGAATATACTGTTATGTGTGACCCTCTAGGACATTATCTTGATAATAGAGAATAGTGTTTATAGACCAAGATAGGAGTATATAAACCCATAAAATCCCCTAAAGATATAAGTAATAGTCATAACAACAAAAACCAATCTATGAACATGCACTATGTAATATAATCTCTTTTTCATATGATATCTCATAAAGCATGATGCACACTTATGCCACCATCCTTTATTACTTTATTATTTTTTGATCTAACTGGTAAATTTAACTTCAACTACCATGACCATGGATTTATGAAGGTACTACCATCTTGATCAACCAGACCTTAGATATCACTTCCTCAACTTAGAAGTGAAAAATCATATCTTGATCATTCAACCAATGTCATACCACCAATGACGCACCCAACACAAACTACCTCACCATAACTTCATTGTCATGATTTTCTCCTTGAATCAAATTACACGATCAAATGGTACACATTGATAATGATCTCAAGTTAGGAGACCAATACACATGTCCATAGATTGGAACAACCAATGACACCTGAAACATGTGGGGTTTCTATTGTCGGGTCTGTCATCATGATCACAACTACTAGAGATCAACAAGTGAAAAAATTATGAGAAGAAGTCTCAATTATTATGATCACCCCTCACCTGATAGTATTATATCATATGTGTCCTATCATTATGATGTATCTATACCATAGGACATTAATTTAAGATTTCCATCATAGTATCTCTAGGTTCTCATTATATACTAGGAACTTATATAACCCTTTAACACAACACATAATCTAAGGACATTACCATAAATACAGTGGACAAAAAAGTATCAAAATTATTATGGTAAGATAAAAACATGTATATATATCAAACTATATACATGTAGTGGTAATCAAAGTACATTATAATTTGGATCTAGGGAACCCACTTTCAATACTTCCACTTGCACTAGATCCATATGCTAACAAGTATAAATCCACTAGCTCTCACATGAGAATCATGATTCTACTGAGATGTGACTTTATTCAGGAGACTTTATCCTCTATGGCTACTCTTCTAACTGCAAATTCACCTCTATGAGTAAAATACCTTAATAGGTGAAGATTATGAAGTATATGCTTTGTCCTACGGTGTGACCTAGACTCCTTGGTAAGAACCACTACCACAATGTTATTATAATAAACTAGAATAGGGTCTACAATGCTAGACATAACACCAATGTCCGAGACAAAGCTGCATATCCATACTGCTTTCTTTGCTGCATCAGAATCCATTATATACTCAGATTATGATGTAGAATCAACGACCAAAAGTTTCTTTGAGCTTCTCCAGCTCACTGCATCACCATTCAGAAAAAATATGCACCCTAAATGCTATTTCAGATATTTATGATTTTTCTAGAATCTAGCATCATTTTATCCTTTCACTACTAGTTCCCCATCTCCTCCATACACCAAGAACATATCCTTTGTATGCCTCAAGTACTTTAGGATAGTTTTGATAGTTATCCAGTGCAACTCTTCTAGATTAGATTAATATCTTCCCACCATTCTTAAAGAAAAGGAATAATCAAACCTAGTATATATAATGACATACATGATATAACCCACTGACATGGAATAATGGATTCTACTCATTATTTTAATCTCCTACTATGTTTGTGGACACATTTTATTGGATAGATTTATACCATGTGACATTGAAAAAATCCCCTTCTTGGATTGTTCCATACTATAACTTTTGAGTACCTTATCAATATATGAAATTTAAATTTTACCAAGAATCCTCTTAGATATATCTTTAAAGATATTTATCCCTATAATGTATTCTACTTCACCTAAGTCTTTTATGGAGAAGCATTCATTTAACTAATTCTTAACTGAATGTAATATTTTCACTTTGTTTCCCATAATTAATATGTAATCAACATATAATTCTAGGAAAATGAAAACTTTACCATCAAACTTCTTATAGACACAAGGATTTATTTCATTTTTGAAAAAACCAAATTCTATTATGGACACATCAAAATTAACATTCCATGATCGTGATGCCTGTTTCAACCCATAAATTGATCTTTATAACTTTCACAATTAATTGGAATTTTTTGACCTAAAAAACCTTTCAGGTTTATTCATATAGAAATCTTCAACCAACTTCCCATTTATAAAAGTAGTTTTGACATCTATTTTCCAAATCTCATAATCATGGAAGGTTTCTATTTCAAGCAATATTTTGATGGATTTTGGCATTGCTATTATAACAACCCATCTTTTCAATGAAGTTATGGGTCATTAGTTTTTCAATTTGAATTCCTTAAATGAAACTAATATTGAATCCTAATCAAGTTAAGGAGGACACATGTGCATCCAAGTCTTGTTTGAAGTTCAGATCCTCAAAATGGGAAGAAGGAACTAGGCCACACATTTTTTCTGCAACCGTGTGACCTAGGGAGCACAATCATGCAATTGGTTATAGATATGGAACAAAGTCTTTTTGCATGGTTTGTGAATAGTTAGTCAAACTGTGCACCTAACTATGTGGTGTGAACTATAGTAGTAGTGAATTGAGCATGTTTTGCACACATTTTTGGCCAAACTGTGCATCCAAACCACATGCCTGTATATTTTGGGTTGAAATGAACATTTTCCCCTCACTTAAGTTAAAATAATTTTCCATTTTTCTTTTTCTCCCTCTAGAGAATAACCTTAGTTTTCCTTCTCTTTTGAGCTTAAAATATCCTCAAGCTAGTAATTAAACTAGAACTCCCATTCAGTGTTTGTTCTTTAATACGTTAAAAGCATTGGATCTATCTCAGTAAGCTCCCATAGTCTCTTAATTATTATCTAAGTTTATCTTTCTATCCATTACACTATTTAGGTACAGTCTCATATGCCCTATTTTAAGGTAATTGAACCATTTATCAAATCTCTTCCAATATGCTTCAAATTTGAGGTCTATATTGAGTGAGGCATCATCTAAGACCTTGAGGTAGGTGGTCATGTTGTTTTCCCTTTGAGTTTTGATGTTTCATAATTATACCATTGTTCTACATGCCGAATTTTTCTGAGCATCCCAATTTAATTGATTGATTCATATAAAATTGAACATTGCATCTTATTATAAACCTATTGACCTTTTTTTTGGTAATTCATAGGTTTTATACACCTTATATGGTCACCCCATGGGTGTACCAAGTGAAATTGGCCATTTTTGGTCAAATTTTCAAAGTGCCTGAAACTCCTTGGTTCCTTCTGTCTTAGTTTTTAAATGTAATTTCCCTTGAGGAATGTGTATCTAATGGAACTAAAGGTAACTTTTAGGTGTCTGTCCCTCTTAGAATTGGAATTTCCCAAGCATGAAATTGAATTGTTGTCCATGTCACCTCCTAAGTGACCCTTTGACCTTATAAATGGGTTTTCCATGTTTTGTTAAATTGAAAGTGTTAAATAAAATTGATCACATGGGTTGGATTATGAAAGATTGTATGATACTCCTTAAATAAAATTAATCGATTGATTTTAATGAATGAAATCAAAGAATGGTAAGGCTATTCCCTTTTGTTTATGCTTTATAAAATGCTCAATATGAATTGTAATGTTCTAAATGGAATTGAATTTGGATAGCTTGGAACATGAGAGGTAATGCCTCATGTTGTGAATGATAAAGATGATGCCTTGTTTATATATATGGTCTTATTAAATAAGTTTCATGAGATATTTTTCCTCATGACTTATACTATAAATGGATACACCTTTACATAGTCCATGTATGATGTAAGGGGTGATGATAATGACAAATAATCACACTCCCTTACATCGGGTGTTGAGTATGGCATCTCACACCCGTGATACTATGTGGGCTTTGGGATTTATGCTCCATGCTCCATGATTAGAGTGTTTCTATGGTGGATCACTCACCATCCCGAGTGTTATATCATGATTTAACTCACTCTATTGGGATGTAGGGAATGTACCCCATTGCATGATATTATAGGCTTGTTAGACTGGTCATGGATGTTTGAGTTACGCCCAGTCCATCCAACACTAGTATTCCAAGTATATAGCCACTTACGTCCGCACATAATTGGTTCATATAGGTGGATTCAATATACAATTAAACTATATATATATTATTAATACTATATATATAGTGACATGATCAGACACACATTTCTTCTAGCAATGAGACGAAGAAGGTAGAGTCGTCAGGTGTCCCTTAGGAACCTAAGCAACCTAGTTATTTATTTCAGCACTACTTTACTTATTCTATTATACTTGCACAATATTTAGTTACGAGAAATTCTTGGATTACATGTAGAAACTGTTGGTGGTGGCCTACTGAGATTTTATTTCACAACCTACTCAGGCTGCCTTTGGCACCCAAGAATATTATTTTTCTGGAGGTACTGATAAGGGAAAGTGCCTTGCTATTGGTCTTTGAAATACTTTACCCTTAGTTGGAGATTAGAAGTAGAGGATCAGGCATTGGCTCAAGATGCTTGGATCTGTTTTGTATTTTTATATTTTTTTCTATTTTATAGCATGATTATATCATCCTGTTACCTTTTTGTATTACAACATGCCATGAATCAATGTATCCGACACTACCTTAGAGGCTTTTGATTATATTATCTGTTGTTCTGGTTATTTATGCTTCTACTTTTGATTATTTATTATTTCTATTTTTTTATATTATTCTTCTACTTTTGTTTGTTTATTGGTTATATCTAATATTCCATTATAATAAGAGGGTATAGTATCCCCACCGTACCACCTTTACACCCTCATTCTTAGTCAGCACCCTCTGGAGTACAAGGAGGCGTTCTTGAGGTCATGTGACCCATCATCTCGAGGAATGGGTTAAGCGAATCCTAGGTCAGGATATTAAAAAATGGTATTAGATGGTTTCCATTCTTAATTTACTATTTGGATACGATATATTAGATATTGGGAATGCTTGGAACTTGGTTATAAGCTATGCTTGGGTGTTGCAAATCCATGTTTGGGGTAAAGGCTGAGTTGCCTAAATTATAATTTTTGTTCTGCCTTTTTCCTATTACTGTTGATATAATTTCACCATTAGGTGACACACATGCTATGTTGTGGTTATTATTATTATTCTAATTGAGGATTTATTTCATCCTTAGTATAATGATATGAGGGAAAGGATAATTGTTACATGCATCATTATTAGGAACGCTAGGACTAATATTCCATGCATTTTCCATGCCACGTCTATTTTCAGAATACATTTTCTTGTTGCATATTTATAGTGCCTTGAATATGTATTGAATTGTGATGATACTTATTGTAGGTATTGGAAAAAATAATTTATTCTTAAAGTGACAACCTTAGCCTAAAAGTGTTTTCCTAAATAGGTTAAAAAAGACACTTTAAATAGTCAATTATGGAACATTGAGCCATAGACCATTCATCGCATGGGTTGGAATGTGTTATGGTGTGAGTTGAATGGATATTATATTTTGGTTTATAAGGATTATGGATCCTTATGGATTTAAAGTGATATACCATATAATTCAACCATTTTTAGTAATTTACACAATTTAACAAGCAAAAAATAAAAATGAATATGTCATATAAAGTGAAAATAGCTATCATGTAAATGTGAAATAAAGAATTAGACCCGAACCCATCCTTAGTAGTGGGTAGTGGGGTATCTATTTTACATTCTTATGGCCTATTATGGTCTCTTCTATCATCTAGACCTAGCTTTTGAAGGAGCCAGATAGGCATGAATGTTTCTATATGAAGGATTTACTCCTATCCTATTTTCTTAAATGCAATATTCACAATTTCTTAAATATATTTTGAGGCGTGTGTTTGTAATTGTAGTATCATACCACCATGACATCCTCAAATCACACGCCCTGAAGGTAGTGATGACCATATACCTGAGGTGGTGGGCCGTGAGCCACAAGTGATTCCCCCTATAGATCCACTGGTGGATCCTCTTCCAGTTCCAGATATGGGTATTGATGCCTAGTTCTGAGAGGTTTTTCTACATATGTTTTGTTCTATGAAAGGTGTAGTTTGACCTTCCTTGAGCATGGTAGAGTTGAATCATGAGTTTCAGTAGAAAAATCCTCCCACATTTTCAGAGGATGGAGTTCCTCATATTGTAGAGTCCTGGCTTGAAGCAATATTATCTATATTCAAGCATCTTGAGATGAATTTAGAGAGGAGGGTCAATATTGTGGAATATATACTATGTGAATCAACAATAAATGGAATTACATAATCACTTAGGCAGATCATTATAGAGATATGGTCTGAGTAGACTTCTAGATGACATTTTATGAATACTTTTTTCCTCAAACTCTGAGGGCTGACAAATTAAGAGAATTCATGAACCTATAATAGGGGATCCTTTAAGTTATAGAATACTCGGATTGTTTCACTGATCTTCAATGGTTCTCTCCCACTCTGTTAGGCGATGAACTTATGACCACTAGGTGATTCAAGGATGGGATGGTTTACGACATCCGGTCATAGGTCAATGTGTTAAGGTTGAAAACTATTTATAAAATCATCAAATGGGACTTTATTATAGAGAGGAATATAAGGGAAGTTGATGGCGTGAGTCAGGGTGGTTTGGCACTAAAATCTAGAAAGGGTTCATCTTCTGGGTGCAAGTGACACTTCGAGGTTGCTCGCAGGGGTAGCAGCATCTCGACTCCTCACGTTGATAGCTTCTTGGTTTTTCACCAGTTTAGGAAGTAGGGAAACATTAAGCCTTAGTGCTTGAGAGAACCAATGGAGTGCAGAGGCTATGGTAGGATGGGCCATATCTAGAATTTATATAGGAATTTTTCAACAATGCATAGTTAGTAGGGATCTTTACCTACTCCTCGGTCAGGAGAAGGGCCACCATAATCATGATAGGAAAACAGCTAGAATACAACCAGCCAATCAGGTCAAGGTGGATGTTGAGGCAGAGGTATTCAGACTTATGATTCTCAACTCCAGCAGAGCGGGCTTGCTCAAGGTAATCAGATAGTGACTCAAGGATGTGATACATGCTAGTTACATGTAGTACATCCTATTCCTGAGGAGCAGAGCACTGGACCTTCTACTATATGAGGTACTATTCTAGTAGCCTCCACTTTAGTGTCTACTTTTTTTGACACAGGTGTGTCTCACTCATTTATATATGAAGTAATCACTAAGAGTATGGTCCTCAAGATCGATCAATTTTATGAAATTATGATTCTAGACACACCATTAGGTATCTGTTATGAGGGTGTTCATTGTTGTAAGGAATGTCCCCTTGAGATAGGCAGTTACCTTTTTGTGTGGAATATTTACTTCCTAGACATGGTAGATTTTGACATAATCATCCCGATGGAATGTTGGTTCCCTATCAATCCCATATTAATTACTATCATTGGAGGGTGAAATTTACGTCACTATATATAATTAGGTATGTTCAAAAGGTATAATGGGATGTTAATGAAAAATGAGATAGTCCCAAGCATCAAAGGCTGGGTAGTGTACAACTCAGATCGCTAGTATTTTCCTCGATGACCAGGGGTTATGAACCATTGTCTTTCCTCCTATAGTGGAGCATTTCATAGAAATATTTCCTAAAGACTTATCTAGTTTACCTCCTATATGAGAGGTATAATTTACTATTGATATCATGCTAGGAGCAACGCTAGTGATAATTCCTCGTTATAGGATGACACCTAAAGAACTTCTGGAACTCAAGAAAAAGTTGTAGGATCTTAAGGATAAAGGATTCATACACCCCAACACTTTCTTTTGGGCTACACATTCCTTTTTTCCAAGAAGGTGGATGATACTTTCAGGCTATGTGTGGATTAATGTCGTTTGAATCATCTTATAGTAAAGAATCAATATCCACTATCTAGAATAGATGACCTCTTTGATTAGATTAGAGGAGAGAAAGTGTTTTCATAGATAGATCTGAGAAAGAGCTATCATCAAGTGCATGTCAAGACTTTAGACACACCTCACACAACTTTCAGTAGTAGGTATGGTCTATATGCATACTTGGTTATGCCATTCAGACTCACAAACACAATTTCTATTTTCATGGATATTATGAATCGAGTTTTCCACCTATATCTAGATTCATTTGTGGTAATCTTTGTTGATGATATCTTAGTGTATTAACACTCTAGAAACAACCATGAAACCCATATTAAGATCATTATAAATACATTAAGAGAGAACCGACTGTATGCTAAGCTCATTAAATGACACTTTTGGATCGATAAATTCCACTTATTGGGTCACATTATCTCAAAGTCAGAAGTTTCAATAGATTGAGAGAAAGTAATATTTGTAATTTATTGAGAGAATCCTAAGAATATATTTGAAATCCGTAATTTCTTGTGGATTTATAGATATTATAGACGCTTTATCCAGGATTTATCATGCCTTACAGTGCCTCTTATGGTCTTAACAAAGAAGGGTGTACAATTCATGTGGCAAGAAGCTTATGAAGAATCATTTTAGGAGTTTAAGGGTCATTTGAATTCAGCACTGATATTGATTTTTTCATAGCTAGGTATGAGCTATATTTTATATTGTGTTGCATTAGGTATCGAGCTTGGAGCTATTCTAATGCAGGATAAGCGAGTCATTGCATACGAGTTTCTTCAGTTGAGGCCTCACGAGCAGAATTACCCGACGCACGATCTCAAGATCACTACTATAGTTCATTATTTATTCTATTCGATACACTAGTATTCATTGATCACAAAATCATCAAGTACATATTCACATAGAAAGATCATGATCTCAGGTAGTGCAGGTGGGTTGAATACCTATAGTCATTTGATTTCAAACTTGCCTACATGCCTGGAAAGGGAAATTATATAACTAATGCTATGAGCTGAAATACCTAGACACAAGTGGTTCAGGAATCTAGTGGAGAATGGAAGCTTATAGAATTATTCTTAGAGATGCTTTTTGAGGTTCAGAAGGACCACGGTTAGACTATCCTCTTAGCCTTGAAAGTGACATATAATCTTCTGGAATGGGTGAGAATGAGACAACTATCTAATATTGATGGCCCTGTCCTAATGGGAAGTGTCTTAGATAATGATACATCTCTAAGTTAGAATGTGGATAGAGATGATACCTTATTATTCCATGGGAATGTATGGGTACTAGCACATATCAAATAGGTGTTGATGTGGTAATTCCATGCTTCATCATGGGTGGTACACCCCGGTGTCACCAAAATGTATTAGGGTCTTCGATGCCGGTATTGGTGGCATAGTATATAACTCAATATTTCTAAATTCATCACTTAGTGTTCCACCTATCATTAGGTGAAGGCAGAACATCAATGACTGTAAGGGATTTTACAACCATTTTCCATTACCTAGTGGAAATGGGATGACGTTTCAATGGATTTCATGATTGGTATACCCATATCACCTTATGGAAACAATACAGTTTGGGTTGTTGTTGATCATTTAATGAAGGTTGCACACTTCTTACATATGCGAGAGACCTTCTTGGTAGAAAAGTTAGGATGTCTGTATGTTAGAGAGGTTGTATGCCTCCATGGAGCTACTCATTCTATCCTTTATAAAAGATATACTCATTTCATGTAATGGTTATAATAGGGGTTTCAAAAGGAATTGGGTTTATAACTTTTTCTTTGCATGACCTATCACTCACAGACCAATGGATAGATGGAGTGTATGATTCAAGTGCTAGAGGACATGCTCCATGCACATGTCCTTGATTTTGGAGGTTCTTGGGATAAATACATTCCTCTTGTGGAGTTCACTTATAATAATATATTTCAGGTCACCATTGAGATGGATCCCTATGGAGCCTTATATGGTAGGTATTTCTTCTCACCTCTATGCTGGTTAGAGGTAGGGGAGGCAGTTATGCCTGGACCACATATGTAGAGAACCTATCTTGATGAATATAGACATTACATTTATTTTTTGGAATACTTAATACATGAAACAAAAATATTCCCAAAGACAATATTAGTTTAGTGTCTTTGGAAAATTGGAACATAATCTTCTAACTTTGTGAAAGATCTTCAAAATCTCCCATAAAGATCTTCCCATTTTGTTTTCCTACCTAAAACCTTTCTTTATATCCTGGGGAAAAGAAAATATAGAAAGGGTGAGATCAAATTCTCAGTAAGGGTAAACATGAAGAACATAAGAAAACCATAAACATTTGAATGTAAAAACATCAAAATCTTGAGACATGAAATAAATCTTGGTAGTACATAAGGCATGGATCATAAAGGAGCATTAACCATAATAAAATAGAATTAGCATAAAACATGTAATTGTGGAAAAATAATAATCACATAATATGATTTCCATAGTATCCAAGGAATTGCTTCCAAGACCATCGTAGTGGACACAGTCCATTACTGAACTGGGTTTACTTGCCATTCCAGCCATTTATTACTGAATCAGATTTACTTTCCATTCCAGACCTGCATTACTTAACCTGATTTACTTTCCGTTCCAGTCATGTCTATCTCAATTGAGATATAAATCATTAATCAATGCATTGGAGGGAGATATAAGTCCTAACCATCTCATAGTGAAATTATTCTTACATGTGCCACAAAAAAAAATCATTAATTATAGCATAACCTAAGAAATAATGGGATTTATTAAATATCATTCCATCATAACATAATACATATACAAGATCATTCCATAATTAATGCAATAAAATCATATTAATAATAAAGATAAAAACATAACCCTACTTAAGAGTGTCACCTTATATGGAAAATAATTTTGACAAAACAATTGAACTTACTTCTTGAGGAAAATATCCTTTGTTTTTCAAAAATGTTTTCTTTTCTCAAAATTCCATGAAAATTTAAAAGAAAAGAATTTATTTGAAAATAAACTTGAGATAGTGTAGAGGAATAATCATTGAAATAAAGTATCATGAAACCATAAAAATCCATTCATGCTGTATAAGTTAAAAAAACACTCTTCTTGTACTTTCAGAAAAGTCAAAAAGTACCTCGTATGGTAAACAAAGGAAAGATTCCTTCCATACCAAGAAGTAAAAGTCAAAAAGGGGTAAAAATGACTTTAAAAATACATGTAAGAATAGTAATAATTTTATGAAAATATTTTTAGAAAACATGGGCATGGATGATAAATATAACCCAGTAAATACTTATGTATAATCAATCTCAGATAAAAATGAGATTGCAAAATTATCCCTTACCATAGGTCTGATTTCTTCCATATGTTTCCGAAAATACTTTATAGTGGGTTTAAACATACTATTAACCTGTAACATAACCATAATAATATTGATGATATCATATATGATTCACTTACGACTTTATATTATCCGTTCATTTGTCAATTCCATGTTAAAGAAACGTTTTGGGTAATAATCGTTTTATTTATCGTACGTGTTTTGAATTTTTATTCTTGATATTATTACTTATATCATGATTTAATTACTTAAAAAATGTAAAAAATGATTTATATATCATATATATTTAGTATATAAATATATATATAATAGATAGATAAATGAAATGGAATACACCGTTCATAGAGATGGTAGGCCATACGTACACATGAATACTGATTTCGTTTCCTTATTGAATTGAATGGAAGTAAGTAAATGAAATATATATATATATACATAAATATAATAGCATAATTATTTCATATATTTCACGAGTACTTATTATATATACTTTATAATCATTCTTGATTTGTTAACATGGAGAATGAATCTCACAGCGTCGTGGAGACGGTAATCCGTACGTACGGATGAGCGACGATATTGTTCCAATAATTGTTGAATGATGTATAATATCTCATAATTAGTATCATGTTATAATAATCATATATAGTTATTATTTACACCATTATAACCATCCAAGTAAGGTGTTGGTGAAAAACATATTACACCACGGTGTGGATACGGTAAGCCGTACGTACGCACGTGCAATGATTTCATTTTTCATCGGATGGATATAAGGTGAAATAGGGTTTTTCATATTTATAATAAAATATAATTATATGAGTGATACTTATGTTATTAATTTATAAGTAAACAACTAAATAATATTAAGTATAAAAAGAAAGTAATTTGAAAGAATCGATAGAAGAGATTACCTCTTTCTCGACGTGCCTCCTTTAAATTTCCACTTAGGGAACTAGAGTTAGTATTTTGAGAAGAACATCACCTATAGAGTGTAACTATGAAAATTTATAATAGAAATGGGCTGGGTTTTTCTGATCTTGATGGTTCAAAATAGAGTGAAGATGAGAGGGAGGATGTTCCCTTTTATAAGAGAGGAAGAGGGCACTTTAGGAAACTCTCAAAATATTAATTTATTATAAATTCAATTTAGATTAAAAATGGTCCAAAACTTATTTAATTATAATTTAGGATGATTATGGTTCTAATACCCATAATAAAATAATTTTTAGACAAGTTTTAATATTTTTTATCTTTATCCTTTTGGTTTAACCCTTATTTTACCCTTTTTAATCTTACTGTGATATCATGTTATTTACACATTATGGGTTAATGTAATTACAATATCATGTCAAGAAACCCATAGAAAGTTATTTATGAAATTTTGGACTTATATTAACCATTTGGACGAATCTTATATTTTTAGGAATTTAATATCATTTAATAAACTATTTTATTTTTTTAAGTTATGAATTATGTCAATTTTGGACACTATTCATACTTTACTTTTTAAAAAATTCATAACAATATTATTACTTCTAAAAAAAGGCATTAAACCATCTATAATATTTCAATTCCATTCAGAAAATTCTTGGATGACATCAAAATGTTCAAATTAAATTTATTTTAATATTTATACTCATTTATTTGAATCTTTCATTAATGAGGTAATCACTGCATCATAATTGTGTCATAAATAAATATACTTATCTAATGTATAAAAATTATAAATAAAATACCATGATTTAGGAAATAATTTTATCTTTCTAATTAATATCTATATACATATATATAATTTATATAACTATATATTTATATCAATTTAGTAAAATATATATGTTTAAGTTATAATTATCTTTACTTTAAATTAATTCTTATAAAATGTCATTTTCACATCCAAGTGAATCCAAGAGGTCCCAAAATCGACCCAAGTATAACCATGTTTGGAAATATCTTATTTAATAGGATTAGGACATGTTTTAGGGTTGTTTAATATCATTATAATATTATTTTTTTACCCTTATTTACTAGATTTACCCTTTTAACCATGTTAAATAAAATAATTACTGAAGTTACTATTCATATTTTATAAAAATAAAAGGTACCTATTTAAAAAAATTGAACCTTATAATTCCAAATATAGAATCCATTTTTAAAAATTCAAAACAAAAAAGTTTTAGTAATTAATTTAAAATTAATTCTTGTTGTCAAAACCCAAAAGCGAGTTTTTAAGAAGTAATAACTATCAAAAGACTAACATGCGTTTATATCCAATTTAAATGTGAAATTACTTCTAATGACCAAAATTAGATCAAATAATAAAAATAAAATCCAATTAAACTTTAAAACCAATTAAAAATATAATCAAACTATATAAATAAATTAGATAAAAAGGCAATTTTGAGTTAAAATGCTGCATTTTTCACTATTTATTAAAATTTTAATTTTATTATAAAAATACCAAAAATTCAAAAAAATTAAATTTTTATGTCCCTATTCCAAAGAAGAAGTTTATTTTTTCAAATTTAACTTATAAAAGTTTCAAAAACTAGATTTAAAATGGGTGCTCCATCAAAAGGTAGTAAAACTGCATTTTTTGAAAAATACTTCTTTTATCTGAAAAATTGATTTTGGTCTCAAATCATGTTCTAGAAAATGTGTAATATGAATTATAATGTTATATAAAATTAAAAATTTGGTTAATACTATTCATAAAGGCTAGTTATATGATATTTTAATAATATATCGTTGTTTAGTGAAACTTGCTATTGTGTACAACGCAAGCTATCAAGGGAGGTCACTCTTGCGTGTAATGCAAGTAAAGTTAGTTTTGAGTGTAGTGAAATATTACTTTGGTGTTTCATATAAAATAATCCAAACTTATTTCATTTATACATTGATCAAAATATATACTCAGTGTTGTGTGAAATGAATTCTACAAGATAATACGGTGTTGTGTATAGCACAAGCTAATATTGGTGTAGCATAAAATACAAGAAATCAAAGAAATTAGAAGAATATATCTCATAAAATCTCGGGGTATTACATTCCACCCCCCTTAAAATGAATTTCTCCCTCAAAATTCATCAGGGTTATAAATAGTTTACTACATGAAAGTTTATTTCATAGAAACCCACATCATAAAGAGGAATGCTAAAACTTAATTTTAAAAAGGAAAGTTAGAAACATAACAGTTACCCAAATTAACTCATCACTGGGTTTCCACATAGGATAACAGAGGTGGGAAGTGAAAACATGGATATGGAAGAGAAATCTAACCATCAAGTTCTGATGGATAGTGATAGAGAACATGGTTTGGAGAAAGTTAACTACCAAAAATCCATAAATATATGATGATTTAAGGGACCATCTAATTCATCAGATAATAAGGTACTAGGATAACATTTTTGGTTTCAATATATTTTTCCTAAAGTTGATAAATTTTTATACGAGGAGAAATACTTACATGATTTCAATACAATCTCACCATTGGTAATTCCATGAACAATTTACACTTCATCTATTATTTAAAGAAATGAAGATGAATTTTTCATTCTTGAAGTGTTAGTAGATCATGCGATAGAATGATAGGTTAGTCCATATATCTCAACAAAAAGGTTAGAACAGGTTATCAAATATGCATAATTACACCTATAGTGAGATAATACATTAATCTAACAAACTTCAATCGGAATATAACTTATACTATCCATAAATGGATAATATTACAATCCTTAAAAAAACTAAAAATATAAAACTTTAGAATGAGGTGAACTAAATCGACTTAACATTTGTCTCCCATATCTCATTTGGAAGTTCTTGGTTGTCACATTCCAAACATTTGAATACTTTAATCATGTATTTTCTTTAAACATGATAATAACATGAATTAACATAGAACCTTAGTGAAAACATGCATTCTATTAACTATTTACATACACCAAAAAATAAAATAAAAATTTTATATACTCAAACTATGATATTTTTCCTTATATCAGTCATGATCTCATTAATACTATCAAACATATCATTATCTTCTTATCCCTTAATTATGTGCATATCATGTGATTTCAAAAAATATTTCCATAACTTTACATGGTTACCAGTACCATATAATTATTGAAAACCACAATAAACCAATACATATATATATATATCAATATTCCATAATACTATAAATGAGATTCCACAACACTATTTTGGAATCCCAATACATAAAAACTTAATCATTTCACAACTTTGTTATCATACTCAACATCAACAATAGTGATCTCATGTGACTTACCATTGTATTTTTCTTTAAGAGTTTTTTGACGTCGATCATCATTAACCCTTGTATTAGGGCATTGGTTCGCATAATTCCCCATTTCTTTGCACTTGTAGCATTGAAGTGTTGGTGGTGCATTCTCTGTAGTCTTTTATCTATTCACATCATTAGCAACATTTTTTCCATTACTTCGATACTCAACTGATCTATGACCTTCTATTCCATACTTGAAACATTTTCTAGTCCCTTTAAGACAATATCTACCATGCTTCTTTCCACACTTTGAGCATAAGGAAACATTCAACTTCTTTTTCCCATTGTTTTGAGATTTTCCCTTAAACTCCATCTTTTGTTTCTTGTCAAAACCATGAGATGGGTATATAAGAAAAACTTCTAGTTATACCTTGATAGAACAATGCACAATCTATTCATAGCTATTGATGTATCTTATATCTAATTCCCTTAGAAGACTTGGTTTTAATCCACTGAATAATTGATCAACTTTACTTTCAGGTCAGATGATAAATCCAAAAGGATACCTTGCAAGTCTTGTAAAATTCACCTTGTACGTACCAAGAGATTCATCATCCTTTTGATTAAGCTCAAGTAACTCCTTTTTCATATTTGTTCGAAGAATATGAGGGAATTAATTGTTGAAAAATAAGTTTTTGAACTCGTCCCATTCCATGGATTCAATTTCATCTCACTGCCTTGTATTGTTAACTAGAGTCCACCACTGGTCTGTTTCTCCTTCTAAATTATAGATAAACAAAATGATTTTTTCATGTTCCGAATAGAAAAGTATGGAAAATATATTTTCAATGGTACTAATCCATTATTCAACAATAAGTGGATTAAAAGACCCACTAAAATAAGGTGGGCATTTCCTCATGAAGGAATCAATAGAATGTTGTTCCCTTCTCTGCTCATTTGGAAGTCCATAATGATTCATAGCTTGTGTAAGTATAGAAATAAGTTTTTTCATTCCATCTCCCATAACATTTGGTTGATCAGGATGGAAATAATTTAATTACCCAGTGCATTTATCATTAACATGGTTCCTTCAGGTTCTAGCCATTGTCTAAAACCCAAAAAGAACAGCGTGAGAGGTAAAAATCATACTAGAAAAACAATATTATCATGGGGGAGTACTTTCAATCTATAACATCTTATGTTTAATCCTAGTTTATTCATTATATTTACCATAATTCTAGGACTATAATCTATAGTTAGACTTACCCTTAGGTACATCCCTAGACATACATTAGAAATATCTCTAAGGATCTCACTAAATTTTTCGCTTCTAAGTTTCCAAAGGTTGACTAAAACTTCGCTCTAATACCAACTGTAGATACACTAGCTCGATGTATATGGACATTACATTTCTTTTGAATAATACTTAATACATGACAAAAAAAGTCTCCCAAATACCATATTAGTTTATTGTCTTTGGAAACTTGGAACATAATCTTCTAACTTTTTAAAAGATCTTCGACATATCCCATAAAGATCTTCCCCTTTTGTTTCCCTACCTAAAACCTTTCTTTATATCTTGGGTAAAATAAAGTATAGAAAGGGTGAGCTCAAATTCTCATCAAGGGTAAACATGGATAACATAAAATAAACCATAAACATTTGAACGTAAAAACATCAAAATCTTGAGACATGAAATAAATCTTGGCAGTACATAAGGCATGAATCATAAAGAAACATTAACCATGATAAAATATCATTAGCATAAAACATGTAATTGTGGAAAAATAATAATAACATAATATTATTTCTATAGTATCCAATAAATTTCTTCCAAAACCATCATAGTGTATATATTCCATTACTGAACCGAGTTTGTTTTCCATTCCAGCCATGTATTACTGAACGAGATTTACTTTCCATTCTAGCCGTGTATTACTGAACCTGATTTACTTCCCCTTCTAGTCATGTATATCTCATGATATATAAATCTTTACACAATTAATTATAGGGAGATATAGGTCCTACCCATCTCATAGTGAATTCATTCTTACGTGTTCCATAAAAAAACAAAAATCATTCATCATAGCATAAACCAAGAAATAACGGGATTTCTTAAATATAATTCCATCATAACATAATCCATATAAAATATCATTCCATAATTAACACAATAAAATCATTGTAATAACAAGGATATAAAAATAACCCCATTTAATAGTTTTGTCTTAGATGAAAAACAATTTTGATAAAACACTTGAACTTACTTCTTGAGGAAAATATCCTTTCTTTTTCAAAAACATTTTTTTTTTCTAAAAAAGACACTTAAATTTAAAAGAAAAAAATTTAGTTGAAAATAAACTTGAGATAGTGTAGAGGAATAATCATGGAAATAAATCATCATAAAAACATAAAAATCCATTCATGATGTATAAGTTAAAAAAATATTCTTCTCATACTTTTACTGGAAAAGTCAAAAAGTACCTCGTATGGTAAACAAAAGAAAAATTCCTTCTATACCAAGCAGTAAAAGTCAAAAAGGGGTAAAAATGAATTTAAACATACATGGAAGAATAGTAAACATTTTATGAAAACATTTTTAGAAAACATGGATGTGGATGATAAATATAACCCTAGTAAATACTTATGTATAAGTAATCTCAGATAAAAATGAGATTGCAAAATTATCCCTTACCTTAGGTCCGATTTCTTCCGTATGTGTATGAAACTACTGTATAGTGGGTTTAAACATATTATTAAATTGTAAAAGAACCATAATAATATTTATTATATCATATATGATTCACTTACTACTTTATATTACCCGTTCATTTGTCAATTCCATGTTAAAGGAACATTTTGGGCAATAATCGTTTTATTTATCGTACGTGTTTTGAATTGTTATTCTTGATATTATTACTTATATCATGATTTAATTACTTATAAAATGTAAAACATTATTTATATATCATATATATTCAGTATATAAATATATATATAATAGATAGAAAAATTAAATGGAATACACCATTCATGGAGACGGTAGGCCGTACGTACACATGAATGTGTTTTCATTTCCTTATTGAATTGAATAGAAGTAAGTAAATGAAACACACACACACACACATATATACATAAATCTAGTACCATTATTATGTCATATATTTCATTATTATTTATTATATATACTTTATAATTATTCTTGAATTGTTAACATGGAGAATGAATCTTATAGCGTCGTGGAGACGGTAAGCTGTACGTACGCACGAGTGACGATATCATTCCCATAATTGTTGAATGGTATTGAAGTGGATGGTGTATAATATCTAATAATTAGTATAATGTTATAATAATCATATAAAATTATTATTTCTACCATTATACCCATCCAAGTAAGGTGGTGGTGAAAAAAATATTACACCACGGAGTGGAGACAGTAAGCTGTACGTACGCACACACAATGATTTCATTTTCATAGGATGAATAGAGGGTGAAATATTGTTGTTTCATATTTATAATAACATATCATTATATGAGTGATACTGATATTATTACTTTATAAGTAAATAACTAAAGAATAGGAAGTATAAGAGGAAAGAAATTTGAAAGAATCGGTAGAAGAGATTACCTCTTCCTCGACGTGCCTCCTTTAAATTTCCTCTCAAGGCAATAGAGGTAGTCTTTTGAGAAAACCAGAACCTCTATAATGTAACTAGGGAAGTTGATAATAGAAATGGGCTAGGTTTGGACGATCTTGAAGGCTCAAAATGGAGTGAAGAGGAGCGAGAAAGGAGGTTTCCTTTTATAAGAGATGAGAGGGCACTTTAGTAAACTCTCAAAATATTAATTTATTATGAATTCAATTTCGATTAAAAATGGTCCAAAACTTATTTATTTAAAATATAATATGATTTTGGTTCTAATACCCATCATCCAAAAATTTTTAGACAAGTTTTGAGTATTTTTTTATCCTTATCTTTTTGGTTTAACCCTTATTTTACCCTTTTTAATCTTACCACGATATCATGTTATTTACACATTGTGGGTTAATGTAATTACCGTATCATATCAAATGACCCAAAAAAGATATTTATAAATTTTTTGGACTTATATTAACCATTTTGTAGAAACTTATATTTTTTTGGAATTTAATATCATTTAATAAAATATAATATTTTTTAAGTTATGAATTATGTTAATTTTGGAAACTATTCACACTTGACTTTTTTAAAAATTCATAACACTATTATTGATTCAAAAAAAGGCATTAAATCATCCATAATATGTCAATTTCATCCAGAAAATTTGTGTATGACATCAAAATGTTCAAATTAAATTTATTTTAATATCTATAAATATATTTATTTGAATGTTTTATTAATGAGGTAATCAGTACATCATAATTGTGTCATAAATAAATATATTTATCTAATTTCTAAAAATTATAAATAAAATACCATGATCTAGGAAATATTTTAGATTTATGATGAATATATATATACATATATATCAGTTATATAACCCTATATTTAAATTGATTTAGTAAAAGATATATGTTTAGGTTATAATTATCTTTACTTTAAATTAATTCTTATAAAATGTCATTTTCACATCCAAGTGAATCCATGAGGTCCAAAAATAGACCCAAGGATGCACATGGTTGGAAATATTTTGTAAAATAGGATTAGGACACGTGTTAGGGTAGTTTAATATTATTATAATATTATTTTTTTACCCTAATTTACCATATTTACCCTTTTTACCATGGTAAATAAAATAATTACTAAAATTACTATTCATAATGTCTAAAAATAAAAGGTAACTATTTAAAAAATTTGAACCTTATGATTAAAAATATGGAATTCATTTTTCCAAATTCAAAACACAGAATTTGCAGTAATTAATTTAAAATTAATTCCCGTTGTCAAAACCAAGAATCAGGTTTTTAAGAAGTAATAACTATCAAAAGATTGGCATGTGTTTATGTCCAATTTAATAGTAAAATTACTTCCAATGACCAAAATTGGATTAAATGATAAAAATATAATCTAATTACTCTTTAAAACCAATTAAAAATATAATCTAACTATATAAATAAATTTAATAAAAAGGCAGTTTCGAGTTAAAATGCAGTATTTTTCACTATTCATTAAAATTTTAATTTTATTAGAAAAATACCAAAAATTAAAAAAAGTAAATTTTTATGTCCCTATTCCAAAGAATAAGTTTATTTTTTCAAATTTAACTTATAAAAGTGTCAGAAACTAGATTTAAAATGGGTGCTCCATCAAAAGTCGGTAAAACTGCATTTTTTTGAAAAATACTTCGTTTATCTGAAAAATTGATTTTATTCTCATATCATGTTCTATAAAACATTTAATATGAATTATAATGTTATATAAAATTCAAAATGTGGTTAATACTATTCATAACGACTAGTCATATAATATTTTAATTATATATCGTTGTTTAATGAAACTCGCTATTGTGTACAACGCAAGCTATCGAGGGAGGTCTCTCTTGCATGTAACACAAGTCAAGTCAGTGTTGAGTATAGTGAAATATTATTTTGGTGTTTCATATAACATAATCCAAACTTAGTTCATTTATACATTGATCAAAATCTATACTCATTGTTGCGTGAAATGAATTCTATCAGAAGAATTTAAAATTGTGTGCAACACAAGCCAAGAATACCGTTGTGTATACTACAAGATAATATGGTGTTTCATATAGAACAAGATAATCTTAGTGTAGAATAAAATACAAGAAATCAAATAAATCAATATAATTTATGCCATAAAATCTCAGGGTATTACATTCCACTCCCCTTAAAATGAATTTCACCCTTGAAATTCGTTTGGGTTATAAATGGTTCACTATATGAAAGTTTCTTTCATAGAGACCCACATCGTAAAGAGGAATACTAAAACTTAATTTTAAAAAGGAAAATTATAAACATAAAGGTTACCCAAATTAACTCATCACTGGGTTTCCACATAGGATAACACAGGTGGGAAGTGAAAACATGGATATGGAAGAGAAATCTAACCATCAAGTTCTGATGGATAGTGATAGAGAGAATGGTTTGGAGAAAGTTAACTACCAGAAATCCATAAATCTATGATGATTTAAGGGACTATCTGATTCATCATATAACAAGGTACTAGGATAACATTTTTGGTTTCAAGATATTTTTCCTAAAGTTGATGAGTTTTTACATGAGGAGAAATACATACATGATTTTAGTACAATCTCACCATTGGTCATTCCCTAAAAAATTTCCACTTCATCTCTTATTTAAATAAATGAAGGTGATTTTTTCATTCTTGAAGTGTTAGAAGATCATGCAATAGAATGATAGGTGATTCCATCTGTCTCAACAAAAATGTTAGAATAGGTTATCAAATATGCATAAGTCCAGCTATAGTGAGATAATACATTAAAATAAAAAACTTCAATATGAATATAACTTATACTATCCATAAATGGATAATATTACAATCCTTACAAAAACTGAAAATATAAAACTTTAGAAGGAGGTGAACTAAATCGACTTAACATTTGCCTCCCATATCTCATTTAGCAGTTCTTGGTTGTCACATTCTAAACATGTGAATACCTTAATCATGTATTCTATTTAAACATGATAATAACTTGAATTACCATTTAACCTTAGTGAAAACATAAATTATATTAACTCTTTCCACAAAAAAAAACAAAAATTTTATATACTCAAACCACTATATCACCTTTTCCTTATATCAGTCATGAGCTCATTAATAGTATCAATCATTTCATTATCTCATTATCCCTTCATTATGTGCATATCATGTTATTTTTAAAAATATTTCAATCACTTTTCATGGTTACCGGTACCATATAATTATTTAAAACCACAATAAACCAATACATAGATATTCCAATATTCCATAATACTATAAATGAGATTTAACAACACTATTTTTGAATCCCAATACATAAACACTTAATCATTCCACCACTTAGTTTTCATACATAACATCACCAATAGTGATCGCATGTAAATTCCCTTTGTCTTTTTCCTTAAGAGGTTGCTAACGTCGATCATCATTAACCCTTAGATTAGGGAATTGGTTAGCACAATGCCCAATTTCCTTGCACTTGTAGCATTGAAGTGTTAGTGGTGCATTCTTTGTAGTATTTTCTCTATTCGCATCATTAGTAACCTTTTTACCATTACTTCGTCACTAAAATGATTGATAACTTTCTTTTCCCCACTTGAAACATTTTCTAGTCCCTTTAAGAAAATCTCTACCATGCTTCTTTCCACACTTTGAGCATAAGGAAACATCATCTTCTTTTCATCATTGTTTTGAGATTTTCCCATAAAATCCATCTTTTGTTTCTTGTCAAAATCACGATATGGTTATGTAACACCAACTTACAGTTCTACCTTGATAGCACAATGAAAAATATCTTCATAGCTATATAAGTCTCTTATAGCTAACACCCTTCAAAAACTTGGTTTTAAGCCGCTGAAGAATCGATCAAATTTACTTTCAGGTTGGATGATTAATCCAAAATCATTCCTTGAAAGTCTTGTAAAATTCATCTCATATGTACCAACAGATTCATCATCCTTTTGATTAATCTCAAGGAAATACTTTTCCATATTTGTTTGAAGAATAATAGGGAAGTACTCATTGAAAAATAAGTTCTTGAACTCGCCCCATCACATGGATTCAATTTTATCTTAATGCCTTGTTTTCTTAATTAGAGTCCACCACTGGTCTGCTTCACCTTCTAAAAATATATATCCAAAATGATTTTTTCATGTTCCAAACAGAAAAGGATGGAAAATATATTTTCAATGGTACAGATCCATTGTTCAACAATAAGTGGATCAGAAGACCCATTGAAATAAGGTGGATGTTGCCTCATGAAGGACTCAATAGAGTGTTGTTCCCTTCTCTGCTCATTTGGAAGTTCAGAATGATTCATATCTTGTGTAAGTATAACAATAATATTTTTCATTCAATATCCCATAAAATTTGTTTGTTCAGTAGGACAATCATTTCATTTTCTAGTGCATTGATCATTAAAATGGTTCCTTCAGGTTCTAACCATCGTCTAAAACCCAAAAAGAATAATGAGAGAGGAAAAAATAATACTAGGAAAACAATATTATCATAGGGGAGTACTTTCAATATCTAACATCTTAGGTTTAATACTAGGTTATTCATGATAATTACCATAATTCTAGGGCTTTAATCTATAGTTAGACTTACCCTTTAAGACATCCATAGACATACCTTAGAAATATCTCTAGGGATCTCACTAAAGTTTTCACATCCTAGTTTCCAAAGGTTTACTAAACCTTCACTCTTATACCAACTATTGATACCCTAGATTGATGTGCATAGACATTAAATTTTTTTTTGCAATAATTAATACATGACACAAAAAGATTCCCAAAGATCTTATTAGTTTAGTGTCTTTGGAAACTCAGAACATAATCTTCTAACTTTGTGAAAGATCTTCAACATCTCCCATAAAGATCTTCCCCTTTTGTTTCCTACCTAAAACCTTTATTTATATCCCAGGGAAAAGAAAACATAGAAAGGGTGAGATAAATGATCAGTAAGGGTAAACATAGAGAACATAAAACAAACCATAAAAATTTGAAGGTAAAAACATCAAAATCTTGAGACATGAAATAAATCTTGGCAGTACGTAAGGCATGGATCATAAAGGAACATTAACCATGATAAAATAGCATTGGAATAAAACATGTAATTGTTGAAAACTAATAATCCCATAATATTATTTCCATATTATCCAAGGCATTGCTTCCAAGACCATCATAGTGGATATAGTTCATTACTGAATTGGGTTTACTTCCCGTTCTAGACATGTATTACCAAACCGGATTTACTTATCGTTCCAGCCCTACATTACTAAACTATATTTACTTGAAATTCTAGTCATGTATATATCATGAGATATAAATATTTTTCCAATGAATTGGATGGAGATATAGGTCCCAACAATCTCATAGTAAAATCATTCTTAGATGTTCCACAAAAAAAAAACAAAAATCATTCATCATAGCATAACCCAAGAAATAATGAGATTTCTTAAATATCATTCCATCATAACATAATCCATATAAAATACCATTACATCATTAAATAAAATAAAATAATAGTAATAATAGGGATAGAAACATAACCTTATTTAAGAGTTTCATCTTAGATGAGAAATAATTTTGATAAAACACTTGAACTTACTTCTTGAAGAAAATATCCTTTCTTTTTCAAAAACTTTTTCTTTTCTCAAAATGCCACACAGATTTAAAAGAAAAGAATTTAGTGGAAAATAAACTTGAGATTGTGTATAAGTAGCATCATGGAAATAAAGTATCATAAAACCATAAAAATCCATTCATTCTATATAAGTTAAAAAAAACATTCTTCTCATACCTTTGCTGGAAAATTCAAAAAGTACCTCATATGGTAAACAAAAGAAAGATTCCTTCCATACCAAGTAGTAAAAGTCAAAAAGGGGTAAAAATGACTTTAAAAATACATGGAATAATATTACAAATTTTATGATTTTTTTAGAAAACATGGACATGGATGATAAATATAACCCCTGTAAATACTTATGTATAAGAAATCTTAGATAAAAATGAGATTGCAAAATTATCCCTTACCTTAGGTCCGATTTCTTCTGTATGTGTCCGAAACTCCTATATAGTGGGTTTAACCATATTATTAAATTTTAATAGAACCATAAAAATATTGATAATATCATATATGATTCACTTACAACTTTATATTACCCATTCATTTGTCAATTCCATGTTAAAGCAACATTTTGGGTAATGATCGTTTTATTTATCATACGTGTTTTAAATTGTTATTCTTGATATTATTACTTATATAATGATTTAATTACTTCCAAAATTTAAAACATGATTTATATATCATATATATTTAATATATAAAAATATATATAATAGATAGATAAATGAAATGGAATACACCGTTCATGGAGACGGTAGACTGTATGTACACATGAACACTGTTTTTGTTTCCTTATTAAATTGAATGGAAGTAAATAAATGAAATATATATATATATACATAAATAAAGTTTAATTATTATGTCATATATTTAATTATTATTTATTATTTATACTTTATAATCATTCTTGAATTGTTAACATGGAGAATGAATCTCATCGTGTTGTGGAGACAGTAAGTCGTACGTATGCACAAGCGACGATTTCGTTACCATAATTGTTGAATGGTAATAAAGTGGATGATGTATAATAGATCATAATTAGTATCATGTTATAATAATAATATATAGTTATTATTTCCACCATTATACCCATCCAAGTAAGGTGGTGGTGAAAAACAGATAACACCATGACGTGGAGACGGTAAGACGTACATACGCACGCGTGGTGATTTTGTTTTTCATAGGATGGATAAAAGGTGAAATAGGTTTGTTTCATATTTATAATAAAATATCAGTATATTTTTGATACTGATGTTATTACTTTATAAGTAAACCACTAAATAATAGGAAGTATAAGAAGAAAGAAATTTTAAAGAATCGGTAGAAGAGATTGCCTCTTCCTTGACGTGCCTCCTTTAAATTTCCTCTTAAGGAACTAGAGGTAGTATTTTGAGAAGACCAGAACCTATAGAATGTAACTAGAGAAGTTGAGAATAGAAATGGTCTGGGTTTTTCCAATATTGAAGGCTCAAAATGGAGTGAAGAGGAGAGGGAGGAGGAGCCCTTTTATTAGAGAGGAGGGGGGCACTTTAGGAAACTCTCAAAATATTAATTTATTATAAATTAAATTTCGATTAAAAATGGTTAAAAACATATTTAATTAAAATATAATATGATTTTGGTTTTAATAACCATCATCTAATAATTTTTAGACAAGTTTTGAATATTTTTTTATCCTTATCTTTTTGGTTTAACCCTTATTTTACCCTTTTTAATCTTACCGTGCTATCATGTTATTTACACATTGTGGGTTAATGTAATTATCATATCATGTCAAACGACCCAAAAAAATTTACTTATGAAATTTTTGGACTTATATTAACCATTTGGAAGAATCTTAGATTTTTAGGAATTTAATATCATTTAATAAACTATTTTATTTTTTAAGTTATGAATTATGTCAATTTTGGACAGTATTCATACTCGACTTTTTTAAAAATTCATAACAATCTTATTAAACAGAAACAAAGGAATTAACTCATCCCTAATATTTCAATGTCATCAAAAAAATTCTTGGATGACATCGATATGTTCAAATTAAATTTATTTTAATATTTATAAATTTATTTATTTGAATCTTTCATTAATGAGGTAATCACCACATCATAATTATGTCATAAATAAATATATTTATCTAATGTCTAAAAATTATAAATAAAATACCATGATGTAGGAAATAGTTTTAGATTTCTAATTACTATATATATACATATAAATGTTATATAACTCTATATTTAAATCGATTTAGTAAAAGATATATGTTTAGGTTATAATTATCTTTACTTTAAATTAATTCTTATAAAATGTCATTTTCACATCCAAGTGAATCCATGGGGTCCCAAAATCGACCTAAGGATGACCATGTTAGGAAATATCTCATCCAATAGGATTATTACATGTGTTAGGGTAGTTTAACAATATTATAATATTATTTTTACCCTTATTTACCAGATTTACCCTTTTAACCACAATAAATAAAATAAATACTGAAGTTACTATTCATAATGTCTAAAAATAAAAGGTACCTATTTAAAAAATTTGAACATTTTAATTCCAAATATAGAATTATTTTTTCCAAATTCAAAACATAGAAGTTGCAGTAATTAATTTAAAATTAATTCCTGTTATCAAAACAAAAAAGTGGGTTTTTATGAAGTAATAACTATCAAAAGATTGACATGTGTTTATGTTAAATTTAAAAGTGAAATTAATTACACTGACAAAAATTGGGTTAAATGATAAAAATATAATCCAATTATTCTTTAAAAACAATTAAAAAGATAATATAACTATATAAATAAATTAGGTAAAAAGGCAGTTTTGAGTTAAAATGCAGTATTTTTCACTATTCATTAAAATTTTAATTTTATTAGAAAAATATAAAAAATTCAGAAAAAGTAAATTTTTATGGCCCGCTTCTAAAGAATAAGTTTATTTTTTCAAATTTAACTTATAAAAGTATAAAAAACTAGATTTAAAATGGGTGTTTCATTAAAAGGCGGTAAAAGTGTATTTTTTGAAAAATACTTCTTTTATCTAAAAAATTGATTTTTTTCTCCTATAATGTTCTATAAAATATGTAATATGAATTATAATGTTATATAAAATTCAAAATCTGGTTAATACTATTCATAACGTCTAGTTATATAATATTTTAATAATATATCATTGTTTAGTGAAACTCAATATTGCGTACAATGCAAGCTATCGAGGGAAGTTTCTCTTGCATGTAATGCAAGTCAAGTTAGTGTTGCGTGTAGTGAAAGATTCCTTTGGTGTTTTGTATAACATAATTCAAACTTATTTCATTTATGCATTGATCAAAATCTATACTCAGTGTTACATGAAATGAATTTTATCAAAAGAACTTAAAATTGTGTGCAACACAAGCCAAGAATACCGTTACGTATACTACAAGATAATACGGTGTTGCATATAATGAAATCTAATATTGGTGTAGCATAAAACACAAGAAATAAAATAAATTAAAAGAATCTATCTCATAGAATCTCTAGGTATTACAACATATTATATAGGAGACTACAGAGCAGGTCCAATTGATTATAAAGAAAATGTTTAAAGCTCAGTCCAGACAATAGTCGTATGCTAATAGGTGCCGAAAACCTCTTGAGTTTGAATTCAAAGACTTGGTTTTCTTATGATTCCTTCCCAGGTTGGTTCATAGATGTATTTGGAAGTAGGTTAAGCTCTCATCGAGGTTCATTGGACCCTTTGAGGTTGTGAAATGAATCGGACCAGTGGATTACCAGTTGGAACTTCCTTAGAGATACTGGTCCATGCATGATGTATTTCATATATTTCGGTTTCATCGATACTATCTAGACTCGACACATGTATTTCATCCAGATGAGGTCAATCTAGATATGTATGCTTCCTTTGAGAAGTATCTTGTGCATATAATTGATCAGAGTGTGAAGACACTCCGAGGAAGGTTAGTTCCTCTGATACAGATGCTATGGAAGTACGACCGAGTACATATGATACTTGGGAGTGAGAAATTAATATACATTTTCATTGTCCAAAATTCTCTGTTGATGGCACCTCTTTAACCTCAGAAGGATAACTCGAGGATGAGTTTCTTTAAATAGGGGAGGTTTTAATAACCCATCTTTTCAATGAAGGTATGGATCATTAGTTTTTCAATTTTAATTCCTCATAAATACCTAATATTTAATCCTAATAAAGTAAAGGAGGTCAAAGGTGTGTCTGGGGTTTGTTTGGATCCCCAAACCCCAAAATGGGAAGAAGGAATTGGTCTGTATGGTTTGTCTACAATCGTGCGACCCAGGTGCACAAATGTGTGGCTAGTTGTAGATCTGGGATAGGGCCTTTTTGCATGGTTTGTGCATTATTAGTAAAATTGTGCAGTGTTCCCCATATTAGCAGTGAACAAAGCACAGTTTGTCCAAAACATGCAGCCAAACTATGCACATATTTATTCTTGGGTGAAGTGACCATTTCCCCCCTTACTTAAGTTAAAATCCTTTTCCCTTTTTCTTCTCCTCCATCTAGCATCCAACCTTGGTTTTCCTTCTCTTTTGAGAACAAAATCTCCTAAATCTAGGCATTGATCTATAACTCCTACCCAGTGTCCATTCTTTGATCCATCAGAAACATTGGATCCATCTCAGTAAGCTCCCCTAGTCTCTTAATTCCTATATAAGTTTATCTTTCTATCTATTGAACTATTTAGATGTAGGTTCATTTTCCCTATTTTCAGGTCATTGTAATATTTCTTAGATATCTTCCAACCTGCTTCAAATCTAAGGTTTATATTGACCTAGGTGTCCTCTACAACCTTGAGGTCGGTGGTCATGTCATTTTCCCTTTGAATTTTGATGTTTTGTATTTATGTCGTTGTGTCGCATGCTGGATTTTTCTGAGCATCTAAATTTAATTGATTTCTTCATATCAAATTGACCATTACATATTATTATGAACCTATTGACCCTTTTTTGGTAGTTAATATGTTTTATACACCTTATATGGTCACCCTATAGGTGTATCAAGTGAAATTTTCCATTTTTGGTTCATTGTTCAAAGTGCTCGAAACTCCTTGGTTCCTTTCATATTAGTTTTTAAATGTAATTTACCTTAAGGAATGTGTATATAATGGAACTAAAGGAAAATCTTAGGTGTTTGGACCTCATATAATTGGAATTTCCCAAGTATGAAATTGACTTGTTGTCCATGTCAGCTTCTAAGTGACCCTTTGAGATTATAAATGGGTTTTCCGAGTTTTGATAAATTGAAAGAGTTTAATGGAACTAATCACATGGGTTGGATTATGAAAGATGGCATGTTATTCCTTAAATAAAATGAATTGTTTTATTTTAATGAATGACATAAAAGGATGGTACGACCATAACCTTTTTTTTATGATTTATAAAATGCTTAATATTAATTGTAACGTTTTAAATGTAATTGAATTTTGATATCTTGGCACATGAGAGGTAATACCTAATTTTGTGAATGATAAAGATGATTATTCCTTGTTTATATATATGGTCTTGTTAAATAAGTTGCATCAGAGGTTTTTCCCCATGAATTATACTATAAATGAATATGCCTTTATATGGATTGTGTATGATGGTAAGAGGTGTTGGGAATGATGGATAATCACACCCCTTACATTGAGTGTTGAGTATGGCATCTCACATCAGTGATACTATATGGGTGTTGGGATTTACACACCAAATTCCATGATTAGAGTGTTTCCATGGCGTCTCAATCACCATCCTGAGTGTTGCAACATGAAATATCTCACTCTATTAGGATGTAGGGCATTTAATCTATTTCATAAGCTTATAGGATCATTTGACTGGTCATGGATATCTAAGTTATGCCTATTCTATCCATAAATAGTATTCTAAGTATATGTACACTTACATCCGCACGTACTTGGTTCACATATGTGGATTCAATATACAATTAAACTATATATATTATTAATACTATATATATAGTGACATGATCAGACACACATTCCTTATGGAGTCGAAGAAGATAGAGTTGTCATGTGTCCTATAAGAACCCGAGTGGCCTGGTTATTTATTTAAACATTGATTTTATTATTCTATTATACCTTCAAAATGTTTAGTTATGAGAACCTATTGAATTACATATAGACATCGTTGGTGGTGACCTACTGAGATTTTATCTCAAAACCTACTTGAGCTGATTTTGGTACCCAAGAAGATTATTTGTATGTAGGTACTGATAAGGGAAAGTGCCCTACTACTGGTCATTTACATGATTTAACCTTAGTTTGATCTTAGAAGTAAAGGATGGGGAATATTATTGAGATTATTGGATCTATTTTTTATTTTTTTCATTTGTTCTATTGTATAGAATGCTTGTATCTTCTTTCTCCATTTTTGTATTACAACATGCCATGCATCCATGTATTAAACCCTTCATTAGAGGCTTTTGATTATATTATCAGTTGTTCCGGTTATTTATGCTTCTGCTTTTGATTATTTATTATTTTTTGTTTGTTATATATTCCTCCACTAATTTTTTATGTTTATTGGTTATTTCTACTGTTCCATTTTGATAATAGGGCATAGTCTCCCCACTGTACCACCTTTACACCCTCGCTACTAGTTGGCAGACTTTGGCATATAGGGAGGTTCACTTCAGGCCATGTGACCCATCGACTTAGGGAACATGTTAAGTGGATCCGAGGTTGGGATGTTACAAATACTAGTGAGAAGGTTTCACCATTGTCAATGGATTGAAGTGTCTGAAACCCTTCGGTACGAACATTTATTTATAGGCATTAACCTTACCATCAATGTTTATCTTTTTCTTGAATACCCATTTTCACCCAATAGGTTTTACATTATTTGTAGGGTCTACTAAAATACAAACTTGATTTTGATACATGGAATCCATCTCAGGATGCATGGAATCTTGAGATTTAGAAGCATCCATGCCTTATACTACTTCCTTGTAGGTTATAGGTTCGTCATCCTCAAGGAGTAATGCATCACATAACTCAATGAAAAGAAAACCATAAGGCCCTAGTTCTCTAACCTCTCTAGTTTACCTACACAGTACTTGTGTCTCAAGAACATATTTATCTCCCACTATCTCTTATGGATATTGTTCCTATACCAAATACTATACATATGTAACATTAACTTCATATAAGTAAGTCTTTATAATACTATTTCTATTGGAAATGTGTTTCCTTTATATAAATATGGCTTTTATTTCCACAATTACTTTACTTTTCTATATTAAGGTTTATATAGGAAACATCCTTTAGTTTCTTTAGGATAACCTATAAAGATGCACTTCATGATTCAGAATTCTAATGTTTCAATTGGTATAGTCTTGAAAAAATCCCAACATCCCCATAAACATAAGTTTGAAAGATTGGGTTTCCTTTTAAACCACAAGTCATATGGAAACCCATCTGTAGCTTTAGTTGGTACTCAATTAAGGGTATATGACATTGTCTACAAGGAGAATCCCCAAAAGGATAATGGGATATTTTATTGAATTATGGTATAAACATGTTAAGAAAGGATCTATTCCTATTTTCACTAACACCATTACACTGTGGTGTATAAGGAGGAGTGAGTTGGGATACTATCCCATGCTCCTTCAAGTGATCAATAAAATATTTGTTAAAATACTCCATTACTCATTCTGATTAGAGTGATTTAATATTCTTACCAAGTTGGTTTTCTAATTCATGTTGATATTACTTAAAAATATGAAAGGAATCTGACTTATAACACATTAAGTAGATATATCCATACTTACTTTAGTTATTAGTAAAAGTAATGAAGTACGAAAACCCACCCCTTTCCTCTACTGTAAATCAAACACATACGTCAATATGAATTAATTACAGTAATTAAGTGGGTCTTCCTCCCTTATGAGAGAAGGGTGATTTAGTCATCTTCCCTTATAAATAAGCATGACATACATCCAAGGGTTTTAACTCAGTTGATTCTAAATACCCTTCTTGATGTAATTTTTGTAATGATTCTCATTTACATGACCAAGACTGATGTTGCAAAGAAGGGTGTTATATTAGTCATGATTGATAGTTTTGTCATTGATTGTCATTACAAGGTTTTTGAGTTCAAGTATATATAAACCACTGTTATTATGTGCCATACCATAACACATGTTATCCTTATAAAAGAGACACTACTAAGGCTGCTAGACTTTCACCATTTGTATCTCAAATATCCACTTTACCCTTTGAAATATTATTAAATCTACTTGGTTTCTATATATGAATACAAATGTGTGAACCATATGCTCTATACAATACCCAAATTATAGATAATGAAATATTTCATTCAATGAAAAAAATACTTGTAGTAGAAGAATCACCCAGCTTCTTCTTCCCATCTCTATAATTATTCTTCTAGGGGCCTTTCATGCCACATATAAAGTAAAAATCCTTCTATTCATTTCCCTGCCTATGTATCCTTGGATTTTTGGATAGATGGTGCACCAGTTTCTTCATATTGGACTTGGTCTTGGACCCCTTATAATTTCCATTCCTCCTATTTTTCACCATAAGGATTGAATAATTAGTATTCTTAATATCCTTATTAGTTTGGAGAACTAAATTAAAAATATTCAGAAGAAATTTTTTCATGTTATTTAGATTTTAATTAACAATTAAAGTCAAAAAGCTTGACGGTAAAGAGGAATGAATGAGATCAGTTGCTAGTTCTTGGTTTAGTTTGAACCTAAGGGATTAAAGCCTATCAATATACCCAATCATCTTAAGTACACGAGATCCTGGTTGATTACCTTATGATATCCTGCACCTATACAGTGCACTAGAAATATCATACCTTTTTTTCCTATCTCTCTCCTGACAGAAATGCTAAATATGAGTAAGCATGTTGTAGGCATTTTCGTCCTCATGAATTTTCTATAATTTACTAGACATAGATGAGAACATGATGCACTGTACATATAGTTCATCATCTACATAATTTTATACATATATTTATCCACCATGATTGCTCCCCAAGGAGGCTCGACAGGAAGTGAGGACTCCAGAACATAAAGCTTCCTTTCTTGGTGAAGTACTATGTGCATACACCTATAACACTCCTAGAATTTATGGATGGTAAGGATATTTAATTTATCCAATATTGATCTCAGTGATAATGTTCTGATGGTATTAGTGATTTCTATTTTTGATCCACAAAAAATAAATTTTAACAGTCAGTACTTTATCTTGATTACCATTCAGAAATTTTGATTGATTAATTATTAAATCATTTAATGTCTCCCACTATTTTATCAAATCATAATATCCCTCACTATTAGATTTGTAATACTCTATATATTGAGTATTATAGTGTAAAGGATCCTTGAAAATTATCCTCATAGTCTACAAGCTTTGGCTATGACACTGTTTGGAGAGTTTCTATGTAGGCACTAGGCTGGCCAACCACATTAACTCACGATTCCTTGAATTGTTGAGTAAGAACCTATCTTATTGGTGATTACCTCAATGTATTGCCTCTAAAGTGATATAAAACTAGATTTGACTACTTCTTTTCTACCACCTTTAGTCAATTCAACCCATTACTCTCATAAGAACTCACTAGTAGTAGAAGGTACCTTCAACTTTGGCTAACGAGCACCTCATACATCCAATATTTTTCAAATTTGAGCAACAGAATACTTTAATACTTGATAGATCTTTGAGGTATTTTATTATTTTTGATGAATGTAATATATTTATATTAAATATGTTCAATCTATGTTATTGTACACACAACTGAACATGAATTAATTTAAAAAACATATATCACATCCTTATGCATTTTATCTTGTTTATTATTTCATGTGATCCCACAGTAACCATGAACACACACAAAATAACAAACAATGCATAAAGAAAATTAATCTACTAAACTAGTCTTGAGAATTTAATTGTAATTGATCCATTTTAAAATAATGGATCAATCATGACCTATGGGTTATCTTACCTGAGTTGACTCCTATCTCATGTCTCATCACACCCCCAATCTAGTGTATTCACTTCTAATATAGAGTTTTGCCTCGTCTTAGCAGGGTCTGCATCTTAAAGCATCATGTCTATATAAAAATATACACACATGAAGGAAAGGATGTCTAAGGGTGAAATGTACATCAAATACAGTGGACAAGTAGACCCTTATAAATATTGAATGAAAATAAGACGATGTATAGATCTCCATTTAATTACCTACTTATTACAATCATTACACACAATAAATAATTAAATATTCCAAATATACATCGATTTAGTCAATTTTCTCAAGACTAGTTGGTATAAAAAATCAACATGTGATAGAAATTAAACTACAATAAATTAATTATGAGGGTATTGAAATAAATTAAATGAATTTAAATAATTTATTTATTCATTCCTAGTTTTAATTTAATTTTAATTCCAGAATTAAATTATATTAATTAATTTAATTTAATAATAAAATTAAATTAATTTATCGGACTATTAAAATTATTAATTTCAAACCAAAAAATAATTTTATTTGATTCAATTTGATGTTAAAATTTTAATTAGTTAAATTAATTGATTTTCAGTTATGTTAATTTAACTCGGGTCAAGAAAACCCAATCTCAACCCTTTTCCGGCAGGGTCGACTCTGTGCAGGGGTGTTCTGGGCCAAACAGGTCTTCCCAAACCTTTCTTGAGTCTAGAAGACCCACCTCAAACTATTTTAGGGTGAATTAGGTCAGTTGGACCCATGACGACCATCACATGTGTAACTCCCCGACCCCAGAAGCCTGAAGCCGATGCATTATTTTAATACATTGACATGATTACAAGGAATCAAGTCCCAAAGGACCGATCAGTTTGACAGTCTTGAAAAATAGATTACATACATGAGCGTTACATTACACATTAGAAAAATAAAACAAAACATAAAGGATCCTTTGGGAATTCCATTAATCCCCTAGATTAACCCTGCTTATCAATCATAATACACTTCTTGGAATCCTATGAAAATAAAACATAATAAAGGGGTGAGCTCAAATGCTCAGTAAGGGTAAGCAATACAGTGGAAGATAACATAAACATTAGGCATTGATGAATAATTTAAAACACATGCCTTTACAAATAATAAACATGAACACATTATGGTAGGGATATGAGATGAGTAAATAATTCCATAATAAAACATAGTTATGGGTATTCTACTAGTAGAATAACCACATGAACCATCAATAATATTTTCACAATGAGGGAATTTATAATTCCAGACATTCTGAATTTTTTTTGAAGGCCTCGCACAAGACGTCTAAAAAAGATAAAGGTCCTAGCCAAAACCATATGTAAAATTGGGAAAGGCCTCGGCCAATTCCATGTCTAATTGTATCATGATACCTACCGATGCATCGAGGAGCTATAGCGAGCTCCACCCATCACTTATTAATTCCAATACATTCCTCATATGAAAAGGTTTAAACATAACATAAACATTCATATTAAAACTAGCATACAGAATGTCAATAATTTATCCATAAACCATGAATGGTATAAAAATAACACATCCAAAGTCAAATATATCACAAAACTTTCAATAAAATGTGGAAGATTTGTATCATAATAAATCAACTTCAAACAAGTTTAAAATCCATCAAAGGATGTTGACAAATGAAAATGATTTGTAAAACTCTTTGAGAGAAATATCCCTTTTTCATGAAAACATTTAAAAGCTACACATTTATAAAGGAAGTAATTTAAAAGAGATTTTTGAATCAAAGTGTCCCATACCAATTTGAAACTTTTTAAAATAATTATCATTTCAAAATATTCATGTCCATATAAATAAATCCTTAAAATCATTTTGAAAACATGGACATTAAGTAAAAGGATTTAGAAAGATAAATCTTTAAAACATTTAAAATGATGATCTAGTTAAATATACCCTCCCATAAAACCTTAAAAGATTACTTTTGAAAACATTTTTATGAAATGTGGGTATCAATGATAAATATGTCCTAGTAAATACTTACACATAAATAATCTCGGATAATAATGAGATTGAGGAAATAACCCTTACCTTGCACTTTCCTTTGGTCGAGGGTACGTTTAACCTCTTATATAATGATCATAATATGTTATTAAATTATACCAGAAACATATTAATATTTATTATATCATAAATTATTCATTTATGACTTTATAATACCCATTTAATAATTATTTCCATGTTAAATTAACATTTCAGGTAATAATCACTTTCATTATCGTACATGTTTTAACTTGTTATTCTTGATCGTATCATTTAGATCATGATTCAAATAATTATAGAATATAAAACATGATTTATATATCATATATATTTATAATATAAATATGTATATTATATAGATATATGAAATGTAAAACACCATTTATGGAGACGGTAGGCCGTATGTACGCATAAACGCTGTTTCCGTTTTCATATCGTATTGAATAGAAGTAAGTGAATAAGATATATGTAAGTACATACACATACATATATATCTATTCAGTAGAATTATTATGTAATATTTTACAAACTTATTAATAATATATATTTTTATAATCATCGTTGAATGGTGAATGTGGAAGTGAATCTCATCGCGTCATGGAGACGGTAAGCCGTACATACACATGAGCGACAATGTCATTTTCTTAATGATTAAAAGGTGTGGAATTGGATGGTATATTAATTTTACAGATACATTATAATTTTATTTTCATTATTTATATACATATTACTCATCATTATATCCACCCAAATAACAGTGTTGAATAACAAATTACACCACGACGTGGAGACGGTAAGCCATACACCCGCACGCATGGTGACATTATCATTCATGGGATGGATAGAACAATAAATATGGTTGTAACATATTTATAATAATATTACAGTATGTAGAAGTTACTAGATTTATTATTTTGGTATAGAAACAATAAAGAAATAGTAAGTGGAAGAAGAAAATAACTTGAAAGAGGGTGGTGAAATCATTACATATTCTTCGGGTGTTTCCTTTTGAGTTGATCAAAAGGGATCCTTATGTTGGATTTATGATAAAATTAAGGACTATAGGTTTATGTGAGGGATGTTGGGAGGATATTTGGGTAGGGTTTGGCTGATCCAAATGGATTTGGAGGTGTGATTTTGAGAGAAGGGGAAGTTCCCTTTTATAAGAGAGGTGAGGGTCACTTTAGGAAAAGCTTGAAATATTATTTTATAATAAAATAATTTTTGGTTTATAATGGATCCAAAATGATTTATTTCTATGATAAGGTGGGTGTGGGTATAAAACCACTCAACTAATAGGTTTTAGACAGGTTTATGTCACCATATTAACCTTATCATTTAGATTTAACTCTTAGTTAAATAGTTTAACTTTTACCGTGTCTTCTTGTATTCTTACACTATATGCTTAATAAACTTACTCTAAACTTCCAAGAGAACTTAAAGTGGTTCATTAATGAAATATATGATATTATTTAATCCCTTTGTATAAACCTTATATTTTTAGGAATATTATATAATTTAATAATATAATATTTGTTTTAAAAACCCATTTATGTCAATTTTGACACTATTTAGTATCTGGTTTATGTTAAAGTCATCACAACTTGATTACTTCAAAAAAGATACATTGAATCAATAATAACATGTCATATTCACATATAAAATTCTTGGATGTCATAAAAACTTTGAAATTATATTTATTTTAATATTTATAATACCATTTATTTGATTCTTTCATTAATAAGGTAATTACTGCATCATCATTATGTCATAAATAAATTTAATTATTTAATGTCTAAAAATTATAAATAAAATAATATTATGTAGGAAATTTTTATATTTCTAATGAATATTTATAGTAAAAAAGAAAACTTATATAACACCTTGTAAAAATTGTTTTACTAAAAGATATATGTTTATGTCATTTTTGTCTTTACTTTAAATTAATTAATATAAAGTGTCATTATCACTCTCAAGTGGCTCCAAGTGGTCCCAAAATCGACCCAAGTATTCCCATGGTTGAAAATGTATCAAACAATAGGAATATGTCACATGTTAAGGTAATTTAATATTATTATAATAATATTTGTTTACTCTTATTTACCAGATTTACTCTTTAACCATGGTAAATAAAATATTTAATGAAGTAAATATTCAAAATGTCTCAAAATAAAAGTTACCTATTTACAAAATTTGGACCTTATGATTAAAAATATGGAATTCATTTTTCAAAATTCAAAACACTTAAGTGGTATAAATTAATTTAAAATTAATTCATGTTGTCAAAGCCAAAAAGTGGGTTTTTAAAAAGTAAAAACTATCAAAAGATTGACATGTGTTTATGTCAAATTTAAATGTGAAATTACTTATAATGGCCTAAATTTTATCAAATGATAAAAATATAATCTAATTATACTTCAAAACAATTAAAATTAATAATTTAATACTATAAATTATTTCGATTAAAAAAGTTGTTTTCAATTAAAACGTAGTATTTTTCACTATTCATCAAAATATGAAAGTTATCAGAAAAGTACCAAAAATTTATCCAAACTAAATTTTTATGTCCTTCTTATAAATAAGAATTTAATTTTATTAAATTGAATATATAAAAGTTTCAAATATTGGTTTTAAAAAGGGTTTTCCATTAAAAGGTGGTAAAATTGCATTTTTTGAAAAATATTTCTTTTATCTGAAAGAATGAATTTGTTCTTATATTATGTCTAAGAAACAAATAATATGGATGTTAAAATTATATATAGTATATAAGATTCAAAATGCAGTTAATACTTTTCATAACCGCTTTTGAACGGCTAGTTTGGTAAGTTGTAGTGCAGTCAAACTCGGTGTTGCATGTAGCATAAGCTATTGAATTTCTTTAAAGAGATAACGTACTATGAAATCTTGGGGTGTTAAATTCTTCCCTCCTTCAATAAATTTCATCCTCAAAATTTGAAAATTTTCTTCTAAAATAAAAGGTTAAAAATAGAAAAATACCTTTGTGGAAAACCCATATCGGAAATTGGGTTAATAAAATTTAGTCTTAATTAGAAGGAAAGAGAAATGAAAAAGTCACCAACAAATTATGATCTCAATTTGGAGAAAATTGGTGGAAATTATAGACATAATTGGATGAAAAACGTAAATATTTATAGGGAGTGTTTGAGGTCATCAATCAAAAATTAGTGTAAAATTGAGGGCCTCAAAGACATCAATCTATGGCAATTTAAAATATCGTCGGTTCAACAAAACATAAGATATTAGGATAACACATTTTTGGTTTTAAGATACCTTCCCTAAAGTTTTAGAATTAATTTATTTATATAATAAGAGGAAAAAATATACTTGATATGTAGAGTTACATCCTTCAACTAATTCCTACAACAAACTCACCTTTCACTCCAAAAGATAATAGAATTCAAAAATATTCTATTTATCATAATTGTATAGTGTTACAAAAATAATGAATTTATAATTCATTTGTCAGAAAATTTAAAAAAAACTAGATTACACAAACCAGGACATCATGTAGGCCAGTGGTAGGTGATGCACCCTTGTCTCCCTTCGGTTGCGGGTTCAAGTCTCGCTCCCTTACCGGACGCGATGGGTTGTCACCTGACCTCCAAGTTTTCCTTTTTATAACAATCCAAAAATAATCTTAAGAAATGATTTAACCTTAATAATAGTATCCAATATCAAACTTAATCCATTACAACCTTTAGACTTATCCAAAATACTTCTGTCCAAGCTCACAGTCCAAAATTTATAAGGAAGGTAAACAAAATGAAGATTTCTTTTTCCACATAATAACATATGAATAACTTCATCATGTATTATTTTAAAACATGGTAACACCCTGAATTACCATAAAAACTTATTGATTACATTCATGCTCCCTTATTCCTTATAGAATACTAGATATATTCTTTATATCCAAATTTTTTGAATATTCCAATAATGATAGAATAAACAAACCATTAATCTGTTCCAAGGTAGTTAAGAATATCCAATATAATTTATCTAAATCAACCATCTCTTATTCCAAAATCACTACCTCAGTATCAGACCATATTTAGGTTTATCTTTCATTCAACCATGTATTTTACAAAAAGTTTAACTTAATGTTAAGTCACTTTTCTTAGTACCATGTAATCTCAAATCCTCAATGAAATAGTACTGCAGTACAATCCTTTTTTATTTCCATAATTCATATAACCAGTACATTATTTATATAACACTCAAATGGAATAATTATTTAATATCATCATAAGAACACTAGTCATTACTCTTCATCTGTGGTAATATCATAACTTGATTATTATCCGACAACATCATTTGTGGTATACTCTTATGATTTAGACATTGATTTGCGTAGTGTCCCAACTCCTTACAGATGAAGAATTATACATTTGAAACCTTTTTCTTACCCTTGTAATCATGTACTCAGGGTCCTTTTTCTCTCCACTTATAACAAACTCCCATTCCCTTCGAGCATTTACCATGGTGATTCTTTTCACAGTTATCACATATGGGAAAATCCTTCTTTCCATTATTCCCTTTATCCATCTTTCTCTCTACCATCCTTTTCTTCTTTGGCTTCCTTTAAAATCCATAGGACTCAGAAAATTATTTACTTATCTTATTAACACATGACACCATTTCTTCATATGATGATAATATGTGGAAGACTATTTCCTTTCTAAATGTTGGCTTAATTCCATGAAATATATTATCCTTCTTACTCTTTCGATCATGCGTATTTCTGGAATTCTTATTCCTTCTACTAGGCACCATTTCTAAACAATGACATACACTAGGTTAGTTTATGAATCGCAATGCATAATTACAAACTTGTAAAATACCTAAAGTAAATTGAAAAGGTTATGCATATAATCTATAATCATAAAATGTTTTCTTTAAGGAGGTATTTACTCCTAAATCCTTTATAATGGCTTGTAATAAAAATGGGAATTATCCTAAGCATATCCCTTAGGAGTGTCATAACCAAGAGTGTAGCAAGGCCCATTGTCGTGTACCAGGATACCCCGGGTCAAGCCTGAAACTCCTTGTCGAAGTTTTCATTCCTAGGTACATCTGTGTTAGATCCGCCTCTAACTACTCATATCTATACATGGATATATTTCTTGAAAATACACAAAATCTCTATATTACCAAAATTCTAGGAAGTTCTTCTATACTAATCCTCAAAGTATATCTTAGGGTAATTTTATCTAATCAGAGTTTATCTAAATATATTTCCAAGGTTATTGATAAAATTCCTCTGATACCAACTATTACACCCCGACCCCATAATCCTAGAGTCGGTGCATTATTTTAATACATTGTCATGATTACAAGGAATCAAATCCTAAAGGACCGATCAATTTAGCAGTCTTAGAAAATAGATTACATACATGAACATTACATTACACATTATAAAAATAAAACACAACATAAATGATCCTTTGATAATGCCATTAGTCCCTTAGATTAACCCTACTTATCAATCATAATACACTTCTTAGAATACTAGGAAAATAAAACATAAGAAAGTGGTGAGCTCAAATGCTCAGTAAGGGTAATAAATACAACGGAATATAACATAAACATTAGGCATGGTGAATAATTTAAAACATATGCCTTTACAAATAATAAACATGAACACTTTATGGCAGGAATATGAGATGAGTAAATAATTCCATAATAAAACATAGTCATGGGTATTCTACTAGTCAAATAACCACATGAACCATCAATAATATTTTCATAATGATGGAATGTATAATGCCGGAAATTCTGAAGCATTTTGTCAAGGCCTCGGCCAAGACGTCTAAAAATGATTAAGGCATCGGCCAAAACCATATATAAAATTCGGAAAGGCCTCAACCAATTCCATGTATAATTGTCTTATGAGACCTATCGATGCAATGAGGAGCTATAGTGAGCTCCACCCATCACTTATTAAGTCCAATACATTTCTTATATGAAAAGGTTGAAAAATAACATAAACATTCGTATTAAAACTAGCATACAAAATGTCAATACTTTAACCATAAACCATGAATGGTATAAAAATAACACATCCACAGTCAAATATATCACAAAACTTTCAATACAATATGGAATATTTTTATCATAATAAATCAAATTTAAACAAGTTTAAAATCCATCAAAGGATGTTGACATAGATGAAAATGATTTGTAAAACTCTTTAAGAAAAATATCCCTTTTTCATGAAAACATTTAAAAGTCACCCATTTATAAATGAAGTAATTTAAAAGAGATTTTTGAATCAAATTTTCCCATACCACTTTGAAAATTTTGAAAATAATTATCATTTTAAAACATTCATGTCCATATAAATAAATCCTTAAAATCATTTTGAAAACATGGACATTAATTAAAAGGATTTAGAAAGATAAATCTTTAAAAAATTTAAAATGATGATCTAGTTAAAGATACCCTCCCATAAAATCTTAAAATATTCATTTTGAAAACATTTTTATGAAATATGGGTATTGATTATAAATATGTCCCATTAAATACTTACACATAAACAATCTTGGATAATAATGAGATTGAGGAAATAACCCTTACCTTGCACTTTACTTTGGTTGAGGGTACATTTAACCTCTTGTATAATGACCATAGTATGATAATAAATTATAAAAGAACCATATTAATATTTATTATATCATACATGATTCATTTATTACTTTATACTACCCATTTAATAATGATTTCCATGTTAAATTAACATTTCAGGTAATAATCGCTTTCATTATCGTACGCGTTTTAACTTGTTATTCTTGATCGTATCATTTAGATCATGATTTACATACTTCTAGAATATAAAACATGATTTATATATCATATATATTTAGAATATAAATATGTATAATATATAGATATATGAAATGTAAAACACCATTTATGAAGATGGTAGGCCGTACGTACGCATAAACACTGTTTCCGTTTTCATATCGTATTGAATGGAAGTAAGTGAATAAGATATATGTAAGTACACACACACACACAAATATATCTAGTAGCATTATTATTTTTTTATATTACATACTTATTAATAATATATATTTTTATAATCATCGTTGAATGGTGAATGTGGAAGTGAATCTCATCGCGTCGTGGAGACGGTAAGCCGTACGTACACACGAGCGATGATGTCATTTCCTTAATGATTAAAAGATGTGGAATTGGATGGTATATTAATTTTATAGAGAAATTGGAATTTTATTTTAATTATTTATATATATATTACTCATCATTATATCCATACAAATAACATAGTGTTGAATAACAAATTACACCACAGCGTGGAGACGGTAAGCCGTACGTATGCACACATGGTGACATTATCATTCATAGGATGGATAAAATAATGAATATGGTTGTACCATATTTATAATAACATAAAAATATATATAAGGTACTGGAGTTATTATTTTGGTATAGAAAAAACAAATAAAGAGGAAGTGGAAGAAGAAAAGAACTTGAAAGAGGGTGGTGAAATAATCACCTATTCTTCGGGTGTTTCCGTTTGAGTTGGTCAAAAGGGATCCTTAGGTTGGATTTATGATCAAATTAAGGACTATAGGTTTATTTAGGAGATGTTGAGAGGATATTTGGGAAGAGTTTGGACGATCCAAATGGATTTGGATGTGTGATTTTGAGAGAAGGGGAAGTACCCTTTTATAAGAGTGGTGAGGGTCACTTTAGGAAAAGCTTGAAATATGATTTTATAATAAAATCATTTTCAGTTTCTAATGCCTCCAAAATAATTTATTTCTAGGATAAGTTGGGTATGGGTCTAAAACCACTCAACCAATAGGTTTTAGATAGGTTTAGGTCACCTTATCAACCTTATCTTTTAGATTTAACTCTTAGTTAAATAGTAGTTTAACTTTTACCGTGTCTTCTTGTATTCTTACACTATATGGTTAATAAACTTACTCTAAACTTCCAAGAGAACCTCAATTGGTTCATTAATGACATAAATAATATTATTTAAACCCTTTGGACGAACCTTATATTTTTGGGAATATTATATAATTTAATAATGTAATATTTGTTTTAAAAACTCATTTATGTTAATTTTGACACTATTTAGTATTTGGTTTATCTGAAAGTCATCATAGATTTATTACTTTGAAAAAGATACATTTAATCAATCCTAACATGTCATATTCAACTATAAAATTCATTTATGTCATAAAAACTTTGAAATTATATTTATTTTATTATTTATAATACCATTTATTTGATTCTTTCATTAGTAAGGTAATTACTGCATCATCATTGTGTCATAAATAAATTTAATTATTTAATGTATAAAAATTATAAATAAAATACCATTATGTAGGAAATCATTTTATATTTCTAATGAATATTTATAGTTGAAAATAAAACTTATATAACACCTTGTAAATTTTTTTTACTAAAAGATATATGTTTATGTCATTTTTATATACTTTAAATTAATTAATATAAAGTGTCATTATCACTCTCAAGTGGCTCCAAGTGGTCCCTAAATAGAACCAAGGATTCCCATGGTCGAACATTTATCAACCAATAGTAATAGGACACATGTTAGGGTAATTTAATATTATAATAATAATATTTGTTTACCCTTATTTACCAGATTTACCCTTTAACCATGGTAAATAAAATATTTACTAAAGTAAATATTCATAATGTATAAAAATAAAAGTTACCTATTTACATAATTTGAACCTCCTGATTCCAAATATAGAATCCATTTTTCCAAATTCAAAACACTGAAGTGACAGAAATTAATTTAAAATTAATTCCTGTTGTCAAAGCCAAAAAGCGGGTTTTTAAAAAGTAAAGACTATCAAAAGGTTGACATGTGTTTATGTCAAATTTAAATGTGAAATTACTTATAATGACCTAAATTTTATTAAATGATAAAAATATAATCTAATTATTCTTCAAAACATTTCAAATTCATAATTTAACACTATAAATTATTTCGATTAAAAAAGTTGTTTTCAATTAAAACATAGTATTTTTCACTAGTCATCAAAATATGAAAGTTATCAGAAAAGTAACAAAAATTTATGCAAACTAAATTTTTATGTACCGCTTATAAAGAAGAATTTAATTTCATTAAATTCAATATATAAAAGTTTCAAATATTGGTTTTAAAAAGGGTTCTCCATTAAAAGGCGGTAAAATTTCATTTTTAAAAAAATACTTCTTTTATCTGAAAAAAATGAATTTGTTCTTATATCATGTCTAAGAAACACATAATATGGATTTTAAAATTATATAGAGTATATAAGATTCAAAATACAGTTAATACTATTTATAACCGCTTTTGAATTGCTAGTTTGGTAAGTTGTGGTGCGCTCCAACTCGGTGTTGCATGTAGCGTAAGCTATTGAATTTCTTTGAAGAGATAACGTACTATGAAATCTTTGGGTGTTACAATAGGGATTCCCTCAGGAGTGGGGTTTCATCCAGATGGGATGAGGCCCTGATTGGGTTTTAGAAATGGGGCCTCGGTCGGCCTGGCTCCAGACAACAACTAAATGACAGGCCATAGAGGCTCTGACGCCGTGGGAGCTCGCAACGGTGGAGGGTGGTACACCAATCGCACATCGTAGTGGCTAAGACCTAACAGCAGGACTCAACGTCTGGTTGGTATGGCGACCAATGGGTGGCAGGGGCTCCCAATTGGTGTGGATCTGGATTTGGATATGGGAGGTGGCAAAAGGAGAGGCAACCCGCAGAACTGTTGTGGTGGCACCGGGTGGTGTGACCTGGTGAACGGTGAGGCAGCGCACAGATGGATGGAAAACAAGATAGGGGATAGGACCATATTATGTTGCTGTCCATCGCACTCAAACTAGGGAGGGGATTTTACATGAGAGAGAGCCTTGATAGGGAGATAAGCTAGATCTTGTAAGAGGATGTTGGGAAACCGACTTGTTTTGAGAGAAGGGGGAGAGTAAGCTATGTACTAGGGGGAGGAGAACAGAGAGGGGGAGGCACCCATGAGGAGAGAAGGAAGAAATAAGACCCTCAGGTCTTTGTCTCCTATTTTTTTTAAAATTTATTTGTCTTATTTTTGGAAAGTGGCCACCTTAATTTTTTTAACACATTCCCAACAAAAATAAATTACCTCCTTTTATTTGTTCTGAAGTGGTTTTCCACAACCCATGAAAAGAAAATATCAAGCCTATTAATAGGATATTCAAATTTTCGTACTGGAAACACTATTCCAGTCAGAACCATGGATGGAACAGTTGTGAGTTGCAGAAGCACATTTAAAAAATAGAGTAAAGATATATATATATATATATATATATCATATTCTTCAAAAATTAATATATGAATTTTAACATTCGATAAATACCACTTCAATCCATAATTTTTTTTTTATTTTAGGATGGCCATAACTGGGCCATCTAAGATCGGATAGACATGTAGTCAGATTCATTGGGACCATTATAATACCTTCTTATTAAAATTTAAATCAAAATAATTTTATTATATAAAAAAATACATATGGTACCTCTAATACCAATATTTAGTTTTAGGGCGTGCAATGAAAGCTAGTGGGATGGGGATTTAAAATTTTTCCATCACCAGAGTGATGAAACTTTGTTGTCTCTAATGATACAACCCTAGTACGATTTGTGGATCTCACATGGTTTAATCAGAGCATGATAAATAAAAATGAATGTGTACCACATTTCTATTTGAAGAGCGCATGTCCATCGTAAGTCTCTGGTGACCGTTTCTCGAAGGATTTGATGTAAAACCACTCTAGATCATTCACACATGCTTATTGAATCTGAACGTATGATGTTTGTTCGATTCCGAGTGCTAGAATGGAGCCCTGAAGATCACTTCAATGACATGACGATCACTACGATCCTCTTCCTTTGATCAATAAAGGAAAACTTGGATCATATTCTTGGATTGAGTGATTCTCTCTCTATGAATCCAGATGATAGAGAATATATCAATTCTAACTGAGTAAATTGTGAATTAGAATGAGCTTCTATCCACTTATATAGTGGATGTAAAAAAACTTGGTTAGGTTTCCTTAGACCCCGTGCACTAAACATCCACTAAATAAGTGATACAAATAATTAATTATGATGAACTAATTTCACCATAAATATTATTTATATTTTATCACATATGTTTAATATATATTAAATACATTACATGATAAAACCCGAGTCATTAACTTGACTCGAAACTCACGATAATATTAAACGAACTTAGGGTATTAAAATAAATTTTTTTCATATAATATTATTCCTTGTATTTTCTTAAACACTTGTAAATAATTTTAATAAATAAATTCAATACAATTATTATTTACTTGAATAATAATGAATTTATTTCTTTATTGGTGATTGATAAAACTTGGAAAACACTTAGACCCCATGGTGGTGCCCACCACATCCTATATTTATGTTCACCCAAATAGGGAGGATTCTCGAATATTCTATTGTGTGTGACCCTCTAGGCCCTTATATCTATAGTAGAAAATAGTATTCACAAACCAAGAGTGGTTTCTAGCAACCCATAAAACCCCTAAAGAGATAAGGAGTAGTCATAGAAATTCCAACCAACCTATTAACACACAATGTGTAATATAATCTCTTTGTCATATGATATCTCATTAAGTAGGATGCACACTTATGTCATTGTACTTTCTTAATTTATTATTTTTTTATCGAACCTGATAGATTTACCTTCGAATACCATGTCTATAGATTTATGAAGGTATTACCATCCTGATCAACTAGGCCTAAGATATCACTTCCCTCAAATCATAAGTGACAAATCCTATCTTGATCATTCAACCAATTTCATACCACTAATTATTTACCCAACACAAACTACCTCACAATGACTTCATTGTCATGGTTTTCACCTTGCATCAAAGTATGTGATCAAATAGAACACGTTGATAATATTATTAAGTTAGGATACCAATACACATGTCTGTAGATAGGAACAATCAATGACACCCAAAACATATAGTGTTCCTATTGAAAATTCCATCCTCATGATCTCAACTACTAGAGAACACCAAGTGTGAACTTCATGAGAAGAGGTCTCAATAATTATGAGCCCCCATCACCTAATAATTTCACATCATCTATGTCCTGTTAGTATGATGTATCTGTACCATAGGAAATTAATTTATTATTATTATCATAGTATATTTAGGTTCTCATTATAGCCTGATAACTACTATAACCATTTGATATGACACATAATCTAAGGGAATTATAATAAATATAGTGGACACATAAGTATCGATACTATTATATAAGATAAACACATGTATATATATCAAACTATATACATGTAATGGTAATCAAATTACATCATAAGTTTGGTCTAGGGTACTGAATTTCAATAAAAACATTTTGTATAAAATATATAAAAATATTACACTTGATTTTTTTTTAAGAAATTAAAATACTAGAAAAAACCCTATACCAACGGTTTGGAACCATTGGTATAGGCCCCCAAACCATTGGTATAGCCTATGCCAATGGTTTGGGGGAACATTGGATTATCTTTCATCGGTATAGACCTATACTAATATAATTCCAACAGTTTTGGGAAACCATTGGTATAGGTGGGATATGACAACAGTTTTCAAACCATTGGTATAGGTCATATGATATACCTATACCAATGGTTTTGAAAACCGTTGGTATAGGTAATTAAAAAAAACTTGACTAGTTTTGATCCCAACACCTCCGACTTATATTTCAATAACCAAACCACTAAGCTACAATGACTTTTGTGAACATAATATGATAAATAAATATATGTATATTTAAAATTAATTTAAATATAGATGTATTCAATGTTATTTTATAAAATAATTTGTAAAAATCCTACTAACTATACCAATGATTTCCAAAACCATTAGTATAGACCTATACTGATGGTTTTGGAAACTGTTGTTATAAGTTCTTTTTATGGTATCTATACCAACGATTTATTAAAAACCATTCATATATGGTCTTTTAAAGTTATATATACTAATTATTTTTTCTAAACTATTGGTATAACTATCAAATATACCAATATTTTGGCCAAAACCATTGGTATAGGGTCTTTTTATGACACCTATACCAACGGTTTGTCTAAAACTATTGGTATAGGGTATTTTTATGGTAACTAAAGAAATAGTTTTTTCTAAGATTTTGGTATAGATATCACCTATAACAATGGTTTTATAAAGTCCCAGGCTTAACATACATGGATATTACATCATTTTTGATGAATATTCAGCACATTACAAAAATACATGCCTAAGGACCGTAATAGTTTAATGTCTTTGGAAACTTCAAACAAAATCTTCTAACTCAGAAAAAAATATTCAATGTTTCCCCCAAAGATCTTACCCTCTAGTAATTCTACCTAAAACATTTCTTCAAAACCTGAGGAAAGGAAACATAAGAATGGGGTGATATCATATGACCAGTAAGGGTAAAAAAGGAGATACATAAGAAAAGCACGAGCATAAGGGTATGAAAATAACATTTTAAGATCATACCATTAATATCAAAGATCATATACATGATCCATGGAATAAATATTGGTAGTTCATAAGAAATTAATGATAAGGGAAACAATACCATAATCCATGAAAACATAAAATAGGAACGGGACATGGAATTTGTGGCATACACATAAGCATAGAAATCCTATGTCAAGGATACCTACCAAGACCTTAATAACATGTTAGGCTTGGGATAATAAACCATGTACCTACTTTGGGCTTGGGATGCACTTCCATGTACCCTCTTGTTTCAGGCTTGAGATTCTCTCCTGTGTACCATCTTGTTTCAGGTTTGGTATGCCCTCTCGTGTACCCTCTTGTTTTAGGATAGGGATGCCCTCCCATGTGCCCTCTTATTTTGGTCTTGGGATGAACTCCCATGTACCCTCTTGTTTCGGGATTGGGATTCTATCCCATATACCCTATTAAGCTCATAAAACATTTATCTTTACCCAATGAATTAGAGTGAGATATATGTCCCACCCATCATTCATACATGTTCCACATGATAATAAAAATTTCATCATATCATGACCCATAAAAAGAGATGAGTTTCATAAAAATCATATCATAACCCATGAAATGAAATGGGTATCATAAACATTTCATCATAGCATAATCTATAAAAAAAGATAGGTTTCACGATCATTTAATCAAAGTATAACCCGTGAAAATAACCAGGTTTCAAAATCATATAACCCAATGATGAGAAACGGGTGTCATAAACATCATTCTATTAAAACATAAACCATTAAAGAAATAATATGAATGGTATTATTGGATCATGTAACCAATAAATATTAAACTATAATAAAATATGAAATCTTAAATGGATAAGTATTTTGAAATATTATTTTAAACATTTCTTAAGGAAAACATCATTTCCTTGAAAATCCTTTTCATAAAACCATTTTAAAAATCCTTTTCTTATAAAGAAAGAATTACAATTTAATTTAAAATATATATTGAGGAAAATATCTTTTCCACTTTGAAAAATTCTTTTTAAAATATAAATAAATTTGAAAACATTTTTCTTTTAAAATACTTTTGAAAACTTATAAGGGAAGCTTGAAAATATTTGGAAACCTTTTTCTTTAAAAACAAGTTGAAAAATCATAATGAAATCATGAAAACATTTAGAAAAAAATTTTATTTGAAAATAATTTTAAAACTTAAAAAAAGGATTGAAATAATTTTGAAAAAAAAATTCCTTGAAAACTTATAAAAGAAGCTTGAAAACATTTTGAAAACCATTTTCCTGAAAACTTATAAAAGAATCCTGAATTTTTTTTGAAAACCATTTTTATCAAAAAATTATAAAAGAAGATTCAATTTTTTTAAAACCATTCTCCTTGAAAACTTATAAAATAATATTAAAAAATTTGAAAAACTTTTTAAACATAGAACATTTTTTAAAAACTTTTTAGAAAACATGATTTGAAAGAACATAGATTTCCGACCGAAGAGAGAGATAAAGTCAGATTTTCTTAAAAATAATTTCTTAATTATCTTAAGTACCAAAGAGTAGAAAAATTATTCCATTAAAGTGGTTAAGAAAATTCATGATATTTTTTGAGATATGTATCATAATATTTCATCCATGTAAGCATGATCATAAACCATCACGAAAAACGATGAGATTGTAGCTATAAACCATTGCCACTTTGGTAACTTTGAATAATAATAAAATTGAAATAATAACATTAAATGAATTTTTAAAAATAATTAAAATAATTATATTCATGATATAAAATTTAAAAGGTATTATATACACCTCATAGAAAAATATAGGTTCATAACATGGAATGTGTCTCAAAGAAGAAAAATTGAGACAAAATTACTTTACCGATTTGGTAACTTTAGAAACATAAACACTATAAAATAAAGATAATAAAATTTATATGTAAATACCCATAAATTTAAGTATAAGAATAATATAATAAATAAATGGGAAATATATACACCACACAAAATAAATGAGTGGTGAATAAGACATGTATTTCACCAAAATAAAAAGTGAGATGAAATTCCCTTACCTTAAGTCATGACTTTCTTTATACACATTCAAACCTCATGTATAATAAATATAAGTTTAATATAAATCTATGAAAGAAACATATTATCATATATAACACCATATATTATTTGGTTATTACTTTATATTACCCATTTATTAACAACTCCATGTTAATGTTACGTTTTGGGTAATATCCGCTTTATCTTTCATATATATTTTGACTTGTTATTCTCGATCCTATTACTTAGATCATAATTTACTTATTTTCAGAATGTAAAACATGTTATAAATATAATATATATTCATTATAAATTTATTTATAATAATCTATATAAGATATAAGTATTAATTGACATACACCATTCAAGGAGATGGTTGGCCGTACGTATGCAAGAATGCTGTTTCTGTTTTATTATCGCATTGAAAGAAATAAATTAAAGGAAATTTATATATATATATATATATATTATAATTAAATTATAATTATTATTTCATATATATCATATAATTTCACTAAATTCATCCTTAATACATTACATGTAAGGTGAAAATGAATCACATCTCTTTGAGGAGGCGGTAGTCCACACTTCCCCAAACGAAATTATCGTACTTACATAAAATGGAAATAATGAAGGTATTTGATATATAATAATTAAATAAGAATAAATAAATCATAAATATTATATATAAAATATAAAAATACAGTTTTTATCATAATTCCCAACCATGATAGGTAAATAAGGAAAAATGAACAACATCGTTCGTGAGGAGGTAGTTCGCCACACACAAGAACAGTAAGTTCGTTACCCATTAGATGTAAGTGTGTGTAAGTGAAGGTATAATACTTATAATAAAAAAATATAAGTATATTTATGATAATTTTGTTATTATATAATCATTTAATAATAATAATTGAGGTGTTGGAGAAAGAAAATAAAAGAAAGGATCTTTAAGAAGGATGTTACCTCTTCATTGGGTAATGCCTATTTCTTTGCACAAAAGGGATTTCTTGGTTGGATTTATTCCCAAAGGGATCATTAAAATAGGAATTTAGGCATTTTGGAAAGTTAATTGGGAATATATTTGCTAAAAATAAGTGGTTTGAGAGGTGAAAATAAGGGGGAGAGGTGGTGAACTTTTATAAGGGAAAGAGGGGACACACTTGACATTTTTGAAAGCAAGTTAGGTGCACCCACGTTTTTACATAAAAAAGCCATAAAAACAAACAAAATTAAAGAATTGAATTTTTATGGACGAAATATTTCCATGAAATTGGTTTTGGACAAGAGGATAAGTCATTTTGGCTCTTAATTTTAAGGTTTAGTCCCTTAATAAGCTTAACATTACCTTAATTGCTGTAATTAATTTTAATAACTTTCACTAATATTTTTGGTCAAAAATTAAGTTTATATTATTAGAATATAAATATTATAATTATTACTACTGTTTATTTATGTTTTTTTAAATTCAATTCACATAAGTGGAAAATCTAAGTTTAATGCTAATCCCAGCGACATGGCGAGAAAGTGATTTTTTAAAGTGAGAATGTTCAAAAGTTCATTAAGATTTTATATCTAAATTCAATCTAAAAATAATTCCAATGACCTATATTAGATTAATATATATATATATATAATTTATCTATAGTTACTTTAAAAAAAACTTTAAATATAATTTAACTATATAGATAAATTAGACGAAGAAATAGTTTTGAATTAAGATTTTGTATTTTTCACTATTCATCCAAAAATGAAGTTTCTCAGAAAAATACCAAAAATTAAACCTAAGATAATTTTGAAACTATGAATTAAAAAATAAAGTTTATTTTATCAAATTAAATTTCTAAAAGCGTCTAAAATTAATTTTATTACTGTTCATAGAAGGACACAAAAAGAAGTTCTTTTAAGAAAATAGCATTTTCAAACATATAAAGACTTTACTAAAACTTGTATGTCTTATTATAAATATGATTTATCTATATAAAACCATAGTAAATAATATTTAAAAATTAGTTATTAATATTAATATTATTAAGTTTAATGGCTATGTTATAACTATCCTGTTTAAATAATTATAATAATAAAATGTTGTTTCGTAGAAATTCAGTGTTGTGTGTAATGCAAGACAAGTCAGTGTTGCGTGTAATGAAAACTCAGCTTAGTATAACGTATAAAGAAAGTTTTAATTAGTGCAGTGTGCAACCCACAAAATAAAAGAAAATTAATTTATTCAATAAATAAAAAAAAGGTTCACAAAAATACAGGGTGTTACAGGTTTGGCCAAAACTGTTGGCATAGGGTCTCTTTATGGTACCTTGAAAAACCATTGGTATAGATACCCTATACCAATGGTTTTTCAAACCGTTGGTATAGGTACATTGGTATATCTAAAAAATCTAGTAGTTCTCAAAATAGACATAAAATTTACTTTATAATTCATTTATTTCCATATAAATACATCATTAAAATAATTTTAAGAATATGTACATGGAATAAAAATATTTAGAAAATAAATCTTTAAAACATTTAAAATGAGGTTTTAAGTTAAAGCATCCCTTTTCTCGAGTCTGAATCTTCACATAAGTTCTTTATCTTCTTGAAAAATAAACTTATGTTAGTTATTTACTTCATTAATAAAATTTTATAAGTTTATTATTCCATTTATTTAATTTATTACCATATTATATGTAATTACTTAATCATTTAAGTTTATGTCAGACATTTTGATGATATTTGAATCATATGTAAAAAAAGACTTTGTAGGTTTACTAGGTCAAATAGGTCATTATTAAATCATATCCAGAATAATATTCATGAAAAAATTATTATTTTTATATATCAATTATACTTTTAAAACCAATCATGAAATATGGTTATGAAAAATGAACTATGCTACAATCATGGAGATGGTAGGTCGTACGTACACATGAGTAACGTTTCTATTTTTCAATAATCATGATGGAATGAAGATAAGTATTATTTTTTATTTTTATAAATATAATTCTATCATAAATATCATATTATTTCATTAAATAAACTTATATATATCATCCATTTGATGTGGTGATGAAAAATGAATCACATCGCTTCGTGGAGGTTGTAATCCATACATATGAACAAAGGAAGTTATCATTTTTCAATGAATGGAATGTAATAAAATAGATGATATATTAATTTTTAATAATGATGAATATTTCATGAATATATTATATATACATTAAATCCATAATTATAATCATTAATGAGATGTGATGATAGAAAACCAATTACATCAGTTCGTGAGGCGGTAGTCTGCCATACACACGAATGACAGTTTCACTTCACATTTGATGGAATATGAGATGGATATATGTTCTTACATTAACATAACAACATATAATTATATATAATAAAATTGTGTTATTATTTCATCACATTTTAATAATATTTTAATGAAGTAGAATAAGAAATAAAACTAAAATATTTGGTTAAAAACTATACCTCTTCTTCAGACAACCATATTTTCTTCATAACTTAATCTCTATAAGGTTGGTATTATTCCCAAAATAAGACCTATAGAATGTTTTAATGTATTTTATAAAGGTATTTGTGTAGGTTTTTTCAGAACTATAGTTATCAAAAGGTGCGAGGAAAAGAGGAGAGGAGGTTCCCTTTTATTAGTGAGGAGAGGGGCCCTTTTGAATTTACTTAAAGTATTAAATTAATATATTTTTTTCATTTTAAAATGGATCCAAATTGATATAATTAAAATATATAATGGGGATGGGTCTAAATAATCCAATCCCATAAAATTTTGACAAGTTTATATCTTTTTTTTATGCTTATCCATTTGTTTTAAACCCCCATTACCACTTTTAACAATTACAGTGATATCAATGTTTTTTTACTCTTTTGGGGTTAAGAAAGTTACTATAAAAGAAAAAATGAACTATAAATGGAATATGTATAATATTATAAAAAATATCCCATTTAATTGACTAAAGATAATATTTTTAGTAATTTTAAATCATTTAATAAAATATTTTTTATTATAAAATATCATTAATGTCATTTTTGGAAATACATAAAATATTATAATATAATACATGTCTAACTCATGTAAAATGGTTCTGAAATGAAATCTGTAATATACTAGATTGACTTACCACTAAATTGGTAGCCATAACGATTTCTAAATGGCCTTAAGCATGTCTCCCTGTATGCCATAGGCTGCCGACTAGAAGCGAGGGTGTCAAGGTAGTTCAGTAGGAAGACTATACCCTCATACTCAGAGTTTCACAGTGGTAAAAGATAGTAAATAACAAGAAACATCAGATGCATTATAAATAAATGATAAAGCAGTGGAATTCAAAGTTAATATCAATTGAATATAGAATATGGACAATTCTAGTTTATACAAAGCATTATTGACAAATAATGGTACATATGCTAAAATAATAAACATACAACATGATTTAAAATTTAGTACAATATAAGACTCAAGTAAGAAAATAACTAAAAACAACCAATGGATATCTCTATTAGAATACTGATCTCAGACTCAGTCATGTGATCCCAACACCTTAGGTACAAGAAAACAACACCATAAAAGGTCCATAGCCCTACAAACAAGAAGATCTACTCAGGTAACAATGGTACCCAAATAGGGTGTGAGATATAAATCTCAATAGGCTGACACCCATAGTGTCTAGACCAATCCATTATGTGATATGTAAATTTAGTATTTTGATATATAAATTTAGCAGTGTGAAAGTAGATATATGACAAGTAAGTAAGTACTCAATAGTAAACATCCTAAGAATTCCATGTTCCCACTTATACCCAAATACGTTTAATCAATTTCATTTAGGTAAGAAGTCTTTGATTTAACAGTCAATCATGTTTCATTATAACTGAGTTCAAAAGATAATTCAACCCATTAAATTAAAAAGTCTCGAGACTCGGATCATAGCCCGACATCCCCCATAAGGATGTAATCAAATATTCCTAACCAGACCATCTATTAATAATAATCAAGACTGAATCCAAGCTTGGGCTTTGGATTAGCAGAAACATCACATGATTCATTTCATTAATTAATCAATTTATAACCTATGACCATCCAAGTAATTCCTAAGTTGGAATCCAGGTATCTCTCCAGGTATAATATGAAACAATAATCTATAAGCCCATCCCTGGGGAACCTCTCAGGAATCCGATATTTCTCTAGGTGTGGTATAATATCTTATCCACTCGAGTCCATCCTTGGTGGTCTGCTGAGGGAACCCAAGTATCACCCATGGAATAAATAATCAATTCCCTTTGAGTCCATCCTCATCATCCTCTAGGGGATCCAATTATCACTCAACATATAACAATCAAAAGCCCCTATGATTCCATCCTTGGCATCCAAGTATCACTCAAGCATAAAAGTCAAGCCTCAATGAGTTCATCCATTGTATTCTTTATTTGAATCCATGTATCACCCATGGATTATAACATTCAATCACAATATCATTCATATGCCATGGATGAACCTATAAAATATCATTTCAAACCTCACCGAAGGGTGGCTAAAGGAACTAATCAAGCTAAATTAGGCTTGGCTCACAATTACTCACATGTGAATTTAAATATACAAAGCATCACATGCATAAGAAAGGAATTACATGGCATAAAAATCAATTAAATCACATGGGAATTATTTATAATAAGATTTTCAAGCTTTAATAAACTACTACATGTCATAGTATTATCAATATCACATGGGAATATCCATACAAAGGTAATTAATGCTTAATTAAACAATAACATAATAAGGGCCAAGGATCATGGTCACTCATCCCTTCCCATTCAATCCATTTAATTCACAATTCAATATACAATTCAATTACATGTTTTACATCCCATGACATGGGGTAAAAAGGAACCATAATCCATAAAAGTGTCCATTTAAGCCAACACACCCAAAGGGGTGGTTTACTCAAGGTTCTCAACCTATAAAAACACTATTAATCCTCTTTTAAACACATTGACAATGCCTAGATATTTTAGGAAATTAATTTAATTATAATAAATTCACTTAAAAAATAGCAGGAGATACTATTTGATATCATGCCTCATAAAAAAAATTCACTCAAGCCTAGAGAACATCCAATTAGTATGGAAAAACATGATTTAAAATAACTAATCATTAATTCTCATCTTAGAAGACAATGCACCTTCATTAGAGGGGTTTTATTATAAAAACATGGATTTGTTTCTCAAAAAAATCATTTTCCATAAATAATCACTTCATTCACGGTTCTTAGTTCAATTTATCAAGTGAAACCATAATTATATTTATTTAAAGAAGCACTTAAAGACTTCTTAAACTTAAAGGGTTAATTCTAGGGATCCTACCTCAAGACAAGACCAAGCCAACACTTCGACTCTTGATATTTTTTTGACGAAGATCACTCTACACTTTTCCACACATACAATCATATATATATATATATATATATATCCATTAATAAAATGTATATATTCCCCTCTCTGTAAGGGAATATGTACACGAAAGAAACACATACACACACACACCTATGTATTAGTGCGCATGTCCTCGAGGAGCCACCAAATAATCTAATTAACCCTGAAGGAACCAAAAATTACCAAATAACCCAAATTAAATTGGTAAAACCAAAAACCAGATTCAAACCATCACCTCAGATGGTGGTGGCATACTGAATCAAACCAATCTACTTCACCTTCAGTGATGGATCCCAGAACTCACATGAAGGGGTCTCGGGGGATCCTTTGCATACACTATAAGTAGAAGAAACAAAAAATCAAAACAACCCTATCCATAGGGTTTTAGTCGAATAGATTAGAGTGATGGGAAGAGGAAAAAACCACTAAAAAAGATAAAGAGAGGGATCTATGAGTCTTACCTCGAAGAATCGAAGAGGAACCAGAAAGAGATCTGATTGAAATTTCCATCTGAAGAGGGAGACAAGGGATGCATCGCAAGAAACTCAAAGGGGAACCCTAGGGGGTGTTGTTTGAGTGATGTGAGGTGAGAGAGGTAGATTAGGGTTTTAATTAATTTTCTTTTAATTATAATTAAATTAATTCAACTTTTTTTAAAATATGTCATCGTGCACAGTTTGGGGCACACAGTTTGGAAAAACATGCGCTCTCTACTGGGAACCTGGGAACCTTGCATGGATTGTCCCACATGGTTTAGAAACCATGTGCCAACCATACAATGAATAGTTTTTAGGTACTGCCCAAAACAACTAACTGTGTAGGATATGTGCACAGTTTGGTAAACCGTACGCTGCCCATGTGCACAACCTCTATCCACCTACATAAGGCCGCACATTTTCCTACTATGGTTCGAACAGTGTTAGACAAACTGTGAACCCCATGAAGACCCCTTTAAAACCTAATTTTCTAGTTTAGGCATTTCAAAAACTCATTGGTATAACCAAGAAACTTCTTGGGTATTCACCCAAGTCTAAAAACAATACTTATAAGTATTCTAGATCTCAAAATTAAGTTTTGAATCTTAGTTTTAAAAACATCCCATCCTGTAATTACTAAAAATAAAATTCCCCCCAGAATTTGTTCTGGTTCAAAAACATAGGACCTTACAAACTCCCCACCTTAGAACTTCTTGTCCTCGATAAGCCTTAGGTAAAACTACAAAAACATCATCCAACCTACAAGTATTGTGATTACTCGTTCAAATGGTCATGTTGCATTTCCAAATTCCAAACGCACCTTAAAGAACCTCATAATCACACAAAACTTAAGCCATAAAAACCCAATCCAAGGCTTAATTACCAACTAAAAGATCAAATCGATGCTTACCTAAGTCTAATTAACCAAAAACATGATCACGTCATTGTCTCTTTAAACATCCGGAAAAAGGTGCGCCTAGGATTTAACATTAGAAAGAGGCCAATTCATAATCAAGGTTTTTCCAAACCATTAAAATTTCCTTACAATATACACCCATAATCATTTTAATGATGATCCTAACATGGTTTCTTTAGATGGATGATGTATTTCAATAAAACTGTAATGCCTTTCTTCAAGGATTCTATATTTACAAAAAACGAGTCCACTGAAGCTCACACCTAACTTATAGTGAAATTTTAAGACCAAACCAAAACTCGTAAATTTAAAAATATTATGCCTCAGCACAAATGAAGTCATATTTTGGTTCAAGCCCATTGGAAACATTACCCTTAAATCATTACATATGATCATGACAACATGTTCGGGATAACCTCAAAGTCAACCAAATGGAGTCTGTGGAACTATCCCTAGGTATCCCATACCCCATGATATAAGTGGTAAATTGGTACAAAGCCAATACATCCACATAGGAACATTGACTGAGGCTAGAGAAGAATCCTCTCGATAGTCACATCAAAGGAAGAGGTAGGTGTCCATGAGTCCATTAAAGGAATTCCTACATGAGAACCCAAGTATCACTCGGGACCAGCCAAGACTCAAATAACACACACATCTGTGAACAAGTCTAAAATAGATAAAAAACTAGACTAAAGGCTTTAAAACTTTAGCATGGAATATAACAGATACTCTCTTAGTGTATCCAAAATGACACCAAGATAGGGAACATGATCTTCACTAAACATAAACACTAAGAGGATCTCAAGGATTACCTGAAGAAGAATGAAAAAACCACTGCTAATCAAAATATTGAAAGAAGACCAACTTTACTCTACCGATACATCACTATTAACAGATCACAAACCTTTAACACCTAAGGTGTGTTGTGATCGCTCAATATTAACCACTGAAGTCCCTCTAAGACCAATGGTGTCTCCAAATATTGAATAAACAACCAACCACACCAATGTCGTGCTGCTGAATAGGTATTGACACATACACTAGAATCGATGTGATTCTCTCCACCTTAGGAGTGTCCTAGATTTCAAAAGAAAGGATGGACCACCCACCCACAAGTGAACTAGTTCATAAACACCTCAGAAGAATGTGTGATGTTCCAAAAAACATGATCACCACGTAAAATCATTTGGTATGAAATCCAAAATCAAACCGACTAGCATGTCAAAACACCAAAGTCCCAGATATTCCTCCCAAGTAGTGGGACGAACTTATTTACCTATCACCTAGGTAACTCTACCCTAGAGATGACCTGAGAATACCTTAAGATTACAAGGATCAATAAATTTACTGAACTCAATCGATTCATTACATCATTTAACACTTTACGAGTACCGCGTATACCAACACATACTACCCTAAGTTTACTAGAGAAAATGGCACATACTGAGTACTATCCATAGGTTGTCAACCCTATGAAATCTAGTATTAGATGGATCACATAGAAATTAGCTCAAAAGAAAATCATCTAATATAACCATTAACTTAGATGATGATGTGACAAGTCATCCATCACTAAAGAAAAGAGAGGTTCACATGACCTCCTAAGTAGCTGACCATGCTTGAGGCATGTCTAACCTACTGAACTGAGTATTCCTCGATGCTCATTCCCACATCATGAGTCAAGATGAAATGACCAACCATTCGAACAAGGGTGTCCTTTTAAGAACTAAAAGTCCTTCTAGGGACAAAGACACCCAAACGACACCAAACGTCAGAAATATCACAGTATTAGAAAGGAATTTAATCTCTAAGGGTATTACCTACCACAGGCTAGCCCCTTACGAAGCACAAGCATAGAACCTATCACTAGGTCATGAAAAAAGATTCCACTAGGCTTAAGGGTATTTAATTTAATTCATTTCTAATAAGAATCATCCTATGGATAAACACTAACTTCTCCATTCCATGGAATACTACAATAAACATTTAAAATACCCCTACATGAGGGTTTTAAAGAAAAGAAACCACTATAGGTTCCATTTTAAATTAATTTAATTAATCCACTTAAACCTTTAAACATTTGAAATAATTTAACAAAAACCCCAAGTACCATTTTATAAAACAAGGCATTTGGTATTTAATTTAGCTAACAAATCAAAGAAAAAACAGGAAAGTCTCAACAACTTACTTTTTAACCATTTAATATTCATTGAAATTCCATCATAATTAGGAAATTTAGAATAAAAATTCCTTTTTAACTGGTAAGGTGACCTATGAGGTTCCCATTAAACCAACATAGGTTCTTCAAAAAGAAACCCAATAACATTTTTTTAACTATAGAAAGCTTAAACACCATAATAGTTCATCTTATAAAAACATGACCCAACTAACCTACTTGGGCCCAGTTGAGCATTTTAAAATTTGGCCAATTAATTTAAGTTTAAAACTTAAAAAATTTCATATTTATAACCATCCCCAAATATACCATGGTAATATAGTGGCTCAGTAATATGGGAGGCCATCTACTAATTCATAAGGTTCCCATACACCTTACGATTGGAATTTGGCCCCCATTAATCAAAATCATTTCACTTTAACATTTGAAATTTAATAGAATTTTACATTTTAACAAGGTATATAAACATTTATAAAGTTCCAGAGGTGGTTTGAGTATACATGTTACTCTTTTACCAATCATAAGGCACCCATACACCTTACATTTTAAAATAGGATCCTACTTAAACTGCAACCAACAAATTTCAACCCATGCATTCATATATCAAAACTAGCATGCTATAACAAGAATTACACATAAAGAGCATACTAACAAGCACAAATTCATGGAATATAATCACATAAGAATGTTATACAATAGGTAATATGTGATAAATAAACAAGAAATCTAAAAGATTACCTAAACAGGTACAAAATTAAGTATGGAATTACTTAAGGCACACAATCATACTTAGTAGGAAACCTAATAATTTAGATACATGGAATGTCATGTGAATTTTCCTATGATCCTAATATAATTCATGTCATGTTACCTCCTTTCCATTATGGGTTAAGGATAAAATATCCTAAATTTCCATAAATCAATAATCCACACAAAATACACCATTCACTCAAGGTGAAATCACATCAACTATAACATTGAACAATATAAATAGCAATTACTATCCCTGACCACTTGGTCATTTCCCCATGGGTGGGGTGACCAGTCCCATACATGACTATTTACCCAATGCCTACACATTCATAGTCTCCTATCTACCAACCTAAAATAGTAAGATAAATGAAAAACCTGCTCTGACACCATTTTGTAAGGTACCGTCCTGACTTACTACTAAACCGGTAGCTATACCGGTCACCACATGGCCTGAATCATGTATCCCCATACACCAGAGGATGTTGACTAGTAGTGAGGGTGTCAAGGTAGTTCATAGGAGATACCATACCCTCATACTCAGAGTTTCAAAATGGTAAATAGATAATAAATATAAATAAACATTAGATGTAGTAGAAAGAAATGATAAAGTAGTGGAATAGAAAATTAATATCAACTGAATATAGAATATGGACAATGCTACTTTACAGAAATCATTCTTAATAGATGATGGTATATAAGCTAAAATAGTAAACATACAACATGATTTACAATTTATTATAATATAGGTCTCAAGTAAGAAAATAACTAAAAATACCAAAGGTTATCTCTACGAGAATCCTAAGCTCCAACTCATTCCTATGCTCCCAACTCCTTAGGTAAAATCAGACAACACAGGAAGTGGTCCATATCCCTACAAACAAGAATGTATACTCGAGTACCAATGGTATCCAAGAATAATGTGAGATATAAATATCAGTAGGATGAAATCCATAGTATCTAATCCAATCCATTCTGTGCTATGTAAATTTAATAGTGTACAAGTAGATATATTAAAAGTAAGGAAGTAATCAAAATTAAACATCCTAATAAGTCCAAGTTCCCACTTATACCTAAATATGTTTAATCAATTTCATTTAAGTTAGAAGTCTCTGATTTAATAGTTAGTCCCGTGTCATTCTGACCGAGTTAAAAAGACAATTCAACCTATTAAATTAATAAGTCTCAATATCCAACACGTATCCCAACATCCCCTGTAAGGATGTAATCAAAGATGCCTAAACATGCCATCTATTAATCACAATCAATACAGAATCCAAGCTTGTTCTTTGGATTGACAAATGCGTTACATGATTTATTTCATTAATTAATCAATTTAGAACTTGATCACATCCAAGGAATTCCTATGTTGGAATCTAGGTATCTCTCTAGGTATAATATGAACCAACACCCTACAAGACCTCCCCTGGAAAACCTATCAGGAACCCGATATTGCTATAGGTTTGGTATAATATCTCATCCACCTGAGTCCTTCCTTGGCGGTCCACTGAGGGAGCCCAAGTATCACCCATGGAATAAATAATAAATTCCCTTTGAGTCCATCCTTAACATCCTCTATGGGATCCAATTATCACTCAACATATAGTTATTAAAATACCTTATGAGTCCATCCTTGGTATCCAAGTATCAGTCGGGTATAAAAGTCAAGCCTCAACGAGTCTATCCATGGTATTCTTCATTTGAATCCATGTATCACCCATGGATTATAACATTAAATCATAATATCATTTATATATCATGTATGAACCAATAACATATCATTTCAAACCTCACAAAAGGATGGATAAAGGCATAGATAAAGATAACTAGGCTTAGATCACAATTACTCACATGAGAATTTCAATAAACAAAGCATCACATGCATAAAAAAGAAATTACATGGAATAAAAATCAATTAGCTCACATGGTAATTCTTTATAAAAATATTATCAATCTTAAATAAACTACTAAATGGAATAGTATTATCAATATCACATGGAAATATCCATAAAAAGAAAATTAATGCTTAATTAAACAATGACATAATAAGGGCTAAGGATCATGGTCACTCATCCCTTCCAATTAAATCCATTTAATTCACAATTAAATATAGAATTCAAATACATATTTGACATCCCATGACATGGGGTAAAAAGGCACACCACAAGGGGGTCCCAGGAATAATCCATCAAAGTATCCATTTAAGCCAACACACCCAAAGGGGTGGTTTAATAAAGGTTATTAACCTATAAAAATGTTATTAATCCTCTTTTAAAAAAATAGGCCATGCCTAGCTATTTTAGGAACTTAATTTCATTACATGAAATTCCCTTAAAACGTAATAGGAGAGGCTATATGCTATAGTACCTCGTAACAACAATGTCACTCAAGTATAGAGAACATCCAAAAAGTAAGGAAAATCATGATTTAAAATAACTAATCATTAATTTTTAGCGTATAAGACCACACACCTCTGTTGGAGGGGTTTTATTATAAAAACATGACTTTGTTTCTCAAACAAATCATTTTCCATAACCAAGAACTTTATTCATGGTTAAAAGTTCAATTTATCAAGAGAAATCACAATTAAACTTATTTAAATAAGAACTTAAAGCATTCTTAAACTTAAAGGGTCAAGGGTAGGGATCCGACCTCAAGATAAGACCAAGCCAATACTTTGACTCTTGAATTTTTTTGACAAAGTTTTCTCCACACTTGTCCGCACATACGTTCCTATATATATATATATATCCCTTAATCCAATGAAAATATTCCCCTCTCCATGAGGGAATATGTACATAGAATATATTTTTATATATATATTTATATATATGTACATATTTATAAGTGCACAAGTCCTTGAGGATCCACCAAACAATCTAATTAACCCATAAGGAACCAAAAATTACCAAAGACCCAAAATTAAATAGGAGAAAACAAACACTGGATAAAAACCATCACCTCAAATAAAGGAAGTATACCAAATCAAACCAATTTTATTCACCTTCAGTGGTGTATTATGGAACTCGCACAAAGGGATCCCGAAGAGCCACCACATACCCTAGAACTATAAGAAACACAAAAAAAAAAACAACCCTATCTATAGGGTTTCGGCCAAATGACTCAGGGTGATGGGAATAGGGAAAAAACCACTAGAAAAGAGGAGTAAAGGGATATAAGGGTCTTACCTTGAAGAATAAGAGAGGAACTAGAAGGATATTCAGTTGAAATCACCACCAAAGAGAGAGCCGAGGGGTGAGTCACGTACGACTTAAAGGGGAGCTCTCGGGGGGGGGGGGGGGGGTGTCTCATGAGTGAGGTGATGGAGATAGGGTTAGCTTAGGTTTTTAATTTATTTTATTTAAATTTTAATCAAATTAATTCATTTTTTTAAAAATAGGTCATCACACTCAGTTTGGGCCACACGGTTTGGTAAACTGTGCGACAACCGTGCGCCCTCTACTGAGCACCTAAGCACCTCACATGACTTTCCCAACATGAGTTAAAAACTATGCACGAACCATCCAGTGAATAGTATTTAGGTAATGATGAAAACCACTATCCATGTGAGATAGGTGCATGTTTTGGTAAATCATGTGCAGACTATGCTCACAACCTCTATCCACCTGCATAAGACCACAATGTTTCCTGCTATGGGTCACACGGTTTCAGACAAACCGTGCGCCCTATGAAAACCTCTTTAAAACATGATTTTCTAGGTCTGGTGCTTCTAAAACTCCTCAGGACACCCACAAAACTTCTTGGATATTATCCCAATTCCAAAATCAATGATTATAAGTATTCAAACTCTCGTAATTATGTTCTAAATCTCGATTTTAAAAGCGGTCCATCTTGTTATCACCAAAATTCAAATTCCCCCCCCAGAATTCCATCTGGTTAAAAAACATGGGATTTTACAACATCAATTATAATATAAGAATAATATGGTCCTAACATAACAATCCAATAAAATTTGGATAGGTTTTAATATCATTTTAAACTTTATATTTTGGTTTAACCCCTTGGTTAACCAACTTTAACCTTAATTGTGGTAATGAATTTTTCAATATTAAAGGGTTATAATTTGACTTATAAAGTAAGAATTAGATCATAAATGGAAAAGAGATAAAATTTTCAATTAATTAATATCGAAATTTTCCTATTTAATGTTTTTTATAAATTTTAAATAATTTAATAAAGAACTATTTAACATAAAATATCATTAATGTCATTTTAAAACCATTTATTTAATTTGACTTTGAAAACAACATGAATGAAATGAAATTAAAATATAATCCATTCAAACATAAAAAATATGTTATATATGTCAATAAAATTCATGGTATACTATAACTCACCCAAAAAATATTACTTAGTTTTTTTAAGTTTATTTACTTGATTTTTTTACTGATTGCACAAGTACCGTGTTAGTGTTGTCTAAACATTTAAGGTAGTTATTTCATAAAAAACTATTAAAAATAAATTAAAATGATAAAAAAATAATTTATGTTTTAAATGACCATTTAGAACTGAACATATGTGGTTTTTATCTCTGTTATAAAATTTTATAGATATTAAAAGCAAATGTGTTATTTTTTTGAGTTAATATTTACTTAAAATAATATATGTCATTTTCAAAGAAAAATGTAAAAAATTTCCATAAATTGTATCCTGGATGAGGATGGTTGATCAATAATAATAAAATAGATTAAATTCAAGTTTTAGGGTTACTTTTAGTCTTTATCATATTATTTTTAACCATAATTACCCGATTTACCCTTAAGTAGGTGATAAATATTTACTATGGTTACTATTCATAAGGAAAAAAAATAAAAGGTACATATTTAGAAAATTTATATATCCTGATTTGAAATATTGAATCTATTTTTCAGGAATCAATTTTTAGAAGTGGTAGAAATTAGTTTAATATTAAAATTCAAAACACAATAAAAATCAGTTTAAAAAAAATGCATTTTAAAGCCCAAAAATGAACTTATACTAAAATATGGCATAATGAAAATTACTATGTAATTAATTATATTATTTATAATTAAAGGATTATTATATTAATTTAAATAAAATTCAAATCATAAAGTAACTTTTTAATGAAAATAAATGAAAGTTTTATAAAAATTAGTATTTTTCATTATTCAATGAAAAATAAACCCCTTTAGAAAAATCCCAAAAATTTCACCCTATGAAAATTTTGATATGATATTTTAAAAAATGATATCATTTTAATAAAATAAAATATATAAAATTACCAGAAATTAATTATAATATTTTCTCACAAAAAGTAATAAAAATCATTTTTGAAGAAAATGTATTTTTGAAGCATAAAATACAACAACAAAAATAATAATTTTATTTCTCTAAGACAGAGAAAGAGAACAAGGAAACACATTTAAGGGGGTCTAAATAAATGAATTCAAAGTGAATCTACAATAACAATTTCAATGCCCCTGGGAGGAAGAGAACCAGTGCTAGTGAAAACCATAAGGGGGGGGGGTTCCTTAGAAGCTTTAGAAGCCAAAATGTTAGCCACGCGATTACCTTTTTTACAAGTATGGAGGAACTAAATTTCATTTTTAGAGATATCCTTGCACTTGAGGATCTGGTAGGTGATATGCCAAGGGATAGGATAGAGGTCTCTAAAATCATTCCAAACATTTTTTTGAGTCTGTCTACACTGTAGATAGAAGAATGTGATAGGAGAGACATAGTTCAAGCCCATGGAGCATAACTTTTTCTTCAGACTTGAGAGAGTTTCCAGAACCATAGAAAGAAATAAAGGCTAAAATGAATGAACTAGAGTTGTTCTTGACCACACCCCACTATGCATGCATCCTTGATTGCTGGATCCATCGACGTTAATTTTGAGACCATGGGTTGGAGGGGACCAACTCAACCAATTACCCATCAAAGATATACTAGAATAGATAGTGAGACACCTACTATCCATAAAATCACTTTATTGAAAATGAGTACTTATTTCCTAAGAATTAATAAATAAATTTTTATTGAATATGAAAATTATATATATATATATATATATATATATATATATATATTTCATAATACAGTTAATACTATTCATACCCACCAATTCAATAACAAGGATATAACTGTAATATTTAAATAATAATATATCACGGTTCATTTAAGAATGGTGCTGTGTGTTGTATAAACTATCAAACATAGTGTACTTTTAAAATATTGGGATATTAAATTATCCACCCTCCCTTAATAAACTGAATCCTTAAAATTTGAACTTGGGATTGGTAATGAAGGGGTTGACATTTGAATACACCTTTTTCAAAATCCCATATTATAAAAAGGGTTAATAAAACTTCCTATTGAAAAGAGGGAAATGGAAATATTAAGGTCATGTGGAATAACACATACCTAGGTTTCCAAATAGGATAAAATTAGTGGGAAGTGAAAATATGGATATGGAGAAAAAAAAATAATGTCCAAATAATGATAGAGAGTGACAAAGAACATTAATCAAAAGAAAGTTAACAATCAATAGAAAGTTATTGAACACAAACCCCAAATAAACGAGGTATGAAAAACACCATCAGTTTATAAGAAATGAAGGTTATATGATATATATCACCCCAAGATTTTATTTTTTGTATCTTCTTAAATAAATTCAATTTATTCAACAACTTACATTTCATGTAACACTGAGCTTAAAAAAACATGATATACAATTAAATATTAACATTACCATTGGAATAGTAATGTAACAATTAGGAATAATAAACTATCCATAAAATAATAACCTCACATATGAAAGTATAAATAAAATTTAGTCATCTCATGAATGAAAGTATGATATATTTATATCATGGAATAAGTAAATGAACATTTTAAAAATGCTAAATTAAGTGTTGGTTTTTTTGTGAAAGGCAAATGTTTATTTAAAATTTTATAATTAATATAATTATTTAAAAGAAAATTTATTTTAATAAAATAGATTCATAAATTAATATTCTATTTTATTATAATTATAATATACTTTTATGAGACCTTAATTAAATTTTCAAAGTATCATAAAACCTGTTATAATTTTTAAATCTGTATTTTTTAAATAAATAATGATTTTAATTAAAAATTAAGTTTCTAATATTTTGAAAATCATTTTTGTAAAATGGAGTCCATTTTTGAAGTAAGAAAATTGAAATTATCCAAGGGGTTTTTGGGTAATTTTCTAAAATACTTTGATTTTTGGAAGAATAGTAAAAATACAGTTTTTCACATAACCAGTGTAACTCAAATTACATTATTCAAGATGTAATACTGAAATAATAATTTATAGACATTTATGTTTGGACATGGTATTTTTTATTTCATAATTTTTTCATTAAAATACAATAAAATCAATTTTCAAACCTAAAAAACTTTCCAAAACCTAAAGTCAAAAGTGATTCCTTAAAATAATAATTTTTCTTTCTTTCCACTTTCCTTTTTAATAAACTAATGAATTATAATTATAAAGGTTTTTTAAAGTCTTAAAATCATTATGTTATATTAATATTTGATTTATATTATAAAAAATTCACTGTTAAAAATCTCACCTTTGATATATTATTTTATTCAATATTTTATTCAAAAAATACTCCTCTCCCCAAGTATAAATAACCCCACTCCCTTTACTTTAAGAACTACTCCTCACACCCATTAAAAATCCAAATATATATAAAAATATTCCCTATTAATCCTATCAGAACCCATAGGGATGTTCTGGAGTAATAAAACTCCAATCACCAATGAGTTATAGTGTCGTACAAGAGAAGCTACACCGAGGATTAAGTTCTAATCCACTTGTCTCTCTTTTTAATTGTTATTACTCTTCTATTTATTTTTAGACCAAACATTTCACAACCAAACATTAAAGAAATTAATTAGGTAGTAATTTAAAATTATATTAATGATTTTAACCTACTTCAATTATCATAATAATATATATAATTTTAAACTTCTTTCTGCTCTCCCAACAATGTCCCGTCAAAGGTTGGTTAACCCCCTATAGAGACATTTCCATGTAAACACATGTAACCATCATAAAGGGTAGATACTATAAACTATATATAATATATAAATATTTAATTATATTAATTATGTGATTATGTAATTAATTATACTAATTTATAAATTAAATTTAACAAAATAGTGAAATCTTTGCAAAACAATAAATTTTTAAGTAAAACATGACTTCAAAATGCTTCAATATCATAAATGGAAATTAATAAATATAATACAATGATTATAATTGATAAATAGTTGTATAAATTACTATAATTAACTTTTGTATCAATTTTTTTAATAAGTATATGTTTATTATCCAGGAGGCACAAACACGAAAAATTAAGTGGGAATTAAGGTAAGGGTTTTGTCATCTCACTTTTATTTCTTTAAGATATGCCTTATTCACCACTTATTCCTTGTGTGTGGTGTATTTATAATACCCTTTGATATATAATACCATGAATCTATTTATATTAATGTTATTCAATGTTTCATTTTATGATTATTAATTTTATGGGGCATACGATTCGATCGATTACAAAGTGGTAATATTCACTTCGAACCTCCATTTTTTCCTTCGGGTTAGCCTTTATCTCTATTTAAACCAATGTATTTCTTCATTATTCTTATTTAATTAATCTAAATTATATTTATATGTTCCAAAATTATATATCTAAATCAATTTATCCTTCTTTTATGGGAAATACATGTTTTTATAAGGTTTCATTTTAAATTCCTCTCGACAAGCAAGCCCGATTAAAAGAAACTTCTCAATTTATTACCCATTTTCATGTATACTCCATAATATATTTTAATCCACAAATATTTTTATAAAATTACTATTTTTATCATTAAAAAATATCTTATTTCATTTCTGGTTTTATGCAAACAATTATGACTTTGTTCGCTTTAAAGACTTATATTTTCCTTTAAACCACACCGAAATGGCTCATTTATAAAGTTTATTAAAACACTCTTTTTAAATGTTTTAATTTCTTTTGAAAATAATTTATCATTAATCATTCCTATTTATTATTTTTAATCCATTCTTTCCTGGATATTATTATTGTATAAGAAGTATGCCACTTTTACATACAGTGTTTACCTTGATATTTATTTGATTAACTGAGGAAATATTGATAAATTTGTATATTTTATTTAATACCAATTTTTTATGATAAGGAATATTATTTGTTAATTAAATAAATCATATGATATATGAGTAATGATTTGGAATGGTATGACACAGTTTGGGGACCAGTTAATGAAAGCCCTATGGGTTGGGGACCAGTTAATGTAAGCCCCTTGATGCATCAATAGTCTATTGAGATGAAATCAATTGAAAAAAAATCCTTAACTTTTGTTTCCAAGAATAATTAGATGATTTTATACCCACTTAATTAAACCACCTTGTGATAGTTCTTGAAGTTATAATGTTTTATGTGCAAAATACATGACTTCCAATAATTGATTTTTTTTTTCATTCAGTATTCAGTTATTACTATCTATGTGATTTTCACTATGAAAAAAATATATAAATGAATTTTAATTTTTAGTTTATTGATTTAAATGTGTTTTTTAGTTATTTAAATTACCATTTTTATTATAATTATTTATAAAAGTTATCTTCCATTGTACCTAACCCTTACTGAGAATTTTAACTCACCCTTTTATTTGTTTTCCTTCCCTAGGTTATGAAGATGAAATCATTGAATAAGTATCAAGGATGAATTTCATTTTCCTTTATTATGTTATATGTTTAATTAACAATGTAATAAGGGAACCATGTATGTATCTAGTTCTTCAAGACTACTAAACTGATCGATCAATGGTGATATTACTTCTTGTATCTATGTCATTGTAATAAAACGACCACTGACTCTGGGCTAATGGGGCTATGGTTCTTATAGTTGGTGTTAGAGGAATTTTAATATAAATCATAGAAAATATATTTAGGAAATACTATATTAGATAATATAACCCTAAGATAAACTTTTAGGATAGCTATAGAAGAACATTCCAAACAAACCATGTTTATGAGATTAGATACATATGAATTTTTCAATTTATGTTAAGTATTTCAATAATTTTTGGTTTATAAATTATTTTTCATAATTATATGATCCAATATAGTGTATGTTTTCATTTATAAATGGTACCTCATATAAGGAATGTGAACCTCATCGATGCACATGATCCAAAAAGTAATAAGGATCATGTCTTTTATGGACTTATTCTAATATTTCTAAGGTAAAAAGTGACTTTCTCATCATATGAGGTCATAATATCATGTGATAATGAGACAAAGAAATAATTATCTAAGTATTATGGATTTATAGGGAAGCACAAGAATAAGAGTACAACTATAAAAGTTGGATAAAGTAATGAAGAGAAATAAGTATTTTTCCACATGTGATAACCATGGAAAGAAACACCATGGTACTTACTTAAAAGGAATGGGAGTTTTTTACAAGTATGGAGAAAAAGGAAAAAGTTTTTTGTGATTTAAAGGGTAATAAAAAAGTTTCCAATGTATAATGCTTCAACTACAAGTAGATGAGACACTATGAAAATCAATATCTCAAGCGTCAAAGGAATATACCCCAAAATAGGAAAATGGATCATGGTCAAGCTTATGATACTACCACATATAAGGATTAATGATTAATATGAATGTGTTTGGATTCAAGAATTATTTTATTTGAGTATTTTATCAATAATAGTCTGGTTATAATAATCGTGAGATATATAAGGATTTTACTACAATACTTATTCTTTAAGGAATTGGAAGAATTTGATGAATAACACAAGTAATCAAGATAAGTGATTCTTTTGTAAGTTGATCTTCTTGAAAACACATGAATTGGGAAATATAACCCAAAATATGTTCTTGATGTTGAGATAATAATAAATAGATGTTTATGGGATAATATTTATGACCATGAAGGTGGTTGGTGATTTTATGGTTTATGTTATATTGGTATTATTATATGTTTGGATTTAAGGAATATATTCAACAACCTAATATTTTATGATTGGAAGCATATATGTTTCAAAAAGGTTTAAATGAGATTAAGGTATTCATATATTTGGTATTTGACAATAAGAGCTGCATTATTTGGGGAAATCTTATGTTAAATTGGTTTTGAAAATTTAGTGACCTTCCTTCTAAATTTTTGGTCATTGAATTTGGACATACATATTTTGGTTGAGTCTTAATGTTAACTACTTATGGAATGGATTAAAGATATTACTGATTAAGATTAAAGTATGATTTATGATATTGGATAACCCGTTCTAACCATTTTTGGTTTCAGTAAACATTTAAATATTGAAGGAATGACCTATGGATTTTATGATTTATAAAAGTAGTCCAGGTATAATTTTTTTTCAAGATATCTATATCTAGATTTAATAAATGAATTGGATATAGATCAAAGCACAACCAAAAGATGATATTATTCTTATAACTTAGAAATAAATAAATTAAGTTTATTTTCTCAAATTCTTATCCGGATCCCTCAACTCTAGGAAAAGTATTTTATAACAAAAACATATCCATTTAATTTTCTTTTTGAGAAATCAATGGTATTTTAACCGATCACATATTTATGGTTTTGTAATAGTTAACATTCTAATGAACATGTTCTATATCACTCTCCATCATAACTTGATAGTTATATTTCTATTTCATGTCCATATTTTCATGAATTTACTCTTATTCATAATCCTATTTTTTTGGTGACCTTCTCATTTCTTTTTCCCTCTTTTTAAGAGGATGTTTTATTAAGCCTATTTATAATGTGGGCTTCCCCCAAAGGTTTTGTCAAGTATCAGCCTTTGATTTTCAAAGTAAAATTTCAAAATTATGTGGAAAAATTTATTAAAGGATAGAAGAATATAACAGCCCAATATTTTATAATATGTATCTTCTTAAATAAATTCAATTTATTTGACAACTTACATTGCATGAAATATCAAGCTTAAATGAACCGTGATATACAATTAAATATTAATATTACCATTGGAATAGTAATGTGATAATTAGGAATAGTAAACTATCCATTAAAATAATAAAATCACCTATGAAAGTATAAATACAATTTAGGTATCTCATAAATGAAAATATGATATATTTATATCATGTAATAAGTAAATTAATGTTTTAAAAAAGATAAATTAAGTGTTGGTATTTTTGTAAAACGTAAATGTTTATTTACAATTTTATAATTAATATAATGATTTAAAATAGAATTTATTTTTAATAAAATATATTCATAAATCAATATTCTGTTTTATTATAATTATAATATAATTTTATGAGACCTTAATTAATTTTCCAAAGGGTCATAAAACCATTTATAATTTTTAAATCAGTATTTTTCGAATAAATGATGATTTTAATTAAAAACTAAATTTATCATATTTAAAAAATTATTTCAATAAAATGTATTCTATTTTTGAAATCATCATGTTGAAATAATGAAATAATACTTTATAGAAATTCAGGTTTGGACATGTTATGTTTAATTTCATAAATGGTTCATTAAAATACAATAAACTAAAATTTTAAACCTAAAATGAACTTTACAAAACCTAAAGTCAAAACTGATTCCTTAAAATAACAATTTTTCTTTCTTTCCACTTTCCTTCTTAATAAAATAAATAATTGGAATTATAAAGATGGTTTAATCTTTTAAAACCATTATATTATATTAATATATGATTTATATTGTAAAAAATTCACTATTTAAAGCCTCACCTTTTATATATTATTTCGTTTAATATTTTATTCTAAAAATACCCCTCTCCTCAAGTATAAATAACCCCTCTCCCCTTCCCTTTGTAAACCACTCCTCCCACCTATTCCAAAGACAATTATATGAAAAAATATTCCTTATTAATAATATTATAACCTATACGGATGTTCTGGATCAATATAAATCTAATCACCACGGAGTTATAGTGTCGTACAAGAGAAGCTACACCGAGGATTAAGTAAGTTTCAATCCACTTCTCTCTCTTTTTAATTATTCTTCCTCTTCTCTTTATTTTCCCACCAACACTTTCAAAAACTAAATTTAAATAAATTAATTAGACAGTAAGTTAAAATTATATTAATTATTTTAACCTACTATAATTATCATACTACTATATATAATTTTAAACTTCTTCTTCCCACTCTCCCAATAATGTCCCGTCAAAGTTCAGTTAACCACCTACGGAGACATTTCCATGTTAACAAATATACCCATAATCAAGGGTGGATATTATAATCTTTAACGTCCCAAACTTAATATGTACGAACTATTTTTAATTTATTTCAGTCTAATTAATTAAGCAACCTGGGGTGCGCGCCTGCGCACCTTGCTACGGGTCCCAGGCAACTTTTTATTTAAATTAAATAATTACAGACGTTTCATGAAAAATGTCACGTCGCGCTTTGGAGCGGTGTTTGGGTTTTAAAAAATTAATTAAGGATTGGAAAAGAGTAATAAGATATTTAAATAATATTTAAAAGAAATCAAGAAAGGATAAAAAGAAATTATGAAATAAAATAAAGAGGGGGTTATGAGAAAAAAATGAAAATAATTAAAATGGGGGATTCCCGTTTTTAATTATTTTTATTATTTTTCTTTCCATTCTTTTGTTTTATTTTATATTTTTATTTTATTTACCTTTTCCTTATCTTTTATTTTTCTCTTATTTTTCTCTTATTTTATTTTTCTTTCTTTTCTCTCTTTTCTTTTTCCTCTCCTCTCTTCCTCTCCCACTCATCACGTCGCACCCCTCAATCCTGTGACACCAAAAAGTTGACCCTTCGGAGGGTCACTACTCCTCCTTCCAATGTCCGATTCCTTTTCCGTGAGGTGCATAATAAACCTTAGGGAAAGGCTAACATCGCACAAGTGGAATCATTCGATTCTGTTGAGTATTCTGTGCGCAGTTCGTCGCGGAAGAGTTTTACCCAATTTTGGGGTTTTTCCAAAATCTTTCATTTTCATCCGTTTTAGGTCGAATCAAAGTCTACCACAGATCTTAGAGTCATCTATGACTACAAGGTAGGGTTCTTACTCTCTTTCCCTCCGTTTCGTTGTGATTTATAAAAAACGCACCATTGTGCCGTTAGTCGGTTCCTACCGGCTTTGTGAAAATTTTACCCATTTTAATTACTTTAATGGTTCCATTTAATTATCACAGCCTTAATCATATTAAATTAATTTGTTTGAATGGTTTAAATAATATCGGATACCTCTTTGGGTGGGCCAACATAGTCGGTGTATTTTTCCGTTAGCCTGGTTATTAATTTAATTAGGTGTGGGTAATGCGCAACCCCTTTTTATTGTTTTAAATTAAATGAATAGTTTTTGAATTATTGAAAAAAAGTTGGACACCCCTTTGGGCATGCCGACATGATTGGTGTATTATGTCATTATCTGAGTTTATTGTTTGATTAATTTCATGTGTTGCGAAGCAACTTTTTATTGCAATTAAATTAAATAAATAGTTTCTTGAAATGAACTTTAATTGTTGGATCATTGAAACTTGTTTTGCTGAACTGTTTATTATTTAAATATGAATTATCCACTGAGGTTTATTTGATATGTATATTTCCTTACAAGTTATTTTGTTGTACTGTTAAATTTATGCCTTGTGATTCATGGGTGTATCTGGTTAGTTTTCAAGCTACGACTTTATATACTGATTATGTCATATCTGTTGCTGTGAAAAATTTAATTAAATTCAGGGAAAAGAAAGGATGTGGGTCCCATATTAAGGTCCATGATTAGATCCTTAATTCTTAACGGGTTACCTCTATGTTCCGGGGGGCGGTGTCGTTGGTTTTTCCGGACCGAGACTTCCTCGGACTTTTTAATACTTTTGAGTGATACCGGTTCCAAAAGGGCCCATCGGGACAGATCCATTGGAAATGTGGCTAAGCTAGCCTCAGATGACACTCGACCCCTTTTTGCGAGATCGGGACAGACTCAAGGTAAAGCCATGCCTCGGGCGATACTTGGTCTTTCGAAAGATTCCCTTGGACGGGCTTGGTGGCATTGGATAAATTGATAGATGTTCCGTAGCGATACCTTTGGGACGGGCTCAGACTCAAACTCTCAACTTGAACCTTAAATAATGATGCACTTAAGGATTATTTTATTGATAATTGAGTCTATTGAGAATTGATATATTTCCACTGATATGTGGAAGTGTGCCTGGTTGACACTGGACTTGAACCCCAAGTTAAAGCACAAGATTAGGGTATACTTTTTCTCGGTTTTACCTTGATTTCTGGGTTATATATATATATATATATGCATGTTCGTTCATTTCTGCTGACAGGTACCCTTTCATACTACCAGCTTAGGCTGAAGCAGGTGACCAGGCACGGGTCCCATTTGGGACCCGGGCTGACTTATTTATTTCATTGCACTATAATTAATTTATTTGGAATGGTTATGTAATGGCACACTGAATTTTTATTTTTGCACAAAATGGAAAGGTTTAGACATCGTGGGTGCCAGAATACTGGGATTTTATCTCACACCCTGCTCGGGCATCGTCGACACCCGAGTAGATTACATGCTCGCAGGTATTGACAAGGGGAAGCATGCTGCTTCCGATGCTTGACTGTTCATTACTGCTTAGGATGGAGACTAGGGCAGAGGACCAGGCCTTGCTCGCGATGCAGTTACTTCTTGTGTCTTTTCTTTTAGTTGACTGTGTGTTTGAGTTCTGTTTTCTATAATTTTAGTTTAGACTCATATCATGGCATGAAACTCTTTTGTGTGTTTCCGCACTTCGTTTTTATTATTCAATTGGATTATTTACATTGCTTCTGCTGCAGTTTATTTATACACATGCTTCTGCTACTTATTATTTGTTGTTTTTTACTTCCACTGTGATATTATCTGTTACCTATGGGGGCATATTCTTCCCCATAGACACAAAAAGGGCCCTCGCTTCTAGTTGGCAGCCTTTGGAATTCGGGGAGATGCGCTTGAGGTTCTGTGACGCACCGGTCCGGCCACCATCTTAGAGGTGAGACGGGTTAGGACGTTACATAAACTATATATAATATATAAAAATTTAATTATATTCATTATATTATTCTTTAATTAATTATACCAATGTATAAATTACATTTAATAAAATAGTGAAATTGTTGTAAAATGAGAAATTTTTAAGTAAAACATGATATAAAACGCTTCAATTTCATCAATGGAAATTAATAAATATAATATAATGATTATAATTGATAAATATTTATATAAATGACTATAATTAACTTTTGGATCAATTTTTTTTAATAAATATAAGTTTACTATTTAGGAGGTGCAAACACGAAAAATTAAGCAGGAATTAAGGTAAGAGTTTTCTCATCACACTTTTATTTGTGTGAGATATGCCTTATTCAGCACTTATTCCTTGTGTGTGGTGTATGTATAATTCTATTTTATATATCATATCATGAATATATTTATCTTCATGGTATTAAATGTTTCATTTGATGATTATTAATTTTATGGGGCATATGATTCGATCAATTACAAAGGGGTAATGATTCTCTCCAAACCTCCATTTTTCCTTCAGGTTACACTTTCTATATCTTTTAAAAAATTTATTTCTTAATTATTCTTATGAAATTCTTATAAATTATATATATATGTTCTAAAATTATGCATCCAGATCAATTCATCCTTCTTTGATGGTAAAATACACGTTTTTACAAGGTTTCATTTTTAATTCCTCCCGATAAGCAAGCCCGATTAAAGGGAAATTCCTAATTTCTTACCCATTTTCAAGTATACTTCATAATATTTTAATACAAAAATATTTTTCTAAAATCAATATTTTTATCATGGAAAACTATCTTAGTTAATTTCTGTTTTTATGAAAAAAATTATAACTTTTTTTTTCGCTTTAAAGACTTATATAATCCCTTAAACTGCACCAAAATGGCTCATTTATAAAGTTTCTTAAAACACTCTTTTTTATATGTTTTCATTTAATTTGGAAATAATTTATCATGAATCATGCCTGTTTCTCTTTTTTAATCCATTATTTCATGGATATGATTATTTTCTCGGCCGTATACCAATTTTACATAAGGTATTTACCATGATAGTTATTTGATTAATTGGGAAAATAATAATAAATATATATCTTTTATTTAATATGGATATTTGATGACAAAAAATATTATTTATTAATTAAATCAATTATTCGATATATGGAAAATTATTTGGATAGGTATGACATGCTTTGGGTACTGGTTTATGTATGCCCTATGGGTTAGGGACCGGTTAATGCAATCCCTTCGTGTTTGTTTCCAAGAAAAATCAAATGAGTTTTTACCCACATACTTAAATCATCTTGTGAAAGTTCTTGATGGTATAATGGTTTTTATGCCAGATACATGATGTCCAATAATTAAGAATTTCCTTCATTCAATATTTAGTTATTACTGTCCATGATATTTTCACTGTGAAGAAATATATAGATTTATTTTCATTCTTAGTTTATTTATTTGAATGTTTTTTCCAGTTATTTACCTTACCATTTTGATTATACTTATTGATTCAAGTTATATTCTGATGTACCTAACCCTTACAGATAATTTAATCTCTCCCTTTTATTTGTTTTCCTTACCCATGTTATGAAGATGATATCATTGATTAAGTATCAAGGTGGAAGTTTATTTTACTTTGTTATGTTCTATTTTTTACTTACCAATGTAATAAGAGAACCATGTATGTATCTAGTTCTTCAAGACTACTAAGTGATCGATCCTTGGTGATATGACCTCTTGTATCTATTCCATTATAATAAAATGACCACCGACTATGGGATACTAGGTTCGAGGTTGTTACATGATTTTTTTTTTGTTTTATGATCCTTTTCCTTGAGTTGAGGAATTATGTTACTATCTATACTAAGAACATAAGTAAATATACTTGCTTTACAAGTATAATTTCACCCTTTAATCAATTTTCACCCAAATGATGAGTATTTAATATGAATTTTTCATGTATGAAGCACTAAAATTAACTTATAATTGGTCACATAATCCATAAGAGGATAACAAGATATTTCTTATATCTTTATACATTAAAAAAAACTAAAATGGTTAGTATATGGTAAGATAATTCCCAAAACAAATGAACTTACATATAAAGAAACAATAAACTAATCTACAAGACTCAACAGTAACACCCAAAGTTCAAACTAAATCATTAAATAATAACTATACTTAAAATTATTCAAAATATTCCAAAGTAATATTGAAATCTAAATATTAGAATGATTTATTTCACATATTCATCCAAGATAAGTTTAACATTTATCTCTAAATAAGATTATTAACTCTTAAAGTCTCATTTAAAAAATGTATATTCCCTAATCATATAATCTCCAAGATATAATAATCATTTCTATAAATAAATTACCTTATATACCAAATAACCACAACATTAAATAAATTTTTAACCTAAGAGGTTACATTATACCCGTTAGCCTACATATTCAGAAATATAACAACATTCTTCCAAAATAATCCTTCACGTTAAACCTAAGGGTTATATATACCTCAATCCAATAAAATGTCTCCCCAAAATATCATTAATAAATTTAAATACTATAAATTAAAACCTCAAATGGGTTCATATTCCTTTTAACTTATGATCAAACTTAAACTTATAAATCTATGTTGGCATCTATAACTTATAAGATAACCTCACATGAAAACATCATAATCTCTAAAGTTATCTAAAACCTACTCTGATACCAACTCTAACAGCCCAAATAAAGTCAATATAAACTATTTACATATATTATTAATATTAATGAATTATATTTTATAGAGTTATAATTATTATAAGAATATTGGGTAATATTTCAGTCAAAAATAAAAAATCATTATTTCCAACCAAATTAGGTTTTCATGCATTATATGGTTTTATTTCAAATCATGATTTTAAAATTATATAACTTTAATTTTAAAAAATTAATTTCATTTTTTAATTCATCATGTAAAATCTATCCTAGGATGAATTTTTGAGAACTGTATGAAATTATTGATTTTTCAATGAATAGGTCAAAATAATAATATTTATTGAAAATTGAATTTTCTTTTAAAGTATTTACAAGGTAATATTATATTTTGGATTAGTTTTAAAATTTAATTAGTTATTTTTTGTTTAAAAAAAAATCCAATTATAGTTTTTTGAATGAATTTTATACTTTAATTTGTTTTAAAAACATTTTTATACTTAAAAAGGAATTTATCTGAAAAAATGATTGTCATCAAATTTTTTGGGTTCCATTTTAAATTAAATGTTGAAAAAATTTCAGATTTAATATTTAAAAATGGATTTTATATTTGTAATCATAAGGTATAAATTTTTAAAATAGGACCATTTTATTTCTGGTCATTATGAATAGTAACAATAGTAAATGTTTGTCACCTCGATAAGGGTAAATCAGGTAATTATGGTTAAAAATAATATGATAAGGACTCAAAAATGACCCTAAAACTTTCCTTTATCCCATTTTATGCATTTATTTCATCCATTTCCATCTATGTTTTTATGATATATAAACTTGGTTCCATATTTATTTTATTTTTACATTTATAACATTTAAGTAAAAGATAATGTCAAAAAAACCACTTTCTTACTTTTAATATCTATAATATTTTTTGACAGGTATAAAAAAATTATATTAATTTATAAATGTTTATTTAAAATATAATTTTTTTATCTTGGTAATTTATTTATAATTTTTAGTGATGAAATAAATACCATAAATGCTTACGCAATATCGATACAATATTTATTCATCTAATAGAAAAATAATATAAATGATTCTATAAATATTAAAATTAATATAATTTAAATAAATTATTGTGTTCCACAAAATTTTTTAGATAAATATTAATTTTTATATATGTGTAAAATTATTATATTTTAATTACTTGGCTATCATGTTGTTTTCAAAGTCAAATTAAATGAATAGTTCCAAAAATGACATTAATGATATTTTATAGTAAATAATATTTTATTAAATGATTTAAAGATCATAAAAATCCTATATTTGTCCAAGTAATTTGGATATGGTTTTAAATATCAACAATTTTCTATTTATGGTCCAATTTTTCTTATATAGTAACTATATTAACCCTTAAAGAGTAAAAAACCTTATTATCGCGGTAATCGTCAAAAGGGTTAATGGGTTAAAAAAAGAGATATGGGTGAAAAAATAATATAAACTTGTAATTTTTTTTATGAGAGTATTTAGAACCATACTCATACTATATTCAAATTATATTATTTTTTGAGCATTTTTATTCAAAAATTAATTTATATTAATTTAATATTTTAAGTAATTCCAAGAGTACCCCCCTTAATTATAAAAGGGGACAACCTATCCTCTTTTATGAAAAATTCAAAGCCTTTTTGTTTGGTCAATACCTACTCAAATAACTAACCTAAATCCCTCCCCATGTCCTATTTTCCTTTATTAAACCAAAAAACCAACCTAGGAATACTTTTAGTATAAATCATAAGAGGTTGTCCGAAGAAGAGGTGTAGTTCTTAACCAAACATTTTAATTTTATTTCTTATTACACCTCATTAAAACCTTATTAAAATATGATGAAATAATAATAATAGAATATTAAATATAATTATATTTTTTATGTTAAATTTATAGCCTAGATCGATATCCTATTCCATCAAATGGGAAATGAAACCATCATTCATGTGTACGAAAAACTACCACCTTGCAAACCGATGTAACTCATTTTCCATCACCGCCTCTCATGAATGTTTAAATTGATGAAATTAATATATATATATATATATATTATATTAATTAAATATTTATAATTATATAAAATTAATATATCACATATTTTTTCAACCTTTCCATTCATTGAAAAATGACAATATCATTCATGCATACGTGTTGATTACTGCCTCACGGAGTGATGTGATTCATTTTTAATTATCTCATCACGTGTATGGTATATATAAGTGTATTTAAAGGAATAATATGGTATTTATTATATAATTAAAATTATATAAATATAAAATAACACTAACCTTATTTTCATAATGATCTTTTAAAAATGAAAATGTTAGTCATGCGTATGTACGACCCACCGTCTCCATGATTCTAACACTTTTAATTTTTCATAACAAAATTTCATGATTGGTTTTAAATGTATAATTAATTTGTAAAATAATAATTATTTCTTGATTATTATTTTGGATATAATTTAATAATGACCACTTTGACCCTAGTCTACCTACCAAAGTCATTTTGGACATATGACTTGAATATCGTTAAAATGTCCAATGTGAAGTTAATTGATAAATTAATTGATCTTAACATGGAAATAAATGAATAATAAAATTGAAAAAGGTTATTAAGAAGGTAAATAATTAACATAATTTTATTATTCTTGAATATAGAGAATGTACATGAAGATTCAAAAATGAGTTAAGAGACACTTTACTTTAAAGAAATCATTTTAAATGTTTTAAAGGTTTATTTTCTAAATTCTTTTCTTCTATGTATATATTATTAAAATTATTTTATTTATGTATTTATGTGAAAATAAATTAATTATAAAGGAAATTATTTTTCACTTCTTAAATTCTTTAAAAGGTTTTAAAAATCAACATTTTTGTATATTTTTATAAAATGTTTTGACAAAAAGACAAAGGGAATGTTATATTTTAACATATACAATGTAAACGGTTTTTTCCACCTCCATAAAAATTATATGATGTTTGGATTACTTTAAAATATTTACTTTTTTATTCAAATAAAAAACCTCTTTTACTTTTTTGAGTATTTTCAAAGAGGTTTTTAAATGGAATGGGTATTTCAATATCTAAAGATGTTTTCTTGTGGGTGAAAAATCTTTTTATAAGTGTAATGTTAAAAATTACAATATTTTATGTGTTATGATTATGTTATAGTTATTTGGAATTATTTATAATGATGGGTAGTTCTATTATAACTAAGAATGGGTGGTTATATTATAAACCAAGGATGGGTGGGTACATGATAGCTCTTTGATGCATTGGGTAAGAATTATGTTAGAAGTTGACAGTATTGGTTATTCTACTTATAAGAGTTATTTTAAGAGTGATATGAAAATTATTTACCAAGATACCTATATTAATTGTCTATTATTTCCTATTATTTTTCATGGAAATTGTTTTATTTCAAAATTTAAGGTAATGATATTTTGTTTTAATGGAATTATTATATGATTTTAGATAAAAAGGTACATTTTAGAGAAATTTTTTCTCATGGGATGTCATGTTTTATAAAAAATACCCATGATTATGATTTTTCCTTTATGTTTCCTTATAAAGTGTTTTATAAAAAACTTTTGGTATTAATATAGATCTCATGAGTGAGTAAATGATTATCTGATCTCAAAGTTTATTATGTCAAATGAAAACTCTCTTTTATAATCTCATGGTTTTAAAATGACTAATGGGTTTATTTATTTGTTTTTATATGTCCATTACTGATATTTTTGTGGTCATACCACGTTTAAATTTTTTTCATAGGGTTTTAAGGATTATTATATGCAAGTATGAAGTCAAGATGAAAATTGTGAAAATATGTTTTGAAAAGAAAATTTGTTATATCATAAAAGTTTTATTTTGCAGGAAGAATAGATACTAAGTGGAAGTGTCCAATTTGTGATGTAATATTTTTTTTTAAATCTGATGTACTAATTCTATAAACCTTTTTACAATAATTATCCTCAAATGTAATAGAATTAATTATTGACTAACTCAAGAATATGTAAATTTTAAGGTCGGGTCCTTATAATTGGTATTTGAGGAAAGGTTTAGAAACTTTTATATGTTGGGATAATTTTAGTAGAATACCATTGAAATATTATAATTTATGGATAATTTGAAATTATATATCATTTGAATATTACCATGTTTCTTTGTCTAATATATTTATATTCAGAATAGTTTTCTATAGAGGAAATATGAAAGTTAAAGTAGAGAGTTGTGAAGAGGAAAATATCCTTCCAAATATGAATCCTGGAATGTTTGGAATTGGAACTGATAAATTTTTTGAAGTGATGTAATAGTTAACATAGGATATAAATGGTGGAAGTGTCTATGTTATAGAGAAACTAGATTTAATATAGAGTTACATGTCGATAGTTGAACATTTAATGAAACTACACCCTTCAGCTTTTAATGGAACTTCAGATCCAGTGGTAGCCAAAGGATGGATCAATGATTTGGAAAACATATTTTAAGTCATGGGATGTTCAAAACATTAAAATATTAATATTTATATCTCTCATTTTGAAGGTAAAGATAATAGATGGTATTTTTAAAAAAATACTAAATATAAAGGCGATCTTGATGCCATGGAATGAGATACATTTAAGAATATTTTCCTTGAGAAATATTTCCCTAATATTTTTTATCTTAGAATGAATAAATAATTCTTATAATTTAGGTAAAAATATAGATATTTAGTATCCATATATGAAACAAATTTTTTAATATTGACTTGGTATATACTAGATTCTATTTAAGACCTTGATAGTAAAATTACTATATTTTAATTAGGATTGAAACCAAGTTTACATAGTGCTTTAGAAACCCAAGAAATTAAAAGTTATGAGAAAGTTTTTCAATGTGATAAGAAATTTGAGATGGAGTTTGCTAACACTTATGTTACTTGAGATGAAAAAAGTAATAAACAATCCAGATGGATGGAAATGGGGGGAAAATCCATCAAATAAATCTAAAGGAATGAAAGTAAATATTTTAGTTTGTTATAGGTATAGTAAAAAAACCCTGGGGAATATCTTATGAAATATGGGAAATGCTTATGATGTGGTAATTTTTGGAACATGGCTTGAGATTACAAAGAAAAGGATCTTAGTAGTGGTAATACCAATTCTAATAAGTATTCAGTGAGATGTTTTAACTGAAATTAGTTGAGTAATTATGATAATGTGAATCCGAAAATTAGTTACCAAGGGTGGAAATAACCAAGATTGAAACAAAAAAGGGGTGGGGAAATCATTTTTTATAACTATGATTGATGTTGTTATATATAATGAAGTGGTGATAAGTATGTGTTTTGTTTATTAAAAATATTACAATGCCTTATTCGAGTTTTGGATCTTTGTATTCCTTTAATTCTGAGAGATTTTCATGTAAAATGGGAATATCACGCCATGAAAAGAAGATAATTTTTTGGTAAAAACCTTGGGTGAAAATATTAAAGAAACCAAGATTTATAGAAATATTCCTATTGTTATTAGTGGGATGTTCTAACCTGTAAATTTTGTTAAACTACCCATAATAGAGTTTGATATTATTTTGGGTATGGATTAAATTTCAGTTTATCACGCTAATATAGATTGCAAAGATAAGAAAGTTTTATTCTATGATTTCATATCTTTTATAACCTACTAAGAAGTTTAAAAATTGATTAAATGTGGTAGTTAAAGTTACTTAGATCATGTTTCTAAAAAGAAATAAATTGTTTAGATTAGTGATATCCTAATAGTGAATAAATTTATGGATTTATTTCTTGATGATTTTCCTAGTGTTATTCCCAATCGGGTGGTTGAATTTACTATTGGATTAGTGCTTGATGCCAAGCCTATATTGAAACCCCCTTATTGAATGGATTAAGTAGAAATTTTATAATTGAAAAATAGTTGCAAGATTTTTAAGATAAAAGTTTCATTTGTCCCATCACTTCACCATGGGGTTATCCATTTTTATTCATTAAAAATAAATATTGTGCAATGATATTTCTCATTGATTGTAGATCCTTGATTAACATAAATGTTAAAAAAAGTATATTTTTTCTCATATTAATGATTTATTTGATCATCTCTAGGGAGAAAAATATTTTTTTAATGATTGATCTCAAGTCAAGGTATCATTAGTTGAAGTTAAAGGAGGAATATATTCTAAAGACCATATTTTAGACGAGATATGGGAATTATGAGTTTGTAGTTATTCCCTTTTTATTTTATAATGCACCAGTTATTTTCATGAATCTTATGGATAGATTTTCCATGAATATTTAGACAAGTTTTTGGATGTGTTTTTTAATGATATATTGGTATATTCTAAAATTAACGAGGATCATGAAAGTCACCTAAGGATTGTTTTTAAATCCTTAAAAGAAAATAAACTATATTGAAAATTTAGTAAGTGTGAATTTTGGATACAATAAATTTCTTTCCTTGAGAATATTGTTTCTAAATATGTCATAACTATTAAACCTATTAAAACTAGATTCATTGATGAATGGAAAAGACCTAAAAATTTCATAGAGATTCATAGTTTTCTTAGATTAGTAGGTTACTACTGCAGTTTTATTAAAAACTTTTCTTGGTTATCTAGCCCACAAACTAAGTTAACTCAAAAAGGAGTTAAATTAATCTAGAAAAAATAATGTGATGATTGTTTTTAGGATCTACAAAGAAGATTTGTAAATACCATAGTTTTGGTCCTTACATATAGAAATGGTGAATTTTTCATCTACAATGATTCTTCATTAAAGAGAATTAGTTATGTTCTAATTTAGAATAATCAGGTAATTATTTATGCTTCAAGTCAACTAAAAAATATAGAGTTAAATTATCCTACACATGATATGGAATTATATATTTTAGTTTTTTACTTAAAAATTTGGATATATCATTTATATAGAGTAAAGTTTGAAATATATACTGATCATAAAAGTTTGAAGTATACATTCACTCAAAAATATTTGAAAATGAGGAAAAGAAGATGAATAAAACTGATTAAGGATTATGACTGCATGATTTATTACCATAAAGAAAAATAAAACAAAGTATCTGATGCATTGATTCAAAAAAACAATGCTACATTAACCATGTTATGTTTGGAACATTAAATTTTGATTAATGATTTGATTAAGTTTGTCCTAGAAATTGTGCATGAAAAAAAATCCTCTATTTTTTAGGTGTCAGTACAATCATCTCTATTAAAAATAATTAAAAAAGATAAAAAGTAAGATTGTGTTTTATAGGAAAATATAGAATCTATTAAGAAGGGTAAGTTTCTAGAGTTTAATGTTGATGAAGAAGGTGTTATTAGATTTGAAAAAAGATTATGTGTTCCTTGTGATTCTCATTTTAATAGATAATAGTTGAGTAAATTTCATAGTTCCCCATTTTATATTCATCATAGTATCACTAAGGTGTATAAAGACATTAAATAATATTACCGATGGGATGGAATGAAAATAAATATTGTTGAATTTAACATAAAATGTTTGAATTGTCAATTGGTTAAGGAAAAATGAAAATTATTGAAGGGGATGCTTCATCCTTTTCTAGTTCCAAAGTGAAAATGGTAAAATATATCCATGGATTTCATGATAGGATTACCAAAGTCATCTCAAGAAAATAATGAAATTTGGGTTATTTTTGACCGGCTAACTAAATCTACACATTTTATTTCCATTTAAGATACTATGTATTTAGATAAACTTTCTCAACTATATATCAAGGACATAGTTGGGTTATATGGATTTCCTCTCTCCATTGTATCTAACCATGATCCCAAGTTCACTTATAATTTTTGGAATGGTCTTCAGAAGTCATTGGGTACTAAATTAAATTTTAGTACAACTTTTCATCCTCAATATGATGGAGAATCCAAGTAAATGATTCAGACCTTGGAAGACACGCTTTATGTTTGTTCAACATATTACCAGGGAAGTTAGGATCAACATATTTCATTTTTTGAGTTTTCTTATAATAAAAATTTTCATTCTAATATTCAAATTAAATATTTTAATGCATTATATGAAAATTGATGTCAGACTCTAGATTTTTGGGATTAAGTAGGTGAATGAAAGTTTTTGGGACTGGTGTTGGTAGAGGAAATGATTAAGAAGGTAAATATGATTCAAAATCATACGAGGAAGACTCATAGAAAGTATAAAATCTATGGAGATAACTAGAGGAAAGATATTTCTTTGGAGGTTGGTGATCTTTTTTTCCTTCAATTATCTCCATGGAAAAGTGTTATGTATTTTGATAAGGGGAATCTAAGTTTGTGGTTCATTGAACAATATGAAATCTTGGACAAAGTTAGATCAAAAACCTACTGAGTGTAATTCCTTTGAGTTTATCCTAGTTATACTACATATTTCATGCTTTGATGTTAAGAAAATATTTACCAGATTCATCTTAGGTTTTGAGACCTAAAGTAGTTTAGTTGTAAGGGAACCTTTCTTTTGAGGAACAAATTATTCAGATTCTTGATTATAAAGAGAAATTATTCAAGAATATGTTAATTCATAAAGTTAATTTTTTTTGGAAAATCCATATGGTTGAAGAAGAAACATGGGAATCTGAAAATTATATGAGTGAAAGATACCCCCCCTTGTTTAATAAGTGAATAAAATTATGGGGGCATAATTTCCAAAAATGGAGAATAATTTAACAACCTTGGTAAGGTAAAGATAAACTATTTCCATGTCTTGTTAATATTAATTAATTATATTCTATAGAGTTATAATTATTATGATAATATTACACAAATTCTCATCCAAAAATGAAAAAGATTTATTTCTAACCAAATCGGGGTTTCATTCATTATATGGTTCTTTTTTAAATTATAATTTTAAAATTATTGAATTTTAATTTTAAAAAATATATTCATTTTTAAATCCACCATTTCAACATTATCTTAGGATTATATTTTTAGAATTTTCTAAAAAGTTTAATTTTTCAATGAATAGTGAAAAATACTGATTTTTATTGAAAATTGTATTTTGTTTTAAATTATTTACAAATTCATATTATATTTTGGATTATATTTAAAATTTAATTAGTTATGTTTGATTAAAAATAATCCAATTAAATTATTTTGAATGAATTTTATGCTTGAATTTGGTATAAGAACATTTTTACACTTAAAAAGGCATTTATCTGAAAAACTGCTTTTCGTCGCATTTTGTGGGTTGAATTTTAAATTAAATTATGCCACTTATGTGAATTAAATCTTGAAAAATAGATCCAATATTTATAATCAGGAGGTCCAAATTTGTAAAAATTGGTTCCTTTTATTTTTTTTTCACTATGAATAGTAATATTAGTAAATGTTTATCTCCTCGATAAGGGTAAATTGGGCAATTAAGGTTAAAGATAATACAATAAGAACTAAAAAATAATCCTAAAACTTGAATTTATCCTATTTTATGATTGTATTTCGGCCATTTCCATCTAATTTTAAAAAAATTGGTGACTTTCTACCATATTTCATTGATTTTGACCTTTATAATATTTAATTAAAAGACAATGTAAAAAATGTCACTTTCTTGATTTTAATATTTGTAATATTTTATGATAGGGATAAAAAAACTTATATTTAGTTATAAATATTAAATTGAAATATAAATTATTTTTTTATTGTTTATTTTTTAAAATTTTATTATTGAAATAATTAACTTAAATATTCACGCAACACTGACATAATATTTATTCAATCAATAGATAAATAAAATAAATTATTTTAAAAATATTAAAAGTAATTTAATTTGAATGATTTATTACATTACATTAATTTTTTATATTAATATAAAATTTTAAATATTTTTAATGGATTTTATTGTAATTCCTTGGCTGTAATTTTGTTTTTAAAGTCAAATTAAATTAATAGTTCCAAAAATGACATTAATGATATTTTATAATAAATAATATTTTATTAAATGATTTAAAGATTCTAAAAACCCTATATTATACAAATGTTTTATTATATGGTTTAATATATCAACCATGGTCTATTTATTGTCCAATTATCCTTTTATAGTAACCATCTTGACCCTTAAAGAGTAAAAAAACTTTGTTATGATGGTAATTGTCAAAAGGGTTAACGTTGGGTTAAAACAAATAGATAAGGGTAAAAAAATAATATAAAATTGTCCAAATTTTATTTTATTGGATTTTTTTGATCTATAATCACCCTATATTCAAATTATTTTACTTTGAAGTATTTTTTCTATGAAAATTAATTTATATTAATTTAATATTTTAATTAATTCCAAGAGTGTACCTCCCCTCACTTATAAAAGGGAACATCCTCTCCTAGTCTGTTCACAATTAAAAATCATTTTTTTAAAAAAAATACCTAAAAAAATATGTTACTTACATCCCTAATTATGTCCTAGAGGCCTTGTTTTGATCAAAAATCCATCCTAGGAATTATTTTGGTGTAAACCATAAGAGGTTGTCTAAAGAAAAGGTATAGTTCTTAACCAATCATTTTTATTTTATTTCTTATTATATCTCCTTCAAAACTTCTTCATATATGATGAAAAAATAAAAAATTATCTTCCATCTAACAATATATCTTTATGTTAAATTCATGACTTACATCTATCTTCTCTTCCATCAAATGAGAAACAAAACCATCATTTATGTGTATGGAGGACTACCGCCTCACGAATCGATGTAATTCATTTTTTATTACTACCTATCATGTATATTTATGATGATGGATTTAATGTATATATATTATATTAATTAAATATTTATCATTATATAAAATTAATATATCATATATTTTATTACCTTTCTAATCATTGAAAAATGACAACGTTGTTCGTGTGTATGTGTGCATTACCTCCTCCATGAAGCAATATGGTATGTTTTTCATTACTGAATCATGTAGATGATATATATAAGTATATTTAAAGAAATAATATGGTATTTATGTTTCAATTATCATTACATAAAGATAAAAATAATACTTACCCTCTTTTCATAGCGATCGTTGAAAATGGAAACGCTACTCTTGCATACGTATGACCTACCATATACATGATTATAACATAGTTTATTTTTCATAATCAAATGATATGTTTTTTAAAAGAATAATTGATTTATAAAATGATAATTATTTCCTTAATATTATTCTAAGGATGATGGAATCATGAAATATTTGACCATAGTCTTCCTACTAAAGTCATTTTGGACATATGAGTCATATATCATCAAAACATCTGATGTAAAGTTAATTGATTATAACATATAAATAAAATGAACAATAAACTTGAAAATTATCATTAATAAATTAAATAATTAATATAATTTTATTATTTTGGAATATTGAGAATGTGCATTATTAGTCAGACTCAAGGTAAGTGACACTTTATTTTAACAACCTCATTTTAAATGTTTTAAAGGTTTAGTTTTTATATACTTTTCTTCAATGTCCGTATTGTTAAAATTATTTTATTGATGTATTTATATAGAAATAAATTAATTATAATTTAAATTTTATGTGGCTTTTGACATTATTTCAAATTATTTCAAAAAGAATATTTCTACATATTTTATATGAAATGTTTTGTCAAAAGGAAAAAAGAAATGTTTCATTTTAACATATATTGTGTGAACGATTTTTTCCCACCATTTTATGTTTTGATTTCTTCAAAGAAAAACCATATTTTAATTTTCTCTGAGAATTTTCAAAAAGGATTTTAAATTTAATATGTGTTTCAATAACTGGAAATGTTTTTTATGGGTGAAAACAATATTTTTATGAGTACGGTGTTGAAAATTACAAGCTTTTATGTGTTATGATTTTTTTTATGGTTATTTTGAATTGTTTATGATGATAGGTGGTTTTTTATAAACCAATGATGGGTGTATCTGTTATAAACCAAGTATGGGTGGGTTCATGATAGCACTCAAATTTATTGAGTAAGAATTATGTTGAAAGTTGACCATATTGGTTATTCTACTTATAAGAGTGATTGTAAGAGTGATATATAAATAATTTCCCAAGATATCTAGATGGATTTTATATGATTTCTTAGGTTTTTTCATAGAAATTGTTTGTTTTAAAAAGGTAAGGTAATGATATTTTGTTATAAAGAAATTATTATGACCTTTTTGGGTAAAAAGGTATATTTTTAAGAATTGTTTTTCATGGGTTTTCATGTTTTCTAAGAAACCCTCAAAATTATGAATTTGTCTATATGTTTTCTTATAAAGTGTTTTATAAATAACTTTGGGTAGTAAAGTTGATTTAATGAGTAAGTAAATGATTATTTTAGATAAAAGTTTATTACATTAAAGGAAATCTATCTTTTGTGATCTCATAGTTTTAAAATGACTAATGGGGTTTTTTCATTCTTTTTATATGTACCTTACTAAGATTTTTGTGCTCATCCCATGTTTTAATTTTTTTTTCATAGGGTTTTAAGGAATATTATGGATAAGGATTAAGTCAATATGAAAATTTTAATGATATGTCATGAAAAAAAACTTGTTATATCATAAAAGTTTTGTTTTTTAGAAAAAATGGATACTAAATGGAACTATCCAATTTGTAATGTAATATTTATTTTTGTTAGGGTTATGGATTAATTCTATAAAACTCTAAACTATAAATATCCTCAAATGTAAGAGAATAAAATATTGAAAATGATCAGGATTATGTAATGTTTAAGGTAGGGTCCTTATAACAACTATAACATCCCCAAACCCACTCTCCTATATCTAGTTCTAAAAATGAAATCTTTACTTTTATGGATTTGATATCAATAAACATGACCCAATTTCAACCATCCAAATATTTCAACATCAAAAGGAAATATTGGATCACTTACATACGCAATAAACATTTATGTTTTGACTTTTAGAGAATTAGATCATAGCTCTTACATAATAGAACCATATATTACAGAGAATAAACTTCTAATTAGTATCAATTTTCCCACAATATAAAACTTTTAAAATGAAACACATTTTATTTTCATGAAAAATCATCAAAACTTTTAACTTGACTTCTTTATTGTTATTTCTCATCCTTAAAACCTGTGAAAAATATTTAAAAATATGGGATGAGAAAAAAAATCTCATTAAGGGACATAAAAGAAATATATACATTTTTTAGTGAAAAGAATCAAAATCCATAATTTTTTTATCTTTATCAGAATATTCTTGTAGAATATTAAATAAATCACATCAGCATAAAAAATACACACTTTTTGTTCATGGAAAACCTTTGAAAACCATAAAAAGAAATTATAAATCCTTTTAGAAAACTTAGAGCATAGTATTCATAACCCATTTTCGAATCATGTCAGAAATAACTAGTGCCTAGTTAAATGCATAGGATAAACCACCTTGGTTGACTCCATACTTATTTCTTTTGGAGACAAGAAATATTATCCAATGCATTGGAGAGCTATAATGGGGTCCACTAATTGTATAATCTATATCAGGCTCACCCACCATCATCTATAATTATCAAGTACCACATAATGATTAATTTTTTTTATTCTTGTATATTTTTATTATAAAACCCTTGAAAAAACTCTTTTTAACCCATAATCAAAACACTTTCCATTTCACATAAAAATGGGAAGAAATGCCCCTTTCTCTTGAAAACTATTTAAAATGAAAAATTACCAAAATATTTTGGAAATGATTTCAATTGAAAATAAACTTATAAACTAGTAAAGGAAGATTAAAATCATTGAGTGATCATGATAGTAGGAAATTCCATTCATGTCATATATGTTAAAGAAAAAATTCATTTTACACCTTAGTAAAGAAATTCAAAATGTTCCATATAAAGTATGTAAGAAGATTAATTTTGAAAGCATTTGTAATAAATTACATTATGATATAAATTATCTTTTATAATTAATTTATGTCCATATAAATGCATTAATAAAATAATTTTATGAATATGGACATGGAAAGAAAAGATTCATAAAATAAATCTTGAAAACATTTTAAATGTGCTTTTTAGTTAATGTTTCCCTTACCTCGAGTCCGGCTCATCACATAAATTATTTATATTCTTGAATAAAAAAATTATGATAACTATTTAATTTCTTAATAAACTTTTATAGTTTTACTATTCCTTTTATTTTATTTATAACAATGTTACATTCAATTACTTAATCATTTACATTAATGCCAGATGTTTTGATGAAATTCGACTCATATGCCCAAAACGACTTTGGTAGGTTGACTATGGTAAAATAGGTCATTATTAAATTATATCAAAAATAATATTCATGTCGTAATTATCATTTTTATACATAAATTATACTTTTAAAATCTACCATGAAATATGGTTATGAAAAATAAACTACACTATAATCATGGAGATAGTAGGAAGTACATTCACATGAGTAATATTTTAATTTTTCAATGATCATGATAGAAATAATATAATAATTATTTTTTATTTTCATAATGGTAATTATATCATAAATACCATATTATTTATTTAAATACACTTATATATACCATCTATGTGATGTTCTGATGAAAAAAGAATCACATCACTTCACGAAGTTGGTTATCCACACGTACACACGAACGATGCTATCATTTTTAAATGAATGAAAGATAAGAAAATATATGATATATTAATTTTCCATAATGATAAATATTTTATGAATATTATATATATAAATTAAAGACATCATTATAACTATCCATGGGATGCAATGATAGAAAATGAATTACACCAGTTTGCGAGGTGGTAGTCTGTCATACACATGAATGATCGTTTCACTTCCCATTTGATAGAAGAAGAGATGAATATAGGTTATTGAATTAATATAAAAAATATAAATATATAGAAGATAATTTTTTTTATTATTTCATCATTTTAAAGAATATTTTAGGGATATATAATAAGAAATAAAACTCAAATATTCAGTTAAAGGATATTCCTCTTTTTCAGACAACCATATTTCCTCAAACCATTTTTTTTGTATTTTCTAAAAAGCCACTTTAAGGATGAGTGGGAACCGTACATACATTAAAACAAAAACCGCAGACCACATTTACCAAAATTCAAAAACCATCCACAGAAAACAATATTTGATTTACACCTTAATCTCTCTGAGGATGGTATTATTATCAAAATAAGACTTATATAATGTTATTAGGGATGTTATAAAGGGATTTGGGTATTTATTTTATGAACTAGAGTGCTCAAAAGTGAGGGGACATATGCTTTTGGAATTACTTAAGGTATCAAATTAATATAAATTATTTTTTCATGGAATAATGGATCCAAATTGATATATTTATAATATAGGATGATTATGGGTATAAATAATTTTACAAAATATTTTTTTAAAAGTTTAGATTATGTTTTTACCCTTATGTCTTTTTTAACCCCTGTTAACCCTTTTGATAATTATAGTGATATCAATATTTTTTACTCTTTAGGGGTTAAAAAAGTTACAATAAAAGGAAAAATGAACTATAAATGGACCAAGGTTGATATTCAAAAACATATCCCATTTACTTAGTTTAAGGTAATATTTTTAGGAATTTTAATTCATTTAATAAAATATTATTTATTATAAAATATCATTAATTTAAGTTTTGGAAATACATGAAATATTGTAATATAATATGTATCTTACTCATGTAAAATAGTTCCAAAATGATCTGAATTCATATATAAGGAGAATATGGTCTTAATATAATCTTATAATCAAATTTTTATAGGTTTTGATATCATTTTAATCCTTATCTTTTGGTTTAACCACTTGGTTAACTAATTTTAACCTTAACCATGGTAATGAGGTTTTCAATATTAAAGGGTTATAATTTTACTTATAAGGTGAAAATTGGTACATAAATTTAAAAGGGATTAAATTTTCAACCATTTCACCTTATATTTTTCATCTTAAAACTTTTTTATAAATTTTAAATAATTTAATAACATATTATTAAACATAAAATATCATTAATATCATTTTTGACACTATTGATTTAATTTGACTATAAAAACAACATGTTGGAAATGTAATTTGAATATAATACATTAATAAATCCCTAATATGTTATATATATATATATAAAATTCATGTTACACTATAAGTTACCCAAAAAATATTACTTTTAGTGTTTTTAACAATATTTACTTGATTTTTCTATTACTCACACAAGCATTGTGTCAGTGTTTCGTAAGCATTTAAGGTAATTATTTCATCACTAAAAATTAAAAATAAATTAACATGATAAAAAAACCATTTATTTAAAAAAAATTATAACATAACATAAGTTTATTTTATACCTGTCACAAAATTTTATAGATATTAAAAGTAAGAGGTAACATTTTTGACTTTATATTTACTTAAAATAATATATGATTAATTTTCAAATAAATATGGATAAAATAGAAATAAAATTTAATATTAGATGAGTATTATCTATCCCCACTCATAAAAATATTATAGTCAAGTTTTAGGGTTATTTTTATCCCTTATCATATTATTTTTAACCTTGATTACTTGATTTACACATACTGAGGTGAGAAATATTTATTGTGGTTACTATTCTTAATTAACACCAATAAAAGGGATCTATTTACAAAAATTAGACCTAATAATTTAAAATATTGAATAAAATTTTCAGGATTGAATTTATAGAGGTGGAATAAATTAATAAATGATTAAAATGCAAAAAAATGATTTTTTTAGAAAAATGTATTATTAATCCCAAAAATGAACTTATACCAAAATAAGGTATAATGATTATTGATATACAATTAATTATATTATTTATAATTAAATAATAATTATGTTACTTTATTATCAAATTTAAAGTATAAAGTGAATTTTTAATGAAAATAAATGACTGTTTTACAAAAATTGGTACTTTTCACTATTTACTGAAAAATTAATCTTTCTAGAAAAATCCCAAAATTTCATCCTCATCTAATTTTGATATATTTTTTTAAAAAATAATATAATTTTAATCAAATAAAATTTATAAAATTACTAGAAATTAATTATTATATTTTCTCATAAAAATTAATAAAAATCAATTTTAAAGAAAACATATTTTTGAAGCATAAATTAAATTTATAGAAAATTAAGTGAATATTTACTAATAATCAATCAATAAATTTGTTTTTGAGTATGAAATTTATAAATTTTTCATAATGTGGTTAATATTATTCATACTCTTCAATTCAATGGCTAGGTTATAACTGTAACTTTTAAATAGTAACATATCATGGTTTGTTTAAGCTCAGTGTTGCGTGTTTTATACACTATCAAACATAGTGACTTTTTAAAATCTTGAGATATTACAGAAATGGTAAGTAGAAATTTAAAACCCATGAATAACCATATGAGAATAAATTTATGGGTTTTATAGATAATAAAATATAATTTCTCTAGATAGAAGTTCAATCATACACAATCTTGATTTCAAAATGATATTGATGAAGAAATCCTTATGGATTTGATAAAATTTGAATCAAAATACCTTGAAAGATAAAAAATTCCCTATATTTTTATATAAATTTAATTTCATAAAATTTATGAAAAAATATATGCACGGGGTATTATATACACAAAATAATAATAATATAGGTGGTGAATATGGAAGATGTCTCAATGGAAATATAATTGAGATGAGAAACCCTTACCTTTACTCTAAATTTCTATGAAAGAAATTTAAAATTATATATAATAAAAAAATCAGATTACAAACTTATTTAGGAACATTATTAATATCTACTACCTTTTATATAATTCAATTATAATCATTCATTACTCATATATTAGTTATTTATAGTTTATTTTCATCATTAAATGTTAGTGATTTTGATTGCTTCGTACAAGTTTCATAATGGAGATGTTGGTCCTCATTCTTTGATACCAATCTCAAAATTCAAAGATATTAAAGGTAGTTTAATCCTTGTGTTCCAATTATTTTTTCATCTCTGTTCCAATTTAATGGAAATTATGGGTATGTTTTATCAGAATGAAATCCATGATGAACATTGTTTAGTTAATTTATCAATAACAATAAGTTAATTTATATTGACCATTCATTTTTATTTCATACTCCTAAAATCAAATTCATAAAATATATTAATACTTAATATCATATATTACTATTATTAATTTATTTATACTTATTCATAGTGAAAAATTGTGATGTTGGTACAACATCATTCATACAGATGGTTGAACCGAACCAAACAAGAACATGTTATACATGTGAATGAATAAGATTTTAGAGTTATATAATAGTAATATAATTTTTTGAGAAGAATAATGATGTTAATATTAAATAATAATAGTGTATTATGAGATTTATAATTAGTTTATATGAGAGTGTAATTGCAAATTTAATAGAATAACTTAGATACTTACTTGATGAATTCACTCCTTCTCGACCTGGGTTCCTTCGGAATGAAGGATTTAGACTTCTTTCATAGAGCCAATAGCTACCCAAAATCTTATAAGTATTTAGGATTTATAAAATAGGCTTGTATTTAAGTTATTTTTTACATAATATATGTTAGGATCAAGCTAATAAGGATGATTATCATATTCAGGTATTGTCTTTTGTTTTCAAGGAAGTTTAGGAAGAAAAGAAATCTCCTCACTTTGCTTTTTTTTGGTGAAAATGGGACTCACAATACATAAAAGGCCCATTAGATTAAGGAGAATCTTGCTATAATAAAATAATCATCAAACTCACCCTGAGTTTAGAATGAAAGGTTTGATCATAATGGGGGAGAATTAGAGTCTTCATGACTTCGATTAAAATATGACGATGCTTTGATAATTTTTAATTCACAAATGTCATAAGAATTTTATAAAACTTGTTATATAATATTGATGAAAGAAAGGGGAATAAAAGGTGTTTTCAATCATATTCAGGCTAATTTTATTTTGGCTGAGTAGGAAACAAATATATTTCTAGAGGAATGGGAAGTTACAATACTTTCCTTGGTAAGTCAGATGATGCTAAAGAAAATATTCACTGTAATAAAAGTCTTGAAGGAAGTCATGATACTTCCTGAAAGTTTGAAGAAGAATTAATTTTGAAAATCTAAAGATTTTCAGTCTCAATATCATCGTAATGAATTTATCAGACAAATATTTATTTAAAGGATGATGAGGTTGATTGTAAAAAAGGTCCTGGTTTCAAATCAGACCAGAAGTTAAAAGATTTAAATCCTTGAAGAAAAAAGTTTATGAGCTTCATTTTAAGAAAAGAAATAAGCCACTGATATCATTCCATCATATTCAGTATGTCATTGTATTCATTAGAGGAAAAAATTTTAGTGTTGAAAGTTTATTGTTATTTTATTCAGAAGAGAAAGAAGAAATATGAATTGTTTTCAAGTTCTTTCAGCAGTTGGGTCAAGATTCATCATATTTAAGTTTATGTCGATTCAACTTTTTAATGAAAATAAGAAGTTTAAGTGTTTTAATAAGTTTTAAAGAATATGATGTCCTCATGATAATGAATAAATCAGAATAAGAGTTGGTTTTGAGAATCATAAAAAAAACTTATATTTCCCTTCATACATTTGGTGTAGAGCAATGTAATGAGGAAACTATTGTTTTACATTTTTCTTTATCCTAATGAGGTAGATCATAATGACAATTGGAGTGGATAATTGAAATTGGACTGATATTTGTAAATAATTTATGAAGTAGATCTGAAGTTTTGAGAATATTTGAGAAGGTTTAAGAAGAAATAGAAAAAGTTTAGAAGCATTTAAGAAGTCATAAATACATCTGTAATTCTAGGGAAATTTAAATTTAGAGAAATTTGGTTAAGAAAGAAATGTTTTGAGAATCCTACCTAAAAAATATTTAGATCTCCTATATAAGGGAAAGTAATTTATACTTTATGACTAATGTACTATTCAAGAAAGGATGAAAGAAGGCAGAGCACTAAAAAATTATAAAGAGAAAAAGAGGTTTATAATTTTAAGAAGAAGTAGTTCAGATTTGTCTCAACTGTATTTAGATAGAGATATATATTTTTCGTATTGAGAAACCGGACTGGGAAAATCAGATTAGGATTTACAAAATTAGATATAAGTGGTTCATAATTTTCTCAACCATATTCTTACAGACATATATATTTTCTATATTGAGAAATCAGACTGAGTTTTATTAAAAAGTCCAGAATAAGTTTTTACAATATTCTAGGTAATAAAGTGAAGAAATGTTTTGAAAATAATATTTTTAAAAGTTGTTCAATAATAACCATAACATGTTTGTTACAAAAAAATTCTTATATCATTTCGTGCTACTTAAATCTCATGCACAGTTTCATTGATCATAGTGTTACACAAGTGTAAGGTAATATCCTACTCATTGTATTCCACACAAAAGGATCATTTTGCAGTCTATTTTGTGGTATTGGATCATTTCCAAACCATACCAAGGATGTAGCTACTCTTATTGAGTGGTGAACATTATAAATTATTGTGTTCCTATGGATTTGTGTTTGAATTGTTTTCAATAGGGAAATAAATCTTTAATAGGAGGCAAATACTGTTTCAAATCAAGGAAACATAAAAGAAAAAGATATCACTGACTCACCCCCTCTCTCTCAGTGATACAATTATCTTGATAGGGAAATTATAATTGGTATTAGAGTGAAGGTTCCCTTCGTTTATTCTTTATTGATTTTTTAGGATAATTTGATGGAGAATTTGAATTGTGTTAAGAGTAAAGGTATCCTAGTTTTTAATAGTAAGAACTATAATATCTAGAAAGATAGAATATTAACTTATCTTTTGTCTATTAGGTATGATCTTGAATCTACAACATATTTATTTACTCCTATTGATGAAAAATCCCCTCTTACATATATTGATAAGAAGAATCTTGATAATGATGGAAGGGTAAAGAATTATTTACTATAATAACTTTTTGAAAATGAATTTATAAGGGTGAAGGGTGTTTCCATATCCAAATATATATGACAAAAGTCAAAAAACATATATTAAGGTAATACAAAAGTGAATAAGGAAAAATTAAAATTTTGGAGGCTAAAGTATGAAGATTTGAAAATAGGTGAGTATGAATATGTTGGGGACTTATTTACTAGGGTAAATAACATTTTTAGCACTATAAGATGTCTTGGTTAAAGGTTGGAGGATTCTACAGTTTTTGAAAATATATTAAGAATCCGTCCCAACAAGTTTGATGCTAAAGTTTCTTTAGTGGAAGATAAAGATCCCAGAACATTATATCTAGACGATTTTTATAGAACTCTCATCACTTATGAAATGAGAAGGGAGAAAACTATGAAAAGAAAGACACAAGTTGATAGATAAATGTATTTCAAGGCTGCCAATAAGGATAATTCAAAGAAGATTCTTATTAAATAATAAGCTGGTGATCATGATTATGAAAAGGAGGTATGTAGAAATCCTGATGATATTTTATCCTTGTTTTCTAAAAACATAATAAGAGGTACAAGTAAATATAAAGGGAAAATTCCCTTGAAATGATTTGAATGTGGATATGTTATTAAATTTATAGCTAATTATCCTCGAATAAATAAACAAGAGGATAATGATGAAGGATAAAGAAGGTCAACAAGAGTGTGGAAGAAACATGGTGATAAGGGTAAATCTTTTTCTAGAGGAAAAGATAAAAAGTTCTTCAAATACAAAAGAAGATGTTTCTTATCTAAATATTAAGAAGAATAATACAATTATGGTGAATTTGAAAAATAATATCAGTATGCTGGTGAGAATACTTTTATTACAATAGTGAATAATTAAGAGTTCATAGGTAGTAATTCTGAAGAAAAGGAAAATCAATTAGAATATCATCTAAAATAATAATTGAAAGAATTTCTGAGAAATATTGAAAAGAAAGAGAAATAAATAAGGAAGTTAAAAAAATGAAAGTTCTTAAAAAAATAATGTATTCCTATTGTTAAGAATATAGAATAGATTAATTATTTGAAAAAATCTCTTTAGGAAGAAAAGAATCATAATGAACATCTAAAAGTGAAGCTGAAGGAAAAAATAAGAAGAGTTGGAACTTATTCAACAAAAAATTTCTAAAGCTAAAAAAGGTAAAAGTTTCAAAAAATATCTCTCTGGAGTTGGTGAATGTTTTTGTAAGAAGTAACCGAAGGAGGATAAAAAAAGTTATCTTCAAAGGTTGAGAATAAAGCTAGTGATGTTTTTGAAAAGAAGAAAAATGAGAATGTTATAAACATGACCAAGATTAGCAAATCGGAGAATTCAGAAGTTTCTAAAAACCCTAAGTCCGAAAATGTTTCTTAACATTATGAATATATAAATATTTCTATTACTTATGGTTTTTATAAGGATTAATGGAAAAACAATCTGAAAAATAAGATTCTGATTTATAATAAAAATTTTGGTGGTCAAAAAAGTTCAAATAAGAAAGATAAGAATATTGGTAAGAAACATGTTCAAAACTATGGTTAGTATATAAGTTTTAGAGGAAAATATTCTTTCTATGGATACTTATGGTATTGTGGTGGATTTGGGCATGTGGTAAATATCTGTAAGTTCAACCAACAATATTACTAATATTCCACATATTATAGAAGTCAAAGTTTGAGGGGGAGTTAATCTCCTCAAAGGAATAAGTATGTGAAGGTTTTTTTTCAAGAAACTTGAGAAGGTTGGAGTAAAAGTTGAAAATAGGTTCTATCCCTTAGAAAATATTTTTGAAAGGTTTGAACAACCTATAAATATTTCAAAATAATGTCTTATTTTTTTACTGACAGATAAAAAGTTTGCTAACAATTCTCAAAAGCTGGATATTAAGAAAGAAAAATATATTATTGTAGAAACCACCTTGAAAACTACAAAAGGAGAAAAAACTTGGATTATTTATAGTGATTGTTGTTCTCATATGAAAGGATATTTAATGTTATTGAAGAATGTGAAATAATTTAAATAAGTAGTAGTGACATTTAGCAATGATGAATCCTTGAGAATCAAAGGTGTTGTATCGACCATCATTAGGAAAGAAAAGTTAAATTCTAAGAAAGTTTTATATGTTGATGGGCTGAAACACAACTTTATAAGTGTTTAAAAATTTTTTGATGAAGGAAACAATTAATTTTCAGAAGAGATGTTTTTTTTGTAAAAGGTGAGGAAGATGGAAATATAGTTACAAGAGGCCAATATACAAAAAGAAATTTATTTTAGGTTGGTGAAATAAAAAAATCTTGTTTCTTGGGTATGGTGGAAGAGAACCAGTTTTGGTAGAAATGGATGAGACACATGTGTCAAATTAATATGAGAAAGTTATCAAAGTGAGATAATTTCTGAGATATTCCTAATTTTCTAAGAAGAAGAGATTGGTGTTTCACTATTTTTCATAAGGGAAAAATTACAAACTCATTACATAAGAAAGTTTATATTTATTAAAAAACCCATAGAAATTATCTATTCTGATATTTGTGGGCTAATGAGAAAATAATATAAAATGGAGATAATTACTTAATCACTTTTATTGATGACTTCACTTTCATTACTTGTGTTATGTATATGAAATGTAAGTCAGATGATTTAAAAATGTTTGATAGTTTCAGGAGGAATGCTCAGAAGGAATGTGAGTATTCAGTGAAGAAGTTGAGAACTGATAATGGTGGTAAGTATAAGAATGAAAATTTAAAATTTATCTTGAGAAGCATGGAATTAATCATGAGTATAGTTCCCCATACACTTCTTAACAAAATGGGGTAGCTGAAAGGAAGAAGAGAAGTTTTTTGGAAATGGGGAAAACTATGTTACTTAAACATGGTCTTCCTCATTGCTATTGGATACAAGCTATGAGTACCACGTTATATATTCAAAACTAATGTTTCCATAGAAAAATTTCTTATATGACTCTATGTGAAATGTTTTATGATAAAACTTCGAGTTCGAAACACTTAAGAGTTTTTGGGAGTCCATGTATCATAAAGAAGAAAGTTGGAAATTTGGAAAGTTTGATAAAAAAGGTGAAGATGTATTTTTTTCTTAGTTATACTCCAAAAGTAAGAGGATACATATGTTTTAACAAAGAAACAAGAATAATTACTGTTCTATCAATGTGAAAGTTATTAAAAATGTTGAGAAGGATAAACATACTCATACTGATAAAGAAATTGATCAAGATAAGGAAAGTTTTGTGAATATTTATGATAAGGATGAGATTCCATTTGAGGATGGGTTATTTCAAGTATGTGATGCTCTCTAGGGTTTCTCTGTCCATACCTATCATCAAGATCCTATTCCTCCTGGCCATTCCGTTCTCGCAACATGCCCCCTCCTTCAAGGATCGGGTTTTAGTGGTCGAGATCTCGGAAGGGGAGCTTGCTGAAGCCTCTGTTACACATGAACTTTACTTGGTGGCTCATTTTGGCCGGGAAAAACCCTCGCTGGAGACCTTTAAGGCCTTTGTCGGCTCTTGGGGTCTTCTTCATCCATATGCTGTGTTGTCGCAATCCAGGTATTCTTTCTACATTCATTTGTGTGACAGGGAAGACTTCATCCGTTCTTGGGCTAGTAAGATTCGTCACTGCGGAGCTATCCGCTTCTTTCTGTAATGGTGGTCTTGGAACGTTCACTTCAGCAAGGACTCCTACATGGAGACAGTATGGATTTCACTTCTAGGAATTCCTTTACCACTTCTCATCCCGACCATCCTTCGTCACATCGATGATTCTGTGGGTTGTTTTCTTCGCGTAGATGAAGTGACTCTCCACCTCCAAGATGTGGGGTGCACTTGGATCTGCATTGAGATGGACCTCTCTCAGCCTTTTACTCCAAGGTTTCTTCTTAAGTCCAATGGTTTCAAATGGTGTAAGTGGATTCTTTACCAATCTATGCCCAGATTCTATGGTGCTTGCGGCATTCAAGGACATTCGGTCGAGATGTGAAGAAGGCGTAGAGGCAAATGGTTAGTGCCCAGCCCTGTCGCAGGCCAATTCTCAGAGCTCAGGGGGGACCTCAGTGCTTCCTCGTCCTCTCAGAGGGAAGGTCCAGAACCTTTGGTCTCGCCAGCGGCTTCGCCATCTCTGGGGAATGGTGTCGCCAGTTCTTCTACGACCGGTGTTTCAAATTTGATTCCAGACGTGCCACCCAAGGCTAGTGGGACCCATCCGCTGTCTACAGTGTTGAAGGGTGAAATGACTATTTTCCCCTACCGTGCATGCGTCCTAGCCTTCCTGTTATACCTATGACACACCTTTTTTGTGACTCTCTCTCCAAATCTCCAAGGTTCAGCGTTCTGGACTCCTGCAGTACTGTGGAAATCTCCAGCCCTATGTTTTCGGCCATTCCTCTTCTTCTCCTGACCTTGCCTCCTTCGTTGGATCCCAATTTTACGCGACCCATGGACATCATAAATCCCTTCTCGGGATAGGGTCCAAAACCCTCTTGTGCTTTGACTGAGGGTGGTCGCAAGGTTATCCTTGAGGCTCGTAGATCCCCTTCTAGAAAGATGCTACTCTCCCTACTCTTGGATGATGTCTCTCCTTGATATATCCCTCCACCTTCAAGAAGTACCAATAGTGTTGCTTCTTTGGAGGAGTTTTCGGAAGAACCGCTGTTGGAATCCCCCCCCCGGCGATTAGAGCCTCACTCCATCGATCCCCAAGTTTAGCTGGCTCCTCGTTGGGGGATGTCACTCGCTCCAAGTCAAAGGAGGCATCCTTCGTCAGGTTTCCTCATGTTTCAGATGTCGCTGGTTGAAAGTCCTCTACTAATTTTTAAAATTCACCCCACTTTGTATGGAATTAAAGAGGTATGGGGGACTTTGAAAAGAGCACTTTTGTTGCCTCAAAAGTTAAGCTCCACTCTATCTCGTTGGCGGCCATCCTTGAACTCAAACAACATGTTGGATATATGGCCTCTTTTGGAAAGTGGATGGGCTTTAGTCATCACATGCATGATTTTCTGGATAACTCCCACATCTGGATCTTTTGGAAACAAGAGGTTGAAGTGGAACTGGTGGAGAGATAAGCTCAGTACATCCACACTTGCGTCAAATTCAATGGCTTCGAGATACTCTTCATGTTTGTCTACGCTAGCTGTGATGTGGGGGAAAGGTTACATTTATGGAGTTAACTGATTGGTTTCCAAAATATTAGCAATCCATGGTTCATTGGAGGGGACTTTAACACCATGGCAGAAGTGTCAGAAAATAGAGGAGGGGTGGGGGGTTTCACAAGTTCCACGAGGGATTTCCAACACTTCATTGCCTCCTCAGGTCTCATGGACATGGGTTTCATGGGAAACCGCTACACCTGGTGCAACAACCGTAAAGGGAATCAGTGCATATGGAGAAGGCTTGATAGGTGTTTTGCAAACATTCAGGGGATTGACACCTTCGGTCATGCCTCAGTCTCCCACCTCACTAGGGCGCTGTCCGATCACAGCCCCTGTTGATCAAGCTCCTCAGGTCCCCTGAAAGGGAGAGACAATTCTTTTACACGTCCAATTGGCACAAGAGGGATGATTTTTTTGTAGATGATGGAGGATTCATGGAAGGCTTCTATTAATGGTAATTATTGGGACAAACTTTACCTCTAGCTCCACAGGATTAAAGGGTTCATCCTGGAGTGGCTGGAGAAAAACCCTATCACTAATATTCAGCTGGACGACCTCAAGGTAGATATTGATAAATTGGAAATCTCTATGTAGGAAGAATAGGATGATGACATGTTCACAGTGCTGTAAGATAGGCGATCCCTGTTGGTGGGAAGGATCCTGGAAACTGAAAAGGCTTATCGCACCCGGTCGAGGGCACTCTAGCTTAAAAAAGGGGATAAAAATACTTCCTATTTTCATGCTTGTTTGAAGGAGAAATGAATAAACACCTGAATCAAATTAAAGAAGGAGGACAAGTCTTTCATCATGGACATTGATTTTGTAGGGAACTTGGCCTTAGAACACTTCAATGTACTCCTCACTGACACGACCCCAGCTGAGGATGGAAGAAATTATGTGGATCATGGAGGGGTGAACTTTATCCAAGGCATGCATGTTCAGGTCAGGGATTCTAATAATGAGGCTTTAGTGGATATTCCTAAGGAAGAAGATATCAGGAAGGTCACATTCAGTTTAAACCAGGAAAGCGCCCCCGGTCCGGACAGTTTTCTAGGTTCCTTCTGCATTGTAGCGTGGGAAGTTGTCAAGACTCAGGTGACACATGCAGTTCAAGATTTATTCAGGGGGGTTCGCTGCCAATGGGTGTGTGTTCTTCTCACCTTGTTCTCATTACAAAATTTACATACCCCTCAAACCTCTCCCACTATTGGATTATTTGCCACTACAATTTTCTTACAAAATTCTGTCTAGTTTGCTATCAAGAAGGCTCGGTCACCTGATTTTAAGACTCGTGTCTGATGAGTAGCACAATTTATTGAAATGAAGAGGGATACAAGGGGAAATTGGTATTGAGAAGGAGATTGTGGGAGACATCAACAAGTGAACATAAGGTTCCAACATCATTATTCAAGCATATATGGACAAAGCTTACAACATGCTCAAATGGGACTTCATCATCCGTGTGATGAGGAAGATCAACTTTCAAGAATGGTTTTGTGACTTATGTTTAAGATGCTAATCATCACCTTGGATCTCAATTTCTCTCATGGGAAAGAGCTTTGGGTTTTTCAAGAGCATCAGAGGCGTGCGGAAGGGTGATCCCTTGTCTCTCTTTCTTTTCCTCTTGGCCCAAGAATCTCTCTCCAAGAACGTACACAAAATTCACGAGGAGGGAAGGATCCAACCCTTTGTTACCAAGTACGGGGAGAACATCATCTCCCATCCCTTGTTTTCCAATGAAATCTTAATTTTTCCCAATGGAAGATGAAGTTTGTTGAAGGAACTCAAGGGAATTTTGACAGCCTATGGGGAGGCTAGTGGGCAGCTTCTTAGAACTCTAAAGAGCAAGGTTTTCATCTCCAAAAAATGCTCGAGAGAGAGGTGCACTGCTATCCAGGACATCCTGGGAATCTCGAAAAGCCATCTGTCGATGATTTAATTGGGTGCCCTGATCACAAATGGGAGAATTAAGAAGAAATTCTTTGATGATATCATAAATCGAATCATGGGGAGGACATGCAACTAGAAGAACAAGTTCCTCTCATTTAGAGGTATGGTTACCCTCATTAACAGCGTCCTTACTTTGATCCTCATGCACGTTGTAACAACCTGAGATTTTATGAGAATTATTCTTTTTTAATTGATGTCTTGTGTTGTAAGCTACACTAAAGGGATCTTTCACTACACAAATCCTTAACATGGCTTGCATTACACGCAATCACGACCTTCCTTGATAGCGTGTGTAGTACGCAATACCGAATTTCACTAAACAACGATATATTATTATAATATTATTATGGACTTTCTGTTATGAATAGTATTAACTAAATTTTGAATTTTATAACATTATTATTCATCTTACACATTTTCTAGAACATGGTATGAGAACAAAATAAATTTTTCAGGTAAAATAAGTATTTTTCAAGAAATGCAGTTTTGCCGCCTTTTGATGGCGCACCCACTTTAAATATGGTTTTTTACAGGTTTATAAGTTCAATTTGAAAAAATAAAATTCTTATTTGGAATCAGGATATAAAAATTTACTTTGGATAAATTTTTCATATTATTCTGATAACTTTCATATTTTAATGAATAGTAAAAACATGCAATATTTTAATTAAAAAAACAACATTTTCATCGCAATAATTTATATGATTAAATTATAATATTTAATGGTTTTAAAGTATAAATAGAATATATTTTTAGAATTTAATATAATGTATGTCATTACCATTAATTTTACATTGAATTCATAGGTAAAACATTTCAATCTTTGGCAATGTTTTAACTTTTAAAACCCGTTTTCTTAACAACGAGATTTATTTTAAATTAATTACTGCAACTTCTGTGTTTTGAATTTTGAAAAATGGATTCCATATTTTAATTCAGTGGGTCCAAATTATGTTAATAGGTTACTTTTATTTTTTTGATATTATGAATAGTAACTACGGTAATTTTTATTTACTTCAGTTAAAGGTAAATCAGGTAATTAAGGGTAAAAATATGATTATAAAATTACCCTAAAACATTTAAAAATTCTATTAGATGACTAAAAGTAGACCCATATTACCTAAGGGTCGGAATAGGTTAATTTTATGTACTTTTGACCATGAAAATAATTTAATTATTATTAAAACCAATGAAAGTGACAACATGTCACTCTCTTAAATCTTATAAGTATAATAATTTTAATTTAGTGATAAACATCATGAAACTTCGAACATGAATAGTATCCAGAAAGATAATAAATTTATTTACATCATGAGAATTTACTTATAATTTTTAGGGATTAAATAATTGTCATTAATGGTGACACAATAGTGAAGCAGAAATTGTGTATTTAGTGAAAAATCAATAATATAGTTTTATTAAACAAATAGTGACCATAAAAGGAACAAATAACCTGACCAAAACTTATTGGTCAGGTACATATAAACCATAATCATCCAATGGTCGAATATTTGACCATTTGGAGACTTATAAAAGCGATTATGACACTTATATTATTTTATTTTAAATGATGTCAAAGTTGTCACCTTCATAATTTAATAAAGATAAAATTTTAAAAGTGGATTGTTTTAGAAGATAAATTCGACTAAAAGTATTCTTATGAAATATATTATATTTATATTCATCATATTATTTTATTTTTAATTTTTATACAACAAATAAGTATATTAAATAATTATACAAAAATGTTGTATTAATTATTTTATTAAGAGAAATATCAAATAAATGATTTTAAAAGTATTAAAATAAATATTATATGAACTAATTAATGTACTAAACTAATTTTATATATTAATATGAATTTTTATTAATATATTAAATAGGATTTTTCTAATATATATTCTATGTAGATTTTATTTAAATTCAAATAAATGAATTGTGTCAAAATTGACACTATTGACATTTTATATTATTAAATTGTTTAAAAATCACAAAAATATTTACAAATTAAAAATTAAAATTTATATGATCTAACATGTCATAGGATATAAAATTATGCATAATTAACAACACATAAGTACGTATTTATAACCATATAAAATTTATAACATTATTACCACAAAAAAATTAAATAGATTAAATAAGGATAAATCAAAATGATAAGGTTTATAATAAAATCAAAACATGTATAAATTTAATTTTTTGATGATATTAAAACCCTATATTATCTAATATACAAATTGGAGTCACTTTGGAAGTTTTTAAGTGGGGTTTGCGTTTATTATAAATTAATATTTTGGAGGTTTCCAAAGGTGCCACTCTCCTCCCTTATAAAAGGGAACCTCCTCCCTCTTCTCTTTAAAAAATTTTGAGCCTTAAATCTCAGAAAAACCCTGAAAATTTCCCTTCTCAACTTCCCTATAAACATTATAGAGGTTCTGGTCTCCTCAAAAGACCAACTCTAGTGCCTTAAGAAGAAGCTTAAAAGAGGTGCGTCGAAGAAGAGGTAATCTCTTCTACCAATTATTTCCAGTTTCTTTCTTCTTAAAATTCTTATTCTTTAGTTGTTTCATTATAAAGTAATAACATCAATATCTATAATATAATAATATTTTATTATAAATATTAAACAACCCCATTTCACCTTCTATCCATCCTACGGAAAACGAAATCACCGCGCGTGCGTACGTACGGAATACCGTCTCCACGCCGTGGTGTAATCTGTTTTTCCACCACCAACTTACATGGATGGGTATAATGGTGTAAATAATAACTATATATGTTTATTATAACATCATACTGATTCTAAGATATTATATCATCCACACCAATTCTATTCAATAATTATGGGAATGATATCATCGCTCGTGCGTACGTACGGATTACCGTCTCCACGACTCGATGAGATTCATTATCAATGTTTACCATTAAATAATGATTATAAAGTATATATAATGATATATATTACATAATAATTCTACTGGATTTATGTACATATATGTTTCATTTACTTAATTCCATTCAATTCATTAAGGAAACGAAAACAGCGTTCATGCGTACGTACAACCTACCGTCTCCATGAACGGTGTATTTCATTCCATTTATCGATCTATCATATATATTTATATTCTGAATATATATTATATATAAATCATCTTTTACATTCTGGAATTAAGTAAATCAAGATATAAGTAATAATATCAAGAACAAAAAGTCGAAACACGTACGATAAATGAAACGATTTTACCCAAAACACTACTTTAACATGAATTTACAAAATAACGGGTAATATAAAGTCATAAGTGAACCATATATGATATCATAATAATGAATATGATTCTTTAATAAGTCAATTACATTATTTAAATCATTATACAGTAGGTTCATATACATATAAATCATATCAGAAATAAGGTAAGGGATAACTTTTCCAATCTCGTTTTTATCTGAGATTGTTTATTCGTAAGAATTTATTGGGGTTATGTTTATCATCCATGTCCCTATTTTCTAAAAATGGTTTCAAGTATTTTTAAAGTCCTTTTTACCCATTTTTGACTTTTATTACATGGTATGTAAGGAATATTTCTTTTGTTTACCATACGAGATACTTTTTGACTTTTCCAGCAAAAGTACGAGAAGAATGTTTTTTTAACTTATACGGCATGAAAAGATTTTTATGGTTTCATAAAGCATTATTTTCATGAAGTTTACTCTACAAGATTTCATGAATATTTTCTACAAAATCCTTTTCTTTTAAAATTTCATTGCATTTTGTGAAAATAAAATTATTTTGAAGAAGAAATGATATTTTCCTCAAGAATTTATTTCAAGTGTTTTATCAAAACTATTTTCCATCTAAGATGACATTATTTAATATGTGTATGTTTCAAGTATAATGTCTCTATGATTTACATGGTTTCAATTCTCTTATGATGAAATGATATCCATTTTTTTTATGGATTATGTTATGATGGGATGATGTTTATGAAACCCATTTTATTCTTTGGGTAATGATGAATGATTTATGTTCATGTTGTGGCACACGTAAGAATGATTTAATTATGAGATGGGTGGGACCTATATCTCCCTAAAATGCACTGGGTAAAGATTTATATCTCATGAGATAGACATGGATGGAATGGTAAGTTAATCTAGTTCAGTGATACAGGACTAGAACGAGAAGTGAACTCGATTCAGAAAGGGACTTTGTCCACTAAGATGGTCTTGGAAGCAATGCCTTGGCTAGTATGGAAATCATATCATGTGTTTAATGGTTGCCAAAATTACATGTTTTATTACCATGCTATTTTATCATGATTAATTCTTCTTTATGATCTATGCCTTACGTACTGCCAAGATTCATTTCACAGTTCAAGATTTTGATGTTTAAACTTTATGTTCATGTTTTGATGTTAAAATGTATATGGTTTGTTTTATTTTCTCCATGCTTACCCTTAATAAGCATTTGAGCTCACTCTTTATATGTTTTATTTTCCCCAGGATATAAATAAAGGTTTTAGGTAAGAAAAAAAGGTAAGATATTTATGGGAGATGTTGAAGATATTTTACCAAGATTAGAAGATTATGTTCCAAGTTTCCAAAGACACTAAACTATTACAGTGCTTTGTTGTCTATTTTTGTTATGTATTAAGTATTCCGAAAAAGTAATGTAATTTCTGTGTACGTTAAGCTTTGGGTCTCGACAGTTGGTATCATAGGAAAGGTTTAGTTAACCTTTGGATACTAGGATATGAAAACTTTAGTGAGATACCTAGAGATATTTCTAAGGTATTTCTAGGTATGCCCCTAAGGTTAAGTATAAGTATAGGTTATAGTCCTATAATTACAGTAACAATCTTAGAATTAACCCTAAGATGTTATATATTGAAGGTAATCCCCCTTTATTATGTTGTTTTCCCTAGCATGATTTTTTCCTCTCAGACTATTCTTTTTGGGTTTTAGACGATGGCTGGAACCCGAAGAAACCGTGTTGATCAATGTAATGGACAATGCAATGATTGTCCTCCTGAACAAACCAATGTTATGGGAGATGGAGTGAAAAATCTTATTGCTATACTTACACAAGCTATGAATCATTCTGGACTTCCTAATGAGTAGATAAGGGAACAATATTATATTGAGTCCTTCATGAGGCAACACCCACCTTCTTTCAGTGGGTCTTCTGATCCACTTGTTGCTGAACAATGGATCAGTAGCATTGAAAAGATATTTTCCATACTTTTCTATTCAGAGCATGAAAAATTCATTTTGTTTTTTTACCATTTAGAAGGTGAAACAGACCAGTGGTGGACTCTAATTAAGAATACAGGGCCCCAAGATGAAATTGAATCAATGGAATGGGATGAGTCCAAGAACTTGTTTTTCAATAAGTACTTCCCTCGTATTATTCGAAAAAATATGGAAAAGGAGTTACTTGAGATTAAGAAAACGGATGATGAATCTTTTGGTATATACGAAGTGAATTTTACAAGGCTTTCAAGGTATGCATCTGGCTTTATCATCCAACCTGAAAGTAAAGTTGATCGATTCTTCAGTGGCTTAAAACCAAGTCTTCGAAGGGCATTAGCTATAAGAGACTTTAGTATCTATGAAGAAATTTTTCATTGTGCTATCAAGGTAGAAATGGAAGTTGGTGTTACATATCCATCTTATGGTTTTGACAAGAAATGAAAGATGAATTTCAAAGAGAAATCTCAGAATAATGGTGAAAAGAAGATGAATGTTTCTTTATGCTCAAAGTGTGGAAAGAATCATGGTGGAGATTGTCTTAAAGGTACTAGAAAATGTTTTAAGTGTAGAAAAGAAGGTCATCGAGTAGTTGAGTGTCTAAGTAATGGAAAAAGAGTTGCTAATGATGTGAATAAAGAAAATACTGCAGAGAACGCACCGCCAACACTTCAATGATTCAAGTGCAAGGAAATGGGGCATTATGCTAATCAATGCCTTAATACAAGGGTTAATGATGATCAATGTGAGAAACCTCTTAAGGAAAAGGATAAAGGGAAGTCACATGTGATCACTATTTGTGATGTTGAGTATAAAAATTATGCTGTGTAATGATTAAGTGTTTATGTAATGGGATTTCAAAATAGTATCATGGAATCTCATTTATGGTATCGTGGAATTTTGGAATATCTATGTATTGGTTTTCAATAATTATATGGTACCGGTAACCATGAAAAGTTATTGAAATATTTTTGGAAAGAAGATGATATGCACATAATGAAGGGATAAAGAAAAAATAAAATGAGCTCATGACTGATATAAGGACAAAGTTATATCATGGTTTGAGTATATAGAAATTTTGGGATTTTGGTATGTGTAAAGTGTTAAATTTTAATAGCATTCATGTTTTCACTAAGGTTCAATGGGTATTAATTTTTCAAGAGAATACATGATTAATTTATTCACATGTTTTGAATGTGACCAAAAAGATATATCGTATGATATATGGGGGATAAATGATGGTATTCACATGCTCAGTAGATGACATTTCTAGTAATTGTTTTCTTTATAATATGAGCTTGGATAGAAGTATTTTAGATAAGCCTAAAGATTGGAATGGATTATGTTGGACATAAGTTAGTATTGTTTAAGGATATAACTTTTTTTTGATGTTATTTATGGGATGTTATAATAATGTAGTTTTAGAAAAAGGACAACCTGCAGACGGGCGAAAACCCATCGCGTCAGACAGGGCTGTGGGAATCGAACCCACAACCGAAGTGCGATAGGCCTTTATCGCCTACCACTGGCCTACAGGAAGTCCCTGGTTATTAGAAACTAGTTTTATTATATTAAGCAGTATGATATATGAAGTATAAGTCCATTTTAGGAACCATATATGATTAATCTCACTATATATGGACTTATGTATATTTGATAACTTTTGCTAACATTTTATTTGAGATAGATGGAATGACCCATCATTCTATCACATGATCTGCTAACACTTCACGAATGATAAATTCAACTTTATTTCTTCAAGAGATGAAGTGGAAATTGTCCAAGGAAAGACCAACGGTGAGATTGTACCAAAATCAAGAAAGTATTTGTTCTAATTCTAATTTCGTCAACTTTAGGGAAATGATCTTGAAAAACAAAAATTTTTTCATAGTGCCCTTATATATGATGAATTAGATGGCACCTTAGATAATAACAAATTTATTGTTTTGTGATTGTTGGTTTTTTCATAGCCATGTCCTCTACCACTCTTCATCAGAAGTTGATGGTTATATTTCTCTTCCATATCCATATTTTCACCTATGTTATCTTATGTGGAAACCCAATAATGAGTTAATTTGGGTAACCGTTATGTTTCTTACTTTAATTTTTAAAATTAAGTTTTAGTATTCCTTTTTACGATGTAAGTTTCTATGAAAGAAACTTTCAAGTAGTAAACCATTTATAACCCCGACGAATTTTGAGGGAGAAATTCATTTTAAGGAGAATAGAATGTAACAACCCGAGATTTTATGAGAATTATTATTTTTAATTGATGTCTTGTGTTGTAAGATACACTAAAAGGAGATTTCACTGCATTCATCCTTGACTTGGTTTGCATTACACACAATCGCGACCTTCCTTGATAGCGTGTGTAGTACGCAATACCGGGTTTCACTAAACAACGATATATTATTATAATATTATTATGGACTAGACATTATGAATAGTATTAAAAAATTTTGAATTTGATAACATTATTATTCATCTTACACATTTTCTAGAACATGGTATGAGAACAAAATAAAATTTTCGGGTACAATAAGTATTTTTCAAAAAATGCAGTTTTGCCGCCTTTTGATGGCGCATCCACTTTAAATATATTTTTTGACAGGTTTATAAGTTAAATTTGAAAAAATAAAATTCTTATTTTTAATCAGGATATAAAAATTTACTTTGGATAAATTTTTCATATTATTCTGATAACTTTCATATTTTAATGAATAGTAAAAACACGCTATATTTTAATTAAAAAAAACCAAAATTTTCATCGCAATAATTTATATGGTTAAATTATAATATTTAATGGTTTTAAAGTATAAATAGAATATATTTTTACCATTTAATATAATGTATGTCATTACCATTAATTTTACATTGAATTCATAGGTAAAAACATTTCAATCTTTGGCAATGTTTTAACTTTTAAAACCCGTTTTCTTAACAACGTGATTTATTTTAAATTAATTACTGCAACTTCTGTGTTTTAAATTTTGAAAAATGGATTCCATATTTTAATTCAGTGGGTCCAAATTATGTTAATAGGTTACTTTTATTTTTTTGATATTATGAATAGTAACTACGGTAATTTTTATTTATTGCAGTTAAAGGTAAATCAGGTAATTATGGGTAAAAATAAGATTATAAAATTACCCTAAAACCTGAAAACATTCTATTGGATGACTAAAAGTATACCCATATTACCTAAGGGTCATAATATATTAATTTTATGGACTTTTGAACATGAAAATAATTTAATTATTATTAAAACCAAAGAAAGTGACAACATGTCACTCTCTTAAATGTTATAAGTATAATAATTTTAATTTAGTGATAAACATCATGAAACTTCGAACATGAATAGTCTCCAGAAAGATAATAAAATTATTTACATCATGAGAATTTATTTAGAATTTTTAGGGATTAAATAATTTTCATTAATGGTGACACAATAGTGATGCAGAAATTGTTTATTTAGTGAAAAATCAATAATATAGTTTTTATTAAACTAATAGTGACCATAAAAGGAAAAAAGAACCTGACCAAAACTTATTGGTCATGTAAATATAAACCATAATCATCAAATGGTAGAATATTTTACCATTTTTAGACTTATAAAAGAGATTATGACACTTATATTATTTTATTTTAAATGATGTCAAAGTTGTCACCTTCATAATTTAATAAAGATAAAATTTTAAAAGTGGGTTGTTTTAGAATATAAATTATACTAAAAGTATTCTTATGAAATATATTATATTTATATTCATCATATTATTTTATTTTTAATTTTTATACAACAAATATGTATATTAAATAATTATAAAAAAATGTTGTATTAATTATTTTATTAAGAGAAATATCAAATAAATGATTTTAAAATTATTAAAATAAATATTATATGAACTAATTAATGTACTAAACTAATTTTATATATTAATACGACTTATTATTAATCTATTAAATAGGTTTTTTCTAATATATATTCTATGTGGATTTTATTTAAATTCAAATAAATGAATTGTGTCAAAATTGACCCTATTGACATTTTATATTATTAAATTGTTTAAAAATCACAAAAATATTTAAAAATTACAAATTAAAATTTATATGATCTAAAATGTCATAGGATATCAAATTATCTATAATTAACAACACATAAGTAAGTATTTATAACCATATAAAATTTATAACATTATTACCACAAAAAAATTAAATAGATTGAATAAGGATAAATCAAAATGATAAGGTTTATAATAAAATAAAAACATATATAAATTTAATTGGTTGATTATATTACACCCATATATTATCTAATATCCAAATTTGAGTAACTTTGGAATTTTTTAAGTGGGGTTTGGGTTTATTATAAATTAATATTTTAGAGGTTTCCAAAGGTGCCCCTCTCCTCTGTTATAAAAGGGCACCTCCTCCCTCTTCTCTTTACAAAATTTTGAGCCTTAAAGCTCAGAAAAACCCTGAAAATTTCCCTTCTAAACTTCCCTAGAAACATTATAGAGGTTCTGGTCTCCTCAAAAGACCAACTCTAGTGCCTTAAGAGGAAGCTTAAAAGAGGTGCGTCGAAGAAGAGGTAATGTCTTCTACCGATTCTTTCAAGTTTCTTTCTTCTTAAACTTCTTCTTCTTTAGTTGTTTCATTATAAATTAATAACATCAGTATCTCTAATATACTGATATTTTATTATAAATATGAAACAACCCCATTTCACCTTCTATCCATCCTATGGAAAATGAAATCACCGCGCATGCGTACGTACGGAATACCGTCTCCACGCCGTGGTGTAATCTGTTTTTCCACCACCACCTTAATTGGATGGGTATAATGGTGTAAAGAATAACTATATATGGTTATTATAACATCATACTGATTCTAAGATATTATATCATCCACTCCAATTCCATTCAATAATTATGGGAACGATATCATCGCTCGTGCGTACGTACGGATTACCGTCTCCACGACTCAGCGAGATTCATTCTCAATGTTAACCATTCAATAATGATTATAAAGTATATATAATTAATAATAATGATATATATGACATAATAATTCTACTGGATTTATGTACATATATGTTTCATTTACTTAATTCCATTCAATTCATTAAGGAAACGAAAACAGCGTTCATGCGTACGTACGCCCTACCATCTCCATGAACGGTGTATTTCATTCCATTTATCAATCTATCATATATATTTATATGATGAATATATATTATATATAAATCATGTTTTACATTCTGGAATTAAGTTAATCATGATATAATTAATAATATCAAGAACAAAAAGTCGAAACACGTACGATAAATGAAACGATTTTACCCAAAACGCTACTTTAACATGAATTTACAAAAGAACGGGTAATATAAAGTAATAAGTGAACCATATATGATATCATAACAATGAATATGATTCTGTAATAAGTAAATGACATTATTTAAATCATTATACAGGAGGTTCAGATACATACGAAGCATATCAGACATAAGGTAAGGGATAACTTTTCCAATCTCATTTTTATCTGAGATTGTTTATTCATAAGCATTTACTGGGGTTATGTTTATCATCCATGTTCCTATTTTCTATAAATGGTTTCAAGTATGTTTAAAGTCCTTTTTACCCATTTTTTACTTTTACTACATGGTATGTAAGGAATATTTCTTTTGTTTACCATACGAGGTACTTTTTGACTTTTCCAGCAAAAGTACGAGAATAATGTTTTTTTAACTTATACGGAATGAACGGATTTTTACAGTTTCATAACGCATTATTTTCATGAAGTTTACTCTACAAGATTTCATGAATATTTTCAACAAAATCCTTTTCTTTTAAAATTTCATTTCATTTTGTGAAAATAAAATTATTTTGAAGAAGAAAGGATATTTTCCTCAAGAATTCATTTCATGTGTTTTATCAAAACTATTTTCCATCTAAGATGACATTATTTAATATGTGTATGTTTTAAGTATAATGTATCTATGATTTACATGGTTTCAATTATATTATGATGAAATTATATCAATATTTTTTTATGGATTATGTTATGATGGGATGATATTTATGAAACCCATTTTAATCTTTGGGTAATTATGAATGATTTATGTTCATGTTGTGGAACACATAAGAATGATTTCATTATGAGATGGGTGGGACCTATATATCCCTCCAATGAATTGGGTAAATATTTATATCTCATGATATAGACATTTCTAGAATAGTAAGTTAATCCGGTTCAGTGATAAAAGATTGGAACGAGGAGCGAACTCAATTCAGAAAGGGACTTTTTACACTAAGATGGTCTTGGAAGCAATGCCTTGGCTACTATGGAAATAATATCATGTGATTAATGGTTTCCACAATTACATGTTTTATTCCCATGCTATTTTATCATGATTAATGTTTCTTTATGATCTATTCCTTACGTACTTTCAAGATTTATTTCACAACTCAAGATTTTTATGTTTAAACTTTATGTTCATGTTTTGAAGTTCAAATGTATATGGTTTGTTTTATTTTCTCCATTCTTACCCTTACTGAGCATTTGAGCTCACCATTTATATGTTTTCTTTTCCCCAGGATATAAAGAAAGGTTTTAGGTAAGAAAAAAAGGGAAGATCTTTATGGGAGATGTTGAATATCTTTCACCAAGATTAGAGGATTATGTTCCAAGTTTCCAAAGACACTAAACTATTACAATACTTTGGTGTCTGTTTTTGTTATGTATTAAGTATTCCGAAAAAGTAATGTAATGTCCGTGTACGTCAAGCTTTGGGTCTCTACACACATTCTCTCTATCATCAACCCACCCAAGGGATCTATCTCGAGGATTGGAAACATCATGTCAGACTTTTTATGGGACACCAAATAGCTAGGGAGATGCCACTGGGCCTCTTGGAGCCGCATGGATAAACCGATTGACAAGGGTGGTGTTGGTCTTTGCAGCATTACACAAACCATGCAAGGCAAGCAGGAAAGGCTTGTGTGGGAAATCATTGAAGGGTCCTCTCTCTGGGAAATATTTATTCTTAGCAGATATGGTGCTAAATGGGAGGATTGACCGTGCAAGTGGTGGCCGATTTCCAACCTGGCCAAATATATGTTGTCTCATCTTCCCATATTGCAGGAGCATTATCACTGGCTGATCGAGAGCAGGGACATAAGCCCTTTGAATGTTAACTGGGTGGGCACAAAACTCCACTATCTGGGCTGCCCTATTCCAAACATGACCTTCAGGGAGGCTAATCACCACCAAGGCCTCATGGAAGCCATCCTCAGCCCTGAGCAGAGGCGGATCTTCCACAATATTATCCTGGTGGACAAACTGAACAGTTGCTGCTACACAACTTCTTCATTTGGAAAATTCTCGAGCAACGGTTATTGCTCCTCCTTGTATTCATGAAGGGAACACGATGATATCTCAGAAAACCGGTGGTGAAAAGGTATCCCAACCAAACTCAACTTCCTGACTTGGTGCATTCAACATTGGGAACTTCCAACAGATCAGAACATCCAGCGTCGAGGCATTAGCACAGTGTCACGTTGTCATTGTTGAACCAAACCAGAAGTGGAAACCATAGAACATCTTTTTTTCCATAGTGATTGGGCTAGAACCCTATGGGGTAATTTGTAATCTTGTATGAATGTTATCAGTGGTGGAAAATCCTTCCAAGAGACATGAACGAGCTGGCTACAGTTTCCATGGGCCTAGGATATTGAAAAGAGAATCTGGGCCATTACAGTGGCAGTGGCTTGCTGGAACTTATGGGAGGCAAGGAACAAGGCTAGAGAGGGGATCCAAACTTTTCATGGCGCACTTTGGGTCAGAACTCACTCCTTGGTGGTTGAGTTGGGACAATATCTTCAGGGCAGTGAGGGATCACCGTCCTTCAGGAGAATCATCCCAAGGCTGGGCAATTCGATGGGCACAAACAACACCACCCCGGGAAACTGGGTAAGATGGACTCCTCCCAGAAGAGGATTGATGCTCAACGTGGATGAATCCTTTATGGAGGGTCATATGAGGGGTGGAGGGCTGGTCAGGGATATGTTTGGGTCTATTTTATTCAGTTTTAGTGCCTTTTATCATCCAGGCAATTCTGTGGGAGTGGAGGTTAGATCCATGAACACTGATTTGGATTTATAAAGGCGCTTCAATATCAGAGTGGAGGTTATCGAAATTGACTCAGATACTATTTCCCTTTATCTACAAGGGAAGGCCAAGACTCCTTGGGACCTTCGCTACCTCATTCGGATGTGCAGGAGCCTCATCAGCCAGTGCAGTTCTATCAACCATTTCTGGCAGGAAGGAAACTTCGCGGCTGACAAGCTGGCCCCTGAAGCAAAAGAAGTTGAGGACCTCATCGTCTATGATCATATTATATCTATTACATGGAGCTTTATACAGGATATTCTTGATGATGCTCTTGGCCTGCATCATTTCAGGCTCCCATGAGCCCCCCGTTTTGTTCTTTCTTTTTGGAATCTTGCCTTCTATTCAATAAAAAGTTAATTTTCAGTCTGATAAGGATACAAACAATTGTAATCCCACTCAAGAAGAAGAATAATCAAACTCACCTATTTCCAATGACGAGGAAGAATCTTGAAAATCTCATCCCAAGTTGAGGAAGAAATTAGAAACTCAGAACATTATTGGTGATCAATATCAAAATGTTTACACAAGAAGAAAAAAAATGCTACTACACATACTTCTTTGTTTTCAAAAGTTGATCCAAATGATGCGAATGAATATTTTGAATATATAGAATGGGTTCTAGCCATGAATGAAGAGATAGATATAATAGAAAATAATAAAACATAAAAACTCACACCTAAGCCAGATAACAAAAATATTATTGGTACAATGTGGGTTTTCTAGAACAAGATGAATGAATAAGGTAAAGTGATAAGGAAAAAGAAAGATTAGTGTGAAAAGGTTACTCACAAATTGAAGGTGTTTATTTTGATGAAAATTTTTCTCTGGTGGAAAGGTTATAAATAATCATACTTTTTCTTGCTATTGCTACACTGAAGTTATTTTTTTTAAATGGATGTAAAGTCCACATTTCTGAATAGGGATCTTAATGAGGAAGTTTACATTGAACAAACTTGTAGCTTTGTTGTTAGGAAATATGAAAATTATGTGTTCAGATTGAAGAAATCCCTGTATGGGATGAAACAAGCTCTGAGGATATGGTATTCCAAATTAGATACTTCCTTAAGGAATATGTTTTCTCAATAAGGGAAGTGTTTATAACAATATTTTCATCAAATAAAGTCAGGAGTTTTCCCTCATTATAATTATTTATATTGATGACATTAACTTTGATGGGAATGATGAAAGATCTTGTGAAATTTTTGCTGAAGAGATGAAAAATTTGTTTGAGATGTCCATGTTGGGATAAATGAAATACTTTATTGGGTTACAAATTTTACAAAATAAGAAACATATTTTTATTTCTCAAGAAAAGTACACTAAGTAACCTCTTAAGAAGTTCAGAATAGAAAACTCTAAACTAGTTCCCAAACCAATTTCAGTGGGAACCAAGTTGATTAAAGATGGAGCAGGCAAGGAAGTTGATTAGAAAGAGTTTCAAAAGATGATTGAAAGTTTGTTATATTTGACCACCTCAAGACCCAACATTGTTTACACTATTACCTCATGTGCAAGATTTTAGATTGATCCTAAAGAATCACATTTAATTTTTAGAAAAATAATTCTTAGATATATAAAAGGCATAAAAAATTTTAGAATCAGGTATGATAGTTCATAAAGTATTGATTTGTTTGGGTATTCAGATACTGATTGGGTAGAAAATTTTGATGATAGAATAACCACATTTAGTATAGTTTTCCTTCCAGGTAAAAGTTATGTTATTTGGAATACAAAGTAACAGAATTTAGTAACTCTTAGTAAGGATGAATATGAGTATATTACTGCTACTCAAGACACTACCCAACTTATGTGGATGGAGACTCAATTATAAGATTTACTTGTTTAAGTGAAGTTACACTTCCTTTTGGGTTGTGATAATCAAAGTGAAATCAACCTCCCCATGAATCTGGTACAACATTATCATTCAAAACCTGTTGATATAAAATATCATTTGATCAAACAACATGTGGATAATAATGAATTGAAGTTTGAGTATATTCTTACATCAGAACAAGTTGCTGAAATTTTCATAAAATATTTAACAAAGGAATCTTTTTCTAAGTTTAGTTTTAACATGGGTGTCCAATATCTTTTCCATCAAGGTTTAGGTATGTATTTTTTCCCATATCTCATATTACCTTTGTATAGTGTTTTTAAGGGGGATAATTGTTTTATAAAATTATCCTTATGAAAGCATGAAAAAAGGGGGATTTGTGGGTAAGATGTGAATTCAACAATGTAAGTGTGTGAAATATTCTAACTATTTTTTGGATTGGTTATAGGAATTTTTTGTATTCTATATATGTTGAAGAACTGAGGAAGAAAATCTGAGGAAGAAAATATAAGGAAGAAAGTTGAGGAGGATTTCATAATCACTACTTTTTGATATCATGGTTTTACTATCAATAATTCTTATTTCCTACAATGAGTTAGGTCACGTAGGATTATAATTATTGATACATAATCCATAGATTGATGATAAAAATTACAATTATTTATAAACCTTGGTTGATAAAAAATCTAAAGGGGTAGATTGTTAGGACCAATCTGATAAGGATGATTATCATATTCTCGTATTGTATTTTGTTTTCAAGGATGTTTAAGAAGAAAATAAATCACCTCACTTTGTTTTTGGTGAAAATAATACTCACAATACATGAAAGTCCCATCAGATTGAGGAGAATATTTCTGGAATAAAAGAGTCATAAGACTCACCCTAATTTCAAAATGAAAGGTTTGATCATAATGGGGGAGAATCTGAGTCTTCCTGACTTCGATAAAAATATAACGATACTTTTCTAATTTGTAATTCAAAAAAGTCATAAGAATTCTGTAAAACTTGCGATGAAATCCTGATGAAATAAAGGAAGAGAAAAGGTGTTTTCAATCATATTCAAGCTTATTTTATTCTAGATGAGTAGGAAAGAAAGATGTTGCTGGAGGAATGGGAAGTTATAATACTTTCCTTGGTAAGTCAGACGATGATAAATCAGATCTTCGATGTAATCAAAGTCTTGAAGGAAGTCATGATAATTTATTCAAGTTTGAATAAGAATAAAGTTGGTGAATCCAAATATTTATAGTTTTAAGATCATCATAATGAGTTTACCGAACAAAGATTTTTTAAAGTATTAGGAGGTTTATTTTAATGAAGGTGTTGGTTTTCAGTCAGACAAAAAGCCAAAATATTTAAATCCATAGAGAAATAAGTTGATGAGTATCATTTTTAGAAAAGAAATAATCCAATAATACCATTATATCAGATTCAGTATGTCATTGTATTCATCAGAGACAGAATTGTTAGTGTTGAAAGTTCATTGGTATCATATTCATAAGAGAAAGAAGAAATCTGATTTGTATTAAAGTTATTTCATTAGTTGGGTCAAAATCCATCATATTAAAGTTGATTTCAATTCACATTTATGATGAAAAAAGTGGAAGTTTTTAGAGAAGTTTGAAATAATCTGATGTCCTCATCGTAATGAATAAATCAGAATTATAGTTGGTTCTGAGAATCCTAATGAGAAAAATTATACTTCCCTTCATGCATTTGGTGCATAACAAAATAATAAGGAAAATATTGTTTTACATTTGTCTTCATCTTATTGAGGTAGATCATAATGAAGATTTGGGTGGAGAATCAGAATTGAAATAATGTTTCTAAAGAAAGTCTGAAGCATAGATGAAGTTGTAAGAATATTTGAGAAGTTTCGATAAGAAACAATAAGAGTTTAGAAGTGTTGAAGAAGTAATAAATGCATCTATAATTCTAGGGAAAGTGAAATTTTGGGAAATTTTGTTAGGCAGGAAATGTTTTTAGAATACCTCCTAAACCATATTTGGATCCCCTATAAAAGGTAAAGTACTTTGTACTTTCTGATAGATGTACTATTCACGAAATAAAGAGATAAAGCAGAGTTTTGAAGAATTACAGAGAGAAGAAGAGGTTTCTGGATTGAAGAAGAAGTAGTTCAGATTTTTTATAACTATATTCTAAGAGAGCTATATATTTTTCATATTGAGAAATCAGACTGGGATTTCTAGAATCAGACATAATTAGTTCATAATTATCACAACCATATTCTGACAGACATATATATTTTCCTTATTGATCAATCAGACTTAGGGATTATTCTACAAAATCAGATTGAGTTTAATTAAAAATTCCAGAATAATTTCTTACCATCTTTAGGGTAATAAAATGAAGGCATGTTTTGAGAGATCATATTTGTAAAAGTTGGTCAAGAATCACCATAATATGTTTTTTACAAAAACTTTATTATATCATTTCATGCTACTTGAAACACATGCACTGTTTCATTGATCATAGTGTTACAAGAGTGTATGGTCATATCATACTCATTGTATTCCACAAAAAAGATGTTTTCTAGTGGATTTTGTGCTATTGGATCATTTCCAAACCATACCAAGGACGTAACTACTCTTAAGGAGTGGTGAAACTTGAAAATTATTGTTTTATTATGGATGCGTGTTTGAATTATTTTAAGTAGGGAAAGAAATATTTAATATGAGGATAAGGTTGTTTCATAAGCAAGGAAAAAAAAGATATCATTGATTCACCCCCTCCCCCTCTTAGTGATACAACTATCTTGATTGGGAAATTAAAGTGTATTATGAGAAGAATAATGATGAAAATATTAAATAATTATGGTTTATTATGAGATTTATAATTAGTTTATATGAGAGTGTAACTGAAAATTTAATAGAATAACTTATACACTCACTTGATGAATTCTCTCCCTCTCGACACAGGTTCCTTTAGAATAAAGTATTTAGACTTCTTTCATGGAACCAGAAGCTACCCAAAATCTTATAAGTATTAAGATATTTAAAATGGTCATGGATTTAAGAATTTTTTAAAGTTATATAGTGGTTTAGAATAGGTATATGAGATCTCATTTTATAGGTGAAAACGAGGGACGTTTCTTTGGAAACTAAAGTTAGCTGATGGTTAAAGATGGAATCACATAGGAGTTAGGTTAGTTAGTTAAGAAATGTTGGTGAGAAATTTAGTTTTGACTCCCATACCTAAGAAAGGGCTTCTATAATTTTAATATATCAAGTTAATTATAAAAAAGTCTAACCATGATAATTTACCTCTTTTTACCCCTTTTTACCTTGTATAATTATTTACCATGGTAATTATTATATTTACTCGAAATATAAGATGAACCATATTACCCAATTTTGATGTGATCATTCGAAATTTGGACACCATTTAATCTAAATCAATTTATGTATACTAGAAATTAACTTTTAAATTAAAACATAAGATATATAGAACTAACTATTTTTTGTAGACAAATGACTTTTTAAACATTAAGAATTTTTATTCTTATTCCCTATCAATTAATAATTAAATGAGTATTAATATATTTTTTTATATATTAAATTAGATCAATCACTTAAAAGATAAATTTAATTTATTTATATAAAAATGCACAACACATTAAAATAAAAATTCTTTGAAAATAATCCTTTTACCTTTATTGTGGTAATTAAATTTTACCTCAGTAACTTAATTTTGTGTCTAAAAATAAAATTCAACTTATTACTTAATTTATAAATTATTTTAAAAAATATAAAATATATTTTATTTTATTTTATTTATAAAATTAATAAAAAATAATTTTAACATATGAACATAAAATAGATTAATTTTGTTTTAGAAAAATATATTTTTAAATATAAAATTAATTTATTCTTATTCCATGCCATTTAATAACCATAATATTAATTTTAATTTATTATACTATCAATAAATTTCATTAAATACATTATCTAGTTGTGATAGTTTAATTTATTATGATAAAAATACATTACACATAGAAAAACAATTCTTTGAAACATATATCTTTTTACCATTACATGATTTTATCTTCATTTATAACCAAATAAGAATCAATTTATATATGATTATTAATTTTTTATATGTACAAACATTAAATTTCATTTAATATTCCAAATTTGATAAATTTAGTTTTTATATAAGAACATATAATATATAATAAAAGAAATGCTTGTTTTAAATAAAGCATTTTTGTTTAGATATGAATAATTAAATGAGTATTTATTAATTTTACTTAAGTATTTCTTTGATATTATTAATTCATTCTAATAATAATTACTTGAATATTATGGGTACATATTATTGATATCATTATTTAAGAGTAATATATTTAACAAAATGTATATTTTATAAAAAAATTCTATAAAATAAAATGTATTTTAAAAAATTATTAGAATCCTTAAATTCTGTTCCACAATTATTTATTTTATTTCAAATAAATTATATATAATGAAAATATATATTTTTTCATCTAAATAAACATTATGTATATTAACTATATACTAGAAGTTTTAAAGTTGCAACATGTTTACTGGTATTATACCCATTAGATAAATACCCCTTTTATAATAGCTATATAACTTCTATATTACCCCCATCACCTCTTATAAATTCATTCCATTATTACCTCTTAAATCATAGGTCTCATTCCCTTAATTTTCATTTTGTATTTTACACATTATTTCTTCTTTCATGATGTTTTTTTATCATGGCAGGTTTGGTTCTACTAATAGTGAATCTCAAGAGTGAATATGATCATAAAGATTTCACATTTATAAAGATATTATACCTTTTTTACTATAACCTTATAATTTATTCACTTTTAAGAGATATAATCATCCAAATTAAGTAATAATCTATGGTATGTAATACTTAGTTTCATTTACTTTTATTGTATTGTTCCACTATGAATGAATAAAGTGTTGTTAGTTTGATTCATATGTTATATGAGTTATTTCCTAATAAAGTTTAAATATTTTGAAACAATAAAAAAAATATTTTAGAATTATCTATATATAGTTTAAGAAATATTTTTTTTCTTAAAATCCGGGGTTTTACATATGTTTCTGATGTCCTTAATAGACTATCATCAAAAACACCTCCAAACTCCATGTTGGAATTCATCCATCTATAGACTCAAAGAGTGACATCTTTGCTACAATTGAGAAATAATATAAGAAAAATAAATCTTCATGTGAACCAACATTCACATGCATAGGATGAGTACATAAACATATCTAGTAGAAAATCCCTAAACATATTCTATTTAAAAACTATATAGGCCTAAACCATCACACTAGTTTTTAAATGATAATGAAGGAAATCAAATATGTTATAAATTTAAATCCTTTAAATGAAATGAAGAGTCACTTTGATAAACCACATTATAATTTGAGTATCCTAAGAATTTTTAAAAACCAAACCAAACATGGAAGTATTATCAAGTACTCATACCATTTAAAATAAAACAAAAAGAAGATAATTCCAAAATAGGCTAATAAACACCATTTACTTAATATATAACTTTCACTGAATTGAACAACCCTTTTAATAATGTTATGATCTTACTCACTCACATGACTCATACAATCTAGGCATGATAGGGGATACCCAACTTTTGTGCATGATTTAATCCTAATTAATGGAGAATTTATATCTAAAGTACCCTTTCAGCCCAGCTACCCATTAAGTTTCAAAATATAAAATATACTAAATAATTTATTAAAAATCACACATTTCACTACCAAACCCCTTTCATAGAAACAACCCCAGTTCATGATAAAGAATCTATTTAAAAGTTAAATACTAGGAAACACATACATATATTTGAAACAATAACCAATAGAGAAACATTTGATAACAAAATCTAGTAAAATCCATTTATTATAAACTAAATAATTCTCATGTAAATGAAATAAATTTTATAATTCATCAAATTAATATTTAAAATACCTTAAAAATAAATTTAACCTATGTAGTAATCCAATAATGGTATACTAAACACTAAATGGTTTTAATTTACACATTAAAAAATTTAAAACATAGAAAATTAGTTTTTTAATCATGAAATATATGTGTCGTTGACATAAAAAATATATATATTTTCAAATACACACAAAAAATAATGTAAGAATTAAAAAAATATAATTTATTCAAGAAGAAAGAAGAGATTAGAAAACAAACATCATGGTAGGTTATATAGAAGTTTAAATAAAATCGCCCACTATGACGGGTCAACACATTATAAAACACAAAGAATCAATGACATGGGAATAATAATTGACATCAATTAAAGAATTCCAACCAAAATTTAGAATATATTTGAAGAAATAAATAGATTATTTTAATCCTTAAGTGTCAAAACACACACTGGGCAGTGGGATGCCATTAAATCTGATGGAAATGAAGTGTGAAATCACTATAGAGGTTTCTTCAGGCTACCAAACATATAATCCCTAATTAAAATTAGATAATAAACACCCAATATGTTCTAAATTTAAAGTAATATGAAGAAATTATCATTTGTAAATCGAATAATGATGCACTGACCTCAAACACGGTGAATGAGATTATCCCATGGCCCCTCTACCCTTTCATAGAAAAATCCCTCTCTAAAAATGAGGGTTTAACTATTATATTAAGAAACCCCTAAAAAATCTATAATGAATCAAAAATACACATGAGGGAGAAAAATATAAGAGTATAACTAAATTAGGAAGAAGAATAGGGAGGAAAATAACATAATTCCAACCTTAAACTTCCATGGAGGGAGATAAAGAGGTGGAGGGAGAAGAAGAATGGAGAGGGAATGGGTCTTATTTTCTTTTTTCATTTCCCAACCAAGAAGGAAGGGAGTGTTTTTCCTCCCTTAAATAAAATATATCAATATTAATAATAATATCACAAATTAATATAGTAATTATAATGAGTATTTATACAAATAAATATTTAAATATAACCCACCAAACACATGTTTGATGATAATGATAATAATAATATATTTTAAAAATAATATCTCAGTTAAATAATTAAAAAATAACTTTATTTACTCAAAATAATAACCCACTATTTAAAACAATTTAAAATCATTTTTATAGACTAATAATATTTCTAAAATAATAAATCACACAACCCAAAGAGTTTGGAATAAAAATCCAAAACTCCGGAAGGTTTTTAAAGAATGCATGGTCCCTATGCATAGTCTATCCACCCAATAAATATTTATTTTATTATCAATATCAAGAAACATACAAACAAGTATAAAGGAGGAATACATATATAAAGAGAATAAGGTGGTCTAAAATAATGAAGGCCAAGGGTTTCAACCCGAACCAGATCCCCACATTCTGAAGTAAGACTACCCACACTCGATAAAATCATAAGAGGCTCATCTAGGGTCCCTCTTTATGCTAAGAAATCCACCAATTTGTTTACCTCCTGACAAGTATGAATAAATACAACCCCTTTAGAAAAACGACCCATACACCGCCGAATGAGATAGGAAATAGATAGGGGTGGATGCATTTCCAAGAATAGAGTTGTGAACGATAGCTGAATCTATTTCAATAACTGATATTAAAAGATTATGAGAAATGAAAATATCCCTCCCATTATGCAGTGCATTGGCCTATGCTATAACTGTGATCCCCTGACCATAGAAGCTTCTAAATGTCAGTTGCACTAACCCATTGTGACCCCAGAACACTCCTCTACCACGCATCGGACCTAGATTACTGGATCCATCAATATTGAGTTTCAAACCATGAATAGGAGGATACCAACAAATCCATCTCCCTAGTCTCACTGGTTCCTATATACCCGTGGAGATACCCGTGGACTGTAGGAGAAACATTAGGGGAGTTATACTGTCCCACTTTTTAACTAGGAGCGTGAGATAAACCGCAAGAAACCCGGTACAAACTCAGATAGACAGATTGAAACATAGAGTACATTCCGTGTGAGTAGTATTCCGTACATTCTAGATGGTCCAACATCTCGCAGCCAAGACAATAGTTCACGTAGTGCGAACAGGGCCCGGAATGGCACCCCATGTAAAGCCATCATTTGAAAACCTTCCTCAATTCCCTGCTCAATGTCAAGGACCACCATAATTCCTATATACCTCTACATATCTGAGGCCCAGTCTCTCTGAAATAAAATATGTTCCATCGATTCGACTTTACCACTACAAAAACGCCAGCACCGATAGGTGAGGGATATACCCTTGGAGCGGATCGCGGTGTCCGAGGGAATAAAATTATTAAACAGGCACAAAATAAGGAAGCTAAACTTGATGGTAATGTCTTTACACCAGAAAAAAAAACCAACTTCACCACTAGAAGTTAAAACATGCTAAAGCATGTGTCTATAGGACTTAGCCGAGAACACCCCAGAAGATTCTTCCATAAAAATCAGACGATCAAGATTGGAAGATAAATCGATGTCATCGAAAAATTTATGCTACTGTTGATTAGGAATAGCATGAATAAAGGGAGGGAGTATACTTTCCTGTGTAAAGTAAATACCAGGAGTGGGATAGCCAAGGAAGCCCAAGATATTTCCCACCCAATTATCAAACCAAAAGTTTATGTTACCACTCTCTACCATCCACCAGGAGGGGCGATTAAGGATAGGAAAGTGAACACGTAGAGACTATCATAACCAAGAAACCTTATCCCTTGGGGTATCCATATTAGGTCCATACTTACCATTAATGAATTTAATCTATAGAGAACACCCCTCTATTACATCCCACACCAACCTTTCTTGTAAGTAGTGTATTTTCATCTCTGTACTATGAAAATTAAACCCCCCTCATGAAAGAGTTTAGACATCCTCTTCCATGAGGCCCAATTCTACCTTCCCTCCCCATGAGAATCCCATATAAACATAGTCAATATCTTCTCAATATTGTTAATTACCCCTTTAGGGGCTCGAAGAAGCGATAACACATGCATCAGAATAGAAGAAAGAACACAATTCACAAGAGTAATTATACCACCAAAAGTTAGGAACCTATTTTTCTAGTTGTTGATCCGGCTAGTGATTTTATTTACCACCCCTTCTTAATTCCCCAATATGAAATCTTTTGGGAGAAATTGGATCCCCCAAGTACACCAAGGGAAACTGTATTCTTTGAAAACCAATCATTTCTTCCATTATCTTTATCCTCCTTTTCGAGCTAGTCCGCTGAACATACATACTACTTTTCTCACCATCGATACATCCACCACTCTAAGACATATATTCACCCGACACTATTTTAAGAACTCTAATAGACCAGGAACCTCTATTGATAAAGAAAATCATATCATCTGCAAACATAAGGTGAGAGACTCCTTGAAAATGATTCCTACATTTTAAGGCCTTAATATTACCATCACCCATATTCCTTTCAAGGATCCGACTAAGAGGGTCTAGTGAGATGATAAAGATGGTAGGTGATAGAGGGTTACCCTAGAGAAGGCCACAAATAGATTTTAAAAAACCTTTTCTCTTGCCCATCAAAGATATCATGAACCAATGAGAGCTATAACATCTGAAAAATAAATCACCCACCCAATTAGAAAATCTCATACAATTCATCAATATAGGAATATAACTCCATTAAACCCTATAGTATGCCTTATCCATGTCAATTTTGATGACCACATTAGAGACATGCACCTTAATATTAAGATCTGAAACCATTTACTAAGAAATTCCAATAGCATCCTGAGATGATCTACCCTTGATGAAACCATGATTCTCCTTGGACACTCAATTAGACAAGTGACTAGAAATCCTCCTGTTGAGAATGTTGGCCAAAATTATATAAGACAAATTGAAAATACTAATCAGACAAAATTGATTGAGATAATAAGGGTCCTTCACTTTGGGAATAAGCATAAGTAAGTTAGCACAAATAGCCCAAGGAAGACTACCCCCATGGAAAAAATCTTGAATGGATCCAACAAGGTCCTCTTTAATGAGATACCAAGAAATTCAATAAAATGAGTCTGAAAAACCATCGAGTCCAGGGGAAATTATCTGGTTGAGAGATTTAATAGCATTACTAATTTTTTTTCCTCTATAATGGACATGAAAAGGAGGAAGACACAACCCGATGAATGCAAGTGAATAAATCGCTCAGACCATTGGTAAAACCACCCTATATATGAGGATTAGGGTCAACTAGAAAGGACTTGAAATAATTTTCTTCCATACCTACAATGACATCGGGGTCATTAGAATATGATCCATTCTCCAACTATATATTTGGAATGACTCTATGTTTTTTCTCTCTGATACAATCCTGAAAGTATGCCACATTTTTATCACCTTCCTTAAGCCAAGTGACTCTAGCTCTATCATGGACTACACACTACTACTCAAGAAGCAACTAAATAAGCTGGTTATTATGAATAAATGATGCAATAATATCATCATCCCACTAAAATTTAAGGTTGTATTTGAGACAATCAATATCTTCTTTCAGAGAATCCAGATTTTCAAATCTACCAGGCTGATTAGCGAGCCAAGACTGGAGATCCTATCACAGACGTTTAAGCTTGTTATTGAATAAAATCCATGTGGTACTAAGCATGGGTTTGATCCAAGAATCCCTTGACACATTATGGTATTCTTGATTGGAATACCATCCCTTATATAATAATAAATGATCACTAATGGATCCCCTCTTATGAAAAGTCAAGAACAACGAAGCATGATCAGATATCGAGTGGACCAGATGTTGAACCTTCATCTCTGGAAAGCTATAAATGGCCTGGAAATTTTATAAGACATGGTCCAAATGACTCAACATGAATATATGAATAGGTTGGTTATTTCACCAGCTAAACTTATTACCTGTATACCCCAAATCTATCAACCGAAGATTGGCTACACATGAAGTAAAGGCTTGACAATCGTGCCACAGGTAAATTCCACCACCCTTCTTCTCAGATATATCTAAAATAGAATTAAAATCACCACCAATGCACCAAGAAATGTTTCTTGCATTGAATTATTCCATAGGATCCCAAAGATGATCCCTTTCTATCATATCATGCTTCATATAAACAAAGGAGAAGAAGACATTGAAACCACCCAAACTGATCTTGGTAGAAATATGCTGGTATGAAACCTCTAGTTTAACAACATAAATAGAAGGCCCACAGAAAATAAAGATATGGAAATTAAGATGATCACAATGAAATAAAGAGAGAAAAATAATCCTATGAGAAAAAATTTATATTTTGGATTGTTGCTACTTTTGTTCATGAACATCCACTAAAGAGATCTTATTACGAAGAACTTCATTTGCCCGTAAATTAGTCTGGATTTGGCCCCCAAAACTATGAGCATTTCAAATGAGGATCAGAATCATTTGTAACCTTGGAATTTGGTTTTGTCCCCTGACGACATAAAGCACAACAAAGAAGAGGACAACTGAGACGATCCATGTCTCAACTGAGACCCAGTACATACACCTCTTGAAATTGAAGAAGTTTGGCTTAGCGAATCCACATCTTGGGAAACATAAGGGAGAATACTGAATTTATTAGAGATAGGTAAGGGAGAGACTATAGCTGGAGCTGTCCTAATCACTGAAGATATAGGTGAAGACACTATTGTAGTTCGCTGACTACGAAGAGAGATAATAGAAAAATAAAATGGAAGAAAATGATCTTTATTTCACAAAGAACAAAGCTCATTTTCTTCCATTTTATTTCTCTATTATCTCTCTTCGTGGTCAGTGAACTACAACAAGTGGTATCAGAGGCGGTTCCAGTAAATGGAGACGGGCAATGGAAATTTTCCAGTGACCAAAAAATTCAAGTTGCTCAGAATCATGTTTTTAAGGCATATTATGAATGCCTGTGTTGAGATGATTCCAATTGCACAACCGACATAAAAAATGGAGCTAAAACGAGCTTCCTAGGCCCAGTCAAAGTTTTTCCAAACTTCAGGTGCTACTGTACCACCTTTCCAGAGAAGAAGGTATTGTTCCGGCACTGGAATCTCTTTCAGCGAGTTTCCTACAGCTATGCCGACGTGCCATGTCACCTCCACATCCTCAACACATCATCTCCACATCATCGGATGATCTCGACCATTGATACTTTTTTGTTCATATCTTGATCAATCGATATTCTATTTCGACGATCCAGGAGTCGATTCCACCATTTTGACTGTTTCTAACGTAATGGTGAGATCAATTTTTCCAAATTCTACACCAATTTTAACTTAATTGAAATCCAATAGAGGGTCCATCCACGGGAGGGATGATCATGTTGACTTATTTGAACTACTCCATCTGGAAGTATCGAATGGAAGATCTCATTAATGCGAAGGATCTTTTTTACCTCATTGAAAATAAGGGATTCAGCCTCGATGCCACTAAGGAATTAGAGCGGAAGAAGCTGAACAAGAAGACCATAGGTCAAATATACCAATGGATCAATCATAGTGTTTACTACCATTTTTCTCAAGAGATTGGCGTGTACGAACTTTGGATGATGTTGGAAAATACGTATCAGTTGAAGATCACACAAAACAATATCCTCTTATTGAAGTGGCTGATGAATCTTCGACTACAGAGTGAAAGATCTATATCCGAACACACCTGCGAGTTCTAAAGTCTGGTGAATAAATTGGTGGCTGCAGGTGAGAAACTAAATTATGAAGATCGGGAGAATCACTTACTCTGCACACTTCTCGATTGTTGGGATACGCTTGTCATCTCACTGAGAAACTCAGTTCCTGGAGGCAAATTTACCATGGCGATGGTAAAATATGCACTGTTCAATGAGTAAGCCCGAAGGAAGGATGCAAGTTACAAACAGAAGCAAGCACTCGTCCTGGAGAAGCGAGGTAAACAACAAGGAGGAGGTTGTGGGACAAGAACCAGAGGCCGAATCAAGAAAAAAGGAGGGTCCATATATGATAGGAGGCCAACATAAAAATTCTATTATTGTGGAATGGAGGGACACATGAATAAGAACCACCGAAAGTTACTACAAGAAAAGGTTCAAAGTAGAAACCAGTAAAGAAGAAATGGAGGCGCACATATGACCGTCACTAGAGAAGTTGTAATTTGATCTAAAGATAAATAAGCGACATGCTTTCATACATCAGGACAAGACACAGAATGTGTGGTTGATACTACAACATTGTACCACGTCACGCCACATCGTGAGTATTTATTGACTTATCAAGATGGTGACTTTAGTGTAGTAAAGATGGGGAATACCAGTTCAGCGGATATTGTTGGAATGAGTGATATCCAAGTCAAGATGAACGTTGGATACGCAATCCCCCTAAAGGATGTTCAACATGTTCTAAGTCTTCGGCTCAACCTGTTATCATGTATATCCTTCTATTGACAAGGCTATGATAATATCTTTAGTCATGGATCATGGAAGATGACAAAAAGATCCGTCATAATCACCTAAGGACACATATGCAGTATGTTGTACAAAAATAATGTGAAGATATGTGAAGACAACCTCAACACGGTGGAAGGAGAAACATCTTCCATTATGTGTCATAGAAGGCTCAACCACATGAGTGAAAAAGGCTTATCTACCCTAATGAAGAAGAAGTACATCAATATTTGCATGGATGAATCCCTTGATCCTTGTAAATAATGTTGTATGGGAAGCATCATAAAGTATCATTCAATACTGCTTCATCACAAAGATCAGAGTTTCTGGATCTGGTGCACTCTGATGTATGCAGACCCATGGAGGTGGATTCACTCGAAGGTAACAAATATTTATTATCCTTTATTGATGTTGAATCATGAAGGGTGTGGGTGTTCTTCTTGTGGATGAAGGAACAAATTATAGACTACTTCAAGATTTTACACACCATGATGGAATGTGAAATTGGAAGGAAGTTGGAGTGTCTTAATTCTGATAATGTAGGAGAGTACACATCCAGACAATTTGATTCCTATTACAGGAGTCAGGGAATCTGACATTAGAGGATGGTCCCTCGCACCCCAGAACACAAAAAAGTTACAGAAAGGATAAACAAAACCATCATGAGGAAGGTTAGAATCATGATGAGTTTGGATAAGCTTCCTAATACATTTTGGGGAGAAGCTATTCAGGTTTCATGCTACCTCATCAACAGATCACCATAGGTCGTGCTGAATTTTGAGATTCCACAGAATAGATGGTCTGGTAAATATCCCTCTTACTCTCATTTATGAGTATTTGGATGTTTGGAATTTTCACATATATATAAGGAGCTCAGGAAGAAGCTAGACGATAGATCTACTCCATGCATATTCATAGGCTATGGAGATGAGGAGTTTGGATAAAAGATTTTGGACCCTAAGGAGAAGAAGGTGATCAAAAGAAGAGATGTCATGTTCCATGAGAACCAGACGATCTAGGACATTTAAAATCCTAGAATTTCTTGAAGGGAAAGCATTGAGGGATCAATTAATGATCCAACACTTGTACCTCTCAATGAAGAGGAGGAGGTGCAAGAAGACTCATTGACAATGGACTAGGAGGAAGTGGAGGAGGATATTGAGTAGGGAGAGACTCAATCCTCTCTATAAGAAGTTGAAGAACCATCATAAGAGCTAGGTGATGCTATGACTCCTGAACCTAACATTTCACATGCTCGAAGATATTAACGAGGAAGGATACCATCCAAAAAATATTTAGAATCAGATTACCTATTGCTGACTGATGAGGGGGAGCTAGAAGGATACTAGGATGTGGTGTCACATCCCAAAAAACTGAAGTGGTGGCATGCAATGGAGGATAATATGGAGTCTTTGATGAAGAACTAAACATACGATTTGGTCGAATTAACCAAAGGTAATAAGGCACTAATGAACAAATGGGTGTTCAGGCTGAAGAGCGATGAAAAAAAGGGAGGTTAAGCACAAAGCTCGGTTAGTTTTCAAGGGATTCATTCATAAGAAAGGAGTTTCCTTTGACAAGATATTTTCACCCATGGTGAAGGTGTCTTCAATCCGAGTCATTTTTGGATTCGTGGCCAGCTTGGACTTAGAGCTTGAAAAAATGGACATAAAGATGACTTTTCTTCATGGTGACCTCTCTGAGGAGATATATATTAAGCATAATAAATTATTTGATGTTTCTGGACAAGAAAACCTCATTTTCAAATTGAAGAAGAGCTTGTATGGACTAAAACATGCTCCTATGAAGTGGTAGAAGATGTTTGACTCATTCATGGTGAGTCATGGCTATAAGAAGGCACTGGAAGACCAGTGTGCTTACATCCAGTGATTTCAGGATGGTAACTTTGTTTCTCTTATACTTTATGTTTATGACATGTTAATCATTAGGAATGATATATCAAAGATTAGACACTTGAAGAAGGAGTTATCCAAATATTTTGATATGAAAGACTTGGGTTGAGCTCAATAGATTTTGGGGATGCAGATCATTAGTGATAGAAAGAGGAAGTTGTCATGGCTATCTCAGGAGAAGTATGTTGAATGCGTTCTGAAACTTTTCAACATGGACAAATCAAAACTAGCAAGCATTCATCTTCCCAATCATTTGAAGTTGATCTGGAGTTCATGCCCATCATCCAAGGAATAAATCGAGGAAATTGAGATGATACCATAATCTTCAGCAGTTGGAAGCTTGATTTATGCTATGATGAGTACGAGACCTGACATTTCCCATGCAGTGGCGATCGTGAGCTGATTTCTTTCCAATCCTGGGAAGAAAACCTGGGATGCAGTCAAGTGGATTTTGAGGTATCTTAATGGTACCTAAAAGTTATGTTTGTGCTATGGGGTATCTGAACCTATCTTGGAGGGATATAGAGATGAAAATATGGTTGAAGATCCTGATAGCATGAATTCTACATTGGGATACATCTATACTTTTGCAGGAGGAGCTGTATCATGTTAGTCAAGGTTGAAAAAGTGCGTCGCTTTATCCATAATATAAGTAGAGTACATTGCTCCTTCAGAAGCTGGAAAGGAGATGTTGTGGCTAAATCATTTTCTCCAGGAGCTCAGATTCAGCCATAAGGAGTACAAGGTTCATTGTGATAGTTAAAGTGCTTTGGACTTGAGCAAGAAATCCATGTACTATTCCCATAGGAAGCATATTGGCATTCTCTATCATTGGATATGCGAAGTGATGGATCAACAACTATTGCAACTTGTGAGGATCCACACAAAAGAGAACCCGACAGATATGTTGACAAAGGCAGTTGCTCGAGAGAATATAGACCTTTGTAGATGCTCCAGCAAATTGCAGCTGAAGGGGGATAATTGATGGACAAATTTTCCAGCTACCTAGGTAGGTGGCTGGTGAACCTACCCCACTTAACCCTTGGCTACTTCAACACAGGATGCTACACATGAAGAATATGCAGGCCACCATTATTGAAGTCCAATGGTCAGGTGGGGTAGGTGCACCAGCCACCTACCAAGGCAGTTGGAAAATTTCTCCATTAGACACCCTAGACTAGGATGAAACTTTGCTGGCCCTAGATGATGGGAAAGGACTAAGAGTACAGTGGCCACATCGTCACTGTTATTGCAAAAATGACTCCCCAAGGAGTTAAAGTCTTCCTTACGATCATCCACCAAAGGCATACAACCATCCATCAAATGCCCGCTGAAGAGGAAATTGAAGGCCGAGAGATTCTTCATATAAAAAATCAAATTTAAATGAAATAAAGGTGGGAGGGAAGAAGAAGACAGAGGGCTAAGACATTATGTCATATCCAAGAAAAGTTGCTTCCAAAAAACTATCATATCCAAATCTTGGTAATCCTCGACAACAGAAGGCCCGGGAGAGGGAAAAACCTCCAACTACTCATGAACACATGTAGATGACGAAGGTGCCAGGGCACTGCATGGGATAGGGGGAAGGATCTGGCTTAACAACACTGTAAACCACTGGACCATCACTATGAAAGAGACCTTTCTGATGAGAAGATGAGCCACTAAAACACACCTTCCGTGGCGCCTGATTCTGCCGTAATGGTAGGAAAATTTTGAACTTTTAGTGGCCCATGAGGCGTGTTCTGAAGAAATAAAAATCGGGCCATGGAGTCTATCAGAAAAAATATACGATATTGGTCTACCGATCATGAAAATGGCCTTGTATTTACTACTAGATTATAAAATTAACATGCATTGCCTACTTACACAATCAACCTAACCATACTAGTTAATAATGCATTCACTGTTTTTTTAAATCTTACCCATTTATTTAAAACTATTAATAAAATAATTTATTTAAAACATTTTAAAAAAGTGGGTATTAAATTAATAGTATGTAAATTTATAAGTTTTATTGGGATTTTGGTTTTAATGTAGAAAATTTGAAGTTTACAACAAAACTATAGTTAAATTTCATAATTAGTCTTCCATGAACCTAACCATATAGAACTACATGGGAAAAATTGATGATTAATTAGTGTTGTTCCAATTTAGAAACTTCAAGAGGGAAATAAATTAAGGAATTATAAATCTAAATTATAATTAACCCTCCAAATGACTAAAATATTAAATATCAATGAAATAATGTTTAGATGGTCCAAACTAAATAATTCAGTAGAAAAAATAAATCATAGTTTAGAATATAAGATACCCGCTATCTAGAAAACAATGTATGACAGAAAGAAAAACAATTCTTATCAAGTAAAATAGATAAAGTACTAAATAAAACTATAATAATAAATAGTTTTATTATATATAATTAATATTCCCCTTATTTCTTAACTAGTTGGATAAACAATTTTATAATCCCTAAAAAAATTTCTCTTTTGATCCAAAGGAGTAGGAGGATTTAAACAAAAATATGAAAAACTCCACTGCTAATTATACGTAGTGATCAATTATATAACCAAATCCTAAGTAGGAACTTATTTGATCAAAGTTCAGAAGAAGAGAACAAAATATTACATGAGAAAGTTTTTTTCCTCATAATGAAAGTGCAAGGGTAGAAAATAATGTACAGAATAGAATAATCAAAATGAAATAAAAAATGAGCTCCCAAAATAGATAAGTAATTATGATATTTTAATCTTTATATTTAACCATTATTTATATACAATTGAAATGTGTATGTTTGAACATTTTCTTCAAAAATCTCGGACACTAGAGACCATCTAATGATACTCCAATTTTTATATGAATTAGCCATTGTGATTTTGATAACACTAGTGTGAGTAAATAGATTAATAAAACTTCAAAAGATATTTATAAAAACCTTTAATTTTATTTATTTTTTTTCATCAGATTTTAATGTTTTCCAATCAGAGTATTTTTTGGTTTCCTCAAACATCTTTCTTTTTATTAAACTTTCATTTATTTCAAGTATACTATCAAATCTATTGTATTCTGATATAACTATTTCTGTAGATCTATTTAAAATGCTAAATTTTTAAATATAGATATCATTAGAAGGTATGATTCATATAATTTTTCTTCCTAAAGAAATAAACTTAATGTAAAACATTAATAAAATAGATATGTGTATTTTTATTGATTAAAATAATTGATCTATACTTTTTTATTTAAATAATGAACCAATAAAATAACTTTTTGATGAAAAAAAGATATGGTAAGATAAATTAAACAAATTATAAAAAATATATGTTTAAAATTAAAAGAAGAAATTATAAGATAAGAATACATCCCCTTAATTAAATCGTTACTACCGATTTCATAAATTCCAAACTTTTACCATTCTCCCTTTTAAAAAATGTAACATACCATACTTATGTTATTCCATTTTGATTCTCATAAATAAAAAAGAGAGTGAATTATAAGATAAAATAATATATATTGAATGAAATAGTTAGGCGTGACACCCCAAGATATCATAGTATGGTATCTCTTCAAAGTAATTCAATAACTTGCGCTATACGCAACACCGAGTTCGAGCGCACCACGACTTACCAAACTAGCCATTCAAAAAGCGGTTACGAATAGTATAAAATGGATTTTGAATTTTATATACTCCATAAAATTTTAACATCCAAATTATGTATTTTTTAGACATAATATAAGAACAAATTCAATTTTTCAGATAAAGGAAGCATTTATCAGAAAATGAAATTTTACTGACTTTTAATAGAGAACCCTATTTAAATCCATTATTTGAAACTTTTATATATTAAATTTGACAAAATAAAATTCTTCTTTAGAATTGGGACATTAAAATTTAGTTTCAATAAATTTTTGGTGTTTTTCTGATAACTTTCATATTTTGGTGAATAGTGAAAAATACTATTTTAATTGAAAACAAATTTTTTAATCAAAATAATTTATAGTGTTAAATTATAAATTTGAATGGTTTGGAAATATAATTAGATTATATTTTTATAATTTAATAAAATGTAGGTCATTATAAGTAATTTCACATTTAAATTTGACATAAACACATGTCAATCTTTTGATAGTTTTTACTTTTTAAAAACCCGGTTTTTTGGTTTTGACAAAGAGAATTAATTTTAAATTAATTAATGAAACTTATATGTTTTTAATTTGGTAAAATAAAATTTATTTTTGAATTCATAATATCAAAATTATCTTAGAGTGAATTTTTGGTATTTTTCTGAAAACTTTCAATTTTTGATTAATAGTGAAAAACACTGCGTTATTGTTTTAAACCAACTATTTATTTAAATAATTATTTATTTTATTTAAATTTATTTTAAGTAAAAATAGATATAAAATACCTATATAAGTTAAATTTAATTCATTGGAGTTATTTTATAATAAAATTATATTTCAAACTTTTCCTAAAGTGACCCTCACCTCTCTTACAAATGGGTACTTCCCCTTCTCTCAAAATCACACCTCCAAATCCATTTGGATCAGCCAAAACCTTACCAAATTTCCTCCCAACTATACTAAATTCAACTTATAGGCCTTAAATTGATCATAAATTTAACCTAAGGATCCCTTTTATTCAAATGAAAAGGAAGCACCCGAAGAAGAGGTGATAATTTCATCACCTCTTTCAAAGTTATCTTCTTATTCCACTTTCTATTTCTTTGTTATTTCAATATAAAAATAATAAATCCAGTACCTTATACATAATTTGATTTTATTATAAATATGGTACAAACATATTCATTATTATATCCATCATATGAAGGATAATGTCACCATGCGTGCGTACGTACGACTTACCGTCTCCAAGCCGTGGTGTAATTTGTTATTCAACAATTTGTTATTTGGAAAGATATAATGATGAGTAATATGTATATAAATAATGAAAATAAAATGATAATGTATCTATAAAATTAATATTCCATCAAATTCCATACCTTTTAATCATTAAGGAAATGATATCGTCGCTCGTGTGTACGTACGACTTACCGTCTCCACGACGCGATGAGATTCATTTCCACATTCACCATTCAAAAATGATTATAAAAATATATATTATTAATAAGTATGTAATATATGACATAATAATTCTACTGAATATATATATATATATATGTGTGTGTGTGTGTGTGTGTATTTACATATATCTTATTCACTTAGTTCTATTCAATACAATATGAAAACAGAAACATCATTTATGCGTATGTACAACCTACCGTCTCCATAAACGGTGTTTTCCATTTCATATATATATATATTATACATATTTATATTCTAAATATATATGATATATAAATCATGTTTTATATTCTGGAAGTATTTATATTATGATCTAAGTGATATGATCAAGAATAACAAGTTAAAATGCGTACGATAAAGAAAACAATTATTACCCGAAATGTTAATTTAACATGGAAATAATTATTAAATGGGTAGTATAAAGTCATAAATGAATAATTTATGATATAATAAATATTAATATGGTTCTGTTATAATTTAATATCATACTATGGTCATTATACAGGAGGTTAAACGTACCCTCGACCAAAGAAAAGTGCAAGGTAAGGGTTAATTACTCAATCTCATTATTATCCGAGATTGTTTATGTGTAAGTATTTTTTGGGAAATATTTATTTTCCATGTCCATATTTCATAAAATAATTTTTAAAATGATTCTTTTAAGGTACTCTTTAACTAAAACATCATTTTCAATGTTTTAAATATTTATTCTTTTAAATCTTTTCATTAATATCCATGTTTTCAAAATGGTTTTAAGGATTTATTTATATGGACATGAATGTTTTAAAATGTTAATTCCTTTAAAAATTTTCAAAGTTTTATGAGACACTTTTATTCAAAAATATCTTTTAAATGTATTCCTTTATAAATTGTGAGACTTTGAAATGATTTCATAAAAAAATATATCCCTCTCAAAGGGTTTTACTGATTATTTTCAACTATGTCAACATCCTTTTTGGATATTATTCTTGATTGATGTTGATTTATTATAAATACAATCTTAAATACTATATTGAATGAGTTATGATATATTTGAATGTGGATGTTCTATTTTTATACCCTTCATGGTTTATGGTTAAAGTATTGGCATTTCGTATGCTAGTTTTAATATGAATGTTTATGTTATGTTTCAACATTTTCATATGAGGAATGCAGTGGACTTAGTAAGTGATGAGTGGAGCCCGCTATAGCTCCTCGATTAATAGGTAGGTCCCATGAGAAAAATTAGTGTCATGACACAAGGCCTTGACAAAAATTTTATTTGTTGTCTTGGTACGAGGCCTTGACTATGTGGTAATGGTGTCTGGCGTTAGACATTCCCTCATTATAAAATTAATTATTACATGGGATTATTCAAATATTAGAATATACATGTGAATTTTTATATGGTAATATTTTATTTATTTTATCCATGTTATGTTCAAGTTTATGTTTAAAAGGTTGTTGTTTTTATTACACATCTTGCCTTAAAACTTTATAGCTTTCGCTAAATTATTTACACTTACCGAGCATCAGAGCTCACCCCTTTCTTATGTTTTGTTTTATGAGGGTTCTAAGAAGTGTATTATGTTTGATATGTAGGGTTAATCTAGGGGAATAATTGCATTATAAACATATTATTTATGTTGTGTTTTATGTTTGAATATGTAATGTAACATTCATGTATGTAATATATTTTCCAAGACTACTAAACTGATTGGTCTTTCAGGACTTGATTCTTTGTAATCATTCCAATGTATTAAAATAATGCACCGGCTTTGAGATTATAGGGTCGGAGTGTTACATTAGGAATATGAATAGCCTAAAAAGTAACATTTTCATTAGTAAACAATGGAATTAAAAGAAAATCAATATTGATGTTCCATTTTATAATCCTCATTCATTTTTAGAAGGATTCAATTATTCTTATAAAGATATTTATTATTATTATCCAGATCAATAATACATTCTTCTTAACCTTAAATGTACTCACACATTTTATTTAGGACTTCAATATATTCATTTTTATCTTTTATGTAATGAAATTGATAATCTTTTATTTTAACATGTTCATCAAGAATAATTTTCAGTGTTGTGAAATCAAAAATGATTTCTTGAAAACTATCATTATAATTTTTATCAACCTGATTCTCAATATAATACTCATAAGAAATGAAATCATATTAAATATACTTTATAGGTTCTTTATATTAGTGTATATTCCCATATCTATCCATTTAATTTTAGAGAAATTATGAACCTTCACAAACTCTTCTAAGCTTACTTTCCTTGGATGAAGTGAGGGTACTTTGGAGAATTCTATTTCAAAAGTTCATATATATTTGAAATAAATACCTTAGAATATGATGAATTATATGGATGTGATTTCTTCTATGATTTTCACCTATGAACTATCTTTCTAACATCCAAAAATTTAACATCTTTATTTTTTCTCTTTATCCCAGATTTAATGTGAAAGATATCTTTATAGAATCAATTTTTGAGGAGAAAATATCTATATATATTTATTTATATATGATGGATTCCTTGTATATTTCTTTAGAGAATATTTATATTCAGATGAAGAATAAATTTCTACTAATAGAAGAACCATTCCAAATTTTTTCTGTTCTTTATTATTCTAGTGTTTATTACCATAGAGTTGAAAATTTATTTTATGATGTTTAGTTTTTATCAGATATTTATATAGGATTAGAAAAATATATTTTATCCTTTTGATAAGTACCCTCCATGTATTCTAAGTGGTTAGTAAAAAAATCACTATCAATTTCCAGCAATAGAGGTGATCTAGAAGATAAAATTTTTTAAACATTAATACAAACCACTATAACCATTCCCTTTTATTATAAAATAAGGATTGAACCTCAAAATATTATTTGGAAGATTAATATTTTATTTTAATTTTATTTTTCTCGAATATGGATGGGTGGAATTACAATTCTTTTCTTCTTATTTTATGGTTATTTTACTTATGAATCCTCTCTACCTTTTCCAACATTAAATGTTTTCTTTTAAATAAACTCAATAACTGACTTTTTAACATTTATATTTTTAGGTTTAGACCCACCTTCACTTTATTTGTCTATTTTCCACTTTATTAGAGATGTGGTATGATAAATAAACTCCTTAGTTTCCTTTCACTTTCTTTTCACCTCTTTTAGATAATGTATTTACATAATTTCTCCAAATTTCATTAACTTTTCATAGATGTATCTTTAATTATATTCTTTTATATGTGTTACTTTAGTCTCGTCATCATTATCCTGATATGATAAAACTACATCAAATTCATTCTATGAATTTTATAGTAATTAACTTATTTATTGAGATAAAATTTACTTCCATTGAACATGAGTTGACACTTTCATCTTTATATCAAAAAATGATTTTTATAAATATTATACACCCATTTATTTTTTTTATTATGTCTTCATTTTTGGGGTTATTTGACACCATTGATGACTTCCATAAAATATTATTATTCCTTCTTACCAATATTTTTAAAATAGATCTATTAACAACTTGATAGTATGAAATCATCTTAACTAATCCTGATCATACAACTTCAATGAAATCCAATATAAAACGAATTATATCAAACATATACATGTAGAACAAAAAATAAAGAGTATAGATATATTGAACTTTAATTGTATAAATATCTCCATTTTATGGAACTAATAAAGTTTGAATCCATTTAAAAATGTTCCATTGTTAAACCTTATTTTTTATTTTATATAATATATCTTTAGAATTGAAAAGTAGAATAAGTGTTTTTTTCTTTTTAAAAGTCCCTTGTATTTCTAGAATTTTTTATACTACTAATATTCTCTCACCTATTAATTAGAGTCTTATAATATCTATAAAATATTCTTAGTTCATGGAAAACTGATGACCATTTAATTTTAATTTTTCTCTTTGAACTTCTATAATAATATCATAATTAAAAATTATATAAAATTGATGAAAAATTTAATTATATAAAGTCTATATTTTCTTACATTATACTGTGATTAGTTTACCTTTTTGAAATTTGATTACATCCTTTAATATAAAAGAATATTTAGTATACCATTCTTGATCGACCGGTCTTTCATAATTGATCTCCCTTCTAGTAAATTTAACATTATTATCCAATCTAGGCAATTGAATAATGTTCACTAATATATGTGACTTCAGGGAAAAAAGATCTTGATCAAATTCAAAAACTTTGTATATTTAATAGAGTAATAAATCAAAATAAAATTCAGTAGAGCTTCACTATTTTGAAATTATGATGAATCCATTAGATAAAAAACTCTAAATATAGTCAAGTAGGGGAATTTGGAATCATTAAGATATGGGACACATGGATAGAAAAATATATGACTGTAATAATTATGGAATTCTAATTATTGGATTGGAGATCCATCAAAATTATCAAATTTTATTTTTAAAAAATAAAGTGGCAAAACCTTACCAGTTACCTCTAACATTAAAAATTAAAAAATTAAACCAAAATTTATTATTATAATTATATTTTATATATAAGTAGTTGGTTAATTTAATTCTATAATATTATCATTATTCTTTCATTTAACTTTAAAATATGTCACTTTAAGTACCTAAAACAGATAAAAGACTTCTCTATAAGAAAAATACACCCCATATTTCTTGAAGAGTTTCTCATTTTAGGGAATTAAAAATTGTAAGGTAAGATGATCATTTACCTTCAATAATCCTCATATTTTGTTCAATGAATTCAAATCTTTATGAATTATGAGGTGTTTTAAAAATACCAGTAAGCCTTCATTCTGTTATGACAATTTTAAGACATATATCTCTTTTTTTATGGGTGATCACTAAGAACATTTTATGAGACATAATTTTTTTTCTCATAAGTGATGTGTAGGAATTTTTAATAGATAAATGAAACTTGTATTATCCCATATAATAAGAGTGTGTGAAATGGAAAAACCAAAATTAGTGAGTGTGTGCCTCACTCACAAAAACTATGCACAACTGAAGTAACTCAAGAATAACAGAAGCATTTGTAGGTGGTATTTTTAAAATTTTTGATTAATATTTGTATAATAACAATATAATTAACATTATAGAACCTATTTTCATTAATATACTGAGTATAATATAAATAATCATGAAAAATATAAAATAAATGATACCTCAATGTTTTGTGTGTTCTTGATATTCGGCAGTTGTTTTTTGGATCACCAGAGCTCGAAGAATTTAGTCTAGTGTCCATCTAGATCATCCAAACATGCTACTAAATCTTCTAGATCATCTATATATGATATTAATATGAAATTATAAAATAATTTTGTGCATTTTGATTCCTACATAACTACAAAAACATAAATAACACAATTCATGAAGATATCACACATGTTCTTATTTTTAATTTATCTTTATAAATATTGAGATAATAATAAAGTGGATAGAATATTCATTAAATTGGATACCTCTATCCATTTTAGGCCCAAAATAAATTTTTATACTTAAAGTTAAAGTTATCTTAATTGAAATTTATCCCTTAAAGAAACTTAAACCATAAAAACGATAAAAAATATCACTAATAACTCATTTAACCTATCATAAGTGTCATTTACATTTCATCATTCAATTGTAACACCCCCATATGTTACCTAATTAAATATTAACAATGAATTTTTATTTTTTCCTTATAAATATGTTTAATAAACCCCAAATATATATTTTTTATCCAATATATTCACTTATTTAATCTTAAATAACTTTTGAGAAATAAATTCAATTTAAATTATTATAAAATTTAATAATATTAGTTGAATTTATTTATTATGATCATTCACACTCAAATGTTCCCCATCCAACTAACATGGGTCCCATATCATCCTAAACTCTGATTCATTTGAATTATTGGAACTTTTGGATACACTTTGTGTATGACCCTCTAGAAAATTATATTGATACTAATGATTCCAACTCATAAAACAAGAGTGGTATGAAGAAAAACATATTGTGTCAAGACCCATGTCCATTAGTACCCCTCTTGGTATGGAACAAAAGTTAAGTGTGTCCCCCAAATACCACCTCTAATAGACCATGAGTTGGTGACTAGCACCAACATTATAAAACTAACATAATGGGATGTGTTACCCTCATTATCCTAGGAAAAATAAGAAAGAAACAACCAATCAAATCCAACTTGATAATATGAAATGAAACTAAGATCCCCCAATATATATAATTTCACACATTAATAAGAATAATACTAAAATAAAACTAGCTCCTATGATAGTGACTCCTACTCTAACAATCACCACAAGCTAGTAATGTTCATCCCAATCAACAACTACATTATAAAAACATATAAAAATAAAATATAGAATATTAGGGTGATAATATAAGTATACTTAATAGGTTCCTCCCTAGGCTCTATCATGAAATGTGGAAGAAGAATATTAAATCCTAAATGAATAAACAGTGAAGCCAACTCATTATCGATACCAGGTCAACTACTACCCAACCACACCAAGGCTTGGTCACCAAATTAACAAACAATAATAGTAAAATAATAATGAAGATAATATATATAAAATGGTACCCCACACCCAATTCCACACCAAACAAGTCACCCTCACGCCCTAATGGATTAAATCCTTTCACTTATATCCCTTCCATATCTATATAACCTCATAATCAAATCAAAACCAAAAATATATAAACACTACCTCATACCACATTCTAATGATACATATCACATCACCACAAGCACATAACATACCCTATAACTATATACCACCTTACCATAACCATATACCATATCATGATTGAAATGAATAATGAAGGACATAAACCTATTTTTATTCTCTATATGAACATCTAAACTGAATAACCACATACTTATCTCATCATCACATCACTACCACATCACTATATACCATAACATCATACTATAAAAACCTATACTATTTCTGGAAGAGTGAGTGGGGAAGGGGGAGTATTCTGTTATCCATATCACCTACATACTAGATATTGGGGGCACACTAGGAACACAGTGCCTCATATGTTAATTAGTAGGGTCACTTGACTCAGGTGGTGGTGTATAAAAAATGGATTTAATTTAATCACATAATTCCATCTTAAGTTTCAGTTCCTTAATATAACACCTTTGCAACCATATCCATCACCACATTATCTCCACATCACTTCAACACCCACTTACACTTCTAGATATCACCACTAACCACACATGATTGAACAATAACATAAAATATCCACCCCACTTCCCATTTAATCATTTAATTAAAATTTAATCTACATTAATACCTATATTAATTTAATTAAACATATTTATTTAGATCCAATATAATTTCTCATAACCAATTCCATTTCAAAATTTACATTTCTTTTCATTTATCAATTATCATTTCCTTCACTTAATATATTCTTTCCAACCCATTATTCATATCATCATAGACCATTACCATTATTAATTTCATTTATTTAAATATTATTATATATTCTTAGGCTACTACCATTCATAGACACATCAACCTCTCTACACTATACTACAAAAATAATATCCACACAACTATCATATCCTATCTAACCATGTCAATCCAACCATAACAAGTCCACCACTATCACAACAATTTTTTTATCAATGAACAAAAAAACAATAATAATCACACAATTTCCAAATAAATAATATTATCTTCCCATATATTCTTTATTAAATAAAGGGGAATGATTAATGCAACAATTCAACTAAAAAAGCAATTTCTTGCCTCTACTATCTTTATCATATTACCATCTATATATCATTGAGAAAAAATAAACATTATTTAACATATTAACAGTACATAATAATAGCATTATTGTCAATCAATAACATGAAGTTTAATAAATATTAAGGAAATAACATAAATCACCTAAGTTACGATTTTGCACCTCCCCCTAACTTTAATTTATGTATGATTTATTATATTTGTTAGGTGAATTTGAATTCTTTACCCAAAGGAAAATAAATAATAATAATTACATAATTACACAATAAATAAAATGATATGACGAAGTGTAATAATAAGAATAATAAAATAAAAATAATCGGTAATTACCTTGTTTGGTGAAATCTATATTTATGGGAAGTAAAAAAATTACACCATAGATTAAGGAATTCCAAAGAATACAGGATGGCCCAAGGGCCACCAAAGGCAGAGGGGGAATAAAATAAACTATAATAAACCAAGGAATCAAATAAAATTTATGTTTTAAATTTTTTCTGGGGGAAATCAGGATATACCAACTTGTGTCACAACACAACAATGGTTGTATCTAAAAATCACGGTACAATATCCCCAAATATCATGGTAAATTACCACTTAAAAAATTTATGATATTAAATAAAATCTAAATGTAACACCTCTATCCATACAGTAATTATTTGACCTTAAAAATCATATAAAAAACCTCAACCTCCTTCCCTCGAACCATATAACATCTAAACCAAAACCATGATGCAAGAACAAGAATCAAGATGCAATGATATAATTATAGAAACACCAAAATATCATGACCAAGTCACCATGGAACAAAAAATACAAAAATATTATAGTTAATGATCATAAAAAATGATATTAATGATAATAAAAATGAAACACCCCTCATCATACCACAATGATCTAACCCTTAAAAATCATAACACAAATCTCAACCTCTTTCCATTTGACCTAATAATATATAAACCGAAACCATGTTGCAATGAATATCATAATGTTGAAATACTCCAAATATAGTAACACCAAAATATCATAACCAAGGATTCATGACACAACACAAGACCTTACTCTGTATTATCACAAATCATGATGCAATAACTATGAAATGCCTAGGTATACAATTATCTAACATTGGGGGGGGGGGGGGTTAAATTAGTTCTAATTTATTTTAAAATTTATATCATATTATAAAAAAACCTCCTTGACTAGTTAATATCAAGATCCACTCATACCAATTATCACTCACCCGTATATAAAAAGTATAGAATTAAAAATAGCGTACACATGATTTTTACACATTTCAACCATAAGGTGTTCAAACATATCCTTTCTGTGTTCAGATCAAGTTTGATACACATATTTTATCCTTGATATCTAAAGTGATTACAATATCTATCTCTTAACATCCCAATCCTTTTATGTTTATTTATATTGTATTTGACCAGTTTATAATAATAATTTGAATCAGAAGCCAAAATATCTTCAAATTGATCCAAGATTATTCAAAATCAATATAATATCACCTTAAATAATTTAGAATATCTAAAAACATTCATAAATCATCTTATTAAAGATATTGACACCTAGAATATACAATATTATGCAACATATCACTATGCTTTCACTCAATGATTCTCGCTCAAATTTACCCAAGAGAAGAAGGTAAGACAGTCCTTGTAGTTTAGCTTGGGTTGTTGAATCCTCAGAGACCTAAGAAGTAACCTATAGACACGTACATTCTATTGACTATTTTTGGCTATGAATAAGCCAAATTGGGTTGATTTTATATGGGTTTAAAGGAACTCTAATATACTTAAGTGAATTCAATTTAAAATAATGAGTTGATCCTAGGTTATCGCTCGGGGTGGATTGGACGTATTTCCTTTTTAATGATTTCAATTTCTTATATTTGATATGGGTTCATTTAAGGAGATAAAACAACATCATTACTTACTGGTTTAATTCATACACCCTTTAATACTAATCACCTATACACTTGAAGGATCAAAGTTTTTAGCACTTCAAGGTAACGGTTCGTATTAGCACTTGAAGTGTGTGGCCTTAAATTCAACAAGGACGATAGAGTTTAAAAATCATCAAATAAAAATCTCAATTAAATAAGTGATTATAAATTAATGAGGTGATAAATAACATCCAATCCAGCACCTTGCTACTCCCTTGTATCAACCCATAAGTGGGTTATCCCTCCATTGATCCCATGGTTTCAATGGAAGTGGAAAGTAGACTCATGAGGGAAGAAATGGAGAAGTAAAGAAAACAACAAAAATAAAATGATCACTCCACCATTGTGTGAATAATTTCACAAGGTTTGGTGTGAATAAATTCAAACCATGATCCAACGGTATCAAGTTGATATGAATAACAATATAATAAGAGTATAAGAAGAACTTTTATTAAGAAACTAAAGTGAATTGAACAACTTACATGTGAAAGACAAATTTGAGACAATAAAATTGCAGCATAACATTATCATTGAACAAAGCATCCAAGATTCTAAGATACTCCACCACCACTACCTTAAATAGGAATTTTGGAAGCCTTGGGTCGAGGCTCAAAAAGTAAAAAGAATCTCACTTGATTATGGTAGGCCTAGGGTGGTGGAAAGCTTGTGGAACTTAGACTTTTCCACATTTGACCTGAGGTGGCAGCCATCTTTCATCCACCTAACCGACGCGCTTTGATGAACTTTTAGATGGCCGAATCAGAGTGGGATATAGAAAAATAAAATGGATCTTCTAATGTATCATAACCTCCTGTAAAATTTGGGCCCATTTGGAGTTGTATATTCGGAGATATGATCAGATTATTGGTTTGTTTTTCTGGGCCGCAGAATCTGGCCCAGAATTTTATCTCTAATTTGGGCCGCCAAAATGACCACAATGTAGGACGAATTAGCATTGGATACTGAAGAGTTATTTGTTAATATACATGTCTAATATCATCAGACAAAATTTGGGATTCATTGGGTCTGTATTATGGGTCCCACATTCTCATCAGTGGGTTGGTGTCCAATCTGACTTCTCCAGAATTGCTTCCTTTCATGACAAAATATCCACATCTTCTTCCATGAATTCTCCATTGATCCCTAAGTGAAAAATGTTCATATTTAAGTGTAGATCAATTTCAAAAAATATAAAATTAAAATATGGATAATTATATTCCTTAAAATTAGATGAATCATTGGGTACTTTAAATGATGTTAAAAAATGTACCACATAATAGTGTATTTTAAGAAGTAATTACAATCATAATGTGAAATGACGTTAAAAGTGTAAAATGCACTAAAATGGTGTTTATTAACGAAAAATAACATGAATATTATGTATATTAACACTGAATATTAGCCTCATTTAGTGACTAATCACACCCCCAACTTGATTTTTGCTAGTCCCGAGTAAAATATATCTCAACAATATGAAATTCGAATTCCCTTTTCCAAAAACATTTTAATACACAATGATCACCAGAAACCCTTATACCAAACAATCATGAAACCCATCAAAATATTTTAATACAAGATAGTTTCATAAGCAGATCCCAATCCCAATCCCATTCCTTTGTTCAAATTCATTTCCATATTTCATCCAATATCAATTAAGTATGAGGATGTGTTGTGCATCACAATAGACATGGGGGTTCATCTTTATTCAAGGGGAAAATTACGGAAGCACTAGGTGGAATCACATTTCAATATTAAGATTAGTATTCAATTTTTTTTGTATTATTTTTTTTGTTTTTTTTTTGTTTTTGAAATTTTGACTTGGTAATTGAAATTGCACTCAAAAGAGTCAACCCCTGTAGCGAGACTTTGCCGATGACTCCTAGGCTCAAAGACCTTAGGGAACGAAGTGAAGGCCACATACTCGGGCATCATCTCAAGTTAACTAATTCAAAAACAAATTAAAATTACCATAAATAGAGATAAAATTACTAACTATGGGCCAGACAACTATGGAGTCACGATCCCCAAGTGCCGAAAGCCACAGATTAGGTCATTTCATTGCTCTACGCGCAATTTTTTTTTTTAATTTTTAATTTTTTGAATACTCATATTAAACTAAAATGATCACCAAACCTATGCTATTTATTTAGGGGACCCCATGAACTCAAACTAATACCCCAATATCCAAAGGACATGCATTGTGATATTTTTTTATTTGGATGGAAATATAAATGATGAAATATCACATTGGACAACCACACTTTCCAAAATCAGTGCTCATGAAATTATACAAGGATTAAAATCAGAATCAGGGTATGCTAAATTATTTGATATTCAGTTTCAAAGTGTGAAATGTGTATTACCATGTTCAAAGTTAAAGGAATTTTTCCTTCCATTTTCAAATTTTTTTTTTCAAATCATTTATCATTTTTTTTGACACAAAAGCATTTTTTATTTTATCTCCCCCCAACTTAAAATAACAATGTACCCAGTGTTTAAAGAAAAGAAAATTTAGAAAGGGGTAGAGGTAGAGAATGAAAGTTAAAAAAGGAAATTGAAAATGAGGGTCATGGAATGAAGTCACCTGGTGGTTGAATTTTGAAGTTCTTTCTGCTCCAATTTAGTCATTTGATATCCATGTCACTTGCAGAGTTCCCTAATGGAAAAAGGAAAACAAACAAACAAAACAAAAGAGTATATATATATATATTAATTAAAATATAATTATATATATAAAATAAAATAAACTGATGATACATTGTCTTCTTTTTAAATTTCTGGGTAAGGTATTACTCAAGGATCACACCACGTGACACAGATGAATATGGTGCTCCCCTTTCATACCCATCCATACTCATAATAGAATAACAAGTCAACAGTCTATTTTTTTTTAAATATAAAAATGATTAATTAAAATATAAATTTTATTAAAACAACAAAATGATAGGAAACTTGAAAACCATGGGTTTCCTCCCATGCAGCGCTTTTTTAACGTCATTATCTCGACTTGAACCCTAAATATATCAATTTTTTCATGGTTCATAGGTTGGCTCAGTTAAATCAGCATCTATTTCTTGTTTATTGAATGATTCAATGAACGTTTTTAACCTTTGACCATTGACCTTGAAAATGTAACCACTTGTGGGATCTTGAATCTCTACTACCCCATGGGGGAATACATGATGCACTATGAAAGGTCCTGACCATCTAGACCTTAACTTTCCCGGGTGTAAATGAAGTTTTGAACTATACAAGAGCACAAGTTTTCCCTGTTCAAAATGTTTGACCTTGATATTCCTAGATTGGTAGGCTTGAACTCTAGCTTTATTGATCCTTGAATTTTCATAAGCCTCCATCCTTAGTTCCTCCAGTTCATTGAGATCTAATTTCCTTTTTGTTCCGGAAAATGAGAGGTCATAATCCATTTTCTTAATTGCCCAAAAGGCCTTATGCTCAATTTAAACAGGTAAATGGCATGCTTTTACATAAACCAACCTATATGGGGACATTCCTAAAATGTTTTTATATGCAGTTTGATAGGCCCAAAGAGCATCTAAGAGTTTCTCAGACCAATCTTTCCTAGAGGGGTTGACAGTTTTTTCAAGAATTTGCTTAATCTTTCTATTCGCTAACTCAGCTTGACCATTAGTTTGAGGATGGTATGTATTGGACACTTTATGAGAAATACCATACTTATACATGAGTGAAGATAATGGGAGGTTATAGAAATGGGTTCCTCGATCACTGATTATAGCCTTAGGAATTCCAAATCGAGAAAATATGTTCTCTTTTAGAAATCGAATCACAACATGATGATCATTGGACTTAGTGGGAATGGACTCAACCCATTTTGAGACATAATCAACAGCTAAGAGTATGTAGAGGTATCCCCTAGAGTTTGGGAAGGGACCCATGAAATCAATTCCCCAGCAGTCGAAGATTTCAACCACTAAGATGGGAGTGAGTGGCATTTGATTCCTTTTTGCGATGGACCCTACTTGTTGACACCTAGGACAACTTTGACAAAAGGCGTATAAGTCCCTTGAGAGGGTGGGCCAGAAGAGACCACATTGAAGAATCTTAGCAGATGTTTTCTTAGAGGAAAAGTGACCTCCACATGCCTCACTATGACAAAATTTAAGGATGGACTCTTGTTCAGATTCTGGGACACACCTCCTAATGACTTGGTCAGGGCAAAACTTATAGAGGTATGGATCATCAAACACATAGTGTCTAACATCAGAAAGGAATTTCCTTAGATCTTGAGTCCCTAATAATTTTGGAATGACTCCTGTAACTAAGAAATTGACTATATCGGCATACCAAGGGCAGTCACTCACAGAGTATAGGTGTTCATCAGGAAATGAATCAGACACAGAAAGGTGATTTGAGTTGTCTTTGAATTCCATCCTAGAGAGGTGATAAACTACAACATTTTCAACTCCCTTTTTATCCTTGATTGTGAGGTCAAATTATTGTAAGAGAAGGACCCACCTAATCAGTCTAGCCTTATCATCTTGTTTTTGGAAGAGGTATTTTAGTTCAGAATGGTCAGTGAACACAGTGACGGGGGATCCTAAGAGGTAGGACCTAAACTTCTCTAAGGCAAAAACAATAGCAAGTAACTCCTTTTCAGTGGTGGTGTAGTTTATTTGGGCATCATTTAAGGATTTTCTTGCATAAGCAATGACATAAGGATTTTTATCACAACGTTTTCCTAACAAAACACCTACAAAAAATTCACTGGCATCACACATAATTCTAAAGGAAGGTTCCAATTTGGAGATTTCATGATGGGGGGAGAGGTGAGAGAGGATTTGAGGGTTGAGAATGAACCCTCACAACTTTCTGTCCAAACAAATGGAGCATCCTTTACTAGGAGAGCACAAAGGAGATGAGATATTGAACTAAAGTCCTTTATGAATCTTCTATAGAAACCAGCAGGTCCTAAGAAAGACCTCACTTCCTTGATAGTTTTGGGTGATGGAAGGTGACGAATGATTTCAACCTTGTCTTTATCAACTTCAATCCCCCTACCTAAGACCATATGGCCTAAAACTAGTCCCTCTTTATCCATAAAATGGCATTTTCCCAGTTTAGGACTAGATTCTTTTCTTAAAATCTTGACAAGACTCTCTCTACATTCCTCAGACATCCCTCAAATGTATCCCCAAACACAGAGAAGTCATCCATGAAGACCTCTAGAAAATCCCCTACCATGTCTGAGAAGATTCCCATAATGCACTGCTGGAAGGTTCCAGGGGCATTTCATAACCCGAAGGGCATGAATTTGAAAGCAAAGGTTCCGAATGGACATGTGAATGTAGTCTTCCCTTGATCCTCCAGGGAGACCTCAATTTGATTGTACCCCAAGTACCTATCTAAGAAACAGTAGAAGGCATGACCTTCCACTCTCTCAAGGACTTGGTCAATGAATGGTAAGGGGAAATGGTCCTTCTTGGTGAATGATTTTAGCTTCCTATAGTCAATGCAGACCCTCCATCCACTACTCACCCTTGTTAGAAGAATCTCTCCATCCTCATTGGTTATCACTGTGATTCCAACCTTTTTTGGAACCACTTGGATTGGGCTCACCCATTCACTCTCAGCTATGGGATATATGATACTAGCTTTTAGAAATTTCAAGAGTTCTTTTCTTACTACCTCCATGAGATTAGGATTGAGTCGCCGTTGAGGTTGACGACATGGCTTTAAATCAGATTCCAAAACAATCCTATGAGTCCCGAAAAGTGGGTTAATCCCAGGAATATCAGAAAGGGTCCAACCAATGGCTTTCTTATGCTCCCTAAGGACATATAGAATCATCCTTTCATGATTGGATTCAAGAGAAGAAGAAATGACAATAATATGTGTTTGATTGTCCCCTAGGAAAGCATACTTGAGTGTAGAGGGAAGTTCCTTCAATTCAAGATCAGTTTGGTTCGGAATTTCAACAGAAGATTGGGACATTGGATCAAGTTCAATTTCTTTTTTAGAGTTTCATATAGGATTGATTCTCCACATGTATAAGTTTCAGCTACTATATTGTCTTGATCAAATTTAGGGAAGGAATTTGGAGTGGTCTCTATGAAAGTGGTTTCTTAAAAGGTTTCACTGATTGTTGGACCTAAGACTTCATTATAAGAGCAATTTGAAAATGATTCAAGCCACGGAGATAAAATTCCTTCATATGAACAAAGGAAATCAATCTCATCCTGACTTAAACCTTCATCAAATATTCCTTGATGTTCCATGGATTCTTTATCAATGCTTCCTATCATGTTTACTTCATGAATGTCCTCATCATCCCCTATTTGTGAGCTTTCATTATAGATGTTCAAGTCAAGACTCATGTTCCCAAAGGTGATGGTCATGTTCCCATTTTGAACTCGGATAATAGAGTTGATTGTTGCAAGGAAAGGTAGACCAAGGATGATTGGGTTTTGTTCCTTATTTCCTATGTTTGGATGGTTGTCAAGGACAATGAAATCAGCAGGGTAGATGAAGTTTTCAACCTTTACTAGAATGTCCTTCAAAATCCCCTTTGGAACCCTAATGCTACGATCATCAAGCTGAAGTGTGACAGATGTGGGTTGGAGTTCTTCTAGGCCTAACTGGCAGTACACAACATAAGGGATGAGATTGACACTAGCACCTAGGTCACACAAGGCCTTGACAACTTTTATCTCTCCTAGTTCAACATTGATGTAAGGGAAACCCGTGTCTTTCAACTTAGGAGGAATGGTCCCTTGAATGGTGGTACTCACATTAGCAGCCAAAAGGACTTGGTTTTTATGTGACAATTTTCTTTTAAATGTGAACAAGTCCTTAAGGTACTTTGAGTAGGTAGGTATGGTTTGGATTGCATCGAGAAGGGGTGTGTTCAACTTGACTTGTGAAAATATTTCTCTCAATGTTTCACTCAGTTCAGGCTTGGTTTTCCCCCTCATGCGTTGAGGAAATGGTGAAGGTTGTGGGGTTGTTTGTTGAAGAGTTGTTTCCTTGAAAATGTTATCGGTTTCCTCAGTTTGATCTTGTGGTTCATTTGAATTTTCATCGAAGTTTGAATCTTCAGGTGGGTTCTGAATTAGCTATTCAGGTTTCTCAATTGATTTCCCACTTCTTAAAACAATCACATCCTTTAGTTGTTCATGAGTTGTTTGAGCACAACTTGACTCTCCCCTTGAAGTTGAGGATGGAACCGCCTGAGTAGGCATGGGTGCCTTTCCAGTTTTGATGGTTTCACGTTCTTGTTTTAGGGAAGATACCTTCGATTTCATCCTCTCCATTTGTTTTCATAGTTGTTCTAGTAGGATTTGTGGAACAGTTTGGGTTGGTTCTTGAGAAGATTGGTTTATCCCAGGGGGATATTTTGGAAGTGGGATGTTTTGTTGAAAATGGACCGGTGGCTGTTGGTATTGGATAGGTTGGGTTTGGAACTGGTTATGGGATTGGTAGTTCTGATGAGGGTAAGGATTTTGTCCCTGTGGTTGGCTAGGTTGTTGGTTATCTTTCCAGCAGAAGCCTGGGTGGTCGTTATACCTTGGGTTGAAGGTGTTTTGGTATTGAGGCTTTTGAAATTTCAAAGCATTTACTTCTGCTGGGGGTCCTCCTAAGAGAACATCCTTGATGGATGGAATGGTTGGGCAGTTGTCTGTCTTATGGTCATGTTTGTCACAAATTGTGCAAACATGGTCAACAGTTTGGATTTCATGGACTTTCCTAAGGTCTATCTCTTCAACCTTCCTAGAGAGTGCTGCGAGTTTAGCCCTAAGGCTTTCCTCTTCTCTAAGTGTATGAATTCCAGTAGTTCTTTGTGGCTTTTCAGAATAAGGTGATGTTCCCCATGTTTGGTTTTGTTCAGAAATTCTTTCTAGATACTCGTAAGCATCATTTGGGGATTTTTTTTTAAAGGTTCCATTACACATCATGTCAATGAATTGTTTGTTCCCTGGACCCAACCCTTCATAGAAAATTCTCACTTGTTCAAGAATAGAAAAACCATGGTTTGGAACCATGTTTAGAGTGTCTTTGAACCTCTCCCATGTTTCATATAACGACTCTCCCTCTTTTTCAAAAAAGTTTTGGATACTCTTTTTAAGTGCAATTGTTTTGTGGTGGGGAAAGTATTTTTTGTAGAATTATCTTTTTAGTTGGTCCCAAGAGTTAATGGATGATGGTATAAAATTGTTTAGCCAATTTTTAGCTCGATCCTTTAAAGAAAAAGGAAATATCCTCATCTTAGCTGATTCTAGTTGATGTGGGGGACACATGGTTTCTACAATGTCATTGAACTCCTTAATGTGCAAGTATGGCATCTCGGACTCCATTCCATGGAATGTGGGAAGGTGGTTTAGGACATGGAGTTTAAAGATGTAGTTGGCATCTCCTAGGGAATTATGTCTAATGCATGAGGGGGCATTGGTCCAGGAAGGTGTGAGGTAGTCATTCATGGTTTGATCAATTGCATTCCCCAAGTTTGGGGCTGCCTCATTTGGGTTTCCATTTTGGTTCCCACCCAGGTTTATGAGTTGGTTTCTTTGAAGACCTTCCATTTAAATGGGATCAATTTTTGACTCAGGGGTGTTAGGAAGATTAGGATCTAATGGAAAGAGTTACCTTGGTGTACTTGACTCCCTAACCGCAGGACTATCCACCCTAACTAGATGGTTTGATTGATCGTGGGTGTAGGAAGACATGCACCAAAAGAAAAGAAAAAACGAGGAAGGGACAAGATAAGAGAATTTGGATGAGAAAAGAAGAAATGGGGGAGAATATAAAGGGTGTTTAGATTACTTACTTGGGTCCCCGGAAACGACACCAAAATTTGATTCTCTCTCAAATTTACCCAAGAGAAGAAGGTAAGATGGTCCTTATAGTTTAGCTTGGGTTGTCGAATCCTCAGAGACCTAAGAAGTAACCTATAGACATGTACATTCTATGGACTATTTTTGGCTATGAAGTGGCCAACTTGGGTTGATTTTAGATGGGTTTAAAGGAACTCTAAGATACTTAAGTGAATTCAATTTAAAATAATGAGTTGTTCCTAGGTTATCGCTTGGGGTGGATTGGACGTATTTCCTTTTTAATGATTTCAATTTCTTATATTTGAGATGGGTTCATTTAAGGAGATAAAACAACATCATCACTTACTGGTTTAATTCCTACACACTTTAATAATAATCACCTATAAACTTAAAGGATCAAAGTTTTGAGAACTTCAAGGTAAAGGTTCGTATTAGCACTTGAAGTGTGTGACCTTAAATTCAATAAGGACGACGGAGTTTAAAAATCATCAAATAAAAATCTCAATTAAAGAAGCGATTATACATTAATGAGGTGATAAATAACATCCAATCCAGCCCCTTTCTACTCCCTTGGATCAACCCATAAGTGGGTTATCCCTCCATTGATCCCATGGTTTCAATGGAAGCGGAAAGTAGAATCATGAGGGAGGAAATGGAGAAGTAAAGAAAAAAACAAAAATAAAATGATCACTCCACCTTTGTGTGAATAATTTCACAAGGTTTGGTGTGAATAAATTCACACCATGATCCAATGGTATCAAAGTGATATGAAGAACAACATAATAAGAGTATAAGAACTTTTATTAAGAAACTAAATTGAATTGAACAACTTACATGTGAAAGAAAAATTTGAGACAATAAAATTGCAGCATAACATTATAATTGAACAAAGCATCCAAGATTCTCAACTCCTCCACCACAACTGCCTTAAATAGGCATTTTGGAAGCCTTGGGTCGAGACTCCAATAGTCCAAAGTGTAAAGACCCGTAAATTTCAAGGAAATTTTTTTCTTAATTTTCTTTGGAATTTTACAAGAACGCAGCTTATGAAGACACCTGATTTCAAGGCCCGGTGTGCCCGGAATCATTTTCCGAAGTTTGGCTCGGGTACGTTCAGTGAACGAACGAGCGGGTTTTTCTAAATTTTGAACCGGTGCTCGGAATCGAATTCCGAGTGCACCGATGGAATCGCAGCGCCAGTATTTGCTTATAAACGCCTCTTCCGGAGTTGCGTTTGCTTGATTGTGGTTTTTAATTTTTGGGTTTTAAGTTAAGAAATAAAATAAAGTTGTGCGACAATTTTATTTTTATTTCACTGAAATCCGCTTAAAGACCACTTCAAGCTGTTTAAGCTGAGTTGATGCGGATAGGGTACTATCCAAAAATATCCTACCCTCTTGGTAGGATATTTGTGAGGTGGGGCCCGCACGAGCCCCACCGTTTCTTTTCCCCTAAGTAACGCACCTGCGAAAACAAGTTTTTATGAAAGTCAACTGACACGTTTTCTTAAATTCTTAATGCACCATTTAATTGGGCGGTTTTATTCGTTGAATTAATTCTATGAATTAATGGGTCGTTACTTATCTCTTTTTCGTTGGTTGGCACATTAATAAAATAAGACCGACATTTTTTCTCCTTAAGTGTTGTTCGTTGAGAGGATTTGACAAACCTCAAGTTCTTCATCCTTCTTCGCGAAGAACGTGAAGAACACGAAGAATGTGAAGAACTCGAAGAACGCCGGCCTTCGACGAAGGGCGATGAAGAATGCCGAGCCCTCGGAGATCGACGACGCAACGCCAAGTACCGCGATGCCGACGATTCTTCTTCCGCGACGTTCTTCCGCGACAATCCAACCCCGCGACAACCTTCGATCGACAACGAAAAGGTAGGGGGTTTCACTTCTTTTAAATATCTTTGTGGGTTATAACAACATCACGGATTTAATTATTATTAAAATTAAATCTGTTGTTTCTCGGTCCTCGGAGCTCGTCGATGCAACGCCGGATACCGCGATGACGCGATGGTCCCCTCCTTTCGCGACGATCAATTCCGCGAAGAACGCGCGTGCGACGACTTGACGAGGTAGGGGTTTTATTTGGAATGATTTTACCCCTTTTATTCCGTGGGTGTTTCCGTTCAAAACAAAGAACCCGGTTTCATAAGAACAATTTTAATTTATTTAAAATTGTTTTCTTGTTATGTTTTCATGTGTTGAATATTTTTCCCGACTGTTATTATCTAACGCGGAGGGTGCGGGCCAAACAAACACGGCCCGAAAACCCTCCGCAGTTCTTCCTTGTTGTGCGGATTTGGCGGGCGATGACAAAACGTGCCACAGAGGCGATTTAATGATCCCGCAGTGAAGAATGGAACCCGGGAAGAACAGTGGCGCAGACGGGAAGGAAATCGGACCACTGGAGCAACTCCGGTGGCCCGCGGAAGCTTCCGTCGGCGCGCCACGCCGGCACGGCAGCGCCGGCCGCTAGGCGGCGGCGGCGCCCAGCGCGCCGCCGAGAAAAACTTCTCCGCGGCTTCGGCCGCGGCGGCGAGACGATTCTGCGGCCACGCGGAACCGCGGTTCAGGGACGCGGCGGCCCGGCCGCGTCCGGGTGATCCAGGGCGGCCCCCACGGGGGCCGCGGTGTTGTCATGCGGGGGCATGCGCGCCCCCCCGCGTTGCTCGTCCGCTCGGCCGAGCCGAGCCGGACCGGCCGGCCGAGCCGGGCCGCGCCCTGGCCTGGCTGGACCGGGTCCATCCGGGTCGGTCCGGGCCCAGACCCCCCGTTCCCGGACCTTTTCGGTCATTTGCCCGTAACTTGAGCTACAGGCCTCCAAACGACTCGCCGTCAGTGGGAACATGATCCTTGGATCGAGACGGTCGTTTAGGTATATTACACTCAAGGTTTTGGAATACTTTGGGTTCGGCCGGGTTGTTTCGTACACGAAACCAACCGGGCCCTCGGAGCGGAAACGCTCATATCTTGAGCTCCGGACGTCCGATTGACGTGCCATCGACTTTGGTGGATTCCTCGTAGTGAGACGGATCTTTTGGCTCACTCTGCCCGAGGTTTGGATGCAGGTGGAGTATGGTCGGGTTGGTTTTGCCTTAAAAACCAACCGGGCCCCTGGGACGAAAAAGCCAATAACTCTCAGACCGGGCGTCCGATTGACGCGCCGTCTGCGACGTTGAGTTCCTGTTGACGATACGGAACTTTTGGATACATCAACTCTGGACCATGTGTCAGTTGATGTATCAGACTCTCGGCTCGTGAAGCGGACCCTCCCGAACGAGCTTGCTGTGTGCGGGAACCCTAGTGCTGGCTGCGACTTCGACGACGACGACTGTGCAGAGATCCTCAGTGGACTGCGACGATGAAGAGTACTGGTCTTGTATCCTATGTGGGTCCTAGCTGTGCTGGTCTTGTATCCTATGTGGGTCCCAGCTTAGATGATTCAGTGCTGGTCTTGTTTCCTATGTGGGTCCCATCATAGATGAATCAATGAAGAGTGGTGGTCTTGTATCCTATGTGGGTCCCAGCTGTGCTGGTCTTGTATCCTATGTGGGTCCCAGATTAGATGATTCAGTGCTGGTCTTCTATCCTATGTGGGTCCCAGCATAGATGAATCAATGAAGAGTGCTGGTCTTGTATCCTATGTGGGTCCCAGCTGTGCTGGTCTTGTATCCTATGTGGGTCCCAACTTAGATGATTCAGTGCTGGTCTTGTATCCTATGTGGGTCCCAACTGTGCTGGTCTTGTATCCTATGTGGGTCCCAGCTTAGATGATTCAGTGCTGGTCTTGTATCCTATGTGGGTCCCAGCATAGATGAATCAATGAAGACAGATGGACTTGTATCCTAAGTGGGTCCCAGCTTAGATGATTCAATATCTATATCTGATCATCCCTTTCACATTTTCGACGATGTATACCTGTGTGAGCTGAATCCTGTGTTACTCTCCTTTGTGGATTGTGTTGAACTATCATGTGTGGATTTACTGTTTACTCTCCTTTGTGGATTGTGTTGAACTATCCTGTGTGGATTTACTGTTTACTCTCCTTTGTGGATTGTGTTGAACTATCCTGTGTGGATTTACTGTTTACTTTCCTTTGTGGAATGTGTTGAGCTATCCTATGTGGATTACTTTTTCTCTCCTTTGTGGATTGTGTTGTGCTATTCTGTGTGAGTATACGTTTTGCTTTCCTGTGTGGACTGGATTGTGCTTGGGCTCGGATGTTGGAGCCGAACAGGAATTGATGACTTAGGTATATGTATGGGCATATACCTAAGCAATGTCGGATGTTACTTCGTGACTGTATCTTTCCTTTGTGGATTTTCGGAGACCTTCGGGGGTCTCAGGGTCTCTACTGAGTAGCTTATACTCACCCCTGCACGAGCTATGCCCGCACTTCATTGTGTTGGTTGCAGACGACGGACATCACTGATCGTGGTGGAGGATTGCGGAGCAGGACGGTACCTGGAGGTGGACCACTGGGCGGGACGCACTCGGAGAGGACAACTGGACCGAGGAGCTGTGGAGGCTATCTGTGCTCGCCCTTCAGGTGAGACTTCCAGAGGACGTCTCGACGCTGTGGATTTTCTTTTCAGTTGCTGTTTTCCCCTTTTAGTTGTACTTTACAGTTGTGCTTGTATTTCCGGCCCCTTTTTCTTTCAGCACAGCTTGTTACAGTTTTTACTTAGTGTTTACTCTTTCCGCTTGCTTACTCTGTGGTGGTTGTTTACTTTACAAAGGCAATGCCTTCCCTGTTTATCGGGATTTACGCCTTGGTGCTAGTTGCCAGCCCCTGGCCTATGGAAGGCGGTCTTGGGTAGTCACAACACGGGCCCCGAGGACGGGTCGTGACACAAAGCATCCCACTTGATTATGGTAGGCCTAGGGTGATGGAAATCTTGTGGAAATTAGACTTTTCCACATTTGACCCGAGGTGGCAGCCAACTTTCATCCACCGAACAGAACAACTTTTATGACCTTCTATATGGCCGAATTAGAGTGGTATATTGAAGAATAAAATGGATCCTTGGATGTATCCTAACCTCCTGTAAAATTTGGGCCCATTTGGAGTTGTATATTCGGAGATATGATCATATTAGTGGTATGTTTTTCTGGGCCGCAGAATCTGGCCCAGAATTTTATCTCTAATTTGGGCCGCCAAAATGACCACAATTTAGGCCGAATTAGCATTTTATCCTGTAGAGTGATTTGTTACTATACATGTCTTATATCATCCCACAAAATTTGGGATTCATCGGGTCTGTATTGTGGGTCCCAAATTCTCATCAGTGGGATGGTGTCCAATCTGACTTCTCCAGAATTGCTTCCTTTCAACACAAAATATCCCCATCTTCTTCCATGAATTATCCATTGATCCCTAAATTAAACATGTTCATATTTAAGTGTAGATAAATTTCCCAAAATATAAAATTAAAATATGGATAATTATATCCCTTAAAATTAGATGAATCATTGGGTACTTTAAATGATGTTAAAAAATGTACCACATAATAGTGCATTTTAAGAAGTAATTACAATCATAATGTGAAATGATGTTAAAAGTGTAAAATTCACTAAAATGGTGTTTATTAATGAAAAAGAACATGAATATTATGTATATTAACAATGAATATTAGCCTCATTTAGTGACTAATCACTCAATCTCAATATATTCTCTATTTGATAATTCTAACTTAGTATATGCAATACATCCCACACCTGAATTCTTCTTATTTTTTATTATTTTATACTTTTAACAGGACTCATGAATTTCTCAATAATTCAAAATTATGAAAAATTCATAATAGAACCTTATACCAAGTAATTTTAGAATATTTTATTTCAAAATTTCAACTAATTTTCTCAAGTTTATTCTCTATGATATTCTCCCTATAACTAATCATATGAATTAGTTTACATGATTATAAATAGATTTAAATTCTTAAATGACCATTTTGGTTTATCTCCCATGATCCCTAACTGAATTTATATAAATAACCTTATATTATCATTTAAACTCACCAAGAGAATATTTCAGTAATTTATCCATCTTTGATCTCTATTTTTTTTTCTTCAAATACTCATTTTTGAAAATCTAGAATTATTGGGCAGTGATATTCTCAATTAATTCCAATTGAATTACCTTTAAGACTCATATTATTATTAATTTATTATCTATTAGTTTTCATGATTTTATAATGTACATATTTTTCATGAAATGACTTTCTTCTTAAAAGAAACTCATCTTGAATCACAACTACAATCACTTTGCACCATGATATTTATGACTTGAAGATAAAAAATGCATGATATAGTTTAATTGTCCTTTTGATTACTTATTCAAATCCTATATTTTTATAAACTGATAAAGCTTATATACTCTAAAAATATTCTAATGCATACTGTAGACGATCTCCGTAAAACTTATGTACCATAAAAAGATAGCTTTTGTATTCTCAACTAAATATTACATATACTCCATAAAACCTTTCATATTAGATATAATATCTTATAGACCATAATACCACTAATAATTTTCCAAATTTATCTCTTCAACATATTACGTACTACCAGTGAAATATTATTCATTGGGTTGTAAATCATTTGTATGATTTAAATATCTTACGTATCATAGTGTGGTCATTTCTTTTCCATATTTCAGTATGAGTTCAAGATTTATATTTTGTATTCAATAAGATGTATCGTGTATGAGAAATAAATAATTACATACCATCTAAAAGATGTTACGCTTCACAGTGGAACTCTTAGAAAAAACTTAATTATCTAAATTTTTTCTAAATTCTCCAAAAACCCATAATTCAAATTTCTGCTCTAGGATTTTCAACTTGACTCCAAATAACCTTATCCACTCAAATAACTTCATATACATTTTTAATGCTGAAAACCATTCTAAAAAACTTACAATGATAGTTACTCATAATTGGTAGAAAATATAAAATTTCTTCAACAATTCCATGGGTTATTCTATCTCCCCCTTTGAATTTGTTATCAAATCTAACAACTCACACCAAATTCAATCAAATCAAAAAATTTAAAAAAGGGAAATTTCATAACATTAAACTTTTAAATAAATATTTTTTTTAGAGAATTATATACCTCAATGAAAAAAATTTGTGGCTAGTGATTTTGATGAAATCCCACTTAATCAACTCACTCGTGTATCCCCTTTTTCAATAAAAACAACTTTTTATTGAATGCAAGGTGTAAGATTTGTGTAAATTTATCTCTATTTGGAAACAGAGTGAAAATAATTATAGGTAATTCTAAATATTTCTTAAGTAATAGGGAAAGGCTGAACATGCATATTCAACAAAAATACTTAAAATATATCCTTTGGCATAAACTTTGTTAAAATATTAGTAATTTTATCCCTTATAGGAATATATCCCATCCTAAGATATCCATTTTCATTCTTATCTTTAATTAAATGATAAATGATGTCAATGATCTAATATCTAGAGTGTTGAACTAGATTCATGGAAAGGTCAATTGCACTTTGATTATTGCATTAATTTATCAATGTATTCTCAATTACCACCTTTAAGTATTCTAATTTCTCTTTCATCCAAATCAACTGAGTACATGAATGAGAATAATCCACATACTCTACCTTTGTATTGCTTAAAGTCACTAAATATTTTTTCTTGAATTTTCATCCCACACAAATTTCTCCCAAAAGAATATATTGTATGATGTTGATTTCCTATCATCAGAGTCTTCACCCCAATCAATATCAGTGTACCCAAACAAGTTCAGCTACTCACCTCTTATATACATTAAACTATAATTCAAATTTTCTTTTATGAATTTGAGAACTCTATTAGAATCCATCAAGTATGATTATTTTGGATCACTTTGATACCCAACACACAATTTCACTACATAAACAATGTTAGGACTAGATATAGTGAGATAAATCAATAATCTAATCAAATTCTAAAATTTCTTTTGATTCTCACTTTTCCCTACATAATCCTTTATTAGATTTACACCTAATATCATGGGCGTGGGCACAATTTAGAATCTTCATATATAAAAATTATTTAAAAATTCATGAGAACATTTTTCCAGGTATAGAAAAATAAAATCTTATTTTACACAACTTTCAATCTCAGTAAGAAACTCATCTATCCAAGAATTAAAATTTTAAAGTGATTTGTAATTTTCCTTGAAAATTATTCACAAGCATACTATTTATAACCTTCAAAAATGATATCATCAACATAAAAAATATAATAAGAGTAACTGTGTGCATCTTCATTATATAAAAATTACTGTCAACTTTCCCTTCAGTAAACTCAATCTGTCTTAGGTATCCATAGAATTTTGAATACTAGGCTCGAAGGGCATATTTTAACCCAAATAGACATTTCTTAAATACACATACTATGGTTCTTTTATTGGAAAGAGAAAAACATTTAGAATACTCAATATAATATTTTTATTTAAGTTCTATATTCAGGAAAGCATAATTCACATACATCTGGTAGATTTTTTAATTCCCATGAGATGTAACATCCATGAACATTTTTATGAATTATAGTATTAAAACAAGAATAAACGTCTCTTTAAAATAAACTACATCAACCTATTAGTATCCTTTACTAACCAATCAGAATTTTTTTCTTGAAACATAACATTTTTCATTGAGCTTGTTTATGAAGAGTCACTTGGTTTCAATGGCATTCTTTCCTTATAGTATTGGAATAAGATCTCATGTTCCATTTATTTCAATCACTTCATTGCCTCATTCATTAAATTCATCCACTATTTGGGATCAAATATCTTAGAAATTGTTTATTGATCAACTTTTTAAACAAGAGATGTTTGGTTATTAAACCTCAATATTCTCATAGAATGACATGGTTTATTTAATTTCTAATTACAATTTTAAGTTCTCTATGATTTTTCAACCATTTATGATTCAATTTCTTATTCCAACATCCTATTTATCATCACTATTTTGATATAAATAAAATTTTAAATTATTACTATATTTTACCAACCTAGATCACTCTACAATGACCAAATTTGAGTTCCATATGACCTCATACATTCCTCCCAATATGCTTGAGGTTTCCAATTAGCATCGAGGGTATATGGTGATATCATCGGGAGACTATACACACATATTAGATTTGAAAACCCAAATCCATGCTTCCATATTCAGTGTTAATAATTATATTCATTTTTTTATTTATTAAAATAAAACTAAAAGGTACTCATAACATTTTACAATTCATGACATTTTCAGTCTAGGTTATGAAGAATTAAAAAAACTATACAATTTTTCAGAGTTAACAAAATAAAAATAATTTTTTCACTTCACGTGCACTAACTCCATAATCAAAGTCTTCCATCTTATAACTTCTAAGATACCTGTGACAATATTTTTAAAACATGGTATGAGTATTAAATTTCCCAGTTAGGGGTTTAAAAATTAGTGAAATACCTTTAATGAAATCTCATTTTGAAAATAACTTTTGAAAATAACTTTTGAACATTGTTTTGATAAAACCTTAAAAAGTACATTTATAAATACCTTTTGAAAATATCATTGAAATTATTTATGTTTTAAAAATACTATAATACTTTGAAAATACTTATGATAAAAAATATCTTTAAAAATAATCTAGTGATTTTTCAGAAAACATTATGCATGTTTTTGAAAAAAAACTAAGGTCCACTTGAAAAATTAAAGGTTAGCCTACCCAGTTTTCGAGGGATGGGTTTACTCCCCAATTTCCAACCATATTTAAAACATTCAAGTACCTAATTTTATATAAAAATTTTAAGCCTTCCTTACATATATATACACTTTCACTACAATTTTTCCTTTAAAAACTAGACAACATATTTACATATGTAATTTATACAAATTTATACATATACTTTCATAAGAAAATATCTCCTATATTGGATAAATTGAATATCATCACTTTTAGATATTTCATAAATACATATAGTTTCAATGAAAGAATAATTAACATTCGTGTATTAAAATTTTATTTATTAAACTCATGAATCCCTAATCGAAAGTAGATTTCTATAAAAGAATAATTTATTCTATGCACATGTTTATATATGTATACAATACATATACTTATACATGTATATAGAGTATCATGAATAATCATTAAAAATGTTCATAATTATGATTATGAATGACATGTATATAAAATGACAACTTAAAAAGATATGATTCCTTTGCATGAGAATAACACATAAAATACAAGATCTTGAATATATTTAGTTTTTTTAAATAACACCATGTAATAATAAATATAAATTACAATAATTAAATAAAATTTTAAAAATATTGTAACTCCATTTCATGATTATAAACTTTAAAAATAAAATACACATGAATATAACACATAATTTCAATATAAATTTAGAAAATAATTCTTTATTAAGGAATTTTTAAAACAAAATTTTAGAATATATATATATATATATGCATATTAATTCTAAGAATAATACTTTTTCCCTTAAAAATAAATCCAAACATAAAAATCAAATATAAATAAATAATTAATCTCTTACAAAAATTATAATTCTAATGAAATATAAATTTCAAAATATAATCCTTAAAATAAAAATAAACTCCCTTACATATATCATAATTATAATATAAAAATAAAATCCTATGAATATATACTTAAATTATAGAAATAATAATAAAACTACCTTACATAATTGGAAACTTGAAAAGATAAAATTTAAATATGAAAACATGTTTGATTTTAAAAATTAATTATTTGAAATCATAAATTTTTAGAAAATACCCTTTCAAATAAATTTGAACATACAAAATTGATCATGTTAAAATAAATAAATAACCCATTAAAAATTATTTTCAGAAGACATTTCTTGTTGTTTTTGTAAGAAAGACTGATTTTCACTCTCAACACATAGAATATAACAAAGAAATTCATGGTTATGTCCCCCTTCCATCGCTACCTCCAAACACTCTGCACCAGAAAAATTAGAAAAATAAAAATCTTCCACTACCTTCTACCTCCCCACCCCTTTCATACAAATATATATATATATATACAAAAAATAAACTACTAGATATTTTATGTTTATTGAGCTACCATAAGCAGTAGTTGACAACATAGACCAAATATGTGATCGATGTGCAATGCTTGCTGAGAAAGCTTATATAGATTCAATTTTTTATATATTTCATGAAATCTCAAAGAAATAGTCCAAACTGAAAAATTAAAAATATAAAAGAACATTGTATTCAATTAAATTTGATTTTTACATTCTATTAAAGAAGTCAAGCTTCTTTATGATGATTAAAAGTAATAAACTTAGCTCGCTGGAAAACAATTTCGATCACCACTGTCAATAGTGAAGAAGAAGACAAAAAACAACAAATCACCACTAATTTATTGAATATAATATGCTTGAAGTATGAAAATATCGATTGGTAATAGGGACTTCCAACCAAAAATATTGAAAAACAGGTCTGGATAAAAAGGGATAAAAAAAATGATGGAAATAAAAATTGAAAAATGACGAAGAAGAATCAAATCCAGATATAGATCATAAATTTGGTCATTTAATTCTATTATTAAAATTAGGACAACAAAAAAGAGGAAAATTGATATGTTCAAACACCTAAAAAAATATAAACACCTACCTAAAATAGATATGGAATTTGATTCTCATCATTGTTTGATCCCAATTCGATCTGAATCCCTTTGTTCTTCTGAGCTCATACTCTAACTCGCCTGAATCTTCCAAATCAAAACCCTTTACGATAGTCAATATTGCACTCGAGCCTGATATCTATGCTCAATCTTTCCAAATGCACTCAATCCCATCCTCAGTAGTCGAAGTCTCTCACCACCGCACTTAGCCTCACCTTTTCCTGAAGATGAACTAGCGCTCGACCTCCCTCTTTCTTAGTTTTCAAATCCCTCTACATCACTCAACTCAATCCCATTCCTGAAAATGATATCCAAACCCTTCTAAAATCTAATTATTTCATTTGTTTGTTTGTTTTTTTTAATAAATTTAATATATTCTATATAACTTTTATATTTTAGATAATTTTAAATAATAATAATAATAATAATTAATTATATTTTCATATTTTTTTATAATTTCATTTATTATTATACTTATAATAATATATTACCTTTAACTTTATAATTTCATATAATAATATTGTTATTTTTATAAAGTTCAGCCTTTAATAAAAACATAATTTATAATATAATTTTTGTTAAAATTACTTGTTATAAATAATTTATATAAATTTAAGTATTTATAATATATATATTATTTTTAAGTTCTAAATTAGAATTCAAATAATTTATTTATTAAAATATAATATTATTTTATACAATTATATTTTAACCAATACATAACATTATTAATCATTTTATATTAAAACATATTTCTATTTTTTAATATAACATGTAATATAATTATTTATAATAATTTTATAATCAATTAAAATAAAATTTAATTTGTTATACAAAAATAATCAAATAATTATTTAATAAAATATTATTTTAAACAAAATAAATCCATGTTAATAAAACTAGTATTTATAATGTAAAATATTTATTTACTTAAAATATAAATTTCATAAAAGTATGAGATAATATAAAGTTATATTATACAATTTTAAATATTTAACTTAATAAATCAAAGTTTGTTTTTATTATAAATTAATCAATTTAATAAAATATTTTATAAAATAAAAATATGATCTTATAATTCTTGTGATGTTACATTCTCCCCGCTTAAATGAATTACGCCCTCACAATTTTTTTGTCGAACACAAGAAAATTCTAAATTTACATGTTTATAATTAGGAAAAACTAAAACTTTTTAAAGGAAATTAATTATCTAAATAAAATTCCATCACATAAATTTTGTTTTTATAAAAATAAACTGATTAATATCCATTGTTTTCTAGATAGTTCATCTGATACCAAATATAATGCCTTGAACTCGCACTTCCATATTTAGTGCTAAAAATGTTGTGTATTTTTTTATTTAAAAGAAATTGAAAAATACATGGTGTTTAATATAGTCAAGGACCCTTTCTGGACTAGGTTTTAGAGAATTTGAAAAACAATATCATTTATCAAAGTTAGAAAAATAAAAATAAATATTTCACTTTACATGCGCTAACTCCATAATCAAAGTTATCCACCTTATAACTTCTAAGATACGTGTGAAAATAATTTTAAAACATGGGATGGGTATTAAGTTTCCAAGTAATGGGTTTTAAAATTAGTGAAACAACTTTAATGAAATATACATTGAAAATAACTTTTGAAAATCAATTTTGAACATTATTTTGATAAAACATCCGAAAATACTATTAGAAATACCTTTTGAAAATATCATTGAAATTTTTTATGATTTGAAAATACTACAATACTTTGCAAATACATATGCTCAAAAATCACTTTAAAAATAATCCAATGATTTTTCAGAGAATATTATGTAATATTTTGAAAACAAAAGATGAGGGCCACTTGAAACATTGATGGCTGTCTTGGGACTACCCACTTTCTAAGGGATGGTTTTACTCCCTAATTACCTGCCAAATTTACAATGTTCAAGTGCCCAATTTTATTAAAAAATTTAATCTTTCCTTATATATACACACACAATTTCACTATAGTTTTCACTTTAAAATCTAGAAAATTTATTTAGATATGTTTATAAATTTATATAAATTTATATATATAATTTCATAGGAAAATTTCTACTATATTGGAGAAACTGAATCAAAACACTTTTAGATATTTCATAAATACATAGAATTCCATTGAAAGAATAATTAACATTCATGTATTAAAATTTAATTTATTAAACTACTGAATTACATTTTAAAAGAAGGTTACTATAAAAGAATAATTTATTCTATGCACATGTTTATATATGTATACAATACATATACTTATACATGTGTGTGTAGTGTCATGAATAATCATTAAATATGACCATAATTATGATTATTGATGACATGTATGTAAAATGATAACTTAAAAATATATGATTCCTTTGCATGAGAATAATACATAAAATCAAATATCTTGAATATATTAAGTTTTGAAAATAATATCACGTAATCATAAATTGAAATTATAATAATAAAATAAATGTTTAAAAAATTGTAACTCCCTTTCATGATTATAAACATGAAAAATAAAATACACTTGAATATAAAACACAATTTCAATATAAATTTTTAAAAAAAATTCCTTATTAAGGAATTTTTAAAACAAAATTTTAGAATATATATATATATATACACATTAATTATAGAAATAATAAATTTTCCATTACAAATAAATCAAATCATAAAAATAAAATATAAATAAATAAATAACCCCTTGCAAATTTATAATTATAATGAAATATAATTTTCAAAATATAATCCTTATAATAGAAATAAACTCACTTACATATATAATAAATATAATGTAAAAATAAAATCCTCTAAATAAACACTTAAATTATATAAATAATAATAAAACTACCTTACATAATTAAAACCCTAACAAGATGAAATTTAAATTTGAGAACACATTTGATTTAAAAAATTAATTATTTAAAATCATATTTTTTTAGAAAATACCCTTTCAAATAAACTTGAACATAGAAATTTGATCATATTAAAATAAATAAATAATCACTTACAAACTATTTAAGGAAGAAACTTTTTGTTTTTGTCAGACAAAAGACTAGTTCACACTCTCAACACATAGAATAGAACAAAGGAAGCCATGGTTATGCCCCCTTCCATCACTGCCTCTAGACTCTCCACACTATAAAACATAGAAAAATTAAACTATGTCACTGCCTTCTACCTCCCCACCTATTTTTCATAAACTCTGCTGTATATAAAATCAAAATAAACTAGTGGATATATTAAGTTTATTGATCTACCATAAGTATTAGGTGACAACCAAGACCAAATATGCGATCGAGGTGAAATGATTTCCGAGAAAGCTCATACATGTTCTAATTTTTTTATATTTCATCAAATCTCAAATAAACAGACCTAAAAACAAATTTAAAATCTTATAAAATTACTCTATTCAATTAAATTTGACGTTTAAGTTTTATTAAAGTAATAAATATTCTTCGGGAAGATTCAAATAAATGAACTTAGCCTTTTGAAATCGTTGAAAAACGATTTCGATCACCACTGTAACCAATGACGAAGAATAAAATAAAAATGAATCACCAATGATTTATAAAATATAATATTATTTAAGTAAGAAAATATAAATCAATAATAGGGGATACCAACTGAAAATATTGGAAAGCATGTTTAGATGAAAAGGGATAACAAAAAATGATGGAAAAAATGGAAAATGACGAATTAGAATCAAATCTATATATAGATAATAGAATTGGTCATTTAATGCTAGTATTAAAATTAGAACAATGATTAAGAGCCAAATTGATATGTTTGTACACTTAAAAAAAAATATAAACACCAACCTGAAACATATATGGAATTAAATGCTCATTGTCGTTCGATCCCAACTCAATCCACACCCCTCGGTTCTTTCGAGCTCCGACTCCAAATCACCTAGATATGCTGAATCAAAACCCTCTAATGCAGTCGATCTCACACTTGATCTTGAGATACATGCTCAATCCCACTTATTTCACTCGATCCCATCCTCAACGGTCAAAGTCTCTCACTGCCATGCTCAACCCTGCCTCCTCCCAAAGACGAACCGGCACTCGACCTCCTCTTTGCTCGACTCCCTCTACATCACTCGACTCGATCCCATTCCTAAAAATGAGACCCAATCCCTTCTACCCTCTTATTATCTCATTTTATTTTTTGTTCATTTTTTAAATAAAATTAATATATGTTATATAACTTTTATATTTAAGATGACTTAAACATAATAATTATAATTATAGTTAATACTTATATTTTCATATTTTTTTATAATTTCATTTATTATTATACTTATAATAATATATTACCTTTAAATTTATAATTTCATATAATAATAATATTATTATTATTACAAAGTCTATCCTTTAATAAAAACACAATTTATAGAATTAATATAAATTTTGTTAAAATTACATGTTATAAATAATTTATATAAATTTAATTATTTATAAGATATAAATCATTTTTAAGTGATAAATTAGAATTACCATAATTTATTTATTAAAACGTAATATTATTTCATACAATTTTATGTTAACCAATAAATAACATTATTAATAATTTTATATTAAAATGTATTTTTATTGTTTTTAATATAACATGTAGTATAAATATTTATAATAATTTATAATCTCTTCAAATAAAATGTAATTTGTTATACAAAAATAATTAAATAATTCCATAATAAAATATTATTTAAAAAAGATAAAACCATATTTATAAAATCAGTATTTATAATATAAAATATTAATTTAATAAAAAGATAAATTTAATAAAAGTATGAGATAATTTAAAGTTATATTATATAATTTTAAATATTTATCATAATTAATCAAACACTACTAGTAAGGGAGGCTATACCAATGCCCCTATACCAATGGTTTTCAAAAACCATTGGTATAGGGGGTCTTATCCCAACGGTTCAACATAATAGTTGGGATAAACCATTATAGTGAAGGTTGTGGAAATGGTTTTAAAAAACTATTGGAATATATACTCTATCTCAATGGTTTTTTAAAACCATTGAGATAGATTTTTAAAAAATATAGATCACGGCCAGGCCCTCCTCATTTGTGAATCCAGCCGCATTTTTCCCTACCCAGCGCTCCATTCTTCAGCAGTCTGGGATACATTCTTGCTTTCCTTCATTCGGTTTCTTCTACATCAAATTGGTGAGTTTTAAATGGCTTATATATTATTCTTAGAATTATTTTCATTTTTTATTTTTGATATTTAGTTTTATTTTTCATCTATAGTAATCTCTTCTGCCTTATGGGTTTCATTTTATTTTTCTTGAATATCAAATTGGTATGTTCCAATATATTTCATATCTTATGTCAACCATAATTTTAGTTTATTTTATAGTTATAAAAGAATAACCAAGATTTTTTTTCAAATTCTAGATTCATTGAACCATGGTTTGTTTTATTTTATTTTTTTATTGAATTACATAATAAATCTAATTGTGTGTGATTTATTTTTTAAAATTTAATTACTCCCTACTTATATATAAATCTATTATGAACCTATTATTTTTATGATCTTTATATAATGAATCCATTGTATTTAATGATTTATACATGCTATATGATTATGTGAATAAATATTTAATATGTCTGGATCTATAATACCTGATAAATCTTGATCATATTATTTTTCATACATGTTATTACATTAAGTGTTTTATTGTTAAACGATTGAGAAAAAATATAGTGTTAATAGGGGATGTTTTATAGCTAGGATATAAGGATATCATCAACCAATATAGTGTTTTGTATCGATTCCCTAACCATACGAGATAATATACACCTCAACCCCATCTACACTTGATTCATAAATATTTTATTAAATATTTAAAAAATAAATATAACATTATGTGTTGATGTAAAATTATTTTATATTCTTATAATGTTAAATAAAATTACCCTTTGTGATAAAAAATAATTATATATCAATACGGTAAATCATGTTAGCATATTGAATAATCCTTCACTATTATAAAAATCTATTAGAAGGGGTATTATATTGTGTATTTTAAAATCCTCAAATGTTGGAGAGTGTTTTAAGAGGGAAAGTCCTTGAATAGGCTTAACTATTAGAGCATATAATAATATGGAAATCACATTCAAATTATTGGATATGCCTTAATTGTCAATTAATATCCATTCAAGGGTAATCCAATTAAATATTATAAGATATCCTAGATTATCATAATAATCATCTATAGAGGAATTCAAAATCAAATAGAATCCTATATAAAACCATATGAGTCCCATAAAATTCATTAACAATCAATAGAATAAAAAATGATATTTTTTTAAAAAAAATTCTTTTTCCAAGATGGCTATCTTAAAAAAACACCCTATAGAAAATATCATCTTCAATGGTGTATAAAATATTTAACAAATAAACCTTATTGTGATAATATGTTTATCATGAAAATATAATACTATGAAATCATTGATCACCAACACTACAATTTTTATTCCATACACTAAACAAATATCTTTACTTGAGGGTCACCATTGATTAGAAATATAATTAATTATGAAATATAATTTTCTCTATAAATTTAGACTTAATCCTAACTATTTTCTCATAATTATCCTAGAGATATCTTTCTTTATACAATGATTTTCCATCACATACACTATGTTTCACATAATCTCCCAATTTATTTCTTGTTGTGATAACCCACTAAATAATCTAAATTGAAATGAATTGATCAGACCCTAAGAAAATTAAATTTTACCAAACCAACCTAACTTGGGTTGAAGATAAATGAACTGAACCTATCAAACCATTACACACTAAAACATAACCCAACTAAAAAAATCCTATCTATATCATAACCAAACTAACTTGACCAAACCAATTTAATTGAATTGAAATGACTTGATCTGGGCCAATTAGATGTGAGTAGACCTGGACAATACTAAAATGCATCAAATTGAAATAAAATAAAAAGAAGTGAACTAAATTGAACCTAACTAAAATAAATTCTTTAGTAATGATAAAAAATAAACTGAGTTGAATAATCTTTAATAAAACCCTAATAGGTAAGCACCGACCCAATATAAATATAAAATAAAACCCAACCAAACTAAATTGACCAGAAATAAACTAATCATAAATAAATAGAACTGACCAAAACCAATCTGAATCAAAGATAATATAGTTACCTAGAAATAGTAATATTTTATACATGAATTTATTGAATAAGTATAACATTAGTTAAAAAGTGAATATAATAAGAGAAAAAAAAATAAAAAAATCAATTATATACACAATTTTGTTTAGTATTATGTAAATTTATTACTCATTGATATAATTGAAGTCAATATCATGGTATTATATTTATAGTATTTTTTTATATATATAGTATTTTTTATTTTGATTCTCATATAGACTAGTGTGTCAATTATGGTTTCATATAAAGTTAAAATTTCTCATTTACTAAAATATATTTTTGATTAAACTTAAATCTTATTTAATTTCTTCTATGAAATGGAATATAATTTTTTTAAAGAATGGATATAAGCTGGATGTATGAAACCGATCAGATCTTAAGAGATTTTCAAAATAAGTTAGAGTTCTTTTTAGATAGTGGTCACATACACTGCCCATGTTATAATTGTGTCGGAATACCTTCATTGATCCATGGAGAACATAGATACAATATAACCAAATATGGTTTTCAAACAAACTATTATGTTTGGTATCACAATGGGGAGAAAATGTAATATAAAAATGCTCATGATCCAAATGAGAGGAATGGATTAGAGAATTTGTTAAACGATCGGTTTCCATTTATTCATCATCATGAGAAGGAAAGGATGATGACCCAAGAATACTTTGATATGATAACACATGATTCATTTAATGAAAATGATGATTTTTAAAGGGTGAAAAAAATGAAGGATGCTTTCATGACTCCAGTATATCAGTAATGTGGTAAAATGAAGAAGTTGAAAATTTTAATCCAACTATTTCATGGGAAAACAATGTATGGGATTTCTAGTACTTACATAGATTACATTCTTAACTTTTTGAAGGACTTTATTATAGATTTTTTAGATATTCCCTCAAACCATTACATGTCATGGATGTTAGTTGAGGAACTTGTATTTTCAAAAAAAATCATGCTTGCTCAAAAGATTGCAGCTTATTCTTGGAGACTAATGAATGGAATGATTATATAAAATGTGTCACATACTGATGGAATCAAAAATATTTGGAACACCATCCCATGTTCCACATAAAGTAACATGAAACTTTCTATTGATCCCCATAATCAAGAATCTTTTCATGTATGATGAAATATCAATAAAAATTTGATGGCATGATAATGAGAGAAAAAAGAATAATGATGAGTTAGTTCACCCCAAAGATGTATTTTCATGGAATACAATTGATTATTGATATCTTGATTTCATAGCTGATGTTCATAATGTTATGTTGGGTCTTTCAAGTGATGGTTTTAATACATTTGGGTAGATTATTACATCGCAAAACACATGGACAATTTTCATACACATTTATAACCTTCCTCCATGGATGTGTGTGAAAAAAAATTTCACTTTCATGAGTATACTCATATATAGACTTTCTGATCCTGAAAATGATATATATATATATATACATTAAACCTTTAATAAAATATTTGAAACATATTTCGAATGTAGGTGTGCGCACATACGATGTATGTTCGAAAGACATATTTCAGATGCGTTTGGTGCTTATGTGGATGATCAGTGATTTTCATGATTATGAAATGATATGTGGATGAAGCATGAAGGAAAAAATATCATGTCATGTATGTATGAAGAATAAACGATTCAAAAGACTAAAATATCACCATAGTTTAAATTTTATGAAACATCAATTATTCTTTCCAATGGACCATCCATATAGTAATAATCATTAAAGATTTGACAATACCATGGAGACCGAAAATCCACCTCAACATATGTATGGAACTGATGTTCTTAATGAATTGAAAAATTTCAATTTTTTATTTGGGAAGGGTTAGATAAAATCTATAAAGAGGAAGAATGTTTCCACTGAAATCTGTCATAATTAGAAGAAGATAAGAATCTTCCTTGAGTTTTCTTATTGTTCAACCAATTTGTTATGCTATTTCTTAGACATAATTCACATTGAAAATGATATATGTGAAATGTTTCGTTAAATTATTATAAATTTCAAGTTAAAGACAAAAATATGATTTACAATCTTGGGATGACTTGGTGGATTGGGTTATCAGGCCATAATTGCATCCTGTGTGTATCAATGAAAATAAATGGAAAGTTTAGTGTGATTGTTATGTGATGAAACCTATAGAAAAAAACCAATTTATAGAAGTACTAGAGACTATTAAAGTTCATGATATCTATTCAAGAAATATATCAAAATAGGTCAACAGAATAGAGTTGAAGCTGAAATATTTAAAGACTCGTGATTATCAGATCCTTCTACATGAGTTTATTCCAATAGAAATCCATTATCTTATTTATAATAAGGTAAGTTTTTCAGTTATTCAGTTTTCCATTTCTTTATAGATCTTTGTGTTAAGAAGTTATTTAATTCTTTCTTGATTTTTTTGGCAGAGAAAACATTAATTTTGTGTGAGTTAGAGAAAATATTTTCTTCATCAATTTTCACCTGCATTCTATATCTAACTGTCCGTATTCCAATAATAATACTTATTAGAGGGCTTGTTTCTTTTCTTTGGATGTATCCAAATAAAATAAACATGTTCACATTGAATTATTATTTCTAGAATATAAATCATCCTAGAGGTTCTATCATGAAAGGTTACTTGTCTCAAGAATTTATGGATTTATGTTCAATGTATTTTTATAATCTTACTATGAGACAGAATAGACCAATGAGAAATAAATAAGAATAATATGAGAAAATTGAACCCAGTTTTCAATCACTTCCCCAAATAGGGGTAATTCTTGTATCATATACATTGACCATGTTAAGCCTTGAAAATCAGAAGATGGTGCATCAATTTTTTTTTATTTAAATGTGATTTTTTCTATGACTACATTGAGTTAGTAATTTGAACATGTATATCTTATGTCATCTCATGTAATTTTACATATCTGTTAAACTATTTCTATTTTTTTGGTAGGTTTAATAAACAAATTATAAATAGAAATCATAATTCTTTATATTTTTGAAGGAGGGAGACTTTTCATAGAAAAGAGTTTTCTATTTGGTTGAAATTGAATGTATAAATATTATTGTAATAAATTAATAAAATCAATATTTAATTAATTTTAATATTCAATTATATTTCAGGTATTAAGTTTTCTTTTTAACTTTGTCACTAGGTAAATGAGAGATTTTGATTTTGGTCCTAATACCATCGTTCATGAATGAAAATCAATTTTGATCAATGAGTAAAAATTTATTATCACTAAACGAGAAAAGAACATGAGAACAAAACATGATGGTGTGATGGTAACTTCCACAATAGACTATTATACCAATGCATCAGATATTAGACCTCGATTTGAAAATGTATCTTATTATTGATTCATTGAGAAAATACTAATATTGGATTATTAATATCATGGTAAAATCACTATGATGAAATGATAGTGGTTTGATTTAATGACAAGGCATGGAACATTTATTGATGATTATAGATTTTGAGTTATTGACATGACTCAGACTCTTACTATTGATGAACCATATGCATTGGCACCAATGGAGAAACATGTTTTTTATGTCAAAGATCATCGTCGACATGAATTTAGTTTCATTATTGAAGTAATACCAAAAAATATTTTTGATGATGATGATGATAGAATTGACACCATCCCCGCTCCCATTAGCCCCAATACATTTACTAATTATGATGGCTCCAATAATTTAATTATTAGAGTTGATTGTGAACCTAAAGTTACAGTGGTAAATATATAGAATCATATATATGTGTTCTAAGTTCTTTTGGTATATATAGACTTGGGTTGTTGAGGTCTGTGCTATAAGAATTGATTTATTATTGATTATATATATTTTGTTTCTAACTTGACCTTCATGTGAATTTTCAATTTTTACTGGTTATAGTTTTCTTTGAGGTTCATTTTATAATATTGAATTGATCTTTATTAAAACCTATCAAACCAAAAAAACTAAAACAATTAAATTGTAAAAAAAGAAAAGATGAATTGAATTGGTCATATTAAACTAATTTACATGAAAATAAAAACCAATGAAAATATTGACATAACAAAAAATAGAAAAATGACCTAACCCAAAAATATGAACCAAATGACCAAAGGAAAATAAAAATGGTGAAATGACCTAATCAATTGAAAAAATGAATGAAATGACCTATGACAAATAAAAATAGAAAAATGACATAATCAATTGACCAGAATGAACCAAATGACCCAACCAAAATTTAATTGGATCGAATTTAAAATAGAAGAAAATTATATCCTACCCATGATAAAAAAGATAATTTGAACGTATTATTTTTTCTATGACATGTGTTATGTTTTTATATTCTTCCCAATAGATATAAAATGTTTTTTATATCACTATATATCTTGTATTTGGTTTGAAAAGTGGTATTCCTTAATCAAGTCATGTATCATATTCTTTCTTGTTTGGGTTACAAATTAGTTATATATTTATGTTTAATTCTATATTTGTTTTCAAAATGTAGGAAATAAATAAAATTGAGGATTTAGAAAAAAAAAGTATGATAGACAACAATCACTGAATGAGTGATATATGTGTCCCTCCTTTAGTGCCCATTGTGATTATTTTATTTCAAAAATATATGTCAATAACATATAATGTCATGTGATTAATTTTGTTTTTAACTTTTAATCAGGACCACCAAGGTTCCTGTTATTCAATTACCATACTAGTGGTTCCAGTGCTTAGGATGGTGATATGAGGGGGGTGGTGCAACAGTTTGGCGCTTCAGTGGGTTTATCCAATCACACCCCATCCCTCCCCTTGACGTACCATCCACCACACCTTCTGATCCCACAGTGTCATTATAGACACCTGTGATATTTAGGTTGACCAATTTCTTCCAACCATTTATATATGAGCCTCTTAACCTTTATTTCACATATACTAAGATTATTCATACTCCTCACCCATATTATGAATTTTCACATCCATCTATGTCATCTTCTTTCCATTTTAATTCCTTCTCCCCGATCTTCTACATTCTTTCTTCTTCGACTCCTTCTCCGACACATTCTGAACCTATGGAGCATACACTTGGACCCACTACATATAAATAGGTTTATGTTACTTCAGTTCTTGAGGATCCAATGATGCCCACTGATTACACCGCCTCAAGTATATTTATATAACCTTTGTAATTTTTTTACCATAATTTTTTTCTATATAAGATGTATTGATATAATATTTGTTTTTATTATTTAATAGTTGGATCTTCCAATAAGGGTTGTGGGAATACATTCATGTGTGCATTGTGGAACCACCACACACAGATGATGGTGGAGTAAAATTAAGACAACCAAATGATTAGAAAAATAGGGTAGGAATGTATGAGTTTTTTTGTGACTCCCAAATACTCTGACATCATTCCCGTCAGCCCATTCTCCTAGAGACACATAATAATTGAAGTAAATTATAATTGTTGGGATCAAATATGGGTAAAAAAATTCATTGGATTTAATGTTATATTATTATTGTATTTATATGAATTAATATTTTGGTTCTAGATTTGTTTTTATTTTCCCGATGGTGAGGTTGTGAGACCAACACGACTCATGGAATTAGGTGAGTTGTGAAGAGGCTATAAGAATGAGTTGTATAATGGATGGTGTAATAGATTTGAAAATTATTTATAGGACACAACTTTTATGGATGGATATTTAGTAGAATATTATTTGGAAATGATTACTCATTGGAAAAGTATCAAGTTCAAGGTATTAATCAAATTTGAGATTTTTAAATGAAAATTTCTAGGATTTTCATTAATACTTTATTTTGTATTATTGAAAATTATTTTTTAGAAATTTTTAGGAAGAAATAAAAAAAACATGGATGCTACAAAATACCTCCACACTTTGGGGTGGACTATGATTCCAGACCATTATAGGAAGAAGGTACGACACTTGATTATAATTTTTCTTTAGGACTTGCACTTTCTTTTGTTTCCTCTATATTTCATTCCATTTATAATTGGGATAAATAAATGATAATGTATTCTTTATTTTTATTATTGAAATTATTTAGTGTGTATTGAAATTTCAAGATTAGTATTGTTATGTTTGTGAGCATTTAATGAACCCAGACAACCACTTATCAATTTATTATATGTCTATTTTTTAATAAGAAAGGGAACTGAAATACTGGGGCACTTACCTTTCAAATTTTTAGGGATAGATTCATTAATACATTCAGGTATAAAGCAAGATTCATTAAAATATACTAACATATTATATAAATATTAATTTAAAAAATTAAATTACAAAATATAAAGAGACTTAGTAATGAAAAGTGAGAATACCTTAAACAATGACATAATAAATCAATCACATTATTTTTGAAATAACAATTAGGTTTAAAAGAAAAATTATTTTTAAAAAACATAAAAAAATTAATAAACTAAATATTTATAACTAAAATCACTATCCATTTTAACTGGTTCCAATAACACCATGTTATCTCATGACATTTAAAATGTGATCTATGTGGTGTAGACCAATTGGAACATATAATTGGTCATATTTTATTGTAAAGCACCATAATAAACACTTGAATATATGATAATTTTAAACAAAATATACTTAAAGAACTATATATTTGATAGATATAATTATTACCTATACATAAATCGCTTCCCATGTTAATAATTCTAGATACACGATACCCATGGTATAGGAACACTCATCCCACACACTAAGAATCATTGAATGATACTATAAATTGAATCAAGATTCTACATTTCCCACCCCTTAAAAACATTATACATAACTTATTGAGACCATTATTCTAAAGTACTTAGTTGTCTTGTTATAATTTTTTGTTTGAGGAGGAACATGATCTTAACTCTCCTTTGGATCTTTAGAATGACCCAATTTGAAAAAAAACACGAAAAATCATTCTTTTAGTTATGATTTGGATCATAATAATAGAATGAGGGGTTCCAAAGAACACTAGGACTGAATGTGATGGAGAAACAAAATTTCCCTTGTATCATTAAATCAAAACAAATCAAGTAATAAATTTTAAATATAAAAATTATCATTTAGGGAATGTAATGTGTATTATTAAATCATACCAAAACATAATTCCTTTATGTTATAGTCATGATTAGAGTGTTGATAACCCATTCATGAATATTCCTTTATGTTATAGTAATACCTATTTATCTTATCATTAATTATGATGATCACATAACCACCTTATTATTGATTACTATGATGACCTATTGACTTATATACATGTTATATCTATTGATAACTCATTCACTGATACTCATTTAAAATTCATCTACTATATGTTTTTATTTTAATATTAATTTAGAATTAACATCCATTTGATTTTAGTTATAAAATTTATTATTAATAACCTATTTTCAATTATGGTTTTCTGCATGCAATTTCATTGAAGAGGGAGGTTTTTGAATATTTAAGGATGTGTGCCTCGAGTTTTTTTTGTCGATCAGAAACAAAAAATGGAAGTGTTGTAAAAAAACCAACACACCAATAGATTGTATGTTTTAATTTGATGATTTTAAATTTTATTATCTATTTTATAACTTAATAGTCAATTTATATTTGTAACGTTGTGATTTGAAGGTCCTTGATTCCAAGGAAGCTAAGAAATTTTTTCCAAATGATCACTTACATCAGGTTTTGGGAGATGAGCACCATGGAAAACTACGCTATCGAATAAGGAAGAGTATTGTACTGATGGGGTATTGGCCCAATTCAGGTGCCTTTTCTAGTAGCACTGAGTTGGAAAAAGATAATGCATGGACATAATAGGCTAAGGATAAGGTAGAACAGGCTGAGAAAAGGTCCATACAAGTGGAAGAATGGAATAAAAATGAAAAACCCTAAATTTATGAAACTAATGGATGTTTTTTTGTTCATAACTTCCACTAGAGACCTTCTTGGATTGTGATTCATATATGTCAATGATGCATACATTATATAGTACACTATAAAGTAATCCTAGTGGTGGTTGGGATGATGATGTTCCTGGTGATGGTGATGGAAAGAATGATAATGAGGAAGAGGGTGAGGTTGATGGCAAGGAAGAGGGTGAAGATGAGGCCGAGGATGAGGATGAGGGTGATTATGATGGGGCGATAGTGATGGTGATGAGGGAAATATTGAACCTTTACATTTTTGACTGATATTTATGACATTTGATGTTGGATGATTTTTTCTGAATGAATATATGTGATGTTTTGTATGTTTTTTTATCACTAGTTAAATGCATCAATTAATTTACTCTGTTATAATTATTTTTGTATTGGTTTGTGGATCTTTGAGGATGCTATATTAGTTGCATTGTAGGTTTTATTTGTTTAAAGGTTCTATTTTCATTGTTTGTAGGTTCTGTTTGTTGCATTGTATGTTTTTTTGTTTGGAGGTTATGTTTTTTGTTGTCTAGAGGTTCTGTTTGTAGGTTTTATTTGTTGTTGGTTATGTTTTCTATGGGTAGGGTGGGGATGCTGTTGGCAGTGGAATTGGGGGGGGGGGGGTATATACCAATGGTTTTATAACCATTGGTATGTTATTTAACTAGTGGTTCACTATGAACCGTTGGTTAAAATGAATTTTAGATCAACCTATACCAACAGTTCACTAAGAACCATTGGTATATGCCTTTCCCAACAACACTATAACCAATGGTTTAGAGAACTATTGGTATAGACTATACCAATGGTTCTCCAGCCTATACCGATGGGTTTTAACCATTGGTATAACCTTAAACTCTAGTAGTGAAAATTATTTTTGATTATAAACTAATCAACTTAATAAAATAATTTATAAAATAAAAAATATAAGCTTATAATTCATGGGATATTACATTATATTTGATAAAAACACAAAATTAACATACAAATAATCATTATAATGTCCAACTGAATAAGAAGAAAATCACAACAAAAAATAACCAAAAATAAATAACATACTCATGCTACAATAGAATAAACTTTCTAAAATTCATGTCAGTTAGGAAGGCTCAAACAAGATCTCCCATGGGTAGATCATATAAAACTATGACTAAAAGTAAACAAAAACTAAAAACCCACCAACCAGTCTGAAGTCCTGACCCAGTCCCATATACTGACCCCATCTAATCTATCTAACTAAACCATCCACCACTAGACCTCTAGTATACTGGTGCTTGTAGCCATAAAATATTCTTGTATACCAAAGTTCCAGGTCCATCTAAGTAGGGTCTGAGTGTAGATTATTATGCCACCACCAATAACATATAATATGGATGTAAAATGTGATATGATAAAGATAAATAAAATATAAAAAACTTCAAAAATAATACCTTCCATAACCATAAATACTATCCAAGTAACTCAAGAGTTACTATACCCACTTCTCTAGTGTCGATATGTCTCTATATATAGTGTATAACCAAAACCAAGGGCCCAATACATGTTTCCCATATTACCATCATATTTTATGATTCATTAGAGGGGATAAGAATCCCTCATAGATATTAATGTATATTATAAGTCCTCAGGGGTGATAAATGTCTATCCTAGATATAACTATATATCATAATCATCAAGGGAATAATTGAAACTCTTAAATATTAGTATATATCATAATTAATTAAGTGGTATAAGTATCCATTTTGAATATCACCACATATCATAAGTTATCAGGGGATAAGTGAAGGAGATAATATACACCAAAGTAAAGACTTAATGATACATAGCCAATAGTGTATCCTTAATAATAATTTAAAGAATACATAGCTTCTAATATAGCCTTAAATAAAGGCTGAAGAGTATATTATCATTGATGTATTATTATATAGATGAGATTCATATCTTAAAATACATTATCTCAACATATGATGGGATTAAAGTTTACATGAGACGTTGCTGCTATCTGAAATCATTGGATACTGAATGAAAACTATTATCATTCAAGGATTTATTCCACATCAATTATCATTTTGAAGACCATTATATAATATGTAATGTGAAGGGAGATTAATTCATGCATATGATGCATGAGTTGGTCGAAGTATTTACTCATTTATTGTAATATATGAGTAAATGTGACATCACCCAGGGATTATCCTTGATGGATTTATAAAACCCAATGACATGTGATTGTAGGTGTGAGACTACCTATAAGATTACCTAAAACTTCCTAACCATGAAGTTTTCTCTATCTTACTCCTTTACAATATGAGGTTATAACACATCATGGGTAGAAGGTGGATCCCATATGAGTTTCAGATGATTTGGTTTTATCCCATGAACACCTTCAGAGGTGGGATTCCCTTCAGATTCCATTTTAGAAATATTAATCATCCACATATGATGAAGATATAAATTTCTATTTCTCATCAGTGTAATGTACACATGTTATTTACAATGTTATTCATTTTCAAATTTTTCATAGTTTCTATAGTCTAATATGAGGGTGTTTTTTTGGATTTATTAATCACTTATGTTTCTCCTAATAGGTTTTATTAAACCCCTATGAAACACAAAAATGGTATTAGTGCATTCCATGTTTTTCAGATTCATGAAATCATGTTTTTAAATAAAGAACATGTTTGAAATTATAATGACCCGTGTTTTGAATCGAATGAAAATAGAAAGAAATTTGAACTTTTTCATTTACTGGATGGTTTATTTTTGAAACTATTCTTTGGAACAAGATTCTGAGGTTTGAAAGACATAAATATTTTGATTTCATATGTGGTTCAAGTCCTAAGAGTGCCCTGGGAATTCCGTCAAGTTTTAGGAGTGTCGTACTATGAAACCTAAAGTTAGTGAGAGCTAGCAGGGGATAATGGTTAGTCTGAATCTATACATCCCCCATAAGAAAACCGTGAGATGTTTTTTGTTTTAAGAAATCAGTTGAATTAAATTAAATTAAAAATAAAATAAAATTAAATAAATGAAATGTTTTAATAATAATAATAATAATATTATTATTATTATTATTAAGTTTTTATTTATTATTTGTTTAGGTTTTTAGAAAAACCCCTAAGGAGGGCTTCTTCCACTTCTCCCCTCCAGATCACACGACCCCCTCCCTTCCTCACTAAGCATGCATGCAACCCCATCATAGATTCCTCCTTCCACGGTCTGTTTCCCTTATATTTCTTATGAATCCTAGGTTGAATATTCAAGGTAATAACCCTAGCTCCTCCTTATCCCTTGATCAGACAATTTGTGGTGTCCCTATCACCCTATTTTCATTCACCTAAAACCCTAGGGTTAGGGTTTGATAGGATTTGTTGTTTCTTTTGATTCTCAGATATGTATAAGGCTTCTTGGAACCACTTCTTGTGTATTCCAACATCTTCTACCGAAGGAGAATTGGATTGGGTCATTTATGTTCACTTTTTCCATCCTAGGTGAGGTTCTTTGTCCATTTCTTGGTTTCACACCTTTTATTTTAGGGTCCTTGCTGTGTTTTTGAGTCCTTAGATTCTAATCTGGGTGTATTGTTCCTTTCCACAGTGTTTTGAGTTCTTAATTTTTTTATAGAGCATTTGGTCATATTTTCTAGCATGCACACACATACATAGGTATATAAATATCTTCCTCATACATATTCCCTCATGGAAAGGGGAATATGTATTTTGGATTAAAGGGTATATATATATGTATAAGAATGTATGTGCATGAGAGTGTGGAAATATTTTGAGTGGTTGCAACCAAATCTGACAAGTGTTGAGTGTTGTCTTGGTCTAATACTTTAGGTAGGATCCTTTACCTTTACCCTTTAAATTTAAGACTTCCTTAATTACTCGTTATCACATTTTCCTTGAATTTAATTAGTGATGAATGTTTTATAGAATAAATTCTCATTTAATGTAAATTAAGGATAGCTCATGAATTAATGATTAACTGAGTTAAAATGATTTTTTGATAGGAAAAGACATGTTTTTATAATAAAACCCCTCCAACGGAGGTGCTCTATCTTATAAAAAAAGCAGTGATATTTTTTGATATACTGCTTAGTTATGTTTTGAGTAATCTATATGCCTTTGTGATAGTGTTTGATACGTGTCTTGATAAAACTTGGTCCTTTATACATATTTCTTTGACCATTGTACCTCCTAAGTGAATTTTTGAAACCCTCCTACCTAAATTAATATTGAACCAAGATCCTTCTAAGGGCTCATATTGACTTATAAATGGGTTTTCCCAAGTAGGTAAATTATATTTTGTTCATGGTACCCTCTAAGTGCCCTTTGAAGCTTGATAAATGTCTTTCCATGTTTTGATAGATTAAATGGAATGTCAAAGACCTTTCCTCTTTTGATGTTAATTAATGAAATAGCCCTAAATTTTATAAATTTATAATAAACCAAATAACCTTTAGTGTTTGGACTACCTTATAAACATAATTGATTGATTTATAAATGGGAATTACCAGTGTAGGTAATTTTCCTTTTTCCAATGCACTTTCCATTTGACCTATTGATCCTTATAAGCGAATCTACCATATTTCGTAAATTAAATGAGTTGTTTCCAAAGAAATGGATAATGAATGATAGGGTTTCCTCCCTTAGATTGAATCAAATGGTATTAAATGGATTTAACCCAAGGGATGGTAAGTCCCTTCCCCCTTTTGCTTATGCATAAGTAAATGGTTATAATGAAATGTAATGCCTTAATGGTTTTGGCCTTGGATGATGATATGAATGAGAGGCCTTTACTTCATGTATTAAATTATGAATATGAAAATGCGTCTTATACCCTATGAAACACTTTATTCTTACCACTTGGTGCCATAAATGGGTGGTATAAACTAAATCTTATTTTGTATGACTTAATTATCTAAAGTATATGCAATACATTTGATCGCACCAACATGCCATACATGACCAAATAAATTGGATAATACATATTAAATTATAAATTTTCATTTTAAATAGTCCCTTGGACCCCTCTATGTCTATAGGCATGGAGACTCAGACCTACGACCACCCGATTAGTGTGATAGCCTTGGACATTATTAAGATCTGGTCTGTTTGACTTTAAAACCCTATAGTAAATTGGATAAATTATTGATTGCTAGCTTAGCCTTTTGAATTGGAATAATAATAAATTGTGTGATTTATTATGGTAAAATCACATTGTATAAACTAGTTAATTAATATATTAAAAACTTTAGAGTTGACTAATTAATTAAACATGTTTGATATAATTTTGATTATAATTAAGAACTTGGATTAATGAAATAAATTTGTTTGAAAGATGATGATTTTTATAAATTGATCCCTATGTCCTATGTTGATAAATATGGTATGTTTGATACTATACTTGTGAATTTTTCTTTTTTAGATTTTGAGATCAATTGACATCGATGTGATTTATACCTGAGGGTTTGATGTTGTTTGTCATGTTGAGTTTTTCTGGATATGAATCATGTTTAATGTGATGCATGAGGGATTGGTGTGTGTTTTTCGTACAGCTTGAGGGATAGGAACACTAGTACAGAATTAATAAAGAAAAATTATATGTTTATGGTGGATGCTTGAGGGATATATTCATAGTAACATGATGCTCAAGGGTGTGATTCTAGTTGTTCCTGAGGGAGTGATTTTGGATAGCCTGAGGGTGCAATTCTAGTTATGTCTGTGGGTGAGGTTTTGGTTAGACTGGGGGAAGAGGTTATGTGTTTATGGTACATTCTCAGTGATTAAACCTCATAAGTAGAATCTAACACTAATTTGGGTGATCCTTTGTGATGAAGGAGGATCTAACCACATACATAGATATCTGAATTAGGCTGAAGTAGCTGGTATGGGGTGAGTTTCCATTTAAGAATCTAGAACAAGATTCTTTTTTTATTTGTTATCACTTTGCATTTATACTATGTGTCACACTATAATTTATTATTAATTTCATGAAATGGATTGGTCAAGACATCATTGGTTCAGACCTAATTAGATTTATATCTCACACCCTTATCAAGAGCTGTTTGGCATCTGAGTAGATATTCTTTCTCGCAGGTCTTTGGATTCATTGCTTGTGTTGTGTACATGGGAGTTAAGGAGCATAGGAAGGAGATCTAAATCTGGATTCTTAAGGAGTTGACCATTGGATTTTTCTTTTATTTTGTTATTTTGTTCTGCTTATACCTTGTAGTAACACCTGACATTACATACATCATTATATGGAATTGGCATTGACCACAAAATTTTTATTCAGATATTATATTATTCTTTCACTATCTTTATTTATTATTACTGATTCCACTATTTTTTATTGTTTTAATATTATTATACTACTGTGAGACCCTAATCTAGAGGGTATAGTCTCCCCACTGTACCATCAATAGACCCTTTCTACTAGTCAACTATAAAGTTCTGGATCTGGGTACCACCCAAAGGTGCCTCGAACCCGGTTGGTCACATGGCCTCAAGCGCATTTTCCAAAATGCCAGAGGATTCTGACTAGAAGTGAGGGAAAAGGTGTGATATTGGAGAAACTATGACCTCATTGGCAGAGTATACACAGTAAAAGACAAATAGTAAATAATAGTGGAAGAAGTAACACCGTACAACAAAAGTAAACAATGAAAGACTGATAGTAATATAACAACTAGAGAACATATAAATTATGTATGTCACATGTGTCTTGGAAAGTATCCAAACAAGTCACAATGCTGGAAATACAATACTGAAACCAAAGTATAGAAAATTAGTAAACTCCAACAGAAAAATAAGCTTAATATTGTTCCCATTATCTCCATATCCAATAGCAATCAAGTACCTAATAAAGATGGACACTTTCCCTTATCTATACCTGTAACCATATAATCTGTTTGGGTCCAAAATCATGACCCAAATAGTGTGTGAGAAGAATCCAAGTAGGCAACCACTAAAATATCTATGCCTAACTATCAGTGAATATATATAACAGTTAATATGCAGAAATGAAGAAATAAACTAGGAAGTACCCAAAAGTAAACAGTCATATAGTTTTCAATTACATTCATTTAATATTTTTTATTCATCCGTTGAATCGTATAATCTCAGAATCTAGACTAATATCTATATACCCCTTTGTAAAAGTAACAAAATAGATATCTCAGAAGACCATATAAACAATCAAGAAAGATCGATTCCAAGCTTGTGCTTTGCCTTGGTAGACTCGTCACAATCATTCAATCATTCCTAAACAACCCTCTGAGAAAGTTCTCACAGTCTAACCCCTTTGGTCCCAAATAGCACTAATCATTTACAAATGACCACCTGGGAAGCTCTCACGGTCAATACCCCTTGGTCTACATATCATCAATAAAATATAATGACCACCTGTAATCTCTCACAGTCAATTCCCTATGGTCCAACATTCATTTAATAAAATATATTGACCACCTGGTAGCTGTCATGGTCAATTCCCTAGGGTCCAAAATTCATTTTATCAATAATAAAGAGAACATGGGTAAATCTCATGGTCTAAACCAATTAATTATAAATGACTATCTGGGAAGGTATCATGGTATAACCCCTTCAGGAAGCTCTCACATTCCAATCCTCTTTGGTCAAAAATCACAATGCATGAACACAAGCATTTCATATAATCAAAAACTCCATCCTGAAAAAAGGCATGGAAACAAGGAAAACCTAACTGGAATTCTAGACCAAATGACCATAGTCAATCAAACATGGGAAACTCACCCACAGGGTGTCCCATAAACAAGGTATCTAACCTCACTCATATACAAATACCCTTTATCAATCTACCAAACCATAACAGGTAATAAATAAGGTCTAATTCCAAACAAGCAATATCCCAAAAGTGGGTAAATGAAAATTTTAGCATATATAATCCAATGACAATCAAAAAAAGGAACAAACCACCTACCTTGATGTCTCACAATCAATACTCTTGAACGTCAACCCATGAATTGGCCTAAATTGGCGTAGATCTACAAAAAGGTGAAAAACTTTCAACCTTTAATAACTCACGAGAGAGGAGAAATTAGGAATAAAGGCTATAGGGGAAATGATAATTCATCGGTGGGATTAAAATGCAACCGATGATGTCTCAATCGGAGGTTGGACAGAGAATTAGGAGGGGTTCTGAATTCGTTGGCCCTTCTGTCGCTCTCATGTATAAACCAAGGGAAGCAGAATATGTTTCCAAGGATGAGACATGACCCTGCTCTGATTTATCAAATAAAAAGAAAAATATACGGTGTGTTCATTAAAGGTACACGCCATGTAGTAGTATTTACCGGCCCTCACCTTAAGAGGTCTGCCAGGTCACCTACACAACCATGTACTTGGCTGTTACATGGCCAGTACGTGACTATATGTGGTACCCAGGTACACGGTGTGTACTAATAAGTACACAATGTGTACTTAGAAAATTTCAATTTCTTCCTTTTTTCCTCAATAATGACCCAAAAAAAGATCCATACTTGAAATGAAGATATGGGTTCTTACAAACTTCCCCTTAAAGAAATTCATTCCTGAATTTCCCTTCCAAGGGTGGTGAAGAAGAAACTTCAAAAAACTTTGGACACTGTGATCATACGTCGATCTCCCTCTCCCAAGTCTCATCCTGTACTCGCCCATACCGCCATAGCACCCATACCAGAGGAACATACAAGACATAGAGAACCTTCGTGCTATGATCTACAATCTGAATAGGGTGCTCCTCGAAGGATGTATCCACCTCCAAATCAACCTACCCAGGTTGAAAAACATGAGATAGGTCTGAAAAGTAACAATGGATCTAAGAAACATGGAATACATCATGCATATCCCAATACCTCTAAGGTAATTGCAATCAATAAGAAACCAGACTGGCTCTCACCAAAACCCCAAACTTCCTAACATATCTCGGTGAAAGATTCCCTTATCTCCTAATCATTCTACTTCCTAACCTCAGCGTGACATGTAAAAAAACTTGATCTCCGACCTTGAACTCCAGAGGTCATTTCCATCTATCAACATAAGATTTCGTGTGAGATTTTTCAGTAGCCATCCTCTTCCGAATCAACTCCACCTGCTCAGTGGTATCCTGGAAAAGATGAGGTCCTAGCATAGCTGCATCTCCTACCTCTAGCCAACATAGGGGTGATCGGCATGGCCACCATACAAAGCCTCATAAGGTTCCATATGAATCATTTCCTAAAAACTATTATTGTATGAAAAATCTACTAGGGGTATGTGTATCTCCCAAGAACCCCTAAAATCTAGGACACATGCTCGAATAAAGTCCTCCAAAACCTAAATTGTGTGCTCAAACTAGCCATCTATCTAGGGATGGAAAGTTTTACTCAGAAGTACCTGTGTACCCGAAGACCTCTGTAGTCCCTGTCAAATATGAGAATTAAACTGGGCATCCATATCTGAAATGATAGAGTGCAGAACCCCATGAAAATGTAAAATCTCTTGGATGTACAACTTTCCAAGATCATCAACACTAAAGGTTTCATTGATTAGCAGGAAAAGTGTAACCTTCGTGAGCATATTGATAAAAAGACAAACCACATCACTACCTCTGGGAGACCTTGGTAAAACTATCATGAAATCTCTCACGACATCATTCCACTTCCACTCAGGAATGGGTAACTGCTGTAAAAGTCCTTCCGGTCACTAATGCTCTGCCTTCACCTGCTGACAGGTAGAACATCTCATAAAAACAAACAGATGAATCTCTCTTTATACCTGGCCACCAATACTAACGATGTAGATCTTGATACATCTTGGTGACACCAGGATGAACTTCCCAAATTGAGGAATGAAAATCTCGCAACAGCTCCTCGCGTATGTCTACTAACACCCATACACATCCATAAAAATGAAAAACATCATCCTCACCAATGGTCCACCCAAGGGTAGGGTCCTCACCTAACACACTCTCTTGTAGGACTAGGAGTTCAGAATATGATAGCTTCTTCATTCACACTTGAACCAATAGAGTATAGGTAATAGTTATATAAGAAATAAATGTCTATCCCTATCTATCGTGAACCTATAAATGCATCTAATAGAATAAATCTATAAGATTCCACTCACTCCTAGCCTCTTGAACTGCCTTTATATGAGTCCTCCATCTCAACGCATCAACAACTACATTGCCTTTCCCAAGCATGTAGGAAAGATCAATGTTAAAAGATTGAAGGTACTCAACCCACCTTCGCTGTCTCAAATTCAGACCATGTTGAGTAAAGATATACTTGAGGATTTTGTGGTCAATTTAGACCACAAAGTGCTCTCCCAAAAAGATAATGTCTCTAACAGCACAACACATGTACAACTGTAGCCAACTCGAGATCGTGCATCATGTATTTCCTCTCATGCGGCCTCAACTACCAAGACTCGTACACAACGACTCCTTCCCCCTATATAATCATGGATCCCAAGATGATACCTTATGTATCATATTAAATGGTTTAACTCTTTCCTGGCTCCAGAAAAATCAATATTGGTGCTGAATTCAATCTTCCTTTCAACTCCTGAAAGGCTGAATCACAGGAATATGTCCACTAGTATTTTGTACCCTTATTATTCGGCCCTGTCAATGGCACTTCTAAGAATGAAAAGTCATGTATAAAGCATCTGTAGTAACCATCCATCCCAAAAAAAAATTCATACCTCAGAGACGTTCTTCGGATTCTCCCTAGAAACTACCACACTCACTTTCTATGGGTCTACTAATACTCCTATCTCTGAGATGACATGACCTAGGAAATGAATCTGATCCATCCAAAAGTGGTATTTTGAGATCTTAGCATATAACTAATGCTCTCTCAGTGTACTCAATACGATCTCAATATGGGTGGCATAGTCATGTTGAGTGTGAGAGTACACCAAGATATCGTCCACGAAGACTACCACAAAAGAGGGAACTCCTTGCATTGATATACACTAGTCATTATAATCCCCAATGGAGTGTCTAGCATCATAAAATCATCAAAAGTAAAGATAAATAGCCCAATTATATCTACAAAAACAATAGAAATAAAACTATGGGAATCCCCAATATCAAAAAGTGAAGAAGCTAAAAATGAGGCAACTAGAATTGTACTTCTAACCGTAGAGGGTCCGAGATCCTACTCATGTTGGGTCTATTCCATCGTAAGAGTCTTACCTGTACTACTATCTTATGACCCTACCTAGATACCCTAAGCTGATCCAACCTACTATTGCTGAAAACCTGTTGTCTAGCTACTATGGCCTTGACCACCTCCTCGGCTTGACAAACCCAAATTCTCTAACTGATGAGAAACTGGTGGTCCTACTTCTATATGTGGTTTCATAAAAAATCCATTCTCACTCACTACTGGTGAGAAATTCCTCTAAAACACTGAATATGACCCATCTTGCTGCAAGATCAGTACTCAACTAGGTCTCTTGGGCACTGTGGTCTCGTGTACCTAATCCTTCTACATTGGTATCAAACCACTCTACTACCTGAAGAAACATCACATTATAGATCCCTATGGTACTTCCTAATATCAGTAAAAGGAGTACCAAACCTGGATATTGAACCACCCTAGTTTTCAATTCTAAACTCCCTCAGATTATGCTCTGTAATAAGCACCTGGTTTATTATATCAGTCACCAAAATCATCCTGAAAATATTCATATGTGATCAGATGTCATACCTAATAACATCCTCAAACCGCCTAGACAAAGACAACTCATCACCTCCCTAAACAGGTGTGATGAAATGAAGCTCTATAAACATGAAGAATAATCCATCACTGAAAGAGTTCCCTGCTTCAACTGCATGAACTACTGGGCCCAGTCAGCCCTCAAAATCTCAAGGTAGAAGTAATGCTAGAAGGTCCTCTAAAACTCTTCCTAATACATATCCCGATGACATCCCACCTGTGAGATTACATCCCACCATCTCTTGAAAAAATCACATAGCATGTACGTTGTGAGATTCAAATTCCTACCAAGAGGCATGTCTAGATTCTCTAAGATAGAAAACATGGCCTCCAACCATGACTCTGCAGCCTGTGGTCCTCCATCCCCTAAAAAAGCTGTAGGATTATACTGCTGGAACACCCATGTAAACTCTTCCATAGTCGAGACAAGATGTGGTGCTCCCTGAAAAGTATGCATCATCCTCAAAAATACTTCACAGAACTGTGCATCATCACCTTCATTTGGTATAAAAACTAGTGACAAGACGAGCACAACATGAGGATTTGCTGGTATTCCCTGATCTACCATTTCCGGTGTCTGATCACCACCCTATACTTGGTGTACAACTGGAGTACATCTCAGTTACATGACTCTTTAAGGTTAAGCGCACACCTCAGTACAATATTATTAAGGACTATAACTTATAATTGTAATAAAAGAACAAGAGAAGGAAAGCATTCAATTTTTCTAAAATATGGATACACGGTGTGTAGATACACTACATTGCATGTTCCCTTAATATTTTACATGGGCATTTACGCTTTTCCACCCAGGTCATGTAACACCCCACACACATGGTGTGTTCCCCCTGAGACACAATATATACTTGAATATTCCCTCCTACCCAAGTACTTCTACATGGCTAGAAATAAATGAATCTCTCCTACTGTAACACTACACGATGTGTTCACCCTTGACACAACATGTACTACTTAAGTTCCATCCACCTGTGTCATTAGTCACATGGTTTGATACATGGTCGATTTCTACACGGCGTGTATAATCTAACCACAATGTGCACAAACCAAGTTTATCCACCCATTTCGTTAGTCACACGGCCAGATACATGGCCTCTTATAGCACGACGTGTACTCATAGTACACAATGTGTTCTACCAAGCATTTATCAACCTTGTGTCTCTGCCCACACAGTCAGTCACATGATCAACAACTACATGATGTGTACATACTGTACATGACGTGTACTTAAGAAATGTTTTTTATTCTAGAACAGAAGAACACATGACATGTGTTCATAATATCACACACCACGTTGTTTGGGTTTCTAGACAGTAAGCCTCTGAAACTACTCTGAAACCCTTAAAAACTTAAAATTTGACCAAGTCATTCCATGTTCCGATCTGTGAGATCCCATAATCCCCACAAATCAAATCCTGGCATCCTTATTCATGTCATATCATAACATAATTCAATTAAAGTTCAAACATGGTCCACTAAATTCTGATCCAAGAGGGCCCATAACACCTCAGGGAAAAAATATTGACATCCATGAAAATGAAACTTTACATATACCAATACCCTATAAAAAATAGTAGGTATTATATCAAAACAGCATGCATATTTAGCACAACATCTATCAAAACAACATGCAACCAGTAATGCATCCTAAATGGCATGAAAAGCATGCATGACATGTGACCTCTAGCAAGTGCCTATATGATACATGAGATGGAATAACCTCACCTAACTGGGTTTCAATAGAAATAGAACCAAAATTATATAAATCATAATATAACAGAACAAGTGAATCACCCAATGGTGAAATCAAATCAACTGTAACAATTGAAAGACTAGAAAAATTTCAATATTCGAGGTAACTTGGATTTTCCTTATACACGAGTTAGCAACCCCTAGGCACAAATTACTAAAAAATACCTATTCTTTCCTGTACTAGTCTATTGGATCCAAATATTAAGGCAAATTAGAAATCAAGCCTTCTATGATACCACTTTGTAACATCCCAGATTCGGGTGCCGCCCAAAGGTGCCCCAAACCCGGTTGGTCACATGACCTCAAGCGTGTTTCCCCAAATGCCAGAGGCCACCAACTAGAAGCAAGGGACAAGGTGTGATATTGGGGAAAATATTCCCTCATTGGCATAGTATACACAATAGAAGACAAATAGTAAACAATAGTGAAAGCAGTAATACCATACAACAAAAGTAAACAGCAGAAGACTGATAGAAATATTATAACTAGAGCACATATAAATGATTAATGTCACATGTGTCTAGGAAAGAATCCAAACAATTCACAATGATGGAAATACAATACTGAAACCAAAGTATATAAAATAAGTAAACTCCAACAGCATCACAATCCTCATATTGGTCCTATGGTCTCCAGCTCCAACAATAATCAAGTACCTGATGAAGAAGGGTGCTTGAACTTATCTATACCTATAACCATAAAATCTGTTTAGGTCTAAAATAATGACACAAACAGGGTGTGAGATGAATCTCAATAGGCAACCACCAAAAGGTATGTTCCTAATGCCCAGACAATATATATAGCAGGTAATATGCAGAAATGAAGTAATAAACTATAAATTACTCAAAACTAAATAGTCCTATAAGTTTCAATTAAATTCATTTAATATTCATTATTCATATGTTGAATCATATAATCTTGGGATCTAGTCTAAGATCTATATCCCCTTGTGTAATAGTAACAAAACAGATGTCTCATAAGTCCATCTAAACAGTCAAGAAAGACCAAGTCCAACCTTGTGCTTTGGCTTAACAGACTCATCACAATCATTCAATCATTCATAAAAAAACCTTTGGGAAAGTTCTCACAATCTAACCCCTTTGGTCCCACATAACACTAATCATTTACAAACTACCACCTGGTCATCTCTCACGATCAATACCCCTTGGTCTAAATATCATCAATAAAATATAACAACCACTTGGAAGGTCTCACAGTGAATGCCCTAGGGTCTAAAATTCATTTAATAAAAAGCATATAAATGGAACTTTTAGAATATATTATCCAAATACAATCAATGAAAGGAATAAACCACCTACCTTTATGCCTCATGATCAATAATCTTGAATGTAGAACCTTGAATCGGCCTAAATTGGCGTAGATCTACAAAAAAGTGAAAAATTTTCAACCTTGAATAACTCACAAGAGAGGAGGAATCAGGAAGAAAGGCTCTAGGGGAAATGAGAACTCACTGATGGGATTCCAACGCACTCGTTGATGTCTCAATTAGAGGCCAGACATATAATTGGGAGGTGTTCAGAATTCATCAGCCCTTTCGTCGCTCTCCTGTATGAACCAAGGGAAGAAGAAGATGTTTATGAGGATGAGACGTGACCCCGCTCCAATTTATCAAATAAAAAGAAAACTACATTGCATGTTCATTAAAGGTACACACTGTGTAGTAGCCTTTACCGGCCCCCACCTTAAGCAGTATTCCAGGTCACCTACAAGATCATGTAATTGATCATTACACGACCAGTATACGACTATATGTGATACCTGGGTACACGATGTGTACTCATAAGTACACAACATGTACTTTGAAAATTCCAATTTCTTACTTTTTCCTAAAAAAGAACCTGAAAACAAGATTCATACATGAAATGAAGACATGGGTTCTTACATAGATAGCCTTTGGAATATGAGGAGGTGTGCTCAAGGCCATGTGACCCACCAGTACGACCACCATCTTAGCGGTGAGTTGGGTCGGGATGTTAAAAAGTCATATAATATATTGTTTTCCTTTATCTTACTATTTTTGGTTATCATATAGAAGACTAGGAATGTGTCAGTGCTTGGTAAATAACCATTATTTGGACTGATCACCCCATATATGAGGGAATGACCAAGTGTCAAGGGTTGGGATTGTTTCTCATGTTTTTTGATATTACAACTGAATTTGATTTCACCTAGAGTGATTGGTGTATTTTTCCACTACTTACTGATTTATGAGATATATGGTATTTTACCCTTGAACTAGTATGGAAGGGATAAAGAATTACATGCATCATATTAGGCACATAGATAATTCACATGTTATGCATATTCTATTCCATATAGTTGCATATATAGGTTGTCTGCTGGTTTTGGTTATGTGCCTTGAGTGTTATTCCATGCTTCTAAGTTTATAACATGTTTCTCTATGTTATCTTCTTGTGATATAATTCTTGTTTTGATATATAAATGGTTTCATGGGATAAATATAATTAGTTGTATTGGATAAATTATATGGGTTGTGAATGAATGAGAAATTTTTTTTGATTGTGAGGCGTATGGTAACCTTAAAACTAGGAAAGGGTAACCTGTATATTCAAAACATCTTGAGCATAAAATATACATAAATTTTAAGGTTGTTTTTAAAAAGTAAAGGCTATTCAAATTTAATTTTAAATGAACTATCTAACCATCTATATGACTAACTAGACCCAAGTAGGTTAGTTGGGGAATGTTCCTTATGAAATAACCTTGTATGGGTGGTGATGTTTTTAATAAATAAGAAACTTCTATTGGGTTCCATGATAATGAACCCCGATTAGCTTATGAGACCCTTTCAGGTTTCATTATATTTAATAACCTAAAAGGAATTTGTTTTGATAAATTTCCTAATTATGAATGAATATCAAGAAGTATAAAATGGTTAAAAAATGATTTTTTGAGACTTTCATACTTTGAATTGATGTGTTATTTAAATATTTTAAATGTTTAAAGATTTAAGTGTGAATGAATTTAATGGAATTAAAATGTAACCCTAGGTAGTTTCCTTTGTTTAAAACCATGTGAAAGGTTAGCTTGATATTTTCTTTTTGAGTTTCCCAGGAATGGAAATGTGAGTATTTTCCATAGGCTTCCTCCTTTTTAGTAATGGAATTTTGTAATGCTTTTGAGCCTAATAACTTTTTTGTTTGGCGTGACCCCATTATGGGTTAACACTTTATGCTCTTTAAGGGGATTGATCGTGGTAGGTATCACCATTAGATTTAAATGCCTTATTAAATATTGTGATCTTTCTGATTCTTAGTACCATTTAGGTGACATTGTCCCTTGATAGACATTTTGTTTCTAAATGACACGATTGTTCGAATGGGTGGTCATGTTTTTCTATTGGAATTTAATATGGGTATGAGCAGTGAGTAATGCTCAGTTCCAGAAAGTTAGACATGCCTCGAGTATGGTTGACCGTTTTGCAGGTCGCTTGATCCTTTCTTCTTTCTTAATGATGGACAACTTGATATATCGTCATCCTGGTTAATGTTCATGTGGGGAAATATGACTATGGGTTAAATTTCTTGTATGATCCATCGAATAATTGATTTAATAGGGTGTGTAGCCTATGGATAGTATTCAGGATGTCTCATCTTGATTCTGAAACCTCAGGGTAACATGCATTTTCATACATAGTACCGATTGAGTTTCTAAATGACATAATGAACTGACTAAGCTCAGTGGACTTGTTGAGATTCATGATGTTTAGTACGATATTGGGTCATCTCCGGAGTAGAGTGACCTGGGCGTAAATAAATAAAGTTCATCCCAATTCTTGGGATGACTTTCAAAGACTCAGGTGTTTTGACACGCTAGTCGGTTTGATTTGGGTTTTCATGAAAATTATTTAAACATTTGAATTTATAGTGGTTTTGACCTAGCGTTCTTTTGAGAGGCTAGTCTATCTCTTCTTTTTGATGATTAGAACACTCCTAAGGTGGATAGTGTTATGTTAGTTCTGTTAAATACACGTCCTTCTGAGTAGAAGGAACACAATCAAAGAGGACCATTGGAGAATGGTTGAGATTTCTTAAATTCCCATGTGTCTTGTGAACTTTAAATCATGTCAGTACTTTCTCTACAGTACAATGTTGGTGTGGTTGGAAGTGTATGAATCTTTTAGAAAAACTTTTGGTCATGGGTTGACTTAGAGGGTTAATCTTGAATGATCACGAGATGCCTCGGGTGGTAAAGGATTTGTGATTAGTTAATGATGGTGTGTCGAACAGTGAAGTTGAGTTTCTTCTAAGGTATCGACTAATAGTGGTTTAGCTAATTTCCTTTTAGTAATATTTAAAATCCTCTTAGCTTACTCTTCCTTGAGATATGAGCATGTACCCTATCTTGATTTCATCCTTGATACACTAAGAGAGCATTGGTCTTATAATACACTATAGTTTAATTTTTTTAGAAGTTTAAGTGGTATCCTAGTGTTTCACACTGAACGCATTGTTATAACAAGGCTTGGTTAGTCTTGAGTGACCCTTGTATTCCTGTGTAAGAATTCCTTGGATAAGCTCTTCTACACCAGCTATTTCTTCTGACTTGATCGCCAAGTCGATGCTGCTCTGGGATCAGTCAATGTTCTGATGTGGATGTATTAGTTTTGTACCAGTATCTGACTCATAAACATGGAGTATAAACTACCTTGGTTTACTTAGTTACACTCCAATCATTTTAATATGAGGTTATCCCTGACTTTTTGTCGGGATTGGTGATGCATAAATCAAGGAACATCACTGGAAGTTAAGCATTGAATTCAATGAGTGTGTTAGTGGTGAATGCAAGATACCTTGGAATATGGCATCATAATTCAGTTTGTAAAATGTTTTCCATCAAAGACAAGAATCTTCTTGAATGGTCAGCCAGAGTGGCTTGACTACTTGTCTCTCTTATTCAATGGAGTGGTCAGTGAATGACCATTTTTGGCACATCGTTAGGTGATATGAGTGTGGTTTGTGTTGGCCAGAGATTTTCATGAAAACATTGATCGACTTGGGCTTTGAGGTCAATGAAGAATCAACTATTTTAACTATTTTAGAAATCACATGAGAAGCATATCTATAATGATTAAGGGTGTGTCTTGTAGGAAATTCCAATGGTAGAAGTTTCCATGGATCATAATTTTTCCCATTTATAATGTTAAAGCTTAAGGTGGGAAGTACCTTTGGACTAATTTTTAATTAGATGAATATGTAATCATGTATCTAGATAAATGGGATTGGGTAAGTTCCCTCTCGGTGTTTTGGTAGAAAAATGAGCATTGCCTCAGGATTTGTCAGCTTAAGTGTCATGTGGTTAAGAAGTTCTGAAAGGTGCATTGGGCATTAAGAAATTAAACACGACCATTTGAATGAGTATTCATTACCTGTGTAGGTAGGGTGTTGTTTTCATTATTCTAGAAGGCTTCTTGGGGATGAGAAGTTCTAAGGTGGTGATTTTGTACTGACCCGTGTTTTAAAATGGATGAAAATCCAAAGAAAATTGATTTTTTGCATTTAATGGACAGGTTGTTTTTAAAGTCGTACTTTGGAACAGAATTTTGAGAGTTTTAGCACACCAATGTGTTGTTTTTAGATGTGGTTAAAGGTCCAGGGGTTCCCTAAGTGCTCAACCAAGTTTTGGGAGCATCGGGCTCTGAAACCTCAAGTCGGTGAGAGCTTGAAGGGGTGCACGGTTAGTCTGAAACCATGCATCCCCCAATAGAAAACCGTGCGATGTGTTTTGTTCTATGAAATTAATTGAATTAAATTAAATTTAAAATAAAACAAAACAAAACAAAATAAAATAAAAAAATGTTTTAATAATAATAATATGATTATTGTTATTATTAGTATGATTATTATTATTATTATCAAGTTTTTATTTATTTTTATTTTAGGTTTTTAGAAAAAAACCCTAATGAAGGCTTATTCCCCTTCTCCCCTATAGATCACGTGACCCCCTCCCTTCCTCACTAGGCGTATGCATGACCCCCCTCAAAACTATCTCCTTTTATGACCCATTTCCTTTAAATTTATTGTGAATCCTAGGTTGAATCTTCAAGTTAAGAACCCTAGAACCTCTTTCTCCCTTAATTGGAAGATTTGTGGTGTTCCCATCACCCTATTTTTATTCATACAAAACCCTAGAGTTATTTTTGATAGTATTTGTTGTTTCTTTTGATTCTAGGATGCATGTAAGGCTTATCAGGACCCTTTATTCCGCATTCTGACATCCACCACCTAAGGCGAAGAAGATTAGGTAGTTTCGGATCATTTTCACCATCTGAGGTGAGGTTCTTTATCTATTTATTGGTTTCAAACCTTATATTTTAGGGGTCATTATTGTGTTTTTGAGTCCCTAGATTTTAATTTGGGTGCGTTGGTCCTTGTCACTGTGTTTTGAGTTCTTAATATTTTTATTGAGCGTTTGGTCATATTTTCTGGCGTGCACACACATACATAGGCATGTATATATATATATATATATATATCTTCTTCATACAAATTCCCTCATGGAGTGAGGTTTATATATTTTTTATTAAATGATATATATATATATGTGTGTATAATAATGTATATGCGTGTGAGTGTGGGGAAGTTTCAAGTGGTCGTCACCAAATCTGACCAGTGCTGAGTGCCAGCTTGGTCTAATGCTTTAGGTAGGTTCCCTTCTCTTTTCCCTTTAAAACCAAGACTTCCGTAATTAATTGTTATCACACTTTCCCTGAATTTAATTAGTGTTGAAAGTTTTACAAAATAAATTATCCTTTAATGATAATTAAGGATGACTCTTGAAATAATGATTAATTTAGTTAAATGATTTGTTGATATACAAAGTCATTTTTTATAATAAAACCCCTCCAATAGAGGTGAGATATCTTCTAAAACAAAAATTAGTGATATTTTTAACATTCTACTTAGTTATGGTTTGAGTTATCTATATGCCTTTGTGATAGTGTTTAATATGTGGCATGATAACACTTAATACTTCCTTTATACATGTTTCTTTGACCATTTCACCTCATAAGTGCATGTTTGACACTCTCATACATAAATTAATATTGAAATAAGATCCTTCTAGGGGATTGGATTTACTTATAAATGTATTTTACCAAGTAGGTAAATGCCCTTTTTTTCACAATACCCTCTAAGTTCCCTTTGAATCTTGATAAATGTTTTTTCCATGTTTTGATAGATTAAATGTCATGTTAAGGACCCTGCCGCTTTTGATGTTAATGAATGGACAAGCCCTCCATTTTATAAATTTTTAATAAAACAAATCACTTTTAATGTTTTACTTGTATTATAAACACAATGTATGGATTTATAAATGGGAATTACCAGTGTAGGTAATTTCCCTTTTTTCCAATGACACTTTCCATTTGACCCATTGAGTCTTATAAGTGAATATGCCATACTTGGTAAACTGAATGAGTTGTTTTAAAAGAAATGGCTAATTCATGATAGGGTTTCCTCTCTTAAAATGAGTCAAATGTTATTAAATGGATTGACCCTAAGGGATGGAAAGTCCATACCCCTTTTTTCTTATGCATAAGTAAATGCTTATAATGAAATGTAATGCCTTAATGCTTTTGTCCTTGGATACTGATATGAATGAGAGACCTTTGAATCATGTATTGAATTATTAATATGAAAATGTGTCTTATACCCTATGAAACACTTTATTCTTACCACTTGGTTCCACAAGTGGGTGGTATAAACTAAACCACTTTTTTCTGACTTAATTATTTAAAGTACATGTAATACATTTGATCACACCAGCATGCTGCGCATGACAAAATAAATTGGATAATCCCTATTAAATTATAATTCTTCATTTTAAACCATCCATTGAATCCCTATAGGTCTATAGGTATGGAGACTCAGACCTAAAACCCCCTGATTGGTGTGATATCCTTGGACATTATTAAGAATTGGTATGTGTGACTTTAAATCCCTATAGTAAATTGGATAAATTTTTGATTTCTAGCTTAGACATTGAATTGGAATAATAATAAATTGTGTGATTTATTATGGTATAATTACCTTATATAAACTGGTTAATTAATATATTAGCTACTTTAGGGTCAAATGATTAATTAAACAGGTTTGATATAATTATAATGATAATTAGAAACCTGGATTAATGAAATAAATTGATTTGATAGATGATATTTTTTATAAATTGATCATTGTGTCCTATATTGATAAATATAGTATGTTATATATTAGACTTGTGAATTTTTCTTGCTTAGATTTTGTGATCATGTGATATCGATGTGATTTATACCTGAGGGTTTGATGCTATTTGGCATGTTTAGTTTGTGTGAATATGACTCATGTTTAATGTGATGCCTAAGGGATTGGTGCATGTTTTTTCACACCTCCTGAGGGATATGCGCACTAGTACTGAATTCTTGAGAGTAGATTATATGTTTATTTATTATTCTTGAGGGATATATGCATATTCACATGATGTATAAGTCTGAGATTATATTTATGCTTGAGGGTGAGATTTTGGATAGCCCGAGGGAGAGATTATAGTTATGCCTGAGGGAGAGGTTTTAATTAGCCTGAGGGAAGAGACAATATGTTTTTGGTAAATTATGAGTGATTCATCCTTGGTAGGAGATTGTGCCACCAATTTGGGTGATCCTTAATGATGCAGGAGGATCTACCCATATACATAGATATCTAGATTAGGCCAAAGTAGGTGGTATGGGACGAGTGTCCGTTTAGGAAATCAAACCAAGTTTATTTTTTTATTTGTTATCACTTTGAATTTATATTATATGTCACACTGTCATTTATTATTAATTTCATGAAATTTATTGGGATAGACACCGTGGGTGTTGAACTACTAATATATATATCTCACACCCTGCCCGATATGCATTTGGAACCCAAGTAGATCTTCTTTCTTGTGAATCTTTGGATTCATTACTCGTGCTATGTGCATTGGAGCCAGGGAGCACATGACTGGGCTCTTGCTCAAGATGCTCGAGGATTTGACCATTGGGTTTTTATTTTCTTTTGTTATTTTTTACCGATTGTACCCTTTAGTAACATCTCGAATTATATACATCATTATATGGAATTGGCATTGTATATTTTATTTTTGCTGATATATTATATTATTCTTCCACTATCTATCTTTATTATCATTGCTTATATTACTATTTGTTGTTTTAATATTATCATACTGATGTGAGACTATGATCTAGAGGGTATATTCTCCCCACTATACCATCAATAGACCCTCACATCTAGTTGGTAACTTTTGGAATATGGGGAGGCATGCTTGAGGCCATGTGACCCACCGGTCCGGGCACCGTTTTAGTGGTGAGTCGGGCCCGGATGTTACAGACATAATGTAACTGAATCATACCATCAGAAATTCTGCTATATGATAATAAAATGTGATTCACTCCTACTTGATAATATTTTAAGAATTAATATAATCTCAAGAGAAACCTGGAATATACAATTATGTGATAACGTATCCCTCAATATCTCTTGACACAATGTTATTTGATAATAGAATATGTGCTATGAGATATTGAAATTTGATTATGTGATAATGTATTCTCAAGACCTTCCTTCATATTATAATTATTTGATAATGTAATATTCCTCAAGTCATGAAATTATGTTGTACTAATAATTTAATATATAGTTAAATCTTTAATACACATTATATGACAATGTATCGTGTATCCCTAGCCACTAAAAATAGAGTATCATAAATCCACTACTTGAAATTATGTTGTGAGACAACAAAATGTGAGATTATATTCTTGGAATTACTTTTTGAGACAATGTAATGCAATATTCCACATTGAAAATAAATTAAAAGTTAATGTATTCTCAAGTCATGATTTAAAAACAAAATTAAAAAAATAGTATTTTTCCTTATTTTTCATATAGTTTATAATTTGTTTATAAATTTTAAGTGTTAGGAATTTTAAAATGTTATTTTTAAAGCCAAAATTAAAATATGAAATGTTTATATTAGTTTCTAATTTTTTGAAAATAAATAAAGTGTTTATTTATTAGTTTATTCCTTTATAATAGTCATGATTATAAAATGTTTATGAATTATGAATATTGTACATGAAAATTTTATGTGATAAATTTCTTCTAGGAGATAGTTCCTTACATCACATTATAGGTAAAAAATCATAATATTTAGTTTTTATCTACCTTAACCATGATTTGTAGTTAGTTTGAATTTAGTTTTTGAATATTAGGTTTTAGAGTTATAATAAATAGAATTCTCTCATGGGTAAAGTATCCTTGGGTTGAGGAACTTTGGGTCAGACTTCCTAATGTCCAGGAGTCTTATACCTTGTTCTAAAAAATGTGGGGGTAATATTTTTTGTGGCTTTATTCTTACACATTTAATTATTTTGAATATCACATAATTCTAAACCTTCATATAAAGAGTTCATATTGATTTTTAATGGGATTAATTTAAATACTTGTAAATATTTTTGGATTCTATTTTTGGATGAGTAAAATAGAATATGGGTTGTGTAAAGAGTTACACATCAATATGGTTATAACATATTAGTTTAGAATATTGAATATGTTTCTAAAACAAAATCATTAAAATCATGCATACGTAAATAGAATAACATTACATAAGATGGTGATATTATACCCACTTATAAACCTAAGTGTTAGATTCCTTCCATAGATGAACTTTTCCAGACCTCAATCATTCTACATGGAAGATTATAACCATTAGGTTCCCATGGATTATATTTTGTAAGGAAAAAAAGCAATGAGATTTTCCCACCTATTAAGTGTATTTTTTTGGCATTATCTTTAGGTCACACATAGCTGGGAAACTCTAAATATTAGGATACCAGATAAACCAAGTTGATTGAATTCACATGATGGAATTAGATAAAGATTTTATCCACTGATCCATATAATAATCATATTTGATATTATTGAAAAGTTTTATCTACCAGATATAGTTTTGGATTATTTACATGGTCAACCTAGTGTAAGTCATGATGAAATATGTATCTTATACCACTAATGGGTGTGATGAATTTTAAAGGTGTTATCATTTTAGTGGGATACTATTTAATAAAAGTTTTTATTTAAGGGTAATAAAACACGATACTCATATGATAAAATATTCCATTTTAGATAAAATCATTATCACTGTCAAACTTAACTTTGAGATTAATCCTTAAAAAATAGAATCTTAATGTAAGAAACTCCTAAGACTTGAAACATAAGATAAGTTATTAAGAAAGGGAAAGTTTTATGTGTTAGGGAAACACTATTAAGAGTAAAAAATAATTTAATCTATTAAATAGGTAAATCAACATGATTATGAAGAATAAAATGATTCACTTAAAGTTTCAAAGGTATAAGATACAAAATGACCTAATGAATTTTAGTATCCACTCATATAATCAATATGATTGAATATTATAATGAATTGATGAGACTAGATGTTTCATTGAGGATTATTCTAGTTAATGAATTTATTATGTTTTCATCTATAGAAAGTTTAACACAAGATAAACAAGTTCAAGAAAGGTTTACCTGATATTATCAAGAGTTGAGAATACATGAATTAGGTATATGATGTCTGAGTTTTGGTTATATATAGATAGTAAAAGTGGGTAAATTTCAAATCCTAAGAAAAATATTTTTATTATAGAGTCCAGAAATGTTTCTTTGAGTAGCCTATCAAGTTCATTGAAACCTAAAGGTAAAATATTAAAATGGTAATGATTCCATCAGATGAAATTTTTTGAGATACCTGAAGGATTTTTAGAAACTCTATGAAATGTTTGTGTCAGTTATAAGTCTTATATAAATAGATTATTTGTTTTTAAAGGGTGTGAGATACCCAATAATATAAATTATACCTATATCCATAGGGATATATCCACGGTCATAGGTGACCATTACTATAGGTCCCATACAAATATGGTCACCTATGACCATGGATATAAGCTAGCACATGATTTTTTTTGTGTGATAACAAGGATATAAATATTTTTTTATGGGAAAAACCTAGTTCCATGGGAAAAATGATCATGGATATATGGGTTTAATTTTTTAGCTATATCTATGGGCTATAATTCCTATGACTATAAGAGTTCGATTTGTTTTCTATAACCATGGTAAAAAATGATTATAGCTATAAGTTTTAAATTAAAACCCCATATCCATGGGAATTGTTTCCCATGTCTAAAGTAAAATAAATTAAACAATTTTTTATAAATAAATAAATATATATTTGTATGTATTTCTCAACAGTTAGTACTTTTTCATAGTGAAAAATTCATCTCTATAGATAACATGCAACCATGGTGTAAATCCTGTCAGCCTTTTTAATTTTCAGAAAATTATGTTATATATATATATACATATTTATATTTAATATATATAAAATTACCTTCAACTAAGTGGTATACAAACCTTTTATGCACTCTCTGATCTCGAGGTTTAAACCTTTATTTTTTATTTTTTGGGATTCTAGATAAATATATACAAATATATAAATTTACAAATATATATTAAACAATCCCATTACATATGAATCAAGGAATATGTAGAAATATTTTCATGAATTCTTGGATCTAAACTACCCACCTAATTTTTTTTGAAAATTAAAAATATTAAAATGTCCATACTGATTGTGGATTTATGTGGTTACACATGGATGTCGGTTCCACATGAACCGGGTTCCATGTTAAGAAGCTATTTCCATGGGATATAACCATAGGCATGACCTATTTATATAAATATAACTCTATTTCTATGTATTACATATCTATGGACACCATTCCCACATCTATATCTTATTTTTCTACATGTGACCAAATTTATACTTTAAAAGTGTTATAGAATACATAGGATCTCAAAATTAAAGTAATAATTAAGAGATCTTGTAGTTTTCATTCAAGTGGTGAAGTAAAGGGTTTCTATATAAAATATTTGAATATAAAGGAATATATTAATCTTTGATACATCTTTAGAGGATGTGTATCTTCATCTCATTTATCTTATATGATAAGAATTTTTTTCATTTATAAAGAGTTGTTATAAAAAAGGAGATAATTAATTGTATAAACATGGTTTATAGTTCATTAGATTCTATAAAATGTTTTAAAAAAAATAAAATTATAAAAAAAGGTTTTATCAAGGATAAATATTTTATCCATTTTACATAAATTTTAGGGAAGGTGTTCCTGCCACCCACCTAGGGAATATTTTGATAAATAGTATTATTTTTAGTGGGAGATTATTGAAACACATAAAATACCAAATATGATATGGAAAAAATGATTTATTTTTCCAATATTACTACTAAATAAAAATAAATATTATTTATTAACATTATATAGATAGTGAATCTTAGTATGATATTCTAAAAAGAATATATTGTCTAAGATTCTATTGGGAGTACGTTTGAAGTTAGAGAAGTTAAAAGTTAAATAAATTAAAATATTATACCATTCAATGATTAAAGTGATTTACACTTAACATCCCAAATAGTTTAGGATATGAGATGGAAATTTAAAATTAAAGAGTTAAATTTAGTTTCCATTAAAAGTTATTATCACTATATCATAAATAATTATGCTAGTCAAAATAAAAAATGAATTTCACTTTATATACTAAAATAATTTTGGGGTATAACGATAAAATAACTGTAAAGAGTTACATTTAGTTACCATAATTAAGTGAATTCCACTTTATCCTAAAGGATTTTAGGATGTTCTAGTAAGTAATAATTTAAATATTTACCTTAATTACCAAAAAAATCAAGGATTTTTAATGGAAATGGTTTAAGGATGATGATGTTAAACTTAGAAAAGTTATAAGTAGACAATAAAAGTTTAAATCATAACATGATATTGTGAAGTTAATGAGTTTAAGTATTTTAAAGGATCTAAACATTAGGAATATGATTCCTAAATTTCAGTATCACCCAAACTTTATTTCTCATAGATGTTAGACACTAAAGAGTTTATGGAGAGGGTTTTATCAGATAGACACATGGAGATGTGGTTGGAAATATATATATATATATATATGTATATATATATATATATGTAATGAGTTAACAATACACTAGAAATTGTATTGTACATAAGGATGATATGATATTTTATTATATATTATGTGAAAAATAGTTTCTTATGTAGGGATTTTTAAGTATTCTTAAATATTTTTAGAATATAAAATGTATCTTATAAAAGGAAATATCCATTTTATCATTCTTTTGTATTACATGTATAAATGTATATATTGATATACATTCCATGAAATGTAATGATAATTTAATTATAGTTATCCCTATATGATTTTCATCATATATTACTATAGGTTATGATAAAATGTTATGGTTATCGTTAGTGATAATCTTTTATAGGATATGGAATATGATCACGAGGCATAAAAAGTATTTTTTTGTACTAGATTACCCACCAAGTATACCACATGTAGTGTCATACAATATGTATCTAGTATAATAGGGGTGTATAGATCATATAGGATCCCCCATTACCTGGGGTTGGAGAGATACCCTCTATGATAACCTTCATACTTTGATACATTTCTTAGGTAATCCATTGCATCTTTGCTAATCAGGGGGTGTTGGGTATGTTTCTGGTTATGACGTCGGTTGGAGCTCAACCAATATGTAAATTTTCAACCCATATGATGAGTTTGACATATGGGCCCTTGATTTAGAAATACTGGGGAGTGCATGGATGCACCTAGATAGTATATATGATGTGATGATCTATCCATATGAGCGTAATGTGATGTTCTCATCCATAAAGACGAATGACATGTGATGTATTCATTAACCAGGACAGTCTTTACTCAAAGAGTTGAGAACATATGAGTCATTTATATGGAATTGACACATTTCATGTCCTATGGTCACTCAATGTATTGGAAAAAGTGAACACATGTTATTTCATACTAGCATGATATGCGACTGGTGGATATAGGCCTAGAGATACAAGTGTTTAATAGAGATCATGTTATATCCATTTATAGATTAAGTAGTATTGAAACTTTTCTTGAGGAGACTTATTGCTTATATTTATGGATATGTTGATTAATATTTGTGGTTGATTGAATGGGGATTGAGTTTGACATATAAATACAATCTAAAAGTATTTTAGAATTTAATCTAAATGAATTTTTGATGTGTATTCACAAGGTATTACATATGATGTGATACATGGTGAAGTTGATGATATATTTGTGAAAGTTTTTTGGAATATATCTAAAATATTTTTAGTTATATATTTCATGAGTTATTATATATGATGAAATATAAGGTTAAATGGAATAAATTCTTTTATGATTAAGTGAAAGTTTGAGATTGGAGGATATTATATACCCTAAATCCTAGTCTTAAGGATATGCAGTCACAAACATATCCTTAAGAAAAATCTTGAGAATAGGTAGCTATCAATATATCCTTAAGAAGAGTACTAAGAGTAAATATTCACCAATTTATTATGATATATATGATATATATATCTTGATAATACATTGGATCAATGTATGGTGGGCTTACAATTTTCATGAGATGTTACTTCTATCTTCAATCATTGATGGATGAATGGTAACTATTATCATTAAAGGATTTATTCCACATCATATATAATTTAAAGTATGGTTACATAAGTAGTAATGTGAAGGGAGATTAATTAATGCATATTATGAATAAGTTTTCTTAATCATTTACTCATGCATTATAATGCATGGTTAAATGAAAATAAACCAAAGGAGTGTCCTATAGGGCTCTATAATCCCCCTACCATGCAATATCATGTGTGGGACTAACTAGAAGTTGAACCAAAACTCTATAACCCTAAAGTTCTCTTCATCTGTCTCATTTTCACTATGAAATGATAACACATCGTGGGAGAATGTGGAACCCATCCAAATGTCAGATGATTCAGTTTTATCCCATAGATACCTCTATAGGTGGGACACCCTTTGGTTACCACTTCAATGATCTTTATCAACCACATATGATGAATATGTATATTGTTTTTTGTCATTGATGTAAGGTACAAATAATATTTACTGTGGTATTCATTTCTAGTTTTTCAATATTTCTGTAGTCTAGAGTTTTGATATTGTCTTTAGTTTCTTAATCGCTTTCACTTCACTTAATAAGTTTTTTAGACCCCTACAAAACTCTGAAATAAAAAAACCATCTCGGGTATAACTATATATCATAATAATTAGGGTGATAATAAACCCTCTCAAATATCACCATATATTATATGTATCCAAGGGCATAAGTGACCCTCCCATATATAACCATATATCATTAGTTATTGAGGGGTTAAACAACCCTCCTAGATATCACCATATATTATAATCCATTAAGGGGATAAGTGGCCCTCTAAGATATCACGATATATAATAATTTGTTTTATAGACAAAAAACCTCCTAGATATCACCATATATCATAATCATTGAGGGGATAAGTTCCCACCCTAGATACCACCATATATCAAAATGACATGGGTTGAAAACTAGCTCGAAACTGACATAAAATTCCTAGGTTGACATCTCATGTGAACAACCCATTCTAATGACCACATTCATACTAGGTTTCAACTAATTTAAAAACCATGTTTTAATCATTTTCATAATCAATACATGACTTGGGAACCCACTATGGTCCCCTAGGACGCATCAAGAATTAGAAGACCTACATGGGGTCCCTTATCTCAATTCTAATTTTTGGGTGAAATATCATCACTCAAATGGTATCAATTACATCAATATATCCATGATCACATAATTACCTAAATACTCACACAAGAAACACCATATAAATAAAACACAAAGGAATACATAACATTTATCTCATTTTAAAAATTCAGCTATGATGCTCCTCTCATGCCTAACCGATACATAAATCTTTCACATGGTATCCCTAATTAAATATGCATATACCAATGGGGGAGAGACACTTACCACACATTCTAATAATCTATCCAAATATCTATAAGGTAACTTGGGGTTCCATATGGCTAACTCCCAGGCTAACCATTTAAAATCCATCACACTCCCTTACTCAGAGTGAACTAATACCAAGGTACACTATTTTATATTCATTAAATTAATACCCATATTGGGTCCCTATATCACATAACACACATCTAAGGTCAATACCATGACTATTGGAGACTGAGGCATCATGATTATGGCACAAGGTTTAATCGTGGCACAAGACACTTCCATTAAATTCACAGGGATTAAAGAAAAACAATTCATTTATAATTCATGGTCGATCAAACACAAGTGGTGAGAAAACATATTACATGTTACATAACATAATTCATAAACCTTAAGGATATTATTAGGGAATACCTACCTCAATCAGAGTTATTACCTTTAAGAAAATCTCAACCACCAATATCAACCGAGATCAACCAGCCATTGCCCATCCAGATGATAATTAATTATAAAACACTTATAATTAATTTATATATTAAACTAATATTAATTACATAATAAATAATTTGGTAATAATCAAATTATTACTCACCAGGTGATATATCATGGCCTAAACCTTGAGAAATGTGGTGCACACCATCCACAGTATCCACCCATACCTCTAGCACAAAAAATACTGAAAATACTATCTCAATCCATCCATAAATTTCATCCAAAATGATGAAAATCCATAAATAACTCGAGTTAGTAATATACCTTAAGAAAAATAGTGTAACCCATAGGGATCATAACTATCCTTCCCTAGATTTAAAAAAAAATTGGGTAGGGCCCCATTACAGTGTAACCCATAGGGTTGATGCCATAATTACTTTTCCAAACACCCCTCATGGAATGACCCTTAGAGTCATGTCATGGTGAATTTCTTCCAGGAAGAACTAAAAATATCACAGACCAAACATTTATGATTTATCATCCCCTCTAATGGCATGACACTCGTTCTCTATCCAACCTTCGTAGTGTATCACATCTCACCAGAAAACTCATCACTATGTGAACCAAGGTGGCGTGTAATGATTGTTTTATAGTATAGAAAGGTTTTAGTCTCACATGATAAAATAATGTATTCATACTAATCCTGGAGTTAATCCTACACAACTTAAACATACACAAACTTTACCATGGAATGAATCTCCTCTGTCATGGAATGATATCCCCTAATCAACACCCTTCATAGTCAAATAGACAATATTAAGGAATAACCCACTACTAGTTAAAAATTAATATTACAACATCCTTAGTTATTATTATAAAACACCAAACATGTTGTGGAGCCCCTAATCGTGATTAGGTCCTTGATCAACACTACAAATTCATTCCTATGTAACACTTGTCATGCTATTATACTCCATGGATATGGAATGACCAATTACCCACTCCAAACTTTCTCATTAGACTTAGCTCCTAGCATTGGAGTAATACCCTAAAGATCCAACATAATATATCCTAAAATTTAATATTTTTAATTTCATACAAAGGGTTACTGATATGATCCTCATTCATCATGGAATAACCCTCTTCAACTATTTGTAAATTTAATCACACACTACACTTTCTATGACATGATTCCCAATGGTTATGGAATAAACTATAATCCATAGTGGAAATATGATACAAGGTCCCCCAATCCCACTGTAATGCTCACTTGATGACTCACTATATCTCCATGAACTCTAAACACATCCAAAAACACCTCTTATATATTTTTAAACTCTAATAATCCTAATTCAAATCCTTATTCTCAAATCATCCTCTACTCTAGGACCAAAAATTCTAATTTCCCCTAATTTTACTAACCCATAATGACACAAGTCATTTCAGAATCCCCACCATAACACTTATCATCCTTGACATGTCTCCTCATGTATCCTATGTTAATTATCTCAGTCACTAAGCCTTAATTAATTATGAAAATTCTTTGTATCCCACTGGTTATGGTCATCTTGACACTACACTTGAAATATCTTCACTACTCAAAACACTAATACCACTTGTCCCAAAAAATTATAATGTTGTTCATTCCTAAAATGATTAATTTTGACTCTCTTTTTAATGTTTCACTCAATAATTCACAAAAAAACCTATCTGGTACCCCATCACGCTGACCGTTCCTAAAAACTCTCCATCCCACGTATCTTAGTACTAATTAATTCAACTAACTCCATTATAATTCCATACTCCAAAATATATTCATGAATTATCAAATCATAGAAACTAAGCACCAACAGTTGATTTCACTAGTTTACATTAGACCATCACTCACTCAACATCACACCCAAGCATCACCCGATTATTCTCATTTGAACCCAAAGTCTCATTCCTAAGACTATATCTATAACATGAATCCCTGCTTCATTGTACCAACCATCATACTTCTCCATGAGTATCAATGTTCCATAAATAAAAACATAGAACTAGACACAAATTGTAAATCATTATCTACCATCATTAATGAATCGACTTTACCCTATCATAATTGATTGATACCCACATATGGGTATTCCCAATTTATCTCACACAACCTTTCTACTTGCATTAAATCACTGAAACACAACTATAACCACATATATATTGGATCCACTAAAATGTCACCCCAATGTAAATCACAAAAACCATATCTAAATAAGGGTCATACTCACATGATTCCAATGGTGGCTCCCCACCATAAACTTTCCCTTATTATTAATATACAAGCATGATCCTACTATAAATCCTATGTCAGTTGAACACTAACCCTCATTATCCTTGATTTTATTTCCCGAATAGGTACACATACTAATCCCCACTCTAGGGTATAAAGAAAATGGGGTTCTATACAAAAATAATATCCAATATTACTAAAAATCCACCACCGTACACTTGGTCCTAATGGATTTAACTCAAGGCCTATAACCTTTAAAATTTCCAAAAAACTTTCAAATTCCATCTCACTATGGGCCACACCTATCCCTACTAAAAACTCATAATTACATCAGCTCCCAACTCACCATATTTAAGTCACTACTATTATTCCTTATCTATTAAACTAATCCGCTCGGACCCTTGATGTTTCATAATATTAAATGGCCATGTCACCACCTTTCACATTGCAAAGGAGGTCACAACTCATCTCTCATATGAGATAAATGTTCGACATATCCAAAATACTTATTACAACTTGGTCACACTTCCATCACATAAAAAATAAACCATATCACACTCCAATCATACCTCGAAGCACTGAATTTTATCAGTCAAACCACACTTGACCATCCCCCAGAGTATTTCTTTCTCTGAGAAACATGTGATATAGTTTCAAGGTCCAACACCCATTTATTTCTATTTCTAAATCACAATAAGGTGTATCATACCTTTAAATTATCTCCTCATATCTAATCACCACCTATTCATAATCATATACTGATCCCATCAATAACTTACTATCACCCCTCAAGGTTCTATACTCAACACAGGTCTTAAGGGACTAAACACATACATCCCAAAATTGAATACACACACACTAGAGATGCATCTCATGAAACCAAAATGTATTTCCATCCTTCATCATGACCTCACCCTAAATTTCACATGAACTATAAAAATCAATATCCCTATATTATATATTTTTTGAAGTCTATCATTTAACATGCCCCACATGTAATCTATGGTCATTCACACCTAGTCATACACTGAGATTACCTACCGTAGGCTAATATTAGGTTAAAAAAATCAACCTACCTTGTTGTTTAAGTAGAAAATCTCTCCCGTGACCCATGTAAAGAGATAATACATCTAAAAAAATATCCCAATAGTTCTCAGTATCCCTCATTACCAAAAATAAAGCATACCCAAGGAGGTGTACTCCCCAGTGCTACCCTAGAAAACCATCTAACTCATGCCATCTAATGATGAATCCCATCAAAAATAGGCTCACGCGACTAAAAAAAAGGCGATCACACCTCTCATACATGTCCATCTCATCCCATGCACAAAAAAACCTCCATGATTCCAATCCCAACACTATAACCAATGAATACCCCACATGCCTATACCACATACTAAATATCACCTCTTGTGTATCAATAACAAATAAAAAGAATATACCCATGATTAATGTCTCTAAATACACTCACAATCTTAGGATAACCCCTCTCTTAGGTAACCATCATACAACATGATTCATATTAAGTAATAATAGAAAATTACCATGTTACTCAATTATAAAACTCAACTCACCAATTTCCTATGTTGCATCTCAGTGTCACTAACCTCTCCCACATACTCTATAAACTATCCAATTTGGTCTGAGCGCATGGGGTAATATCCACACTCCTATCTGAGATATCATAAGGAAATCTTGGGATAATACACTCACTCTAGTGTTCTCATATATATATATATCATCTCACACTCAATCTAGTACGCACTCTATGGATCCCAAAATCTTCCAAAAATCCCAAAATGACCCCAAAGTAAGACCCAACCAAAGAACGATCGAAAAAGGGACAAAGAGTACCAGTAAGAAAGCAACAGAACATAAAAATATCCCCACCATAAAGGATTTCTATCCCCTAAAAGAGATCAAAATTCCAGACTCACAAAAATAGAAGGCCACTATTTCCCCATCAACGATTCCCACTCTTATACCTCATGGCTATCCCATCTACACATCCACAATACCTGAACTAAAAGAATCATTTTACCATGAAGTAACCCATACCAATGATCCATAATATAAAATGGTATCTCAACAATAGTGGTATCAGGATCAAGATCAACATCCTCCCATTTAATCACAGGGAAAGTATCCAAGTTATACCTCTTCATATAAGAAACATGAAACACATGGTGAATCGAAGTCAAGAAAGATGGTAATTCCAACTGGTATTCCACCTTTTCAAGTCATTCCATGATGTAAAAGGGGAAAAAACCTTGGTACCAACTTACCCTGCTTACCAAACTGATTATGTCCCATGTGAGGTAAAGCTCTGAGAAAAACCCAATCACAAACCTCAAAATCAAGCGGTTGATGGCGGTGATTCACATAAGATTTATAACAACTCTGGGTTGTGACCAACCTTATCCATATCAACTGCACCTTTTCTGTCATCACTTGAATGAGACTAGACCCAAAAAGGACCTCTCTCTCAACTATTCCTAGCATAGGGGAGATATATATGGACAACCATATAAAAATTTAAAGGGTTCCATCTTTATCAAATACTGATAACAATTTTTATAGGAAAATTCAACCAGAGTAAAATTATTTTCCCAAGATACACCAAAATCAAGAACATAAGACCAAAGCATATCCTCAAAAACCTAGATAGCTATATATGTATTTAAATCCATCTGTGGATGATAATCCATCCTCAATTTCAATTGGGAAACCATCGCCTCATGCAAACCTTTCCAAAGCCTAGATGTGAACCTCAAGTCCTTTTCAGAAACAACTGCAGAGAGAACCCTATGAAGTCTTACAATCTTTCATATGTACAAGTATTTGAGTTGTCCTACTTCCAATGTATCCTTAATAGGTAATAAATGTACTAATTTCATAATTCAATCAATGATCACAAAAATCTCATCCTTCCCACTAGGAGTCCATGGAAAACCAATTATAAATTCCATGGAAATATCATCCCACTTCCATACTAGAATAGGAAAATATTTCAACAAACCAATAGGTCTCTAGTTCTTTGCTTTAATTTTATGATAAGTGAGACACTATAATAAAATGTTTGAAACCGACCGCTTAATACCCAACCACCAATACAGACATATCAACTCATGATACATATTGGTATCTCTAGGGTGTATGGACCAACAAGATTGGTGTCCACTTTCCATCAACTCATGACTTATAGGAAAAAAAACAACCATCCTATTACAGAAGAAAATAGCTCCAATGGGAGACCAAGACCACTCACTCAAGGTCTATACCCCATAAATCATTTTACTAAATAATTGTAACTTGGTGTCTGTCACATTTTCTACATGAAATTACTAATCAAAGGAAAATTCATCTTTCATAGAAGGCAAGAACACCTTTCCACAAACCTCTTCAACTCCTAACCTCATTTCATTATGAAAACTCATCAGAGACCACTCCTAAAATGATTCCTTCATAGCTTGTGTTAGTAAATTTATACTCAACACATTAGAAAATATATTCCCTTTACCATTATTATATGAAATTTCAAAATAAAAAAGTCTCAAGATACTCCACCAAACGTATATGTCACAAGTTTAGATACCTTTGAGTAAACATATATTTCAGGCTCTTATGATCAAAATACACTGTAAACCAATCCCCAAAGAGATAGTGATGCCACATTTTGAGTTCATTTATAACTAATACCAACTCAAGATCATGGGTAGGGTAGTTATTATCATGACAGAGTAACAAGATAGAGCCATAAGACACTACCTATGTCCTTTAAATTAAGATACATCCCAAAACCATATCAAAAGCATCATAGAAAACATCATAACTCGTACTCGGTTCAAGAAGAATAAAAACTAGTTTTGAAGTTATCCACAACTTATGCTCATCAAAATTTCTCTAAAATTTTTCATTCCATTAAAAATTTACACACTTATTGGTTAATGTTATCATCAAAGATCCGAGCTTGGAGAAATGTTGAACAAACCGCCTATAGTAACCAGCCAAACCCAAGAATCTTTGGATCTAAAACACATTTATTGGATGCTCCAAGGACATAATAGCTTGTATTTTATCAGGATCCACTGATATTACCCTCTTAGATATAAAATTACCTATAAATTTTACTTCTTGGATCTAAAAATCACATTTGGAAATCTTACCATATAGATGATGTTCTTTAAAGGTTTTAAGAATGATATCCAAATGGTCCATATGCTCCTCCTATGACTTGGAACACACACAAATATTATCAAAAAATACAACAAATAAAGAATAAAAGAACCAATGAATGACTTATTTTATCATATCCATAAATACTATAGGATCATTTGTGAGACTAAATGGCATAACTAGAAACTAAAAATGCCCATATCGGCTCCAAAACACTATCTTAGGTATATACTCATATTAGACTCTCAATTGGTGGTACCCTGACCATAATTCAATCTTTGAAAACTAACATGCCCCTCTGAGTTGGTAAAAAAGATCATCAATCTTAGGGTAACATATATTTTTTCTTAATGGTCACCCAAATTAACTTTTGATAATACACATAAATCTCGAGACTCGCATCCACCTTATTAGAAAAGAGGATAGGAAAAAACCATAATGACACACTAGGATGAATAAATATCTTATCCTCTAGATCCTAAATATTTAATTTAAGTTATACTAACTCATTAGGTTCTATTAAATAAGATGTAATTGAAATGGGAATTGTACCAAAGAGTAGGTCAATAGTATAATCAATCTCTCTATATGATGGTAAACCAAAATAATCATCCAGAAAGACCTTGGGTAAGAACTCACAACTATAGGAATTATCCTACACAAAAATGGGTCAATGAAATCAAAAAAAATCTCTAATAATTGGCATGAGATTACCCCAATATTAGAAAAAATAGGTCCCACCCTTTGTGATCTAGAGTCCCACTCACCCTAAAAATAATGAGTGACCCCATCAGAAGATAAAAGATGAACCCGATAAAGATAAAAATTTATCTGAGCCTTAACTCTAATAATACAATCCATTCCAAGTATCAGTTTAAAGGTGTCAATATCAATAACTAAAAAGTCCCACACCACCTCGAAGTCAGCTATCACCACCCGATACGCATGACACTTGAAACCTTGTTCATGCCTCTTTCCTAAAGTAATGGAAAGATCCAACAAGTATGAAATACTTTTTTAATGTAAGACCAAAACTTCAAATAACTTTGATGATATAAAAGAATGAGTATCACCTATATCAAAAAAAATATTACCATAGAAGATGAAATAAACACCATACCCCTAACAATAGCTGACCCTGTTTTAGATTCTTATGGTATATAGTATTCTGTATAAATCTATCTGGTCTTAGCCACATTAACATACCCCTTAGAATGAGCATTAGACCCACCACCCTTGGAATTATTGGTATATACCTGAAAACCCTTGGTGATATTGTATCCCTCCTTACTTCCTTGGGATATCCTTTCACAAAAAAACTTTAGGTGACTAGACTGCCCACAATGATGAAAAGTATTAGGAGCCTCCACACAGTTAGGCTTGGTATGACTATACCTTCCACACTAGTAGAAGAAAAAATACTAATATCCAAAATAATCCCATCAAACTAGTTCTGAAGAAAACTAACCACCCTTACAATTCCTTTTCTGAATATAAAACACACCCTGGTTAACAACTACACCAATCGAAGATCCACCCAAACCTGTGTTTCCAACTATGTCTGCCTCATCTAAATATGTTTTTTCAACTACCTCCATGATTTCCAGAAGAAACATGAGAATATAAATCAACTAAATATCAGGTCTGAGACCTAAATCAAACATTTGAACCTTTAGGTACTCATTGGTGACTATCCTTAGTGCCAGATTCACTTACTCAACAAAACAGGTGGAATACTCTAGAATAGTATGCAACACTTGCTCCAAGTTTAGAAACTCATGGGTCTTTATCACATGAAATGTCTTAGGGTAAAACTTATTATTTAATATTTTATTTAAATAAATATAGGCAATGTCCTCATGAAACTTATCTTTCATGATAGAGTCCCACCATATCCTTCTCATTCCTTCAAGCATATACTGGAAAAACCCACCATAGACCCCTCAAGAGTCTTCAAGAAGCCTCTCCTCCCATTCATAGGGTCCTTTTTCACCATAGAATATGGGTGTATGATTCTTAGTAAATTTATATCCATGATCCACCACACATCTCGTGTTCCCAACACCCATTTGACCCAATATCTAAATTGTATGAATTACAAATTTAACCAAAGAAGGGTCCACTGGAGGGTTCACCTAAAGATCATGTATTTCATCTTACCCTCTCATACTGGAAAGATCTCTTCTTAGAGGCATTGTATGTTAAGAATAATACAATGACTAATTAGATTTAGCACATATTCCAAAATATTTGGACCAACATCAAGAATTCATGTCAATGCCTTAAAACATAAATAATTTAAAGAAATCATTAATTCTATGATTTAAATACAACACTTTACTAAGGAATATACCCATTTAAATAAAATACCCATTCAGTTAATTAAAATTTATTCAAACACCAAGTCTCAAACCAGGTAAAAACTTTCAGACCGCCAATGGTAACTCGAGTTTAGACACAAAAGTCAGTTTTACAGGCACTCTATTACACTTACTACCTGAATACCAATGGTCTTAGATCTTTTTTACACAAAACAAAGAACCACACCCAGGAAGTGTTAATAAACTTTAGGCTGAGTATCCCTATGATATCATTTTCTAATGAACCGGACCAGGTCAACAAAATCCTCTAACCTATTTATGTTATTAATATTTTCATGACTTATTATATACTCCATTTACTGATTTTATATGAAATGTGCATAATTTGTGTGAAATATTAATGTTTTAATACTAAATATAATTTTTGATCATTTTTAGAAGTAGTCCAATTGATTCAGTTTACTATTTTATTTATAACAATCACCCTACTGATCCAAATTAAAATTTTCTTGTTTTTTAGGATTTAAATTTCAATATAAAACATTTCATTAGAAGGAATATTGGACCAATTATTCCATTTGAAGGGTCCTATGGATCACACAAGAAGGCCACAGAATCTGTGAAGAAACTCGACCATCCATAAAGATTGAATTACTAAGCTCACTCCATAAGTGAAAATTAATTCTTTCTCCTAAAAATTTCTGGGGACAATGTAAGGAGTCTTGGATAAAAATTTCAAGTCCCAACTCCAAATACAATGGGCTTAACTGATTCATTTAAACTCAGGCCACCATTCTGGTCAGGAAATAACATCAGTACAGTATTCATGACATGTCTCCTGATATGCTCATCAAATAAAGCTTAGATTTTTTAGTTTGAAATAGGAGATATAGTCAGACGTCTTTGTTGAATAAATCATTCGGATTTTACGACATCTTTATATTCAAAAATTCATTCACATTTTGGCCATCGAAAAAGCATGGATAGAAATAGATAGTTTAATATTGTTTATGAAAACCGCCATAACTTTGGATTCATAAATCCAAATGCCTCAAAATTTTGAGAGTAGTCGGAAAACATTATTATATACAACTTTGAAGAAGGAGATATCTATATATTCAGATTTCTGGATGTCCCAATCATCTATCTAAGTGGAGGAGTAGTTTTGGAATGCAAACAATCCACCACCTCGGGCTATAAATACATCTCCTCCTCTCCTTTCAAAAGGGTTGGCATTTCAGAAGAGAGGAAAGCATATTAGAACAAAATAATCTTTGAAAAGGTCTTGGGAGGACCTTAAATACTCAAGTTTTCACTTTATATACCATTCCTCCTCTCTTTGTTTCCTTTTACTTTTGTGCTTTTCTTCATTTGTAATCTCGTAAGTGTTGTTTTTGCAATTCTATTTTTGTGAAAGTTTCTTCTCAATATTATGTTTTAATCATCCGAACTATGTTATTTAATATTAATGTTATTAAAATAGTTTAAATACATTGAATACCCTTCCCTTATTTCTCTTTCTCATTCAATATAAATCTCGTTTTTAATTCTCATCATCATTCGTGTGTGTGTGTTCAGTGCACAAATCTTTTCTTATCCCATTATTTTTGTTCTATTTATAATTCATCACCAAAAAATACATATTACTGGATTAATAACCATATTAATGGATGAGTAAATATACCATTGGGTAGAGTCATTATTTAGATATGTTAAGCGATTGAGAGCTTTTTCTCGATGAGTATTCTTTAATTTAACATTGTGTATATTAGACTTAACATGTTATGGATTAATGACTTGTTTTGTTTAACTACTGGTTTCCATGGATTATTGGAATAATAAATACTCTACCATAAACAATATATGATTAAGATTATAACGCCAAGTTATGATAAGGCTTGGATTAATGGCTTAACACTTGGGAATTCCAATCAATGTCAACTTGTGACATGGGTGTTAATTTAATACAATATAAAGCAAAGATCAAGGATATCACAAGCTTAACTACCTAATGATTAATTCACCAAAATATTTATCAATTTGTTAAATCAAACATCATCCATAAATTATTTCATAATCTCTTCAAACAAACCCTCCAATCAGAATACAATCAACTAAAAACAATCGACTATTAAACAGTATCATCACTGAGGATTCGACCCGAGTGTTGCTATACACATTAGTAGAGCATAGGAACCTTTACCGGTCGATAGGTGACAATATTCCATGATTTGAAATGGATATTTTGCCTGAGATGGTGAAATTAAGTAGTCATTAGTTTTTGGTTATTGTACAAAAAGTCAAAAAAACACAAAATTTAAAAAAAATTGGAAAAAATACAAAGAAAAACCCGTCTTCCTCTTTCTTCAAAAATCTATCTGAATGCCCTATAACCTCCCAAACAATCCCTAAGATTTGTTTGAACCTAAAATTGAGAGAAAACTTCACCAACTTAGGTGGAACTTAATATATAATCAACTCATTCAATAACCTGTCCCTGTCCAACCAATTGAATTAGATATAGACAATCCTAGGAAACAAACACTTAAAGAAATTTTTTCCCCTGATATGAATTAACAACCTCTTCGTATTCAATATCCAAACATAGGGGCTAACGTTGAACTCAAATCAGGTTTGATTCATCTTCTACCTCATTTCCCCGAGCTAGATGGTGATGAACCACATCTCTACCTTAAAGAGTTTCAATTGGTGTGCTCTACCAGGAAGACTCAAGGGGTTTATGAGGAACAAATAAAACTCCGAGAATTCCCTTCATCCCTAGATGACACTGCTAAGTCATGGATTTACTACCTCCCTCCTGATTCCATAGCCACATGTAATGACATGAAGTGACTCTTCTTAGAGAAATTTTTTCCTGCTTCTCGTACTGCTTCTATCCGAAAGAAAATAAGTGGTATTCATCAATTCCCAAATGAATCACTCCATAAGTACTGGGAGAGGTTAAAAAATATTGTGAAAAAATGTCCACACCACCAAATCCCTGACCAACTCTTGTTCCAATACTTCTATGAGGGTTTATTGGCTATGGAGATAACCCTCATTGATGTCGCAAGTGGCAGTGCTCTTATTGATAAAACTCATGTAGCTTCAAGAGATCTCATAAGAAACATGGCTACAAACACACAACAATTCCATACTCAAGCACACGATCAAGTCAAAAAAGTCCAAGAGAATCAATACATAGATTCTAACAATATGACTGAGTGGATGAATGAAATTATAGGTCTTGTGCGACAACTAGCTGTGGCTTCCAAATCCCCAACCTCATCTTCTCCACAATCAATGTTTTCTGGACCTGTCAAAAACTATGGAATTTGCAACACACCAGCTCATCCAACATACACCTATCTATAAATTCATGAAGAACTATCTGATTCATCTGAACCAATGGATCTCAATGCAGCCTATGCTCAACAGAACACCAACCCTCAACTACCAGGTTAGTTTGTTAGAAACTTCAACCAACCTCACTCTAAGCCCTTCTCTTCGTCCTATAACCAAGGCCTGAGGTATGGTAATCTTGTCTATCATCCTCCTCAATTCCCTCTTCAAATCTCAAACTAGTTTCAATATGGTCAAGGTGTTGGTAATTTCCAACTGTAGGTCCTGGGTGCAGTGGAAGCGCATTGGTGGGTGTACCCAACTTTAATTTTAGCATTAACAACAATCAATCCGAGATCTATCACGATAATAAAACTCCAGATCTTCAAAATAGAACAAATAATGAAAAAGAAAATAGGGGAGTCCCGGAACCATAGATAGGATCATCATATTTTGGTTATAATTAATTTAATTAATTGACAAGAATTACCTTGATGGAATTATTTATTCATTGATATTTCTGATCACGATCTGATGTGATTTGTCATTGCATTGTAGAATCCAAGTGTAGGATTCCTCTAGCGGTGATCCACATGTGCTCCACGTATCACTGGATGTCATCGAAGGGATCTCCGGGTGCTAGTGCGGAAGAGCCTTCACTTGCGATGTCCGCCTTAGATTGCCTTGATCTGGTGAAGAAGGATATCTATCTCATAACTTGAGAGCGTTCTTGGAAAAAAAAGGATTCTCTCTTAGCTTGAGAGCTTTCTCTAGATCCATTACGCACAACCACAAAAAATGGTTAGGCTAATGAGAAATATATAATTGGGATTTTTAATTACATATAATAATAAAATGAATTAATTACCTAAAATCATTTATTCATTTCATTTAATTCTTAGTAATACCACATGTATAATAATAACAGTTGACTATTATTATTACCTGACATTCACCCAGCGAATTACACCTAATATTATTTAATTAAATAAATAATATTATTTCTCATAAATTACCTGAAAAAATACACAGCCTGTATATTTAATATACACGGCGTGTACTTTTGTTTTTCCATTTTTCTTTATTTCCTCCACCACATTAATTAGACCTTGAATAATGACTATTTATTTCTAAAATAAATATCACTACATTACTCACTAATAAATATATTATTTTGCCCACAATATATTCTCTCGAATAACTAGTGTCAAAATAAATGTGATCATACATCCTTAAATAATTATTAAACCACAGTCAGGAATAATATTTATTCAAATTTTAAAATTAATATTTAACTGAGATACTTGGATACACTTAGTGTGTGACCCTCTAGGCCTCTTTCTTAGTGTAATTAGGTAGATCCTGCCTAAAGTCCAAGGTTAGGGTCTAGCAACATGCCAAGGAACCCATGGAGAAATAAGTTAACTCTGCAATGACGTGTCACCTCCTACAAAGGCTTACCATTTAATATAATCCCTTTGTCTTGATATCTCGAATCAAGCGGGTTTCATGCTAGTGCCATCAACCCATGTGCTTGATTATTCTTTATTTGACTTTTCAGAATTGGACTTTCCCATTCCTCACCATGGCCATGGATTTATTTAGTCTATATCAATTCCATCAAATGGCTTAAGATATATACTTCCGTTATGGAATAGAAGGGACAAATCCTTTCTCGCATTATCTAATAATGCAATATCACTCGTGACGCACCCAACGTATCCTACCTCACTTCGAACAGTGTGTTGTCACAGTTTTTGTCAATACATATAAGTGTGTGAGTTGTAATACCCATTAATAATAATCTTAAAGTCTAAGGACCAATACACACTTCCACCAATAGGAACATCCAATGACCCTATGAAATTTGGATTTCCTTCTAGTAGGTCTCATTCTCATAATATCCTCTTGGATATTACCAAGGTATCGCACCATGAGAAGGTGCCTCAAAGTTTTATGAGTCCTCACCCATAATGGCCTATATTATTTGTGTCTCTCAAATAACATCATCCAACCATAGAACATATATTCAAGAATAGTGTTATGGAACTTCCGGGTTCCCATCATAGCAGGGATTTGCTATGACCCTTTAATGAAACAACTATCCTTTGGACATTATCACATGCAATGTCACATAGAGGAACAATTAAGATGTGATAAGGTATTTATTAATGAATAAAGTGAAAAGTAGTCAGTTCTAGTCCACCAACTCCAACAGACTCCTACTTGAACTAGAGCCAACTGATAACAACTTTTAACCCACTATCTCTCACATGATATTCTTGCTTCTTCTAAGATAGGCATTTAGTCTTGGGGTCCATCGCGTTCTCTTCCGTGGACACTCTGATCACTGCAAATTCACCCCTTTGATAGAAATCCCTCAAGAGGTGATACTTTCAGAGTATTTATTTGTCCATTGATGTGACCTTGGTTATTTTGAAAGAGTCACCGCTGCAGTATTATCACAATATAATTGATAGGATCTTTACTGCTAGGCACCACATAAATATGCTGGACAAAGTTCTGAATCCATATGGCTTCCTTGGTTGCATCAGAAGACACTGTATATTCGGACTAATCTGTATAATCAGCGATAACTGGTTTCTTTGTACTCTTCCAACTCACAACTCCTCCATTGAGACAGAAAACATATCCATATTACAACTTCAGATCATTCTGATCTGTTTGAAAACCAAAATCAGCATACCCTCTGATGATAAGCTCCTCGTCTCTTCCATACACTAGGAACATATCCTTAGTTCTTCTCAGATACTTAAGGATAGTCTTTACAGCAGTACAATGTTGTTCTCCTGGATCTTCTTGATATATGTCTACCATGCTCAGTACATAGGCAACATCAAACCTGGTACATAACATGGAATACATGATGGATCATATAGCTAACGCGTATAGGATATTACTCATTCTATCTTTCTCTTGTTGTGTTTGAGGACACATTTTCTTAGAAAGATATAGGCCATGTGACACTGGAACCAATCCCCTATTGGATTGTGGCATACTAAATCTCTTTAGTATCTTGTCAATATATGTACCTTGAATTAGTTAAAGAAGCCTCTTGGATCTATCAAAAATGATCTTGATCCCTAGAATGTAGGCTGATTCACCCAGGTCCTTTATCGAGAAACACTTGTTCAACCATTCCTTAACTGAATGTAAGACTGATACATCATTTACAATAAGAAATATGTCATCAATATATACTACTAGGATGATGAACGCATTCGCATTAAACTGGTTATAAACACATGGATCACATTCGTTCTTAATGAAACCAAATTCCTTTATGGCTTCATCAAATCGAATGTTCCATGACCTGGATGCTTTCTTTAATCCATAAATGGATTTATACAACTTACAAACCCGTTTGGCTTCACTTGGTGTCACAAACCCTTCTGGTTTTGTCATATAGACATCTTCCTGAAGATTCTCATTAAGGAATGTTGTTTTGACATCCATTTTTCAAATCTCGTAGTCCTGTTAAGCTTCTATGGAAAGTATAATTATTATAGATTTAAACATGGGAACTGGTGAGAAGGTTTCATCCTAGTAAATTCCTTGATGTTGTCTGAATCCTTTAGCCACTAGCCTTGCTTTATAGGTGCTAACTTGACCTTCCATGTCCAGTTTTATCTTGAATACCCATTTGCATTCAACAAGATTTACATCAACTGGATCATCGACCAGAACCCATACTTGGTTCTGATACATAGAATCCATCTTAGAATTCATAGACTCTAGCCATCTTGCAGCTTCTGATATTTCTACTACTTCCTTATAGTAGATAGGTTCATCATTGTCCAACAATAATGATTCATCATTCTTGGTTACTAGGAAACCAAATCTCTCTAGTTCTCTTACCTCTCTTGAGCTCCTACGCAGTACTTGTGTTTCTGGAACCTCTTCCACGGGGACCTGTGGAACTTGTTCCTATACCAACTCCTACGTATATTGAGTATCAAATTCATTGAAGTCAATATTTCTCACACTATCCTTTTTGAGGATGTTCTCCCTCTCAAGAAAGACGGCTTGTTTGGCAACAATAACTTTCTTGTATAATGGGTTATATAGGTAATATACTTTCGTTTCCTTGGGATATCCTATAATGATACACTTCATGCCCCGAGGTGATAGTTTTTTTTCTTGATAAGGCCTTAAAAAATTCCTCGAATCCCCATACACATTTGTGTGAAAAAATGGGTTTCTTTCTATTCTATAACTTTGATGGAATTCCATTTAGCGCCTTAGTTAGTACTCGGTTTAATGTGTATGCTGCAGTCTATAATTAATATCCCCAAAATGATAATGGAAGATCTATATGACTCATCATCGACCTCACCATGTCCAACAAGGTCCGATTCCTCCTTTCACTAACACCATTCCACTGTGGTGTATAAGGATTAATGAGATGAGATATAATCCCAGACTCCCGTAGAAGATCGATGAACTCTTGGTTCAGATATTCTCCACCTCGATCTGATCGAAGCTTCTTTATCTTCTTACCAAGCTAATTTTATACTTCATTCTTGAATTCTTTAAATTTTTCTATGTATTCTGACTTATACCTCATTAAGTAGACATATCCATATCTACTCAAATCATCAGTAAAATTAATGAAGTAAGAATATACACCTCTATCTTCTACTGGAAATGGTCCGCACACATATGTGTGCACCAATTCTAGAATATTTATGGCCCTCTCACCCTATCCACTAAAAGGCAGCTTGGTTATTTTACCTTGTAAACAAGAATGACATCTATCAAGTGGTTTTATCTCGGTAGAGTCTAAATAGCCATCTTGGCAGAGCTTTGTCAAGCGCTTCTCGTTTACATGATCGAGATGGTGATGCCACAACTGGGTGATGTATGAGTCACATGAGTTTGTTTCGTTATCGATTTACAACACTTTTTTTCGTAATTTAATACATACAAACCATTATTTAAATGTTCCATACCATAAAATATGTTGTTCTTATAAAAGAAGAAACCCTTATTTTCCAAACATGAAAATAAATCCATCCATATCCAAACATGATACAGAAATTATGTTTTTGGTAACACTAGATACATAATAATAGTTATGTAAAACCAAAATCATCCTAGTTTGCAATGAGAGGTGGAAATCGCCAATGGCCAATGTAGCCAACCTCACACCATTGGCTGCTCAAAGATCCACCTCTCCTCTGGAAATCTTTCTAAATCTACTTGGTTAACACATTTGAATAAAAATTTGATCCCCAAAAGCAATATCTAATACCCAATGTGTAAAAATGGAAAGATTACACTTGATAACGATTTCACCTTTAGTGACCCCATGCTTATGGGTGAAATTCCTCTTCCAGTGGCCTAGCTTTCCACATGAAAAACATAACCCATCCCATTGCTTTCCTTACCTCCGGATCTTCCCCTTCTTGGAGGGATGCTGCTCAGGGGATTTAGACCGTTTATAAGTCCTTGACCCCTTTTCCTTGTCCTTCCTTTTCTTATTCACCATAAAGACTGCGGGTTTGTCACGCCCCATGTCCTTATCTACCTAGAAAATGAAGGTCAGAAGTTCCAATAGACTCTTCTCATTGTTGCTTATGTTATATTTGACAATAAATATAGAGAAGGTCTTGTGTAGTGATGATAGGATGAGATCTGTACGTAACTCATCCATGAACTTAATCCCTAAGATGTCCTGGCATTCAATGTAGCCAATAAGCTTGACTACATGAGGCCCAGATGGTGCAGAATCCCCAATGTTAGTTATAAACAACTCTTTAGAGATCTCATATCTCTCATGTCTCACCTTCTCTTGGTTGAGATCCTAAAGGTGAGACATCATGTTATACACATCCATGTTTTTATGTTGCTTCAAGAGCGCATTATACATGACCGATAACATGAAACATTGGAAATATGTGGAATCATCCATATGTTTTATATAGAGAGATAGTTCCTCATCACTAGCCTCTTTCCCAGGTGCAACTGGAACAAGCTCTTCCAACACATACAATTTCCTCTCGTGGTGAAGGATGACGCGTAAACGCCTCTGCCACTCTTGGAAATTGGTGTCAGTGAGAAGATTTTCCTTCTAGAGTATGGTTCAAAATGATATGTTTGCAGTCATGTTTCTTTCCGTTTCTACAAATTAATATGAGAAAAGGTTTAATACTTTATTATGGTAAAATTGAGATAAATAAATAAATTAATACTTATTAGTCTCCCACTATTTTATCAAAATCCAATAGCCCTCAGCATTGACTTCAGAATATTCTGTTGCCTGAATATTCTAGTGGAAAGAATCTATATTTTCCTTCGCATTACCCCAACTAGGGTTGTTCAAGAAACTTTAAGGGTTTTAGGTAGGCATTCCAAATGCCAACTGCATTGACTCGCAGCGCCTTGATCCGTTGAGTGGACTCCCCAATCCTGAAATCCTTTTATTTTAGATTTCCTCAACCTTTGCCTCTTGGTCACACCAAGTCCTACTGTGGCAGTCAACCCTTGATGAAAACTAATTCAAGTCAACCCAAAACCTTGAATTATAATTCCTTGATAATTGAAATCACCCCAACTAGGGTTGGTCAAGCACTTTGAACTATGGTTCGATTCTAACCAAGATTATGGAAGTCTATACCGACTTGATATTTTCTTTGAGGGATTTTATCCTTATACATAAATTTTCATTTTATTATCTTTTATTAAATGATTTTTAATATTAAGTGGGATATACTTAAGTGATTAACCATGTATAAGATAATATTTTATGTATAATCCAGTCTTATTTTAGTTCCATCTTGCATGCTTGTTTAATTCATTAATTGTGTGATCATGACAACACACCCAAAATAAATAAACCATGCAACTAAAATAAAATAAAATAAATGGTATGATCATGTGCTTTTTCTATTGGTTAGTTTATCTAGCGGTTGATAAACTAACCCAAGACCTAGGGTTGAAACACCTTGAACCTTTTGGGTTCGTGTTTACAGCTTTACACCTATCCACCTTTGTATCTCCTTGGATTGGTTTCACCTTGGATCCTAACTTGAGACATCTCCACTATCTTGGGAGATCCATCCATTACATATGCTTTTATATCACACGCAGGTTAGGGGTAAAATGGGATTTTACATAAAAGAAACCTTGGGCACGCATGCCCTACATATTAGTGAGGATAATTATCATAGGACAATAAATTTAATTTAAATAAATAAATTAAAATAAACCATCCACATACAAAGGTCTTAGTCTAGCTCATGTTCATCCATTCATGCAATGATATTTACTCATAAATAAAAGTAGCATTGAATTCTTTAATCGTTCTTGTTTAAGATAAATCACACTCGAATCAATTAATTATCTTTAATTAATCAATCCTTTTATCTTAAACCCTTTTTTTGAATTTCCTTTATATTCTCATCCATCAAAATTTTAATCAAATAAATTAATTTAAAAATATCTTTGTACGTAACTTGTACCTTGGAGGAAACCCACTGAATTCCCATTCATAACTACCCAATGAGTAGAAATAAACATTACACAGATGTTAAATTAAACACACATATATAAAACACCTATCATGTGTTGTGCCTTAGCTTTACGCCTTCACTATGGTACACGTATCAAGGGTTTGTATAATATAATAATAAATTTTAATAAATATTCATAATTTGGATGAGTACACGATGTGTAGTTCTGACTACACGACGTGTACTTTTGTTCATCGTCTATCCGAAGCACATGCCCAAGGACATGGCATGTAGATGTACTTCAGAAATTTTTCGGAGTACATGGTGTGTTCAGTGGGACACATGCCGTGTAGTATCTGGGTAACATGGTTTCAAACTGGGAAAGCTATGTATGAGGTACACGGTCCAACCCTAACCCGAAGGGACTAGATGCCGTGTTCAGTGGACCACATGACATGTAATCCAGAAACCGTGTGCCACCTGTTCCTGGTAAACACATAGTTTCATTTAAGACTTAGAAATACTCCAACACACATCCTGATTTGGTGGACCAGTCTGATGCATTGAACCTATACTACACGGCGTGTACTACTGAATACACGTCATGTATTCTGGTGTTGTATAGCCAGGAATGTTTGGCACCTCCGGATGAGATCCTCTATTTTATTTTAATCAAAATTAAAAGAAAAATTTGTTTTTGTAAGGTGTATGAGAAATGATAGAGGAAGAATAGATATCGAGATTCAGATTTAAAGAACGGTTAACTTGAATTGAAACAACTAAATTATTAAATGTTTAAATCACCAACGAAAAAATAAATAATTATAATCAACGATATGAACGCTATGATACCACTTGTAGGTTCTAGGTGCAGCGAAAGCACGTTGGTGGGTGTACCCAACTTTAATTTTAGTGTTAACAATGATCAATCTGAGATCCGTCATGATAATAAAATGTCGGATCTTTTAAATAGAATGAAGAACAAAAAATAAAAGAGGGGAGTCCCAGAACCATAGACAGGATCATCATATATTGATTATAATTAATTTAATTAATTGAAAACAATTACCTTAATGGAATTATTTCTTCATTGATGTTTTTGATCAAGATCCGGCGTGATCCGTCATTGCATTGTAGAATCCTAGTTTAGGATTCCTCTAGCGGTGATCCACACGTGCTCCACATATCACTGGATATAACCAAAGGGATCTCTGGGTGCTAGCGTGGAAGAGCCTTCGCTTGGGATTTCTGCCTTTGATCGCCTTGATCTGGTGGAGGAGGATCTCTCTCTCGTAGTTTGAGAGCATTCTTGGAAGAAAAAGCATTCTCTCTTGGCTTGAGAGCATTCTCTAGATCCGTTGTGCACAACCACAAAAAATGTCTAGGCTAATGAGAAATATATAATTGGGATTTTTAATTACATAGAATAATAAAATGAATTAATTACCTGAAAGCATTTATTCATTTCATTTAATTATTATTAATACCCCATGTCTAATAATAACGTTTGACTATTATTATTACCTGAAATACACCCAAAAAATTACACCTAATATTATTTACTTAAATAAATAATAATATTTCTCATAAATTCCCAAAAAAAATACAGAGCATGTATATTTAATATACACGGCGTGTACTTTTGTTTTTCCATTTTTCTTTATTTCCTACACCACATTTATTAGACCTTGAATAATGACTATTTATTTCTAAAATAAATATCATTGCATTACTCACTTATAAATATATTATTTCGACCAAAATATATTCTCTCGAATAACTAGTGTCGAAATAAATACAATCAGGCATCCTAAAATAATTATTAAACCACAATCAGTAATAATCTTTATTCAACTTGTTAAATTAATATTTAACTGAGATACCTGGACACACTTAGTGTGTGACCCTCTAGGCCTCTTTCTCAGTGGCATTAGGAGGAGCCTACCTAAAGTCCAGGGTTAGCATCTAGAAACATGCCAAGGCACCCATAGAGAAAGAATTTAATTCCACAATGACATGTCACCTCCTACGAATGTTTATCATGTAATATAATCCCTTTGTATTGATATATCAAATCAAGAAGGTTGCATTCTAGTTCCATCAACCCATTTGTTCGATTATTCTTTATTTGAATTTCTAGAATTGAACCTTCCCATACCTCACCATGTCCATGTATTTATTTAGGCTATATCAATTCCATAAAAGGGCCTAAGATATCTACTTCCATTATGGAACATAAAAGACAAATCCTTTCTCGCGTTATCTATTAACGCAGTATCACTCGTGACGCACCCAACATATCCTACCTAACCGCGAATAGTGTGTCGTCATATTTTTTGTCAATACATCTAAGTGAGAGAGTTGTGATACCCATTAATAATAATCTTAAAGTCTAAAGACCAATACACACATATGCAGATAGGAACATCCAATGACACTATGAAATGTGGATTTCCTACTGGAGGGTCTCGTTCTCATAATATCCTCCTGGATATTACCAAGGGCACACACCATGAGAAGGTGCCTCAATGTTTTATGAGTCCTTGCCCCTAATGGCCTATATTATTTGTGTCCCTCAAATAACATCATCTGACCATAAAACATATATTGAAGAACAGTGTTATGGCACTTCTGGGTTCTCATCATTGCAAGGATCCACTATGACCCTTTAATGCAACAACTATCCTTAGGACATTATCACATGAATTGTCACGCAGAAGAAAAATCAAGATGTGATAAGGTATTTATTAATGAATAAAGTACAAATTAGTTGGTTCTAGGACACCAAATCCAACACCAAAAACCTTATCCTTTTTTTCCTCAACAACAAAGGAGAAATCCTCCTCCTACTCATCCAGGCTCCCACTATCTTAGTGATCCTTCCCAATTCCTAAACCAAAAAAATCATTTCCCCAAAAACCAAAACCAAGGAAATCCCAATATGGGACAAGCCTCTTCTTCCATGAAACTGTGGGAAAGTGCAGTTGAAGATCTTGCCTCTTTCACTCGTTCCAGCCTTAAAAACATTGAAACCCAAATCGGTCAACTTGCATCCCACCTTAGTCAGTAGAAACCATCCAATTCTTCCCAACTCCCAGCTCAACCATTACCCAAACCCAAGTGTAATGTAAGTTTAATTTCACTTAGATTAGAAAAGATAATTGCTATGCCTCAAGATAATTCCTCCAACCCCCATTTGAATGTTGACCTAGAAAATGAAAATAAAAAGAAACCTGAAAAGGAACCTGAAGCCATTCACTCACCTCCTTCCATTCCACTTAGGAATCCAATTCCTTTTCCTCAAGCTATTTCTAAGCCAAGGAAGTCCTTTGAAACCAATCCTGAAGTGATCAACATGTTTATACGTGTTGAAGTCAACATTACCATATTAGATTCCATAAAACAAATCCCTAAGTATGCCAAGTTTCTTAAGGAATTTTTCACCTACAAGAGGAAACTTAAGACCTTCGAAATTTTTTCCACCCAACAGTCTATTCCTATAAAGTGAAAATATCCATGGACCTTTACAGTTCCATGACAAATTGGAATTTTGAACATTGATGAAGCACGCATAGACCTAGGAGCATCAATTAATGTCATGCCCAAATCTATATTCTCCAACCTTGGTCTAGGTCCCTTGAACCCAATGGGTGTGGTCATTCAGTTAGCCAATCGATGCACTGCTAGTCTTGAGGGTATAATCGAGGATGTCCTTATTCATGTGAATGATCTTATCTTCCCTGCTGATTTCTACGTCCTTGACATGGAAGGTGAGATGAACTCTTGTTTTTCTCCCTTAATTATAAGAATACCATTCCTAATGACAGAGAGAACCAAGATTGATGTCCATTCAGGAATCTTATCCATGGAATTTTGTGACCAACTGGTCAAGTTCAACATTTTCCAGGCCATGCGATACCCATCTGGGGATCACTCTGCATTCTCAATCCATGCTTATGAGGACACTTATGAAAGTCAATTGAACCACATTCCATCATGTTCATCATGTTCTAATGATAAAGGGTCTTTTGAAATATGCACCATGATTAAGAAAGTCATAAATGGTGAAGTTGATGTGGACCTTTCATTCATATACTCCATAAATCTAGAGGAACTTGAAAACTCTCTTGAATCCCACATCAACTCTGATATCTAATTCTCCACCTTGGATAATATCAAGGAAAATAAATCTGAAGCAACTAAAGTCCCTGCCTCTATTCTTGAGTTTTCTAACCCACAAATGAAAGATGAAACTGATCTGAAACCTCTTCCCGAACACCTGAAATATGCATTCCTTTTCCATGATCACTCTTATCCTGTCATTATCTCTGCTTCACTTATCGAAACTGAGGAGTTCAAACTTGTTCAGGTGTTAGAGGAAAACAAAAAGGCCTTAGATTGGACCCTAGATGATATAACAGGAATCAACTCTGCTCTTTGCATGCATCACATCCATCTTGAAGAATCATCCAAACCAATTAGACAACCCTAAAGAAGACTCAATCCACTTATACTTGAGGTAGTTAGGGAAGAGATCACCAAGCTTATTCAAGTTGGTATTATCTACCCAATTTCTGATAGTGAATGGTTTAATCCAATTCAAGTTGTACTTAAGAAAGGTGGGATAAATATTATTACAAATGAACATGGAGAGGTAGTCACAACTCGAGTGAAGAACAAATGGAATGTGTGCATCGACTACCAAAAATTGAATGTTGAAACAAGAAAAGATCACTACCTTCTTCTATTCCTCGATCAAATTCTAGAACAATTATCCATAAAGTCACATTATTGATTTATTGATGGATACACTGGCTACTTAAAAATCCCAATCGCACCTTAGGACCAAGAAAATACTACTTTCACTTTCCCCTTTAGAACATATGAATATAAGAGAAATCCTTTTGGCCTTTGTAATTCTCCTGCAACATTACAAAGGTGTATGATGAGTATCTTTTCTAAATTCATTGAACACTACATGGAATTCTTCATGGATGACTTTACCATTTATGGTGAGTCATTTTAATCTTTCTTGAATTCACTCTCTCTAGTCCTTTAAAAGTGTGTCAAGTGTAACCTTGTGTTAAATTTTGAAAAATGTCACTTCATGGTGTACAGTGCAAAACTCTTTTCTTGTCCTGTTATTTTTGTTCTATCTACAATTCATCACCAAAAATACATATTACTATATTAATAACCATCTTAATTTCTGAGTAAATCTACCATTGGGGTGAGTCATTATTTAGATATGTTAAGCGATTGAGAGCTTTTGCTCGATGAGTATTCTTTAATTTAACATTGTGTATGTTAGACTTAACATGTCATGGATTAATGACTTGTTTTGTTTAACAAGTAGTTTACATGGATTATTGTAACCATAAATACACTACTATAAACAAGATATGATTAAGATTAGAACCCCAAGTTATGTTAAGGCTTGGATTAAAGGCTTAACACTTGGTAATTCCAATCAACGTCAACTTCTGACATGGGTGTTAATTTAATGCAATATAAAGAAAAGCTCAAGGATATCACAAGCTTAACTACCTAATGATTAATTAAATCCAATATTTATCAATTTTTTAAATAAAAAATCATCAATAAATTATTTCATAAGCTCACAAACAAACCCCCCAATCAGAATACAATCAACTAAAAATAATATATTATTAAAAAGTATCATCGCCAAGGATTCGACCCGAGTGTTGCTATACACATTAGAAGAGAATCGAAACTTTGACTGGTCGATAGGAGACAATAGGTCATGCTTTCACTGATCCAGAATTCATATGGTGAGGTATAACAAATATAATGGAAAAAATTATTGAATATAACCAAAATACGATAGACAAATAGAGTATGATGCGGAAGAAAGATATATAACAAGATTCATACAACCCAATCCAAATGAGATAAATTAGAAAATTATAATAGGACAATACCAATGATTTTTCATGTGATGAAACATCACCTCTAAACCATCTTGATACAAAGGAAATAATGAAAATATAGTCTAAAATGCTACAAGATTCCCATCTATTTTCCTGGGTCCTAAAAAAATCTACAACCACCCAAAGTAAAATTTATGCCGTGATAACAAATCCTAGTAGGATACCACCACAGATTCTATAAAAGGTTTAATAAAAATAATTCAACAGTTATATATTTTAAAATAATTTTTTTACAAATCAATTTCATAAATCAAAACCCTTTATATAAATAATTTCCTTTGGTTTTCGTAAAAGATTTTCATATTCATAAAGACGAGAATATGAAAAGTATAAGTGATAAATATGAATGCATATCTACACACCATAAGGTAATCATGTAAACAAATATCCATGAAATAATCCATCATGTGAAACCATGTGATACAACCACACATGAAAACATGTGAGAAACAATCTATGACAAAATTCATCATGCAATAAACAAATTATAAATGAAAAAGCACTCTGTATTGAGAATAATCCTATGGCAGAACATACTAGACATAAAATAGTCCTAAACTAAGAATCCATTGTTAGAAACTAATATCAAGTCCTTACATAGTCTATCGATATCTCAAAAGTAACCCCTAGTGGTGCCACACACACCAGAGTCACCTATGCCCCTTTCCTGATGCACCCAATATTTTCAATGTGACACGTTTGTCAAAATAAATTTCAAAACCATGATGAAAATTTATAAAACATTTTCAAATCCAATACAATCTACTTTAGTTTTTGAAACCCCATTTTTTAACCAAAACCACCATTCAAGAATTTAATCTAACACTTGGTGTGATTTTTTTAAAAAGAAAAACCCATTTAAAAACATGAATATTTCTAAGAAATCTTTTTAAACCTCAAATAAATTCAATTTAATGAATAAAACAAATGAATTTACAAGAAAAATAAGTAATTCATAGAATTAACCCTTTTTATAGAAACACCTACCTCAAGAGGAGAGGTAAAACTATTCACCAATGACAATGACAGTCGAGGAAGAGTAGATTGGGTCCTCATGATCCTAAATCCAAAAGAAACCCATAAATCCTATATAAAACCCCTTAAATATATAATACATAGCCCCTTAAAGTTACAAAATGTGAGAGGAGGATATATCCAATGAGGTTCTATGGAGAAAAGGAAAAACTAGATAAACAACGCAACATACCTTGAGTTGATCCATTAATAAGGAAATACACCTAGAATACTAAGTGAACAAACTCTATAACATTGGGGAAGGATTAGGTCAATCCAATATGAGATCAAGGGGATATTATAGGTTAAAACTAGGTCCTATATATTTTAAATTAAAAATTAGGAGCATCAAAACCCCGTGAGCACAGTTTGCTAGAGAGGTCGCATGGTTAGAAGTAACTGTGCACCTCAACTATACACCTTATACAGATCCTATGTTTGGGGTGCATAGTCTAGACACACCGTTTTTTTACCATGAACTAACAATAAAATCCCACTCTATCTAAGGGTTTATGATTTTCAATGGGTGTCCTCCTGGTTTGGAAATACTGTGCACCCCCTTCCAGTGGCTCAACACAGGATGCAAGGTTTTCTAGGCCAAACTGTATAGTTTTACCTAACTATATGCCATCCATTAATATCCCCAAGGGCATCCAAATTATTTTTAAAAATACTAAAATGACCCCAAAGCAAGACCCAACCAAAGCAGTGTTGAAATAAGGGTCAAGGAATACATATAAGAAAGTAATGGAATATTACAGGGCCGCTCGACCTATGCGTGAGTATAAATTAATAGGCTACCTCCAGTAGTGTTCCTAATATAATTAACATATATTTTACATATACTATGTGATATTATCAGTATAAATACAATTTAAAAAATTGTAATCATAATACCTATGACATCCACGAGTACTATCTAATTCACCTAGGAGTGACCATTCCAGCTTCAAACAGTGTTGATATGTCTCTAAATGTAGTGCATAACCAAAAACAAGGGTTGAATATATTCCACCCATAATAAAATTCTATATCACGAGTCATCATGGTGGGGGGGGGGGATAAGAAATCCTTCCATATATCATTACATATAATAAGTACTTGGGGGAATAAGCGACCCTCCAAGATATACTATATATTATAAAACCTTAAGGGGATAAGATACCCTCCTGGATATCACCGTGTATTATAAGTCCTCAAGGGATAAGAGGCCCTCCCAGATATCACTATATATCTTAATTTATTGAGGGGGTATAAGTGAACCTATATTATACCATAATGTATCTCAATAATTATGTGTGTGTGGGGGGGGGGGGGTAAGCATCCCTCCCAAATATAACCATATCTCATAAGTCTTTTGGTGGAAAAGAATCCCTACCTGGTATCACCATATATCATATGTCATTAGAAAGATAAGTGACCCTCCAAGATACCACCATGTATTATAATTTAATAAGGATATTATTGGTCCTCCCATAAACATCCATATATCACAATTATTTAGGGGATAATAAGCCACCTAGAATACCAACATAAATCATAATCACATGGGATAAAAACTCACTCAAACGTGACATACATTTCCCAGGTTATCCTCTCAAGCATAGATCATATCCCCATCACCACATTCATACTAGCCTAAAACCGAATTATCCACCATGTTCTAATACTTTTCATAAAAAAATAAGACTAGGGAACCCACTATGGTCCCCTAGGCCACATCAAGGTCTAAAAACTCCACATGGGTTCCCTTATCTAATTTCTAACTCCAGGTTAAAAGATAATTTCTCAAAGGGTATCACTTCCCTCAACATTTCCACACTCCCATCATGGTTGTAACATCCCTCCCCTCACCCATTGTCTTGGGAAGAGGATGTGGGATGTTACTATGCCTTAGGTGACATCCCCAAGACACTGAAGGATGAAAATAAATTCCAAGGGCCTCAACACATTTGGGGGATGATTTTACCTTTAAATATAAAACATCCAAACTAATACAATAAGAACAACCAAAACCCTATATGATGCATGAGTACAAAAATAAAACCCAAAACATAACCAAGCCTATACCCAAGTGGTAAAGGCGCATGCTTGGAATCCTAAAGACTAAGGATCAAATCTGGGAGGGGGTGAATTTCTAGTTTACTATAGAAGGTACTATGTGGTACTATAACATCCATAACTATTCTTCTGATTTAGTCCTTCATGCCACTAGTTTGGGCCTATGGGTCTCAGGTCCTTCGGTCCACCATTGGACTTCGGAACACAAGGACATTGGTCCACCTCAGGCCTCTAGGACTTGTTGGAACCATGACCATTATATGATGAAAATGGAGTATGGTTTTTGTTTGTTGTCAATCCTCATTATAATTTCAAGAGGTTTTCTAGTAAAGGGATCATACAGTTTAGGCAGGAAATAGTTTTGAAGGTGGTGTTGTTTCCTAGTGTTTCCCAAATTTTTGGGCCTAAAAATCAGGAAATGAAGAAATGTGTGTTTTTAAAAGGAAGTTGCGCAAAATATTGAAGGGTGTTTGGAAACTTGCGTTCAAGGATTATTTTGGGATCAGTGCATCAAAATATGGAAAAGGTTAAAAGTGCACACAATGCATAAATGTGCACGAAATATGAGGTTGCGAAGAAGAATCTTATGTGCCCAATGCAATGTCAAAAGGGGTTTTGCACGCTCATAAAGAAACTTGCGCGCACTGACAAAGATGTGTTGGAAACTTGCGTGCATAGTCCTCGAGGATTATAAATAGGTGGCTACCCCATTAAAGACTTATGAATTTTTCAACGAAAATCTAATTACTCAGCTGTATGAAAGATTTGCGCATGAAAGATTATAAGAGTGTTAATATTGTGTGAAAGGTGTTCCTTTAGTCTAAAAAAACCAAGTGAACCCTCCAGTGTAGTTTTGTGAAAGATAAGGGTTGAGAAGAAAGTAGGGGTTGCACAAAAGTCATCTTTTGCGACAATTACAAAATCTTGCACACAAGTTGAGGTATTGTGCACAAGTTTTGTGTATGCTTTTGATAGGCTTCTGAATATTCGGTTCAGTGATTCTGTGCTTTCAAGTGCATCAATTCGGTACTTTGATGAAAGTAGTGTCTCGTGCTAAATAGAGAAAAGGAATTCAATGAAAATCTATCGAATCGACCTTTAAGTTGATAAACTGAGTTAGACTTCACACAAGGTAGGGAGCTAGGGGGAGTCGATGGAAGTGATCTGAGGGATGTAGTGAGCTTTCCCTGAACTAGTGTAAAGGCAGTGTGCCTGGTGTAGAGTGACTATGACTGAACCTTGTAATCCACAAACTAGTGGAGATTAGTGGATTTAGGTATGACCGACACACTTTCGGTGTATGCTCCTTGGACGTAGCCCTTAATGGTAAACTAAGTAAAAGTGTTGTGTGGTATCTGTGCATATGATTTTTTTCTTTCTGTTCTCATCATTATTACAGGTTTAATGAGTTCATACCAACATGGGAACAAGATCCTTATTTTAAAAGAAAATTTTGACACCCTAATTTACCCCTCCCCTCTCAGGGTGTCCCAAGGTCTTATAGGCCTTGGGATTTTGACCCATGTAGCAGTCAGATCTAACTAAACAGAAGAAGACCCTAGAAGAGGAGTAGAAAGTAGAAACCACTAGATCAAAGCTAACCATATTGGGAAGGTTGAAATGGTATTCCATCTTCCATCAACACTAGGCACCATGCATCTCTGTACATGGAAATTCTAGCCAATCATCCATGCGAGGTGGGGAGTTAGGAACCATCAATGAAGTAAATGTTGGGTAGGGTATGTTCTAGTATATTTGGGTTTGTGGGCATTTAGTTCATGTATTGGTCCTTGTGTCATTGGTCCTATGAGTCATATAAGGGTTCCCCTATAACCCAATTAAAGAGGGTATTATCCAAAAATAAATAAAAATATTGGCCTTCAGGTTAGGTTGACCACCAGAATACAAGTAGAAACCAAGTGAAATAACCATAGGAAAACTAAAGACAACAAAACCCAAATACACCAAATTCATCAAACCAGAAAATACAAACCCACTCTAAGATCCAACTCAACAAGAAACACCCACAATATCAACAAGAATCAGTAAATAACTGAGATACCTTTCCATTACCCATTTCTTGATAGACGACATATACAAACACACAATAGTGCCCAAGTAGGGGGTGAGTCTAAACTCAATAGGATTTCCCCAAAGACTTCCCAAATCATGACCCTAGGAAAAAATTGTTATCATGTTTATATAAAATAGTTTAATCAATTTAAATCATTTTATATCAAAACCAAAATATTTTTCCATGGAAAGAAATAAAAAAAATATTTACCTTTCCCAAATCCATTTGGTATACCCATTACATGATTCCATACATCCACACATATACACATGCATGACCAGGTGATATTTCCATACTCATGTGTGGTCTCTCATTGATCTACCAAGTAATCACAAGGTAACAAATACCAGGTACCCTAATGGAACACATCCCTTCTATAGGTTTATGTCTAATGAAAATTAACTCACACCAACAATGTATTCCAAAACCCATGAAATACCATTTCAAAAACCTTTATTTATTTAAACTATTTTTACAAACCATTTTCCATGTATCAAATAAAAAAAATCATTTTAAAATTACTATTTTAAAATTTATCAATAAAGAGGATTTTCCACAAAACCATTCAATTTCTATAATTTCTCAAAACCATCACTAAATAAGTTTTCAATAAGAACCACACAATAATTCTAAAATCATTTCAAGATTTTTTTTCCAAAACTAAGCCTTCAAATTCTAATCAAGTGGAGTCTTGAGAGAAGTCATGTACTACAAAAAAAAATTAGAAAAACAAAGAATGTAACAACTATTCTCTAGATCTGATCACAAACCACAATTCCTTACCTAAATTAATTAAATAAAATATTAAAATTAAAATCAAAGAACATGGATCTATCCACAATGGATTATATACAAGGTTTTAGGAAAGAGAAGGAGATGATATCAATGAATAACATTTGAGAACAGAGACTTTCCGGTGAATTTAGATCTCCAACAGACTTGAAATGCCTAAAACTTTCTCCCAAATCGAAGGGATTCACCTATCATGCCTTGGTAGGAAAATGATTTCAAGATTAAGAAGTATTAGGTATATAAAAGGGTCCATGTCACTTAATTCGAATCGTATCTACAATTTTCATATCTGAAACTGCATAATGAATGGTTAAGGTGAACAGTTAGTCAAACCATACACTAAACATGCCCGAGATACCACCTTATGAAAAACCTCGCACGGTTGGCTTGCATGGTTAGAAAAACCATGCACCAATCATGAAATTACCCTATGTCCAAACATGAAATAATTCCCTTTGAAATTTGCATGGTTTGGCCAAACCATGCACCAACTATGCACCGGACCAATTCCCATTGTCTGGCATTAAATGGTAATCTAGATATACTGCATGGTTTCTACTAACCATTCTCAAATTATCCACCTCAATAAAATCCTTTAAAACATTACAAACTTCTCCAAACCTCCAAAAAATTAACCCAATCATTATATATAGTTAAAATAAATAAATAGAGGGTAAAGTACTTGAAACTGGGGTTTCTAAATTCTCCCCACCATTGGAATTTCCATCCTTAGAAATTATAAAACCATAGTTTTTTGGAAAGAGTTAACACCACTATTCCAACATTCCTTTTTTCACACTCCCATGTTTCCTTCTGAATCTGACCATGTTTCCATAAAACCTTCAATAGAATGATGATTTTCACACACAAGATTTTCTCTTGGCTATCCACAACCCATACAAGCAGATGAATCAACATAGAATCTAGCTCTAGGTAAACTTGATCCCATCAAATCACATGGTTAGGATCTGGTTGGTACTTCTTCAACTGAGATACATGGATCACATTATGCATTGAACTAAAACTTGGTGGTAAATCCAATAAATATTCTACCTCACCAATTCATTCAAGTGACTCAAAAGGGATGATATAACAAGGAGAAAACTTTCTCTTATTATAAAAACGATGATTCCCAATACTTGGAGAGATTCTAAATAACATGATCACTCACCTCAAATGACAACAGTTGTTGAAAATGATCCACATACAATTTCTGAATACTTTGATCCCTCTTCTTCCTATTTCTGATCAACTAAATATTCTCTATTGTCTCTTACATCAGGCTTGGTATAACCAGTGAAGTCTCACCTATTTCCACTCAAAAAAGTGGATAACAAAAAGGATGATCATACAATACTTCAAAATTATCCACATGTATCCAAGTCTCATAACTGTTGTTGTATGAGAACTCCACTAATGGTAAATGCTCTTCCCATGAGCCACTATAATCCATTTCACAAGCCCTAAGCATGCACTACAATGTTTGGATAATCCTTTCATATTATCCATACATTTAAGGATGATATTCCATGCCCATAGTCAACTGAGTCCCAAGGGATTAATATAAGTATTTAAAAAAATGAGACATAAACCTAGGGTATTTGTTAGATACAATCAATAATGGAACTGAATATTCCTTTACAACTTCTTGAATATAGATTTTGGAAAAATCCTCCACCATATGGGATTCATGAATTAGGATAAAATGGTCTGACTTTATGAGCCAATCCATAATTACCCATATGGTATCGTGTTTCCTATCCATATTAGGTAAACTTTTCATGAAATATATCATTATCTAATCCCATTCTCACATGGGAATTAGTAAATATTGCAACATGACTTCTAGTCATTGGTCTTCTACCTTTACCTGCTAATAGGTGTGGCGTCTCTAAAAAACCTTTTCCGATTACCTTTTCATTCCAACCCAGGAAAACTATGATTTCATCACCCTATAAATCTTTTTAATTATTGTATGAACAACCCATTTCAAATGGTGGTAATAATTATATTCTTGAAAAACCAGAGGTACCATGATCCGATCTATAAACTGAAAGAATGAACTCCCATCCAGCTTCCATCCCTCAATGAAATCCCCATCATTGAGTTTTTATCTCAAAGAAACACATTTAAAATTGGAGATATGATCCTCTTTTATATGTTGAACCAAGTTTGGAACAAAAAAAACTAAGAAGAAAAATACAACATCACCTTGGTCAGTACAATCTAGGTGCATGTCAGGTATAACCACCATTAGCTACCACCAATTACATGATTCTTTATCAAACTAATTATATAAAATCCTAATTAATTAATCCTCCACCAAATTACCTTTACCAAGTTTATACATCAAGTTTAATTCAAACATTTTCATGTATTCCATCTATATTTTCAAACTTTGGTTCAAATTGTTTTGTGATAAAATGTGTTTTAAACTCTTATGACCCATAAACACTGTGAATTTCTCACTAAAATGATAATGATTAAAATTATTCAAAGCATGTAATACCACATACAATTCCAAATCATGTGTTGGTTAGTTCTTCTCATGAAACCACAATTGTCATGATCTATAAGAAACAACATGATCTCTCTACATGATAACACATACCATCCCATATCTCGATGCATCACAGTAAACTATAAATACTTATCTAGACTCTAGAAATGTAAGTATAGGTGATGATGTAAGTATAAACCTAATATCTTGAAAGGATTTATGAAATTCATCATTAAATTTTAAATGAACACATATCCTCATCAAATTTTTCATCAATGATGCCAAATGTGAAAAATAACATACAAAACATCTGTAATATCTCTCTAAGCCAAGAAACTACGTATCTAAAAGTCATTATACGGTGGTTAACAAGAGGTAATTTTTTTTATATTTTCAGGATCTATAGAAACTCTTTTTTTAGAAATAACATGTCTAAGGAAACGTACCTCTTATATCTAGAAATCACAATTTGATAACTTGGCATATATATGATGATTCCAATAGATACCCAAAACTATAGCCAAGTGTTTCTCATGATCCTCCTTTGTCCTTGAATACACTAGTATATCATCTAAAAACACCACTATAAAGGAATCCAGATACCTTTTTAATATACAATTCACCCATCCAATAAATATGGCCAGTGCATTTATAATACCAAAAGGAGTAACAACAAACTCATAATGTCCATATCTACTTTTAAAATCTATTTTCATAATATCCTCATTCTGAACCTACAGTTGGTGATATCCCTTACATAAGTTAATTTTAAATAACCACTGGGATCCCCTAAATTATTCAAATTTTCATTAATGTGTGGAAGATAATATTAATTCTTTATCATAACTTGGTTAAGCTTATGATAATCTACACACATCCTAATAGCTACATATTTTTTCTTCACAAGAAGAAACGATGCTTCCCATAGATACATGATCGGTCAAATGAACCCTTTAATTTTTTAAATCTTCCAATTGATCCTTAAAACCCATTAATTCTATTGGTTCCATTTGATAAGATGGAATGGAAATAGGACTGGTCCCCAGTAAAAGATCAATCATAAACTCCACTTCTTTTTTGGTTGGAAACCCAGAGAAATTTTTAGGAAAAACATCAAGGAACTGGTCCACTATAGTTGAAAAAATATATATTCCCAATCTCATATACCACTGCCAAAGTTACAGATGTTAATTTGTAAGATATATTCCCATCCACCCATACCAAGGGTCCTACTCTTCTTGCATTCACTACCCAGTATCCTTTAAAGAGATATCTAACATCATCAAAATATTTTGAGAATCAGCATGCATTTATAATAATCGTCATGGGCCTCAAAATTTGTCATCCAATCCATTTCATGAATCAAGTCATAAAAATATATCTCTATTATAGAGAAATCCCATAACAACTTAGTATTATCTGTTGTTATTGAACACACTACACATATGAAAGATTGAAAATCTCATTTTTCTAAAGGTGTTTGGAGTTTCAAAACATAATCAATCATCTCAATGTGTAAGCCCATAAAATCAATGACATAAGAAGCAATAAATAAATTGGTTTCACCCATATCAAATAATGATTTCATAAGGGTATAATTCAAAATAATCATACCTCTCACCATCTAAGGTCATTATTGATCATCCATGATCATTTTCTCATCTCTATACAATTGCATACTCAGTGCATTTTTCTCTTTGTTACTTTGTTGAGATTGTATAGGTTAAGGATTCATGGTGTTCCTAGAATCACTATGGATTTCTCATTTATTCTGATCTGATCTATTTTTATGAGATCATCCCATAAAATTATATGACGTTTGAGAAACATGAGACGTGTCTCTAATAACCAACCTTAGAGCACTACAACAATAGCGCTGAAGATGTCCCATCTTGTTTCAATTTTGACATAATGTAGGTGGTGTCGTACAATATTTCTCCATATGCTCAGAATAACTACATTAAAAACATCTATGTAGTTGGGGTTTGGCTTAGTGGTAAGAACCCCGTAATACTACATGAAAAAATGGGGGTTCAAAACTCATTGGGCTCAGGTACTATAGAAGTACTGTAGTGGTACTGTAGCAGCGGCGGTACTATGATGGTACTGTAGCAGCCGAGTTACTATTCACAAAATGGGAATTGGGCCAAGAACTTGGGCCTACGGGCTATGTAATGGGCTAAAAGCCCACTGGGCCTTCGGGCTATGTAATGGGTCTCCCTCTACCTAGTTAAAAGAGGTATTTGTTTTGCTTTATTAATAAAAATGAGGCTTTGGCCCCAACCTTTATCAGTGCTAAACAAGAGCTAATAAAGACACCTTTAAAAAAACATTAAAAACATCTAATATTACTCTTTAGTTGAGGAGGTAATTTGACTGATCCCATGGTTTGATTATGAGATATACCACCCCATTAGAATATGTGTCCCTCCTCCATTTGTTTTCAACATTGGAGTTCCTACCCATTCCCATAGGAATAAACATTCTTCCTCCTAATGTGTTTCACAATATGTATCTTTATGACACTGTATCTCTATTGAACACTTCTGTATAATCCATAATATATATGAGAAAAATATTTGAATGAATTTATGGTTTTAATTTAGACTCAAAAATATGTTCCTTCAAGGATTCACTTGCAATAAATTATGATGCAAAGTGGGCTAAATTCATAAATTTATCTGCATTCTATGTTATTAATATATTCTCATGATTCAAATTGAATAAATCTATTTTTCTAGAAATCCTGAATGTGTGAGGATAGAATTATTTGTTGAGCAATTCTTCAAAATCCTCTCATGACATGACTTGGTCCAATTTAGCCTAAACTTCTAAATCTCACCACTGGCATGATATATCCTCCAGTATATATGTTTCCAACTTCACTTTTATCTCAAATAGTGTTCCAAGGAAATCAAATATTTGATTCATCCAATTTATCTAGACTTCTAGTTTATTTGTTCAAAATAACTTCAAAAGATGGGTGATTTCTGCTTCTGGAAATGTACCAACTGATCCATCCATCTTGGTTCATACTTTCTGTTCACTCTATCCATGAATTTAAAATCTTGTATATTACTTTGGACCAACTGTTGGTTCACCTATGGCTTAGGTGAAACAATATTCTCAAAAACCTCTTCCAATTTGTTCCTATGGTTCCTACCCGATGCCATTCATTATAACAAAAAATCCATTTAGTCTCACTCTCTAGAAACTGAAGCCATAACTATTTCAAATTACAATTTCAATAAGTTTCATAATCCTCTTTATCCACAATAAATTTTTTAACCATTTTCAAAATACAACCATAATTCCCTTTTAAAATCACACCATTTGATAACATTTTTAAATATTTTAAAAAAACACTAATTCTTACCTTTTCCATAAATCAATATCTTAATAATAAATAATGTATTCATAGTGGTAATTCATAGTACTAATTCATTTCAAAAAAAATATCATCATCTAAACCCATGATGATGAGGTGACAAATCACCTAGAAGTGTCTACAAACACTCATATAATTGAACACCCTGGTAACTTGAAGTTCAACATCAAAAGGTTAGCTGCAACTTTTTAAACTCTACATTTTATGTTCTGACAATATTAATCCTTGACACTATTCCAATAAATAGAATAACATATCAAATCTGATACCATTTCCAACTCTAAAACCCAGCACAACAGATACCCAAGGATCAAAAAAATGATACCATTTGTAACATCCCACATATCACCCATTGGATTTGGAAAAGGTGGCGGGTTGTTACTAGGCCTTAGGTGACATCCCAAAGACACAAAAGTCTGACAATAAATTCCAATGGAATCAAGAAATATAGGGGAAGATTATACCTTTAAATATAAAACATCCAAACTAAACAACAAGAATAACCAAACCTTGATATGATGCATGAGTACAAAAATACAACCCAAAACATAACCAATACAACAACCATATCAAAGTACAAGAAAAAACCTAGTTATATAACCAAAGAAAAACCAAAGAATTCAAACTAGAAACTCCTAACATGATCTGAGGTCCAACTCGACAATCAATTCCCATAGTAACAAAAAGCATCACTAAAGAACTGAGATACATTTCCTTTATCTATGTCTTGATAGATGACATATGTAAATGCACAAAAGTTTCCAAGTATGGGGTGAGTCTAAACTCAGCAAGATTTCCCAAATGAATTTTCAACTCATTCCACTATGACAAAACTTATTAGCACATTTATATATAAATATTTTTAAATAAATTAAAAAAATTTATATAAAATCCAAAACTGTCACATAAATGACTTATTTTAAAGTTAAATTCCATTTAATTTCTATTCATGCTTTGTTTTGAGGGTTTTCCAATATTTTATAGATGAATGGGTGAGTTTTCATGAATTGGGCCAAACCGTGAGCCCACTTCCATATTTAAAATTAAATTTTTATTCCTTTATAAATCCTTCATTTTTCAACATTTTTAATCCATTACAATTCCTAATTGTCATCCCCTGACATATTAACACCACCATATTAATTTGGACCTTTTAGTAATCCATAATCATGGTGGATATGAGTTTTTATTTAAGGGATTGGGCCTGCCCGAAAGTCCATTTTCTACATTAAAAATAAATTTTAAATATTTAATATCTCCTTCAATATTTGCGTTTGTTCGGTGATTCCAACTCTCACCCGAGCCCACTTACCTAAGGCGTGCCCCCATTCCCTCCTCCCACAATTTGGAGTTCAATAGTGTCACGGAAATAATCGAAACTTCTCTGGATTTCAGAAATCTTCCAGATTTGGAGAGGTAAATTAATACTTTCATAAATCCTTTTATTTTTACTATTTTCTCCCATTATAGTTCCTACATGATCTATTATTCCTTGTAAGAACCTCCCATGAATGGTTGGATGTTTTAAAATTCAGATATTGGTGGATTTTGGGTCGTTTACTTCAAGATTGTTTTAGGTAAGTGTTTCTCTCTTCAATTCCTCCCTTCTCCTTAGGATTTCCTCCCTATTTCATGAATTTATAGAATGTACAGAAGTTAGGGTTCGAACCTAGGGTTTTTTGGGGTATTTTTGTCCAAATGTTATGTTCTAGGGATGGATTTATCTTCCTTGTGGTGCGGCGGTGGTGCGGTTGATGTTTCGCACCAAGTTTTGAGGGATTCGACACTTTCAGTAGGTGATTCCATGTGTAAATAATTATCGATGAGTTAGCTTGATATATTTATTCATTTTTCATATTCCTCATATGTTATGTGTGGTGAAAAAATTGTTTATGATTAATTTGGATAAGTGTTTAATTTTACAGTTTCATTTTAACTTGAAATTGGGTGTTTTCGTGTGTAACTCATGGGGTATTATTTGGGTTTATTTTATAACATATTAAATTGGTTTACTAAATATTGTTTGGCCTTAAAATTATGTTTTGTTAATGTATTAGTGTCATGTGGTCCTAAAAATAGGGTTTTTGAATAGGTTTTATGTGTAAAACATTATTACACTTCTTGAGAGTATTTTATGAAAATGTGTGTTTTCATTTGGATCATTTGTAGTATTATTCAAGGTGATTTTATAAAACTTGAAAGTGGTTTTATAAATATCTCTAGGGATTCCAATTATGTTTTGGATAGTAATTGTTATGGTTTTTGGTCTCAAATTGGGGTTTTGAAATAAGTTTTGTGTGAAAGACATATTTACAACACTTGGGTTCTTTTTATGAAAATTGTAAATGTTTTAGTTGGTTAAAAAAAGTGGGAAAAGGGTGCATATGTACTGTTTGGTATATGTTTTTACCTATTATGGGGTTTTTAAAGGTGAAGTGATGTTTTAATATGTAAAAAAAATTTATAATTTTTTGTAAATTTCTGAAATGTTTTATTAAATTGTGATGTTGGAGAGAAACTTTTTTGTGGGCTGTTTCATGTAGGTTTGATGATAAAATGATTTTGAAGGTAAAAAGGGTATTATTTAACAAGTGAGTGAGCTATTATTATAGTTTTAATATATTGTAATGGTTTTATAAAATTGTTTTATGGATTTGTGGAAGTGTTAAAGAAATGTGAAAAGTGTTGTGGGCTATTTTGGTGTGAGTCAGATTTCAAAATCAATTTGAATGAAAAGTGGACTTTTGTGACTCGTGTTGTATACATGTGTGCTGTTTGGTGAATTTATGATATGGAAATGATATTTTCATGTGAAAATTATATTCATTGACTTTTTGAACTTGTTTGGGAAAAAAGGAAAAACCTGAGTATCTTGGTGGGTGGACGTGTAATAGTATACTAGTGAATCCATGAGGTTTGGCCTCAGTTTCACTTAGCAAGATTGACGCTTACAACTCTAACTAAAGTATGATGATGATGATGATTGGAGACCACTAGGTTATGGGTATGTTCCCTACTAGTGGCTCATGCATGAGAACAGATATTTGTGATGGTTACTCTCATCGAGATACGAAGTACCTGGGACCCACAACTAGCTAGTGCCTAGGGGTTATTTCCCATTCCTTGTGCTCACTAGATATTTTGTGCTTAACATCGGCATAGGGTATGATTGGAAGGAAAATTTAGTAGCTTTGGTATTTATTTTAAAAGTGTTTATTCTTTAAATTAGCTCACATGAAAACTGTTTTTATTTAATGTTGCATCTTTTAGAAATTGTAACTAGCATTTCATGTTTTTGAAAACTTGCATGCTTTTCGTATTTAAATGTTTATCACATGGAATCTTTTAGTGGTGGTATCCTACTGGGAATTGGATCACACCCTACTTACACCCATGGGTGTAAGTTGACTTGGTTATTTTTGTTGTCGCAGGTTGGGTACCGTTTTTAGTGCCAGTGGTTCGGGTTTCTAGCAGGTCCTTGGTGGTGAAGTCTTGTGGGGATGGCTTGAGGGAGGTGCCTCTTTCCATGTAGAGGTTCTTGGGCTGTCCTTATTTGGTTTTGTAACTTTTTAGTGGTCTTTAAACATAGTTTTAACTTATGTATTTCAGTTCTGAATTTTTTGTAAAAGACAGTTTTAGTTGAAAAATCCAGATTTGTTTTATTGAGTTTGTTTGTTATTTAATGTTTATAAAATCGGGTAAATCGTTCCCAATTCTCATTATATGATACCCGAGCACTTGTACCAGCCCGTGGGGATCGGTAATGCCCTTGGGACTTATCATAGGCTGGGTTTGGGGCCGGGTTTGGTAGCGACCAAATTCGGTTCAGGACAAAATGGTATCAGAGGAGGTTTAGGTTAACTCTTTGGGTCATGTTATTTGGGTAAGAGTCAGGATAATATGGAGTTAGGGTTTTAGGGACTAGGTATTCTAGTTATGGGTAGTGTGCCTGATCACCACACCTCATGATAGGATTCAAGTTTCCAGGGGAAGTCAGGATTTATCTAAGTCCTTTGGTTTTCTTGGTTTGATGATGGTTAGGGGAAATGAAAAGAAAGTTGGGTTAATGGTCTTAGCAAGCACGCAGGGCCTGGAAAGCCATGTGGAACTGGGGATCTTCCCTAGAACACTCTTTGTGATAGTAAAGTTATTGGAATATGGTCACCAACCATATGTCCAAGTCACCCACTGAAACTAGTTTCCTCTCGCATTGTCTTGTGTTCTTTATTTTTGAAATCCTCGAACTTTGGTTTTAAAGTGACTTGGTTTTAAGAAGCGTAAAGTTTTTTTTGAAATGATTTTCAAATAATTAGGGAATGGTTTGGTTAATGAAATGGTGGAACTAAATTTTCAGATTTTTTTTTGAAATGGAAAATAGTGTGCTTGCACCTCTTTTGAAAGCAGGAACTATATTGATGTTGGTTTTGGAAAGTTTTTCCAATAGAGTTTTCTAAAAAATAAAAGGGTGTTTTAATGGGATGAGATGTTTTTAAATTGATGTGAATATCTTGAAAGTGAGTTCTTTTAAAAATGGTTATGTCTTTCTGAAATGTTTATTAAGATGTGAGTTGGTATTTTTGTCATGAACCAGGTCGGGTCACCATCTGACCCAGCGCCAACCCGGTCCGCGACATGGACCGAAGGGCGTTCCCGATCCCCATAGGCTGGCACAAGTGCCCGGGTATCAAACATTACATGGGAACAATTTACCCAAAATAAAATATAGAAAAAAACTAACCAGATAAATAAACTGAAACTATAAATAGACAGCCAGACACGCCTTTAAACTATGAACAGGTTTAAAGTCTACAACTCGAACCAATAACTAAAAAGAAAAGACGACAGTGGAAACAAAAACTCTTACTCAAACCTCCCGGCAAAAGAGATGCCACATCAACACCACTCTGCATGAAAAGACCAACTGCAACCTAAACCACCATCACTGAGCTCAACGCTTCGACCTGAAATACAAAATAAATAGAATCTACATACACCCAAAGGTGTATGTAGGGTGTGAGCCAAAAGGCCTAGTAGGACGTCACCCAATAAAAAGGTTCCACGCAAAAATTATTAAAAGACAAATACATTTGGAATTTTAAATCAAAGCAAAGAAGTAAATGCTGGAACAGTTTTAAAGAAAATGGGATTAAGGGAAATAGTTTCAAATGGAACAACTTAAATTAAAATTCACACACCCTTAATTTTAAAAATAACCGAAGTGTCACACCGACGAGCGTAAAGTAACCAGTGAGCACTAACATGGGAGAGGCTGCATGGGCGTTAGCTATCTTGGGTCCCTAGATCTTCGTGTCTTGGTGAAATGTGGCTTAGAAGGCCACGACCCTCAGAAAACGTGGCTTAGAAGGCCACAACCCTCAGAAAACGTGGCTTAGAAGGCCACGAACCTCAGAAAAGCATATGTTTAATTAGTGTTGCAATCGTCAGTCCTGCTAGTGAAACCGGGTCGAATCACCTCCGGAACACTAGCTCACTAGTCTAGTCTACCCTCCTAGCTACCTGGGCATCCCGGTTTGTGCTCAAACAAGTTTCAAGTTAATGTCACATGTCACAATAATACATAAAATCCAAACAGGGTACTCACACATGAGAAATCACAGTTTGAACACCCAAAACCTCTTTTTTAAAACCATACGCACATCAAAATCTTTTCAAAACATAATCTTCATAGGTTACATACTAAATTAGACCAATTAACGCAATAAAAAAACACTTATCATTAAACAAACCACCACTTACACATATAAATACCATTTTGAAATAAGACGCACATTAAAACATTTTCTTTTTTTTTCAAAACGTTTCACACCATGGTCATGATTGAATAAACCATTTCAAAATCTCATAAAACAATAGCAACAGTGTCACATGGCTTTACACACACTAAAGTAACCATTTCCACATTCAAAACATGTTCTAACATTTCACGCACTCAAATACCATTTTAGAGTGTGACCTGCACCACACCAACAGTTTGACGGAAGACCTTACACCATATGTAAAACACCTTTTCCCAAATCACCAAATTAAATAAGCCAAAAATAAAAGTATACAAAATAGTTTAAAAGAAATCACTTGGCGTTGCCGACTAAACCCGCACCAAATTTTTTTTGTCAACCAGACACACACTACTCCATGAAAATGATATATTTCACACCACTTGAAAAGATCAATAATATAACCACACAATAAAAAAACACCAGTAACTAAATTGATATTAGTTTTTAAGAAGAAAGAACACACATAAAATAGACATTATATTAAACAGTTCAAATACATCTCAAACATCAAATAAAAACAACTTGGCAATACACAAATCAACTAAATGATATACTAAACAAACTAAACTTGCAAATTAATTTATCAAATAATAACTTAGGCATGGAACCACCTACCTCAGGAGAAGAAATTTATAAAACTTTTGTGAACCTCCCATCACACCTAATGCGCACCACCTGCAAACTGAATTGGACCCTAAAACAATAATTGGAACAAAAAAAAGATTCAACAAAGACTCCTAATGAAACTCATACGCATTGGAAGGGATACAACACAAAGGAAGAGTAAAGACTTAACTGGATAAGAGGGGGTTGCGCCCGAAGGGAGGCTGTAGATAGGGCTTCGACCACAAAGAAGTTGGTCGGGACAAGAGGGGGGGTGTTCGCCAGAGTGGAAGGCCGGCGAGGGTGGTGTCGGCTAGTAAGAAGGCCGGGGGTGGAATATCGTCAGATGAAGCAGGGGTGGTGGTTCGGCTCGCCGCCAGACAAAGCAGGAAGTGTGAGGTGGGTGGTCCGACATGGGAGGGATGCAGCGCGACATGGATAGGGGGAGAGGCGGCTGCAGATCACAAGGGGGAGAGGGATGTTCCGTGATGGGGTACCAACGGGAGGAGGCTACGACGGGCCGAGGGGGAAGCCAAGGAGGGAGAGGTGAACCAGGGGGTGTGGTTTCGATGGGAAAAAAACAACAGGGGAGGGGGTGCGGTGCAAAAGGAGAAGGGGGAGGAAAACCCTACCCAAAACAATAAAAAAAAGAAAAAAATAAACAAATAAAATAAAACTAAAACTAAAAAGGTAAAACAACCAATAATAATAAATATAATAGTTATAATAATAATAATAATTAGAATAAACTTAACATGATATGAATAAACATAATAAGCTTAACAAAATTTAATAAAAAGAAAGTCAATTAAATTAACATAATAATAATATACCTTATATTAATAAACACAGTGAACATATTAATGATAATAATAAAAATGATAATCGTAATAATAATAATAATAATTACTATTTTCATTATCATTAAAATAATTATTTAAACTTCATTTGATTATCTTTATTTTTAAAGAGTCGTACAACTACGCGGTTACTCCGCGCGGCCCATAAAATTTTTAACAGAAAGATGATGATAATAGTAATAAACATAATAAAATTATCATCTTTAACACCTTTTAATATAAATATTTTATTAACTATTTAACTTAATTAATTTGATAATTAATTAATTAATCGTGCACCGAGCAGGCAGTGCGGTTAATCGGGCGAGGTCGCACGGCGACCGGAGGGAGGTTGCACGGCTTCGACCGTGATGCACTAGATGCACTCAAGACCATTACAAGAGTTTTTAAATAAAAACCTCAAATTTTAAGTCAGGATTAACCTCGCACTACCCGACGCAGAGAAAATTAAATAAAAACTTATTTAAAGGTGATGAGTGTGACAATTTTGATCTCGTGGTTAGTGGTTTTGAGAAAAAGGATGTGTTGGTTTACCGTTTTTTTTTGAAAAGTGGAAAGATTTTTTTAACCTTTGGTATTTCTGTAAGAAACCACATGCATGGGGTTATATGGGATGATGGATGGTTGATGGAACGAATGGATGAGTGTTGGGATGGATATGAGGAGGGTGCCTAGGGTGTCATAGAAACATGCATGTGTAAGGCCCATGGGGTACCATTGGTGGATACGCTAATCGTTGAACTGTTTGTTTTCAAGAAATGTTTTTAAATAAAAACATGATGTCTTGATGAATTATTTGGGCTGGATTATATTATGTGTTTTTGGAAAATGTTGAAGTTTTGGGATGTTTTGAGTCCAAGAACCCCTCCTATTTGAACTGTGTTTTGGATTTATGTTTGGTCAGTAAGCTGGGTAGAAGGACCGGTTAGTAGTCTCCTCTGAGATATGTTTCAGGTGACCTTTATGGTGGTTCCCTTCATGTGTTTGGATCTGGTTTATGGCTTTTTTGACCAATTGACCATCTTGGTTGGGTCCTTGGGTTCTCTCATCGGATAAGGTATGCCCCCATTAAGGGTTAATGTATAAATGAAGTGAAACCTGGATTGTTTCTCCATTGGAAAATCCTCTAGTTGATCAATATAAGGAATATTTTATCAATATTTGTTGATTGAGTCTACACCCATTCCTGTCTTTGATTTTTAGACCCTTTTATAGAGAGATTGTTTTCGTGGAAGGTTGAAAGAGACCTTAGTTTCTTAAGTTTCCTAATTCGTCGAAGCTGGAAGTGGTCTAGGGTTGTTAGTGGGGATGAGTGTCTCAATGGTGTTTAAGAGGGCCTCTGGTTTCTTCACAATTTCTTTGAAGCATGAGTTCATGTTAAACCAGAAGTGTGGGAAATATGGTCACGATAGGATATTGTGGCCACTTTATAGAATTGTGTGTTGTTTGAGGATGTTGAATAAGGTCCCTCTCCATGCATTGTTTATATCAGTCGCAATGGTCATGTTCGGCGATGCCTTATGATGTCCTGTGCTCGATTGATCATAATGGTGAAAGTTGGGAAATCATCTGAGAGTATCTATTATGTTGGGAGAATGTCTCTCTTGGAAAAACATAAAAATACTCCATTTTAGAGGAAGTTGAGTATAGGTTTTCATTTACTTCAATTGTTTCTCACCCGAACAAATAATGTGTGATGTGTGTGCATCTTCTAAGCCCTTGTTTCATTGAAATATCGAGTTAGGGTAAAGTAAGTTTGGAATATGTTATGTCTTAGAAAACTTATCGGGGATTGAGTTTTAGTTTTTGGTTTCACCGAAAGTAGTATTCTTGTTCATGGGGTTTCCAAAGCCTAACTGCGAGTCCAAATATGCTTCAATTATTTGAGCTCTAGCCATAGGTCTCAGAGAGAAGCTGACTCATAGTTAGGGGAAATCATAGGGCCGTTTAAACCCTTGTACAAACTCTTATCCTCAGTATGAAATTTAGGAAGTGTTCAAACCTATGGTGTCATCATCTTTCTTCTGTTGTTCATGTTCAGTGGAAATAGGTGGAGGGCTGTGTACCCATGTCATCGACCAATGTTATTCCCTCCCCATTTGGTTTCCACTGAGTCTTTGGAGAAAGGTTTGAAGTTTGGATAGACTAGTTGAAAACACAGTTTTCACTTGGTTAAAAGTGACCATGCCCCAGAAAACCATGTGTATAGAAGGATCCACACTGTTAGTTCATGGTTTCTCAAATCATGCGGACTAACCATGTGACCTTCCCAACTCTTGAAATTTTGGGGTCTTTCTGTACTCGCCCATGCTGGTTGGTTAAGATGGTTGGTTCTTATGGTGGGGAGACCCACTATGAGTCTTATAGAAGTTCTTTCATAAAGGTCTGATGTAAGTATACCCATTGTACTGGGGAGTCTGTTCAGGCATCCCCTATTAGCGTCCTGATTCTGTGTCGGAAAAAATATAGGTTGTCTCTTATGGTGGGGAGCCTATTTTTGATCCCCCGTACCAGTAACTCATATTTATCCATGATCTTGGATTAGTGGTAGGTAGTCTCATTTAGAGACATCAAGCTACCTATATCTTCCTTGGGTAAACATTGAGATTGGAGAGTTCCCAATGGTTTAGTTATAGCAAGGTAACTGTAACCTTGTTCGATGTTGTTGTTCGTTTGGGTGAATTGCTTGAGTCTTGTTCAGATAGTGTTTACGGAGTTTTATTTTGGGATAAAGGTTGAATGTGATTGATCATTTCAGGAAAGTGGTGTAAGTTTTTTTTGTGAGATTAATCCTTCATTAATTGATAACTGGAGGTGTTTTGGCCTTTGGGGGTGAAACCTGACAAGGGTGTACCTCTTGGTTTCTCAGTTGGGTTTGGTTGTTACTTTGGTCTTGATGTGACTTTCTGGGACAGAAATTTTTCATGGTGGGGATAATTTTCTCATACATGACTTATTTTAAAGTTAAATTCCATTTAATTTCTATTCATTCTTTGTTTTGAGGGATTCCCAAGCTTTTACAGAGGAATGGGTGAGTTTTCATGAATTGGGTCAAACCGTGAGCCCAATTCTAGATTTAAAATTAAATTTTTATTCCTTTATAACTCCTTAATTTTTCAACATTTTTCATCCATTACAATTCCTAATTGTCATCCCATGAACTATTAACACCACCATACTAATTTTGTTCATTTATTAATCCATAATCATGGTGGATATGGGTTTTTATTTAAGGGATTGGGCCTGCCCGAAAGTCCATTTTATTCATTAAAAATAAATTTTAATTATTTAATATATCCTTCAATATTTTTCTTTTTTCGGTGATTCAAACTCTCATCCGAGCCCACTTACCTAAGGTGCGCCCCCATTCCCTCCTACCACAATTTGGAGCTCAATAGTGTCGCGGAAACGGTCGAAACTTCTCTTGATTTCAAAAATCTCCCAGATTTGGAGAGGTAAATTAATCCTTTCATAACTTTTTAAATTTTTACTCTTTTCCACCCATTCAAGTTCCTACATGATCTCTTATTTTTTTCTGAACCTCCCATGAATGGTTGGATGTTTTCAAATTCAGATACTGGTGGATTTTGGGTCATTTACTTCAAGATTGTTTTAGGTAAGTGTTTCTCTCTTCAATTCCTCCCTTCTCCTTAGTGTTTCCTCCCTATTTCATGAATTTATAGAATGTACCGAAGTTAGGGTTCGAACCTAGGGTTTTATTTGGTGTATTTTTGATCAAATATTATGTTCTAGGGCTGGATTTATTTTCCTTGTTGTGCGGTGGTGGTGCGGTTGATGTTTCGCACCAAGTTTTGAGGGATTCAACACTTTCGGTAGGTGGTTCCATGTGTAAAAAATTATCGATGATATAGATTTCTTTTTTTATTCATTTTTCACATTCCTCATATTTTAGGTGTGATGCGAAATTTTTTTATGATTAATTTGGATAAGTGTTTAATTTTATAGTTGCATTTTAACTTGAAATTGTGTGTTTTCGTGTGTAACTCATGGGGTATTATTTGGGTGTATTTTATAACATATGGAATTGGTTTACTAAATATTGTATGGCCTTCCAATTCTGGTTTGGTAATGTATTAGTGTCATGTGGGCCTAAAAAGAGGGTTTTTGAATAGGCTTTATGTGTAAAACATTGTTATACTTATTTAGAGTATTTTATGAAAATGTGTGTTTTCATTTGAATCATTTGTAGTATTATTCAAGGTGATTTTATAAAACTTGAAAGTGATTTTATTAATATTTCTAGGGATTCAAATTCTGTTTTGGATAGGAATTGGTATGGTTTTTGGTCTTAAATTGGGGTTTTGAAATCAGTTTTGTGTGAAAGACATATTTACAACACTTGGGTTCTTTTTATGAAAATTATAAATGTTTTAGTTGGTTAAACAAAGTGGGAAAATGGTGCATATGTAATGTTTGGTATGTTTTTTCACCTATTATGGGGTTTTTAAAGGTGAAGTTATGTTTTAAGATGTCAAACATTTTTAGAATGTTTTGTAAATTTCTGAAATGTTTTGTTAAATTGTGATGTTGGAGCGAAACTTGTTTGTGGGCTGTTTCGTGTAGGTTTGATGATAAAATTATTTTGAAGGTAAAAAGGGTATTATGTAACAAGTGAGTGGGATGTTATGCAAGTTTTAATATATTGTAATGGTTTTATAAAATTGTTTTATGGATTTTTGGAAGTGTTAAATAAATGTGAAAAGTGTTGTGGGCTATTTTGGTGTGAGTCGGATTTCAAAATCAATTTGAATGAAAAGTGGACTTTTGTGACTTTTGTTATATACATGTGGGATGTTTGGTGAATTTATGATATAGAAATTATATTTTCATGTGAAAAGTATATTCAGTTACTTGTTTAACTTGTTTGAGCACAAAGGGAAAACCTGGGTATCTAGGTGGGTGGACGTGTACTAGTATGCTAGTGAATCCGTGGGGTTTGGCCTCAGTTTCACTTAGCAAGATTGACACTTAAAACTCTAACTAAACTATGATGATGATGATGATGATTGGGGACCAATAGGTTATGGGTATGTTCCCTACTAGTGGATCGTGCACGAGAACAGATATTTGTGATGGTTACTCTCACCGAGATACGAGGTACCTGGGACCTACAACTAGCTAGTGCCTAGAGGTTATTTCCCATTGCTTGTGCTCACTAGATATTTTGTGCTTACCATCAGCATACGGTATGAGTGGCTGGGAAATTCATTAGCTTTGTTATTTATTTGAAAAGTGTTTATTCTTTAAATTAGCCCACATGAAAACTGTTTTTATTTAATGTTGCATCTTTTAGAAATTGTAACTATCATTTCATGTGTTTTGGAAACTTTCATGCTTTTAGTCTTTAAATGTTTATCACATGGAATCTTTTAGTGGTGGTATACTATTGGGAATTGGATCACACCCTACTTAAACCCTTGGGTGTAAGTAGACTTGGTTATTTTTGTTGTCACAGGTTGGGTACAGTTTTTAGTGCCAGTGGTTCGGGTTTCTAGCAGGTCCTTGGTGGTGGAGTCTTGTGGGGATGGTTTGAGGGAGGTGAATCTTGCCATGTGGAGGTTCTTGGGATGTCATTATTTGGTTTTGTAACTTTTTAATGGTATTTAAACATAGTTTTAACTTATGTAATTAATTTCTGAAATTTTTGTAAAAGACGGTTTTAGTTGAAAAATCCAGATTTATTTTATTGAGTTTGTTTGTTGTTTAATGTTTATAAAATCGGGAAAATCATTCCCAATTCTAATTATATGATACCTGGGAACTTGTTCCAGCCCATGGGGATCGGGAATTCCCTTCGGGCCTTGTCACAGGCTAGTTTTGGGGCTGGGTTTGGTGGCGACCAGATTTGGTTCGTGAAAAAATGGTATTAGAGGAGGTTCAGGTTAACTCTTTGGGTCATGTTATTTGGGTAAGAGTCAGGATATTATGGAGTTAGGATTTTATGGACTTGGTATTCTCGTTATGGGTAGTGTGAATGATCACCACACCTTAGGATAGGATTCATGTTTCAAGGGGAAGTGAGTATTTATCTAAGTCCTTTGTTTTTCCTGGTTTGATGATGGTTAGGGTAAATGGAAAGAGAGTTGGGTTAATGGTCTCAGTGAGCTCGCAGGGCCTGGAAATCCATGTGGAGCTGGGGATCTTCCCTAGAACACTCTTTATGACTGTGAAGTGATTGGAATATGGTCACAAACCATATTTCCAAGTCACCCACTAAAACTAGTTTCCTCTCGCATTGTCTTGTGTTCTTTAGTTTTGAAATCTTTGAACTTTAGTTTTAAAGTGAATTGGTTTTAAGAAGCATAAAGATTTTTTTGAAATGATTTTCAAATAATGAGGAAATGGTTTGGTTAACGAAATGGTGGAACTGAATTTTTATATTTTTTTTGAAATGGAAAATAGTGTGCTTACCCCTCTTTTGAAAGCAGGAACTATATTGATGTTGGTTTTGGAAAGTGTTTCCAATAGAGTTTTCTAAACAATCAAAGGGTGTTTTAATGGGATGAGATGTTTTAAAATTTATGTGATTATCTTGAAAGTGAGTTATTTTCAAAATGTTTGTGTCTTTCTGAAATGTTTATTAATATGTGAGTTGGTATTTTGATCTTGTGGTTAGTGGTTTTGAGAAAAAGTATGTGTTGGTTTACCGTTTTGGTTTTGAAAAGTGGAAAGATTTTTTTTTAAGATTTGGTATTTTTGTAAGCAACCAAATGCATGGGGTTATATGGGATGGTGGATGGTTGATGGCACGAATGGATGAGTGTTGGGATGGATATGAGGAGGGTGCCCGATGTGGCACAAAAACATGCATGTGTAAGGCCCATGGGGTACCATTGGTGGATACGCTAACTGATGAACCGTTTGTTTTCAAGAAATGTTTTTAAATAAAAACATGATGTCTTGATGAATTATTTGGGATGGCTTATATTATGTGTTTTTGGAAAATTTCGATGTTATGGGATGTTTTGAGTCCAAGAACCCCTCCTATTTGAACAGTGTTTTGGGTTTTTGTTTGGTTGGTAAGTTGGGTAGAAGGACCGGTTAGTAGTATCCTCTGAGATATGTTTTAGGAGACCTTTATGGTGGTTCCCTCCATGTGTTTGGATCTGGTTAATGTATTTTTTGACCAATGTACCAGCTTGGTTGGGTCCTTGGGTTCTCTCATTGGATAATGTATGCCCCCATTAAGGGTTAATGCATAACTGAAGTGAAACCCGGATTGTTTCTCCATTGGAAAATCCTCAAGTTGATCAATATAAGGAATCTTTTATCAATATTTGTTGATTGAGTCTACACCCATTCCTGTATTTTATTTTTAGATCCTCTTTTAGCGAGAAATTTCTCATGGAAGGTTGAAAGAGACCTTAGTTTCTTAAGCTTCCTAATTCGTCGAAGCTGGAAGTGGTCTAGGGTTGTTAGTGGGGATGAGTGTCTCAATGGTGTCTAAGAGGGCATCTTGTTTCTTCATAGTTTCTTTGAAGTATGAGTTCATGTTAAACCAAAAGTGTGGGAAATATGGTCACGATAGGATATTGTGTCCACTTTCTAGAATTGTGTGTTGTTTGGGGATATTGTATAAGGTCTCTCTCCATGCATTGTTTATATCAGTCACAATGGTCTTGTTCAGTGATTCCTTATGATGTCCTGTGCTCGATTGACCGTAATGGTGAAAGTTGGGCAATCATCTGAGAGTCTCTATTATGTTTGGAGAATGTCTCCCTTGGAAAAACATAAAAATATTCCATTTTAGAGGAAGGTGAGTATAGGTTTTCTTTACTTCAATTGTTTCTCACCCGAACAAGCAAGGTGTGATGTGTGTGCATCTTCTAAGCCCTTGTTTCATTGAAATATCAAGTTAGGGTAAAGTGAGTTTGGAATGTGTTATGTCTTGGAAAACTTATCGGGGATTGTGTTGCAGTTGTTGGTTTCACTGAAAGAAGTATTCTCGTTAATGGGGTTTCCAAAGCCTAACTGCATGGCCGATGATGCACGACTACAAACACGGCCTTTATCAGCGCTAAAAATGGCCTTTATCAGCACTAGAAAAGCGCTGATAAAGCCAGCGTAGATAAAGGGGGGGGGGGGGGGGGTCCCCTTTATCAGCGCTCCGAAAAGCGCTGATATAGGACCCCTTTATCAGCGCTAAAAAAAAGCGCTGATTAAAGGGGTCTTTTATCAGCGCTCAAAAAAGCGCTGATAAAAGTACCCCTTTATCAGCGCTTTTTTTAGCGCTGATAAAGGGGTCCTATATCAATGCTTCCTTTATCAGCGCTCTCGTTTTAGCGCTGATAAAAGTTAAAAAAAATTAAAAAAAATTTAAAAAATTTTAAAAAATTTAAAAAATACTGCCAATCGGGGGAGGGGCTTTTATAGCGCTTGAACCCCCCCTTTTACAGCGCTTTTCGGCCCTTATACAACACCCCACGCACCCCACGCACCCCCCTCCACCCTTTAACAGCGCTTGCTCCAATATTCCCCATGCGCGCGCACCCCTGCCTCCACCAGGATTTGAACTCGAGACCTCCCCCCTGCGCGCCTAAGCCCTTACCACTACTCTATTTTGATTTGCTTTCCAATTCATGATATCTCTATATATTTATATTTATTTATATATTTAGTTATATTTATTCGTATAGTAATATATATTTATATTAATATATATATATAGTTATATTATAATATATATAGTAATATTAATATATATATATATAGTGGTATTAATATATATATATATATAGTTATATTTATTTGTATAGTAATATATATTTATATTAATATATAGTTATATTAACATATATATAGTTATATTAACATATATATAGTTATATTAACATATATATAGTTATATTAACATATATATAGTTATATTAACATATATATAGTTATATGAATATATATTTATATAGTTATATTAATATATATATAGTGATATTAATATATATATTTATGGTGATATTAATATATATATTTATAGTAATACTAATATATATATATGTAGTTATATTAATATATATATAGTTATTAGATTAATATATATATAGTTAGATTAATATATATATATATAGTTAGATTAATATATAGGTATATAAATATTCATATATTGGTATTTTAAATAAAATGGATATTAGTTATTATTTAGATAAAGCTAATATATTTTATATGTAAATATGTTTAATTATTTATTTAAAAATTTTAATTTTTAGGTGCGAATATATAAAAAATATGTACATATAGTTATATATTTGATTATAAATAGCAGTTCATTATAAAAAAGGATGAAATTTCAAAGACATAATATCAATATGAATGTAATACCTTGGAATAAATTTAGTCCCCACCAAGAAAATCCAACAATACCCCCTTAAACGAGTTTGAAAATCCACAAAATGTTAAAAAATCTGGGTACCCCGACAAAAAACTCAGTTTTGGAGGACTTCTGGGCCTCTTTTGGCCTCTAAAAATTCTTGACTGGGGCTCCCCTTTGTCACAGCGACGTAGAGCTCGTCACAGGCTTCGATTTGATATGTGGTAGAGCTCAAACGGACACCCGGATCAAAAGTTATGACCATTTGAAGTTTGAGTTGCGTTTTCAACATATTTTGGATCTTTTTTTAATTTTTTTAATTTTTTTAGTCCTCAAATTGTTATTAAATGACTATTACTCCATAATTATTATCAAAATATTAATTAAAAATATTTTTTTTAATTTTTTAAGAAGTCATTTTCACTAAATATCTTAAATATTAAGTATAATAAGTGTAAATGTACATTTATACTTATCTAAAATATATTTAAAAATTATATATTATATTTATATAAAAATATAACTATATTTATATATTAATATATTTTTAAATTTTTTTTTGAAGTCGACCCTTTATCAGCGCTAAAAAATCGCTGATAAAGGCCCCCCTTTATCAGCGCTACTAACCAAGCGCTGATAAAGGGGGGCGCTGCGAAAAACTGTTTTTGTGGTAGTGATGATTCAATCATTTGAGCTCCAGCCATAGGTCTCGAAGAGAAGCTGGCTCGTAGTCAGGGGAAATCACAGGGTCGTTTAAACCCTTGTACAAATTCCTATCCTCAGTATGAAATTTAGGAAGTGTTTAAACCTATGGTGTCATCATCTTTCTTCTGTTGTTCATGTTCAGTGGAAATAGGTGGAGGGCCGTGTACCCATGTCATCTTCCAATGTTATTCCATCCCCCTTTGGTTTCCACTGAGTCTTTGGAGAAAGGTTTGAAGTTTGGATAGACTGGTTAAAAACACGGTTTTCACCTGGTTAATAGTGACCATGCCTCAGAAAACCATGTGTATAGAAAGATCCACACTGTTAGTGCATGGTTTCCAAAATCATGCAGACTAACCATGTGACCTTCCCAAATCTTCAAATTTGGGGGTCTTTCTATACTGGCCCATGCTGGTTGGTTAAGATGGTTGGTTCTTATGGTAGGGAGACCCACTATGAGGCTTATATAAGTTCTTTCATAAAGGTCCGATGGAAGTATACCCATTGTACTGGGGAGTCCATTCAGGCCTCCCCTATTAGCATCCTGATTCTGTCTCGAGAAAAATATAGGTTGTATCTTATGGTGGGGAGTATATTTTTGTTCCCCCGTACCAGTAACTCAGATTTATCCATGATCTTGGCTTGGCGGTAGGTATTCTCGTTTGGAGATATCAAGCTACCTATATCTTCCTTGGGTAAACGTTGGTATTGGAGAGTGCCCAATGGTTTAGTTATAGCAAGGTAAGTGTAACCTTGTTCGATGTTGTTGTTCTTTTGGGTGAATTGCTTGAGTCTTGTTCGGATAGTGTTTAAGGGGTTTTATTTTGGGATAAAGGTTGAATGTGATTGATCATTTCAGGAAAGTGGTGTAATTTTTTTTGTGTGAGTAATCCTTCATTAATTGATCACTGGAGGTGTTTTGGCCTTTGGGGGTGAAACCTGATAAGGGTGTACCTCTTGGTTTCTCAGTTGGGTTTGGTTGTTACTTTGGCCTTGATGTGACTTTCCGGGGTGGAAAGTTTTCATGGTGGAGAGAATTGTCACATACATGACTTATTTTAAAGTTAAATTCCATTTAATTTCCATTCATGCTTTGTTTTGAGGGTTTCCCAAGATTTTATAGAGGAATGGGTGAGTTTTCATGAATTGGGCCAAACCGTGAGCCCAATTCCAAATTTAAAATTAAATTTTTATTCCTTTATAACTCCTTCATTTTCAACATTTTTCATCCATTACAATTCCTAATTGTCATCCCCTGACCTATTAACACCACCATATTAATTTGGACCATTTAGTAATCCATAATCACGGTGGATATGAATTTTTATTTAAGGGATTGGACCTGCCCAAAAATCCATTTTCTGCATTAAAAATAAATTTTAATTCTTTAATATCTTCTTCAATATTTGTGTTTTTTGGTGATTCCAATTCTCACTCGATCCCACTTACCTAAGGCGCGCCCCCATTCCCTCCTACCACAATTTGGAGCTCAATAGTGTCGCAGAAATGGTCGAAACTTCTCTGGATTTTAGAAATCTCCCAGATTTGGAGAGGTAAATTAATCCTTTCATAACTACTTATATTTTTACTCTTTTCCCCCCATTCTAGTTCCTACATGATCTATTATTCCTTGTACGAACATCCCATGAATGGTTGGATGTTTTCAAATTCAGATACTGGTAGATTTTGGGTCGTTTACTTCAAGATTGTTTTTGGTAAGTGTTTCTCTCTTCAATTCCTCCCTATTTCATGAATTTATAGAATGTCCATAACTTAGGGTTAGAACCTAGGGTTTGATTTGGTTTATTTTTGGTCAAATATTAAGTTCTAGGGATGGATTTATTTTCCTTGTGGTGTGGCGGTGGTGCGGTTGATGTTTCACAACAAGTTTTAAGGGATTCGACACTTTTGGTAGGTGGTTCCATGTGTAAACAATTATCAATGATTTAGCTTTCTGTATTTATTCATTTTTTACATTCCTCATATTTTAGGTGTGGTGAGAAAATTTTTTATGATTAATTTGGATAAGTGTTTAATTTTATAGTTGCATTTTAACTTGAAATTGTGTGTTTTCGTGTGTAACTCATGGGGTATTATTTGGGTGTATTTTATAACATATGTAATTGGTTTACTAAATATTGTTTGGCCTTCAAATTCTTGTTTGGTAATGTATTAGTGTCATGTGGGACTAAAAAGAGGGTTTTTGAATAGGTTTTATGTGTAAAACATTGTTATACTTCTTGAGAGTATTTTATGAAAATGTGTGTTTTCATTTGAATCATTTGTAGTATTATTCAAGGTGATTTTATAAAACTTGAAAGCGGTTTTATTAATATTTCTAGGGATTCCAATTCTGTTTTGGATAGGAATTGGTATGGTTTTTGGTCTTAAATTGGGGTTTTGAAATAAGTTTTGTGTGAAAGACATATTTACAACACTTGGGTTCTTTTTATGAAAATTGTAAATGTTTTAGTTGGTTAAACAAAGTGCGAAAAGGGTGAATATGTACTTTTTGGTATGTCTGTTCACCTATTATGGGGTTTTGAAAGGTGAAGTGATGTTTTAAGATGTCAAAAAATTTTAGAATGTTATGTAAATTTTTGAAATGTTTTATTAAATTTCGATGTTGGAGCAAAACTTGTTTGTGGGCTGTTTCGTGTAGGTTTGATGATAAAATGATTTTGAAGGTAAAAAGGGTATTATGTAACAAGTGAGTGGGATGTTTTGTGAATTTATGATATTGAAATGATATTTTCATGTGAAAATTATATTAATTTACTTGTTGAACTTGTTTGAGCACAAAGGGAAAACCTGTGTATCTAGGTGGGTGGACGTGTACTAGTATGCTAGTGAATCCGTGGGGTTTGGCCTCAGTTTCACTTAGCAAGATTGATGCTTACAACTCTAACTAAACTATGATGATGATGATTATTGGGGACCACTAGTTTATGGGTATGTTCCCTACTAGTGGATCATGCACAATAATAAATATTTGTGATGGTTACTCTCACCGAGATACGAGGTACCTGGGACCCACAACTAGCTAGTGCCTAGGGTTATTTTCCATTGCTTATGCTAAATAGATATTTTGTGCTTACCGCCGGCATACGGTATGAGTGTATGAAAAATTTAGTAGCTTTGTTATTTGTTTTAAAAGTGTTTATTATTTAATTTATCCCACATGTTAACTGTTTTTATTTGATGTTGCATCTTTTAGAAATTGTAACTAGCATTTCATGTTTGTGAAAACTTTCATGCTTTTCGTCTTTAAATGTTTATCACATGGAATATTTTAGTGGTGGTATCCTACTGGGAATTGTATCACACCCTACTTACACCCTTGGTTGTAAGTAGACTTGGTTATTTTTGTTGTCGCAGGTTGGGTACAGTTTTTAGTGACAGTGGTTCGAGTTTCTAGTAGGTCCTTGGTGGTGAAGTCTTGTGAGGATGGCTTGAGTGAGGTGCCTCTTTCTATGTTGAGGTTCTTAGGCTATACTTATTTGGTTTTTTAAATTTGTAATGGTCTTTAAACATAGTTTTAACTTATGTAATTCAGTTCTGAAATTTTTTTTAAAGACAGTTTTAGTTGAAAAATCCATATTTGTTTTATTGAGTTTGTTTGTTGTTTAATGTTTATAAAATCGGGTAAATCGTTCCCAATTCTCATTATATGATACCCAGGAACTTGTGCCAGCCCATGGGGATCGAGAATGCCCTTCGGGCCTTGTCACAGGCTGGGTTTGGGGCCGGGCTTGGTGTTGACCAGATTCAGTTCATGACAAAAACAGTTTTCTATAAAAATAAATCGAAACAACCCTTTAATACCTTTCTAAAATTAATTTGGAATACCCATTTCATGATTCCACACATTGACACATCTACACATGCATTCCCATGTGATAGTTCCATACTCATGAATGGTGTATCGTCGATATACCAAGTCGTTACATGGTAAACATTACTAGGTTCCCCAATGGCACATGCCCATTATACATGGTCACGTCTAATACAAGTGAACTCATGCCATTCATGTATTCCAAAACCCATGACAAACCATTTACACAAACCATTTTTCTTGTATCAAATCAAAACCATCATTTTAAAATCACCATTTTAAAATTTATCAAAAAATAATATTTTCCAATAAACAATCCAATTTCCACAATTTTCCAAAATCATATCTAAATAGTTTTCTAACAAGAACCACACAATAATTCCACAATAATTTCATGGAAAATAATTATTTCAAACTAATTATTCAAGTTATAATAAAGTGGTGTCAATAGAGAATCCAACTACCTCACAAATGGTTGGGTAAAATGAAGAAAAACACAACTATACTCCAGATCCGATCATGAATCTCTTTTCATTCCCTAAATATAACTATAAAACTTCAAAAATTCCTATCATGGAACAAGGATCTATCCACCGCAAATTAGACCTAAGGTATTGGGAAAGAGAAAGAGAATAGACCAACAAATAATATCCAAGAAAATATACTTACTGGTGAATCTAGATATATAAAGGCCATTAAATGTCTAAAACATTATTTCAAATCAAAGAGAATCACCTCTCAAGCCTTGGGAGGAAAATGAGTTTGATATTAAGAAATATTAGGAAAATAAAATGGTATTGAGAATTAATTAAAATAATATCGACAAATTTTTTATCTGAAACTTCATGGTGCACAACTAGGGGAATGGTTAGTCAAACTGTGCACTAACCATGCACAATATACTATCTTAATCCAACCCTCACATGATTGTATTGCATAGTTAGACAAACCATGAACCAACTATGTTATTCCTCTCTATCCCAACATGCACAGTTACCCCTGTACATCCACATGGTTTTTTTAAAAACCATGAACTAATCATGAGCTTACCCAATACCATCTATCTTTCCTTGAACGGTTTTATAGAGATGCTTCATGGTTTCTACGAATCATGTTCAAACTGTAAACCTCCATATAAGCTTCCAAAACATGCCAAAACTTCTCTAAACCTCCCAAAACATAATCTGGTCATTATATATACTTAAAATACATAAATAAGAGGTAAATTACATGAAATTGGGGTGCTAAAATGTCCAAATTAGTCACACATGAAACACCATATAACCCAAAAACAAAGGAATGAAATAACATCTATCTCACTTTACATAGCTAGTTAGGTTGGTCATTTCAGGACCATCCTATACATGAATCATTCACATGGTATCACCACCTAGATACACTCATACTTTTGGGGAAATATACTCACCCCACACTTTAATAATATTTCCAAAAGGATATAAGGTAACTTAAGGTTCCACATGGAATACTCTTAGGCTAGCCACTTCCAATCCATCACACTGCCCTACTCAGAGTGAACTAAGGGAACCTATCCCATGGTCCACTATGTTTCATTAATTAAATACAAACTACTATTGGGTCTCTATATCATATAACACACATTTAAGGTCAAGTTGATGGCCATCGTATCCTAAGGAATTAGTATTAGGGTTTAAGGGTCCATCATAGCCCAAGAAACATCCTTTACACTCATAGGGATTATAGAAAACCACTTAATTTATAATTAAAGTTAAATCACACATAAGTGGAAAGAACACCTATCAAAGGTTACATAACATAATTTATAAACCTTAGGGATATATTTAGTGATCTCCCACCTTAATCAGATTTATTCTATTTAAGAAAAGCATGACCACATACATTGACCAAGTTGAACCATCCTTCTCTCATCATAACGAGTGCCTAACTCTATTAATAACATTATAATTAATTATAAAACACTTATAATTAATTTCTATATTAAAATAATATTAATTTCATAATTAATACTTTGGGAATAATCAATGAATTACTCACCGAGCAATATCCCATGACCTAAACCTTGAGAAATAGGTTGTGCACCATCCCTACTATCCACCCATACCTATATCATACAAAATCCATAAAATACCATCTCAATCCATCAACCAATTTCATCTAAAATGATGGAAATACATAAATAACTCAACGTATAACAACATATTTAAGTGAAATGATACAATACCTAGTGCATTCATCCTCCAATGACCCCCTTAGGCCAATTCAAGCATAAAATATTATCTTTGATATGATTCCAACATTTCTTGGTGGAGTCATCACTCAAACACTAGCATGAAAAACACTAAAATAAATGGATTAAAAGGGAGACTAATATATCATATGTTAAATGATAAGGGAAACAAACTTTAATCAACACAAATCAAGGAGGTTAAAAGTTAGATAATATAGGGAATTGGGTTTTGAACCCCCTTGTTCACACATCTAAAAAATTAATTAGTCTGAAATGGTTTTCAATTTTAAAGACCCAGAATACCATCATTACCTTATTTAAAAAACCCAATAGTGTACCATTCTAGTGTGACCCATAGGGAACACGATGTAATGACTCTTCCAAACACCCCTCATAACGTGGACCTCGAGGAATTTAATGGAACCATACCTCGAGGTATAACAAAATCTCTCAAGTCCTAGGCCTTCATAGAATGACCTCCCCACTCACAAAATGGCCCTCCACTACTAGGTAACCATTATGGTGTATCATGTATCACTATGAACCTTATCATGATGTGACCTAATGTATCATGGTGTAACCATTTAATAGTAGATAAATGTTTTAAATATCACATGGAAAAATAATATATTCATACCCAAATTAGAGTTAATCCTACATATCTTAATTTAATAAAACCTTTTCTGCATTGTGACTGTCCTTTTTCATGGAATTGTATACTCTAATTTACACCCTTAATGGAATACTAGTAACTATTATTTCATGACCCAATACCATCCTAAAATTAATTTTACTTCACTCCAGGGTTTTCTTACATGAAAACCCCATGATGTAGTGCCCTTGGTCACAATGTAGTCCTTGAACAACCTAAAACCTTTACTCCTACACAATACTAATTATGTTTTAGAGACCATTGGATATGAAATAGCTAATGAAACACTCTAAAATTTCTCATTTGACTCAGCTCCTATCCATGGAACAACACCTTAAGGCTGCAACATTATACATCCTAAATCTAAATATTTTAATCACATTTAGAGGGTTCCAAAAGTGATCCTCATATATCATGGTGTAACCTTCTTCCACCCTTTACAAATTTAATCACACACAACACCTACTATGCCATTAAGTCCCATGATTATGGAATAACCCATAACCCATAATAGAAATCCATAACATATTCACCCTGAAACCACTCAAATGCTCACTTGATCATGTGAGGAACCTCCCAAGCCTCTAAATACATCTAAAAACACATCCTATAGATACTCCAACTCATAGAATTCTAATTCAAATCCCAATTATCAAAAATTCTTCTACCCTAAGACCAAAAATTCAAATTTTCCTTGATTTTTCCTATTCATAATGATACAGGTCATTATAGACTCACCTTCATAATGTTTTCATCATCAAGAAGTCTCATTGTACATCCTCTATGAACCATTCCAACCACCGATCCTTAATGCATGACCAAATTTCTATGTCACATGATGGTTATAGGCATGTCTAAAATACACCCAAACTATATCTACTACTCAAAACCCCAGAAGAAACTCACCCCAAACCCTTATAAAATTGGTCATTCGTCAAACTATGTGGTTTGAATCTCTCTTCATCCTCTCACTCAATCACATATGAAGTGCCCTATTCAGTATGACCTCACACTGACCATTCTTGAATAAATATCCAGTGCATACATCATGGAACCAATTAATTACACCAAATCCACAATAATGACATAGTTCTAATGATATTCATGAATTATTAAATTATATACACCATAAAACATCAGTTGAAATCACTATTTTACACCAAACTATCACTCACTCGATATCACACTCGAGAATCACCTAATTATTATCATATGAATCCATAACCTTACTCCTGAGACTATATCTATAACATGATGCTCCACTCCATTGTAAAATATTTATAATTATTCATGAGTATAAATTCCCTATAAACCCAATAATTCTACCATAATATAAAGTATAACTCATTATTGAACTTACCTAACATATCAACACTACCTGTTCATCATTGATCAATACACATATCTAGTAATTTCCCATTTAATACACATAACCGAGATTCTTGTAGCCAAAAAATGAAAAAAAACTAAAACCACCCCTGAAATGGGTTCAATAACACACCAAACTAATGTAAATCATAATAATAATCTCTAAATAAGGGTTATACTCACAATCATATAATGTCATCTTCCCACTATAAAGTTTCCCTTATCATAAATATGTGATCATGATCTTTCCCAAAACCATCCATCCAAATGTTGACCCTCATGAGACCTTCTAATATTTCTTGAATAGGTCTATATAACAAGCCTCACTCTAGGGTCCAATGATACTATGGATACCCACCCAACTGTTATCCAATACTGCTGAATATCTTCCCTTATACTCCTGATCTCAATAGATCTAACCCAAGGTCCATGACCTTTCCCATTACCACATGAATCTTGCTGTACATATCACTATGGGACCCAACAATCCCCACTAGCAACTCACAATCATTTTGGTTCCCAAATCACCTTATTTAAGTCTCTCCTCTAATTACTTATTCATTACACTAAGCTGCTCAACTCCAAAAAATTTCACAAGACCCAATATTTATGCAACTGCATTAAAATTTTCATGAGAGGTTATAAATCATCACTCATATTATATAACCATTCAACATTGAAAAAATACATATGAATACTAATTAATCCTTTATTTCATCATAGATATCCCATCTCATGAACCAATCATTTTACAATTCTTCATCTATTATCAGTTAAAACACACTGAACCATCCCCCAGATAAATCCATGTTCTGAGTAATACATGATATAACATCAAGGTCCAACACCCTTCTTTTTTATTTCTAGATCACTATAAGTTGTCTCACACCTTTCTACTATAACCTCATATCCAATCACAACCTATGTGTGATTATCCACTAATCCCATAAATAGATTACTAGAACCACTCAAGGTCCCATGCCTGATATGGATCTTAAGGAACTGAATACGTATATCCCAAAATAGACTATCCACATAGTTGAAAGGCATCACATGTAATGACCATGAATTACCATCCATAATTGTGACCTACGATATGAATTGACCCATTGGGGCCTTTCTTGGGATGGTGTTAAGCTAAGAGAACCACCCTAAGTCTACCTCTAATAGACCCATGGCTAGTGTTTGGAAATGATTATTTATATATCACAATATAAGTGGTTTTAACCTATATCAATTTTACATAAATACATATATATAATGAAATAAATATCTAGAAACACTAGAAAAATATATAAACAAACAACCCCATATTAAACACATGCATGAGAACACCACTATGATCCATAAAGATATCCAATAAATAATCTATAATGCAAAAGGGGAATGATATTTTGCCAAAAGAAAAAAGGAAAACCAACGTAAGTAAATGTGATGAAGATGTCCTCATTGTAACCTAGATATAAAGATTAATGTTTCCTATTACCATCAACTCTTGACACCACTAGGCTCCAAAAACACTGCATCCACCAAGGTCGCCTCTAGGTTCCAGCTCTGAATAAGCCACACTAGCCCCACATCCACCAATACTATATTTGAACTCTGTATAGACTATACATACACAAAACATATGGGCACATAACCTATGTAGGGATTAGTATAAACATACTCAGTTTGATTTCCAAAAACCAAAAAGGAAAAAACCAAAGAAAATTGTTATATCAATCCCATGATATGAGTAACTATGAGAAATAAAAGAAAGAATAATCCATATATTCTTCATAACTAGAAGTATTAAGGATTCATGAAAGGTCCCAATCATCTCAGATCCAACCTATGAAGTTATGAACCTCATGAGCTACTATGTATGATCCATGTACCAAATAGTCTATGAATTCATATGGAGAAATCCTAACTATACATCACATCTCAAAGGAAACCCAACGATGTTTGAAGATCCATAGTCCCTGAAGAAGTTTGTTCTATTTAGCCTTTCTAACTACCACACTACTACCAAAATCTATGAATGGGGAACCTACTCATCACTGAATAATGATCATCTATCAAGGGAGTACCAAACCCTCTAGCCCATAAACAACAAAACACCAATCAAGTATCCAAACTACCAATTCTAAAAAATCCATGTAACCTCATAGGAATCATAAAGATAGATCCACACTTAACTAAAATTTACCTCAATTTAGGGAGTATGACCCATAAATATAGGATCACAATAGTGACCTATAATCTTTATATATAGATATTACATCAAAATAGATGAATATTCCATCAATAACATAATTATCCACACTAGAATCATATAAGTCTATTATATTTTTAAACTTGGAATTATAAACAGCTAGTTCATAATAATTCTACATAATATACCATTTATATCTTCATAACTATCACCCTTATTAGATATATCATACATAAAACCCTTCTTCATAACTTAGGAAGGGAAATATAAGAAAGGGTGAGAGTTGATGCTCAGTAAAAAAAAGAGATATATCAATGATCATATAAGCATAACATGATAAAAATTGTATGAGAACATTAGATTAACATTTTAAAACCATACCCTACATATCATAGCTCATAATATTGAGTCATGGAATAAATATTGTTAGTTTATAATACATGATTCATAAAGAAGTCAAAGAACATTTTCAATGAGAGCATAACATTGGAATAAGACATGGAATTGTGTCATACATATAAGCATAAAAAATCATTTCCTTAATAGTCAAGGATATTTTATAAGACTATAACTGTGAAATGGGTTCACTTCCCAAACCATTTTAGTAGTCACAGTTCACTCCCAAGACTATCATAGTGGAAAAATTCCCTTATTGAACTAGGTTTACTCCCTATTCTAGTCCTGTTTATCTCATGAGATATCAATATTTACCAAATTCATTGGAGGGAGATACATGCCCCACCCACCACCTAATGAAAATCATAAATATTTGTTCCAAAATATCATGAAACATTCATTGTATCATAACCCATGAAAATAAACAGGTTTCATAAACATTTCATCATAGCATAACCCATGTAAAAGAAATGAGTTTCATAAACATATCATCATCATAGACATAAACCATATAGAGAAAGAATAAGGATGGTATAATTGGATCATATCCTCATTGAATCATATATTATATCAAGGGTTGTTGTCTTTGATTAATATAAATACCATTAAAAATATCATTAAAACATTCTTGAGGAAGATATCCTTTCTATTTTTAAATAACTCTTTTAAAATACAAAAAAAAATATTATAGAAAAAAAATTCTTTGAAAATAACCATGGAAACATGTAAATGAATTTTAAAATCATTTAGTGTTCATTATTGTGTGAAATTATATTAATGTTGTATATGTTAAAAAACATTCCTTTCATATTTTTTTAAAAAATTAAAAAACACACCCCGTTCATAAAATGAAAAGAAGATTCATTTTAATTTTTTTTTGAAAAAATGAAAAACATGAGTAAAAATGACTTTAAATAATCATAAGAGAATATTAAAAACCTTATTTTTTTTTATAGAATATGGGTATGGAATAAAAATATTTTCGACTAAAGATAAAAATAAATTCAATTTTCATTAAAAAATTGTTTTCAGAATCTTGAGCACTTAAGGTGAAGAAAATGAAAGGAAATTTTTTTTTCAAGAAATAAAAATAGTATAAGAAAATTTATAATTTTATTGATAGGTATATCATAATATTTTATCATCTTAAACTTAATCATTAACAATCATGATAAGAAATAAGATTGTAACATTATACCCTTACAACTTTGGTATCATTTGAATCATAAGTCCCACGAAAGAAATTGAATTACATGAATATTTAATTCACTATAATTTCATAATTATAATAACAATAAAATGAATTCATGGGTATTTTATGCACCAAACAAAATAAACAAGTGATGTATAAGGCATGTGTCTCATATAAATAAAAGTAAGACAAAAATATCTTACCTTGAGTTCCACTTTCTTCGAAAGCGTTCTAACCTCATGTGTAATAAACTCAAATTTATTATAATTATATATCATAATAACATAAATTATTATTATATAATATCTAGAGTTATCCATAATGTTAGGTATAGAAAATGAATTACACGTTCATGGAGATTGTATATCATACGTACGCACGAACACTGTCTTAATTTTTTGATGGATGGAATGAAATAAAGGTAAATAATAATTAAAATTTCAATAACAATTATTATATCATTTAAAAAATATATATTCATCATATTAATCCTCTTTAAAATATATGTAAAATATAAATGAAAAAAAAATCACATAGCTTCGTGGAGGTGGTAGTTCACACATAAGCATGAGTGACGTTATCATTTTCCATCAATTTGGAAGGTAAGAAGTTAGATATGATATTATCATTATAGAATCATAATTATGTTATTATTATTATATATAAAATTTAAACCCATCATAATAACCATCCATGAAATATGGTGATGGAAAATTAATTGTACCGCTATGTGGAGACTGTAATCCATACGTACGCATGAGCGATACTTTCACTTACCATTTTATAGAAAGAGGATGGATGATGGTAGTTTCATAATAATAATAAAATTTAACCAAATTTAGGATACTTATTTTATTATTTTATTCTAAATATCATATATTTAAAGGGATTATAAGAATAAATAAATTGAAAGAGTTCGGGCAAGACAACTACCGCTCTTTCAGGAGACCTCCTTTAGGTCTTTTCTTAAGGAACTTAGGGTTGGTCTTTTGGGAAGATAAGAACATAAAAAACTTGTATAATGATTTTTAGAAGACATTTTTATAGGGTATTCTTGAGATATATGGGTCAAAGTGGTTTGGATAAAATAAAGAAGGGGTGTCCTTTTATGAGGGAGGGAGAGATCTCACTTAGAATTTCATAAAAGATTAAATTATAATAAAGTCATTCCTAATAAAAATAATTAAAAATGGACTAAAAATGGATGTTTTATAAAATTTTAGACTATATATTATCTCGTTTTTACTATATTAATATTTTTATAATTTTTAATTAATTTAATAATATATTATTTTGATAAAATATCATTAATGTCAATTTTAACACTACTCATTTAATTTGACTTAGAATACATAAATAAATATTTTTAATTATAATATAATTGTTTTATATAACAATAATATTTAATATTAATCAAAAAAAATCTTTTAAAACAATAAATCACTCAAATTATATTACTTTTAATATTTTTAAAATCATTTATTATATTCTTTTTATTAATTGAAAAAATATTGCATCTGTGTTGCATAAGAATTTAAGGTCACTATACAATTACTAAAAATTATAAATAAATTTATATCATTAATAAAATTTCATTAAGTCAAAAATATAAACTTATATTCATTAATAACATGCTTTTGTACCTATGTGTATATAAGATATATTTAAAACTAAGAGAGTGACATTTTGTAACTTTCTTTAATTTAAATATTATATAAGTCATTTTCATAGGCAAGTATCCATTAAACAAATAAATTTAAAGACTAAGGTTATAATATTTTAATTATATTCATCAAATATTAATTATTATGAAAATTTCTGTCCTTATCACTTATTTTATCCTTGATTAACCCGATTTACCCTTTACTGAGGTGATAAATTTTACCATGGTCACTATTCATATTGACCTAAAATAAAAGAGACCTATTTACCAAATTTGAATATCATGATTCAAAATATGGAATCCATTTTATCAAATTCAATTTCTATAATTTTTAGAAATTAAATATAAAATAATTGTGCAACACACGATGAAAACCGCTTTATTGAAAAATACATTTTTAAGCATAAAACTTTTTTTATTCTTATCTCATGCCTATAAAAATATAAAATGAATATTAAAAAAATATTAACTATAATATATATATATATATGTGTGTGATTAAAATAATTCAAAAATAGTGAATAATTTAATTTATTAAGATAAATGTATATTATGTTCATAAAAAGAGTTTTTCAAAAAATATCTCTTTTAGTCTCAAATAATTTTTATTTTAATTTCTAATTAATTGACAAAAAATGAATTAATTTTAGTCATATTTAATACATATTTTTTTAATAATTTATTTTTCTATACTCATATCTTTCAATTCAGCAGCTAGGTGATAACTATCACTTTAAATAGTAATATTTTAATAATATATCATGGTTTGTTTAAACTCAATGTTTCATGTAAGGAAAGATATCGAAGAAACTAAATTTCTTTGAAAAAAATATATTTCATAAAATCTCACGATGTTAAAATTTACTTCTAAAGGGTTTTTATAACCATCCTTGTTTTGAAATACTATCATAGGTTGATATGAAACTTGATTTCCTTATTCTAATAATTTTTACTCTAATTAGAGAGAAGAAATCCATTCCTAAAATCACATTAAATTTAAATAAATGAAGTATAATAAGAGTTTCATGAATAATTATACTATAAAACAGGAATAAGATTTATATAACTTGAATAAAATAATGATTCCACCAAGTTTTTTATTTCAACAGCTATAGTTGGTGAAAACTTACATGACATAAAAAATATGAAAATATAGAGTGATGAATAAGTGTTCTTATCACCACTTAATCACCAATATACACTTCAATAGTAGTTTTTCCAAAGTATATTCCTTGTATATATGGCCTATGAGGTTTTTGGTGTTGATTTTCAACTTCATCCCTTAGACCAGGGCATTAGTTTTCATATTTCTCATATTCCTCACATTTAAAACATTGAATTCATAATGGATCCTTATAAAAAAAATTAAATTTCCCCATCATGTTAACCAAACTCTTCATTTTTTTCCTTGGGATCTGGTTTCCTAATTCCCTCCTTCAACCTAGATCTAAAATCTTCCAGTTCCTTTGATAGATTCTCCTAAGTGTATCTTCCCACATTTTTTACATGAAGTAGATTGAATCTTATTTCTTTAATCATATTCGTCACTTAAACTTTTATAAGACTCCATCCTTCTCTTATTAGGTATTTTTTGGAACTCAACAAAGTTAATATTTTTAACCATAATTATTGGCATGTGGTTTTTTATAAACAAAATATTTCATACTCCAAATATTATCCCATTATATTTCTCATTGGGAAAATCTATTTATTATCCATGACATTTATTGTTAACTTGGTTACTTTGGTATTCGACCATTACAAAAACAAAAATGTTTTAATGTGAGTGATGCTCAATTAACATCACAAGAGAATTATTATTAATTATCTCATGAAAAAATAAAACTATAAATGTCTTACTCTTTGAAACCATCACATTAACTTTTAGTATAACATAAATCAATATCAGTTCAATATTGGTTTCTTTAGGTTGAATTCTCTATTTCTATTTTATCTAATTACTTAACATAATAAATAATTTATAGTGATTTGTAAATATAAATTTATTAACCTAAGAATATCTCCTAGGAGTGTCAAACTAGGTGTGAAGTTAGGCCACTTTGGTGTGCACCAGATGATGATTTAGTAAATACCCAATATTCCTCTTTTAATGTTACTATCACTAGGTACATATGTTACAGAGATTAAATCCAATTATAATATCCAATCAGGGATTTTATTGATAAAAAACCCTCAAAATATCAACATTAACAAAATTTTAGGATATTATCTTATATGTAGACTTATACCTTAGACTTATCCCTAGGGTTTTCACTAAAGTTATCTAAACTAATCCCCAAAATAAATAAACCCTCCTATGATACAAATTATAGAAACTCAAGATAAATAAACACATTTATATCATTATATTATGTGAATAAATATTATATCTCACAAATGGTTTCACAAATATAAGGAATAAAGGTTTAGTGTATTTTATGATTATATATATTAACTACTTATTTTAAAATTCTCATAAATATTTATTTATAAAATCTAAAGTATAAACACCTTATAAACATCTCACATGTAGTACCCATCTTCAAATCTTGGTAAATTATAACATAAGAAATGGGTGATATCAAACATTTAATAAATAACAAAATAAACATAACAATATGTCATCAAGGATGAGATCATAAAAATATGAAAAAAATGAGCATAAGAGAAATATCATCATGAGTGATAATCAGAAATATAATTGAGATTCAAAGGACATATTATAAGAATTTAAAACCACAAAAGATCATCATGGAAATATAATATCCATAAAATGTATTAGAAACATTTAACATAAACCATGAATCATAAGATCATAAGATCATAATTCTTAAAATCTTTCAACTACAACAAAAACATTAGCATAGGGAACCATTACTTTCATAATCCAAACCACTGGTTTCCATGCTTATAAGAAACTAAAAAAATACCCTTGAATAATTTTATAATTATATATAAAATTTTAAACAATGTATTAGAGGTAGATATAGGAACCCACCCATAATCATCCAAACTTACGAGTTCCACTTGAAAATAAACTAGTTATAACATCATAAAGAACCCATGTAAATAAAATTGGTTTTATAATTTTTTTTAATGAAAATCATTCACTACTAATAGAGAATCTATGGAAATGAAAATGTGTTTCATAAAACATTAAAATAAAAATAATTAACTTTTCATAGAATAAATAACTCAGGGGAATAAAAATGGGTTGTATAACACTCCTAAATGGTATAAAATAACACCATGAATTAAATCTATTGACATTAAAACTTGATCATCTAAAATATTTATATAATAAAGAAAAATGGAGGGTGAAACTTAAAACAAAACACCTTTGGAGATAAATATTTATGAATATAGAGATAAAAATATAATCCAAATCAAAAGAGATATTTCTTGAAAACATTTTTTAATCATTGATGTAAAATTCATAGTTATAAATATCTTTTAAAAAAGTATCCTTTGTTTTTATAAAAATAAGTGAAAAGAAAATAATTCATGGAAGTGGATTTAAATTAAAAACTCTTTTTACATAGATATATAAAAGATAAAATAATTTAAAATGGAATATTTTGTGGAAATAGGGGAAATAAATTCAAGAATATATCAAATAACTCAAAGGAAGAACATTGAGTAATTAAATCCCTTACGATATTAGAAATTTTTGAATCAAATTTTTTTTAAGGATATTATTTCAATGAAACATTAAATACCATGAATAATGATAGGATCATTATATAAAATAAAAAAGTGAAAGGATATGAATCATTCCAAAGAAAACATGGTGTATAATAAGAAATATGTCTCAAGGGGTAAAAAATTGAGACGAGAAACCCATAAATTTTATCTTTATTTCATCGAACACACTCTAACATACTGTATAGAAAACCAAAATATATTAGTTATTTATTTAATAACATTATTAATAACTATTACAATTTATATTCCTCACTTATAATCATTATTTATTTGTATATTAATTAGTTATTATCTATTTAGGTGTGAGTAATCTTGATCGTTTTGAACTATTTTCATGATAAAATTTTCAGTATTAATTATTATCCGAAATTTAATAATAATAAGATAATTATATAATTTAATTTATTCTTTATAATTATTTATAAAAATATAATTTCATTCTATGGGATTTTTGGTTATGATCCTTAAATACGAACTTAGTGACGAGCATGTTTTGATGATTTTTAACAAATGACCGATGGTATCTTAGTGAACAAGATTTACATTAGTATTACCATTATATAACCAAAATTAAATCTTTTTTTCTTATTTATATATGATAATATCATTAATTAAGTTCTCATAGTCATCCATGAAATTATTTTATAGAATTTTTTAAGTAGGTGGTTATACTGACCCAAACATAAACGTACCATATTTAATGAGAGATTATAATTATAAAAGTGGTTTATTTTTTAATGATATCATTATAATAGAAGAATAATTATATTAATTATAAAATTTTAGTTATTTTAAGTGTTTTTAATAAATAATAAATAAACTATATGTAAAATGAGATACATTACTTTGTGGATGTGGTAGTCTGCACAACATACAACTAACATTTTCATTTTTCAAAGATTGAGAGGGAAATAAGGTGAATTTTAGTTTTTATCATAATAATAATAATAATAATAATAATAATAAATATGTAACATTTTTCCTTTTACTTCACCCTTATAATCAATGAAGAGGGGAAGTGGTGAAAAATGAAAGTTGTTAATCCACACAATGCTTGAATTACGATTTCATTTTTCCTAATAGAAAAAGGGAAAATATGGTTAATATTTATTCACATTAAATAATAAAATTTAGTATAAATTTAATAATGATTTTACTGTGTAGTAATTAGAAAATTTTATTTTTTAAAGTAAGATAGAAAGGAAAATAAGTTAAGGAAAAAAGAATACTCATGTTGAAATATTTTGGTTTTCCTTATATGATTCCTCAGAAATAGACGCCTTAATATAGTCTCTTGTGACCAAAGTCTCAATAAAAATGAAGAGGATTATAAATTAAGTATAATTGGCAGATTTTAAGGTGTAGAACTAATTTTTTTAGTGGTATTCAATGGGTGGTGAGAGGCCCCTTTTATAAGTGGTGAGAATGACAATTTTATAAATATTTTAATTTAATATAAAGAGATAAAATGTTTCAATTATAAATAAGACTAAAAAATGTAAAATAATGGAGTAAGTAATAAGATAATATTTATAATATATTAAATATTCATTTTCATGCATGTTTTTAACATTTTTTTAAGTCCTTTACTCTTAGAATTTTCACTTTTACCATTTTCAGTATTACCGTGGTAACTAATTTTTATCGGAGTAATTTACTTATAAGACATAAAAATAAAATGTAACTTATTGAATAATTTGGACCCAATTATTCCAAATATTAAATAAAGTTCATCAGATAAATTTTTTATGTGTAATAAAAATTAATTTTAACATTATCGCATGTAACATGTAAAAACCTATTTATAGACAAAATATATTTTTATGATTAAAATTTATGTGTAGTATATAATTAACAATTTTTTTATTTTAATGATATAAATTGGTTTATTAAAAAACAAATAAAATTTATGTGGCTTTAAAATCATGAAAAACCCCAATTTTACCAAAATAATATTTAATTAAAAGAAAAGACTAGAAACAATTTCTTTTATTGGAAAATATTTATCAAGTTGTTAAAGATAAGTTATCTAAATTCATAATAGTATTTATATATGTATATATTTACTCCTTAATACATATTTTATCATGAAAAATATTTTATAAGTTTATAAGTTACACTTACTTCTTGATATAGTCATAAACATTATGTTTTTAGTAAAAATTATATCTTTCATTATTCACCTAAAAACAATAATTTCAAAAAAATATCAAAATTTAACCTTAATATAATGTTGATATTTCTAATTAAAAAATGAATTTAATTTTTTAAAATTAAAATTCTAAAATTCTAAAATTTATTATTTAAATTAAAATTAAAAATATAAAGGAAAACTGCTTTTATTGAAAATTAATGTTTTTAAACATTAAGTGTTATTAATATTAATAAAATTAAATTTATAATTTAAATAATGTTAATATATTATTTAATATATTTTAATATCATATATTATCATCTTAATCATTTATACGTGGTTGATTTAATTTATTAACACTATAAATAGTTATTTGAGAAAGAAAAATTATATCATATTAATTATTTATCTCTAAAACATAATAAATTTTAATTGATTATTATATTTTTATTTAATTTTGGTCTTATTAATATTATAGTTTTTTAATAATTTTTATCAAATATTTTTTGGATAATTTTGGTTTTTTGTTTCTTATGGATCAAGATATTGAAGATAATATTAATTTAAAGACTCTAAAATCTTGGGTCGTTACAATAGCTAGAATGATCATTATGATAAACCCCAAGAATGTTCAAGAAATTTTTATAAATTTTTATGTAATGGATCAATATTCATAATTATTTGATCTCTTTAAGTGCATATAATTATTTATATATGTTGATTAGTATAAGGAATAGAAAATTCGTCAACATCTGTGATCAGTATTGGGATTTCCATCCAGAGTAAGATAATATTCCTAGTGTTTTAGAAAATCTGATTATAACTATATTAGGGTAGTTGAATCAGGTTATGACCAGTGAACGTGCATGTATATAATAACTTGTTTCTTCTTAGAATGATGAAATTATATTCATCTACTTCACATGGTAGAAACCTCTAACTTTAATGGAATGACTAATCCATTGATAGCTGAAAAATAGGTCACATCCCTTGAAAAGATATTTCTGGATTTGAGAAGTAATAAAAGGGTGAAGGTTATCCTAGTGTATTCTTTTTAAAGGGATATTCCTATAAATTGTGGTTATTGATTCAAAATAAAAAAGAGGATGAGGAGATATATAAAATAGAATATAATACTTTTAAGGTGTTGTTCTTTGATAAATATTCTCCTTAAGAGAAATGAGCTAATTTGGAACAGAAATTCATTAATTTAAGACAAAGGGAATAGGAAAGTATTGTTGGGTATGATGAAAACTCTATAAGGTTATACAAGCATGTTTGTAACTATATATGTAATCCAAAATTTAAGATTGACCATTTCTTTGATGGGATTATACCAAGCCTTTAGAGGGAACTGGTCTCTCGAAATTTTTCATCATATCATAATATGGTATCAAGTGCCATCGAGATGGAGATTTTTTTTTCAGAGGCTTATATTTATAAAGGAAATCGAGAGATGAAGAGTATGGTTGAGTACTAATGAAAAATAAATGAGGCAGAGGAGAAGAAGGTATGAAACTCCAAATATGTTATAATTGTGGAAAGAAACATCATGGTACTTTTTTAAAGGGAATGGAAGTCTATTATAAGTGTGGAGATAAAGACCATATATCCCTTGAATTAAAGGTTCGGAAATAATCCACCAATATCTAGTGTTTCTACTATTTGAATATGACGAGCTGTTCAAACCAATTCCCTAATTATATAGGGAGTTTACCTCAAAAGAGGTTGAGAGGTGAAATTAGTACAACTAAAGTTAAAATCCCATAAGTTGTGATGACATGTACTTTTATCGTAAAATCGTGATTTATTTTATTTTAGATATACACAGACTTTTATATTTTTCATGTATATTAAATCATCCCTTGACACTCTGAGAAAAGAGTTTTCAATTAATACACCTAATGGGAATCTGTTTACAATGAGAATATATCGTGTGACATCTACTAAGATCAAAAATTATTCTCTTATTGAAAACATGGTTTTTATATCATTGATTAATTATGAAATTATCCTATTTTTTAGTGTTTAATTAATTTTTAGGATTAAGGTTTTGGTGGATTAAGTATATAATATTTTATGTAAAAATAGTGGTACTGTTTATTTTAAATTTTTTAATGTTATCATTTCTTTAGATCTTTTTTTACTCACGCTCACCATTTTATTATTTTAGTAAGTAGAAAAAGATAGGAGGAATTTATTACCATTATTTTATAGATCTTATGATCCATTAAAAGTTTATTTTCAAGCTATAGGAATGAAAAATTCCTCATGGTTATTCATCACTTAGAATATGGGATAGAGAAAATATATAAAACTGATCAAAACACAATCAAAGGATGAAATTACACTCATATAATGAAATGAAATAAATTAAGCATATTTTCTCATATTCTCTATCTTGATAGTAAAAAACTCCTCAAATAGTAGGAAGATAAATTTATCATGTATTCTATGGGAAACATCACTCAACTATTAATGTATGCCTTTTGAAACTCATTTACAATTATAAGTATAATAATGTTACACATATAGTTTAAGAAATATTTTTACTATGTTTCTTAATATTACTTAAGATAATGAGGTTGATATCTTTTTATAAATTATATTTGGATTCATATATTTCTTATAGATACCCTTAGATAATTTTGTTAGAAAATAATAATTGAAATTTTGAGGATTCAATTTATATAAGGGGTGAAATATAAAACGCTAAAATTTTAGTACGCATTTTACATTAAATAAATATTATATTAAATATCTTGTAGTACACAAAATAATGAACTAAAATGATCTATAACATATATGAATAATAATTTAATAAATAAAATATAATGAAATAAATTAATATTATTACATAGTATTATTTTGTTAATATGATGTGATTAAAATCATTAAATGTTAAAAAGATATTTTTAATAATTATTTTTAAAGTGTTATGGATTAAAATGATCACTTTTATAAGATTACAATATTTAATATTACAATGTATTAAATAATATATTGACACCCAAATTGAAATTAAACAAGACTAAAAAAACTTATATTTTGAAAGGACCACTTTTCTATAAAATAATTTTTTTCTTTATATTTTTTATTTTCAGTTAAAAGATAAATTATCACAGACCAGCCTCGATACCCTAGTACCCTGATACCTGATCCATCACTAACATATCCCAAGGGGCATTCCAGATCTCCATGGGTTAGAGAATATCACCTGGCATCATTCATGATCAAATAGGGAACAAATATTCCAATAAACAAAGAAAGATAAACAAAATAAAAGTTAGTATTCTCAACACTCTGAAAGGAAAAAGTACTAAAAACAGGTATAAATAGTACCCAAATTGATAGATAAAAATCCTAAAGGAAGCCAAAATTTCAAACAGAAATAAAATAAAAAATCCTATGTAATAAGTGGAAAATAGCTCTACCAATCACCATCATAACTTCATGGTCAAAAGGATCAATAACATTCACCACGTCCAAGTGGCACATTCCCATTGCTTAGAAATGGAATAATAAAGTCTAAAATTCATGAAGTAAAAGGTAGGATATGAGATATAAAACCCATTAGGGTTTTACCAAGTGTTCCATAATCAATACCATAAAAATTTACCATTTATTCTATCGGTTTAATTAAAATAATACATGGAATTAAATTTTAATATTTTAAAGAAAAACATGCCTTCATAATCAAAGGATGAAATATATATAAAAATTTCATATAGTTTTAAATAAATATTGTATATATAATATTTTATATAAATCAGTTGGCATGAATAAAATACTTCAATAAAAAATAACATTTATAGTGAAGTCACAAATCATAGCAAATCACCATGTATAAAATCCCCTTGGTAAGTTAGTTTTTTAGGTAATAGGATCCTCAAACATCTCATAATGATATTGGAAATAGTCGGGTGTGTACACACAAAATAAAACACCCTGAGGCTCTAGGATTGTGATTTGGATGGTGAGGGTCCTCTCAATGTCGTTTTTCTTCATCTTCTATGGTTTCATCCCTCGGTTCCATTTTAGGGTTTCGTCCCATTGCAGTTGTGATTTTCGGTTTTATTTCACTTTCCTTTTAAGGTTTTTCTCTTGGTTTCAATTATGGTTTCATCCTTATTTCTTCTTCCTCTATCTCAGTTTTTGGGTTTTTTTTAATTTGGGTTCTATTGTGATGAGGATAAAAATGGAGATGGTTAAACAATGATAGGATGGTTCCTAGTCAGTCTCTTCCTCAATCTGGAATCTTAAATGGCTCTGTTTTTTTGGAATGTGTTCTTCCCTTTGTTTTGGGAGTACATCTCATGGAATTGGTGGGTTTCAGTGGATTTCCACTGAAGTTCGCCAGCAGGTTTGTGGCTTGGGATTGGTTTTGATGTTCGTATCAGCTGCCTCTTCGAGGAGGTCATTTTTAAGGTCTTATTTGTTCAGGTTTTTGTTATATTTCTCGCAGATCCTTGATTCGTGTTTTCCCCGTTCGACGATGGTGATGGTCTTCTTCAGTAATGACAATGGTGTTGATGTTTGTGTTGTTGTGTTCGTGGTTTATATTGGTTGGCAGAGATGGGATGGTAATGATAGATGCACAATTGAATTGATGCATATAACAAGTATAGTTGGTGTCTGGAGGCAGTTGCATGTCGTGATGGGTGGAGTTTTTTTAATTTTGAATGTTGTGGTTTTTTGGATTACGGCTTGGCGGTACTGGAATCTGTAGTGTGTTGGATTCTGAAATTTGAATTTTGTGTATTGTAACTTTATTTATGGGTTTTTTTTCTGGTGATCTTTTGTTAGGGTTCACACTTACCCCTTAAAAGTGTCAGTATAAAATAAAAAAATATGGATGGAGTATGCCCCAGTAGGGGAAACCATAATGGGAAGTCATGCTGCAATTGTTTTAGTAACTATTGTCATCATCAATCCATTTCTATGGAGGCAAGGTCCTATCATTCTTGTCCTAGTTACCACTAACTACCCAAGATATAATTTCCTTCAAACAAAGCAATCAATCAAATTAGAAATCAATCATTTAAAAACATTTCAAAATAGAATTTCAAAATTTTAGTTTTCAACATGCCTTTTCCATTTCAAAACTAAATCATAGGTTTTCATCATTTCATGTCATTTAAATCACCTTTCAATTGAATACATTTTTTCATGATTAACATTAAATCATTTCATCAAAAAAATTTCCAAAATCAAGCCATCCTTTTTTTAAAATTCGGCTAACAATTTCAATTCCCATTGGAATTGGGGTTTTACTCAATTCACATGCCCATTTAAAAATAAAAGATCAATTCATCTCAAATACATGTTTTTAAATCATTTAAAAACTCATAAATCAAGAAACATAAGGTTTGAATTTAATGTAAAATACTTATCGAACCACCAAAATTTAAAGCAGAGATCCAGAAATAAACACCCGTAACAGGTTTCCCCAACGAAGAATGAAGGCACGAAAGATCTTAGAACAGAAACTTTAATCAAGATCTAACAAAATAGAGTTTAGATCCATAAATTACATGATGATCTATCAAACTCTAATTAGGATATAAATATTTATTGTAAGATACCACAATAGAGTAGATCCACTTACCCATAGGAGATCGATTGAGATCAATGTCGCTTCGATCTACCAAGGAAACGGTTTGGATAAGTATATTTCACCTCTTGATAACCTCTGAGAGCCAAAAAAATCATGTTATGGTTGAATGGGAGGATTGGGATTATTAAAATGGGGTTCATGATTTTTAATTAAATTTTAAGAGGAATAAAAAACCATGCACTTGATTTTCTATATAGGGTCGTATGGTTAGACAAACTGTGTTCCCTGACCATGCACCCCTACAGGACTTATGGATGTGGTTTATATTTTGGCCACACTTTTTGATTATTCATGTTCCAAACATGAAAAAAATTAATGTTTGAGGGTGCATAGTTTTGAGGGTTTGGCTACATGGTTCGACAAACCGTGCACCCCAACGTAGTGGCATATAATAGGACACATGGTTTTCTGGTCCAAACCACATAGTTTTCCCTAATCATGCACTAACTATACACAACCCCTTTTCCTTTCAAAAAATTATAGTTTCTCCCAAAACACCCTCAAAATAATACCTGACTTAAAGGATATTAAAACAGGGGACAGGGAATACCTGAAAATAAGTAATGAGATGTTACAACCTCTCCACCATAAAAACTTTATATCACTAGAAATCATGTCAATAAAAATCCATATCAAAGATATGAAGACACCACTCTCTCATCAGTGCCTCTTGCTCCAAAGTCTCATGAAAATAAGAACTGAGATTCCATAACACATAGACCAAAGGTATCATCCTTCTACAAAGTACCTTTGTCTTAAAATAAAAAATCTTTATTGGATGCTCAGCCATAGATAAATTGGTCTCAACATTAAAATCCTCTCAACTCAAGACGTGAGATGGGTTAAAAAGATACTTATAAATCTATGATAGATGGAAAAAAATTATGTATCGACATTAAATATTTTGGAAGTTCTAAATGATAATACAATTTCTCCACATGCTCAACAACCACAAAAGGTCCCACAAACCATGGTGGAAGCTTTACCTATTTCCTGAGTTGTCTATAACCTAAACATGGTGAAGATCTCAAAAACACCTGGTCACCAACTAAAAACTCCAAAGGTTTCCTATTATGGTCATAAAAATATTTTTACTAGATCTATGTCCTCAATATCCTATGATGAATCAACTAAATATTTTCTGTCATTTCTTAGAATAAACTCAACCCAACCAAAGGAATTTCACCAATCACTGAATAACAAAACAGAGATTTTCAAGGTCAGCCACACAAGGTATCAAAAGTATCCATCCTAATTTTATACTCATAACTGTTATTATAAGAAAACTCATCCATTCACAAATGTAAATCCCAAGATTCACTAAAATCAAGAACGCAAACACATAACATTTCCTCAAGAATCTATAGAGATCATTCTGCATGGTTATACATCTACATATGATATTTCATACTCAAATTTACCTGATATCCTTATGCCTCCTAGAGGCCTATAAAAAAGTAATAAGTAAAATGGGTATCCCTATCCTAGACTATAGTATAAGGTACTCTATGCAACCTAATAATATTTTCACATAGAGACATCCCAAGTACTCAACTTTGGTTATATCATGAGTGGGTAATAATTGAGCCGATTTCATCAGCTGATCGATCAAAATTCATATATCATTCTTCTTTTGAGGGAAGCATGGAAACCCAATCAAAAAGTCCCTAGAAATTACATTCCACTTCCAAGTCATAACTAGAAGTGGATGAGGTAAACCTGAAGGTCTCGGGTGATCTACCTTGACCTACTAGAAAGTATAACAATGAGAAAAAAAATCAGTGATGTCCCATCTCATACCTAGCGACCAAAATCATCACCGCATATCATAAAACATATTTTTGGTTCCAGTGTTCACTTCCTACTTGGAATTATGAGAATCCCCCATAATAAATTTTATCACAGGAAAAGGCACAAAAACTGATTTTGAAAGAATAGGGTGACCTCAGAAGATAACAAACACTCACCAATGGTCTCCCCACCATAAAGAGAGTCCTTAATTCCATGGAATTATTCACCAAGTTTATGCGCCTAAATAATAATCTCTAGAAGAGCTGGGGTCAACTGATTTTTTTAAAAAAACATCAACCTATTATTCTCAAACTACTAAATGAAACCGTGCAAAAAGGGCCATCAATATCTACTCTTATAATGATTCTTTCATGGTATGGTTTTGTATTTTTATACTCAAAGCATCAAAAATGACATTCCCATTTTTTGAGGTGTATGCAATTTCGAAATCAAAAGACAATAGGTACTCCACCCAACTCCTTTTCCAAAGGTTCAAATATTTTTTAGAAAATATATAACTCGAGATTTTGTGGTCTAAAAACACAAAGAAACTTTCTCTAGAAAGGAAATTATTCCAAATCTTATGCACATGCATAGAAAATGTGAGTTCAAGGTCATGGGTCAAATAATTCTTATTGTGTGTCATAATATATCCATAAGCATAGGATACCACATAATAACCCTCCATAATAACATATCCCAAACTCAAACCTGATGTTTCACAAAATACCACATAGCCCTGCCTGGCCACTGGAAGAGTCAACACTAGTGTAAAGTCAAAATATGTTTCATCTCAATAAAAGAAATCTAAAATTCATCATCAAAAAAAATTCACCCCTTTTAAGTGAGGGAGGTCATTAGATAATCCAAATTTGATAAATCCTTTGCAAACTAATGAAAATACCATGATAAACCCAAGAAGCTCTAAATCATGAAAACATTACATGGTTTCTCCCATGTAATAACATCTTTCACCATCTTAGGATAAACTAAAATACCATGTTTAGAGACCATGGTCCCTAAGAAATTCACTTCCTCAATTGAAAAATAACATTTTGATATATTGGAATAAAGTCAGTTATTTCTCAACATTTTCAGAATTGCTCTCATATGACACACATGATCTTCCTAGAACTGATATTAAACTGGGATTTCATCTATAAAGACCACTATGAACATATTAATATACTCATGAAATATTATTTTCATCAATTCCATAATGACTATAAGAGAATTAGTTAAACCAAATGGCATTAAAAGATTCTCATAATGGTTATACCTAATCTAAAAGGTTGTACTCTAAATGTTAGATTATTTTATTCTTAATTGGTGATAACCAGATCAAAGATAAATATTCAAGAACTAATTTTTCCCCTTTAACTGTTCAAAGATATCGTCAATCTGTGGTAATAGATACTTTTTCTCTACCATAACTCGATTGAGTTTTCATTAGTCAATACATAGGTGAAGTGTTCTTTCAACCATATTTCAAAAGAGAATGGGTGTCGTCTAAGGTGAAAGACTTGAGAATATGAATCCTTTATCTAAAAGATAATCTTACTTAGTATTTAACTCTTTCAACTCTACTAGTGATATATAATAAGAATAAATATATACTAGATGAGTAATAGAAACAAAATTAAAATAGAACTCTACCTCTCTTACTGGTGGGAAACTAGAGAAAACAGAAGGAAACACATCAGAAAAGTCAATAACAACTTGAGGTAGATCATCACCTAAATATTACCAATCCAAATCAAAAGAAAACACTGATATTACTTTCTCTAACTCTGGATAATAAGGTCCTACTCTACTTAACCTCGGGTCCCATTCTCCCTGAAAGACACGACACACCCCATTGGGTGAAGTACAGGAGAACCACAAAAGATAGCAGTCAATTCAGTCCTTATTAATGATTAACCAATCCATATTAAGAATTAATTTAAGATGTTTCATGTTAAGAACTATAAAATTATAGATGATCCCAATCTCTAATAAATATAAGACACAAGTAGGACAATAGAGACCCTACCATCTCCTTATTCCAAAGGGTGTAGTAATATCCAGAATATAAGATAAAATATCCATATGAAGATATAATAGGTTCACAATACATATTTATATAAATGAGTGAGATGAACTATCATCAAATAAAGAAGTCACTAAAGATTAAGCTATAGTGATGGAACCACTCACAATTTATGGACCTGCATCAGCTTCCTCTGGAGTCTCTTCCACTATGTAAAGAATCTTTATTTTCGATGCTTGTGGTTGGAACCCTTTGGATATCGATGAATCTGATTTCACCACAATACTTTTAGGTGCTGATGATCTTATTACATTGCAAGGAGTTGAAATTTAATGATAGAATTTATATATGTGTCCTAAGTTACCATAAGAACTGAAGATCTTTGGAACCTCAGTACTCACACATCTTGAATTACCAACCTTTCCACACTAGAAGCAACTTAAATAGCCTATTTAAGGCACTTCAGGAGGTCTAGAGAATGCCTTTTTTCAAGAAACTCCATGAGACTCATCAAACTTATTTTTTTACTTTAAAGGAATTCATAGAACTACCATTAGGAGAATAATGAACTCCCATAAACCCTGACATACCATCCAGGTCATGATCAACCATTAATTCCTTATCCAGGAAATCACTCGTAAATAGCTCCAAAGTCTCGACAATCCTACCCCTACCCCCCAGGATGACTCAACTGCATACTAACATCAAGGAAAGATTTATAACCTGCCCCTTTGATGCCACCTTTTCAAGAACCATCTTAGATACCCCGGTAACTTGATACTTGATCTGACACTCACATAGCCACAAGGGAATTCCCGATCCCCACAGGTTCGAAAATAGCACTTGAAATCATACATAATCAAAGATGGAATGAATTTTCCACAAAAACAACATAAGATAAAAAAGATAAAAGTTAGTATACTCAATACTCCAAAAGGATAATTTCCATAAGAAAATAGGTATAATTGTACCTGAACATATAGATAAACATCCTAAAGGAAACCACAACATCAACTAGAAAAAAGTATCAAAAAATCATTTATAATAACTGGAAAACAACTACCCTGATCACTATCATCACTCCATAGTCTAAAGGGTCAATAAAATCTACCACCTCTAAGTGAAAATTTCCCTTTGATTATTCATGAAATAAGAACATATGAAAACACTTGAAGGCAAAGGCAGGGTGTGGACTATAAAGACCAGTAGGGTCTCACTAGGTGTTCCATAACCAATACCATAAAAATTTACCAATTTTTATCTTAGTTTAAATAAAACAAGGCATCACATTACATTTTCATATTTTAAACCAAAACATTCTTTTATAATCAAAGGATAGAAAATATTAAAAAATAGATTTCAAAGAGTCTTAAATGAAAATTTTATATAAAACGGTTTATATAAATATGTTGGAATTAATAAAATATTTTAATAACCAAAAAAAATCATAGAAAATCACCTTTTATGAAAGCCTTATAGTAAGTCAGTTTTTATGTAATAATACTATCACACATATCATAATGATCTCAACTCTAGTTAGGTGTGTACACACAAAAAGAAACACCCCAATAGGGGAACCCATCATGGGAAATCATGTCATAGTTTTTTTAGTAATCATTGTTACCATCAATACATTTATAGAAAGGAAAGGTCATAGTATTCTTATCCTAGTTACCACTAACTACCTAGGATAACAAGTGATACAAGAAAGAATTTTAGGACCTTTCCTCCCTATCAATGTATTGATGATTACAATGGTTACTAAAAAAATTATGACATGACTAACTGTAATGGGTTACCCTATTGATTCAAACAAATTAATCAATCAAATCGAAAATCAATCATTTCAAAACATTTCAAAATAAAATTACCCAATTTCAGTTTTCAACATGCCTTTTACATTTCAAAAAAATCATAATTTTTCATCATTTCATGACATTTCAAATCACCTTTAAATTTTATTCATTTTCTCGAGATCAACATCAAATCATTTCATAAAAATATTTACAAATCAAAACATATTTTTTCATAAATTTTCCCAATAATTTTAATTCCCATTGAAATTGGGGTTTTTCTCAATTCATAAGTCTATTTTAAAATCAAAGATCAATTCATCTCAAATCCATATTTTTGAATAATTTAAAAATGAATCAATCAAGAAATATAAGGTTTCAATTTAATGGGAAATAATTATAGAACCACCTACCATTAAATAAAAGATCCAAAAATCAACACCTGTAATGGGATTTTTCAATGAATAATGAAGGTGAAAAATATCTATGAACACAACCTAGAATCAATATCCAAAAAAATAGCGTTTAGATATATCAATTACATGATGATCTATCAGTATCTTAGGAGGATAGAAAGAGATATTGGAAGAAAACACGTGAGAGGAGATCCACTTACCTAGAGGAGATTTATCGAGATCAACGCTACTTATATTTTCCATGAAAAAGGTTTTGAGGAGTCAATTTCACCTCTTGAGATCCCTCAAGAGCCAAAATTTTTTTAGTGTTGAATGGGGTGATTATGCTTCTTAAACAGGGGGTTAGATATTTTTAATTAAATTTTTAAAGGAATTAAAAACTACACACATGGTTTTCTGGGGAGGGATACATGGTTAGAAAAACCATAGGCCCTAACCACGAACCCCTATTGGAATTCTGGATGGGGTGCAAGGTTTGGAAACATATTTTGATTAATAATATTTCAACTGTGAAAACTTTTACTATTTGAGGGTTCGTGGTTTTCGGGGATGGCTACACAGTCCTTCTAGTGGATTACAATAGGGAAATCAGTTTTCTAGGAAAAACTAAAAGTTTTACCCTAACCATGATCCAACCATGTATATCCCCTTCGGCTTCCAAAAATATAAAATTTATCCCAAAATGACCACAAAACAAGACCCAACGTTAAGGATATCAAAACAAGGGTATAGGAATCCATGAAAAAAGTAACTAGATATTACATAAATTTATCAATATTATAATTTAAATTATATAAAATTAACTTCTTTTTTAACTCATAATTTTAAAATTATCTTTGGGTTATTTAAATTATACCGATTTTACAAATACTGTCACCTTTATGAAATAATTATGGTATGTGAATGACTTTAAAGATTTGAAAATAATTTATATATACCAGATATATATTTAATAAGTAAAATAAATCATTTAAAAAAATTATTTTTAATTTATAAATCTATGTTTGACACATTAAAACCTAAGTGAAGTTTTATTCTAATAAAAGAACTATATTTAGTAATTTTCTTTAATTAAGTAATTAAAAAGTAGAATTTTGTTTTAAATTGTTTTTAAAGTAACATAAATATCATTTTTTATTTATAAATTAATAAATTTCTTGAGAATCAATTATATTAATTATTTTGGTATAAATTCATTTTTTGGTTAAAAAACTATTTTTCATTGTGTTTTGTGTAATTATATTAAAATTAATTTTTAATACTTCAAGAAATCGAATATTGTAAAATGTATTCTATATTTATAATCATAATATTAAAATTATTTAATAAGTCCTGTTTTATATTTAATCATAATGAATAATTACCATGTATTTTTTTCACTGTGGTAAGGGTAAAAAGAGTTAATGAGGGTGTTAAACTAAGAGATAACACTTAAAATATCGATAAAACTTGAATAAATTTTGTTATTTGATTTTATTTAAACCTTAAATTATCATATAGTCTAAATTTTTTCTATTTTTTTACAATTTTCCATGAAAATTAATCTATATTATTTTAATGTTTAGAGTATTTACCAAAGTATCACCCCTCTCATTAATAAAAGGGAACCTCTTACACTCACATCTCTGCAAAAATTGAGCCCATAATATCCACCAAAATATGAAGAAATACCTTCCCATCACTATTATTCATCTCCTATAGGATCCATTCTTCCTAAAATACCCATCCAAGAAGACTTAAGGTGTTTTTTAAAGGAGATTATCCAATGAAGATTTATGTGTTCTTATCAAGATTTTTCTAGTTTATTTATTCTTAAATATCATAAAATATTATATAACCATGTTAAAATAATTAAATAATTATATCTAAATTAAATTATTATGTTAATGGTACAACCATTTTCTATTTCCTTTCCATCTAATGTGAAATGAAAACTTCGCTCATGCGTATGTGTGAATTGTCGCCTCCATGAAGCGATGTATTTCATTTTTCGTCACTACCTCTCATGGATGGTTATATAGATGTATTAAATTAATTTGAATTATATTTATGACAAAAAAATATTAATTAAAGATAAAATATAGAATAATTTCCTTCCCATTAATATGTTAAAAATGGAAATTCTTCTTGTTCGTATGTTTGAACTACTACTTTCAAAAAGTGATGTAATTCATTTTTCTTCACCACCTCATAAGGATGGTTATATATTTAGAATTAATAAATAATTATGATATTTATGAAATAATTAAGGTTTTTTAAATTTAAATCATTATTTAACTTCATTTCTTTCCATTCATTGAAAAATAAAAACACCACTCATGTGTATGTGCGAACTACCACCTCCATGAACGACTTATTCCATTTTTTATAACTACCTTACATAGATGGTTATAAAAGTGTTTTTAATGTATAAATATGATATATATATTTATATATTACATGATTAAAATTATTTAGGTGATTAAACCCTAACCAAGATGCAAGGATTGGAACCACCGATTTAAAACTTGCATGAGAAACAAAATAGTTAACACCTAAATAATTGATTTTATAAAAGAATTATGAGTAAATGGGTAATAATAATATGTTATAAATAAATTTTATCCTTTAATATATATATATATGTGTGTATCTAATTTATATTAATAATAATTATAAATTTATTATAATGGGTGTTGTAATGCATATGACTAAGAGGGAATCCAAGGTAAGAGTTTATGTTTTAATCTCACTTTTAGTTGGGACTGTTTATCTTTGAATATAATTTAGAGGAATTATATTATCAATATATTTTAAACCCCATATATATTCTTATAATATAGTTATTTTTTTGTTCTAAAATTATTATTTCCATTTTCCTTTCTTTGGTACTCAAATCCACTGAAAGAATGTTTATAAGAAAAACTGACTTTATTTCTCCTTTTTGTCAAGAATATTTTTTACATAACCATATTATTTATTATTTTTCAAGAAATGTTTTTCTATAACTAAATTATTACTTAATTTTTTTTTATATAAAATTTTACTTTCTTTTCAAAATTTATAATGGAATCTTCTTCAGATTTTCTATATAAATCATTTTTAAATTTATTTTCAAAAGTGTGAAATGAATCTATTTTAGAATTTTCTACATGAATAGATTTTACCTCCATCATGATCATTTATCATTATCTATCTTAATTTATTAGTTTTTGTGGTTTTCCAAAGTAATATTTATTTCAACTATTTTTCTTAATTTTTCGAAAGAAAAGTATATTATTTTCTTAAATATTTTTAAAAGGTATTTAATTCCACTTATATTTATTTTTACCTTCAACTACATATTTTATTACTTAATAATTTTTTTTATTTTCATAATTCCATTATTTTGAATTATTTTTTAATTAATTTTTTCAAACTACCCTTGAAACATCATGAAAATAATTTTAGAAATGATGTACATCTTCATTTGTACAACAAAAACACAAAATTTTTAATATTTGTTTTTCAATGATTTTCTTGTGTTTTCCTCTCCAATTTATAATAGACTCACCTTTTATATAAAACATTAATTTTTAATGAATTTTTAATTTTTTTTCTCCTTTAATAATTTTTTGTTTGCACTTTACCTCATGTATAAGGATTATTCTCAGTTTATTTACTTCCTTGAAGTTATATTCTCTATCACTATCCATTATTTTTTTGAAATTATATCCATATTATTTTATATCATGGATATATTTATAATTTAACTATTTTCTTAACAATATATCATTTCTACATACGGTATTAATTTAAGGAATCTTACTAATAAAGTTATTCTATTTACTGGGGAATATTGGCATTCACTAGTGGAATTCCAACCTATACCAAAACTTATTTCCCAATGGTTTGAAAAAAAGCGTTGGGATAAAGAACCTATACCAATGGTTCTAGTAAACTGTTGGTATATGGGATTATATACTGTGTTTTCCCAATGTTTTAACAAAACCGTTGGGAAATAAAAATATTACTTATGGTTTTTATTAACCATAGGGAAAAAAGACACCCAATTTAGGGCCCCTCCCATCTTTTCATCCCACGTGAACCATCCCCGACCTCCGCCTCCCGACCCCCTCCTGCTCTCCCGGATCTCGATCTCCTCCTGGCCTCTCGGCCCCCCTCCCTCTCCTCCGGCAACGTTCCCATTCCCCTCTCGGCTCCCAGCGACATCCCCCCCCCCCTTCTCGTCTCTCTCTCCTGGTGACATCCCCCTCCCCTATTGGCTCAATATCCTCCAATAACGTCCTCTGGCCCCTCTCCAGTCACGCATGAGACTCCTTATGGCCGAACACCCCACAAGACATCCCCCTCTCTTGGCTCCCTCTCCTCCCACCAGGGTTCTTGATCGGTACTTCCAGGTAAGAATTAGTCTTCTTTTTTAAAAAAATTAGGCAACAAGGAATGCATTGTTAGGTTCATAGTTAGAAAAACCATTCATATTAATCGTGCATTTTCTAGAGTTTAGAGTAGTAACCAACTCATAGTGTGGTGAATTATTGGGTAAATTTTGATTTTTTTCAAAATTGAGTCTTCTAGAAATGTAGGTTTAGATTCACAGGTTGTATTCCATTCATTCGAACAGTGCATTCAATAAAAATTTCATGATTTTTTAAAAACCTCATATTTTCCTCTATAGGCTCCTATTAAACCTTATATTGTGTTGGATTTTTTATTAATCGTGATATATATGTGATGAGGTTGTATCGTCATTAATATGTTTAATGATGTGGGTTAATTAGAGGTGAGTGATTCTATATGAGATTTTATGGGTTATTGTGAGGGTTTTATATAACTTTAATTGATTGGTTCATAAAACATAAGTTGGTGTTGCATATATTATGTAATTGGAATTGGTAAAGTAAAAGGTTGGTCTTATATTTCCGAGTTGGTTATTTGGATGGTATTCTCTATCAAAAGTGGGTATATCTCTATTGACTATGGGTGTATTTTCCAATTGACCAATGTATTTATTAAACTGACCATACAATACACATTTCCCATAATACATAATCACCATAGAAATCATAGATAGACACTACACACCACAAGACTCCCATGGGAGACACCCCTTGACATCTACAGATAGTTAAGGGGCCATTAACTTAGGAATTGAAGTCAATTGGAACTCAAGACTTGAAAAATTCCCATTTGTGGGTAGAAAAGATACCAACACCTTTATTATTAGTATAGTATAATGAAATGGTTTACACCCTCATGAATTAGTAGACCATCTGGTTCATGGACTGGTGCCCAACCAAGTTCAAGAGTATGATCAACTACTAAACATTGATTGTGGTACCTATGAGGTTCTTTCCATAGTGAATAGGGTTATGTGCACAATCTTCAACTCAACTAATGTGTCATAGGTTCATATTCAATGGATAAGTGTACTAGTATGGTGTTTCCAACAATGTTCTATATAAAGAACATAATGAAAATGAAGATATTACTAAATGGATTTGTTTCTCCCTTGTATGCAGGAACATGATTTGACCCATGGGGCATTGTGGTTCCTGTATATTGGGCAGTGACATGTATAGTCACAGGATACAGGTATGTTTTTCTTTAGTTTTTATTTTATTTTCTTTATCTCATTGGACACTTAGGTATTTTACTTCTTTCTACGAACGGAGGGTAGTGATGTTATCCTAACTAGTTGACATAGATCACTTGTATATTGTAATAACATGAGGATTGAGTGTGAGGAAACATTAGAAGCTAGATGAGCCTTGGGGTCTTCCATGAGATGGAATTGTTTTTCTAAAACATTGTGTGGGAACATTTCTAGAGTATTTTGGAGTCATGAAATAACCCCAAGTGTCTCCATGAGATAGCATAAATAACCCCAAGTGTCTCCAAGTGTCTCCCTACATCGTATAATCCTCACATGGGTTGGAAACTCACCCAATCCTATCAAACATATCCTAGTATATCCTCTCAGTCACATAGTCTAGACTCATATCTCGAGGATTATCCCATGCCTCGATTCACATCTCATCATCCAACTAGACAAAGAGGATTATTCACCTCATGATTGTCCTAGTCACAAAATCACATCATGTCGAACCCATCTACATTATATTCTCAATAATACGATCAATAACCTCATCAAAATCATGTATTATAACCCAGCCCCACTAACCAGGTTCCATCCTAAGATAAATCACACCAAGCCTCTTAGCATTATAAGTTCAATCTGTCCGACAATACCCAATACCCACACTAGCATCTCATACTTCATCTCTTTAGTTGAACCCTTGAATCATTAAATGGAGTAAAACCTTTCATAATACATTTTATATACTCAAAGGGACCATCCCACTCTAAGAACCTACCAAGATTACAATCCATCCTCATAAATATTTCCTTATCATATGCTAGATGTGCAATTGCCACACCTATCACTACAAGGCCCAATCCTCTTATGAATATTTTACTTTATCTAAATCCTCATCTAGTCCATACACATATCATCCCAATTTTAAGACATATTCTAGACCACTCATATCTCAATAGATATTTTATCCACTTGGAGACCTAGTGATAGGGTGATTTCATTTCCATAAAATCACTAAATAACCTTCTCTAAACCTAGGTGGCTTGTGAACACCATATCTATAGGTCTACTATGTTAATCTATTTCCTTTCATTTACTATCTTTAGAGTCCATAACTCCCATGGAACATAGTTATAATCAATTCCTTGGAAATCGATGACTGAATAATCATGTTAGTGTTTAAGGGTCTATAGAGTCTCTTAATACTTTCTTTATACAGGAAGAGATACTTAAGAAATTCGATGATTAAAGTTAGAAAACACACTATTTACTTTATGAATTTGGGTGAGGTTTCTTATCTGACTACCTCACAAATTTCCTCTTATTTGTATTCTTTGAGGGAAGTCCTTCGGAAGGGGATGTAATTTGATGAGTTGGAGGTGGCACCAGTGGAGGTATACATCCCTTGCATGGTGAGACCACATATCAGATTCATATGAACAACATGCATAAACCATAGAGAGATGTTCAAGGATTTCCTATTTTATATAGTGATAATCTAGCCATCAATCATGAACTACTTAGATAATTAATTTATAGATAACTCGTTGAATCTTATCTTGTAATATCAAATGATTTTTGGCCTTGTAACTATAAACACCAATGCCTAATATTTACCAAGGGTCAATATACATCCCTTGCATGGAGAGACTATGTAGTCGTCATCAAGGAAAATCTCACCATATGATCCATAATACCATTAATTAGAAGTAATATTGTGGTTCAACTGTGTAGAATACCTCTAATATGTTATATAGGAAAACACCATATAGGTTTTTTATAATTTAAACAGTTGAGTCCTCATCGTTAGTGACATCAATCACATTAAAGCAGACAAATGTCAACTAAACCCTACATTCCAAGAATTATTCATGTGGAAAGGCCCCATGCCAACAGGTTAAGAACAAAAACCATAAATAATAATTCCAAATACATGCATCATTTTTAAATAAATATCTCAACTTTAAACATAAAAACCAATAATAGTAAGACCTCATCTCTTGTATAGAACAAAACCAAACTAAGTTGAAACTCGGGCCAAATTGATTATATACCGTTAATAGGAAGAGTAATTGTTAATTAATAGGAATGTACTATTTGATAGTATCATTTTGAAACATTGGTCTGTTTTCCCTTTGCTTGCAGAAACATGATTTGACCCATGGGGCGTTGTGGTTCTTATATGTTGGGCAGTGGCATGTATAGTCATAGGAGACATTTATGTTTTAGTTTAGTTTTTATTTTATTTTCTTTATCGCATTGGCCACTTAGATCTTTGACTACTTTATATGGTTAGAGAGTAGTTATATTTTGCGAAGGGGGCCAGAAGGAGTTCATATTGATTCAGTCCACCGGCTTTGATCTAAGGTAATACTCTATGATTACTACTTGTCTCGTACCTCATGTATTTATGGATTTAGTGTTTTTGACTCCATATTTTGTTTTCAATACGGCGTTGGATCATTTCGTGTTGGTTCGGGTGGATTTGGTTCTCCACTTCCAATCTAGGTAAGGCTTTAATGACATTGGTTGGATTCTCACTAGTTATGTAGCGTCCTTCAAGTGTTTTAAGGTTTTTAATATCCTTTGTGTAGTGTTTTGATCCCTACTCATTGGTTTTGAGTCACCAAGTCAAGGGCGACTCACCTACGTGTTCATAGGTAAGTAAGTATGTGTATGTGGGTTCCCCCGTTATGTGTATAGTCACCCATGGTAGTGATTATGCACGTATGGGGCTAGGTTTTCCCATGTATATATATATAAATTCATGCGTAGGTGAGTGAAGACTGGTATATACATATAAACATATGTGTAAGGATCCCCTTACACATGCTCATGGTTATGTGGGTGTGTGAATAGGGGCTAGGTGTCCTTGAATCTGTGTGAAGGTGCGTATACTCAGTGGAGGAGCAACAACTTTTAGTTAGAAAGCTCCAAGAGACAAAGTGGAAGGAATGGTTCCACCTTCAGGTAGAGTCCCTCTCGTAGCCTCTTCAATTTAAGAATGCTTTAAATCAAATTTAGATTCTATCTTAATTCTACTTAATTATTTTGAATTGAATATCTTGATTAAGTGTTCTTTAATATAATTTTTTCATTTGATAAAGAAAGTAATATTTTTATAATAAAACCCCTCCAACGGAGGTGTGCTATCTGTGAAAACTCACAGTGATAGTTATGTTGATCTAGTTTCTTAACTTATTGCATTTGATTTGTGATGAATGAGTTTTAAAATAAATGTTAAACATAATTAAATGAATTGTGTGATAAAGAAATACCATGATTTTATAATAAAACCCATCCAACGGAGGTGCGTTGTCTTCTAAACCGAAGAGTAGTGATAGTTGTTTGTATCATGTTTAGATTTGGTTTGAGTTTTCCATATGCCTCTTATTGGTGTTTTTTTTGTGGCTAGTTAGTTTTTATTCTTTGAATAATATAAATTGACTTATCATACTCATTTAGCACAAATGACATTGACCGAGTAGGCATATGCCTTGATCATGACGCTTTCCTTTTCACCCTTTGAATATTATAAATGAAATTTCCATGTTTAGGTGAAGTGAATGAATTTGTAAATGGTTTTTTTAGGGTGTATGATTGTTTTCCATCATTTCGTTTCCCTTTAGATGTTGCCTCATTGTGCCGATCACTACAATCTTCCGACGATACCTTGTTATAGAATATTAAATAGTTGATTTGTTATATCATGTTCGTTGTGACCTTATCTTATGGAGAAACCCATTTGGGGTGTTTTCCAGGCCTCTTGGCCACCCCTTTGGGTGTTTACCAGAGCCCATATATCTAAAAACACTAATGGTGTCATTGTTTAACACCTGTCAGGATTATGGTGCTCCCCATTGTAAGCTTCATATTACCCCCACAAATTTAAATGATTTAGTGCCTTCGCTTTTGAATATTCATATTTAAACATTTCTCCCATGTTTTAATGAGAATAATTATAGTGGTGATACTCACTAAAGGCATTATTCTCACTATGGTGGACCTGTGTATTGGAAAGCTGGGTGTTTTGGTGTATCAAGATTTTGTAGTGGAGAAAAATGGCCAAGTGGTCATGGTGTCTGACGTTTTGAAGAGAATATTGCATAAAGAAGTGTTGTTTCATGACTTGGTGTGAAGGGAAAATGAATTTTGTTTGGAAACACAATTAAAAAGTGAGCTTCGATGTTATGAGGTTTAGGATTTTAAAAGGAAAGTTTGAATGGTTTTTTTATGCCACAGATATTTAGTTGGAGGTTTAAAAGCTTTCCAAAGTTATAGACAATGTGGAGAATTAAAATAGAGGTATTATCACAAGATATTTGGATATTTTATGTAGTGTATTTAAAAGGATATATATGTAGATTATGTGGATTGATAGTTAATAGTTTTCAATGGATGATGATTGAAAACATGAAGAAGTTAATGGAAACTACAGTGAATGTTCTTGGAGTCTTATTTGGTATATTTATTTGAATTTAAGAACATGTTCTTTGTATGAACACTTCAAGAATAATGAGAAGATTGTAAAAGCATGGTGTGATCCACACCATTCCTAGTTGTGCATGAAAACAGCCAGCACACACACACACACACATAGATATATATATATATATATTGAATGAGTCTGTTATGATAAGGGAAGATACCTACACAACATTGCAACATCTAGTTCTTCTATATTGATATAGAAGCCTGGTGTGATCGACACCATTCACAGTTGTGCATGAAAACGACCCCCACACACACATATATATATATATCTTTCTTTTAGTGGTATTCTCATCTAAAAAACATAATTTTATAATAATAAACCATGTGGATGCATACAGTCATACATCAAATAATTTCCCACCAATATGACCCAAATAAAAAATATATATATACAATAGTCTCTATTTCCATCCTTGATCACCACCTAATATCATCACCTTCAATCCCTATTGAGCTACTCCATCCCAATCCAGTACATAATATTTTCTTAGATTAGTAAAACTATCATAAGATCTACATACATACCAGTTTGATCATTCTTGGTGTTAGAAATATATGACTTTATAATCTCACGAAGAGACACTAATATATTTTTACATATATGTATACCTGATCAAAGTAAATTATATAAAAATAAATACACACACATATCATGTCAGATGTCCTGTTCCAACTAGCACACCAAGACTCCATGTGTATTAGGTCATCGTGTATTAAGGGTTTCCATGATACCCAACCATAGATACTTTTTTCTAAACAAAAAACTTTCATCATTGTACCATCATACATGAAACACATCCTATACCCAAATACTCTAAATATGGAGTATCAATGATTACTCAACCACAACTTGAATGTATAGGATATAGACATGTATCCAAGACCTAGACTAATTCTTATCACTCAATACAGGTCGTCACTCAACTCCCAACATCTACCATAATACTAAAGGTATTGTCTCATACCACTATATATCACATACCAACCTTCTCACTCAACAAACATCCATGTTAATACATTATGATCAATGTAAATCCATTTTTTTAAAATAATTCCATGTTAACCAGGGTAGATATTTTTAATTAAATTTTTAAAGGAATTAAAAACTACACACATGGTTTTCTGGGGAGGGATACATGGTTAGAAAAACCATAGGCCCTAACCACGAACCCCTATTGGAATTCTGGATGGGGTGCAAGGTTTGGAAACATATTTTGATTAATAATATTTCAACTGTGAAAACTTTTACTATTTGAGGGTTCGTGGTTTTAGGGGATGGCTACACAGTCCTTCTAGTGGCTTACAATAGGGAAATCAGTTTTCTAGGAAAAACTAAAAGTTTTACCCTAACCATGATCCAACCATGTATATCCCCTTCGGATTCCAAAAATATAAAATTTATCCCAAAATGACCACAAAACAAGACCCAACGTTAAGGATATCAAAACAAGGGTATAGGAATCCATGAAAAAAGTAACTAGATATTACATAAATTTATCAATATTATAATTTAAATTATATAAAATTAACTTCTTTTTTAACTCATAATTTTAAAATTATCTTTGGGTTATTTAAATTATACCGATTTTACAAATACTGTCACCTTTATGAAATAATTATGGTATGTGAATGACTTTAAAGATTTTAAAATAATTTATATATACCAGATATATATTTAATAAGTAAAATAAATCATTTAAAAATATTATTTTTAATTTATAAATCTATGTTTGACACATTAAAACCTAAGTGAAGTTTTATTCTAATAAAAGAACTATATTTATTAATTTTCTTTAATTAAGTAATTAAAAAGTAGAATTTTGTTTTAAATTGTTTTTAAAGTAACATAAATATCATTTTTTACTTATAAATTAATAAATTTCTTGAGAATCAATTATATTAATTATTTTGGTATAAATTCATTTTTTTGGTTAAAAAACTATTTTTCATTGTGTTTTGTGTAATTATATTAAAATTAATTTTTAATACTTCAAGAAATCGAATATTGTAAAATGTATTCTATATTTATAATCATAATATTAAAATTATTTAATAAGTCATATTTTACATTTAATCATAATGAATAATTACCATGTATTTTTTTTCACTGTGGTAAGGGTAAAAAGAGTTAATGAGGGTGTTAAACTAAGAGATAACACTTAAAATATCGATAAAACTTGAATAAATTTTGTTATTTGATTTTATTTAAACCTTAAATTATCATATCATCTAAATTTTTTCTATTTTTTTACAATTTTCCATGAAAATTAATCTATATTATTTTAATGTTTAGAGTATTTACCAAAGTATCACCCCTCTCATTAATAAAAGGGAACCTCTTACACTCACATCTCTGCAAAAATTGAGCCCATAATATCCACCAAAATATGAAGAAATACCTTCCCATCACTATTATTCATGTCCTATAGGATCCATTCTTCCTAAAATACCCATCCAAGAAGACTTAAGGTGTTTTTTAAAGGAGATTATCCAAGGAAGAGTTATGTGTTCTTATCAAGATTTTTCTAGTTTATTTCTTCTTAAATATCCTAAAATATTATATAACCATGTTAAAATAATGAAATAATTATATCTAAATTAAATTATTATGTTAATGGTACAACCATTTTCTATTTCCTTTCCATCTAATGTGAAATGAAAACTTCGCTCATGCGTATGTGTGAATTGTCGCCTCCATGAAGCGATGTATTTCATTTTTCGTCACTGCCTCTCATGGATGGTTATATAGATGTATTAAATTAATTTGAATTATATTTATGACAAAAAAATATTAATTAAAGATAAAATATAGAATAATTTCCTTCCCATTAATATGTTAAAAATGGAAATTCTTCTTGTTCGTATGTTTGAACTACTACTTTCAAAAAGTGATGTAATTCATTTTTCTTCACCACATCATAAGGATGGTTATATATTTATAATTAATAAATAATTATGATATTTATGAAATAATTAAGGTTTTTTAAATTTAAATCATTATTTAACTTCATTTCTTTCCATTCATTGAAAAATGAAAACACCACTCATGTGTATGTGTGAACTACCACCTCCATGAACGACTTATTCCATTTTTTATAACTACCTTACATAGATGGTTATAAAAGTGTTTTTAATGTATAAATATGATATATATATATTTATATATTACATGATTAAAATTATTTAGGTGATTAAACCCTAACCAAGATGTAAGGATTGGAACCACCGATTTAAAACTTGCATGAGAAACAAAATAGTTAACACCTAAATAATTGATTTTATAAAAGAATTATGAGTAAATGGGTAATAATAATATGTTATAAATAAATTTTATCCTTTAATATATATATATATATGTGTATCTAATTTATATTAATAACAATTATAAATTTATTATAAAGGCTGTTGTAATGCATATGACTAAGAAGGAATCCAAGGTAAGAGTTTATGTTTTAATCTCACTTTTAGTTGGGACTGTTTATCCTTGAATATAATTTAGAGGAATTATATTATCAATATATTTTAAACCCCATATATATTCTTATAATATAGTTATTTTTTTGTTCTAAAATTATTATTTCCATTTTCCTTTCTTTGGTACTCAAATCCACTGAAAGAATGTTTATAAGAAAAACTGACTTTATTTCTCCTTTTTGTAAAGAATATTTTTTACATAACCATATTATTTATTATTTTTCAAGAAATTTTTTTATATAACTAAATTATTACTTAATGTTTTTTTATATAAAATTTTACTTTCTTTTCGAAATTTATAATGGAATCTTCTTCAGATTTTCTATATAAATCATTTTTGAATTTATTTTCAAAAGTGTGAAATGAATCTATTTTAGAATTTTCTACATGAATAGATTTTACCTCCATCATGATCATTTATCATTATCTATCTTAATTTATTAGTTTTTGTGGTTTCCCAAAGTAATATTTATTTCAACTATTTTTCTTAATTTTTCGAAAGAAAAGTATATTATTTTCTTAAATTTTTTTAAAAGGTATTTAATTCCACTTATATTTATTTTTACCTTCAACTCCATATTTTATTACTTAATAATTTTTTTTATTTTCATAATTCCATTATTTTGAATTATTTTTTAATTAATTTCTTCAAACTACCCTTGACACATCATGAAAATAATTTTAGAAATGATGTACATCTTTATTTGTACAACAAAAACACAAAATTTTTAATATTTTTTTTTCAATGATTTTCTTGTGTTTTCCTCTCCAATTTATAATAGACTCACCTTTTATATAAAACATTAATTTTTAATGAATTTTTAAATTTTTTTTCTCCTTTAATAATTTTTTGTTTGCACTTTACCTCATGTATAAGGATTATTCTCAGTTTATTTACTTCCTTGAAGTTATATTCTCTATCACTATCCATTATTTTTTTGAAATTATATCCATATTATTTTATATCATGGATATATTTATAATTTAACTATTTTCTTAACAATATATCATTTCTACATACGGTATTAATTTAAGGAATCTTACTAATAAAGTTATTCTATTTACTGGGGAATATTGGCATTCACTAGTGGAATTCCAACCTATACCAAAACTTATTTCCCAATGGTTTGAAAAAAACTGTTGGGATAAAGAACCTATACCAATGGTTCTAGTAAACTGTTGGTATAGGGGATTATATACTGTGTTTTCCCAATGTTTTAACAAAACCTTTGGGAAAGAAAAATATTACTTACTGTTTTTATTAACCATAGGGAAAAAAGACACCCAATTTAGGGCCCCTCCCATCTTTTCATCCCACGTGAACCATCCCCGACCTCCGCCTCCCGACCCCCTCCTCCTCTCCCGGATCTCGATCTCCTCCTGGCCTCTCAGCCCCCCTCCCTCTCCTCCGGCAACGTTCCCATTCCCCTCTCGGCTCCCAGCGACATCCCCCCCCCTTCTCGTCTCTCTCTCCTGGTGACATCCCCCTCCCCTATTGGCTCAATATCCTCTAATAACGTCCTCCGGCCCCTCTCCAGTCACGCATGAGACTCCTTATGGCCGAACACCCCACAAGACACCCCTCTCTCTTGGCTCCCTCTCCTCCCACCAGGGTTCTTGATCGGTACTTCCAGGTAAGAATTAGTCTTCTTTTTTAAAAAAATTAGGCAACAAGGAATGCATTGTTAGGTTCATAGTTAGAAAAACCATTCATATTAATCGTGCATTTTCTAGAGTTTAGAGTAGTAACCAACTCATAGTGTGGTGAATTATTGGGTAAATTGTGATTTTTTTCAAAATAGAGTCTTCTAGAAATGTAGGGTTAGATTCACAGGTTGTATTCCATTCATTCGAACAGTGCATTCAATAAAAATTTCATGATTTTTTAAAAACCTCATATTTTCCTCTATAGGCTCCTATTAAACCTTATATTGTGTTGGATTTTTTATTAATCATGATATATATGTGATGAGGTTGTATCGTCATTAATATGTTTAATGACGTGGGTTAATTAGAGGTGAGTGATTCTATATGAGATTTTATGGGTTATTGTGAGGGTTTTCTATAACTTTAATTGATTGGTTCATAAAACATAAGTTGGTGTTGCATATATTATGTAATTGGAATTGGTAAAGTAAAAGGTTGGTCTTAGATTTCCGAGTTGGTTATTTGGATGGCATTCTCTATCAAAAGTGGGTATATCTCTATTGACTATGGGTGTATTTTCCAATTGACCAATGTATTTATTAAACTGACCATACAATACACATTTCCCATAATACATAATCACCATAGAAATCATAGATAGACACTACACACCACAAGACTCCCATGGGAGACACCCCTTGACATCTACAGATAGTTAAGGGGCCATTAACTTAGGAATTGAAGTCAATTGGAACTCAAGACTTGAAAAATTCCCATTTTTGGGTAGAAAAGATACCAACACCTTTATTATTAGTATAGTATAATGAAATGGTTTACACCCTCATGAATTAGTAGACCATCTGGTTCATGGACTGGTGCCCAACCAAGTTCAAGAGTATGATCAACTACTAAACATTGATTGTGGTCCCTATGAGGTTATTTCCATAGTGAATAGGGTTATGTGCACAATCTTCAACTCAACTAATGTGTCATAGGTTCATATTCAATGAATAAGTGTACTAGTATGGTGTTTCCAACAATGTTCTATATAAAGAACATAATGAAAATGAAGATATTATTAAATGGATTTGTTTCTCCCTTGTATGCAGGAACATGATTTGACCCATGGGGCATTGTGGTTCCTGTATATTGGGCAGTGACATGTATAGTCACTGGATACAGGTATGTTTTTCTTTAGTTTTTATTTTATTTTCTTTATCTCATTGGACACTTAGGTATTTTACTTCTTTCTACGAACGGAGGGTAGTGATGTTATCCTAACTAGTTGACATAGATCACTTGTATATTGTAATAAAATAAGGATTGAGTGTGTGGAAACATTAGAAGCTAGATGATCCTTGGGGTCTTCCATGAGATGGAATTGTTTTTCTAAAACATTGTGTGGGAACATTTCTAGAGTATTTTGGAGTCATGAAATAACCCCAAGTGTCTCCATGAGATAGCATAAATAACCCCAAGTGTCTCCAAGTGTCTCCCTACATCGTATAATCCTCACATGGGTTGGACACTCACCCAATCCTATCAAACATATCCTAGTATATCCTCTCAGTCACATAGTCTAGACTCATATCTCGAGGATTATCCCATGCCTCGATTCACATCTCATCATCCAACTAGACAAAGAGGATTATTCACCTCATGATTGTCCTAGTCACAAAATCACATCATGTCGAACCCATCTACATTATATTCTCAATAATACGATCAATAACCTCATCAAAATCATGTATTATAACCCAGCCCCACTAACCAGGTTCCATCCTAAGCTAAATCACACCAAGCCTCTTAGCATTATAAGTTCAATCTGTCCGACAATACCCAATACCCACACTAGCATCTCATACTTCATCTCTTTAGTTGAACCCTTGAATCATTAAATGGAGTAAAACCTTTCATAATACATTTTATATACTCAAAGGGACCATCCCACTCTAAGAACCTACCAAGATTACAATCCATCCTCATAAACATTTCCTTATCATATGCTAGATGTGCAATTGCCACACCTATCACTACAAGGCCCAATCCTCTTATGAATATTTTACTTTATCTAAATCCTCATCTAGTCCATACACATATCATCCCAATTTTAAGACATATTCTAGACCACTCATATCTCAATAGATATTTTATCCACTTGGAGACCTAGTGATAGGGTGATTTCATTTCCATAAAATCACTAAATAACCTTCTCTAAACCTAGGTGGCTTGTGAACACCATATCTATAGGTCTACTATGTTAATCTATTTCCTTTCATTTACTATCTTTAGAGTCCATAACTCCCATGGAACATAGTTATAATCAATTCCTTGGAAATCGATGACTGAATAATCATGTTAGTGTTTAAGGGTCTATAGAGTCTCTTAATACTTTCTTTATACAGGAAGAGATACTTAAGAAATTCGATGATTAAAGTTAGAAAACACACTATTTACTTTATGAATTTGGGTGAGGTTTCTTATCTGACTACCTCACAAATTTCCTCTTGTTTGTATTCTTTGAGGGAAGTCCTTCGGAAGGGGATGTAATTTGATGAGTTGGAGGTGGCACCAGTGGAGGTATACATCCCTTGAATGGTGAGACCACATATCAGATTCATATGAACAACATGCATAAACCATAGAGAGATGTTCAAGGATTTCCTATTTTATATAGTGATAATCTAACCATCAATCATGAACTACTTAGATAATTAATTTATAGATAACTCGTTGAATCTTATCTTGTAATATCAAATGATTTTTGGCCTTGTAACTACAAACACCAATGCCCAATATTTACCAAGGGTCAATATACATCCCTTGCATGGAGAGACTATGTAGTCGTCATCAAGGAAAATCTCACCATATGATCCATAATACCATTAATTAGAAGTAATATTGTGGTTCAACTGTGTAGAATACCTCTAATATGTTATATAGGAAAACACCATATAGGTTTTTTATAATTTAAACAGTTGAGTCCTCATCGTTAGTGACATCAATCACATTAAAGCAGATAAATGTCAACTAAACCCTACATTCCAAGAATTATTCATGTGGAAAGGCCCCATGCCAACAGGTTAAGAACAAAAACTATAAATAATAATTCCAAATACATGCATCATTTTTAAATAAATATCTCAACTGTAAACATAAAAACCAATAATAGTAAGACCTCATCCCTTGTATAGAACAAAACCAAACTAAGTTGAAACTCGGGCCAAATTTATTATATACCATTAATAGGAAGAGTAATTGTTAATTAATAGGAATGTACTATTTGATAGTATCATTTTGAAACATTGATCTGTTTTCCCTTTGCTTGCAGAAACATTATTTGACCCATGGGGCGTTGTGGTTCTTATATGTTGGGCAGTGGCATGTATAGTCATAGGAGACATTTATGTTTTAGTTTAGTTTTTATTTTATTTTCTTTATCGCATTGGCCACTTAGATCTTTGACTACTTTATATGGTTAGAGAGTAGTTATATTTTGCGAAGGGGGCCAGAAGGAGTTCATATTGATTCAGTCCACCGGCTTTGATCTGAGGTAATACTCTATGATTACTACTTGTCTCGTACCTCATTTATTTATGGATTTAGTGTTTTTGACTCCATATTTTGTTTTCAATACGGCGTTGGATCATTTCGTGTTGGTTCGGGTGGATTTGGTTATCCACTTCCAATCTAGGTAAGGGTTTAATGACATTGGTTGGTTTCTCACTAGTTATGTAGCGTCCTTCAAGTGTTTTAAGGTTTTTAATATCCTTTGTGTAGTGTTTTGATCCCTACTCATTGGTTTTGAGTCACCAAGTCAAGGGCGACTCACCTACGTGTTCATAGGTAAGTAAGTATGTGTATGTGGGTTCCCCCGTTATGTGTATAGTCACCCATGGTAGTGATTATGCACGTATGGGGCTAGGTTTTCCCATGTATATATATATAAATTCATGCGTAGGTGAGTGAAGTCTGGTATATACATATAAACATATGTGTAAGGATCCCCTTACACATGCTCATGGTTATGTGGGTGTGTGAATAGGGGCTAGGTGTCCTTGCATCTGTGTGAAGGTGTGTATACTCAGTGGAGGAGCAATAACTTTTAGTTAGAAAGCTCCAAGAGACAAAGTGGAAGGAATGGTTCCACCTTGAGGTAGAGTCCCTCTCGTAGCCTCTTCAATTTAAGAATGCTTTAAATCAAATTTAGCTTCTATCTTAATTATACTTAATTATTTTGAATTGAATATCTTGATTAAGTGTTCTTTAATATAATTTTTTCATTTGATAAATAAAGTAATATTTTTATAATAAAACCCCTCCAACGGAGGTGCGCTATCTGTGAAAACTCACAGTGATAGTTATGTTGATCTAGTTTCTTAACTTATTGCATTTTATTTGTGATGAATGAGTTTTAAAATAAATGTTAAACATAATTAAATGAATTGTGTGATAAAGAAATACCATGATTTTATAATAAAACCCATCCAACGGAGGTGCGTTGTCTTCTAAACCGAAGAGTAGTGATAGTTGTTTGTATCATGTTTAGATTTGGTTTGAGTTTTCCATATGCCTCTTATTGGTGTTTTTTTTGTGGCTAGTTAGTTTTTATTCTTTGAATAATATAAATTGACTTATCATACTCATTTAGCACAAATGACATTGACCGAGTAGGCATATGCCTTGATCATGACGCTTTCCTTTTCACCCTTTGAATATTATAAATGAAATTTCCATGTTTAGGTGAAGTGAATGAATTTGTAAATGGTTTTTTTAGGGTGTATGATTGTTTTCCATCATTTCGTTTCCCTTTAGATGTTGCCTCATTGTGCCGATCACTACAATCTTCCGACGATACCTTGTTATAGAATATTAAATAGTTGATTTGTTATATCATGTTCGTTGTGACCTTATCTTATGGAGAAACCCATTTGGGGTGTTTTCTAGGCCTCTTGGCCACCCCTTTGGGTGTTTACCAGAGCCCATATATCTAAAAACACTAATGGTGTCATTGTTTAACACCTGTCAGGATTATGGTGCTCCCCATTGTAAGCTTCATATTACCCCCACAAATTTAAATGATTTAGTGCCTTCGCTTTTGAATATTCATATTTAAACATTTCTCCCATGTTTTAATGAGAATAATTATAGTGGTGATACTCACTAAAGGAATTATTCTCACTATGGTGGACCTGTGTATTGGAAAGCTGGGTGTTTTGGTGTATCAAGATTTTGTAGTGGAGAAAAATGGCCAAGTGGTCATGGTGTCTGACGTTTTGAAGAGAATATTGCATAAAGAAGTGTTGTTTCATGACTTGGTGTGAAGGGAAAATGAATTTTGTTTGGAAACACAATTAAAAAGTGAGCTTCGATGTTATGAGGTTTAGGATTTTAAAAAGGAAAGTTTGAATGGTTTTTTTATGCCACAGATATTTAGTTGGAGGTTTAAAAGCTTTCCAAAGTTATAGACAATGTGGAGAATTAAAATAGAGGTATTATCACAAGATATTTGGATATTTTATGTAGTGTATTTAAAAGGATATATATGTAGATTATGTGGATTGATAGTTAATAGTTTTCAATGGATGATGATTGAAAACATGAAGAAGGTAATGGAAACTACATTGAATGTTCTTGGAGTCTTATTTGGTATATTTATTTGAATTTAAGAACATGTTCTTTGTATGAACACTTCAAGAATAATGAGAAGATTGTAAAAGCATGGTGTGATCCACACCATTCCTAGTTGTGCATGAAAACAGCCAGCACACACACACACACACATAGATATATATATATATATATATTGAATGAGTCTGTTATGATAAGGGAAGATACCTACACAACATTGCAACATCTAGTTCTTCTATATTGATATAGAAGCCTGGTGTGATCGACACCATTCATAGTTGTGCATGAAAACGACCCCCACACACATATATATATATATATATCTTTCTTTTAGTGGTATTCTCATCTAAAAAAACATAATTTTATAATAATAAACCATGTGGATGCATACAGTCATACATCAAATAATTTCCCACCAATATGACCCAAATAAAAAATATATATATACAATAGTCTCTATTTCCATCCTTGATCACCACCTAATATCATCACCTTCAATCCCTATTGAGCTACTCCATCCCAATCCAGTACATAATATTTTCTTAGATTAGTAAAACTATCATAAGATCTACATACATACCAGTTTGATCATTCTTGGTGTTAGAAATATATGACTTTATAATCTCACGAAGAGACACTAATATATTTTTACATATATGTATACATGATCAAAGTAAATTTTATAAAAATAAATACACACACATATCATGTCAGATGTCCTGTTCCAACTAGCACACCAAGACTCCATGTGTATTAGGTCATCGTGTATTAAGGGTTTCCATGATACCCAACCATAGATACTTTTTTCTAAACAAAAAACTTTCATCATTGTACCGTCATACATGAAACACATCCTATACCCAAATACTCTAAATATGGAGTATCAATGATTACTCAACCACAACTTGAATGTATAGGATATAGTCATGTATCTAAGACCTAGACTAATTCTTATCACTCAATACAGGTCGTCACTCAACTCCCAACATCTACCATAATACTAAAGGTATTGTCTCATACCACTGTATATCACATACCAACCTTCTCACTCAACAAACATCCATGTTAATACATTATGATAAATGTAAATCCATTTTTTTAAAATAATTCCATGTTAACCAGGGTAGATATTTTTAATTAAATTTTTAAAGGAATTAAAAACTACACACATGGTTTTCTGGGGAGGGATACATGGTTAGAAAAACCATAGGCCCTAACCACGAACCCCTATTGGAATTCTGGATGGGGTGCAAGGTTTGGAAACATATTTTGATTAATAATATTTCAACTGTGAAAACTTTTACTATTTGAGGGTTCGTGGTTTTAGGGGATGGCTACACAGTCCTTCTAGTGGCTTACAATAGGGAAATCAGTTTTCTAGGAAAAACTAAAAGTTTTACCCTAACCATGATCCAACCATGTATATCCCCTTCGGCTTCCAAAAATATAAAATTTATCCCAAAATGACCACAAAACAAGACCCAACGTTAAGGATATCAAAACAAGGGTATAGGAATCCATGAAAAAAGTAACTAGATATTACATAAATTTATCAATATTATAATTTAAATTATATAAAATTAACTTCTTTTTTAACTCATAATTTTAAAATTATCTTTGGGTTATTTAAATTATACCGATTTTACAAATACTGTCACCTTTATGAAATAATTATGGTATGTGAATGACTTTAAAGATTTTAAAATAATTTATATATACCAGATATATATTTAATAAGTAAAATAAATCATTTAAAAATATTATTTTTAATTTATAAATCTATGTTTGACACATTAAAACCTAAGTGATGTTTTATTCTAATAAAAGAACTATATTTATTAATTTTCTTTAATTAAGTAATTAAAAAGTAGAATTTTGTTTTAAATTGTTTTTAAAGTAACATAAATATCATTTTTTACTTATAAATTAATAAATTTCTTGAGAATCAATTATATTAATTATTTTGGTATAAATTCATTTTTTGGTTAAAAAACTATTTTTCATTGTGTTTTGTGTAATTATATTAAAATTAATTTTTAATACTTCAAGAAATCGAATATTGTAAAATGTATTCTATATTTATAATCATAATATTAAAATTATTTAATAAGTCATATTTTACATTTAATCATAATGAATAATTACCATGTATTTTTTTCACTGTGGTAAGGGTAAAAAGAGTTAATGAGGGTGTTAAACTAAGAGATAACACTTAAAATATCGATAAAACTTGAATAAATTTTGTTATTTGATTTTATTTAAACCTTAAATTATCATATCGTCTAAATTTTTTCTATTTTTTTACAATTTTCCATGAAAATTAATCTATATTATTTTAATGTTTAGAGTATTTACCAAAGTATCACCCCTCTCATTAATAAAAGGGAACCTCTTACACTCACATCTCTGCAAAAATTGAGCCCATAATATCCACCAAAATATGAAGAAATACCTTCCCATCACTATTATTCATGTCCTATAGGATCCATTCTTCCTAAAATACCCATCCAAGAAGACTTAAGGTGTTTTTTAAAGGAGATTATCCAAGGAAGAGTTATGTGTTCTTATCAAGATTTTTCTAGTTTATTTCTTCTTAAATATCCTAAAATATTATATAACCATGTTAAAATAATGAAATAATTATATCTAAATTAAATTATTATGTTAATGGTACAACCATTTTCTATTTCCTTTCCATCTAATGTGAAATGAAAACTTCGCTCATGCGTATGTGTGAATTGTCGCCTCCATGAAGCGATGTATTTCATTTTTCGTCACTGCCTCTCATGGATGGTTATATAGATGTATTAAATTAATTTGAATTATATTTATGAAAAAAAAAATATTAATTAAAGATAAAATATAGAATAATTTCCTTCCCATTAATATGTTAAAAATGGAAATTCTTCTTGTTCGTATGTTTGAACTACTACTTTCAAAAAGTGATGTAATTCATTTTTCTTCACCACATCATAAGGATGGTTATATATTTATAATTAATAAATAATTATGATATTTATGAAATAATTAAGGTTTTTTAAATTTAAATCATTATTTAACTTCATTTCTTTCCATTCATTGAAAAATGAAAACACCACTCATGTGTATGTGTGAACTACCACCTCCATGAACGACTTATTCCATTTTTTATAACTACCTTACATAGATGGTTATAAAAGTGTTTTCAATGTATAAATATGATATATATATATTTATATATTACATGATTAAAATTATTTAGGTGATTAAACCCTAACCAAGATGTAAGGATTGGAACCACCGATTTAAAACTTGCATGAGAAACAAAATAGTTAACACCTAAATAATTGATTTTATAAAAGAATTATGAGTAAATGGGTAATAATAATATGTTATAAATAAATTTTATCCTTTAATATATATATATATGTGTGTATCTAATTTATATTAATAATAATTATAAATTTATTATAAAGGGTGTTGTAATGCATATGACTAAGAGGGAATCCAAGGTAAGAGTTTATGTTTTAATCTCACTTTTAGTTGGGACTGTTTATCCTTGAATATAATTTAGAGGAATTATATTATCAATATATTTTAAACCCCATATATATTCTTATAATATAGTTATTTTTTTGTTCTAAAATTATTATTTCCATTTTCCTTTCTTTGGTACTCAAATCCACTGAAAGAATATTTATAAGAAAAACTGACTTTATTTCTCCTTTTTGTAAAGAATATTTTTTACATAACCATATTATTTATTATTTTTCAAGAAATTTTTTTATATAACTAAATTATTACTTAATGTTTTTTTATATAAAATTTTACTTTCTTTTCAAAATTTATAATGGAATCTTCTTCAGATTTTCTATATAAATCATTTTTGAATTCATTTTCAAAAGTGTGAAATGAATCTATTTTAGAATTTTCTACATGAATAGATTTTACCTCCATCATGATCATTTATCATTATCTATCTTAATTTATTAGTTTTTGTGGTTTCCCAAAGTAATATTTATTTCAACTATTTTTCTTAATTTTTCGAAAGAAAAGTATATTATTTTCTTAAATTTTTTTAAAAGGTATTTAATTCCACTTATATTTATTTTTACCTTCAACTCCATATTTTATTACTTAATAATTTTTTTTATTTTCATAATTCCATTATTTTGAATTATTTTTTAATTAATTTTTTCAAACTACCCTTGACACATCATGAAAATAATTTTAGAAATGATGTACATCTTTATTTGTACAACAAAAACACAAAATTTTTAATATTTTTTTTTCAATGATTTTCTTGTGTTTTCCTCCCCAATTTATAATAGACTCACCTTTTATATAAAAAATTAATTTTTAATGAATTTTTAATTTTTTTTTCTCCTTTAATAATTTTTTGTTTGCACTTTACCTCATGTATAAGGATTATTCTCAGTTTATTTACTTCCTTGAAGTTATATTCTCTATCACTATCCATTATTTTTTTGAAATTATATCCATATTATTTTATATCATGGATATATTTATAATTTAACTATTTTCTTAAAAATATATCATTTCTACAAACGGTATTAATTTAAGGAATCTTACTAATAAAGTTATTCTATTTACTGGGGAATATTGGCATTCACTAGTGGAATTCCAACCTATACCAAAACTTATTTCCCAATGGTTTGAAAAAAACTGTTGGGATAAAGAACCTATACCAATGGTTCTAGTAAACTGTTGGTATAGGGGATTATATACTGTGTTTTCCCAATGTTTTAACAAAACTGTTGGGAAAGAAAAATATTACTTACTATTTTTATTAACCATAGGGAAAAAAGACACCCAATTTAGGGCCCCTCCCATCTTTTCATCCCACGTGAACCATCCCCGACCTCCGCCTCCCGACCCCCTCCTCCTCTCCCGGATCTCGATCTCCTCCTGGCCTCTCAGCCCCCCTCCCTCTCCTCCGGCAACGTTCCCATTCCCCTCTCGGCTCCCTCTCCGACGACGATGTCCCCCTCCCCTCTCAGCTCCCAGCGACATCCCCCCCCCCTTCTCGTCTCTCTCTCCTGGTGACATCCCCCTCCCCTATTGGCTCAATATCCTCTAATAACGTCCTCCGGCCCCTCTCCAGTCACGCATGAGACTCCTTATGGCCGAACACCCCACAATACATCCCCCTCTCTTGGCTCCCTCTCCTCCCACCAGGTTTCTTGATCGGTACTTCCAGGTAAGAATTAGTCTTCTTTTTTAAAAAATTAGGCAACAAGGAATGCATTGTTAGGTTCATAGTTAGAAAAACCATTCATATTAATCGTGCATTTTCTAGAGTTTAGAGTAGTAACCAACTCATAGTGTGGTGAATTATTGGGTAAATTGTGATTTTTTTCAAAATAGAGTCTTCTAGAAATGTAGGGTTAGATTCACAGGTTGTATTCCATTCATTCGAACAGTGCATTCAATAAAAATTTCATGATTTTTTAAAAACCTCATATTTTCCTCTATAGGCTCTTATTAGACCTTATTTGTGTTGGATTTTTTATTAATCATGATATATATGTGATGAGGTTGTATCGTCATTAATATGTTTAATGATGTGGGTTAATTAGAGGTGAGTGATTCTATATGAGATTTTATGGGTTATTGTGAGGGTTTTCTATAACTTTAATTGATTTATTCATAAAACATAAGTTGGTGTTGCATATATTATGTAATTGGAATTGGTAAAGTAAAAGGTTGGTCTTAGATTTCCAAGTTGGTTATTTGGATGGAATTCTCTATCAAAAGTGGGTATATCTCTATTGACTATGGGTGTATTTTCCAATTGACCAATGTATTTATTAAACTGACCATACAATACACATTTCCCACAATACAGAATCACCATAGAAATCATAGATAGACACTACACACCACAAGACTCCCATAGGAGACACCCCTTGACATCTACAGATAGTTAAGGGGCCATTAACTTAGGAACTGAAGTCAATTGGAACTCAAGACTTGAAAAATTCCCATTTGTGGGTAGAAAAGATACCAACACCTTTATTATTAGTATAGTATAATGAAATGGTTTACACCCTCATGAATTAGTAGACCATCTGGTTCATGGAATGGTGCCCAACCAAGTTCAAGAGTATGATCAACTACTAAACATTGATTGTGGTCCCTATGAGGTTCTTTCCATAGTGAATAGGGTTATGTGCACAATCTTCAACTCAAATAATGTGTCATAGGTTCATATTCAATGGATAAGTGTACTAGTATGGTGTTTCCAAAAATGTTCTATATAAAGAACATAATGAAAATGAAGATATTATTAAATGGATTTGTTTCCCCCTTGTATGCAGGAACATGATTTGACCCATGGGGCATTGTGGTTCCTGTATATTGGGCAGTGACATGTATAGTCACAGGATACAGGTATTTTTTTCTTTAGTTTTTATTTTATTTTCTTTATCTCATTGGACACTTAGGTATTTTACTTCTTTCTACGAACGGAGGGTAGTGATGTTATCCTAACTAGTTGACATAGATCACTTGTATATTGTAATAACATGAGGAGTGAGTGTGAGGAAACATTAGAAGCTAGATGAGCCTTGGGGTCTTCCATGAGATGGAATTGTTTTTCTAAAACATTGTGTGGGAACATTTCTAGACTATTTTGGAGTCATGAAATAACCCCAAGTGTCTCCATGAGATAACATAAATAACCCCAAGTGTCTCCAAGTGTGTCCCTACATCGTATCATCCTCACATGGGTTGGACACTCACCCAATCCTATCAAACATATCCTAGTATATCCTCTCAGTCACATAGTTTAGACTCATATCTCGAGGATTATCCCATGCCTCGATTCACATCTCATCATCCAACTAGACAAAGAGGATTATTCACCTCATGATTGTCCTGGTCACAAAATCACATCATGTCGAACCCATCTACATTATATTCTCAATAATACGATCAATAGCCTCATCAAAATCATGTATTATAACCCATCCCCACTAACCAGGTTCCATCCTAAGCTAAATCACACCAAGCCTCTTAGTATTATAAGGTCAATCTGTCCGACAATACCCAATACCCACACTAGCATCTCATACTTCATCTCTTTAGTTGAACCCTTGAATCATTAAATGGAGTAAAACCTTTCATAATACATTTTATATACTCAAAGGGACCATCCCACTCTAAGAACCTACCAAGATTACAATCCATCCTCATAAACATTTCCTTATCATATGCTAGATGTGCAATTGCCACACCTATCACTACAAGGCCCAATCCTCTTATGAATATTTTACTTTATCTAAATCCTCATCTATTACATACACATATCATCCCAATTTTAAGACATATTCTAGACCACTCATATCCCAATCGATATTTTATCCACTTGGAGACCTAGTGATAGGGTGATTTCATTTCCATAAAATCACTAAATAACCTTCTCTAAACCTAGGTGGCTTGTGAACACCATTTCTATAGGTATACTATGTTAATCTATTTCCTTTCATTTACTATCTTTAGAGTCCATAACTCCCATGGAACATAGTTATAATCAATTCCTTGGAAATCGATGACTGGATAATCATGTTAGTGTTTAAGGGTCTATAGAGTCTCTTAATACTTTCTTTATACAGGAAGAGATACTTAAGAAATTCGATGATTAAAGTTAGAAAACACACTATTTACTTTATGAATTTGGGTGAGGTTTCTTATCTGACTACCTCACAAATTTCCTCTTGTATGTATTCTTCGAGGGAATTCCTTCGGAAGGGGATGTAATTTGATGAGTTGGAGGTGGCACCAGTGGAGGTATACATCCCTTGCATGGTGAGACCACATATCAGATTCATATGAACAACATGCATAAACCATAGAGAGATGTTCAAGGATTTCCTATTTTATATAGTGATAATCTAGCCATCAATCATGAACTACTTAGATAATTAATTTATAGATAACTCATTGAATCTTATCTTGTAATATCAAATGATTTTTGGCCTTGTAACTACAAACACCAATGCCCAATATTTACCGAGGGTCAATATACATCCCTTGCATGGAGAGACTATGTAGTCGTCATCAAGGAAAATCTCACCATATGATCCATAATACCATTAATTAGAAGTAATATTGTGGTTCAACTTTGTAGAATACCTCTAATATGTTATATAGGAAAACACCATATAGGTTTTTTATAATTTAAACATTTGAGTCCTCATCGTTAGTGACATCAATCACATTAAAGCAGATAAATGTCAACTAAACCCTACATTCCAAGAATTATTCATGTGGAAAGGCCCCATGCCAACAGGTTAAGAAAAAAAACCATAAATAATAATTCCAAATACATGCATCATTTTTAAATAAATATCTCAACTGTAAACATAAAAACCAATAATAGTAAGACCTCATCCCTTGTATAGAACAAAACCAAACTAAGTTGAAACTCGGGCCAAATTGATTATATACCATTAATAGGAAGAGTAATTGTTAATTAATAGGAATGTACTATTTGATAGTATCATTTTGAAACATTGATATGTTTTCCCTTTTCTTGCAGAACCATGATTTGACCCATGGGGCGTTGTGGTTCTTATATGTTGGGCAGTGGCATGTATAATCATAGGAGACATTTATGTTTTAGTTTAGTTTTTATTTTATTTTTTTTATCGCATTGGCCACTTAGATCTTTGACTACTTTATATGGTTAGAGAGTAGTTATATTTTGCGAAGGGGGCCAGAAGGAGTTCATATTGATTCAGTCCACCGGCTTTGATATGAGGTAATACTCTATGGTTACTACTTTTCTCGTACCTCATGTATTTAGGGATTTAGTGTTTTTGACTCCATATTTTGTTTTCAGTATGGCGTTGGATCATTTCGTGTTGGTTCGGGTGGATTTGGTTCTCCACTTCCAATCTAGGTAAGGCTTTAATGACATTGGTTGGTTTCTCACTAGTTATGTAGCGTCCTTCAAGTGTTTTAAGGTTCTTAATATCCTTTGTGTAGTGTTTTGATCCCTACTCATTGGTTTTGAGTCACCAAGTCAAGGGAGACTCACCTACGTGTTCATAGGTAAGTAAGTATGTGTATGTGGGTTCCCCCGTTATGTGTATAGTCACCCATGGTAGTGATTATGCACGTATGGGGATAGGTTTTCCCATGTATATATATATAAATTCATGCGTAGGTGAGTGGAGACTGGTATATACATATAAACATATGTGTAAGGATCCCCTTACACATGCTCATGGTTATGTGGGTGTGTGAATAGGGGCTAGGTGTCCTTGCATCTGTGTGAAGGTGCGTATACTCAGTGGAGGAGCAGAAACTTTTAGTTAGAAAGCTCCAAGAGACAAAGTGGAAGGAATGGTTCCACCTTGAGGTAGAGTCCCTCTCGTAGCCTCTTCAATTTAAGAATGCTTTAAATCAAATTTAGCTTCTATCTTAATTCTACTTAATTATTTTGAATTTAATATCTTGATTAAGTGTTCTTTAATATAATTTTTTCATTTGATAAATAAAGTAATATTTTTATAATAAAACCCCTCCAACGGAGGTGCGCTATCTGTGAAAACTCACAGTGATAGTTATGTTGATCTAGTTTCTTAACTTATTGCATTTGATTTGTGATGAATGAGTTTTAAAATAAATGTTAAATATAATTAAATGAATTGTGTGATAAAGAAATACCATGATTTTATAATAAAACCCATCCAACAGAGGTGCGTTGTCTTCTAAACCGAAGAGTAGTGATAGTTGTTTGTATCATGTTTAGATTTGGTTTGAGTTTTCCATATGCCTCTTATTGGTGTTTGTTTTGTGGCTAGTTAGTTTTTATTCTTTGAATAATATAAATTGACTTATCATACTCATTTAGCACAAATGACATTGACCGAGTCGGCATATGCCTTGATCATGACGCTTTCCTTCTCACCCTTTGAATATTATAAATGAAATTTCCATGTTTAGGTGAAGTGAATGAATTTGTAAATGGTTTTTTTAGGGTGTATGATTGTTTTCCATCATTTCGTTTCCCTTTAGATGTTTCCTCATTGTGCCGATCACTACAATCTTCCGGCGATACCTTGTTATAGCATATTAAATAGTTTATTTGTTATATCATGTTCGTTGTGACCTTATCTTATGGAGAAACCCATTTGGGGTGTTTTCCAGGCCTCTTTACCACCCCTTTGGGTGTTTACCAGAGCCCATATATCTAAAAACACTAATGGTGTCATTGTTTAACACCTGTCAGGATTATGGTGCTCCCCATTGTAAGCTTCATATTACCCCCACAAATTTAAATGATTTAGTGCCTTCGCTTTTGAATATTCATATTTAAACATTTCGCCCATGTTCTAATGAGAATAATTATAGTGGTGATACTCACTAAAGGCATTATTCTCACTATGGTGGACCTGTGTATTGGAAAGCTGGGTGTTTTGGTGTATCAAGATTTTGTAGTGGAGAAAAATGGCCAAGTGGTCATGGTGTCTGACGTTTTGAAGAGAATATTGCATAAAGAAGTGTTGTTTCATGCCTTGGTGTGAAGGGAAAATGAATTTTGTTTGGAAACACAATTAAAAAGTGAGCTTCAGTGTTATGAGGTTTAGGATTTTAAAAGGAAAGTTTGAATGGTTTTTTTATGCCACAGATATTTAGTTGGAGGTTTAAAAGATTTCCAAAGTTATAGACAATGTGGAGAATTAAAATAGAGGTATTATCACAAGATATTTGGATATTTTATGTAGTGTATTTAAAAGGAGATATATATAGATTATGTGGATTGATAGTTAATAGTTTTCAATGGATGATGATTGAAAACATGAAGAAGTTAATGGAAACTACAGTGAATGTTCTTGGAGTCTTATTTGGTATATTTATTTGAATTTAAGAACATGTTCTGTGTATGAACACTTCAAGAATAATGAGAAGATTGTAAAAGCATGGTGTGATCCACACCATTCCTAGTTGTGCATGAAAACAGCCAGCACACACACACACACACATATATATATATATATATATATATTGAATGAGTCTGTTATGATAAGGGAAGATACCTACAAAACATTGCAACATCTAGTTCTTCTATATTAATATAGAAGCCTGGTGTGATCGACACCATTCATAGTTTTGCATGAAAACGACCCCCCCACACACACACATATATATATATCTTGCTTTTAGTGGTATTATCATCTAAAAAAACATAATTTTATAATAATAAACCATGTGGATGCATACAGTCATACATCAAATAATTTCCCACCAATATGACCCAAATAAAAAATATATATATACAATAGTCTCTATTTCCATCCTTGATCACCACCTAATATCATCACCTTCAATCCCTATTGAGCTAATCCATCCCAATCCAGTACATAATATTTTCTTAGATTAGTAAAACTATCATAAGATCTACATACATACCAGTTTGATCATGCTTGGTGTTAGAAATATATGACTTTATAATCTCACGAAGAGACACTAATATATTTTTACATATATGTATACCTGATCAAAGTAAATTTTATTAAAATAAATACACACACATATCATGTCAGATGTCCTGTTCCAACTAGCACACCAAGACTCCATGTGTATTAGGTCATCGTGTATTAAGGGTTTCCATGATACCCAACCATAGATACTTTTTTCTAAACAAAAAACTTTCATCATTGTACCGTCATACATGAAACACATCCTATACCCAAATACTCTAAATATGGAGTATCAATGATTACTCAACCACAAGTTGAATGTATAGGATATAGTCATGTATCCAAGACCTAGACTAATTCTTATCACTCAATACAGGTCGTCACTCAACTCCCAACATCTACCATAATACTAAAGGTATTGTCTCATACCACTACATATCACATACCAACCTTCTCACTCAACAAACATCCATGTTAATACATTATGATCAATGTAAATCCATTTTTTAAAATAATTCCATGTTAACCAGGGTAGGTCTAATATCACATTCCAAATGCTCCATTATCACTCATGGTTGGGTTCATCTAGAACCTTATCACTCAAGGTGGGGCCATTATCTTGACAACTACCTTATCGATCATGGTAGGGTTAGATATTATGTTATAATATCATAACTTCATTATCACTCGAGTAAGGGTCCTTCCAACACCTTATCACTCAAGGTGTTGTCATTCCATAAGATATATCACTATAATTGTTAGAATTTTTCACCCAACATGTGTATGAAATAACAAAAAGGGCATTTGGTCCATATCAAAGCTCAACAAATAGGTACAAGGTTCTAGTCACTCCGAACCTATACCCCCATCTCAAAAATGTCTCACCATCCAAGTGCAAAATGTCAGTCCTCTTGGTACTCATATATGTTACACAAGGGAATCCACTAGAGTCCTTGAGACTCGAATAAATTTCATACCCAAAAAATAAATAATTACCTCATGAATTGTGCGAAAGGGATACTCCTAGATTGAAGGTATATTTTTAGATGAGTAATTTGATCCTATGGGTAGACTAGAAACAATTCATTTATAATTTGATATGATTATGTAGAGGGGATTAATGGTATTCCATATGAACATCAAATTTTAATTTATAAATGGATTACATAAATAATAATTATACATATGGATTTTTTATTCATAAAGGAAAAATTTTATTGGATTGGGAAGGAACTATATGGGATAATTAATTAACCAATAGAATAATATTATTGACTGGACTAGTACTTGAATAAGCTCAGTTTCATATGTGATGGGTTTTATTATAACCTCTATATCTAGAATAGCTTCATGTTTATAGGTTTACAATGGGAGGTTTACAGGTGCTTTGGAAGACTGGAAAATGTTCAGTTTATAGTGGGTTGTCTAGCTTAAGAGATGAAGGTTTTCAGCGGGTTTAAGAGGCACAGATTTATAGTGGGTTGCCCGGCTTTGGAAGACTAAGGTGCAGGTTTTGGTTTACAGTGGGTTTTAGAGTAGTGGGTTTTCCAGCTTAAAAGGTATAGGTTTGCAGTGGGTTTAAGAGGTGCATATTTACAGTGGTTTGTCTGGTTTTTGAAGACTAAGGTGTAGGTTTTGGTTTACAACAGCTTTAAGAGATGCAGTTTTATAGTGGGGGGTTGCCCAGATTTGGAAGACTGAGGTGTGGGTTTTGTCTAGCTTATGTTTTCAGCTTAAGTTTATAGCTTATGTTTGTTGTGGGAGGTGCATGTTTACAGTGGGGGGGAGGTTTATGGGAGTTTCATGTTTACAGTGGGGGGGGGGAATTTATGTTTGATGTGGAGTAGAGGATATGCCAACAGTTTAAAAAACTGTTTGTATATTGTTTGCTGGAAAACATATATCCAAATGGTTTATGAAACTGTCGGAAAAACAACATATAATACATTTATACCAACAGTTCAAAAACTATTGGTATACATATATTCCAACAGTTTCATTGAACCATTGGAATATGTTAGATGCTAGACAGCATTTGTACCAATGGTTTAATGACCGTTGGTACACATATATACCAATGGTTTTACTTAAACCTTTTGCATAGATTACATTCAGACATCCTATACCAACGGTTTCTAATGAACTGTTTGCATAGATATACTGCAATGGCTAACACACCAATGGTTCTAGAAACCATTGGGATAGACTATCCCAACGGTTTCAGGCCCTTTCCCAATAGTTTGAAACCGTTGGGGTATATAAAAATTTCAGTAGTGATTCTATATACATGATTTAACATGGATATTTTATAATTATTAAGGAATTTTTATTATGTATTATATTGATCATTAAATATTTTAGGAGTGAATTAGACATATTTAAGTGATGGATAGAGTCCAGAATTATATATCCCCTCAGAGTATTAGTAGGTCTCATGTGAAAAATAATAAAGAGTATCACTTGGTTTATACCATCCCATATATGTAAAGTGACCTATAATGAGTTTTATAGGGTAAGATCATGATGACTTGGAATGAGGTAATGACTATAAGATCATGATGTCTTGAAAGGATCCCTTTGTGATAAAATAATGATTTCATGGGATAAGGCCTTGATAGAAATATGATTATGACTTGTCTTGAGAATTAAGATGTACGTCATTATTCATTCCATCATTATGAAATTAGTTGTTGTTGTCCACGTGATTATTTACATTTTTATCCTTGGATATATTTCATGATCAAGTTGTTAATTATATGGAAAAATTATTTATTATTCACCGGTCCATATTTTTTTTGACTTATGTATTTATGATAGCTATTATATAATAAATCCCTTATTGATAATTTGTGTCACACCCAAACCTAATTATTTTTTTAAATAATTATTATTAAGATTATTATTGAATTCTGAGATGACCCTTTTTAATTTTTTTGAATCCTAGAGTTTTTTTATTGGTATATGATTGGCACATGGTTAGTGGAAACTATGAATAGACAATTAGAATGTATTTTTAGTTTAATAAATCTAGAATACACAACCATTGTATGGTTTATCAAACCATTATTCCTTCCCAGGTGATGTGTCCAGACCCTCCAATAGGAGGAACATGGTTGGAACAATGTTTTTCCAACCATGCAGCCAAACCAAGCACAGTTTCCAGAAACTTACAATTTGTATTTTAAATTTTTTTCCCTCACCCCTCTTTTTCCTTACATGATACACTCCCACATCCCTTTATCCATGTCGCATGTTCTCACTAGGAGGAGCCTCATTCGTGAACCTCCCTTATCTCCTCTCTTCAATCCAACATCCTTTCTCCATTATTTATAATCTTTTTCCTCTCAGTAAGGTCTACTCCCCCTTCTCCTCTTTCTTTTTATTATTTTATTACCTCCCCTCATGGTGTGCACACACTATTTAAACCCTAACCTTATTTTGGGGTGTTTCTTTTATTAGTTATATATTTATAGGGTTTGAGAGACCTAGTTGAATCCGTTTCTATCTATGCTTGTCAAATGTGATGGTTTTCCATTGATTCCAAGTATAATTTGGTCTATTTATTATCTTTGGATAAAATTTAATTAGTTTTTTCTTGATTTTTGGGTTTCCCTTTGTTCTCTAGAGTGTCTTTGACCCCTTTGAGTTGTAATAGCATCATTATTATCAAAGGAAGTGAGTTTTAGGTAGGTTGTACCTTGTTTTAGACTTTAAATTTTAGAACCTTTATTACTTGTTTTGTTATTTAAATTTAATTTATTATATATAATTATAATATTCGTTTAATGGGAAAGAAAGTTTTTCTTGGTTTCATTTAAGTGTATTGTAATTTTACCTCTAAAACATATGGTTTAAAATTATCTAGAAACTTCCTTGCACAATGGTTATTTTGTAAACACATAAATAGAATTTAATTAATAAGTTTAATGTTTTAAAAGATATTTTGGCTTTAAAAGTATAGTTCTATCTTGTTTTAAAAGGTCTTAAAAAAGTTGTTTGTCTTTTAAAAATGTCAATTTTTTTGTGTTATCCACATATATAGAGAAGAACGTATATATGTGTGTGTGTGTGTGTGTCTGTGTACAAATTCACATGAGAAGATGTGAATTTTTGAAATAAGAAACACACATAGATATGTTTGTATGTGTAAGTGTATATGGGAATAATGATAGAAAAAATATTTGGATTTTAAATTTTATACATAAAAATTATTTTCAACAACATTTTAAATGATTTCTAAAATAAATTATAAGTACCACTTGGAATATTTCAATAAGTGTTTAGGACTTTATTTGTTTTTATTGTAAAATCCTTTTTGTTTGGAACTTAATTTCTTAAAGGTCTTGATGTGTGATTTTAATTTCCCTTGGTTATTCTTTGATTTGATATGGTTATAGAATATGTGAAACTACTTAGTGATGTTTTGATTATTTTCTATGTGATTTTTATTATTATTGAAACTTCATGTTAACCCTAAGTTCTTGGGAACATTATCCGATATAGTACTGGATCCCTTTCTACTAGTTATGCTAGTGAATTTTATTTATTCTTTCCACTGACCCGTGACGTGTTACTATCTCTTTCCAGAAGATTCTAGTGATGTATGCTCTCACTACTGGAAAAACGGCCTATACCCACGGTTCAAAACCGTGGGTATAGCCTCCAAAACCGTGGGTATAGCCTATACCCACGGTTTTGGGAACCGCGGGCTGGAACGCCGTCGGTATAGGTCCCCAGCCTATACCCACGGTTTTGGAAAACCGTGGGTATAGGTGTCCTGCCACCGTGTCACCGAAACATAGAGAATTTCCACGGTTTCAACGACTTTTACCCACGGTTTCAAAACCGTGGGTATAGGTCCTAAAATAATGCAGGCGCCGAGTTTCGATCCCGCAACCTCTTCGCTGCAAACACCGCGTCTAACCACTACCCTAACTTCACATATATGTATATATATATCTATTTAGTTAAATATAGTTATAAAAACCGTGGGTATAGAGGGAAGAACCGTGGGTATAGGGTTCCCGCCAAAAAAAAATTCCTTCCCGCGGAAAAAAAAAATTTCCCGCGGACACAAAATTGACCTATACCCACGGTTTTTCAAAACCGTGGGTATAGGTATTTTATCCCAGACCTATCCCCACGGTTTTCACCAAAACCGTGGGGATAGACCCCCCCTATACCCACGGTTTTGGAAAACCGTGGGTATAGGTGAATTTTAATGACCTATACCCACGGTTTGCCAAAACCGTGGGGATAGAGCCCCCTATACCCACGGTTTTGGAAAACCGTGGGTATAGGTCATCAAAATTCACCTATACCCACGGTTTTCCAAAACCGTGGGTATAGGGGGGGTCTATCCCCACGGTTTTGGTGAAAACCGTGGGGATAGGTGCATTTTCCAGTAGTGTCTATGTCTCCCTAGCCTTTAGTAATCCCTAGGGTATTTTTTCCCTGATTCCTCTTTTAAATGATTCCTTAAATGAGTTTATCTTATTATTGACAATGTCTAGGATTTATATCCTTTTTATTATTCCTTGATTCATATTAATTTTCCTTTAAAATGGTAGGTTAAAATGTATTTAAAATATCATTTAAAAATTGGTTTAAATGATAATTTTATTAAAAATAGTCTAGGGGTCAAAAAAAATTCCAAAGTGATTGTTATCATTTAAAATAAAATATAGTGAAATTTTATAAATGATTACTAAGAATTACATTGGATTTTATATAAAATGTAATAAAAACCTACTTTTTATCATGTGATATTTTATTTAAATGCTAAAATTAGGGTGTGGTTTCCTTTAGAATGCCTAATAATCATTATCATCATGCATATCATTATCATCTCAGTTTTGGGTTCTGGTTATCCTTATGATTGCTCTTTTAGTATTAATTAGTTTTTAATTGGATGTTAAGATATGGTCATGCAGAGGTATGTTGGTTATTTTAATTATTTTAGTTCTCTTTATCACATCATCCAAATTAGACCTTTAATTTAAATCGATGGTGCATTATATATATTGGGTGCCCAATAAATTGAATTATAGAGGTTGTTTTATATGTTATTTAATGTGAGGTAGACTAGGTTAGGTGGAGGAATTTTTTTCCTTTTATTTTATTTTCATGTTTAAATTGTTTTACCAATTTATATTTTATTGATCTGTTTCTATAGTCATATGGAACACTTCTATATGTAGTGATAATTCTTATTTTTATACTGTTATTAAACTCTGGTTATTGGTAGAATCTATTCACCCTAGATTTACTTTGATGCCTTAGAGCTTGTCCCCACCCAAATTAAATTAGGAATATTCCTTAGGGATGTTATGGGCTAACTCAAGCTTCTGATGGAGGGATGGTTTGAGAAAGTTTAGGATAAAATAGTTTTAAAGGAGCCATTTTTTATTTGGGTGTGTCTAGTATATTGGATTATAACTATTTATACTTGATAGGTTGGTGTGGGAAGAGAACCATGAATTCTTAATCACCTAGAGCCTCAAGTCTCCATGGGAATTTGGACTTGAGTCTTGAGTTTTTTCAGTTCCTCAAATCATTTATGATTTGAGGGATGACAATTAAATTGAATAGGAAACATGTGGGGAGATCACATAGACTAGTAACCCAGTTGTAAATGAAATACATGATTCAACGTGACTTCCACTGCTGATTTCATGCTTGGTGCATGGTCTTATATACCGTTTGGCCAAGTTATGCACAATAACTAGTCTCTATTAATATAATTTTGATGTTTTGTGATTTTATTCATTGGGTTTTTATAGGTGTGTGTTGGTTTTAAAAGATAAAACTGATTTGGGTTTTTGAAAATTTATAAATATGTTTTATGATGAGAGTTTGATTTTGAAATGAAATGTTGCAAATTTCAGAAATAAAAATGTTTGAACCTTAAATTTAATGTTTTTTGTTGAAAATTTTAGTTTTCATTATGAAATAATAAATGAGTTTTAATAAAATTATTTGAAAGGGGATTAAAATATTTGAATTTTAGAATGATTTCAATGAAGGATTTATAAAAATGTAAAATTATTTTAAGTGGAATTTGAAATTAATTAAGGAATATTCTAAAATAAACTATGGAGGACTTGGTATTTGTAATTTCAAAATAAATTTAAAGGGACACTTTTTGTGTTTATAATTTAATTTTTAAGTGGATTTTTAAATTTTAAAAATTAATGTGAACAATTTTGGATTTAAAATGGAAATATTATTTTAAATAATAAATTCGAGCATTTAAAACTTCATTTTAGTGGAACTTTTTTTATTTTGGGGTGAATTGAAAAGAGATTTTAAAATTTAATTTGGGGGTTTTAATTTGGATTTGATTTTAAATTTCTATTTTATTTTCTAAATGGTTGTGGTTGTGATTTTTTTCCTTGGGTTTTCCTTTTTTATATTATTTACCCAATTGTGATGAATTATATTTTTATGTGACTTGATTTAATTTTATGTTATTTTTTGACTGGATTTCCCCTAGAAAGTTTTAGTGGGTTTCATGGGTTCATGTCTTAGAATCTCCCCAAGTGGTATATCTTGTAGTTAAGGAGTGAGATATTCTAGTAGACAACATTTCCCAAAACCCAATGTAAGTGGTAATTAAAAACCCCTCTTTATTATTTGAGCCTTTTTTTAGAGTCCTTGGTTGGTTTTCCTCTTTGGGGTTTTCCTTGAGTTATCTTAGTTAAATTATGACCATCTTGGAGATGTTATTACTTTAGTGATCATTGGTTCTCTATTATACCATGGGGATACTAGTCTATTTGTTATGCTTGCTTCAAAGGGTTAGCAATTATAAGCCTTGGATGTGTTTAAGGGTAACCGAGTTGGGTGATACACCCAATATATTTCATACTTTAGATGGTTCTTTTCTTTATTTGGATGGTTTCACTGGGGTCTTGGTGTTCTAGATATGATTCCCAAATTTTCTTTCTCTTCCATAAATTTTATAAGGATATCAATGGTTGTTCTTATTTAGGAAAATTTTGTTTGATTTAATTCTCATCATGCCTTGTTTTATATAGTTTGGCTTCCCTTATTTTTCTTTGTTCAAGGAAATGTATGTTATGAGATTTTGGAGGCCTAGATATTTCGGTTGATAGAAATTTTGAACGTGTTTTAATTAAGTGTTTTAGTTGGACCCCATTTTTTCTAAAACTTTCATATTTGGAGTGTTTCCCTTATGGTTTCTTTTCTTCCTCTACCATTTCATGCAGGTGAAGTCTTTATAGTAAGATGATAGAGTATTGGTATCTGTTCTCTTTTGAGTATCACCTTAGGGTTTTGGATTTTTGTTGTTTGGTTTTAAATATAAATATGAGTTTTTCACATTTGGGGTCCTAGAGATGTGTTTAGATTAAAGTTTTAGTGAGTATGATTATTTTAGTGAATTTTTAAAATTGTTGGGGATACCATTATGGGTGTTCAACCTTGCTTCATTTGATGATTCTATCTATATTCCCCCATGGATTTTTATTTGGTGAGTGAGTTCTCGATGACGGGTTGGGGTATTATATGTTATTTAGGAGAAAAATTGAGTTTGAGATATCATTGTGCTTCATTTTGTTTAGTGTCGTAGGTCTTGAATTAGTGTGGTTATGGTGTTCCTTGTTTTTTAGATACTCAAGGTATATTGAGGAGGCCTAATCCTATATTTTCCTTTGATCTTCTGAATCAGTTGAGGCTTTATAGGGGTAGAAAGTGTTATAGTGGGGAGTTTTTCAAACTTTGACCTAGTTATTTTATTTTTAATTTTTTTTCAATTATTATCAATTTTATTCTTGAATTTCAGGCCTAGAATTTTTATAATTTTAAAATCTTTAAGTTTTTTCACAAGATCATGGTTGTTACATGGTTAGTATAAACTGTACATAAACCTTGTAAATGTTTCTTTAATTTAGCAGAGTCAAAACACATGGTCAACACCCGGTTTATCAAACCACACATCCTGTCCATGTGAGGTGACTAAACCCTCTAATGGGAGGAACACAGTTAGTGCACAGTTTAGCCAACTATGTGGCCAAACCATGTGCATTTTCTAAAAGCATAAAATTTGGATTTTTATGATTTTTACCTTCTTGTCACTTTAGTATCACATGATCTCTTACACCCTGCCTCTTTCTATGTCACGTACACCAGCCAAGAGGATCCCCATCCATACACCTCCCTTCTCTCCAACCATCAATACGACCTCATTTCTCCATGATTTCTAGCAAGGTTCCTCTCATTAAGGTATCCTTCTCCTTACCACTCATGTTTTCTTTATTTTCTATCCTCCCATCATGGTGTACAGATCCCAGCAAAACCCTAACCTAATTTTGGGGTGTTTAATTTATTAGTTCTAGATAATTAGAGTTTATGATCCCTAATTGAAGCTGTTTCTAGATATAGTTATAGACGGTGATGGGTTTCCATTGATTTCTAGTAGGTATTCATATGTTTCTTCTCTTTAACTCTAATTAAATTAGGGATTTATTAATTTTTTGTTTTCCCTTTATTCTCTAGATTTTCTTTGACCTAATTAAGGTGGAATAGTGTTTTTGTTATCAATGGAAGTGAGTTTCATGTAGGTTTCCCCCTATTTTTTCCTCCAAATTTTAGAACCATTATTGATTGTAATTTTTATCCAATGAATTTATTATATGTAATTATAAGATTCTTTAATGGGTAAACCAAGTTTTATTTGGTTTTTATTAATTTTAGGGGGGTTTTTTCTTCCAAAACATTTGTTTTAAAATTATATGGAAACTTCCTTGCACACCGGTTGTTTTGTAAACATATGAATAACATTTAATATATTAGTTTCATATTTTAAAATATATTTTGGATTTAAAAGTGGAGTTTTTTCTTATTTTAAAAATTATTATAAAAGTTGTATGTTTTGGAAATGTTATCTTTCATTTCTTGGTGTTATACAAATATACATGGGTGAACATATATATAGATAAATATACACAAATTCACATGAGAAGATTTGAATTTGTGCAATGACAGACAAATAAACATGTGTGTGTGTGTGTGGGCATAATGATGGAGGAAATATTGTGATTTTAAATATGATACATAAACATATTTTTTAGAAAGGTTTTAAGTGATTCCTGAAATAAATTATAAGGCCCAATTAGCACCTTTAAATAAGTGTTTAAGACAATATTTATTTTTTATTGTAAAATACTTGGATTTTGTTTATAACTCACTTTCTTAAAGGTCTTGATGTGTGATTTGAATCTGAACTTGGTTGTACATTGATTTGTTATGTTTATAGAATGTGCGGAACTACGTAGTGATTTTGTGATTATTTGTTATGTGGTTTTTGTTATTATTCAATCTTCATGGGAACCCCACATGCTTGGGTAGGTGAACCTAAATGGGATAGTCTCTCTTTACACTAGCTATTAAAGTGAATTATATACATTCTTTCCTCCAAAAATGATTTGTTACTATATCTTTCCACTAGATTCTAATGATGTACACTCTAGGTTACCCTAACCCTCAGTGACCTATAGGGTGTTTTTTCCATTATGATTATTTTAAATGATTTCTTATATGAGTTCATCTTATTATTAATTTATATTACACTATCGATGATTTATATATTTCTTATTATTTCTTAATCCTTATTCATTTTCTTTTAAAATGGTTTGTTAAAATGTATTGGAAATCTCATTTCAAAAGTGGTTTAAATGAGTGTTTATTAAAAATAGGCTCATTAAGATAAATATTTTCCAAATTGATTGTATTAATTTAAAAGAAAATAAAATTATAGTTTATAAATGATTGATAAGACTTAAATTGGATTTTATATAAAATGGGATAAAATAATTCTTTTTTTATAAATTTTAAACTAGCATAAAGGATCTTTTATTTAAATACTAAACTTCAAGTGTGGTTTCCTTTAGCATGCCTACTGAGATTTATACTCATGCATATCATTATCATTTCAGTTTTAGGTTATAGTTTTTCTCTTGATCACTCTTTTATAATTGATTAGTTTTTAGTTGGATGTTGAACTATGTCACAAAAAGGTATGTTGGTTGTTTTATTTATTTTGTTTCTCTTTATCGCATCGGCCAAATCAACCATTTACTTTTAATAGGCGGTGAATTATATCTATTGGTAACTAAGGAAAAATAATTCTAGAGTCACATTTATATCTTCTTATAGAGGAGGGTGACTAGGGTGAGTTGAAATATTCTTTTCATTTATTTTAGTGATGTGTTTAATTTTTTTTCTTTATATTTTATTGTTTTGTTTATATTGGTGCATGGAACTATGACATATGGAGTGGTCATTCCCATTTTTTCATTTTTATTAAACTATGATTATTGGGTGAATTCATTCCCAATTTACTTTGATTTCTCAGTGCTTTTCACCTCCCTGAGGTGATTGGGAACACACCTTGTAGATGTTACAGACTAGATCAAGTATCCAAAGGAGGGATGACTTAGGCTGGTTCATGACAATTTTAGCTCACATTTTATTATGTTTTCATTTTCCCAAGGTACTAAGAAGGGATATTTGAATGATTTCAAGGATTTACTAATGAAAACAAGAACTTTTTTATGAATTCTTCAAGCTATGATTTATGTTTCAAATGTGTTATGGGAATCATGTTTGTATCCAATCTCCTAATATTGCTAAATCGTTCGAACCTTGATGATGTGATCCTTTGTATCTTGCACCAATGTAATAAAGTAAACATCGAATTTGGGTTATTGGATTTGAGGTTGTTATTGAACATTGGTTATATCCTATTTATATTCTGAATCATACTTTATATACACAATTTGTGTATATATAGCCTTGGTTTCATCATATTCATAAAAAATGTGGTACAATTTTGATTTTAGTGGATGGTCATATAGCATGTTTGAGATTAAAGAACGTGAATATTATAATATATTAGTAGTATAAAAATTTCCATAGTGGGGTGAATGGCTTACTTTTAATAATTTACCAAATTTAAACTTCCCCTTAAATTATTTATGACTATTATTATCTTTTAATCTAGTTATATAGAGAAAATAAATTAAAGAGTCGGACATATAATATTTTTAGAGTGTTTTGGAGACACAAGAACTTTCCCTAGTAAACTTCACCAACACCCAATGTAGGATTTATTATTTTATTTAGATATTTAACCTAGGTTTCTCACAACTAAGTATAAGTAGTTGGCCCTTAGTATAATCCTTTTACTAGTCCTTCATATCCTTTTTATGAGGACCTCACAACTAAGTACAAGTATTTGATACTTCACTCCTTGACTTAGTAAAATAATTTGACACTTCACCCATAGTTGAGTACAAGTAGTTGGAACTTATAATAGAAATTTATGAGATGTATAAATAAAAATAGTGTCAATGTATAGTTACTACCAACTTCCAGTAACTAACAGTAAATGAATATTCTTTTAGAACACAAGTCTTCAAGATTTAGTAGTTTTAAAGATATCATTCACAATAATTTTATCTTCAATGAACATGGTGATAACAAAAAATAATATTTAAGTTAGAACAATAGAAAAAATATCCTTATTTATTATTTTTCTTTTCTTCCTTATATATCATCCAATTGATTGATATCTATAGTAGGAGATTAATTTAATATATAGAATTATCACTTTCTATTTCCTGTGTATTACAAATATCAAAAAATAGTAATATGTAGTCTGTTATAACACTTCCTGAATTTTCTATAAATAATATATATATCTATAATTTAAATAAATAAATTTTATAGTGTTGTCTATCTTTGATAATTAAAAATAAAAATATTCAAATTCATCCATAATTTTCCTCATGATTTAGGTATAGTCAATTCAAACTTTACTTTGAATAAAATATTTAATTGAAAACTGTAAAGATTAGAAATAAACTAAAAAGATTATGTATTGAAATTTTTCATTTAGTTTTTTCAAGTAAAATATATTTAATTATTTTAATACTCTCTCAATTCTTATGAAATGGACTCATTTAAAAATTAAAAAATTAAGATTTGAATAAGAAATGTTTGTACTTAACTTCTCCATCTTTGAGGTCTTCATGGTGAGTCAATATCCATCATGGTCATGGCCTTATTTTTATGTATAACAGGATTTCACATCATAGTGTGATTTTATATTCATGGTGTGATCATTTATAAAATAAAATAATCACTTAATTTCCCTAAAATTATCATTACTTCATGAAATACTTCACCACGTTCAAGGTTAAAAATTTATCTAAAATGGTAAAGGAAACATGTGTAAATATAATCTCATTTGAATCTTCAAAAAACTTTTTGAATTTTAATAACTTATAAATTCTTGTAATATATATGAGTAAATACTTCATCACATAAAATTAATCCTCAATATGATAGAGTAATTTATTTCTATATAAGAGTAACATCCATTAACTTCTAATTAATACTTTTCTAAATATTGACTTCTTCACTATAGTCTAAATACAATAAAGTAATTATCCTTATACATTAAAGTAATATATAAGAAAGAAATAGTTAACCCTAACTTCCACTGAAATGTATAAGATATTACCCTTTTCAAAAATCTAAATACATAATATATTATCTTTCATAATATTATTTTCCCTTTCATATGTAATATATGTTCAACAGATATGTAATATAATTCTAAATTTTAATAGTATATAACATCCTTTCTTTTTCCACATTTCGATAAAAAAGATATTTGGATAAATCCATGTGCATGCATAATATAATTTCCAGTATGATTTATCATGTGTAATATTATATACATGAAACAATTATTTAACATAAAAGTTGAGTAATAGATTAATAATTCTAGATAATAATTAAATAATAAAAGATAATAACAATGAATAATAAGAATAATAATAAAATCATATAAAAACATATAAACAGAGATTGATGAGAAATGATAAAAACAAAAATAAAGTGTAAAGGATCCACTGAAAATTATCCTCATTTTTTATAATTAAAAAACCAAAACATATTAAACAAACTCTCTCTTTTTATAAGGATCAAAACATATAACATAATGAGGTTTATATCAAGTAAAAATACATAACATAACATAAGAAACACATTATCCCTTAACATAATAAAGGCAACAAGGTTATCAAATACATTCTCTCCATTTTAATAAATAATAAATAATATTGAATAGAACTATAATGATTTAATAATTAAGAATAAACTTAATAAGCATTCCTTAATAAAACTTTAATTCTCCCAATTTATATATCAAACAACATGATGAAATAATAAAAACTATAATTAAAAATGATTCTAATAAATAATATTGAATAAAAAAGTCTAGAATACTTTCATGGTAAAGAAAATTAACTAAAATAGAAAATAATATTGCTTAAAACAATGATAAATAACTAGAAAATGAAAAAAAAACATGATCATGCATAAATAAAAACAGTTTAAAAGAAGAACTTTTCTTAAAAGAATAAATAAATTTTAAAGAAATAAAAGTTTCATTTTAATCTACGCTTCTTCCTCTTTTAAAAAAATAATCTAACAGTGATATATTTCTTTCTAGAAAATATATGATAATGAATATTCATCAAAGTGAACTCCTCCAGTATAAAAAATTTAAACAAGTTAAAAATATTTAAATAATTGAGTATAAATGGTTATAGTACATGTTAATTATACTAAATATATAAAAAAATGCATAATACATAACCAAAAAACAATATAGTAGTTCAAATAACCAGTTAAATCATGAAATAATAAAATAGTGATAGAGCATATTAGTAAAACAAATAATAAGGCAAAAACTCATGCTTACTAGAAAAATATCTACTTAAATATCATACCATTTTAATAAATAAAACTATAAAGGTTATGTATGTTATACCAAAAGTAATAAAATAATTCTATTAATCATTTCAGCACTAAAATAATAAATTTGATAAATAAATATAGGATTAAACTATGAAAATATTTATGAAAGTATCTCCCCGTGTATAAAATGGTTAGTGCACATTAATAAATCAATATAACTATAATATAAGTGGAAGAAATACTTCTTTTATAGATGTAAAAAAATAGTGAACTACATCACATAGTAGTTTAATGAGACTTTCATTAACATTATCTCCATGAATTTCATCAATTTAATAATGAATAATAGTTTATGAAGTCTTTATTCACTTGTTTTGAGCATACAAATCCATATATCACTTAACATTATTGTTCTAGTGGATTATTTCCTACAAAATATCAAACATGATTGTTTTTTAGCACCTGTATGCTTTTGGGTCTAGAAGTTTTAGCAATAAGAAATTTAGGTAACCAAAACTATTTACTTTTAGCTAAAATTACAACTTCATCTTAAGATAAATCTTTAGAGATATAGGAATGTTTAATACCATATAATTGAGTAATTTTAAAGTATAAATAACTTGCATAATGTATAAAAACACCACAATTAAAACAATTAACAGTAGACATGATTTTATTATTTTAACTAGGCACAAAATAGTACATATACAGCTTAGTCTTTTCACTGTTTCTTTCAATTCCAAGTTTAACTTTATTTAATTTTATATTTACAAGGATTTTGTTATGATAATCCCCTCCTTTAGTAAACAAACTAGAAACCAATTTCAAAAAATCAAATTCATATAATAATTCATTAATTCTATCATCATATAAGGAAAAGGAAGATATAACTTTATCAAGATCTGAATTTAATTCTAAAATCTGTTTAGAAAAAGTATCCTTTTCAATAAAAACATATTCATACTATTTTTTTATATATTATCATTTTTTCTTTAAAGTGACATATTTATCATCAATAATGAAATAATAGACATGAATCTCATCAAAAGAATAATTTTTTGATTCAAAATTAAGTTAGTGGGATGATTTTACTTCTTTAGTTTGAGACATAATACATAGATTTAATTTTTAATTTGAATGATCATCTTCATAGTTAGAATGTGATTCATCAATTGAATCCTAAAAATCACTTTATATAGACCTTATAACTTTCATTCATTTCCTTTTATATTCCAATTTTCAAGATTTTATTTAATATTTGAGTTTAGAGAATTAAAGTCTATGATGTCCACTATTATTTCATTCATAGCATCTCACTTCCTTTGAGTTTCCATCATTCTTACTAAAGAATTCATTTCTATACTTGCATAACTTATTTAATATTCTAGTAATTTTTATAAGTTCATCACTAAAATCTGAACTACTATCTTCTTCATCATATGAGTTAGAATATGTTTTCTTATCATTTTTATTATCCTTTTAAGTAGAAAAAATTACGAGTATCCTTTTCATTCTTAAATAACTTATGATCATCAGTTTATTCTATCATCCCAACATTATACATCATGAGTGTTCCTATAAATTTATTTATTTTCAACACTATAATAAGTGTAGACTATCTAGAAATAGTAGATATTCTACTCCTTTTGGTAGGTATAACTTTAATAACTTTCAATGGAAGATCTAATTCTAGTATAGACGTACCCAAAGCAGTAAAATTATTTAGTATACCAGTGAGTCTTTTAGTAATTTTAATAATACTCTCTCCATCAAACATTATAAAGGTATAAAACTTAAGGTTTTATCTATTGTACCTTAATTTTATTACATTATTAGTTCCTTAAAAGTAAATAGATATAATTTTCCATATATCATAAGCAATGATACATTGAGAATATCTATTAAAGTCATCATATCCTAATCCAAAAATCATAGAATTCATAGCCCCTGAATTTAAATCATACTCAAATTCTTGAGTAGCATTCCATGTCATGGGTTCACCAGTAAAAATATTATATAGATTCACCAAATTTATATAAACTTTCAATCCAAGATTATTTAAATAGATAGTAATTCTAAATTTTTATCAAACATAATTATCACTATTGAAATATTGATCTATGGTCATTAACATAACTTCTCTCATATCAGAAATCAGTCTTTGCATTGTTGGATCTTTTTTCACTAGTGTGTTTGGGATGAAAGGACGATCTCTTTGAAAACTAGTCACTGATATAAATATCCTAAAAATATAAATTATTTAATACCAACTTTTTTCCTATCTCAGTAGTAGTAAAAGAATCAAGATGGGGTGAATTGATTCCTTAAAATAATTTCTTCAATTTAAACTTCCCCTCAAATTTATTAGGTTTATCCTTCTCTATTAGTCAGATTATGAAGTGAAAATAAAGTAGATAGTAGGATACAAATTATTTTTATTATGGTTTGGGGCTATAATAACTTTCTATGTTCTATTCCATTAACACCTAATGTGGTTTTGGTGATTTTATTAAGATCATTTTACTAGGGAACTCACAACTGATTTAAAGTGATTAAAACATAGTATAAGAATTTTATCATGATTTTGTATATTTTTCCTAGATACCTCACAACTAAGTACATGTAGTTAACAATTAACTCCAAATATGAGTACAAGTAGTTTACACATTATACATGAATAATTATAAGGATGTTACCCTTATAATATCAATATATTAGAAGAAATGAAAATAGTTTTAGAACATAGTTACCCCTAGCTTCTAGAAAATTATAGTAAATTAATATTTCTCTATAACATAGTCTTTAAGATATAGAAATTATAAATATTTCATTCATTATAATTTTATCTTCAATGTACACATCAAAATTAGTAAATAATCTTAATTTTATAACAACAACAAACATATCCTTTTTATCCTTCTTCTTTACATCCATGTATTTCTTCAGGTTAGGTGACGGAGTTAGTAAGTGAATAATTAAATATATAAAATTATCACTTTATGTTTCCCAAGTATTTCAAAAATTGTGAATTAGTATTCTATAGTGTTATGTAACTCTTCCCGAATCTTCTTTAAATCATATATATAATACAAGTAAATAATTTTTTTTAATAATTTATCTCTTCTATAATTCAAAATAAATATAGTCAAAGTCATCCATAATTCTCTCTATGATTTAATAATAATAATTTTAGTATTTAATTTGAATAAAACTTTGAGTAATAGACTATATAGATACTAAATAAAATTAAAAATTTCAGTATTTATAATATTAATTTAATGTTTTTAGGTCAAATAGATTTTATTATTTGAATAATACCTAAATTTTTATGAAACAGCTTCCTTTAAAAATTCAAACATTTTGATTTGAATTACCATCATTCATACGTAACTTCTCCATCTTTTAGGTCTTCATAGAGTGTCAATATTCTTCATGACCGTGACTTTATTTTAATATCAAATAAGTTTTCACATCATGATGTGATTTTATCTTTATGGTATTATAATTTATAAATTAATAAAATCAGTGAATTTCACCAAAATTTTATTACTGTGTAACATACTTCACTATGGTCGTGATAGAAACTTTATCTCAATTTATAAAGGAAACATTCATTAAAGTAATCTTCTCTAATCCTTTAAACACTTTTAAAAATTCCATAACTTTCGAATTATTCCAATACATATGAGTAAATAATTCATCATAGAAAAGTAAATCTTCAATGCGTGAGAGTAATATTCTTTTATATAAGAGTAATTTCCTTTTACTTCTAATCAATACATTTCTAAATATTTAGTACTTCATTATATAATAAATACATTAAATTAAATATCCTCATATGTGAAATTTTTATCTCAGAATGTAAGATTCAATCCTGAATTCCAATTAAATGTGTAATATATTCTCCTTTTAAAAAATCTAAATGTGTAATATATTCTTCTTAATAATAATTTTTTTTCATACAGAATATATTCTCTAAAGATAAGTAATGTAATTTTAAACTTATGATGATACGTAACATCATGTCCTTTTCTAAATTTTGATTGTAATATATTCAATTAACTCTATATTATTATGTAATATAATTTCTAGTATGTTTCATCATGTAGGATATTATATAATTAACAAAATTATTCAATATAAAATGTGAGTAATTGAATAATAATTCCAAATAATAAATAGATAACAACTAATAATAAAAATTAATAATAATAATAATAATAAAGACATATAAAACAAAAATATAATGTGATAAGGATGATTAATTATCAAAAAAATAGTGGAAAGGATCCACTCAATGGTTAAAAGTGAAGTTTAATCCATTATCACATTGATATTAATAGTTTGGATTTTTTTTGTTATATATATTTAGTTATATATTTTGGTACTCACATGTATTCAGCCTTATTAGCTACCCATTTCTCCTGTGTTCCTTATTTGAGTTTCATTTTATTATTTTGTATATAAAATTTGGTAGTATAAATAGGATTGATGATTTCATTATGAATTTATTCCTTATTTGGATGTTATTTATTTTCAAATGTGTTTATTTCATATGCCTAAAATTTCCAATATATGGAGGTTCATGTCATATTTTTCGGTAGAAGTACTCCTTTGATTCTATTTATTTTTGGAGAAATCATTCCCAAAGGTTAAGGTTAACTCTATTTCCACTTTCTACCATCACATGGTCATTTAGAACACATTTTTGGATTTATAACATACCAAATCGGGTATCAAGACAGGATATGGGATACCCAGAACTTGACAGGTAGGATATGATGAAGTGATTGGAGAACACATTTCATGATGAGTCTTAAGTTACTAGGGAATGTTGAATATATTTATTTAAAATATTTAGCTTTTTTTTACCTTTTATCATGAGATATTTTGGTTTTGATACTTAATGGTTATTTACTTTAGAGAAATTTTAGCTGTTGGAATAAAAAATAAACGAAATTCAAGGGGTATATAGTTTTGGTGCATGTATGTTAAGTAATATAATTAGTGGTTGTATACCATTAATTATTCATTTTTATCCTATACTTGATTAACTAGTTAATTATACTATACCTCTAGAGTATATCATAATATTAAGACCCCCCCACTCCATCCTCTTATGAAATTATTATCCATTTAGTAGATAATTGAAGGAACTAGCCTCCTAATTAACCCAATACCCAAATCTATGCAAAAAAGATAATCCTTAATAATAGAATCATAAGCCCGATCATATGGGAAATAACTTATACTCATTTATCCACAAAATTTTTTCATTATAACCTTTACTTAAATTAATAATATTATCACTTTAATGACCATTCCTAAATAATTTTCTATCAATTTAATTACAATTCCATATTATAATCTTGTTTAAATTCATTCTTAAGGGGCCCTTTGTAATTTTATTGTAAATTCTAGATGATAAGAAAAAATAATATTCAACTAGCTTCCCATTTACACATATGTTATAGGGGTGATCTTCATTATGTTAAGTTCAATTCCATATTTATAAGAGAATCCTTATGTGTATATTTTACTCATATCCTTGCTCAAGCTATTATTATCAATACAAAAACATCTAAACAGAGTGTATAAATCATACCATTCATGGAATAAATAAGGTAAAACCAAATAGATCATCAAACCATTTAAATTTAATACACCAATTCATTCCACCTATCAATCATATTTTATAAAAGTGGTATAAGAACATGTAATTCAAATTATAATTTAATAAATTCAACAAATTTGTCCATGCTTGTTTCATGTTCATTAATGATAATATATCAAGGATTTGAGTTCATCTTTCCATAATATCCTCTACCATTCTAGGTTCATTTTATCAATTTACACCCACAACATAATATCTATTCTTCAAAAGTTATAAAAACAATATATTTTGTATCAATTACATTTAACAACATGGAAAAGAACACTAGAATAAAGATGAAAGAAATCTAGAAAGGAATGAATAAAATCAAGGTAAAAATAAATTCTAAAAATCACCAAAAGAAAAAATATATAAAAACTCCTTCCCATAGACAAACCAACAAAAAAAATCCCAAGATAATGGATTATAATAAAGGATAATTAAAACATACAATGACCCCTTCCCTCAGACTAAACAAGGTACCAGTAGAAGAGTAAGATAGTAAGAGAAAATATTAATTAAAACCCCACCCCTAACCAAACCATGTCCATCGAGTGTTAAGATAGATAAATAAATTTCCATCTCTAGAGTAAATTTTGGGTGTGGTTTGGTGATTATATAATGTAGTGGTATAATAAAACAAGGCTTATAAGGTTGAAAAAGTGGGTTTCAATTAAGGATAATGTTCAAAGTTCCAAACATTCATGAAAAGGGGCTAAAAATAAAAAGTAATTATAATAATTATAGTCATTCAATTAATGGGATATAATTGATGAAATTCAATCTCAAAATGGGTAACCTAGAGGTTCCATATCATATTAAGAAACATATAATTTCAAAAAATAAATGTAATCTTAGAATTTCCCCACCTTAAGGAAGCCAAGAAATTCCATACCCATAGAACTAAGATGATCACCAATGAATCCATGTGAAGATTACTTGAATCTATTACATCATGTTTATCATAAAAAATTAAAATTTAAACCTCAATATTCAATCATTCATGATGATTCCATTATTCTTAGAAGAATGATTAAAAATAAGGAAGGGGGAGAATAGAGAAAGCACCTCGGATTGGAGATAAATACAATCCATGAATTTGAGGATTATGATCCTTATAAGGATGAAAACACTTTATTAAAGACCCTAGAATCATACAATGATTGAGAGAAATAAATATGGTCACACCAAGAATAATTTCCAACCCCTATTTATAGAGAAACCTGATAGAGCACCACCATGGACTAGAGACACTCAAAATAGTCATAGTGGCCTCAGTAAAAGAGAGATATAAAATCTAATCCATTTGAAATAAATATTTGTCCCTCATCTTCAATAGTCATTTTGGATTCTTTAAAAGATAGTTGACCATAACCATATCCAACACTATGGTGTAGGGATTTTTTCCTCGCTATTTTAGGTCATCATGCCCATGACCATGGAATTGTGTGACCACCCCCACCAGTTTCCATCACCCATCATATAGCTCGACTATTCCTCGATTAAGGACCATCATTCCCTCCTTCATGGCATGGAAGACTTTCCATTTCCCATAAGAAAACTCACTAAAAAATCCTTCCACCACACCCTATAAAATGGATAACCCTATGGTGTGGTGACCTTCTCATATCTCAATAGAAGAACTTCATATATCATGCCTAATATAATGTGTATCTTGTTCCTCCCTGTTTTACGTAGATATGAAACTCGACATACCACACCCTTTGAAATATCCATTTAAAATCTCGTGTTGCTCCAAAAACCACAATGATCGACCCAACATATCTAAAGGATACACCACACTCACAGAACCCAAAGGTATTGGAATAAAGCCTACACCATGCCTACCACCATGACATGGTGAAATATAAAAGGGCCAGTACTATACACTACACACTTGAAATACCACCAAAATCACTCTAGAAAACTCCATCATCTGAACTCATAAAGTAATAGAATAAAATGGTGTAGGATATTATAGGATCAAGGTCATTCCGTTTTGGTCAATTAAGTCGAATGTTTGACCCAATTTTATAATTTTTTTTATTTTTAATATTACATTCCATGGATGATCTCCTATAAAAATGGGTCTTGGGGTGTTTTATTTAAAATATATATTTTGATAAAAATACATTTGAAATGAAAATATTAAACATACATATATATATATATATTAGTAAAATTATATATATATAACAAAATAAAACAAAAACAAATTAGAGTCTTAAAGCATGACTGTAGTAGGTTTCCAAAAAAACAAAATATTAAAAAATATTTCGATTTCCTCTTTGAGTGAGTTTTCATGAAAAAAACATTATTCCTAATTGAAAACTACCTAGGTTGGTCATCTTTCGACCCAAACCAAGTGATCCAACTACTACTTTCCACGGTTTGAGGAGGCTCATCCCAGTATAACCACTTAAATTGAAAAACTATCATAACTATATTGGACTAGATAATGGTCGTTGGTTCAACCAGTCAGATTGTAATGCCCCAAATTTTTAAAGAGGCATTATTTCTTTTAATTTCAGTTAATAATTTGTTGGTCTCGGTTGATTTGGTTTGGATCTTATTAAAGGATCATACATAGGTTATTGGGGTGCTTCTGGGAGGAAACACCACATGCATAAAATCTATAGGAGTTGTCTAGCAGTAGACAACTTATATAGAAAATTAGTGGTTTATGCCATAAATTATTAATTTATGATGTAAACTCTTTTTACACTATAAATGGATTGAGAAGACCCTATAAACCGGGGTAACCTACAGAATAAATCCGCTATTTACACCATGAATATGTCAAGTAGCTTAAAAAGAGGATAAAATTACCTCTTCTCAACTAATGCCTTATAACCTAAATATTTTCCTTTCTCATTTAATTCCCACACACAACAAGTCACATGCCTTGAGAGCTCCCCTCTACTCCAAGATAGTATTTGAGCTAGCCTCTATATCTAGCATCAGAATAAATCATTGTTTGTCTCATTGGATCTGTCATGGTAGGATCTTTATTCCTCTTGCTTCTTTCTTCATTTATCTCTCTATATAGAATGTTAAATCCCTAAAGGATAATATTCTCTATTTTTAGGGTATTCATATATTTTTCTAATTTCTCCAGTTTTATCCTGATTTAAAGGCCAATAATGGATGCCAATTATACTACCAATCTAAGGTAGGTGGTCTCATTATTTTCCCTAAATGTTTAAATGTTTATTATATATCCTCATTATTCCACACACCATACTTTATAAGAGTTTCTTATAAAATTAAAAAACTCCTAAATTAATTTTTTAACCGTGATTTAGATGTTTTATGGTGTCATTATACTTGGTTGGAGGTTGAAAAACTAAACTTAATCCATCCCTTTGGGTGAGTTTAATTATATTATTTAATGGAATGGGTTTCCGCAACGACCAAATCACCACTAAGGTTTGTTTTTCTTGAAATCGGCTAGTGAAATGTATTATATTGAATTAATTGAAATTTGATTAGTTATAGGACTTAAATGATAGAATTAATTGAATAACAAGCATGGATTATGTCCCTTGGCCTTGATTTTTAATATCACATGGATGTAAATTCATGTTTACCTTCTGAAATGGACATGATTATCCATGATGTTTAATCCTAATTAATGGAAATGGAATTCAATATTTATTATTCAGAGTTACTGGACATGGAATTCCATATTACTTATCTAGAGTTCTTGGCCATTATGGTCCATATTTATTATTTAGAATTAATAGGAATGATGTTCTATATTAATTTTTAGTAATAAATGAAAATGAATATATTTATTGCTTATTTCATACTTATGGTCATGGAGATCCATATCAGTTATGGTAATTAATGGACATTATGTACTATCTAGTTTATACTTGATTAATGGACATGGTATTACATGTGACTTACACATAATTTGAGGACATGTTACTCCTTATTATTATTATTATTATTATTATTATTATAAATAATAAATGTTTAAAGGAATTTCGGCTTAGGCCAAAGCAGGTAGTGTCTGATGGATGTCCCGGGAGGAACTTGAACCAATGCAGTTTACTTATTCACTAATTTACATTGAATGTTACCTACACAATGTGCATTATATATTTACATATTGGATAGTACTAGATGTCATTGGTGGTGTCCTGCTGATTTTATCTCACACCCTATTTGGGCCACCAATTGGTGACCGGACAGACTTCATGGATGCATGTAGGGATAGGGGAAGTGTCCAAATATGGATGCATGAATTTATGTACAAGGATAGAGTACATGAGTAGAGGACCGAGCATATTATTATGATACTATTGGAGATGAATTTTGTGGTTTTTTGTTCATATTTTTTATATCATGTTGTATATTTATACTATTATATTTCCTTGTATTATGATCTAGTATAGTATATATACATGACATCATTTTATATATGACTCTGCTTATTATTGATCTTGCCTATTTTATTTATTCTGGTTGATTTATTCTAATACTCTTGTTCATTATTATCTACTTCTGCTATTTTTTCATTTATTAAATTGATGTTCTCTAATTTTATCATGAAAGTATAGTATCCCAACTATACTATCATATACCATCACTGCTAGTCAACAACCTCTAGAATACAGGGAGGTGTTCTTGAGGCCATGTGGCCAACCGGGTTTGGTTACTTATGAGTAAACCAAGTTCGAGATGTTAAAAGTGGTATCATATGAATATTTTCCCTTTATCTTACTTTTTGGGTTGGTATAAAATATACTAGGAATGTGTCATAAATTTTTAATGAGACTATTACTGGGAGTAGCTAAACCACGTACTAGGAAAAAGCTAATTGTATGGGATAAGACTTGTTGTTTTGGATTGTTCTTATTACAACTATATTGATTTCACCTTTGGGGGATGCACATGATTAGTGGTGTTTATTGTTATTTATTTTCTTATACCCTTTTATAGGTGTGGAAATTAGGTATATTCACATGCATCATTATAGGAATTCGGTCATTTAAATGTCATGAATATTCCATGCCATGTTTACTTTATTGAGTGCATTGCCTATAAAATTTCTTATGTGTCTTGAGTGATATATATGTTATTGACTAATGTTTCTATGGGGTTAATGAGATAAATAATTGGTTATCAAAGTGTCTACCTCAACCTAAATGGTGTTTTCACATATAGATTGAGGGTGGAACTTAATTTAACCAATTATCACATGTTTGAGTTGTGTAAACCTGGTTACATAGATAGAAACATTAATTGATTTTGATTGCATGAATTCCAGTCGTAATTTATAAAGATTGTACTTATATAAATTGGGAAAGGTGATTCATCTAATTTAATCATCATATAAGGCTTGTTACATCCTGATACAAGATGTAGATGTTGTTTGGTAGTTACTTGTAGTACCAATTGAAACTTATAAAGTGTAGGACTTTATAACTTGGGAATATTATATGCATGTCACAAAACCATTTATATATATATATATATTACTAGATTAAAATTCAGAAACAAAATAGTTACTGCTAAATAAGGATTCCAATTGCAACTTAAAGGGTTTTTTCCTCTATAACTCACGAATAACACTCCATATACCAGAAACCCTAATGTGAGGCTCGGAATTTGACCCAAACTCGACCATAGTAATGGGTAGTTGGGAGTGAATTTTGGATAAGAAGTTGGTGTACTCGTCATATTCCTTTTATGTGTGATTTGTTTAGTTATTGAATTCTGTTATGAGGTGTGTATTTAGCATTGTAGAGATATCCCACCATGATGACATTGATTCATGTGGTAAAAGGGTGGAGACAACCATGATCCAGAGGCGGTGGCCCCTAATCCACCAGTATTACCTCCTACAGTACCACTTGTGGTGCCTCCCGCTATTCTTGATCTGGGAGCTAATACTCAGTTTTGAGAGTGTTTAATGCAACTAGTAATGACTATAAAGAGATCCATGTGACCTGCCTTTTCTATAGAATAGTTTACTATATATTTTTATGTAACATCCAATAATTTTTTTAAAAAAACTATGTTTTATATCCTATAAAAATTGCAACACTGAGCTTAAACAAACAAAGAAATATTATTATTTAAATGTGACCATTATAACCTAGCTGTTATTTTAGAGGTAATTAATAGTATTAAACACATTATGAAATATATTATGTTCATAATCATTTATAATTATAAATTAATTCTTTTTAAATACTCACTCAAATTTTTAGTAATGTCATTTTATTCTTTAAAAAATATTTTCTTAAAAAATGGATTTTATTTATTTCTATGAGTAAATATTATAATTAATTTCTAGAAGTTTTGAAAACGTATTTTAAGAAATAAATTTCATTTTTTATTTTAGGATTAATATTTAATAATTTTCTGAAAATATTTATTTTTCAAGGAATGGTGAAAAATACTGTTTTTATTGAAAATTGTATTTTATTTTAAAGTATTTATAAGGTAAAATTATGTTTTGCGTTAGTTTTAAATTTTAATTAGTTTATTTTTATTAAAAAAATCCAATTATAGTTTTTAAAATAGATTTTATAGTCTAATTTATTATAAAAACATTTTATATTTTAAAAGGCTATTTTCTAAAAAACTGTTTTTTATTGCATTTTGTGGGTGTATTTTTAAATTAAATTATAAAATTTCTATGTTTTTAATTTTGAAAAATAGATTCCATATTTATAATCTGTTGTTACAAATATATTAAATAGGTCCCTTTAATTTATTTAAAATATAAATAGTAACTTTAGTAATTTTGTTACCCTCATAAAGGGAAATTGGGTCATTAAGGGTAAAAATAAATTGATAAGGACTAGAAAAATACCCTAAAAATTTATTCAATTTTATTTTATAAGTAAATTTTGTCCCTAATAATTGAAGGTTTTGTTATATGGAAATTTTATCCCATTTGGATATGATGATAATCTTTATAATGTCTTATTTAAAGAAAAGTCAAAGATGTCACCCTATTGTTTTTAATAACGATAACATTTTAAATATGTGTTTATCCAAAATATATGTTCTAATATAAGTATTATTTTGAAATATAAAATATTTATCTTCATCATGATAATATATTTATAATTTTCTAGTAATAAATAATTACCTTAAATGTTTGCACAACGTTGATGCAGTAATTATTTAATTAATAAAAAAAATCAAATAAATGATATTAAAAAATATTAAAATAAATATAATTTGAGATATTTAAGGTTATAAATTAATTAATTTAATTAAAATTACATTTTTATGATATAATAAAATTGTTTTTTATAATCTTATCTGTTTTCTTGATGATTTTAATGTCAAAGTAATGAATAGTATCAAATTTGACAATAATGATATTTTATGGGATTGATATTTTATTAAATTATTTAAAATCATAAAAATATTAAATAATTCCAAAGAATATAATTTATGGTCTATAATTTCATAAAATATTCAATTATAGTCCATTTTTAATCATTTGGATCTATAATAGTGTTATTATATTTTAAAATTTTTGTGAAATTTCAAAAGTGCCTCTCACCTCAATCATAAAAGGGAACCTATTACTTCAATTATTTAAACCACTTTGAGACATTTATATCAAAAAATATATGCCTATTTATATTCTTAACCACATTATTTAAGTTCTTATTGTTATGGAATTTCTGAAATACCTACCCTAGTTCCCTTAAGAGAACTTATAAAGGGCATCCTTCATAGAAGAGGTAATCATCTTTACCGACTCTTTCAAAAAAAAATCTTCTTCCACCTCCTCTTAATATGTTATAACCATACTAAAATAATAAATATAGTATAATTTATATACTTAAATGTTATTATTATTATTATACAACCATATCCCACCTTTTAACCACCCTATGAAAAACTAAAGCACCGCGCATGCGTACGTACGCCTTACCATCTTCATATAGTGGTGTCAATCATTTTTCATCACCACTTTACTTGGATGGTTATAATGATAAAAATAATGTGTATATTTGATACTTATTACATTATATTGATTCTGAAAAATTAATATATCATCCATTTCTCTACACATTCACCATTAAGGTAATGATATCATCGCTCGTGCGTACGTACGACCAACCATCCCCAAGAAGCGATGTGACTCATTTTCCATATCCAAAATTAAATAATGGTTATAAAAATGTATTAAATATTTAAATATTGTACTTATAAAATTAATAAAATTCTATATATTATTAATCTATATCCCATACACATGAGCATGAGCTTATGTGACAAAACATGCTTGGAAAAATGAAGTAGTTAACACTTGAAATAAGGGTGATAATGAAATATTTTTACTGAGTGAGTGGTAAGAGTTTATATAAGGATTAAATATTTTATAATATAAATATGGTTCTATTATAAATTAATAACATGATATAAACCATTATACATAAGTTTAAATCATGTTCAACTAAAGGAAATCGGAATGTATGGGATCTCTTCGAACCTCCATATTTCTTTTTGGTTATACTTTCTCTCTATTTTCATTGATTTATCTCTAATTATTATTATATAATTATTATATATTATATGTATATGTACCAAAAATATTTAGTTATCTCAAATTTTCTTTATTTTATGGGGAATTACATATTTTAAAAGGTTCCCTTCTCAATTTCTCTCGATAAGCAGACCCGGTTTAAGGGAACTTCTCTATTTCTTACCTATTTTCAAGTACACTCTATAAAATATTTTAAACCTCTAAATATTTTTCTAAAATCAATAAATTTATCATGGAAGAATTTTTTGTCATTTTTGGTTTTATGGAAATAATTATACATTTATCCTCTTTAAATACTCTTTATTCTTTCCCTAAAACTATGCTTAAGTTAAACATTTCTAAAGTTAACTAGCCACTATTTTTCATGTTTCCACTTCAGTTAGAATTCACTATTCATGATCTATTCTTATATTTAATTTATTAATTTTCCAAGAATAATTTAAATCCCTTCTTTTAGGGATAACAATATGATACAACCTTTTTTTCCCTTATGACATGATTATGAAACCCATTTATTTCCATAGGTAACCCTTATTATTATTCCTTATACTTTATTTCTTTATGCGGCACACATATGCATGTATATGTTAGATGGGTGTTCCAAAATATCACTCCAATTCATTGGGTATTGTTTTATTCTCATGAGATGTTATGTATGGGATTATTGATTAAAGATAATCCATTATGGACTCTATCCACCATGTGATATAGTCTTGGTATTTGTCCTTAACCCATGTTAGTGTCATGATATATGTTTTTCCCCATTCTTATTTTCTATTATCATAGTATTCCATGTTCTATATGATATTCCTCCATGTTTTTATTTAATATCCATGCCTTTTATGGTATCATGTTATGCCTTCTTACTCATGTTATGTGCTTAATTTCCATGTTTACTCCCTTACTATGTTTTTTATCCTATCACTTTTTTTATGTATTTCTCAGGTTACCCTATATAGTTATAGGATCTCAAAGGGAGATAAATCTCATTATAGAGACTAATAAAAATATTTGTTATTCTAGTTTCATGTTTTCTAATTATGTACCTAGTCTTCCAAAGACACTAAACTTTTTGACCCTTGGTTTGTATCAAATTGATATTGATGATTAAAATCATGTAATAATATGTGTAAAAGGATTCGGTTACTATAGTTGGTATTATAGAACTATCTAGTTATTTTTTGGGATCATTACTAGAAAACTTTAGTTAAAAACCAAGGGATAATTCTATAACCATGGATAAATTAGATTGAAACTTATGGAATCATACGTTAGGATATACTTCTAATTTATAAGTTTGTACTTCTATATTCATATTATCCTTCTTTATATTCTCATTAACTAAGTATTAAATCTCCCCACACCCTAATTTATATTTTTATTTTTTTATTTAATTGAAGTAAATAAGATAAACCATACCAAAAACCAATTTTATAGGCAATGTGATGATTTTCCAAATTAGATGTCAAAACTAATGGGAATGGAAGATCAAAACATCGTGATAGTACTGGATCAACTGGATAATGTTACAAATAATAACTTAAATTTTTTGGAACTCTCTCATTCTCATAATAAAGATAAAGTTGTATTAAAATCCTTTATGCAAAAAAAACCTCCTATATTTAGTGGATGTTATGATCCCCTCATCGCAGAACAATATATTAACTCCATTGAGAAGATACTCTCTATCCTATAGTGATCAGAAGAAGAAAAATTCATGATGGTGGTCTATCATTTCTATGGGGAAGCTAATTTATGGTGGACACTGGTAAATAAAATTAATACTAAATAGGAAATTTATTCCATGGAATGGAAATAATTCAAGAAAATATTTTTCAATAAATATTTTCCCCAAAATCTCTATTTTTAGATGAAGATGGAGTTCCTCAAAATGAAGCAAAAGAAAGATGATTTTATCAGAGAGTATGAGGAAAACTTTACAAGTATTTCATGATACACCTCTATCTTTTTCATGAACACTAAATTCAAGGTCACTTGTTTAGTATATTAAAGACAAGTCTATGAAAATCATTGGAGATTCTATTCTTTGACTGAAATGAGAATATTTGTTTTTGTACCATTAAGGTTGAGATAGAGATTGAAGACTCTCAGCAGTCTCATGTTCTCGGAGATAAAAAGAGGAAAATGAATTTTAATATGGTTGGATAAATAGAAAAGTCCCATTGAGGAAATAAAACTCAGAATCCCACATGTCAAAAGTGAGGGAAGAAGCATCTTGGGAACTATCTAAATTAAACTAGGAGATGCTTAAAATGTGTAAAATAGAGGCATTAGGAAAATCATTACCAAAGGGATATGAAGTATACTACTAATATAGAAGAAGAAAGGATGTTACAGATCAATACTCACAGCAAACTAAAATGTTTTAACTATAATTAAAATGTGTGTTATGTGATCCAATGCCTTCAACTAAGGGTTATCCAATACAATAAATGACAAAAACCTACAAGGTAGCAAGGATGGTCATATTTATCACTACTGCTGAGGTGGATTATCATGATGATGTGGTGACAAGTATGTTTGTTATTCATTCAAGAATAGAAAACATACTTTTTTATTCTAAAACTATACGTTCTTTAATATCCTGTAAGTTTAGAAGAATTATTACCACCTAAAAATATAGAGGTTGAGTTATCTGTGAGAAAAATACCTAGGTAAATTATTGCATATAAATTATATAAATCATACTTGGTAAATTTTTGTGTACTAAACCTCAAAGAAAATTGCATCTTACTTACTTTGGTGGAGTTTGATATTATAGTGGGTGTGGATTGACTATCTTTATACAAATCCAACATCAACTATCAACAGAGAGAAATCACTCTTCACATACCAAGGCATCCTCCAATTCTGTACAATTGTAAGGAGGAGAATGAATCTTATTAAGAATCATCAACTAAAGTTTGTATATTATTGCCTTATGAGAAAGAACATATAGATCAAATGATTGAGGTAATGGAGAGGATTATGCTTAAATACATTCCCATTGTGAGGGACTACACTGATGTATTCCCTAAAGAATTTCCCAGTATTCCTCCTAACTGAGAGGTTGAGTTCTCAATTGAACTTATACCTTTATCTATTCCCATATCAAATACTCCTTATATGATAGACACTATTAATTTAGAATAATTGAAGAATCCATTACAATAGAATATATACAAGGGTTTCATATTTCTTAATGATTCACCATGGGGGAACTGGTCCTCTTCATCAAGAAAAAGGATAGATCAATGTTCCTATGCATTGATTATCATGAGATCAAAAAAATCATGATAAGGAACAAGTATCCCCCTATATGAATAGATTACTTATTTTATCGATAGTATGGGACCAAATATTTCTCTAAGGTGTACCTTCAGTAGATATATCACCAATTAAAGGTGAAGAAGGAAGATATTCCCAATACTTCCTTTAAAATGAGGTATGGGAACTATGATTTCATAGTGATTCCCTTTGGACTCACTAATTCTCTATAAATTTTCATGTAATTAATGAATATACTCTTTAGAGACTACCACGACAAATTTTTGGTAGCCTTTATAGATGATATTTTTATATACTCTAAGATAAAGGAGGAGCATGAAAAGAATTTGAAAACCTTGATAAAGACTTTGTGAAGGGAGAAAATATATGAAAATTATAGTAAATTTGAATTATGTATAGATTAAGTATCATTCTTGGGTTATTTTATTACCAAAAAAGGGATATTTATGGACCCTTATAAGAAAAAGGCAATTGAGTAGTGCCCCGTACCAACATATATAATAGGGATCTATAGCTTCCATGGCCTAGATGGGTATTACCAATTATTTTTTAGAAAATTATCATGATTATTAAAACCACTAACCAATATTACTTGGAAGAGAGTAATGTTTGACAAGTTAATGTGAAGAATTATTTAAATAATTGAAAAAGTGGCTTATCACTGTATTGGTTCTTACACTACCCACAGGTGGGGAACTCTTTGTGGTATATAGAGATGTTTCAAAGAAAGTATAAGGTTGTGTACTGATTAAAAATGATAAAGTAATATCGTACTGTATAAACCCAGCCCCAAATAGTCCAAATCTGGTGTCTGCTATCAATTGCATTGGTATGATTACAAAGAATCAAGACCCGAAGGACCGATCAGTTTAGTAGTCTTGGAAAACTTGATACATAAATGATAATTTAATTACAAATGGATACACTAATTACAAAAAAAAATCTTCTAAATAAATAAACAACATTGATAATAACTCTAATCCTTCCAGTATATTTCTATATATCTTTCATCGTATGCTTCTTGGATTCCTAGGGAAAAACATAATAAGGGTGAGCTCAAATGCTCCGTAAGGGAAAAATATAGCAGAATAAATAATTAATCAATGAGATTAGTAAATACAGAAAGGTAAATAATTAGAAATAAATTCCATTCAAATTACTAAATAAGGAAAAATAAATATGGCAAGTTATGAAACTAAAACACATGCCATTAATCAATGAACCAAAATTAAATGTATTCATAGATATGTCGATGCAAAATATCATGGATGAATAATAACTGAAAATACTATGAGGGAAATTATTTCTCAATGGACACCATGTATAAGGCATATGACGACCTATTAACATAAATACCTTTCACAATATAGTTTAAAACTAAAGGTAGAAACCCATTTTTACAATTATTCATCTCATGAGAACTTGTTGTTGCATCGAGGAGCTATATAAAGTCTGAGCTCCACCCATTATTGTCAGTCCACAGAATTTATCATATTAAATAACCAAAATATTCCTTATCAAATAACCATATTTAATGAGGAATATAGATCTATCAATAATTACCAAATTAATCAAATAACTTTCAAAGTAGGCACAGTATGTACAATGGCATATGGTTTAGGCAAAAGTAACATCCATGATAAATGTTATGGATAATTAGGAGAAATTCAATGCTAAATGATAATATGAAGTTGAATATTTCAAGGGGACTTCTATAATGAATCAAGTAAATTAATTTGAATACTATCCTAGGCCAAATCAATAATAAACCATTTAGGGGAAGAATAAGGATGGAATTAATACAATAAACCCAAGGGGAGTAAAATAGAGGGTTGTTGTCATTGATGGAATAAAAGATTAAATTTTAAAAATATTCTTGAGAAAAATATCCTTTTATTTTGAAAAACCTTTTGAAAATATTTTTCTTTAAAAAAAATTTTAAAATTGAAAAGGAGCCTTCAAAGAAATGATGATAGATGAATCCATACATGTCGTACGAGGTAAAAAAAGAATTTCCTTTTATACGAAAAATGGTTAGAAAATAACTCATTCATAAATTAATAAGAATATTCCTTTGAAAACTTTGGTAAAAGAAAAAAAGAGTACAAATTCCTTTACCAAATAATTTTAAAAAAAATTGGAAAATAGTTTAATAAAGAATTATTTTTAGAATAAAATATGTTCTCCGACTAAAGAAAGAAATAAAGTCGTGTTTTCTAAAAACATTTTCTAGAAAATTTTGAGTACCAAAGAATTAAATATTGGTAGTAATACTTAAAAATGGTCATGAATAACCATATAATAATAAAAGGTTTTATTGAATAATGGTTATATAATTTCCCCGAATGGAAATACCATTGAAAGATCATTAAAATTATTGTTAAGGTTAATAATCTTTAAACATTCCAAAGTGTCCCATTCCACTTTGAAGCATCCTAAATCATAACATCATGAAGGTATAAAATTAAATTAAAGTAATAATATCATAAGAGTAAGTAGATTAATGATATATCATGTAAAGGGCAGTGCATATACCATACAAAAAAAACTACGTGCATAACAATAATTAAGCCTCAATGGAATGTAAATTGAGATGAAAATACCTTACATATGAATCAAAAGACTAAAAAGGGATAATAATAAAATGAAACATCTAGATACCATAAATATAAATTAATTTATGATATAATATATCAAAAGGGGAAATAGTTACACCACAAAAAATAATTAAATGCTGAATATGGCATTTATCTCATAAATGTAAAAAGTGAGATAGAAATCCTTACCTTGCATTTCCTTTCGGGTGAACATACTTTAACTTCCTTTATAATAAAATTACATTAATTTTCTAATTTATTCAGAACCTTTTTCATGTTTATTATTATTTTTATTTCACTTCTTACCATGTTGTGTACAAATAATTAAACAATTAAGTTTACGTCAGTTGTTTTTTACCAAATTTGGTTTCTGTGTCAAAACAACTATTAATTGTAAACTATGGTCAAAAGGTTCATTATATAACATCTTCAGAATAACAAAAATGAAATAATTATCATATTTATACATCAATTATACTTTTAAAATCAATAATTAAATATGGTTATTAAAATAATCCAATGTTACAATCATGGAGACGGTAGGTCGTACGTACGCATGAGTAACATTCCCATTTTTAAATGGTCATTGTGGAAAGAAGTTAAGTAACTAAAATATTTCTAGAATGATAATTATATAATAAATACCATATTATTTAATCATATGTACATATATATAGAATTATATTATGTAACATAAATCACATCACATCGAGGAGGGGGTAGTCCACACGTCCTCGAATGACATTATCTCTTTTAAAGTGTGAGAAAGGGTAATAAAGGAGATGATATATATATATATATTATATTTCCATAAAGATAATTATTTAATTAATATATTATTTATGTTTTTTATTTCACTTATGTTTAATTATTACCGTTCATTTATGCATTCTATGTATCATGTGAGCGAATCACATCGCTTTGAGGGGGCGGTAGTCCACACTTCCTCAAACGAAATTATCATATTTACACAAATTGGAAAGCATAAAGGTATTTTATAAATAAAAATTACATAAGAATAATACATAATAAATAACATATATATAATATATAAATATATTTTCCATCATAATTACCACCATGATAGGCGGTAAAAAATAATTAAACAATCATCGTTTCATGAGGTAGTAATTCACCGTACATAAAAACAATATGTTCGCTTCCATTAGATGTAGGTGTGTGTATGTGTAGGTCAGACCTTTATCACAAAAAATACTAGTATATTGAGGATACTATTTCTTATTTAATCATATAATAATAAGATTATCTAGAGTGGAGAATGGAAATGAGACTAAAAAGGATGAGAGAAGGTGTTACCTCTTAATCGGGTAACTTCTTTTGGTTTACACCAAAAGGCTTACATGGGTGGATTTATACCCTAATGGATACTTCAAGGTCAAGATGATTATTTTTGGGAATCTATTTCGGTATATATTTTCCAAATTTAAGATGTTTGAGAGGTGTTAGAAATGGGGAGAGGTGGTGGCCTTTTATAAGGAAGGAAAGGGACTTATTTGGAATTTTTGGAAATAAGTTAGGTGTTCACATGTTCATACCTAAAAATGTCATAAAAAACAACAAAACACAATAATGGAAGTTTTATGGCTGAGATATTTACATAAAATGGGTTTTGAAAAAATATATATGTCATTTGGGCACTTAAATTAAAGGTTTATTCCTTCATTAAGCTTAATTTTGCCTTAATAATTGTAATTAATTTTAATCACTTTCACTAATATTTTTGGTCAAAAAAAAAGATGGTATTATTAGAAATTATAAATTATTCTGATTCCAAATTTTGAATCAATTATTACAAATTCAAATAATATAATTTTCAGAAATTAAATTAGAATTAATCCCACAGACGGGACGACAATGTAGGGTTTTAAAGTAAAAATGTCTGAAAGTTTGTTATGTTTTTATAGTCAATTTCAATGTGAAATTGATTCCAATGTGAAATTTATTCAAATGGAATAAATTGGATTAATTGATAAAAATATTATCTAATTAAACTTTAAAACCAATTAAAATTGTAATTTGACCTTATAAATAAATTAAATTAATAATCAGTTTTAAACTAAAATTCTGTATTTATAGTTATTCATTAAAAATTCAATCTTTACAGAAAATTACCAAAAGATCATATTAAAATAATTTTTATGTTTATATTATAAAAATTAAGTTTATTTTGAAATATTAGATTAATTAAAGTGTCAAAATTTAGATTTCAAATAGGTTCTCCATTAAAAGATGGTAAAATTGCCTTTACAAAAATATAGGTTTTATGTGTAAAATAGGTATTGTTCTTATCTTATGCATATCAAACCTAATGGATGAATATAAAAAATATTTTATTGGATATATAAAATATATATTCAATCAAAATAATTAAATATTTTTAATTACTTTAATTTATTAGGGTAAAATAGCTTGGTGAGCATAAAAATGGTTTTATATAAAAACATTTTGTTTATATTTAATTGGTTCCTACATTAATTTTTATCCTATGAATTAATATTAAATTATTATAAACCAAATATTTTCATATGTTAATTAATAATATTCATAACTACGAACATAACATCTAGGTTATATCATATTATATTAAATAATAATATTTAAATAATATATTGTTATTTGGTGAAACTCGGTCTTACGTGTAACACAAGCTATCGAGGAAGGTCACTCTTACATGTAACTTAAGCTATCAAGGAATGCCTTTCTTGTGTTTAACACACTCTAACTCGGTGTCTCATGAATTGAAATATATATAATCTATTTTAAATAGTAAATATATTCTAAAGTATCTATATATTATATTACCCTGCGTGCTTTCTGTTACGTTTCATACACACTATCTAATAAAAGGTTATTACTTTAGTTTTTCAAGTCATTACACCTACACTATAAGGAAGCTAAATGTTCATAAGTAAAAATATCCCATGCATGATCTGTATTTGGCAGTTATAGCACCCCTAGTTTCAAGTAGGTAACCCTTTCTCTATTTATTTTAAGTATTTAAAATGTTTTGGTTAAGTTTGGGGAGGATTGGAGGAATTTTGGAATTTTTTGGGGATTTTATGTAGGTACATGATTTTAGAATGGTTATTAGAAACCAAGAAACACCTATAGGAAACTATGAAAAGTGAAATCGTGGGATCGTGGGATCTAAGTAGGCACATAGTTAGGCACATAGTTTTTCCAAACTATGCATCCACCTAGTAGAAACTGTTCTTTTTAGAATAGAGATATTATACATGGTTGGTGTACAGTTTGTATAACCGTGCGAGGTTCTTCTTGAGGTAGGGACCTATGCACGATTAGCACACGATTTTCCTAACCGTGCACCCTAACGATGAATGGTTAAAATTTTTATCTAAAAATTGTAGATATAACTTGTTTTATCCCCTAAACCTATATTTTTTCACTTAATCTAGCCCTAAATATAATTCCAATCTTCCCAAAGGATGTGGATACCCTTTCCTTCGATCTAGTAGCGACCTATTGGAAAATCTTGGTGTGTTGGAGGTCGGATTCCTTGGTAAGTCTCTGTTCTTAGTTGTTTTCCTTAGTCTATTCTTTTTTCCTCACTTAGAATGATAAATCCAATATATTGGGGATGAATCTAGGTTGTGTGATGAAAATCAGGTTGATATATGGTTGTTTTTTGATATATAACAAGATCTAAGGCGGGTGATTGGAGTTTCAATCTAGTTTTTTTAATAATTAGTGTCTTTCTTTATTTTCTCCTAAGTTTACGAGGTAGGTGGCTTCACTATCAACACCTCTTGTTAAAAAATAGAGTCTTGGTTTCAAAATTTTCAAATTTTTTAAAAATTACTGTAAAATTGATGTGAAAATATTTTTTTAAACCATCTTTATTGATGGTTTGGAAAATTGCGGAAATAGGTTGTTGTGAAAAGCGTTTTGTTTCCTGATTTTAAAATGATGTTTTAAAATATGTCTCAGTTTTGATTCATGGAAATGGTTTGATATAATTTTTTTTAATAAAATAATTCTTTTATTGAAATGGATTAAAATTATTATTTTGGCATTGAGTTTGGATTACTTGGTTGACGTGACCCTATGGAAGGGGTGGTACATCGATGATAGACCACTCATGAGTATAGAAATATCACATGGGAATGCATGTGTGGTTGTGTGGAATTATATGACCAAGTAATGGGTATGCTAATTGATTGATAAATGGTTTAAAGGATTTTTTGGGTTTCTTCTCTTGAAAATGTTTTTAGTTTTGTAAACTATTTTGTTATGAAAAATACTTATCTTAGAAATAGTTTTTGCTTTGATATAAACTATTTTTAATTGTTTTATATAAATTTTCTAACATGTTATATCCTAGTGGAATGAGTAGGGAAGTAATTTGGATAAGACCAACTGAGTTTCACTACTCACCCCGTACTTGATAACTTCGGTGAATTTGCAGATATTATTTATCCAGAAACATGTAAAGGAAAGGTATCAATTTTTTTTAGTGATTATTCATGATAATTTGGAATGGATTTTAGAGTTTTATATTGGATCATGTTGGGAGCTATAGAGTTTTGTATTTTGAGTATTCATTCTTTTTCAGTTTTGTCTTTTGTTTTATACTCTGATATTGGTCTTGGTTTTGGTATTTTTCCCTAATAGAGGTTATAATATAGTATGGTATTGTTGAATTTTTGTATTAATTTAAGTTTTTATATATTTATTTAATGTTTCATATAGTGATTCTTGGTTATGGTTGTGTTGGTGGTTGTTTAAATTTTAAAGGTAAAATCATCCCCCAACTGTTATGAAGTCATTGGAATTTATTCTCATCCTTTAGTGTCTTGGGGAAGTCACTTAAGGACAAGTAATGTCAATTAAGCTTCCCAAGCTAATGGTGATGGGAGAGACATTACAAATGGTATTAGTCATGGCCAGTTCATATTATTTTGGGACATATGGTATTAGTTTTTTGTTCATGGAGTTGTAAAATTATTCTTGATTGGTCCTTGAGTTGGGATGGTAGAAAGAATTAAGATTTTCAGAAATTGAAATGTAGATCATAAAAAGACTTATCTAACCTATTTATGTTGAACTTCAAGTTACCATAAAGTTGGGTACGTAAGTATTTCAAGACACTTATAGGATTTGTAACCTCATTATCATGGTTTTAGCCAATTAAAAGAGCATAACATGCATTGATATAAATGACTTCCCATTAAGAGTGCATATTTTATTTTGAGTAATGATTTATGATTTGGAGAAAAGTTTTGATTTTTGTAAAACAGTTGAAAATAGTTTAATTTTAAAAGGCATGGTTATGGTATTTTCAAAATGGTTTGAAAATTGAAATAGTGTAATTTTAAAAAATGGTTTGAAAGTGAAAAAATATTGAATTTTGAAAAGTCTTGATAAGATAGTATTGAACTGATAAATTTTAAATTTTCAATCCTTCAGTTACTGGAGAGTGAGAAGCTTTTGAGAATGTGGTTGCACCTAAGCCATAGGTGAACTAACATCTAGTTCAAAGTATTTTTCAAGATTTTCAAGTAGTTTATAGAAGTAATAAAAGGGATCAACCAAGGAAATTGGATCATTCCATTCAATTCCAAATGCATAATCCACCCATATTTTAGGGTGATTCAAAACCAGAGAAAGTATAGGTGTGGAGGAATATGATGAATCAAATATTTGATTTCCTAGGCACACCATCTTAGTTGAAATTCAATTTTTCAATGTATATGATGGAGGATCTTGCATTCCAATGGTGGGATTTAGGAGTCCAAGCTAAATTAGAATGAGGCATTGCATGGTAGGAATTTTAAGAATTGTTCAAAAAATAATTCTATCCCCACATGTTTGGAATTGCAAGAACAATGGAATATTTCAGCTTAAATTAGTAGAATCTCTCAGTGATAGAGTATGTGGTGAAATTTATGAATTTAGTCTGTTTCGCACTTGAAGTTATTGTAATTGCATTCTTGAAGGCATGCATTTTTGAATTAGGTTTGAGGATAGAGATTCAATTGATGATTTTCATGCTTCACATAATGGATTATACATAGATAATCAACATATAAATGAAGGAATAAAGAGATATATCAAGATATATGGGTGGAGGAATCATGTCGATACATATGGTAAATACTGGGAACTCTAATATTGGGAATATATGGAAGAGGGATACATATTTCCAAGGTAGTCGTGTGACTCGGAATTGGATGGTTGGATCAGTGAATCTTCCTCCATGACCTAAGAGAAATTTGGGATGTTTTCAATGTGGATTTTTTATCACATGAATCAAGATTGTACAAAACCACCTAGATCATATCACAATTACAACCATATGGTACATATTCGGTGATATTGTTATAGTACTCCAAGGTCGTGTTTTTGAGAAACTTCTTATGGTTTATAGACATCATATGATTCGATAGGAAGATTGCAGCAGAATAATTATCATCAACATAATCAAGCTAACCATAGTGATTCTAGGAATACCATGACTCCTCAATAAGGAAGATCTCTATAGGGTAATAAATAACAAAGTGTGGTGAGAAATAAATTGTATGAAGATGATAAAGTAATGGTGGATGATCAATATTTACCATTTACAATGACATGTATGATTATTTTGAACTCTACCTTTATTCAAGATTTTTTTGATATGGCTGCATTCTATTCATTTATTTCTTCGCATTCTATTGATCTTCTAGGTTTTCATATTGAGATGATGTCTTATATTTTGAAACATTAAACTCTTCTTGGTCAAATATAATGTCAAACCATTATATGCAAAGAATTTTCTATAATTGTTAGTGGAACTAAGTTTATATGGGATTTTTATATGCTTGATATGAATTTCTTTGAAAAAATTATGGGTATGGATTGGTTGAAAATGTTCAAAGCTCAAATTGACTGTTATACCTGATGGGTTAGTTTTAATACTAATGGTGGTGTCAAATATCTCATTAGAGGAGACCAAAATGTGAATAAGGGTGTAACATGATTTTTGGAACCAGTGATTGGAATGATCTCATGTCGGTTGGAATATTTTAACTTTTGAATTGATCAATGAGATCGAGAATAGTAGTTTTCCAGCAATGGTTTATCATTTTCCAGATGTTTTTCCTGATAATTTCTTAGGCTTCCCACCCACAATGGAAGTGGATTTTATGATTGATATCATACCAGGGACTAGTCCTATATCAATTTAATATTATTATATGAAACTAATAAAATTAATGTAAATGAGAGTCTAGTTCTAGTAGTTGTAAAGAAAAGGGTTCATTTGGACTAGTACATCTTTGTGGGTTGAACTAGTTTTGTTTGTGAAAAAGGTGAATATGACTCTTTGGTTGTGTGTGGATTATTGTAGGCTTAATCAAGTTATGATAAATAATCGATATCCACTTCCATGAATTAATGATCTATTTGATTAATTTAGGGGATCCCAGTGTTTCTATAAAATTAACTTTTGATCAAGATATCACTAATTGAAGGTTCGGAAGGAGGGTATTCAAAAAACATATTTTAGGAGTAGATTTTAGTCATTACAAGTATGTGGTTATACCTTTTGGTCTTATGAATGCACTAATAGAATTTCTGGAATTGATGAATCGGTTATTTTAAAGATATCTAGATTTTTTATTGTGGTGTTTGTGGATGACATATTGGTGTATTCAAGGACAAGGTAAGAGAATGAGAAACACTTGGCGACAATGTTGGGAATTTTTTGAGATCATCATTTATATTCAAAATTTGAAAAAATTTACTTTTGGATATAATAGGTGCATTTTATTGGCTATATTATCTTTGAAAGAGGTATTTCTATGGATCCAGAAAAGATAAAGGTTGTCATATCATAGAAACCTCCAAATAATGTCTTTGAGATACACAGGTTCTTTGGTCTAGCTGGTTATTACTGAAGCTTTGTGTGTAAATTTTTATGACTAGCTTCACCTATGAAAATTTTTATAAGGAAAAATATTCCATTTAAAATGAATGATGAATTAGAGAAATATTTTCAAGAGATTAAATTTCACTTCACATCAACACCAATTTTGATTTTATAGGAATCAGTACAAGGTTATATGGTGTATTGTGATGCTTTAGGATTGGGGTCAGGATGTTTTCACATGCAAGGAGATCATGTTGTAGCTTATGGCTCATGGAAGTTATAGTTTCATGAGAAAAACTACCCAAAATACAACTTGGAATTGAATACTATAGTACATTATTTGAATACTTTGCATCATTACCTCTTTGGTTATAAATTTATAGTGTTTATAGATCATAATATCCTGAAACATATTTTCACACAAAGGGATTTGAATCTGAGACAAATAATATGATGGAGTATATCCAAATGTTTCACTTTGACTTGATGTATACACTATGTAAATGCTATTCAATGGTGGGCTCATAAAGAAAACAAATCATATAGTTAGTTAGAAAAAGAGGCTTCGAACCAGTTTCAATTGATGTTTATGATAGCTGACATGCACTTGGATTGTGAACACCAAGGTAATGTTGTGGTTTTCTCCTCGGTTTCTTTTGTTTCTGATTTTGTGGAAATTGTTAAATAGTTATAGACATATGATTCATAATGTGTAGCTTTAAAGTTGAAACTCAATGGTGGGGAGACCATTAAGGGGTGGAAGTTGGATGGGATTTCATTTTTTGTTGTTTTGAGATTGGATAATCTTACATATGACTTTTCAAGAACAACTTCTTCATGATTACCATCATTTTAGATGGTTTTTTCATCCTAGAATTCGGAATATGTATAAGTTAATGAAATAAAAATTTTGGTGGGTTGGCATCAAAAGAAAGGTGGCCAAGTTTGTTATGAGATGTCTCACCTATTAGCAGGTTAAGGTAGATCAATAGTATCCAGTAGGTATGTTATAGTATTTACCTATTCCTATTTGTAAATGGGAGTAAATAGCCATGGATTTTGTGATATGTCTCCCAATAATGGTTCAAAAACATGATACCATGTGGGTGATAATGAATCGGCTCACAAAGTCATCTCATTTCATCCCTATTTGTGAATCTCATATAGTATAGACCTTGTCTAAAACCTATATTTGAGAAATGGTGAAGAGAAATGGAATACCAATTTTGATAGTATCAGAGTAAGATATGTGGTTTACATCTCACTTTTTGAAATCCTTGAAGAAAGTCCTTGGGACTTAGTTGAATATGAGTATGTAGTATTATCCTTAGATGGATGGAAAATTAGAAAGGATGATAAAAACATTGGAAGACGTGTTGTGGGCTTGTGTAATGGATTTTGGTGTCTCGTGGTAGGAGCATATTCTGTTAGTAGAGTTATTTTATAAGAACAATTATCAGGCCTCGATATGTATGGATCCTTTTGAAGCATTATATGGGCATCCTTTTCGTTCTATGCTTTGTTGGGTGGAAATAGGAGAGACATAATAAGATGGACCAAGACTTCCCCAAGAGACAATGGATAAGATTCGGTTGATTAAGAAAATAATGGTGATAGATCAGGTTCATTATTAATCATATGTGGATCATCATCGATGGTCATTTTCTTTCAAGGTCAGTGATAATTTCTTCTTTAGAATCTCCATAAGGATTTGGAATCACCATTTTAGGAAGTTGGGAAAATCATATCCTTGATAAATTGTCCCTTTTTATATACTTTAATGGGTTGGTGAGGTGGAATATCAGTTGGATTTGACACTAAGGTTTAGTTCAGTGCTTAATGTGTTTCATGTATCTTAGTTGAAGAAGTATCATCCTGATCCTGACTATATGATGTGATGGGATCATGTTGACCTAGATCTAGATGCTTCATTGGTTCATATATCAGTATAGATTATATATAGGAAAGATACATTCTTTCATGAAAAAATCATCATTCTACTGAGGGTTTTGTGGAAACGTGGTCAAATTCAAGAAGATACTTAGGAATAGTAGAAGGAAATGATTGACTCGTGACCTAAAATCATTCAATCTTATGGTGGTTTCTACTTTTAAGTGATGGAAAGGAATATGGTGGGGAGAATTTAGAACCCCTAGTTTCAATTAGGTAACCATTTATTTATGTATTTTAAGTATGTAAAGTGTTTGTGTTAAATTTTTGAAGGTTTTTAGGACTTTTGAAATGTTTTGTTCATTTTCTAGAGGTTCACGGTTTGAGAACGGTTAGTAGAAATTATGAAACACATTTAGGAAATCATGAAAAGTGAAACAGTGGGATCTAGGTAGGTCCGTGATTAGGTTCATAGTTTAGAAAAATTTTGTGGCCATCCATTAGAAATAATTATTTTTAGAATATAGGGATTCTTTATGGTTGGAACACAGTTTTTCTAACCTTTTGATCCAGCTATGTGAGGTGAATCTTGAGGCAGGGTTCTGTGCATGGTTAGTGAATGGTTGGCCTAACCATGCACCCTAACCATGAACATTTAAAAGTTAGATCCAAAAATTATAGATATAACTTAGTTTAGACACTAAACCTATCATTTTTCACTTAATCCAACCCTAACTCAAATTCCTCTCTTCTCAAAGGCTATGGAGACCCTTCCCTTTGATCTGAGAGTGATCCGTTGGAAAATATTAGTGTGTTGGAGGCCGGATTACTTGGTAACTGTCCATTCATGGTTTTTTTTCCTTAGTTTCTTCTTATTACCTCTCTTAGAATAATAGATCCAATCCTTTTGGGATGGGTATAGATTTTTTTATGCCAATAATTTTGAGATGTGGTTGTGTTTTTTATAGGTAACAAGATCTAAGGTGGGTTCTTAGAGTTTTAATCCAGTTTTGTTGAAGAATTAGTGTCATTCTTCATTTTTTCCTATGTTTGGGAGGTAGGTGGATTCACTATTGACTCCTATAATTATAACTTGAAGGATTGGTTTCAAATTATTTAAATTTATTTAAATTTATTTTAAAATTTATGTGAAATTCTTGGTAGAAACCCTCTTTAGTGTTGGTTTAGAAAATTGTGGAAATCGGTTATCATGAAAAGTGATTTGTTTCCTGATTTTAAAATTATGTTTTAAAATATGGTTTATTTTTGATTCATGGAAATGGTTTGATAGAAAGTTTTTCAATAAAATAAATTTTTTATTTAAATGTATTGAAATGATTAGTTTGTCATGGATTTTGTCTTTCTTGGTTAGTGTTTGTTCATTTTTTTGATGTGACCCTATGGAAGGGAAATATTCCATGGGGAACTTGGTATATAGTTACCTTATGATTACTTAGTAGATTGATGAGAGGCCTCTCATGAGTATAGAACTGTCACATGGGCATTCATGTGTGGTTGTTTGGAATTATAGGACCAAGTATTGTGTATTCCAATGGAAAGGTATTTCATTTCTTTAGTTTTTATCAATCTGGAGGTATTATCTATATGGGGAGAAGTGTGATATATATAATGATCATAAGATCCTCAAATATATATTCACATATAAGGAGTTTAATAAGAGCTATAAAATATTGTTAAATCTCATCAAGGATTATTATTACTCAATCCACTACCATCTTGGTAAAGCAAATAAAGTGGTAGCTTCTCAAAGTAGAAAGAATCCTGCAATTTTATAAATGATGATAATTGAGAAGGATAAAATCTTCTTAGACTTAAAAAGGATGGACATGGGAATCATATGGGAAGGAAAATCATCATTGCTTTCTCAAATTATTGTTCATCCATCCCTTATGGAGAAGATAAATGAATCTCAAAAAAATGATGTGGAAATTCAAAATAAGGTAGAATCTATCAAAAATGGGAAATACTCAGAGTTTAAAATTGATTAGAAAGGAGTCATAATGTTTAGGTTATAACTATTTGTACCACCAAATATTGAGATAAAGAGGGAAATTTTGAATTATTCACATAGCTTTACCATTTACATCCACCCAAGGAGAAAAAATATGTATCGAGATCTATGAGAGCACTATTGGTGGTATAATATGAAGAAGGAGATCATTGAATATACATACAAGTTCTTGGTATGTCAGAAAATGAATAATGAAAGGAAATTTTTTAAGGGGATGATGTAACTATTACCTATAACTATATTTAAATGGGAAAACATCACCATTGATTTTTTCAGTGGACTTATGAATCAATCCAGAGGAAATAATTCTAGATGGGTTGTTGTGGATCATCTTACAAAGGAAGCTCACTTTATTTAAATTTTAGAGGACTTATCACTTGATCAAATTATATAGATATACATCAAAGAAGTGTTGAGGCTTTATGGAGTACCATTATTTATTGTATTTGATATAGATCTGAGATTTACCTCTAATTTATAGAATATTATCCAACGTGATCTAAACACTGAGATGAACTTCAATACAACTTATCACCCTCAAAATGATGGTCAGTATAAGCAGACCATTAAAACATTGGAATATATGTTTAGATCATGCTCAATAGACTTCAAATTATGATGGTAGGAGTATCTTCCACTGTTCAAGTTCTCTTACAACAATAGTTTTCACCCAAGCATCCAAATGGATCGATATGAAGCCCTTTATGAGAAGAGATATAAAACTTTTTCATGATGGGATGAAGTCAATGAACGTAAGCTGTTGAGACCTGATATGGTTAAAGATATGATAGAAAAGGTGAATACTATTAAACAACACATCAGGGTTTCCCAAAGTCGATCGAAGATCTATGAAGACAATCGTCAATGGGACTTAGAGTTTGATGTTGTAGATAAGGTATTACTCTACATATCTCCATATAAAAGAGTCATGAGATTTTGGAAGGAGGGAAATTAAGTCCTAGGTACATCAACCCCTTTTAGATTTTGGATCACATTGGAGTTGTGTCATATAAACTAGCACTTCCACAAACCATGTCTCAAGTATATGATAGATACCACATATCCATCCTAAGGAAGTACATACCAAATACCTCACATGTACTAAATTTAGAGGTGGTATAGCTGGAAAATGATATCTCTTATGAGGATCATTTAATAAAGATCTTGGAGTATAGAGATAAAGTTCTAGAACATGAGCCTCAGCCCAGTTGGTGAGGTCTCTCTAAGTGAATCCACGAGACCCAGGTTCGAAACTAGGCGGTGGCATAATTCTGGTACTATAGAATTACTGTATCAGGTTCTATATCAGGATTGTACCAGGTACTATAGTAGGTACTGTAGCAGGTACTGCAACAGTACTGTAGTATGTACTGTAGTAGCTGGAACTATTCACCTTGGGCCACCGATTTGGGCTTGGAGTCCTTAAGGACTTTGGGTCACCCAAGCCTTCAGGTCAGTAAGTATTTTGGGCCACCTTTAACGCTTTCAAGACACCTTAATTCCTTCATGTCACCTCAAGGCCTTCGGGACACATGATCAGTGCAGTTTCCCCAGAAAGACTCTACAAAAAAGGAGCAGCCATAAAGGAGGTTTCAGAGCAGGTGCACTCACCAGAGTAGAACCAATGGATTTTGAAGAATGATTGGGTATGGCTACACCATCGGGACCAGCCTATGCTTTCATGGGAAGCTTATCCAGATAGCCATTAGAAGGTGGAGAGCTACCATCACAATGTGGATACTAGGGAGGGGTAGTTCCTTTTAGTTATAGTCTGGTTGAATTACCTAAGACCTTTGGGTCATAAAAAAGGAGAAGAGATAAATTTCTACATGACAAAACCACTAATATGGTTAACGTACTATGGAGGAACCACAAATACGAAGAGGTGACATGGGAACTTAAGGAAGTGATAAAGGAGAAGTACCCTCCCCTGTTTTAACCTTAGTACATAAAATTAAATTTAAAGGGAAAAATCTCATCAGGGGGGAATAATGTAACATCCAAATATTTAAAAAAAATACTATTTTATATAATGTACAAGATACATAGCACTGATCTTAAACGGACAAAGAAATGTTATTATTTAAATGTGACCATTATAGTCTAGATGTTATATTGGAGTGAATGAATAGTATTAACCAAATTATGAAATATATAATGGTCATACTCATTTCAAACACATTAATTAATTCTTTTTAAATAATCAATTGATTTTTTAGTAAAGTTATTTTATTCTTAAAAACTAATACATTTTCTTCAAAAAATGGATTTTCTTTATTTTTATAGGTGAATATCATTATTAATTTCTAAAAGTTTTATGGAATTTATTTTAGTAAATTAATTTCAATTTTTATCTTAGGATGAATATTTTATAATTTTGGGAAAATATTTATTTTTTAATAAATAGTGAAAAATAATGAATTTTATTGAAAACTATATTTTATTTTAAAGTATTTATAAAGTAAAATTATGTTTTGTATTGGTTTTAAATTTTAATTAGTTAATTTTTATTAAAAATAAACCAATTATAGTTTTTAAAATGGATTTTACACTTGAATCTAATATAAAAATGTCTTATATTTTAAAAGGTTATTTTTTTGAAAAAACAAATTTTCATTGCATTTTTTCAGTTTAAATTTAATTAAACTATAAAACTTATGTGTTTTAAATTTTTAAAAATTTATTCCATATTTAGGATCATGAGTTACAAATATATTAAATATTTCCATTTTATTTCAAGACAATATGAATAGCAACTTTAGTAATTTTTTTACCATGGTAAAGGGAAATCCAATAATTAATGGTAAAAATAAAATGATAAGGACTATAAAATGACACTAAAACTTGACCTAATTTTATTATATGAGTAATTTTCGTCCCTAAAAATTCAATTTTCAGCTTTATGACCATTTTATTCTATTTTTATATGATTTTAACCTTTATAATATTTTATTTAAAGAAAAGTCAAAAATGTTACACTATTGTTTTTAATAACTATAAAATTTTTAATATGCGGTTATCTAGAATATATATTCTACTATAAATAGTATTTTGAAATATAAAATACATATCTTCATCAAGTTAATTTATTTTTAATTTTTTTAGAAGAAATAATTACCTTAAATGATATCAAAATGCTAATGCATTAATTATTTGATTAATGAAAAAATCAAATAAATGATATTATAAAATTATAATTTGAGATATTTAAGGTGATATATGAATTATATTGATTACCATGACATTTATAGTATATAATAAAATATTCCTTTCTAATTTTAATCATTTTTTTGTTGATTTTAAATTTAAAGTAGTGAATAGTATCAAATTTGACTAGCCCTGAAAAATGGGTGGGGTGGGGTGGTCCAAGCCCACGTGGAATTAATCCCATTCGGGCTAGACCCAAAAAATCACACATAAAAAACGGGTGGATTTGTCAAGTCTGCCCCACCCTGCAGCAGATTCGGACAAGCCCAAGGGCAACCCACGTTTATTATAGATATATTATAAAAAATACATTTAAATTAAAAAATAAGGGTGTAATATAATATTTATTGATGTTATAAGTTTTTTTGAAAATGTTTCATTAAAATTTTATGATATACAGAATAAAAAAATAAAAAATATTAAAATTTAAAAACAAAAAATTAAATCTTTTATGAAATAAAAAAATCAAAAAATTAAAAAATAATACCTTTTTGGAGTAGCCATTGAAATACTGAAGGAGCACCAGTGGAGGAGTTGTAGGTACTGGAGGATGTGGGCGGGGACACTAGGGGTGAAAGATGAGGGATTGTGGCCGGGTCGAGGGGTCGCGGTGGAGTTGACAAAGGAAAGGGTCACGGGAGGAGGGGGTGAAGGCGAGGTCGTGGAGGAGGTCGGGTGGGGGTGTGACGGGGGTGGCGTGGGAGTTGAGGGTGGCAAAGGTGGGGGTCATAGAGTAGGTCGGGCGGGGGTGACAGGGGTCGTGGGTAGTGGAGGCGAGGGTGATGGTGGTCACAGATGGAGGAGGCGAGGAGGCTAGGCGGGGGGTAACGGGGGTCGCTGGGGGAGGAGGAGAGGGTGACAGGGGTTGCCGGTGGAGGAGGGGAGGAGGCCGGGAGGTAGTGACGAGGATCGCCGGAAGAGGAGGCGAGGGTAACGAGGGTCACTAGTGAAGGAGGCCAGGAGTCTAGGAGGTGGTGATGGGGGGTCACAGGCAGAGGAGATGAGGGTGATAGGGGTCGTCGATAGAGGAGGTGAGGAGGTTGGGCATGGGTGATGGGGGTTGCAGGCGTAGGATGCAAGGAGGCCAGTCGGGGGTGACGGGGGTCGCAGGAGGAGGCCGGGAAGGTGTTGAAGAAAGTTTGGGTGGAAGGAAGGGGTGACAGGGGTTGTCGTAGGATCAAAGGGTGGCGAAGTCGGGGGTCGTGGTGTGGGAGAGGTCAGGCGAGGTGACGAGGTGGCTAGGGCGGGGTGTTGGATAAATAAAATAAATTGAAGGAGGCACCAGGGTTCCAAGGAAGCTTTGGGTGGAGTGGTTTTGGGAAAAGGATAAGTCTTTGAATGACTTCTACACTGCCTCATAGATGAAATTATATTTTAAAATTTAATGTTATAATTATTATTTTAAAAAAATTTAAAAGAACCTGTGGGTCAACCCATATCCATGTGGGTAAACCCATACAGGTTGGTTGCCCATTCATTCTATCTATATAATCCCACTTAAAATGTGGTTTATTTTTAATAAACCCACCCCAAACCCGCTTAGCCTGCGGGCCCGCATCCCGTTTTGCACTGCTAAATTTGACAATAATTATATTCTATGAGATTAATTTTTCTTTGAAATATTTAAAAATCATAAAAATACTAAATAATAATAAATGGGATAATATATGGTCTAAGATTTCATCTCTTATTCCTTTATAGTCCATTTAGAATCATTAGTCTCTAGAATAGTCTTATTATGTTTTAATATTTTTGTGGAATTCCAAAAGTGTCCCTCACCTCAATTATAAAAGGGCAGTCCTTTATTCACTTATTTAAAACACATTTATCCATATATATTGACAAAAAATTTCATATTTCTCTTATAAACATCCTTATTTAAGTTCTTGTGGTTTTTCCCCTTCCAAAATACCCACCGTGGTTCCCTTAAGAGAAGTTATAAAGGAGATCCTTTGCAGAAGAGGAAATAGTCTTTACCATCACTTTCAAATTTATTTCTTCTTATACCTCCTATTAATATGTTATACCAATACTAAAATAATAAATATAGTATCATGTATATACCTATATGATATTATTATTATGATACAAACATATTCCACCTTTTATCCATCATATGAAAAACAAAAGCATCGCACGTGCGTACGTACGTACGACTTACTGTCTCCACGTAGCGGTGTAATTCATTTTCCATCACCACTTTACTTGGATGGTTATAATGATGGAAATAATTCTTATATATTATAATTATGACATTATATTGATTCTTTAAAATTAATATATCATCCATTTCTCTACCCATTCACCATTAAGGTAATTATACCAATGTTCATGCATACGTATCGCCTACCATCCCCACAAAGCGATGTGACTCATTTTCCATAAAAACTTTAAATAATTTTCATAAAAATGTATTAAATCATTAAATATGATACCTATATCATTAATAAAATTATGTGTATGATTAATATATATCCCATTCACATGAGTCAGAGCTTACATGACAAAACATGCATTAAAAAATGAAGCAGTTAACACTCGAACCAAGGGTGATAATGAAATATTATTAGAAAGTGGGTGGTAAGGTTTTATATAAGGATTATATCTGATATAATAAGAATATTGTTATGGTATAAATTAATAACATGATTTAAACCATTATACATGAGGTTAAAGTTCATTCAACTAAATGAAAGCACGATGTAATGGATCTCTTCGAACCTCCATATTTCATTTGGGTTATGATTTCTCTCTATTTGCCTCAATTTATCACTTCCTTATTCTTATATCATTATTCTATATTATGTTTATATATATCACACATATTTATGTATATCAATTAATCTTTAGTATTTATATGTTTTAAAATATTCCCTTCTCAATTCCTCTCTATAAAAAACCCGATTAGAGGGAACTTCTGTATTTCATACCCATTTTCAAGTACACTCCATAAACTTTTTTAAGGATTAAAATATTTTTCGAAAATCACTCAATTTATCATGAAATGAAATTTTATTTCATTTATTGTTTTATGAAAATAATTATACTTTTATCCTCTTTAAATACTCTTTATTTTTTCCCTAAAACTATGCTTAAGTGGAACATTCCTAAAGTTACACAGCCACTCTTTTTCATTTTTTCACTTTATTAGACTTAATTATTCATAATATATTCTTATATTTCCTTTATTAAAGTCCAATAATAATTTAAATCCCTTATTTAATAGATAACACTATGATACTCCCTTTGGTTTTTTCTTATCACGTGATTATGAAACCCATTTCTTTCCAAGGGTAACCCTTATGATTATTACTTATGTTTTATTTATTTATGTATAACACATATTCATGTATATGTTATGATGGGTGCACCCAAAAAGTGATCCAATTCATTGGGTAATGTTTTAGTCTCATGAAAAATTATGTATGAGATTAGGGAGTAAACATAATATATTGTTGGACTATGTCCACTATGTTATATAGTTTTGGTAGTTAGCCTTGACTCGTGTCTATGTCATGATATATATTGATGTCACATTTCTATTTTTCCATGATCATATGATTATATATTCTATATGATATGATTACATGTTTTTATTTAAGATTCATTCTTTTTATGTTATCATGTTATGCCTTCTAACTCATGTGTTATGCTTCATTTTCATGTTTACTCCCTTACGGGGATTTTCAACTCATCCCTTTTTTCTATGTATTCCCCAGGTTACCCTCTGCAGTTATAGGAACTCAAAGGGAGTTAAGATATTATTATGGATACTAATAAAAATATTTTTTATTCTAATTTCATGTTTTCTAATTATGCACCTCATCTTTCAAATATACTAGACTTTTTTATCCTTGTTTCTTAATAAATGGATATTTATGCTTAAAACCATGTAATAATATGTATAAAAAGACTGGGTCAATATATTGTAATAGCATCACCCTTCTACCTTTTTAGGGGAAGGTGGTCCCCATATTTTTGAGTCATGGCTGGAGTTCATGTTATAGATATTCGATCAACTTGAGAAATCCCCAAAGAGGAGAGTGAAACTCACTACATGAAAACTTTTTGTATCCACCAAGAGATAGTGAGATGTTATCATGTAGGTCGATCAATATCCGTCTATGTTATGAAGGGATTTCTAGATGTACTTAAATGATTAATTCTATCCTTATACTTTGAGAGATGATCGAGTTGGGTAGTTTATATATCTGGATTAGGGTGATTTATTTGTTATGGATTATTCATCTTGATTTATTGATATTTAGCACTTTTCACCGATTCTTCTAGGGGAAGAGATGTCTAAATATAGGATATTTGAAGATGGACTCAAGTATGAAATCAGATCGTATGTGAATGTATTCTAGTTGAATATTGTATCAGGGATAGTGAATTAGGAGCTCATTACTTAGCATAATATGAGAGAGTATGAGGGTGTGGGTTGGGGTAGTTCAACACCTAGAATGGATAGTACTTCAACTATTGGTAGAAAGTGTTGCATGGGGAGTCATTTTCAGAGTGGTGAAAATCAAATTATCAACACCAGTAACTAGATGGTATGCCATTAGTGTGGAAAACTAGGTCACATAAAGCCTCAATATGACAAAGACCCAGTTGAGTGCTAATATTATTATAGGATGAGGCATCTTCAATGGTTTTGTAGGACCTTACCATTTTTGCTTAGTGGGAGAGGATCTACACCATCTCCACCCATAGGAGTAGGATCAATAACTCCTCATTGGGCATGTAACTGGAGTACTATATGTCGTTTAGGCTGAGGAGGTGGTTGTGGCTGAGGGAGCTAGACATATAACTTTTAACGCCAGTAGATTATACCTTCCTAGAGTATTCAAGTTGTATATTAGTGACACAAATCAGGATAGGTATATGCAGTGAAACTAATTCCCAAGGAGCATATTTTCGGGCCTTCTATAGTTTGATGTAGGATTTTATTAGCCTCTACTTTAGTGTATGCTTTATTTGATATAGGAGATTCACGTTCTTTCATATATTTGGAAATTATGGAAATTATTGGCCCTGAGATTGAGTATTTATATAGAATGGTTACACTTGATATTATATTGGGAATTCAATCAGAGAGTGTACATTAATGTAAGGAATTCTCCCTTGATATAGGTGGCTATCATTTTATATAATGACTTTTTCTTATTAAAATTATAGGCTTTGACCTAATTCTTGGGATGTATTTGATAGTATAATATCATGCCCATATAGACTATTATCATAGGTGTGTGTCCTTTATATCATCTGAGGGTTGTAATCATATTCATAAAAGTGAATGGGATGTCTAGCCAGCTCATGCTAGATCAGAACATTGTGGGCTGAGTGAAGTGATTTCCCAAATTTCTAGACTCTTTCTAGATAATCAAGGAATATGTTAGATAAACTTCACTCCTATAGTGGATTGTTTCCTAGAAATATTCCCTCACAAATTTTATAGAATACATTCTAATAGAAAGGTGGAGTTTAATATTGAACTAATACCAGGATCAGCATCAATATAAATTACTCCATAAAAGATGACTAGTACTGAGTTATAGGAGATCAAGAACCAGTTAGAGGATTTGGAAGCTAAGGGGTTTATAATACCCAGTACTTCACCATGGGGGTTTTCCCATGATTTTCAACAATAAGGTTGATGGGAACCTCAATATTTACATAGATTACTAAAAATATAACTAACTTATAGTTTAAAACTAGTATCCTCACCTTATATTGATGAACTCTTTGATCAACTCTGAGGAGGTTGAGTCTTCTCAAAGATTGATTTGAGGTGAGACTACCATCAGGTATGAGTCAAGACTTATGATATAAAATTCATAGTATTCCGTAGTAGATATGTCTTGTATGACTATTTTTTATGTTATTAAGTCTGACAGACATGTTGGAAGTTTTTATATCCTTGATGAATCAGTTTTTCCACTCATGCATGGATTCTTCTATAGTAGTTTTTGTATACAATATCTTGGTGTATTCTCATACTCAACGTGATCAAGAAAAACACCTTTACATCATATTTAATACACTAATGATAATATAAAGTGTATTCCTATATCATCAAAATTCATTTTTGGATTGATAAAGTCCACTTCCTAAGTCACATCATCTTAGAGGTTGGAGTATCTTTTGACCCAAAGAAGATGAGAGATATAGTTTCTTGGGATCATCCCAAGAATGTATTTGATATACATAGTTTTTAGGGCTGGATAGATATTTTAGATTCTTTATTTAATAATTTCCATGCCTTGTTGCACCTCTTACGAGCTTGATTAAAAAGGGTGTTAATTTTATACAGTTTGTAGCTTGTGATGAAGCCTTTTAGGAATTTAAAGGAAGGCTAACCTTAGTGTTGATCTTGACTTTACCTAAGCTAAGAATAATATATATTATTTACTATGATGCATAAAACATTAGTCTAGGATAAATTATAATATAGGGAGATCAATTCATGGAATAAAGTTCTCTCTAGTTGATACCTCATGAGCATAATTACCCAACATGTGATCTCAAGATAACAGTTATGTTTTATTCTTTTTTTTCTTGGAGTCATTATTTGTTGGGAGAGAGTTTCTTTATATACACAGACTATAAAAGTCTCAAATAAATAATTACTCATTGTTATATGAACCTTATATAGTGAATATGTGTTGAATACCTAAGTTGTTTTACTTTGAGATAGATTATATAAATGGTAAAGGCAATGCGGTGACAGATGCTCTGAGTAGGAAGACTCGGAAAAAAATAGTGAAGGAGGCCAGTAGCAAGTGGCGGTTGATTTTCCTATTTTCCAAGATGAACTTGGAGGTGTAGGACCATTATTGGAATCCAATATTTAATTTTTTATTAGTAACCTCTTCACTTTTGGATAGAGTGAAGATGAGGTAGCTTTCAGACCCAGAGGGCTTAGTCCTGAGTGAGAGTGTTTCAAGTGAGGACCCACCACCTAGTTGGTTCATGGATTGGGATGAGATATTATACATTCATGGGTGTGTCTAGGATCCAGCATACATACCATAATATTTGATATGATAGTATAAAGCCTCTACTTGGGTAGTATATCTTGGTCTCATGAAGATGTACTATAATTTACATTTCCATTATTGATGGCTTGGTATGAAAGGGTATAAAGTTATTTTTTTTACTCGGTGTCCCACCTGTCGGCAAGTGAATGCAAAAAAAATGAATAGTAGGACTTTTACATCCATTTCCCATTATATAGTGTAAATGGGTTGATTTCACCATATAATTTGTGATGGGTTTACCTAGGTCACCTTGAGGTAGTGACATAATATGGGTGATCGTTAAGAGGCTGACGAATTTCACCTGCTTTTTTCCTATTCAAGAGACCTTTTCATTAGATAAGTTAGTGAGGATATATATCAGGGAGATCATACACCTTCATGGAGTTCCATGTAATATAGTATCAGACAGGTACTCTTGATTTACATTGTGGTTCTAGAAGGGTTTTTAAAGGGAAATGGATTCACAAATTCTTCTAAGCATATTGTTGTGAAAAAATCCCTTAAGGCGTCATTCAAGCATTTTTGAGGTGATTGTGTTTGTTGACAAAGTGGGACTCCATGTTGTGTTTGTTGAAAAATTATACCATGATGCATGAGTGTGTTGAAAATGGGGGTTTACATGGTGATTTTTCAGGTTCAAGGGATTGTTTCAACAATCCATGATTGATTGAAGGACCTCGAAAAAGGAATGGATGATCTGGAGGTGGTACAAAAAGAGAAGATACAAGGTGGTGTCATTTTTCAGTGTTTGCCAAATTTTTGGGCCTGAAAATTAGAAAATGGAGAGATGCATTTTTGGAAAAGGGAGGAGTGCAAAAAATCAGAGTGGTTCATGAAAAAATAATGTTTTGCATGAAAAATCAGCATGGTGCGTGAAATATCAGTGTGGTGCGCGGAAAAATAAATTGTTGCGCGAAATATTTGCCTAGTGTGTGAAAAAGGAAAGTAATGCATGAAATAGTGGGATGAAGTTTTTCGTGCAAGATGTGTTTTGAGGTACGAAGCTCGAAAATTGGAAAAGGCATGAGGTGCACGAAATATTGGAGCAGTGCATGAAAAATATTGTTGCGCGGAAGATTTGTTTTTCGTATTCAAAGTGTATTACGCGCTCAAGAAGGTTTTTTCATGCGGGGTCTATTTTGGCTATAAATTTGAAGTGGCCCCCCTCCATTCGGCAGAGCTCAATACATAGAGAGTATCTGAGCTCCAACGCATGAAATTGGAGTGCACAAGAGAGTTGCGCGAAAACAACAAGTTTGCGCATAAAAACTGTTGCGCGTAAAATAATTTGTTGTGCGTAAAATGGGTGTTGCGCAAAAAGTGAATTTCATGCAAAAGTAGAGAATTACACACAAGGCATTATAGAGGCTGCATAAAAAAGAAGAGGTTGCGCAAAAAAGAAGTGGTTGCATGTAAAAGAAGGTGTTGCATGAAAATTGTATTTCACGCAAGTCAAGGTAATTTCATGAAAGGTGTAGTAAGGGCTACACGCAAAAATTGCAGTTGCTCGGTACACTCGGTGCAAAGTGAGATTCATCTGTGGGTGAAATTTGGACGTCAATAGAGCATCTATCAACGGTTAAGGATGCATATTTCATTAGAGATAATAAAGATACCTACAGGTCTATAAACTGTGATTGGATCCCTTCCAAGTACAGTGAGAAAAGGAAGAGGAAGATGGTTATCCTTTCCACCGGCAGTGATCCAGAGAGAGAGAAACATGGAGTGACCCTTGGGAAAGCAGTGAGCTGACCGAAAACATTTTAATGGTAGTGAGCCTGGGCATAGAATTGTTCTAGTCCGAAAATTATTGGTAGTGAGCTTTAGTGGATTTGGTATAGTGGAACATTGTCGTTGTATGCTCCTTGGACGTAGCCCAGTGAGGGTGAACCAAGTAAAAATCTTTGTGTCTGCCTTCTTGCTTCCCTGCATCACATTTAAAGCATCATCATCAGATAAAGACAAAAAGAAGTGATCATCATAAACACACAAGTTCAAACAAAGTGACCCTAATAATAGAGAGGTCAAGATTCAGTGGAGCATGAAGAATTTTGAAAAAGAATATCCATACCCTGATTCACCCCCCCCCCCCCCACTCAGGGTATCTAGGCCCCTTTTTGTCCTAATACATATCTTATCACCCATAGACTGACTGGAAATATGAGTGTATGATATGGCTATTATAGGATATTATCTGAGAATGTGCCCTTAATTTTGGAAGTTCTTGTGAGAGAAAATTACCTCTTGAAGATTTAACTTATAATAATATATTCTAAGCTACTATATAGATATATCCCTATGAGTCCACATACAATAGACCGTGTCATTCACCCTTGTTTTGGTTATAGGTAGGAGAGGTAGCGCTACTAGGAAATCATGTTTTTTTTGAGACCTAGGAGCATATAAAACTTATCATGAGAATATGGATACAAATCAGTTTATTCATAAGTCTTATACTAATCATTGTTTATGACCTCTAGATTTCATGGTCAGGTATCAAGTATGCTTGCATGTTTCACCTAGATTGGTGCATCAATGATCAGGAATCAAGGTAAGAAATTATCAAGATTTATTGGTCCTTTTTATGTTTTTGAGAGGTTTGGGATAATAGCCTATCAATTAGTACTCCCTCATAGATATAGGGGAATTCATTATGTATTCCAAGTATCTCGCTTCATTGCTATCATACCAACCTATCTCATTCTTTTTATCCAGAGGAAATTTAGTTAAGATCTGATACTTCTTAGGAGGAATAACTAGTTTTTTATAGTTGATCATAGCATGAAGGATCTTCATGGAAGGTTGGATCCTCTAGTTTATGTGTTATGGTAGCATGAAAATGTATAGGATGAGACTTGGAAGATATATTTTGATGTATGTGCTTAGTGGTTGGAGTTATTCTCAGATGATGCTCAACCACCCTCGCAAGGAAAACTCGGAGGGTAGGTTGTAACCCCATGAATTTTTTGAGAGGTACCATTTCTTTTAATTTCAATTAAACTATTTTTGGGATCAGTTGATTTGGTTTGGACCTTGTTAAAGGATCATACATAGTCTGTTGGGGTGCCTCTGGGAGGAAACACCAAATACAAAAAAGCTGTAGGAGAAGTTTGGAAGCAAAAACTTATGACATAAAAAAAATTATACTTTAAATTATTAATTTATAGTGTAAACCTTTATTACACCATAAATGGATTAGCCAAAACCAATAAATAAGGGTAATTTATGTCATAATTCATCTATTTATGTCGTAAATATGTCGAGCAGCTTAAAAATAGGGTAAAATTACCTTTTTCCTTCTAATGCTTTATAAACTAAATATTTTCATTTATCCTTTCATTCCCATACACAACAAATCTCACACCTTGAGATCTCACCTCTACTCCATGCCAAGCTTTGATCTATCCACTATTTCTAGTTTCAAAAATCACTCATTGTTCATCTCATTAGATCCATCATGGTAAACTCTTCAATCCACTTTCTTCTTTTCTTCATTTATCTCACCATATGGAGTGTTAATTCCATGAGGGCTAATATGCCCTATTTTTAGGGTATTCATATATTTCTATTATTTCACTTATTTTATCCCAATAAAAAATTAGTATTCTACTACCCATCTATGTTAGGTGTTCTCATTATTTTTCCTAAAAATTTGGGTGTTTATTATATGTCTTCTTTATGCCGCATGAAATAATTTCAAGATATTGCTTCTTAAATTAACAAACCCCTAAATTAATTGTTTAAACTTGATTTAGGTGGGATATGGTGATGATATACTTGTTTTTAGGTTAAAAACCTCAACTCAAGCCATCAGTTTTGGTGAGTTTAATTATATTACTTAATGGAATAGTTTTCCCTGATGACCAAAACACCACTATAGTGTATTTTTCTTAGTGTTTCCCAATGAAATGAATTATATTGAATTAGTTGAGTGTTGATCAGTTATAGGACTTAAATCAAGGAATTAATTTAATAAATGGAATAGATTATATCCCTTGTAATTGATTTGTAATATCACATGGGTGTGAATGCATGTTTACCTTATGAAATGGACATGACGATCCATTATGTTTAATCCTAATTACTAAACATGGTGTTCCGTATTTCTTATTTAGAGTTACTAGACAGGGCATTTCAACTTTCTTATTCAAGGTTATAGGACATGAAGCTCTATATTTCTTATTTAGAATTAATGTAAGTGAATTTCCATAATAATTGACAGTAATCAATTGACACGATGCTCCTTATTGATTATTTTATAATTATAGGCATGAAGATCCATATTAGTTATGGTAATTAATGTACATGATGTTCCATCTTTTTTATACCTGAATGATGTAAATGGAATTACATATGGATTATATATAATTTGAGGACATGTTTCACCTTATTATTATTGTTGTTGTTGTTTTTGTTATTGTTGTTATTGTTATTACTATCATTAAATGTTCAGAGTCATTCTGGATTAGGCCGAAGCAAGTAGTGTCGGATGAATTTCTCAAGATAAACCCAAACCAATATGGTTTAATTATTTAGTTCTTTATATTGAATTTTACATGCATACATGTCATTTTTTATTCACATACTAGATAGTAATAGACACCGTTTTTGGTGGCCTACTGGGTTTATCTCGTGCCCTGTTCGGTCCACCGAATGGTACTCGGAAAAAATTCATGGATGCAGATAGGGACAAGGGGAAGTGTCTAGCTATGGATGCCCTAATTTATATAATGGAATGGAGTATTGGATAATAGTACCAATCATATTATCCCAATTCTATTGAAGATGGATTTTGGGGTATTTTTTCATCTTTTTGTATAACATGTTTTATATTCATGTTACTTTGTTTCCCTATATTCCCATTTTTTTCTAGCATAAAGACATGAAATCCTTTTTTATATGACTCCAGTTATTATTTCTCCTACCTATTTTATTTATTATGGTTTATTTTTTCTACTACTCTTGGTCATTATTATATACTTTCTCTATGCTCTGATTTTATCATTAGGGTATAGTCTTCCCACTATACCATCATAGATCCACGCTGGTAGCCTATAGCCTCTGGTATATGGGGAGGTGTGATTGAGGTTATGTGGCCAACCAAGTTCAATTACTTATGAGTGAACCAGTTTTGGTATGCTAGAAAGATCATTCTATTAGGTCTGGTTTTCCAAACACTGAAATGATCACTTCCTAATGATTTTTTATAAAATTTGATAATTGGAATTTTATATGTAATTTTTTTCTAATATTTGAAAGAAATGTATTTTATTGGTTTAAAATAATATAAGGTATTAATTTTTTTTTTAAATTGAAATAATGGGCTTGATTTTCAAATTATTATAAACACTTTATAATGAATATAAATTTTTGAAAAATAATTTTAAATTAAAGGTTAATGATATAGTATTTTAGAATTTGGTAAATAAATGATTTTAATTGGCATTGTGAAAGTGTTTTTAAAAATTAATGGGTTTAAATTTATTATTTATTACATTTTAAAATATAGAAAATTTATTTTATGCATTTAAATATTTTAATGGTTTTCATTTATAAATTTTATTATTTAGAAGGTCTTTGTATTTTTTGTATTTTGATTGGGATATTTACGGGTCATGGATTATGGTTGCCTTAGTTATATTATTTTTTTGTTCTAGTATTTAATATAATGGAATAAATATTACATCAATTTAAAATTCAATAAATAAGTTTCATAGAAAATTCTAAATTAATTATTTAGGGTATCCTAATTTGAAAGGGGTTTACACTTCATTTTATTGATTATTATATTTAAATTATAACTATATTTGATGTATCTTGTTGGTATGAGTTATCCATTGATGATGATTATTACTTTCATGGATTCTCTTATTTTTGTTTTTTTACCAAGGATTATTTGATTAAATAAAAAAATATGTGTTTTCTTTTAAAAGTAAGTATTTAAAAGGAATTTTTTTCTAGAAATTATGATTTATATGAATTTTATATTATATACCCCCTATCTTGGCATCGATTTTTTAAATTACAGGTATTTATATTTTATTTTATTTTTGAGTAAACCAAGTATTTAAATCCAAAATTATTTAGAAATCATCCTTTATAATGTGGTTTTTCTAAATCATTTTGTATTTTGATGGAAGAATGGTTTTATATTGGGTTGTGTTTTGAAAATTGTTGATTTATAATTTTTTGGTAATACTTATTCTCATTTATAGGATAATAAACGATTGGAATTCAGTTAGGTTAGTTTGAAATGAATATTTAAAATTATGCCTTTCATAAGAAATTTTTTTTGAACTAATTTTTCCATTTATACGATTTAAAACATTGTGTAATAAAAATATTTATATAATTCTCATATTATTTTTATTCTATTCACTATTATAAAAAGTTTAATGAGTGTAAGTTTATAGTTTTCACATGAGTATTGATGTTTTTTGTTTTATAGCCATCATGTTTACAAAAAAACACTACTTTTAGTATATTAGATATTTATGATAAGAATAATTATTTTTAAAGGAAAAGTAAAATAGATTTCATAAAAGTAAATTTCTGTTTGGATTTATTAAATTTAATAATTGCGATTATTTATGTAAAGATTTAATATTTTGTGTTATTTATATGATTATTAATATATTTGTAAATATAAATTATTATGGTTTTTCTTTTTTGGATAGTAATGGATTTTTTTTATTTAGAATCAAAAGACTTTCATGTTTTGTAAAAAAAAATTAATTATTCCTTTAGTGTATTTTTTGGAAAATAAAGGTGGTTTTGAGTTTAAATCTTTGAAACCATTTCTTTTCTCTCTAAAATTACCTTGATAATTAATATTTGATCACACTTGAACCATTTAATATGTAAAAAATTTATTTTTATAGATATATTTTTTCATTATGGTGTATATAAAACTTATATTATTTTAGATTGGTATCCTAGTGGATTATTTTTTGGTTATGTGAATATTATTTTGTGGAAATATAATTTATTATGTTGATTTTTTTAATAAATATTTACATTATTTGTGATAATATATTAATTTAAATGTGTTCGGTAAGGTTTTTGGTTTAAAATGGTAATCATATAATCTTATGATGGTGTCATTCGTGTTTTGGTTTGAGGTAATTATTTAAGATATGTCAAAACATTAGTTATTTTTTAGAGATTATTTTATATTTTTTATACTATGTGGTAAAAATGAAAATATTGATGATTTTAAAAGGCCTAAAAAGGTAAAATAAATTATCTTTTGAAACTACACCTTTTTTATTATATTTAAAAGTATTTTATAGGATATGTTGAGCTTATTTTCATTATAAGAAACTGAAGTGAATTTAAATTTGATTTAGGTACTCTCAAAGGAGGATTTGACTAAAAAATATTTGATTTCAATTGTATTTCTTTGGATTTCAATGTATCTAAACTAAAATGAATGTTTTTTTCATTTTAAATGGATTGTTAGTTTTTACAAAGATATATGGGTTGAAATTTAATGCTTTATTGTCTCTTTGTGCCTTGAAATTTTATAATGGAAGATAATATAGAATTATATGTATATTAACAACAGTTAATGTTTGAAATTTTAATTTGGTATTATAGTGTGTTTGGATAAAGTTAAATTAAATATTTTGATTAGCCATATAGTACTCCAGGCATGTAAATAGTATAAAACAAGTAATCTAAAACTAATCCATATGTATTATTTTTAATTGGGTGTATTGGTCATTAATTTGGTAGATTCTAAATAATATTTTTTGAAAAAACATATTGAATTATTTAATGTTTATAATTTTTATTTACATATAATTTGAACCAATTATTTCATTTTCACATGCCTTCTTACTTAGTTGAGTGATATTTATATTTGTGTGAAAGGGAAAGTGGTCTTAATATTTTGTATTTCCAAATTATAAGAGAAAGACTAATATAGTGGGGAGATACCCACATATGAGTTAACTTTAAAGTTATGAAATACTTCTAATTTTTTTATCTTTTCATATATGTGAAATTTTATTTTGTTAAATAAGAGTATAATTCTTATGAGGGATGTTCAGGGTTATCCATTGGCAGAAAATGGAATGGTGGGGAGAGTTATGGAAATCACAAAATCATAATTTGATATGTATGTTATATAGTTATTATTTTATGAATTTATTTAGTGTTTGAGTTAAAAAATTTAAATTTTAAAAGAATCTATAAGGTTAGGGTTAATAGTATCCCTAACCATGCATAAAGACCATCCAAGTCAAGGAAGATTCTAATAGATCTATATGGTTATATGGAATAGTCTGTTTAAAAATTCATCTAAACAATTCATCCATTTAAAATCTAAAATATTTTAATTTTTATAAATTTATTTTAAGTGAATCCATGCTTCATTTTATCTCTATAATTTTAAGAGTCTTCTTAGAACTCTCCTCCTTTTTCACTCCCTCTCTTGTTTCCCTCTCTTGATTATTCTTCACTAAATGTGAGTTAATCCTCAAGGTATGTGTTGTAAAATCATCTCTTCTCTTCTTCTTATTTATTATTCTCTCATTTTTCTGACCTAACATGGATATGGAAGCCTAAAATTACCTCTTGGATGAATTTTGAATTAGGGTTTTCTAATTTTATGGATTTTAATCTTCTTTTAAGTACTCCTCTTCTTTATTTGGGGAATATCATCATTTATACATATTTTTTCATTTTTTGGTAGTTGGTTCTATATAAATATGGTTGTTTACAAAACAATGAGTGATTTATTATTTTTAATGATGTTTTATTTGATAACTACGTGTTTTTCTATTTTTTATTAAATTTAATTGATAATAGTCATCATAAAATGTATAAATTTTATTTTTATATGAATGTTACATACAAGTTATTTGTAAAAATGTAAATTGTAATTTTATAGTGAAATAATTGAAGGTTTTTTTGTGGATTGATTTAATATTATTTATAAATGATGAAAATAATATATTTTTTATGATTCATGTTATGATAAAGATATGTTTTTTACACTTTAATTAATTTTTAAAATGCTTTAGTTTAAAAAAAAAAAATTCATTGTGTTTTTCTTCTTGTTTTCTAAAGATTATGCCTTGTTTATCATGATTTAAAGATTATATTAATATTTACTTTTTTTAAAAAAAAAATTAGGTTAATCCCCTTAATGTGGTTTATTTAAATATTTAATTATATTATTATGATGTATTGATATTATTTTGAAAGTTTTTGTTTCTTTGAAGTGTTTTTGGAGGTGAGATGTGAGGTTATGAAATATGGTATTGAATTGATTTCTCATCTCCATTTAGAAAACTTCATGGAAAAATTGGGTAGATAAGTGGGAATTCTAGAGATTAGTGTTATACTAGTTTATTATTACACTTCTACTCATGTCCCTTAGTGAATGATTATACTCTAGTTAGTGGGTTTTACACTTGATTAGGCTAGTTAAGTCAAGTTAGGTGTAAGTGTAAATATAATTTCATCACATGCTAGAAAATAAATTACACCCAAGATAAGTCCTAGATACTCTCCTTTGGACCTAGGATATTACACAATGATTCTTGTGAATTGATTTATGTTTATATTTATAGTAATTTATTTATTATTTTATATTTATATTGTGATATCCTAAATTTTCATGGTAACTAAATTATTTTAAAGTGTTTATAAAGTGTTTAAATTTAAATGTTCATTAAGTATGTTAGTAAAAAATTGTTTTAAATAATAAAAAAGAAAATTTCATTTGGTAATGTAAAATTATAATTATTTCAAAATAGGTTTCATTCTTATTATTTACTTCTTTCAAACTTAAAATCCTTTATTTTAAAAAGTAAAACTTGGTTTCCTTTACAAATTGATTTCCCTTGATGAGAATATTGGAATAAATCTTTATTTTAAAAGTAATGATAATTATTTCATTAATTTTATTGTCAAATGCATTTATTTTACATGTTTTATCTATACAACATATAGAGTGTTCATGCCAAATTTATAGGGGGGTCCTCATTTTATTATATTTATATTTAGGTGAAATCATTCTCAGTGGTTGAGTTTGATTACCTTGGGAATTTTTTCCCAGCCTTGGTGATCAAGAATACACTTTAGGTCTTATGGTGGGATGGATAATGTATTAAGATAGGTAATCCCATAATGGTTTGTTTAAAAATATCATCCTTTTTATTTATAAATAATATAAGTTCTCCTTAAGGTGATAAATTAGGTCATATGAATCCCTTATCACATAAATCTTTTATTTTCTTATTTAATTCAACCCATTTCACTAGAATCATTCTATATAGTGGATTAGATATGGGTTTTTCATTAGGGATGATGACAATGGAAAATAAAACTTCATGATTAGGTGGATATCCATGTAATTACTCAATAAATACATTAATGTAATCTTTCATGGTTGATACATCTCTTATTATTAGAATATCCTTCTCTATTGTATATTTTCTTTAATAATATTATTCTATAAGGATTTCATTAAGATAATCCATTAGAGGTTTTTCCAATTAAGACTTAAGAATGAAGTATCTCCAATAAAAATAAATGATTCTATAACTACCTAAAATATTTTAATCTCTTTATCTTCGTATTTGATTCATGAATTTTACTTTGAAAATCAATCCATCCCAAGAATTAAGTCAAAATCAAAAATTGGTATGAAAATTTGGTTTTTAACTAGAAAACCTCTATTCATACTAATAAAAACATCCTAATGTATTTTTATTACAATAGGATTTTCATTAATTATTTTAACTTAAAACACATTCCTTAATGTATCAAGTGATGAATAGATGTTCTTAATAAACTTATAAAATTTAAAGTGTGTGTAGATATAAAATCGAATAATGTATTATCTAATTTTTATTTTATAATCAAATTTCTTAATATCACAACATTTATTGTCTTCTATCTCGCCTTTATACTCATGATCTTGATGATGTTGGAACCTGGCGGGTAGCGGAAGCCCCAAACAGGTGGGTTTTAAAAAATTCCCACTGAAAATTGACATAAACTTGTCGACGTCAGTGAAGAGCAGCCCGGTTAAATCAAAGGATCTCGCGTGAAGGGTTTTAAGCACAAAAATATACTGTAAAAATACCTGGTTTAATTATGAAACCATGCACGATGTCTTCTCGTCTTTGGTGATCGCTGCTTGAAGATTCTAAAGTCTAATTCCTCTATATCATCCACACACACTTCAAGGAATCCATGGGAGTGTCGTTCATCGTAATCCGGGTGCTAGCACGAAATTGTGATAACGCTTTCGACGCTCCAACGATCACTGCACTGCTTCTCTAGCGACGCCTGAGAGATTGCTTGATCCATGCTCCATGGATCTAGAGAATCTCTCTCTAGATTATGGGAGAGAGTATAGGAGAGAGAAGCTCCATGAATAGTCCTTATAAATCTCCTCTCCTCTAATATTTATAGTGGTTAATTAATTACCCGGAAATGCCAACCCGGTCCCCGAATACTTAACCCACTATCAACGACATTTTATGACTACTAAACTGAGTCATAAATATTATTAACACTTACTTGTTATATGTTAAAATATATTACATGGTAATAATTAAGTCATTAACTTGACTCGTTGCTCCCATAAATATTAATTGAACCTTGAATAATTTAATATTCGTCAATTAATATTTTTCATGTATTTACTTAAAAACTCATAAATACATTTAATAAATAAATTCAATACTTCTTATTCTAAACTCGAATAATATGAATTTATTTATTTAATTGGTGATCGTTTAACTTTGGACAAATCTCAGACCCCTGTGGCAGGGCCCACTATGTCCAAAACTCCTATTCACCTGAATAGGGTAGATTCTTGAATACGCTATTGTGTGTGACCTTCTAGGTCATTATCTCAACAGTAGTGAATAGTATTCACAGACCAAGAGTGGGATATAGAAACCCATCATGGCCCCTGAAGAGATAAGTATTTTCACAGTAGTGACAACCAACCTATGAACATGCATTGTATAATATAATCTCTTTGTCTGTAATATCTCACAAAGCAGGACGCACTCACGTGTCATCGCCCTTTTCTTGATTTATAGATTGTTGATTTAACTAGATAGATTTACCCTTGACTACCATGGCCATGGTCTTATAAAGGTGATGCCATCCATATCAACATGACATGAGATATATTACTTCCATAACCTGGAAGCGACAAATCCTTTCTTGACCATTCAACTAATGCCATGCCACCAACGACGCACCCAACACAAACTACCTCGCCACGGCTTCATTTCCATGGTTTTCATCATGCATCAAAGTACGCAATCAAATGACATACATTGGTAATGATATCAAGTTAGGAGACCATTACACATGATCTTAGATAGGAACATCCAATGACACCTGAAACAGGTGGTGTTCCTATTGGCGGGTCAGTCCTCATGATCTCACTACTAGAGATCACCAAGTGCGAACTTCATGAGAATAATTCTCAATGCTTATGAGCCCCCAGCACCTGATGGTCAAGAATATATTGTGTCCAATTAGTAAGATGTATCTAGACCATAAAACATATATTTAAGATTAATTTCATAGTATCTATAGGTTCTCATTATAGCCTGGTAACTTCTATAACCTTTCGATATGAAAATTAACCTTTGGACATTACTATTTCAATAGTGGATGCAAAAAATTATACACTATAATGGTAAGAAGAAATCATGTATATCTAACTGTATACACGATATGGTAATAAAAAGCACTGAATAGTTTGGTCTAGGGCATCCACTATTTCAACAGATGAACTTTATCTCTACACCAAGAAACAAACTCTTAATCCCTTTAAGTACTCCTTAGGATGTTTATTCCCATGATTATTTCATGTCGGAAAAAATATTATTCCATTATTATCCTTCATTAATGTTATTTCTATATGGTTCTCAGTTATCCTCTTCTTCTCAGACTTTATATTGAAAATTTTAGTCTTGAATAACTCTTTCTTGATCTTTATGGCACTTTTCACTATTTCATCATATATCGAAATGGTTTAAGAGAATAATTCCCTTCAAATTCTTAGATTATGTTCATCAAAGAAGCAATCAAACTTGTTTTATGGGTTGCATACATAATCTAAAACATGTTTCACTAACCATGTAAATTTATCCTCATACTCAATAATATTTTTCTCTTCCTTTTATCATTAATTTGAGAATTATTTTTCAATATAAACTCATTTATCTATATAAAAATATTTCTCAATTAATATCACCTTAAAATAATTTTATTTCATGTTTTATATCTCTTAATTCTTCTTAGTGTTTTGAATCAATTAAATCATTGATAAAAAATTTCCCTTATGTGAATAAACCATGATAATTGTCTCATTTTTACTATATCCCAATGCAATGGATATCCTTCCTACAAACTTTATCTATTACTCAATCACTAATGGATTAGTTTTTTAATTAAAAGATGGAATTTTCCCCATGAAATGATCTAACATTGCTACACCTTGATGAGGGTAAATAGGTTATTTTCTATAGGAAAGGTTATTTGACATAACCTTAGTCAACTCCCCTAATATATTTTCCTCAACACCAACTTTATTCATTTTCTCAGTAGGTAAATACCTATATTGATTACGGGTTTTGAGAAAAATTGTGTTACATATATTATGTGAAATTTATAAACAATTCCATATACAAATTATTTTATTAATAACACTATGAATTATTTATCATTGTATATAATTCCTATGAATTTATAAAAAATTCATATCATATATTCTCATTATTTTAGAAATTTTTCTATAATTTTATAATGGTTAATCATAAAGTATTGTTGTCTAATTATGTTCTTATAATTTTAGTTCATAAGGTATTTTCTAAACTTTTTATTATACCAATTGTAAAAACCCTACCTCCAGTGACCCAGATCTAGTGGAAATTTATTTCAATGGAAATAGAATGCATAAGATCACAATGCATATGATCCAAAAAAATTAATCTAAGGATAATGGATTTATACATGGACATTAAATAAGATAGAAAACTTAAATTAAATAAAAAAATACATGAAAAATTATTATTCCTTCATGTTTATCCTTATATCATATATATTATTCTTCATGGTTTCTTGAGGAAATAAAAGAAACAATATAAAGGGTGATCTTAGATGCTCGGTAAGGGGTAACATATAAAATAAAATAACAAAACATAATCATGACATAAATAATATGAAGGGAATAAATAATCAAAAATTTCATATAAATTAATACATAATAATTCATAATGATGAAAACCATAATATCAAACATCATAACCATACTATCAAGGCCTTATTCCAAGACACTATAAATAAAGGGTAAGGATGATTCCATTTCCCTATGCTAGTTTGTATCATGAAAACAATTGATGCATTGAGAGGATATATAATTATAAGCCATACATATCACTTAATAAGTCCAATGCATCCATCAAATGAAAATAATGTCTAAAATACATGTCATAATGTTTCCAAAGGAAATTATTACAAACACATGGATAAGTAACCAATGATAATCCATATAAAACTAATGGATATATGAATTTTCAAGGTTTACATGGTTAATGGAATAATATGGATATCTAGGTGAATATCCATGAATCATATTAGAAATTAATTGGATACTCCCAATGTAATGGAAAGTACCCTTATCAAAGAAAAGATAAAGAAGTAATAGGATATGTTAATTTTATTGTATAAATTTATCAATAATAATTAATCATTTAATATAATAGTTAGTAATGGTTAGTGAACAAAAATGTAACACCCCATTATGATTTTTAGGTACTCCCTTGTTTATTTTTTGTTTTTTGACCTTGTTTGGGTGCGTTTACAGGCTTATTGGGGATAGAGAGACTTTTTTGAAGAAAATGACCTAAAGGTAAGGAATGTATGTTTATTTAAATTAAAATAGTCTAGGTATAAATGTGTCAAAGACTTAATGAGGTTCTTCCCAAGTTCATATAATTCTCAGAGTGGGGTATTTGAGTTTTTCTTATTAAACCTACATTTTTTTAAGTCTATTGGGGGTTTATATGTTGTGTAAGGGGTTACATGATGTGTATTCATCACCTGGATGATTCTGTAAACTGACATAGGCTGTGAAGGATTTATATTCCATGTAACAGTTTTACATATTATAATGGTTGAAAATTGGTTTTTAATAAAAAGGCGATGGGTTTTTTAGCACACTTGAGCCTCATGGAATCCAGGACATATAATGGGATTACATGCCATGTAATAGTTACAAGTTTCTCTTTTAGGGTGATTTGAGGGTTGTTAATTTTTAATTAAACCTGAAGCCCTTCTATCTTGATCCATATATCACCCTACATGATTTTGGATGATTCTGTCCCTTCTGGATCACTTTATGTAGTGATTGATCATCATTGTGGTTGGGTTTCTTCTCTTTGTTTATGTAATACTTTCAGTTATTCTTTCCTTTGGTTGTGTCTATCGTGTTCTCTATGGTTAGATTTTAGATTCATGATAGTATAGTGTTTAATATCGATTCTTTTTATTTTCTTGGTGTGCCTTGTATTTTTAAGGCCAATCTCATGGTTTCCAATCACTTTTGTCGAAGGAAGCTATGTTTATACCAGTTTTTGGTAGGAGTTTTTGTATAATAGGTTAATATAATGAATTTATTTTTGTTATTTTTAAATTTATTTAGGTTTTTCATTTCTTATAAGTGATATGTGTTTTCAATGGATTGATTGGGAATAAAAATGTTTTAGAAAAGTGTTTTTATTTGAAAATGGATTTTCTTGATTTAGAAATGGATTTTCAAACACAAAAGTGGATTGAATTGTATTTTAAAATTTTTTATAAATTTTTTTTCATGGTTTAAAAAATGTATTTTGACAATTGACATGGTGGAAACCTTATGTGAATCTGGAAAGAGACACAGGTAGCCTTAGTGTATGTAGAACTATTAATAGGTAACCTTTTGGATATCGATGGATTGTGGCAGGACTTGATATTTGTCGGATCCAAAATTATGCAAGTCTAAGAACTTGATTTTCTAGTATTTATTTTCCCAAAGGTTATTTCATAATATGAGGTGCTTTGTCATTTACGGTTATTTATCGCATGGTTGTTTTTATCATGGATTGTTTATCATAGATTTTTATGAGGTTGTATCACATAGCTTCGGATGATATATTGATTCATGGATATGTTTTTACTTTATGACCTCTTGATGCATTGATATGATTTCCTATTTACATCATTTCTAATTTTCATATTTCTATTTTTGAGAATATGAAAGGATTGTATGAATGCAAAATGGAAAATGATTTAAAAATGAATTGGATTTCTAAAAAATGATTTATAAAACTATTGTTGCTTTAAAATCTATAAGTATTTCATTCTTGTTATTATAACTTTTATAGACTCTTTGGTGGTATCCTACTAGGTTTTTTGCTCACACCCTACTTTTTCCCTTAAAGTGGTTGTAGATTTTTTTTCTCACATAGAGACATTGTTGTCTTATTTTATTCATAATTTTAGGTTTATCTAGTTTGATTTGGATTTTATGGATCTGGTTGTATATTTTTCTTTCACATAGTACTTATGGTAGTATGTCTTGTTCCATTATGTACAAGACCTTGTACTATTTTCTTTCTTTACCTCACCATTTGACGGCCAACTCAAGAATATGTTTTGGTTGTCCCGAGTTGGCCTATTACAATTTGGTATTAGAGGAAAGGATTATCCTGAAGTGTGTTAACACTACCCGGGTTTGGTTCTATGTCTCGAGTATATAGGAGTTAGGACCATTGGAATTCAAATAGTAAGTGTGGAAAATGGGCCTGTACAGCTCACTTACGTGATTGAACCCAAGTTACCATGGTTATTCAAGGACTTTTTCTAGGTTTGAGACATAGGGTTTATAGTTCTTTGAATGAAATATATGGTAAGTTTATTTAAATTGAAAATTTTCTTTTGGAAATGTATTCCAATAATAAGAATTCTTAATTTCTTTAAATTATTTTTTTAAAGCATTGGTTTGAATTCTGAAAGTGGTCCTAAGATTTTTGTAATGTTCTTGTGATCTAATTGGTTATTTTGTTATGTTTATTGGATAGTAACTCTAAGAATATATCTTCCAACTATGAGATAATAAGATGAGATACAGCTTCCATAGGCTAATCCTCCATTGGACCCATCTTGGGTAGAAGTTATTATTTACATTATCCATATTCTAGGTCAAGTGAATATTAGGAACCTAGGATGTGTGGTGGATCATGGAACTAAGTTCACTAAGCAGCATCCTCCCATGTTCTATGATGATAAAGGGCCATAGGATTCTAAGGAGTGTCTTGAGAAAATTGAGAGGATCTCCAATTTCTCGAAGACTCCTAAAGAATCAAAGGTGGGTTTTTCAATATGCATGCTTGTGGGACCATGATGAAGATGGTGGGACTTTATTGTTCAAGATAAGTTGAATAAGGACCTTACTTGGGATTCTTTAAATAATATCTTTAATCATAAGTTTTACCCTGATACATTACATGAGGAAAATACCTAGGAGTTTCTGACCTTAGAGTAGGAGGATCATACGATTCTGAAGTATTCTACCCATTTTACTAAGTTGGTGCATCTGGCACTGGAGATTGTCAATAATGAGTACCTAAAGGCTCGAAAGTTTGAGTTAGGACTAAGGCTTAATATCTAGTCAATGTTGATTATCATATGCCTTCAAACCTTTTTAGAGGTATTTGAAGAAGTATCTTTAGCTAAGGCATACATGGCTGGGAATATAGGTTTGGGTGGAGCTTCAGTTGGTTCAATTATTATAAAGGGTTTATCCTCTGGCTAGAAAAAGAAATGTAAGGATAGTAAGTTCTGATTAGGACTAGTTTCATACGATTAATTAGGATAGTAGAAGATTTTATGCTATCAGTGTGGGGGGTTGGGTCATATCAGACCTAACTGTATAGAGGATCCTTGGACTTGTCATCGTTTTAGATTATTGGGCCATATAAATGGTTTCTATGAAAGGATTTCCTAGGAAAGTAAGCCATGATCCACTCTCACCAAGGGTTCACAGGCTCATATTGATGATTCCAAGGGTTATGGGTCTAATCTTCAAGCCAAGGGGGGTGTTCAGCTGGCTAAGACCAGATGGATTTATGTGGAAGAGTTTGGACCAAAGGAATCTGAAGCAAGGCCTACTACTGTTATAGGTACGATGTTTATTTCCTCTTATATGGTGCTAGATTTGTTTAATATAGGTGTTACTAATTTTTTATATCATAAAAGATAGTTGACATGTTGTTAATGCATTCAGAACTTATGTTATACTTATTGGATATTTCCATGTATTTGGGAAAGAGTTTTGAACAAGGTTTCAAGTGTCCCACATGTAGTGTGATGATAGCTGACTTTGAGGAAGAATGGGTATTCTTAGTGCTTGATCTTTACATCTTTGGCTTTATTATCAGCATGGATTGGATGATCAGTGTTAAGGCCCAGATAGGCTATTATAGCTGATGGGTACAGTTCTTATCTACCAATGGGGTCACTCATGTCTTTTAGGGTGAGTGGAACTCTATATCAGGAAGGGAAGTGTCCATTGTTTCTTATGCTAGGGTAGTCTCATTTTAGTTATCAGAGATGTTTCTTCATTTATTTGAACATTTTTTGGGTGTTTGACTTTCTATGGTGGTGATTACATACCTAGATGTCTTTCAAGATGATTTTTATGATTTTAAACCACAAAGAGATGTCGAGTTTACTATTGACCTTCTCCCTATTAAAATTCCCATTTCTTTTCCATATTATTTAATGGAACCTACATAGTTTGTGGGAATTAATGTCTAGATTAATGATCTAGAGGATAAAGTATTTATTCATCCTAACATGCTACCATGGGATTTGGTTGTCCTATTTTATAAGAAGGCATGTGGTAGCCTCATACTTTTTATTGACCATAAAAGGTTAAATTGGGTGATAGTTAGGAATAAATATCCTTTTCCTAGGATTAATAATATTTTTGACTATCTTAGAGGACATGTTATTTTTCAAATATTTACTTGTATTCAGGTTACCACTGATTGAAGTTATGAGAATAGGATATGCCTAATATATCATTTAAGAGCTGGTATGGGCATTTTGAGTTTCTGTTTATGCTATTCGGTTTAACTAACACTCATATAGTGTTTAGGGATTTGATGAATTATATTCTTCATCATTTCTTAGACTCTTTTGTTTTTTTATCATGGATTATATATTGGTGTACTCTAAGATAGCGGGGGATAATGAAGACTATTTGGATATCATTCTTTGAACCTTGAAGGAACATTGTCTATATGGTAAGATTTCTAAGTGAAATTTTTGCATCCAGGAAGTAAAATTTATGGGGTATGTGATATATGAGAGGGGTGTATCAGTGGATCCTAAAAATATTCAGGTAGTGATGTCTTGGGAGCATCTCGAAAATGTGTTTGAGATCTGAATATTCTTGGGTTTGGCTGGTTATTATAGATGGTTTGTTTCTTATTTCTCCAATATTTCATCATTGATTAATGTTTTAACCCATAAGTGTGTAAAGTTTAAATGGAATGAAAATTGTCATAGATATTTTGAGGATCTAAAGATTAGGTTGACTTCAACCCCAGTTTTGATTCTTCAGAAACTGGGTTCGAGTTGTGATGTTTTCTATGATGATTCTGCTATGGGTTTTGAATGTGACTTGATACAGGGGAAATAGGTGGTGTCCTATGGCTCATGCAAGTTATTCTCTCACAAGAATAACTACCCTACCCATGATCTTGAGTTGGCAGTGGTTATTCATGATCTCAAAATTTGGTGTAACTAACTCTTTGGGGAGTGGTTTATAGTGTATTCTAATCATAAGAGCCTTAAATATATTTTTACTCAGAGGAATATGAACTTATTATAGAGATAATGGTTAGAGTATCTTCAGAATTTTGATTTTGATATTGCGTATATCCCTAAAAATGAAAATGTTGTTGTTGATGTCTTGAGTAGAAAATTACCTACACAAGCCATGAAGGAATCGATTGAGCAGTGGTCTCTAATGAGTTTGTTTTATGTGATGATATTAGGGGTGAAAGAGGTTAGGGAATATGCTTTATTATCTTTGATAATATTTTAATTTTCTTTTGATGAGTGATTTTTTCTTGAGCAGGTAGCAGACACCAAGTGCCAATGCTTTAGTGAAATCCTTTGTGGTGAGGAGACCTTGAGTGAGTGGTCTCAGTCTCCTAATAGAACTTTGATATTATTTAGTAGGTTGGTTGTTCTTTTCTCCCTAATTCAAGAGTTATTAGACATTAGACAAAGGTGTTATTGTTTTTTTCACCATGGGGATACCAAGATGTATCATGAATTGAGATGTTGGTATTGGTGATAGGGGATGAGGTAGAATATTTTATATTTTGTATTGTAGTGTCTTACTCATTATAGAATTAAAGAAGAACACCAGAGACCTGTTGGTTTGTTTCATCCCCTTACCATTCTAGTATAGAAGTGGGATGTGGATTTCATCATTTCTTTTCCATGGGATCCTAGTGGGATGGATTTGATTTAGTTGACCATTGATCGACTCACAAAATCGGCACATTTTCTCCCTATCAAGGATATGATAAAGGTGGAACAACTTGGTCACTTTTATATATGAAATATTTTGATATTTCATAAGGTTACCTATGTGGTTGTATCTAATAGGGACTTGAGGTTCATGTCCATAATGTAGAAAGGTTTGCAGGAGTTGATGGGTACCTAGATTAAATTGGGCACAACTTATCATCCATAGACAGATAGACAAATAGAGATGACTATCTAGGTTATTGAGGATATTATCTGGGCTTGTGTTCTTGATATTGTAGGATCATGGGAAAATCATCTATATGTGGTTTAGTTTTCCTATAATAATAGTTATTAAACCTCAATTAGGATTATTATTTTTGATGATGGTGTCCATTTAGATCTCCCTTATATTGGGAAGAGTTGGGAGAGAGGTCCCTGATTGGTCCAAATTTCATTCAGGAGATAATGGAGATGGTGTAGTTGATCTAGAAGAGATTAATCATGGAATAGAGTCATCAGAAATCTTATGTGGACTACCATCATAATCCACTAGAGTTTGAGGTTTTTTATCAATTTTTTTTTAGAGTTTCACCTTTCTTGGGAAATCATCATTTGGGTAAGTAGAGTAAGTTTTCAACGAGTTTTGTGTCCCCTTTGAGATCATTGAAAGATTGGGAAAGGTGGTCTATCATTTAGACTTATCATCTGTTTTAAAATATATTCATGGTGTGTTTCATGTTTCCCAGCTTATGAGGTATATAATGGATCCTTCCCATATGATTATATTAAATGATGTTGATCTGGATACTAATCCCACTTTGGTTGAGAATCTAGTTTAGATTATGAATCGTCAATATAAGGTACTACATGGTAAAATAATTCCTCTAGTCTGGGTACTATGGCAGTGCAGATAGGATAGCCATGAGATGTGGGAGAGGTAATTGTTGATGATGAATCATTAGCCTTCAATTTTTATGATTTTAGGAATATGAAGGCTTTTGGGGAGTAGAAAGAATTTATAGTGGGTATATTGTAACACCCCTTTATTCTTTTTAGGTACTCCCTTGTTTATGTTTTATTTTTTATCCTTGTTTGTGTGTTTTTGCGGGATTCGCAGGGATATAGATCCTTTTCTAGGGGAAATGACCTAAATTTCAGGGATGTATGTTTATTTGAATTAATTTAGTCTATGTAAAAATGTGTCAAAAACTTAATGAGGTTCTTACCAAGTTTTAAGAATGATCAAAGTGGGGTCTTTGAGTTTTTCTACATAAACCTGTGGTTTTCTCAATCTACTGGGGGTTTACACAACATGTAAGGGGTTACAAAACATTTATTCATCACCTGTAATAAGTCATGAACTGATATAGGGTGTGAAGGTTTTACATGTTGTGTAACAGGTTCACATCATGTAATGGTAAAAAATCGATTTTTAATAAAAATTTGATGGGTTTTTAGTGTACTTAAGCTTCATGGATTACACAATATGTAATGGGATTACATGCCATGTGATAGTTGTGAGTTGTTCTTTTAGGGAACTATGCTGGTGTTTAATGTTTCATTTGACTTGAATCCCTTCTCTCTTGACCCTGAGATCACCCTAGGTGGTTTTGGGTGATTCCCTCCCTTTCATATTTCTTTGTTTAGTGATTGATCTTCATTGAAGTTGAGTTTCTTCTATTTGGGTGTGTAATCCATTCGATTATTCTTTCCTTTGGTTTCAGATATCAAATTGTCTATGGTTAGGTTTCAGATTCATGATTGGATGGTGTTTTCTATCAATCCTTTATAGTTTCTTATCACGCCTTGTCTTTCAAAGACCGATCTTGGGGTTTCCAATCACCATTTTCGAAGGCAGTTAGGTTTATACTGGTTTGAGGTTGGTGATTCAATAAAATGGGTTAATACAATGAATTTATTTTTATTCCTATTAAATTCCTTTGGGTTGTTCATTTCTTTGAAGAGATATGTGTTTTTAAATGATTGATTGAAAATGAAAATTTTTTCAAAAGGTGTTTTTCTTTGAAAAAATATTTTCTTGATTTGGAAATGGATTTTTAAACACCGAAGTGAATTTTCTTAGATTTGAAAATGATTTATAAAATTTTGAGCATGGTTTTGAAAATTTATTTTGAAAATTTGCATATTGGGAACCTTGGGTGCATTGAGAAAGAGACACGGGTAACCTTAGTGTGTGTAGCACCACTAGGAGGTAACCTTTTGGATATTGATGGGTTATGGAAGGAATGGATATTTTTTGGATCTAACATTATTCATGTTTAGGCTCTTGAGTGACTAGTATGTGTTGTCCCAAAGGCTAGGTCCCAATATGAGGTACTTTTTCATTTACAGTTATTTATCGTATAGTTTTTTTATCATTTATTGTTGTTCATAGGTTTTATATGAGATTTTATCACATAGATTCACATGATATGTTGATTCATGGATATGTATTTAATTGATTACCTCTTGATGCATTGATATTCTTTATTTTTTATATCACTTCGACTTTTCATATTTCTGGTTTTCAGAATATGAAAGGCTTTTATGAAAACCAAAAGGAAAATTATTTAAAAATTAATTGGATTTATGAAAAATAATTTTTAAAAATATTCTTGTTTTAAAATATATAGTTTATTCATTCTTGTTATTAGACTTTGTATAGACTCTTGGGTGGTATCCTATTGGTCATTATCATCACACCCTACTTTTTTCCTTGGGGTGGTTATAGATGTTGTATCATAGGATACAGTTAAAGGAAAGGGCATCTTATAGCGTGTCGACTTATCCTTTGGTCTTTTCATTTATAGTGAGGTGGTTTGGAGGTGACTATTGGTCACATGGAGACATGTTGGTCTTGTTTTATTCATACTTTCAGGTTTATATAGCTTTGATTAGATTTTATAAAACTGGTTTTATCTTTTTATTCTATATAGTACTCTAGTTTTATGTCTTTTTAATTATGTACAAGACCTTGTTCTATTTTCTTGCATTACATCATTGTGTAATGGCTGGCTTGGGTGTATGGTTTGGTTGACCCGGGTTGGTCTTTTACAAAAAAAACTTCTAAAAATTAAAATCATGTCATACGCATATTTGATATGCATTGGGGATAAAAAACTATAAGGAGAAACTCCAAGATCAAAAGCATTGATACTGAAGGTTCCCTTATGATTAAACAATATTTGTTCCACTAGGGACCTGGTAGAGGCTAAACCGGATATATCATATTCATCATTTCTTAGAATAATTCCTCATATTAGAAATAATATATCTATAATACCATAAATATATGACAAATATATGGATTTAGATAATAAAGTTTATAGCTGCGAAAATATTTTGGTATTATAACGACAAATTGAAATGGTATAATTATAGAGAATGGTAATCATCCATTCACATTATAATAAGGATTTAATAATAATGAATTATAAAAACATTTTATTTGTAACTCTAATATAATTCAAAAGGATTTTAAAAGAGAAATGAAGAGAAGATATTGAAAACCATTACCTTATTGAATAACTTCCTAATACTTGGAAAAAATAACTTATATCCATAAGATATTCTCATAAAGACTCTTGAGAGAAAAATTAAGAGGTGAACAGTGCTTAATGTTTTTAAGATAAATAGGAATGGAAGGATCAGTGGGTATTCATAGAAAATGAGAAAGAATAATTTAATAATTTTTTGGACTTATGCTTTAGAAATCTAGGTTGTATAAAATTGAATACCATTGGCTTAACCATGATTTTAGTTCATAGTATTTGACATTTATAACTTGTTTTTTGAAATTTATTAGTTAAAATACAAAACTCCATTTATTTATATTATTTAGTTCATGGAAAATACATTTTTTTCATAGAGAATTATTTTTAAAACCTTAAAATACATTTTTGATTTTGGAAAATTTCTTTATAAGTTTTGGAAATTAATTTTAATATTTTAAAATAAAATATTCTAATAAATAAACCTATTTTATATTTTTAAATCATTTATATTATTTATTACATAATTTTTACATCAAAATTAAGTCATAATGTATACCATATACCCTTACTGTATTTTACTATCCACTTGAAAATTCAATTATCTCGGAAAATTCTCTAAAAATCACCATTAGATAATTTTCATGTGTTAATTATAAATTTAAATTCCTTTTTATAAAAATAATTTTCTATAAATTATAATTTTAATTATTGGATAAAAACTCTTTCTTTATTTTAAAATCATGGATTTAATACAAAAAAAATTAAAACTTCATTTTAATAAATATTTATTACTTGAAAAAATATATAAAAAATTATATTATCATCAATTTATTAAAATTATTTATATTTATAAATTGTATTATTATAATATGATATTATATATTTTACTTGACACGTGTACATTACACATAACGATCACATTACTATTCCAACAGTCATGTTACTATTCCAATGATAACTTTATCCTTTTAATAATCATATTACCCATTATAAATACACTTCAATATAAAATTTAAAATCATTAATATAATTTTATTAGTTTCTTTAAAATGTCCTTTTTTCTTATTTTTTTTTCTTTATAATAGAAATATATCTTTTATTCTTGTTGTTCTTTATCGAATACAATCCCCATTGTTCCAGATTATAATGTTGTTATATATTTTTATCTATTTTTTTATTCTAGTAATGGTTGTTGTGGTGAGTATAACTCTAGTTAGTATTTCACTATTATAATTAAGTAAAAGAACTTGTACTATGTAATATCTATTATAATGAAATATGTATTTATTTTTATAAAATATTGAATCTTAAACTCAGGGATGAATGTTTTTGATATGTTGTTCTTGGTTAGAGTGCGGTATGATGTTATTGCTTGAAGAAATGTTTCAAGATCCATCTTGTACTTCATAGGACATATGAATTTCCTTTAACTATACTAGAATTATATTTTAGTTTGATTGATGGAGATAAAATAATAAAGGAGGTTGGGTGTATGTTATATTACTATATGATTTTTATTTAGTGATGTCAAAGGTCGAGGTGTTGACTAACTATAAATGTTTATTTAGATATTTTATAGTGATGTTATTTTATTTTATGAAATATGTTTTATCATGTGGATGATATTTTAGGTATTATTATCTATAAAATGTGTTTATTCCTTCATTATCGTATGAATTTACCTTATATGGTTTTAGGGTGTTTGAAACCTAATATACATCAAATGAGCCTCTGGATAGATATTTTTTGAGTTTTTCTTAGTCACATTCCCATGATTTAAGATTTGGGTTAAGGGGGAGGGAGTTTTTAGATAGATGGTGTGACTTATATTGTATATATCATTGTTATTTGGTGATGGATTTCTTGAGGTGGGGTATAGATAAATTTGTGACAATTGGAATGTGACCCAGTTCAAAATGAACTCTTTTAATCTAGATTCTTTTTACATGTATTTTTTATTTTACATTGTATGGTGTTATTCATATTTAATTATTTGAACTATTTATTAGGCAGAATTATTGGGTATAAATAATCATCCATCAATATACACTTATATGTTTTCATAATGTGTTCATATAAATCATCAAGATTTCTTGGTTGGAGGTGTTGTACATGAATAGTTAATATGGATCTTTATAATAGTTATGAGGTATGTGTCATCACCTAAGTGAACCTAAGAGTTTCACGAGGTTTTACCTCGATTACATTTTTCTATATTTGGGTTTTTATTAGGAGTTTTGTAATTGTTTTTTATCTTTAAATTTGATGTATTTTTTTATATTCATTCATACTTGTTATAATTATTATAGATTTTGGATTACTTCAATTTTTATGTGTATTCAATTAAAATATTTCATTAGTTTTTTAAAATTATTAGAGATCGTTTAAATGAAAATATCTCTCATCAGTGTGAATTATACTCTTGATGTTTGTTTTCAACCTCTAACCTATTAAAGGAATGCTTGAGGAGGAACTCTCTACATCATTATCCACCCATGTGAGATGTTATAAAGGTCAAGTTGTGTCACCGTTAGGCAAAAAATTGAAAATATAGGCTATCTAATTAAAGTAGGTCGAGTTTAAAACTTAAGTTATTGGATAAAGATGATTTAAAACCCATAGTTGTTATATTGGGTCCAGTAAACCCAAAAACATAGATTTTTATATCTATTTGAGAAAACCTAAAATCCTGAGTCATTCCTGAGATAGGGTCATTATATTGTCAGTCCGGGTTAAGTAGATTGGAAAATTTATATTATTATACCAAATTATGTTTATTTTAAAAAATGAGATATTTGACTGAGTTGGTGAAACCTATAAATTTTTCTCATCGAACTGGGATAAGTTAGTTGAAAATCTATATTATTAAACTGACAAAAACTGAGTTTAAAACTTTTTTATTTGAGTTAAGGCGGTCCAAAAACTTGTTCATCAAACTAGGCTATATTTTTTCAAAAAAAATAAGGTCACTAAACTTAGTTTGTTTCTATCAAATTAAACCATTCTATCTTTAAAAAATGTTTCATCAAACCAGACTTGTTTGATCTGAAAACCTAAGTTATCAAAGTAATTCATCCCTACCAAAAACCATAAACACCTGAAGTAAACTGGGTTAACCAAAAAAAATTATTCATCCAATAAATTTTGATCATTTTAAAATATTAGTTTTTATATATTCATTATGATGTGAAAAACCATGGTTCCATATAGGGTTATTATAATAAAACACTTGTTTATTTAAATTAAGTTAGATCATCTCAAAAACCCTAAATAGATAGACTTATTCAATGTAGCCTAAAAACACAAATCACTAAATCATGTTTAACTAATCCAAAAAAACTAAGTGGAAAAGTGAATTGGTTGTACTCAAAAAATCGACTCATCAAATAAGGTTAAACTAACTCAAAAACTTAGGTTTTTAAAGTATGTTGTTTTGACACAAAAACTCATGTTTATAGGTTTGATTCATCTCTATGTGAAATCTTGTGTGGTTGGATTATATCAATTCCAAAAACTCAAATTGCTACCCTTGGCTTGTCTAAACTGAGAACTCAACCCACTTAATTTAGATATACACAGTCAAAAACCAAGTCATCAGTCTGAGTAAATTTAGTCTAAAGACTAGGGTTTTTGAATTGGGTCATATTTGACTAAAAACCTAGTTCATTGAATCATATTGGACCAGATCAAAAGTGTAAGTTGTTAATTAGTTTATTCTACATGAAAACTCATATATGATATTTGGTTAAGTTATCTAGAAAAGTTTAGTCACTAAACCAAGTATATTTAACTTGAATACTCTAAATACCTAATTAGGATAGGAAATATGAATCCATCGGATCGAGTATATCTGGAATAAAATTTTAATTTATTTTATAAGCTTATGGAGAACTTAAGGAATCATGAAGATGTATTTTTAGGGATATTGATGAACCTGTAATGATTTTTGTGTTTGTTTTCAATGTCATAAATGAGTAATTGTATACAATAAATGATAATTTTCATTAAAGAAAATATCCATTGATAAATGAGGTGTTATTGATGTTTATTGAAGTTATTTTAATTCATAGAGATATTTAGAAAAATTTTGGAGATCATTTGAGGTATTCTGGATATGGATTAAAAAATTCGAAGGCATGATGCACCAACCTTATCTCGAAAGAATGTTTTCCTTTTATTTGAAGTTTTTATACCTTATCTTTAAATTTTACCAACCATTTATTTGAGATAAAATTTCCATTAGAGATTTTGTTAAAAGAAGCATATCATGAATTTTAGGTAAAATTATCATAATTTTTAGGTGAATTAATAGTGACTTCAGGATGAATTTATACTGAGTGATTATATTAAATCCAATCTACCATTGACAATAAATACATAGAATTCAAACTCATAGACTATAAAGATAATGAAGATATAATTAATGGAAATTTTTCACATATTAATTCAGAGGGATATAATAAATTTAAATTTTTTGATTTTTTGATTTTTTTTATATCAATTATTCCTTGATTAAGAAAGTTTTGTGAGAGGATTATGAGAAGTGTGTGAATAAATTTGAGAGGTGAGAAAGTAAAAATCTTAAATAACTCTTATCTCATGAGTTTATAGAGGATATTTTCACAAAAATCTAGATATCTTAAAAGGTTTTTTTTACTCTCAATATAGAATGAAAAAGATAAATTATTATTGCAATGAGATCTTGAACTATAGAGACTATCTTTTTCATTTTAGTTGAAAATTTATCATATTATATTAGGATATATTTCATGTGGTTCAATATTGATAGATTCACAAATACTTTTTTAATTATTTTTATTTATATATGGATCAATTTTTTGGTTTGGATGATAACAATCGCATTAAGGATTAGATATCTTATCTTGAGGGTGTAAATCATGTGTGTTTGTTGTGATTGTTTAATTCTATTAGATACAGAAGATAATGATAATAAAATATAATTGGATGCGTACTTTAAAAAGTAATAAATATTAATTTAAAATTAATCATAAAAATTGAGTAATATGGATTCAACCACCCCTTATTAGTATTAAATCTAACCTTTCATGGGGCATTGTAATTGATATCAAAGCCTTCAAGTTCCCTTTAGTGGATTCATCAAGATCAGATCTAATTTTTTTGAGTAATATCAACATTTTTTTTATTCTTTTTATAAATATGAATAGTCTAAATTTTGTTAACAATAAATAGATTCCAATATTTAATGGTAAAAACTATCATGTTTGGAAAAATAGGATGATTCATTAAGTATTTTTATTAAGTCTATAAGTAATTGAATCTGCATATATATACCTCTCTTGAGAAATGATTCATTGTGACACCTATTAATAAATAGATAATTGATAATGATATGAAAGAAAATAATTCAATTTTAATATCTTTATCCAAGGAAAAAACATAAAAGTGATTAGTTTTAAAATTAATGAAGAAATTTGAGATTGAAAAATATTTATGAATACAACAAGAAAATATAAATGGGGAAAAGTTTAAAATCTAAAAATATAAATTTAAATATATAAACATTCAATATGATAAATATATTAATGATTTTTTAACCAAAATAAATGAAAATATTTTTACTATTAGAGTTTTTGGTGAGAAGTTAGAAAACTATATTGTTTTGAAAAATCTTCAAGAATTTTTCCTAATAGGTTTGACTCTAAGGTTTTAACACTAGAGGATAGAGACTTACATGAATTTCCAATAGATTATTTGAATCATATACCTACTGAATATGAGATAAATAATTCTCATGTATTCAAAAACAAGATTAAAGAGAAGATTTAAATAAATTTTAAAGTTACGAATAAGTTGAAGTTAAAATAGAAATAAGAATATTCTACCACTAATTCTAAATAAGACAAAGATAAAGAGAATAAAAAACCATGGATTTGATATTAAAGAATTTAAGAAGAGTAAAAATTAAAATATAAAGGTAAATTACCCTTATAATGCTTTAATTGTGATGATATAGTTGATTTTTGTTATGAACTAGCCCAAATAACCTGGTACACTGATACCCAGACCGGTCCAAACATGGCCGGAAGGGTGTTACTAACCCTTAAAGCATAGTGACTTTCACTTATCATCATATCAAAGACTAAAGGGAATAGTTTTCTCAAAAATACCTAATAAAACAGTGGAAGATAAAACATTGTATAGTCATTATTTCAAATACTCTTCAAAGAGAAAATTGTCATCAATAGACAGTTATTACAAAGTAAAACATCATCCAAAAGACAATGCAACATCCAATCAAGACCAAGTATCTAAAAACCCTATAAAAAAAGTGGTCCATAACTTCACTGGTCACTATCATCGCTCCAGAGTCCCTTGGATTAAGCATAACTACCACCTCCAAGTGGGTATTTCCCTTTACCTAGACTCGACATAAAAAAATATACAAACACCCAAAAAAATGTAGGGTGTGAGCTAACATCCCAGTAGGGTCTCACCAATTGTTCCATTAGAAATTACATGACAATAAACCATTTGTGATATTAATTCAGATAAAATGAGGCATATTAATTCATATACACTTTTTTGAATAAGAAATTCTTATAATTTAAAAGATAGAGGATATATCAAAATAGTATTTATTGAAGATTTTATATAAAACATTTATATAAAATAGTTGGCATGAATTAAATAGTTCTATATATAATGGAATGTGTAATAAAGTGAAACAAAACAAAGCACAATGCTCATAATACCTAGGGTATGTTATTTTTTGGCTATAGGATCCTCGTACTTCTCAATCGTCATCATGGATCAAATATGTGTTCACACTCCCAAAGTCTCAATTCATAAAGATAATCAATCAACACCCCCATTATGGGATCCATCATGGTAAATCATGCCAAAGTTGGTTTAGTTGGTGTTTTTATCATCAATCCAATTCTAGGGAGTTAGGTTCTTATTATTCTTATCCTAATCGCCTACTAACTATTCAAGATCACATGTGATTAAATCAATAAATCAATCATTAATTCCTTCTTGGGTAATTCATTCATTTAAAAATCAATTCATCCTTCATAATTCAATGTCCCAATTTCAAGTTTAGTATGCCTTTTCAATTTAAAAACCAAATCATAGGTTTTTATCAAATTCATGCCTTCTCAAATCATATTTCATTTTAATTTAATTTTCTCTATAATAAACATCAAATCATTTCATTAAATAAACTTTCAATTCAAGCCGTCATTTTTTATCAAAACCCGCCCAAGAATTTCAATTCCATTTAAATGGGGGTTTTTCACAATTTCCATGCCCTTTTCAAATAAAACATCAAATAATCTCAAATACAGGTTTTCAAATCAATTAAAAACTCATTTCAAATAAATAAATAAATTTAGGGTTTTAATTGTATGGTAAATCCTTATAGAACCACATAACTTTAATCACATGATTAAAACAACTCCTATGATAAGAAACTCCAATGAATAATGAAGGATAATGAGATCAAGGAATCAAACCTAGAATCAAGATCCATCAAATAAAAGATTACATCCATAAATAACATGATTATATATCACTCTCTAAGAAGGATAGGATAGAAGACCAGTAGAAACCAAATGATAAGAGATTCACTTACTTGAAGGATATTGAATGTAATCATCGGTGCTTTGATCCATAAAGAGAAGAGGTTGGAGGAGTCAATTTAGCCTCTTGAGAGCCTTCAAAGACTAGGGAATTGTATTGGGTTGAATGGTGGTGATTAGGAATATTAAACTTGTCCTTTTATATTTTAAAAATAATTTTCTGAGAATTAAAAACCACACACACAATTTTCTAGGTCGAACTGCAAGGTTAGAAGTAATTGTGAACCCTTACTAGGCTTCTGGATGGGGTGTACGGTTTGGACCATGGTTGGTTTGACTGTATTCCAACCACAAAAACCCCCATTGTACAAGGGTTCATGGTTTGGAGTGTTAGACTCATGTTTTGGAAAACCTATGATCCAACCATGAGGCACACTCCAAACCCTCTCAATAGGGAACACAATTTAATGGGCAGAACCATACAGTTTTCCCTAACCATGTGGAAACCTTGATCAGGCCGAAAAATCTCAAAAATTATTAAAACTTCACCTAAAACAACCTAAAGTAATCCAAAAACATAAGGATATCAAAAAAATGTTCTATAAGTACTTTTAATAAGGTAACAGGATGTTACAACCTCCCCACCATAAACAATTTATATCCCCAGAAAACCTATCAATAAGATTCCTTATCAAATAGATGAGGCCAATACTCCCTCATTAGTGTCTCGCACTCCCAAGTATCATATGAATCAAAACCATGATGTCAATGATTATAGTACAAATTTATAGACATCCCACGAAGAACCTTTTTTAATAATCAACAATCCTAACTTGATGCTCAGTCATGGATAAACCAAGTTCAACATCAAGGTCTTCCTAGCTCAGGAAATGAGAAGGGTCAGAAAGATACTTCTTGAGCTATGTTGTAAGAATCACATCATGGATTGACAATAACTATGGTGGTAAGGCTAAATGGTAATCCACCTTCCCAACCCACTCAAAAATATCAAAAGTACCCACAAACCTCAGTGAAATATTTCCTTGTTTCCCAAGCTTTCAGTGACCCAAATGAGGTAAAAATATCAAAAACACCCATTCACCAACCAAAAACTACAAAGGTATACATCTAAGATCAGTTTACGATTTATATCATATCTATTTCATTACTATTATTTTATGAATCAAATGAATCTTTATTGTCATCTCATTGATCAAACAAAACCCAATCAAGGAAACTTCATCAATCTCCGACCAAAAAAAGAGGAGATATACAAGTAAGGTCATACAAGGCCTCAAAGGTTTACATATTGATGGAAAAATAGTAACTATTTTAATAGGAAAACACAATCAATACCAAGTGGTTATCCCAAGCACCACCAAAGTCAATAATGTAAGAACACATCATGTCTTCTAAGATATATATTTCTCATTCTATCTTACCAGCTATTTGTGGATGATATTTCGTTCTCAAACTAACTCAAGATCCCATCACCAACAAGACGCCTCTCCAAAAATGATAATTAAACTGGGGATTCTGATCATAGATTATGATATATATAACTCCATGTAATCTGATAATCTCTTGCATGTACAAGCTTCCCAATTCATTAAAACAAGCATAGAATCCAAAATACACTTAAACTCAATAAAATAATTATGAAATTTCACATCCCGTGTGAACTTCACTCCTTTATGAGTGAGGATGGTAATTCAAGAATCCAACTTTGATAAGCCTTTAACGAACCATTGGTAATACCCTACTAATCTCAAGAAGCTTTGAATCTCAAAAGCATTATATAATTTCTCCCATGTCATAATAGTCTTAACCTTTTTAGGATTGACTGGGAAACTATGTTCTAAGACCACGTGTCTCAAGAAACTATATTCTCAAATCCATAAATAAAATTTTGATAACTTAGCATAAAGTTGGTGATTTATCAAAATTTCTAGAACTTCTCTCAAATAATGCATGTGGTATTCCTCAGTTTTTGAGTAAACCAAAATTCCTCCATGAAAACAACCAAAAATGAGTCAAGTTACTCATGGAATATCCTATTCATAAATAAAATAAAATCTATATGATAATTGGTTATACAAAAAGGAATAATAATGTACTCATAATGGCTATAAATAATCCTAAAGGTGGACTTTAGGATGTCAAATTTTTTAATTCTTAACTGGTGATAACCATATCAAAGATCAATCTTCAAGAACCACTTCACCCCTTTCAACTAGTTAAACATATCATATATATAAGGTAATGGATACTTTTTATTTACCATAACTCAATTTAGTTTTTGGTAATCAACACAAAGGAAAAGTGTTCTATTAGTATTCTTTTCAAAAAGAACAAGAAGCACCCAAGGTGACACACTTGGTCATATAAATACTTTATCTAATGGATCATACAAATGGATATTCAACTCTTTCAATTAATATAGTTTCATCCAATAAAAAGTAATATAAATGGTTTGGGTACCCATTAAAAAATCAATAGAGAAATCAACTTCCCTTACTGATAGAAATCCAAGAAAGTCAGATGAAAACATTTCAGGAAACTTGACGACAGCTAGAGGGAGATCATAACTCAAATATTACTACTCTATATCAAAATTAAACATTGATATTACCCTACCCAACTCCAAAAAATGAGGTCCCTCTCTACTCAACCTCAGGTCCCATTCTCCCTGAAAAACATGGCACACCCCATCGGTCACAGTAAATGAGACCTTCCTAAGATAACAGAAAATTTGGTCCTTATGGGAAATCATACAGTCCATCCCAAGAATGATGTCAAGATGTTTCATGTAAAGAACCAAAAAATTACAAGTGATCTCAATCTCTGATAGAGATATAATGTAAGAGGGACAATAGATACACTACTCCCTCTTCTTTCTGAGGAGCATGGTAATATCCATCACATAAGAAAAAATCTCTATAGGAAGGTTTATAAAATACAAAATATGAGTCGATATGAATGAGTGAGATGCACAAGTATCAAATAAATCAGTCACTAAAGTTAAATCTGTAGTGATGGAACCTCTCACTATCACTGGAACTGAATCAGTTTTCTCTTAAGACACTTCCACTATATTAAGAATATTTACTCTATATGCCTATGTCTAGAACCCCTTAGTTCTTGAAGCATGAGATTACACCACAATACTTTTAGGGTCTGATTATAGATTTCGGGGTGTGAAACGGATGAAGATGGGATGGGGATTTAAAATATTTCATTAGATTTAAACATATCTACACCATCAGTGGAAGAAACATATCCTAGTACAACTACCCGAGGATCTCATGTGAAGTATTTTAAGAAAAATCTTAAACCAAAAACTACCTTTTAGGCCTTAATTCTTTCTCAACATTCACTCATCGCTATCAATCATTACTCAAAGGAAACAAAGTCGATTCCCTATAGATCATCCATGTGTAATTAGAAAGTATATAAAATCATCAATCATAGAATTATGAGTTCCATCAAAGAAATATTATGATTCCTTTGACATCTCAATGATCATTGTTATGTCGTTTTATCAATCCATGTAGAAGAACTATGATCGAGTGATTGTAATGAGAAATTCCCTCTCTGGGAAAAAAAGGGAAGAGAGAGAGGTTTTCATTGATTGAGTAGTGAATTTTCCTTCATGTGATAGTCTCGTCCCCCTTTTATAGTGAAGTTCTAAAATACCTGATAAAGGCTCCTTGGCCCCTAAATATTTATCATCCACTACATAAACTATAAGTGATAATTCATGAATACTTTATTAAGTAATAAATATCACTTATATTTTTCTTTCTTACTTGTAATATATTAAATATATTACATGATAAAAAAGATTCATTAACTTGACTCAATATTCTCACAAATATTAAACGAACCATGAATATTAAAATAATATTTTTTTCATATAATATTTTTCCATGTATTTACTTTAATACTTATAAATAGTTTTAATAGATAAATCTAATACCAATTATTATAAACTCTAATGATATGAATTTATTTATTACTTGTAAATAGTATATTATTGGACACATACTGGACCCTGTGGTGGGGACCACTATGTCTTAAAATCCTATTCACCAAAATAGCCCAAAATTTTGAATATTATTAGTATGTGACCCTTTAGGACCTTATCTCTATAGTATTGAATACTATACAAAGTCCAGGAGTGGAGTTTATAATCTCATCAAGGCTCTTAAAGAGATAAGAAAAAGTCAAAGCAATGACAACCTTCCTATAAAAACACATTGTGTAATATAATCTCTTTATCTCGTGATATCTCATAAAGAAGGATGCATGTTTTGTGTCATCCTCCTTTATTGATTTATTATTCATTAACCTTACTGGATGGACTTACCTTCTTCTACCATACCCATGGATTTAGTGAAGGTGCTACCATCCAGATCAACAGGTCTGATATATTACTTCCTTTCGAAAGTGATAAATTTGTTCTTGATTATTCAATCAATTTCATACCACCAATGACACACCTAATTCAATCTACCTCACTAAAAATTTAATTCCTTAGTTTTTACCTTTCATAAAATTATGTGATCAAATGGTACACATCGATAATAACTTCAAGTCAAGATACCATTACAATGTTCACAGATAGAAACAACCAATAACACATGAAACATATGGTATTCTTATTGGTAGGTTAGTCCTCATGATCTCATCTACTTGAGATCACAAAGTGTGAACTTTGTGAGAATAATTCTCAATTCTTATAATCCCCTATCACCTAATATTCAAACATCATCTGTGTCCATTCAGTATGATGTTTCTAGACCATAAGACGTATATTTAAGATTAATTTCATTGTATCTTGAGGTTCTCATTATAGCCTTATAACTGCTATAACCTTTTTATATCTTAATTAATATAAGGAAATTACCATATAAATAGTATACATAGTAATATCAACACTATTATAGTAATTATACATCATGAATAACCCACTATATACATTATATGGTAATTAAAAAGTACTATTTAGGTTGGTTCTAGGGAACCCACTATTACAATACTCCCACTTACACTAGATCCAACTTTTTAATTATCCTTATTGGATATTACATGATAAAATCATGTTTCTATTGAGTTATGTATTTATTCATGGGCCTCCTACGTGTTCCTTTCATGGCTATTATTCTATTTTTAACTTTACCTCATTGAGTAAGACTACTCAAGAGATGATATCCCTGAGTGTATTCCTTTTTTCTAGTATCAAAACTTGACATGTTGAATATTTCTATTAGTACGATTATTATAATAATTTACTTAATAGGTGTGATTCTAAGAATTGGAACAAATAATTTCATATTTTTACACTAGTTTTTTAGTAGCATCAGAAGCCACATAGCACTAGGTATTTTTTGATATATCTACCACTAGATTGAATGAGATTATACTACTCATTAACTTAGCCTGACTATGATATTAGATCATATTGATCTATTGGAAGACTATTGTGAGTTATCTTATAACTAGTATCTCTTCCTCTCCACATATCAGGTACATATCTTTTTTACTTTCTCCAGTAAAATCGAATAGTTCTGACTACTTCACATGTAGTTATCCCAGATATAACTAATATTTTACTACCATTAAATATATAATGGAAACATAATATATAGTACAGAACATGTAATATGTGATAGATACATTACTGGCATTTATGGAATTCTACACAACCCTTTAATCTCCTATTATTCTCCTTGTGTTTATTCTTGGAGAGATTTATTCCATGTGACATTGGTAATAATTCTCTCATAGATTATTTCAACTTTTATTTTTCAATACCTTGTTAGTATATGTACTTTTTAATAGGTCTAATAAACTATTAGATTTACCTCGATAGATCTTTTTCCCTAGAATGTAGGTTCTACTTTAAGTCAATCTCTAAGGAGTTACTTTCATTCTGGTTTTAAGTAATTGTAAGACCAATAGTTTTTTTCCATATATTATTAAACACATTTTCCTTGGAAAGTAGTCTTTCTCCCACCAACCACTTGTAGACATATAGAAAAAATTCATTCTAAATGAATATTCTATGATCTTTTTTATTACTTTAATCCAAAACTAGATTTTAGTAACTTACATCCCTTATTGGAATTTTATGATGTCACTAACCCTTTCTGGTTTCTTTGTATAGATGTATTCCAAGATTGGTGGTCTTTACATCCAATTCCCAATTTAATTATCATAGAAAGTAGCTATGAAAAGTAAAATTCTGATGTATTTAGGAATAACAACTTGGTATTACCAATTGATCCTTATTGGTACCGCACTTGTACCACCCATGTATAGTCTCGCTTTAATACACATCATAGTATTTGAAATGATAAACCCATATACTTAGATACATGGTATGCATTATTTAATTTTAATTGATCTTACAAAACATAGATTTTTTATATTTATTGATTACTTGTAGGATTCATTATTCTCAATGATAAATCTATCACTAGTTGTGGTGAATGAAAAACCATTACCATGGTTTTATCCATCCTACACAATATATATATCTTGAACATTCCTTTCCACATGCTCTTGTGGAAATTGTTCCTATGCCAACTACATGTGTATCTACATCCTTGACTTAACCCAAATCAATATTTCTCTCACTATCTCAAATAGATATATGCACCCTTTAATATAATTATAGTCAATCACTTTACTATAGCATTTCTATCATAGGTATTTTTGTAATATCCTTATAAAAATTTAGGATAATTACTTTAGATGTGCATTGTGTTTTTCTTGATGCAAGTTTGTTTATATACTAACAAAATCTTTACATGTAAATACATGTTCTTATGAAATAATGTATTTATATAATATTATAATTCATATGATATCAATTTTCATTATATTTGGAATATGTTTATGGGATAGTGTCTCTATTTTTTGAAGCATGTCATAAAAAATAATGAAAATTTATGTAATGAATATTGATTTCAACATTGATGATCCTTTAAAATACATCATGAATTTGATGTGTAAATGGAAATATGATTTTATTAATTACTCCATGCTACATTTTATTCACCAATTTTATTATGTAAGACTCTTCAGCAATCCTCATTACCAACATCATGACTTTGATATGTGTAAAGAAATGGGCATTTAGAAATCACTCCATGATATATTTTAATGATCGATGAATGTTTAGTCAAGATACTCTTCAGCACATAAGCCCAAAGAAGTTCATATCTTTTATACATGCATGTATAATACATAACTTTTACATCCCTTAAAAAACTTGAAGGAATTTTTATGAAGTATATTTACCACTGGATTAATCTTAGAATAGTCCATTCTCTCTAGTTGAACTTATTCTGAAATATTTTTGGTTTAACTTTATTTTTAAAGGTTTCTTTATCCAAAGATATGTAAGTAAATGTGATTACAATACCTAAGGACTTTAACTCCAAAGATTCTAAAAACATACTATGTATATCCTTGTAAACTATTTAGTTTTACTGGATAAATAATCTACTTTCCACAACTAGGTATAACAGAGTCTTACATTTTATATTCATTAGTTATTTCCTATGATTAAAATATTATCAAACCATTAGTTGAGTATAATACATCACAAACAATATTCATTCCATAATGGAATAATGTATCCTTGTGTCTAATAGACATGTGATAAAAAAATTGGTTATACTCAATAAAATTTGAAGTAGAATCACTACACTTGGAAATTAGAATTTGTGTACTTCTCACCACTGACTTAGAAATCACCCTTTATCATTTTCTTAGAGAATTGACCTTACTTCTTATAATTTTTATTTTCTTACTTGGTTACATTATTTTAATACACATATTCTATAGGAATATTGTATTCAATACCTAAAAATATTTTAGAAACATTACATATAATTTATGTAACACCACAAGGTTTTAAAAGTAAATGGAAATGTATTAAAATTTGTTTTAAGTAAATATTTATAACTAGACTTTAAAAATAATTTTTCTACTTCTATGTGATTAATTTCGAAAAACATTCATCTACAATTGTGTTCACTAAGTTATTTAGAGTCTAATGGAACCAACTTGTTTTTTGGTGAATAGTAGCATACCCTTATGAATAGTAATATGACACTAATGAATAGTTAATTGTATTAATATTTTATTTTATTAATTATTTAAGATAATTACATCTTGATTAATTTTTCTATGTGATATAAAAGCAGTTATAGTTTTTAAATTATTAATTTTTGAATTAAGTATGATTTTATTTAAAAATTAAATTAATTATATTTAGAAAATTATTTTCAAAAAATGGAATTCATTTTTGAATTCTACATGTCGAAAAATGGTAAGGTTAAATTTTTTGGATTTTTTTTAAATTCTTGAATTTTCGATGGATAGTGAAATACGTTAAAATACCGTATATTCAAAATTATCAGTAAAATACACTATTTATGGAATCATAAGTGATGTAAGGCCACTTTTTTCAAACTTAACTGCCATTATTACTATTTTGGGTCACATTAATTAATATTATTCATAGTATTGAGAAAAAATATTATAATAATGATTAAAATAATGAAAAAGACCCCTCTCCTCCACTATAAATACCACCCTCATTCCCCTCTTCCTCCCACACCTCTCAAGCCATGAGTCTTACCTAATTTCTGCCCAATAATCCTTCCAAGGCTCTTCCCTACGTCTTAGAGCTTCTGTTCTCACCAAAAGTCCAAAAACAAAGTCCTTAAGGGGGATCTCAAGGAGAAGAGATCAAGAGGTAAACATCCTCTTTTATTTTCTTTCTTTCCTTTCATTTTATGTTATTATTTTTAATTTCCTTTGGATTATGTTGGGATATTTCATTAAATATCCCCCTTACTTACCATATTATGTAATAATTATGATAGACCCCATTTCTCTCTTCAAATTATTTTATGAAAATTTAAACGACGTCGTTAGGCTGCCGAATTTCCATAAGAGATTTCTCAAGTTTTCTTTTATTTTAAGATTCCTTTGTTTTATTCTTCTTTCCTCACCTCCTCTTATCCAAGAGGAATTAAAGCTATAGAATCTTGTATATTTTGGATTTTATCATGTTCATGGAAAATTCATCATCAATCTTCTTCTCCTCCCCCCACTTATTCATGGAATAAAAACAATGTCCGTGATGTGTCGAATTACTAACATCGTGGATGATGTGATTTCATTTTGCTTTAAATCCTTCAAGGATGGTCATGAAACCATTTATATGGTTTAAATAGGTTATAATATATATATTATTTCTCATAGATGGTTCTTTAACTCTTTTATACACATAGTTTTAATTTATAAAACAAAATGAGGTCATTATTATCAAAGAACCAGTAAAATGATCTAAACGAACGTCATTAATGTTTTAACTTATGAATCATCATCATTTCATAATTCAAAATGATAAATGGTATAATTTATGTTTCTGAAAATATATAAATACCATTTCATTCCAATTCTATATTTTCACTTCCAATTGAAAAGAACAACCATCATGAACCAATCATGGAAATCAAGTAAAGAAATCACCCAAAAACAATGCAAGGAACAAAATACTAACAATTAAAGGGTGAAATGATGTAATGAAATGATCATATAAGGTATTATAAAGATGGATATGTTTCTGTAAGATATTAATAACACCCTTTTAACCATTATACAGAAGATTTAAATGATTTGGAAGTAAGACAAACCCAAGGTAAGGGAATTCTTAACCCGATTTCCATTCTTTGGGTTAGCCTTCTACTTCGTTATTTATGTGATATTAAAAAATTTTGTGTGATGGGTTTTGTAACAACCTAAAAATAATTAATGAAAATTCATCTTGGTCTATTTAAATAAATTCTTATGGTTATGTAGAAAGTATGAACTTATTTGGTTTTATGTTTTGGATTTTAAAATACAGTTAATAATTGTGACCATTGCTAATATATTCAGTGAACAGTGATCACATGATTAGTATAAATATAGGGCTTTAAGAAATAAAATTTACTCAAAAAAAGGAAGAGATGGCCTCATCTAGTAGACTTTCCCCGTACGAAGCCCATTTTTCAGAGCTCAGAAAGGAGGTGGCGTCATTGGGCTTCACTCTTGACCAAACCCAAGCCGAGCTTGAACACGTTAATCTTGAGCGGAACCAACTACGGGAGAAATGGAAGTTAATAGAGATTACCACCCGAGCGATGTTATCCGATCCACCCCAAGAGTCTGTCACAATCGCACACCTTACCCTTCGGTCTTATACGGGTGTTATAAGGAGTTATGTAATAAGACCCTAGCACTATGAATATGTACATTATTTTTGTATAAAGAATATGAATTCATTTTATTATTGTTACTTTGTAAATAGTTTTTAAAGCATAAATAGTATTTTTAGTTAATATTCAACTAAGAAATCTATGCTGATGAATTAATGTATTTTTTAATTAAATAATATTTTCATAAATATTATTATTAAATTACTTTTTATTAAATATAAATTATCATATAATTTTATGAATGCAATTGAAATTTTTATTAAGGTTTGAAAGCTATTTTTGTCAAAAACCCATGAATTTTTTATAAATGTCGGTTTTTATTTTAAAAGTAAAAATTCACATATTTAGAAAATTATTTAAATAAAATGAATATTTTTTTTGTAATCATGAAATCAAAATTATCCAACGTTTAATTTTTCATAATTTTCTAAGATAGACGAATTTTTGGGTAAAAATTAAATACCGTTTAAATATATAATGTGATTTATGACATCATAATGACCCAATAGTGATGTAATAAAATACTATAAACATTATTTTAGGACAATATATGTTTTACCATTAAAATAATGTGATTTTAGATTTGTTTTATATATTTTATAAAGCTTTAGTGGACCCTTCAAGGCTTATAAAACATTTTGTCTTTTTAAATTGTTTTCCTTGACAGTGTGACTCACCTCCACATAAGCAACATTATTATTTTAAGAATTTAGTCCATTGGCCTCATAAAAAATTTTTCCACTCCCCTTTGGAAAAAACCATGGTCTGGTTTTTGGTTTTGATTAGTTTTATGTGTGGTGTCCCAAACCTAAATAACAAATAATTCTCTCTCCTTTCCTATATAAACCCACACAAGCTCCCACTTTCTCTTCACTCAAAGCCTTTATAGTTCGTCCAAACCCTTACCTACTCTCTCTATAATCCTCCCAAGGTGCCCCAATCTCCCAAGAAGCCTTTCTCAGGCCTCTCCCAAGCTTTTGAGACCACAATTCCAAGTAAGGGTTTTCTTCCTTTCTCATTTTTGTCCAATTTTCTTTAAGTTGTTATTCCCTTTTAATTTAAATTATAAATGTTGGGGTATGGTTTTTCACCTCCCCCATACATCCCTATTTGTTTTTTAATGATGTTAAACCCCTTTATATCTTATTAATTACTTCCATGTACACCTATTACCATGCCAAAATTCCGTAAGGAATTTCTCTCTCCTCATTTACATTCAAGAAATTATTTTGTATTGTGAATCCAAATTCCATTAAATTTGTTGGTACATGTATATATATGACCCCCTTACTATCCATATCATGTATATATGATGATACACCCATTTCTCTCTCATTAACCATTTTTATGAATTCTTATGTCATGTTGTTATGCTGCCGAAATTGCACCACGTTTTTCCAAGCCAAGATCATAGTGTAGTGAATACCATACCCATGTCTCTATAAAGGGTATTCACCTTTATGAACATATACATATTGAATGTTACTTTCATTTATTTATTCCACATTCCTTAATCATGTAATAACTTATGATTTTGATTGATTCAATGTTATATGATCTGTGTGGAACACTTATGCATGAAATTAAATGTTTAGGAAGGGTGCGCCCTGATAGCGCTCCAATGCATTGGGTAAAGTATAGTATCATGATACATCATGTGAAATGGGTGTTGGATCATGCTAATTCAAGTTCAATGAGGTTTTAATCATGATTCATTTTCAATTAGGTTTTACTCATGCTCCATGTGCAATAAGTCTTGGCTCATTCTAAATTCCATGTTAAGTGTTGTTGACACATTTCCATGTTATGATTATCATGATTTATCAATCCTTTATGTTCATGTTTCTCTTGTGCTCCATTGATATGCCTATTTTCTAACATGTATTGTATTACTCATGTTATTCCATGTTTATTCCCTTACTGGGATTTATAGCTCACCCTTTTCTTATGCATGTCATCAGGTTATCCCATGCAATGCTAAGTATGACGAAATGTAGTGGTCATGTAAAGAAAGTTTTCAATAAAGATGTTTTATTTCATGTTTTAAGTTGTTATGTAATGATAACAAGCCCCAAAGACACTATAACTCTCGATCTTCTATGTTTTATCAAGTGAAGTTTATGTAATAAATCATGTTTAAGTTTTAATAAAAGTAGGGTTGTTATCGTTGGTATCAGAGGATAGGTTTAGTTATTTTTGTGATTAGGATTAGAAAACCCTGGGGAAGACATAGATACAATAATAAGTATAATAAATACATCCCTGCGTATTGGTGAGTATTGAGTAAGTGGTTTATCAAGAAAATACATCCATGTTTGGATACGAGCAGGTAGAGGCGGCTCTAGCACAGATGTATCCTAGGGGTAAAACCCAAAAACACTGCTTTGAGATAGACTTGAACAGGAACTGGTGCACGAAAATGGGTCTTTTTGCACTCTTGGTTATGACACTCCTGGGGGATATGCTTTGGTAAATTCGCAAGGTTAGTATGAACCCCTATTAAGGGAATTAAAAAAAAAATCCCCTAAGAATATATGTTAGAAAGTAGATCATGAATAGCATAGATTGAAGCCTATGGATTCATAAGTTAAGGAAATAAAAGTTATTTATAAGTCATCAGTTTTTCCTTGGATTACCCTTTATGTGTTACCCCTAACTTTCCTTTTATTCCAGACAATGGTCGGTAATAGGAAGACTCTGGCTAACAACTGATGTAAAGATCAATGTGATGACTGTGCTAATGAGATGTCCAGTCTCATGGGAGCAGGAATCATGAACTTTGTCACGCTTCTCTCTCAGTTAACTCAAGCTTTGAATAGAAACATGGGTCAAGAGGAATGTTCAAACCCCCCCTAATAAAGAACAAGTTGCTATCTAGAGCTTCATGAGACAAAGGCCTCCTACTTTTAATGGATCATCTGATCCCTCAATCACTGAACAATAGATCAACTTCATTGGAAATGTCTTCTCCATCCTTCAATGTTCTGAAAAAGAGAAGGTTCTCATAGATGCTTATTATATGGAGGGTGAAGCTGATCAATGGTGGAAACTTATCAAAAATACAAAGCCTGAGGAGGAGATCGAGGTGTTGGAATGTAAGGATTTCCATAAGATGTTTTTCAATAGATATTTTTTGTGCACCCTCTGACTTAAGATGGAAAGGGAATTCCTTTCCCTCAAGAAAAAAGATGATGAATCTGTCAAAGAATATGAGGAAAACTTCATAAGAATTGCATGATATGCCTCCCTCTTTGTCGTTACCCCCAAATTCAAGGATGAATGCTTCTTTTGTGGGCTAAAACCTAGCCTACGGAAAGCGCTGGTGATTCGTGACTTCGACAGCCATGAGAAAATTGTCTGATGTGCCCTCAAGGTCGAAATGAAGATTGGAGAATCTCAAGGGTATCATGGGGATAAGAAGTATAAGGTGGACTTCAATGCTGGCAGTTTGATGGATAAATCCAACAGTGCTAAGAAGATCCATCACCCCACTTGCCAAAGGTGCGGAAAGAAGCACCCTAGAAATTTCCTGAAGGGGATGAGGAAATGCTTTAGGTGTGGAAGAGAAGGGAACCTAGCTGTTAACTATCGTCAAGAAAAACCCACGGCTATGATAGTGGATAGGAACTCTCCATTACACCCTCAACGCATTGTTAATTTCTAAAACTTCAAAGAACTAGGGCATCTTGAGAATCAGTTCCCTAAGCCAAGGGTTTTCAGAGGCAACCAACAACCTCTAAGGCAGCAAGGGTGAACTTTTTCCATCACTACTGCCGAAGTGAACCCCAACAATGAAGTGTTCACAGATATGCTAGTTATTCATTAAATAATAGCAAACTTACATTTTGATTCATGTTCTACACATTATTTTATATCCTAAAAGTTTAGTATAAAAATCCTAGCACCACCACAAATCATGGAAGTAAAGATGTTGGTGAGTATGGAAAATGGGGAAATAATTACATACCATGAATATAACTCCTCCACTATCATAATCTGTGGATTAAATTTCTCAGAGAACCTTTTCATACTCCCTCTGGTGGAATTTGAGGCAATTATTGGCTTGTATTGGCTTTCCTTATATAGAGCCAAGATAAATTTCCATGAGAGGGAAATCACTCTCCATGTGGAGAATCAACCCTCAAATCTATACAAGTGCAAGGAGGAAGATGAATCTTCTTTAGCTCCATCATCTCAAGAGTGGATATTATTGCCCTATAAGTACACATATTTGGCTTAGATTATTGAATCTAAGGAGGAAACCATCCTTGAAGACATGCCTATTGTGAGGGAATTCTCTAAAGTGTTTTTTGAGGAATTGTCTGGTCTTCCTCCTAGAAGAGATGTTGAATTCTCAATTGATCTTATACCTGGGTCATTGCCAATATCCAAGACTCCGTATAGAATGGCTATTGTGGAGCTTGAGGAGCTGAAAAAACAACTACAGGAGAATCTGGATAAAGGGTTTATACGCCCAAGTGCTTCACCATGGGGTGCACCAGTCCTATTAGTCAAGAATAAAGATGGGTCAATGCGCCTTTGCATCGATTATTGTGAGCTTAAAAAATAACGATAAAGAACAAGTATCCTCTTCCAAAAATATATGGATTGTTCGATCATCTATGTGGAGCACAATAATTCTCCAAGGTGTATTTGTGGTCGGGATATTATCAAGTAAAGGTGAAGAAGAAAGATATCCCAAGACTGCTTTTTGTACAAGATATGAGCACTATTATTTCATAGTAATGCCTTTCAGACTCACTAATGCTCCAGCAATCTTCATGAACTTGATAAATAGAGTATTTAGGGATTACCTCAACAAATTTGTGGTAGTCTTTATAGATTATATTCTGATATACTCTAAAACCAAGGAGGATCATGAGGAGCATCTAAGAACTATACTAGAGACCTTTTGGAAGGAGAATCTCTATGCAAAGTACAGAAAGTGTGAGTTCTGGTTAAATAAGGTCTCATTCTTAGGCCATATCATCACAAGCAATGGGATATCTGTGGATCCCTCCAAAATAGATTAAATTGAGGGATGGCTGAGTCTAACATCGGTAACGGATATCCATAGCTTCTTGGGGTTAGTTGGATATTATCGATGATTTGTGAGAAATTTCTCACGGTTTTCCAACCCTCTTACCAAGATAACTTGGAAGGGAGTAAAGTTTTCTTTGAGTGATGAATGCAAAGAATGCTTCAAGGGGTTAAAAAGGAGGCTTATCACTATATCTGTTCTCACTTTACTCACAAGTGGAGAAATTTTTGTGGTATTCAGTGATGCATCGAAGAAGGTCATGGGCTGTGTGTTGATGCAAAATGACAAAGTCATTGCCTATGCTTTAAGGCAATTGAAAGTTCATAAGCAGAATTATCCAACACATGATTTGGAGTTGGTTGCGGTGATCTTTGCTTTAAAAATTTGGCATCATTATCTCTTTGGGGAGAAGTATGAAATATATACGGACCACAAAATCCTCAAGTATATATTCACACAGAAAGAGTTGAACATGTGCCAACGGAGATGGTTAAAGATGATCAAAGACTATGACTGCCCAATCCATTACCACCCAGGGAAAGTGAACAAGGTGGCGGATGCTCTAAGTATAAAGGACCCAGTGATTCTACCACTGATTAGAATTGATAAGGATCCAATCTTCTTATATTTGATGAAGATGGACATGGAAATCATGAAGAAGGGAACATCATCAATCCTTCCACAAATGATTGCTCAACCGTCTCTTTTGGAAAGGTTAAAGGATGCTCAAAAGTATGATGTGGGAATTTAGAAGAAAGTGTAATCTATCATAAGAGGGAAATCCTCAGAGTTCAATTTTAATGAAGAAAAAATTGTGAGATTTGGGAAAAGACTATGTGTTCCATAAAGTCTATAGCTGAAGAAGGAAATTTTGGATGATGCACATAGTTCAAATTTCTCTATTCACCCAGGAAACACAAATATGTATCGAGATATATAAGAGAATTATTTGTGGTATAATATGAAGAAGGATATCTCTGAGTATACATAAAAGTTCCTAGTGTGTTAGCAAGTGAAGGTAGAGAGGCAGAAGTCTAAAGGGATGATGCAACCATTTCCCATACCATCATGGAAATTGGAGAACATCACCATGGACTTTGTCACCGGACTTCCGAAGACATCCAAAGGCAACAATGAAATCTGGGTTTTTGTGGGTCATCTTATAAAGTCTGCACACTTCATTATAATTCAGGAGGATTTATCATTGGATCAACTGGCATAGATATGCATCAGGGAAGTGGTAAGGTTTCATGGAGTACCACTATCTATTGTATCCGATCAAGATCCAAGATTCACCTCTATGTTTTGGAAGAGTCTTCAACATGCTCTGGATACTAAACTGAACTTCAGTATGGCCTATCATCCTCAAACTGAGGGCCAATCTGATAAAACTATTCAGACATTGGAGGATATGTTAAGATCATGTTCAATGAAATTTAAAGGTGGTTGAGATCAACATCTTCCTCTGGTTGAATTATCCTACAATAATAGTTTCCACTCGAGCATCCGAATGGAACCTTATGAAGCCCTATATGGGAAGAGGTGTAGAACATCATCATGTTGGGATGAAGTCAGTGAGAGTAAGCTTCTAGGACCAGAAATGGTCGAATAAATGGTGGAGAAGGTGAAAACCATTCATCAGCAAATCAAGGCATCCCAGAGTTGACAGAAGAGTTATGCAGATAACCATTGAAGAGACCTTGATTTTAAAGTTAGATACATGGTATTGCTACACATATCTCCATGGAATAAGGTCATAAGGTTTGGAAATAAAGGGAATTTAAGTCCTAGGTACATCGTCCCCTTTGAGATTCTTGATCATGTTGGGGTTGTGGCCTATCGACTTGAACTTCCACCTACCATGGCCAAAGTACATGATGTCTTTCATGTATCCCTCTTAAGGAAGTACATACTAGGCCCTTAACATGTACTCTCTTCAGAGGTATTACAACAAGAGGATGATCTTTCTTATGAGGAGAACCCAGTGAAGATCTTAGATCATAGAGAAAAAGTTCTACGAAATAAGACAATGCCCCTCGTCAAGGTGTTGTGGAAAAACCACATGTTTGAAGAAGTGACATGGGAATTGGAGGAAGTGATGAATCAAAGTTACCCACATTTGTTTTAGAGTGGGGAAAGGAAATTTCAAGGGCGAAATTTCTTAAGGGCGAAAGATTGTAACAACCCAAAAATTCATTAATGAAAATTCCTCTTGGTCTATTTAAATATCTTCTTATAGTTATGAAAAACGTATGCACTTATTTGGTTTTATGTTTTGGATTTTAAAATACCATTAAGAATTGTGATCATTTCTAATATAGTCATTGAATAGTGATCAAATGATTAGTATAAATATAGGGCTTTAACAAATCCAATTTACTCATGAAAAAGAAGTGATGGCCTCATCTAGTAGACTTGCCCCATACGAATCCCATTTTTCATAGCTTGTAAAGGAGGTGGAATCATTAGGCTTATCTATTGACCAAGCCCAATCCGAGCTTGAACACGTTAAGCTTGAGCGGAACTAACTACGGGAGAAGTGGAAGTTAATAGAGATTACCACCCGAGCGATGTTATATGAGCCACCCCAAGAGTCTGTCACCATCACACACCTTACCCTTCGGTCTTATGTGGGTGTTATAAAGTGTTATGTAACAAGACCCTAGCACTATGACTATGTACATTATTTTTGTATAAATAATATGCATTCATTTTATTATCGTTACTTTGTAAATAGTTTTTAAAGCACAAATATTATTGTTAGTTAATATTCAATTAAGAAATCTATTTTGATGAATTAATGGATTTTTGAATTAAATAATATTTTAATAAATTTTTATTATTAAATTAATTTTTATTAAATATAAATTATCTTATAATTTTATGAATGAAATTGTAATTTTTATTAAGGTTTGAAAGCTATTTTTTTCAAAACCCATGAATTTTTTATAAATGTCGGTCTTTATTTTAAAAGTAAAAATTCAAATATTTAGAAAATTATTTAGATAAAATGAATATTATTTTTGGAATCAGGACGCCGAAATTATCCAATGGTGGATATTTCATAATTTTCTGAGACAGTCGAATTTTTGTGTAAAAATTAAATACCGTTTAAATATATAATGTGTTTTATGACATCATAATGACTCAATAGTGATGTAATAAAATAATATAAAAATTATGTTTGTCCAATATATGTTTTACCATTAAAATAGTGTGATTTTATATTTGTTTGATTTATTTTACAAAGCTTTAGTGGACCCTTCAAGGCTTATAAAACATTTTGTCTTTTTAAATTGTTTTCCTGGGGAGTGTGACTCACCTCCACATAAGTAACCTAACTATTTTAATAAGTTCGGACATTGGCCTAATAAAATATTTTTTTCCACTTCCTTTTTAAAAAAATCAGGGGTAAAAACCATGGTATGGTTTATGGTTTTGATTAGTTTAATGTGTGGTGTCCCAAACCTAAATAATAAAGAATTCCCTCTTTTTTCCTATACAAACCTACCAAAGATTCCACTTCCTCTTCACTCAAAGCCTTTGGAGTTCATCCAACCCCTAAACTCCTGTCTATAGAATCCTCCAAAGTTTCTCCAAGCACCCAAGAATCATCTCTCAATCCTCTCCCAAGCTTTTGGGATCGCACTTCCAAGTAAGGGTTTTCTTCCTTTCTCATTTTTGTCCAATTTTCTTTAAGTTTTTATGCCCTTTTAATTTCAATTATAAATGTTGGGGTATGTTTTTTTACCTCCCCCATACATCCCTATTTATGTTTTAATTATGGGATACCCCTTTATATCTCATTAATTCCTTACATGTACACATGTTACCATGCCGAAATTCTGTAATGAATTTCTCTCTCCTCATTTACATTAAGCAATTCTTTTGTATTATGAATCCAAATTCCATTAAATTTGTTGGGACATGTATCTATATGACCCCCTTACTGTAAATTTAATTTATATATGATTAGACACCCATTTCTCTCTCATCAACCAATTTTATGAATTCTTATGTCATGTCGTTATGCTGCCGAATTTGCACCGCGTTTTTCCAAGCCAAGATCATAGTGTGGTGAATACCATACTCATATCTCTATCAAGGGTATTAACCTCTATGAACATATACATATTTAATGGTACTTTCATTTATTTATTACACATTCCTTAATCGTGTAATAACTTATGATTTTGATTGATTCCATTTTATATGATCTGTGTGGCACACTTATGCATGAAATGAAATGTTTACGAAGGGTGTTCCCTGATAGTGCTCTAATGCATTGGGTAAAGTATAGTATCATGATAATTCATTTGAAATGGGTTTTGTATCATTATAATTCAAGTTCAATGAGTTTTCACTCGTTCTTCATGTGCAATGAGGTTTTACTCATGCTCCATGTGCAATGAGCCTTGGCTCATGCTAAATTCCATGTTAAGTGTTGTTGCCACATTTCCCTATTATGATTATCATGATTTGTCAATACTTTATGTTCATGTTTCTTTTGTTATCCATTGATATTCCTATTGTCTAACATGTATTTTATTCCTCATTTCATTCCATATTTATTCCCTTACTGGGCTTTATAGCTCACCCTTTTCTTATGCATGTCCTCACGTTATCCCATGCAATGCTATGTACGAGGGAATATAGTGGTCATGTAAAGAATGTTTTCAATAAATATGTTTCATTTCATGTTTTAAGTTTTTATTTAATGATCCTAAGCCCCAAAGACACTAGACCTCTTGATCTTCTATGTTGTATCAAGTGAATTTTATGTAATAAATCATGTTTAAGTTTTAATAAAAGCAGGGTTGTTATAGGTTTTTTTATATTATATTGAATTGTGTTTATTTACAATTTATATTCATATTCCATCCACTATATTAAGTCTATCTTCAATTTTATGATATTTATAATTGGCTTTTCTTTTAAAATCCTCTTTTAAAATTCTGTTTTACAAAATTCAAAAGCATTGTTTTTATGCTATTATTCATATTGTATAATTATGTTCTAGTTCTTGGTAATTGTTTATGGTGAAGGTTGGGACCTATATATCCCTCCAATGCATTGGGTATGTGTAAGTTGGAGGTCAGACATATGGTTACTTCATGTGTAACTGTGATGGTTACACAAATTGTAAGGTAGTTATCAGGGTTACAAATTATAGGGTAGCCGAGATGGTTACAATATTATGTAATTAATTCCCCAAGATACCTTTATGATTATATTTATTTTATCATGTTTTTTGTGGATCTTGTGTAAATCTCATGTTTCACAAAGTAATTATATATGGGTGAAAATTATGTCTTTTGAAAATGATTTCATAAGTTACAAGTGTTCTTGGAATAATGTGTTCTTTCCTTCTTTTTATATCCCTTACTGAGATTTTTGTGCTCCTCTAAAGTTTTTAAATGATTTTCACAGGTTATAAGGATGTGTAGAAAAAATAAGGAAGCCATGTTAAATGTTTTAATAATTGTCAAAGAAATCATGTTTTACTTGAAAAGTTTTTATTTTGGAAGAATTGAGTATTGTTTTTATGGTATCCACTCTGTAATAATGTGTAATTTTATAAATGTGTTATGTCCCAATTCTCTAAAGATTTAAACTTGAAAATATCCTCAATGTGAAAGGAAGTGAATTCTTGACTAAATTCAAGATTATTTAATGTGATAAGGTTGGGTCCTTATAATTTATGAATATATATGAAGAATAAATAACCACGTGCTTCTTCAATTCAGGTCATTGCATTTGAACTTTCATAGACTTATATCATCACATGATAAGAAAATAACCTCCTCGATAATTCTTTTCATATTTTATTTTGAATGAATTTTTGAAGTTTACTTTGGAATATCATTTTCCATTGGCCTTTTCACATTGTCTTTCAACTTTTCCACCATAAGAACTAAATATTAATCTTTCTTTGTGCTCTTATCTTCTTGGCGAGAAATGCCCAAAAGGTAATGTAGAATTTTATCCATTTACAATTATTTTTTGTAATCTTAAAAAAAATTAGAGAAATTTGGTGATAAATATATAATAATAGGATACATTTAAATATCATTATCCATCTTTCAATTTACACACATTCAGTGTAATCACCACCCATTCATATCATGCTTCACTTTCTCCTCACAAGATTCTTATAGATGAGATGCCATGTGAATTCATCCATGTCTATATGATGTTGGCACAAATCATTGTACATTGGTGATATAATTATGATGTAAACATAATATGTTATATATATGTGTATCCTGTAAGCATATTTCTCACCCTCACTTCCTAAGGTCACTCAATAGGTATTGGGGACTCTAGCACCTTGAATTTCCTATATCGTAATATTTTGTGCAAGTGTTTGTACTACTCTTGGAAACTCATTCTAGTAAGGACATTGACTTTATGAAATATTAATTAGAGAGTGTTTCTGGTATTACATTCAATTTTCTATAAAATAAAATAAAATCTATCAATAGTACTTTTATCTTGATTACTAATTAGACATTACTTATTAAATAAACAATTAAATGTCTCCCACTATTTTATAAAACCATAGTATCCCTCAATAATATACTCAGAATGCTCAGTCTCTAAATTATTCTAGTGGAAAGGTGTCACAACCCGACCCTACCGGTCCTGAGCCACAACTACCTCAAGCCCGCCTCCATAGGCTAGAGGCTGGCGACCAGCGCCGAAGGTGTAACAATATCGGGGAGGCCTTAGCCTAAGTACATGTACTCACACACACACAACCCACAAGACGCAGTAGTGCAGAGTAAAAAGGAAACTAAAAGACAGGAAGCTATACCCCAACCACAACCATGCATCAACAACTAAAAAGAGTAAGTAAAGTGCTGGAAGTAAAAACAAGTAAACTGAAAAGTAAAAAGGGAAAACACGTGCCCAACCACAAAGATGTCACAACCCGACAACAGGTGAACAAAAGAAGACAACTGGTTAGACTCCCACCTGAATACTCTAGCATAACTGCGGTACATTGCTCCAACTACTGTGACCTCTACACTCCTCCGTAGTCACGATCGACCTGTCCGTCATCTGCAAGGGCACACCAGGTGTGGGAAAAGCCCAAGCAAGGGTGAGTATAAAGATACTTAGTAGGATGCCCCTAAAGCTCGAAGGAGCAACAAAGTAGGCACTAAAGAGGTGAGCAGTGTACTAACAAGAACAGTAGAAAAGTTTAGTAAGGAGAGTGCAGCTCCACCCGAAAAAAATAAGTAGGCACGGACCCCAGGGAGTGGGAATGAAAGTAGGGTCCAATTATAGATATATTTATATATATATATATATATGCTCAACAATAAACCCAAACGAGTGTATAAGGGGATCTCCATCTCCAAGCTCAGACCAGGATAAGTCGCCATCAGTTCCAAGTAAATCCATCCTCACAGCCCAGCATCTCGTCTCGCCCATCTAGGAAACCCAAGTCAGAGGGGCTCAATCACCGCACTTCAATACTATCCGCTTTGGGTGGCACTGACTCGCCCGCATGGTTTTAGGTCGCGTCTCAGGGATGCGTCTCAGTGGGAAAAGTACCCCTCTTCCTTGTGGGTCATTAGGTAATGTTAAAACTGTCACACCACTGATCCACACAATTAGGGTCCCGCTCCAGTAGTCACGGAGGAAAAATTCACCGACTAGCCTCATGATAAGGGATGAGTCTGAAACGTCAACGGGTGACCCACTGCCCAGCCCTGCTGAAGGGTAAACCCTAATACATCATCAGGCGACCCACTACTCAGCCCTACTGGAGGGTATACCTGGAATAAATCGACGGGTGACCCACTACCCAGCCCTGCTGGAGGGTAAACCTGGAATAAATCAATGGGTGACCCACTGCCCAGCCCTGCTGGAGGGTAAATACGGAACACATCGACATGCGACCCACTACCCAGCCTTGCTGGAGGGTAGACCTGGAACAAGACAACGGGTGACCCACTACCCAACCCTACTGGAGGGTAGACCCTAAGGTGTCATCGGGTGACCCACTGCCCAGCCCTGCTGGAGGGTAGACCCTGAATCATCCTGATAGCTCCGTATTGCTACTGACATCACTAGGTGTCACTAACAACGCCACCGTACATTGGTTCAAAGTGTGTAAAAATAATATCCCCACCCCATATTAACATGATCTCAAAGAAGGCTCTACATGCCCAAACGGGTTGCATCGTTGTAGTTATCACGGAAAAACACGCGAGATAGACTACTTACTCGCCCGAAACGGACAACCGGTGAATATGGTACTATTCATCATAGCCGGACCGTATGGGACCCGCACCCCGGCTCCGATACTCATCGGGCGAACTACGCCATCACAATGATCTCGGAAAAAACATGCAGAAATTACTACTCATACTCTCCGAATGGACGTCTGGTGAAAAAGGCGCAAAAACGTTGCACGCATCTCAAAGACGGCCCATAGGGCCCACAGATCAACTCACACTTCAATTCCCAAAACCATACTGGAAATATCTGCCTTTACTCCAGGGTCGCATCGCCGCTGACTGCGCTCAAATCGGACATCGGATGTGTCCGCGCCAACCAAAACAAGAATCCCGGCGTAGAACTTAACGCGTGTGACGCGCCACCGAGCTCCCGTCCCGGAAATTAAAAATCCCCAAAACCAATTCAAAACTTACCCCTTGAGCCTAGGATGACACTTCCATAGACGGCGTGTAAAACGGACACCCGTAGCGAAAGTTACGGGTGTCCGAAGCCGGAGGGGACAAGCCCCTTGGGCTGGACCGGCCCGGTCCGGCCAGTCCGCCCGGTTTGGGCCGGCCGGCCCGGTTCGCAGCGCCGGTCCGCAGTTCAGCCGCACGGGCCGGCCGTGGACCCATGGTCCATGCCTCAGTCAACTGGCCCTCGTGTCCGATCATCGGTCTTCGTGGAGACCCGCTTCCAGCGGGTCTCGGTTCCCCACCAAGGCCTCACGCCGTGACCCCGGTCTACCCGGACGACCCACGCCGCCCATCCAAAGCATCGCGCCGCCACCTGAAAGCCACGCCGCCACCTGAATCCGGAGCTCGCCGCCTAGCTCCACCGTTCTGTAGCTCACCGCCCCCACTAGAACCCACGTCGCGCCGCCACCCAAGGTCGCCGGACCACCCTGGTTCCACCGGAAAAAGGGGTAGTTGGCCGGAAAACTTCCCGGGGCCACCCCGGGCCCCCAAGACTCCAAAATTTGATCCGAAAAGATTTTTGTGAAGATAAAATCGAGACCTACGAAACCAGGGGCTTCTCTCGATTATTGGACAACAATTCAATGCGACTAAACTAAATTGAAGAAGATTGCGAGAATGAAAAAGATAAAACATGAGCCTACCTCGAGGGGCTTTGCCCGACGCTTCACGATTTGGATGCCGGAGCCATCGTGCCTTTCCGGAGTGGTAAAGGAGAGGTGGGATTCCCATTGAGATCCCTTGTGCCAGGGAACAATATCCAGGGAGGGGTGAAGAGGGTGGGTGGTGTGTTTAAATAGAAAAACACACTTAACCACCCGCTCGTCGGCCCGTACCCGAACTTTCGTCAGGGCCGGGATTAAGCCTCCCTTAGGGTAAATGCCATTCCCTGAGCGTAATGGAATCCTCGAAAATTTAATCTGATCCTCCCTTCAAAAGTTATAAAATTCAACGCCCGTGACCGCCAAATTACGAAAATTCCCCTGGGGGCGTTTTTCACAGTTGGCCCGCGCCCATGAAAATTATACCCCTCCTAGGGTAAACATCACATTTTGGACTCAACGGTGCCCTCAGTTTTCCCGTCCGAGCTACCGTTCAAGAGTTATTCTATTTATTTAGCCCGCCCAGTGTGAACGCACGCCAAAATTATTTCCGTCCACACCGGGGCTCGGAATCGCACGCCGTCAGAACACCCTGCTCTGGAATAACATCAAGAGAAATTCAAAGTCTTACAGGCTCAAAACCGTGGTTCTTACATCATTCCCTCTTTCACGTTTTTCATCCCTGAAAAACAAAACTATAAAAACAGCTTGGGGTACTGAGCCCACATCTGGATCTCCCGCTCCCAGGTGCCCTCCTGCGGCCTCCCGTGATGCCACAACACACGAACTAGAGGAATGGCCCGTCCGCGCAAAGTCCGCTCCTTCCGGTCCTCAATCGCCACTGGGTGCTCCATAAAGGTGGCTTCGTCCTCAATGTCCAGCTCTCCCCATTCAATGATGTGCATGGGGTTGTGCACGTATTTCCTCAGTTGCGACACATGGAAGACGTCATGCACTCTCTCCAGCTGCGGGGGTAGAGCGATACGGTAGGCGACCTCACCAACCCGGCGCACGATCTCAAAGGGCCCAATGAACCTCGGGGATAGCTTGCCTCCCCGACCGAACCTCCGCATTCCACGTTGTGGGGAGACTCTCAAAAAGACATGGTCTCCCCGCTCAAACTCCAAGGGCCTGCAACGTCGGTCTGCATAGGAATTTTGTCTACTCTAAGTCGTCCTCATCCGCTCACGAATGACCCACACCTTCTCCGTCATCCCCTGCACCAATTATGGGCCCACGAGGGAGGTCTCCCCAACCTCCTTCCAGCACAAGGGTGACCTGAAGGGTCTCCTGTAGAGGGCCTCAAAAGGTGTCATGCCAATAGTAGAGTGGTAATTGTTGTTATATGAAAACTCTACCAAGTGCAGGTGATCCTCCCAGCTCCGACCAAAGTCTAACACGCACGCCCTGAGCATATCCTCCAACACCTGGATAGTGCGCTCGGTCTTCCCGTCAGTCTGGGGGTGAAAAGCTATACTAATCCGCAACTGAGTCCCGAATGCCTCCTGAAAGCCTCTCCATAATCGTGACATAAACCTTGAGTCACGGTCGGAGATGATCGTTGAGGGTACTCCATGAAGACGGACGATCTCCCGGACATATAACTGTCCCAAACTTTCTACCGAGATCTGCTCCCTGATAGCAAGGAAGTGCGCCGACTTCGTGAGTCGGTCTACTATCACCCAAATGGAGTCGTGGCCCTTCGTTGTGCGCGAAATCCCTGTGACGAAATCCATAGATACGCTATCCCACTTCCACTCTGGGATATCAAGGGGCTGCAACAACCCTACTGGAAACTGGTGCTCTGCCTTCACTTGTTGACAGGTAAGACACCGAGAGACGAACTCGGCTATGCTCTGCTTCATGCCAGACCACCAAAACTTCCGCCAAATGTCTCTTTACATCTTCACCACATCAGGATGTACACCAAGGGAGAAGTGTGGAACTCCCACATCACCTCCTCCCACATCTCCACTGGTACTATAGCTCTCCCCTGAAACATGATCTCGTTATTTCCTCCTTTAGAATACCCATAGGGTGTGTCGCCCGTGGATATCTGATCACGCGTTACCTCGCTATCGACATCTCCCAGCTGCGAATCTCTCACACGCTCAAGGAGCAAAGGAGTCAACACCATCGACTGTATAAAAGTTGTACCCTCCTTCTCCACCAAGGTCAGACAAAGGGAAGCCAACTGCTCTGAAGCTTCCCACACTAGATGAGCCTGGGACTTCCTGCTAAGGGAATCTGCTACTACGTTGCCCTTTCCTGGAGTGTAGACTATCTCGAAATCATATTCTTGCAGAAACTCCATCCAGTGCCTCTACCTCAGGTTCAAATCCCTCTGAGTGAAGATATACTTGAGGCTTTGGTGATCTGAGTAGACCACAAAACGCTCACCCAAAAGTTAGTGTCTCCATAGCCTCAAGGCGAAGACTACCGCTGCCAACTCCAAATCGTGAGTCGCATAATTCTTCTCATGGGGCCTCAACTACCTCGACCCATATGCAATCACTTCCTGTTGCTGCATCAGCACACACCCAAGCCCAGCTCCTGAAGCGTCGTAATATATGACGAACTCAACACCCTCCTCTGGCAGCCTCAACACTGGTGCACTAGTCAGCCTCTGCCTCAACTCCTCGAAGGCCTTCTAGCACTGATCAGTCCAGGTAAACGGTCGCCCCTTCCATGTCAACGTGGTCAAAGGGGCATCAATCCTGGATAAGTCCTCCACAAACCTCCTGTAGTACCCTGCCAACCCAAGGAAACTCCGCACCTCAGACGCATTCTTGGGTGACTCCCAAGCAAGCATTGCTTCTATATTTGAGGGATCCACAGCCAAACCATTTTTCATAATGACGTGCCCCAAAAAGTGAACCTCGTGAATCCAGAACTGGCACTTCGAGAGCTTCTCGTATAGCTGGTGCTCTCGAAGTAAGTCTAGGACCATCCTCAAATGCTCCGCGTGCTCCTCCTTTGTCGCCGAGTAAATGAGTATGTCGTTAATAAAGAAAACCACAAACCGGTCCAAGTACGGCTGGAAAATCTGGTTCATCAAATCCATGAAGACTGAAGGGGAATTTGTCACACCAAAGGGTATCACCAGAAACTCGTAGTGCCCATATCGACAACGGAAGGCCAGCTTCGGGATATGAGCCTCACGAACCCGCAACTAGTGGTAGCCAGATCGAAGATCGATCTTCGAGAACCACTTTTCACCTCGCAACTGGTCAAAGAGGTCGTCGATCCTCAGCAAAGAGTACTTGTTCTTTATCATGTCCTGATTCAGGCGACGATAATCCACACAAAGTCGTAGACTCCCATCTACCTTTTTCACAAACAGAACTGGAGCTGCCCAGGGGGACACACTGGGCCTGATGAATCCCTTCTCACGAAGGTAATCCAACTGAAGTCTTAGCTCTCAAAGCTCTGTGGGTGCCATCCGATATGTTGCACAAGATATCAGAGCAGTCCCCGGCTGCAAGTCAATGCAGAACTACATCTCTCGCCTCGGAGGTAGTCCCGGAACATCCTCAGGAAAGACGTCCATGTAGTCTTCTACCATGGTAGGGATCCAGGTGCATGTAGCATCCACTACTCTGAGATCCATGCTCGCTAGCTGGTGCGAAAAAGGTCAGGGTCTCTTGCTCAGAGTACCCATCTGCTCTGCCACAAGGTCTCGTTCACCAAGGATGGTGAACCTCATCCCATTAGAAAACTCGCCTCTGACTCGTCTGTGACGACAGTCGATCTGAGCGTGAACCATAGAAAGCCAATACATGACCAGGATGAAATCGTAAGGTTCCATCGTGATGACGAGCAGGTCCCACGTAAAACTCCCTCCCCCGAACGACAGTTTGCACTGTCTTCAGATAAAATTCAGCAATGAGGCACTTCCCGTAGGAACCTCAAGGCTAAGTGCAGGTGTCAGCGCCTCTACTGGAAGCCCCAACTCACGTACCAAAAGCAACGATATAAAGGAATGGATAGCGCCTGTGTCTACTAGTACCAAAGAAAGTGTGGATTAAACAAAAAGAGTACCTTGGACCATCTCGTGTGCTGGAGGATCTCGAACACCCATGGCCTGAAGCTGCCCGCGGCCCCTACCACAAACTCCCTGAGCCTGGCATGGGTCGGCCGGTGGTGGCGGTGGAGGAATCTCGAAACGTCGCTCCCCACCTCCTGGTCCTGCCGCTCTTCCTATGCCGCCTCCCTGAGGACCGCCGGGTCCTCGCCTAGGTGACCCCTGGTCACGGTGCTGCCTCTGCCTCTACGGTGCACCCGCTGCCTGCCACGGCTGATCTGTACGTCTGGTCGGGCAATCTCGTGCTAGGTGACCCAGTCTGTCACAATAATAGCATCGGCTCTCTCCTGTCTGCCCTGGCGCCCTACGACACCATTGCGGTGTGCGACCTTGGCCCTGGGTCTGCTCACGAAAGGGCCTCATCGGCTGAGGCCCAGCCCTCTGTCATCTGTCTGCTGAAGACTCCACTCTAAAACGAGCACTGCTAGGTCTTGCTATCTGGAGCCCCTCGTCCAGGAAACTCTCGGTCACAAGCGCCCGCTCCAACACCCCAGTGTAAGTGGGGATGCACAAAGGGTACCACGCTAGCTCGGATCTCCCTGCGAAGACCCCGCTCAAACTTCTGTGCCCGAAAGTAGCTGTCACGGATCATGTCCTGCGAGTAGCGTGTAAGACCAGTGAACCGGGCCGAGTACTGGGACACGGACATCCCTCTCGGCTTCAGCTCCAGAAGCTCCTGGATCCGAACGGAGCGTAAACACAAGGGGGAGTACTCCTCCCGAAAAAGCTGCCGGAAGCCATCCCATGTGAGGTATGACTTGTCATGGGTCTGCATCGCCAGATCCCACCATCGCCCGGCTGTCCCAAGGAAAATACTGGTAGCTAGGGCCACCATCTGGTCCACTGGGGTCTGTACCAGCCTAAAGATTTGTGCCACTAACTCAAGCCAATCCTCCATCACCTGGGTATCTGGGTCCCCACAGAACCTCGGTGACCTCTGACGCTGGAAGTCTTGAAGCGCACTCATTCTGCGTGTAACCTCGTCCTAAGATGCCGGTACTAACTGTCGCTCCTCAGGTGTAGGGGATACTACTGAAGCTCTAGGCGAAAGGGGATCACGTGAGGTTCTCTAAACTGATGCCTCTTCACTCTCCAGGTCATCATCACGAGCTGGAGAGGGTAACCTGGCTAGCTGATGTCATGGGGGCATCCTGAAAATTATCAAGGGATACCACAATCAGATGAGAATATATATACATAACAGTAATAAAAAATGGGAGTTGACTCAAAAAAAATATTCAAAGAATAATTCCTACGGGATGCATGTTTCAAAATTCCCATCAAAAAGTCTCAGCATTCCGAGTCGAAAAGCACGTTATCAGGGTCCTGGTGAATGGATACGTTGGCCACCCGTACCATTACTAGACTCCCTGGCCTGAGATCCGCTCTCGAGACATGTCAACATCATTGCCCTAAAACCCAACCAATTCCATTTTAGGGGCATCCGAAAAATTCCCCAAGGAACGAACCACCTCTGATACCACTTTTTCACAACCCGACCCTACCGGTCCCGAGCCGCAACTACCTCAAGCCTGCCTCCATAGGCTAGAGGATGGTGACTAGTGCTGAAGGTATAACAATCTTGGGGAGTCCTTCTCCTAAGTACTTGTACTCATGCACACACAACCCACAATACGTAGTAGTTCAGAGTAAAAAGGAAACCAAAAGATAGGCAGCTATACCCCAACCACATCCATGCATCAACAACTAAAAAGAGTAAGTAAAGTGCTGGAAGTACTGACAAGTAAACTGAAAAGTAAAAAGGGAAAACACGCGCTCAACCACAAAGATTCCACAACCCGGAAATAGGTGAACGAAAGAAGAAAACCGGTTAGACTACCACCTGAATACTCTAGCACGACCGTGGTACGCTTCTCCAACTGTTGTGACCTCTACGCTCCTTCGTAGTCATGATAGACCTGTCCGTCGTCTGCAAGGGCACACCAGGTGTGGGCAAATCCCAAGCAGGGGTGAGTATAAAGATACTCAGTAGGATGCCCTGAAAGCTCTAGGGAGCAACAAAGTAGGCACTAAAGAGGTGAGCAGTAGACTAACAAGAACAGTAGAAAGGTTTAGTAAGAAGATTGTAGCTCCACCCGACAGAAATAAGTAGGCACGGACCCCAGGGAGTGGGAAAGAAAGTAGGGTCCAATTATAGATATATTTATATAAATATATGCTCAACAATAAACCCAAACGAGTGTGTAAGGGGATATCCATCTCCAAGATCAGGACCGGATAAGTCGCCATCAGTTCCAAGTAAATCCATCCTCACAGCCCAGCATCTCATCTCGTCCACCTAGGAAACCCAAGTCAGAGGGGATCAATCAACACACTTCAATACTATCCTCTTTGGTGGCACTGACTCGCCCTCACGGTTTTAGGTCGCGTCACAAGGACGCGTCTTAGTGGGAAAAGTACCCCTCTTCCTTGTGGTCCTTTGGTAATGTTAAAACTATCACACCACTGATCTGCACAATCAGGGTCCCGCTCCGGTAGTCATGGAGGAAAAAGTCACCGACTAGCCTAATGAGAAGGGCTGAGTCTGAAACGTCAACGGGTGACCCACTGTCCAGCCCTACTGGAGGATAAACCCTAATACATCATTAGGCAACCCACTGCCCAGCCCTGATAGAGGGTAGACCTGGAATAAATCGACGGGTGACCCACTGCCCAGCCCTGCTGGAGGGTAAACCTGGAATAAATCAACGGGTGACCCACTGCCCAGCCCTGCTGGAGGGTAAACCCAGAACACGTCGACAGGAGACCCACTGCCCAGCACTGCTGGAGGGTACACCTGGAACAAGACGACGGGTGACCCACTGCCCAGCCCTGCTGGAGGGTAGACCCTAAGGTGTCGTTGGGTGACCCACTGCCCAGACCTATTGGAGGGTAGACCCTGAATCATCCTCATAGCTCCGCATTGCTACTGACATCACTAGGTGTCACTAACAACGCCACCGTGTGTTGGTTCGGAGTGCGTAAAAAGAATATCTCCACCCCACATTAATATGATCCCAAAGGAGGCTCCACATGCCCAAACGGGTTGCACCGTTGCAGTTATCGCGGAAAAACACGTAAGATAGACTACTTACTCACCCGAAACGGACAACCGGTGAATATGGTACTATTCACCGTTGCTGAACCGTGTGGGGCCCGCACCCCAGCTCTGATACTCATCAGAAGAACTACGCCATCGTGATACTCTTGAAAAAAAACGTAGAAACGACTACTCATACGCCCCGAACAAACGTCTGGTGAAAAAGGCGCAAAAACGCTGCACACATCTCAAAGACGGCCCGTAGGGCCCACGTCTCAACTCCCACTTCAAAACCCGAAACCATACTGGAAATCTCCGTCTTGAATCCAGGGTCGCATTTCCACTGACGGTGCTCAAATCGGACATTGGATGTGTCCGCGCCAACCAAAACAAGAATCCCGGCGTAGCACTTAACACACGTGACGCGCCACCGAGCTCCCGTCCCGGGAATTAAAAATCCCCAAAACCAACTCAAAACTTACCCATCGAGCCTAGGATGACATTTCCGTAGACGGAGTGTAAAACAGAAATCCGTAGAGAAAGTTACGGGTGTATAAAGCCGGAGGGGACAAGCCCCTTGGGCTGGACCGGCCCGGTCCGCCCAGTCCGCCCGGTCTGCCCGGTTTGGGCCGGCCCTCGCCGGCCGGCCCGGTTCACAGCGCCAGCCCACGTTTTAGTCGCGCGGGCCGGCCGTGGACCCGCGGTCCACGCCTCAGCCGACCGGCCCTCATGGCCGGTCTTCGGCCTTCGCGGAGACCCGCTTCCAGCAGGTCTCAGTTCCCCACCGAGGGGTCGCGTCGCGACCCCGGTCTACCCGGACGACCCCCACCGCCCGTCCGAAGCACCGTGCCGCTGCCTGCAAGTCGTGCCACTACCTGGATTCGGATCTCGTCGCCTAGCACCACCATACCGGAGCTCGCCACCGCCTCTAGAACCCACGTCGCGCCGCCGCCCAAGGTCGCCGGACCACCCTAGTTCCACCGGAAAAGGGAGTATTTGGCCGGAAAACTTCCCGGGACCACCCCGGGCACCCCGGGACTCCAAAATTTGATCTGAAAGGATCGTTGTAAAGATGAAATCGAGACCTAAGAAACAAAGGGCTCTGATTGACGATTGGACAAAAATTCGATGCGACTAAACTAAATTGAAGAAGATTGCGAGAATGAAAAGGATAAAACACGAGCCTACCTCGAGGGGCTTTGCCCGACGCTTCACGATTTGGATGTCGGAGCCACCGCGCCTTTCCAGAATGGTGGAGGAGAGGTGGGATTCCCGTTGAGAGACCTTTCTCCAGGGAAGAACGTCCAAGGAGGGGTGAAGATGGTGGGTGGTGTGTTTAAATAGAAAAACACACTTAACCACCCGCTCATCGGCCCGTACCCGAACTTTCGTTGGGGCCGGGATTAAGCTTCCCTTAGGGTAAACGCCATGCCCTGAGCACAATGGAGGCCTCGAAATTTTAATCCGAGCCTCCGTTTAAAAGTTATAAAATTCGACGCCCATGACCACCAAATTATGAAAATGCCCCTAGGTCGTTTTTCACAGTTGGCCCGCGCCCGCGAAAATTATACCCCTCCTAGGGTAAACAGCACGTTCTGGACTCAACTGTGCCCTTTTTTTCCCTTCCGAGCTACCGTTTAGGAGTTATTATATTTATTTAGATCACCCAGTGTGAACGCACACCAAAATTAATTCCGGACACAACGGGGCTCGGAATCGCACGCCGTCAGAACGCCCTGCTCTGGAATAACATCAAGAGAAATTCAAAGTCTTACAGGCTCAAAACTGGGTTTCTTACAAAAGGATCCTTGAAACCTCTCCTCATAGTACAATATATTATTATTTCATTACTTTTAGAGTTTCAGGGTAGGTGTTTGACTAGCCAGCTACATTAAGTCATGGTTCCTTGAACCATTGAGTGAAGTCCCAAAATCAATAAATCATAAAATTTATTTAATCAATGTTTTTCCTCTAAATATTCAACAATATAGTTATGGATACTTTTTTTTTATCGTTAGTTAATTCAACTCATCACTTTTATAAAAACTCCCCACTAGTAGGAGGCACCCTCAACTAGGGCTGATGAGCACCTCGTACACTTGGGTTTGTTCAAAATAAAATGATAGAAGGTGTTAAGACTTAATATTTATTTGAGGTTTTTTATTATTTCTCAATGAATGAAATAATTTTCTATATGATATGCACATACTATGTGATCACACTCATAACTAAACGTGTAGAAAATATAAAAACATTCATCCCATCTTAAATATATTTAATTTATACATTTAATATTTATTTTTTAATGTCATTATGTAATCTTTCATATTTGTAAAATAATAAAACATGCATAAATAAATAAACTATATGAAAGATCTTGAGAATTTAATTTTGGTTGATCCATTTATTCACAATAGATCAATTGTGACCCTTGGGGTAAAATACCTGAGTCATCTATGAATCGTATCACAACTCACACCTCGGTCCAATGTATTATCATCTCATCTGGAATATTTCCTTGTCTCAACATAGTTCATGTCATATAACATCCTCACACATCTTTATCACAATAAAAAATATACTTGTACTCAGGCGAAGAGATCTTGAGAGTGTGTAATATAGATAAATAACTTTTATCTAGATGTGCAGTCTATTATATATATAATGATGAATACTGATGATGCACAAACCGTATTTTAAATAAATAGTTACAAATATAATATGCATCACATGAAATTAATTAAATTAACTTATAGACATATATTGGTGGTCAATACTAAAGATCAGATGAAATGAAATATTAAAATTCATAATTAAAAATTAAATATGCAATAAATTTTATATTGAGGGAAATAAATTAATTATATATTTAATTTTAATTAAATTTATCACTTGGTACAATTTTCTAAATTTTTATTTCAAAATTATAACTTAATTTATATATATATATATCAAAAATTTAACTTATTTTGAAATATATATACATTTAACATTTTTGTTCCTGGATCCCCATGCAGCCCATAATACACTAAAATGGGTTTTGGGCCCAATCTTAACCTAAAATGGTCATGGAGGGTCAGGCAGGGCCCCACACAACTAAAATCTAGGTTTGGATTGGGTAAGTCTGGCCGAGGTAAGGACCGCATGACCGATCAGAGCGGGTAAGGTTGTTGTAGTTCTTCCATGTGTGAGGGAGACATGATGGTGTGGGTGGTCGATCGGTGGGTCATGGTGGTTAGCAAAACCGAGTGTTCAGGAGCGAGAAGTTCTTATATTTGAATTTATAGATGTTTTCCATTCATAAATATGGTGTAGGTAGTGGGTTGGTCCAGCGTGGTGGTGTTCGGTGAACGGTGGATCTGCACGGGGTAATTACATGGGAGGCCGGATACTGAGTAAGGTAGCACGCAGGTGGAGACCAATATGATGGGGGTTCATGGAGGGTTTTCAAGCGGTATAACAACAGGGTAGAATGTAGTGCTAGATCTTGAGGTTGGCCTAGCTCTAGTGGTACATCTAGTGAGGCAAGGTTAATAAGGAGAAGTCGAACGTGGGATGGTGGTTGACATATAGATGGGATCGAGTGGGTAGGTGGTGGCTTGCGGTGAGGCGACACTGACTATGGTAGCCATAGGGAGGTGGGGGTGGCTGGGCTAGGCTACCAAAACAATTAAAAAAATTACTGACTTCCTCTATAAGCCACTTCCCCCTTACTTTCTCTATATTTTTTTCATTTTTTGTTTGCTGATCGATGATACTCGACGCCCGCTTTATATCATTTTCCTATTTTTTATCTTATTTTTTTATTTTATATAAAAATTAAAAAACACTATTATTAGGCTTTGGAAAAAAATATATAATAAAATAATAACCATTACTCCATAACTATTTGAAACTTATTTTGGCCTAAAAACCTTATTATGGCCACCAGAAACTGGCTAGAAAATGGGGTTTTAATTAGAAAACAATTATGCCACGGCTTTTGGGTAAAATAATATCATATAAAATATTTATTTGATTTGAAATTTAATAGCCACAAAAAAGTATTTCAATTCGATTCAAAACTTTGGACAGTCGCAACTTGGTCGCCTGATGTTAGATTCAATCGTTATCTGCGACAATGGTAATATTGTGATTCCCTCTACATTAATTTATAACAAATTTAATTTTTCATAATCTTAAGATTTCATGCGATCTATATGATACCAATTTTAGGTACTGAGGCATGCATCAGAAGCATATGATCTAGGGATTTAAAATATTTCACTATCAGTCAATGTATCTACATCATCACCAGTAAAGGGCAGCCCAGTATAACTACCGATGGATCCCATATGAGGTCTTTTATGCACTAAACTTAAACCAAAAATTACCTCTTTTGATATTAATCTGTACTTGAAATATTCTTATTGTCAATAATCATTTCTCAAATAAACTGATTTCAATTCCCTATAGATCATCCACGTGTGATTTAAAAGTATGTGAGGGCATCGATTTTTGAATTTTGGGTGCTAGCATAAAAATTCGACATTGCCTTAAATGTCCTAAAGAACACCTCTATGTCATTCCATTGATCCATAAATAAGAAGTGTGATCGAGTTCTTAGAACGAGAGATTCTCTATCTAGAAAGCGGGGTGGAGGAGAGAGAGGATCTCATCGATTGAGTATTGAATCACCTACCATGTGAGTGTTTCCTCCTCCTTTTATAGTGTGGTTCTAAAATACCTGAGAAAGGATCCCTAACCCCTATATATTTATCACCCACTAAATAAACTATAAATGATATTCTATGATTTATTTAATGATTAGTAAATATCATTTATATATTTATCACTTACTTGTAATATAATAAATATATTATGTGATAAAAACGAGTCCTTAACTTGAATCAGTATTCCTAAAAATATTAAATAAATCTTGAATATTAAAATAATATTTATTCATATAATATTTTTCCATGTATTTACTTTAATACTCATAAATAATTTTAATAAATAAATTCAATACCAATTATTCTAAACTCAAATAATATGAATTTATTTATTTCTTAACAATCATATATTATTGGACATATCTTGGACCCTATGGTGTGGTTCAACAAGTTCTAAACTCATATTCATAAGAATAGACCTGAATTTTGAATATTCTTAGTGTGTGACCCTCTATTCACTTATCTTGATAGTAGTGGATATTATTCATAGACCAAGAGTGGAGTCTGGAAATCCAAAAAGACCCCTAAATAGATAAGTAAAATTCATAGAAATTAAAGTCTTACTATGAACACACCCCATGTAATATAATATCTTTATCTCATGATATCTCATAAAGCAGGATGCATACTTTGTGTCATTATCCTTTCTTAATTTATTATTCATTAACCTTACTAGAAAGACATAACTTATTCTACCATGTCCATGGATTTAGTGAAGGTACTTCCATCCTGGTCAATAGGTCCAATATATCAGTTCCTTTCAGAAGAAAAAAAATTATTTCTTGATTTTTTCAATCAATGTCATACCAGTAATAATACACCCAATAAAATCTACCTCACTACAACTCCAGTTTCATAGTTTTTTTCTTGCATCAAATTACTCAATCAAATGGTACACATCGACAATAACCTTAAGTCGAGAGACCATTACACATGGCCACATAAAGAAACAACCAATGACACATGAAACATGTGGTGTTCCTATTGGTGGGTCAGTCCTCATGATCTCATCTACTCAAGATCAATAAGTGTGAACCTCATGAAAATAATTATCAATGATTATGATCCCCCTATAACATGATAGTCAAACATCATTTGTTTCTAGTCAGTATGATGTATCTAGACCATAGGACATATGTTTAAGATTAATGTCATGGTATATTGAGGTTCTCATTATAGTTTGGAAACTGTTATAACTTTTTGATACAACAAGTAATATAAGAGCATTAACATATAAATAGTTGATGAAAAAATATCAAAAATATTATGGTAAGTATACATCATGCATGAATCACTGTATAAATGATATGGTAATAGAAAGGTACTATTTATGTTGGGTCTAGGGCACCCACTATTACAACACTAATGATATTGTTCCACTATAGGGAGTAGAAAAGGCATGGAAGAACTTTAGTAGGTGACCTGAGTGTCCACATGAACCACAAATATTGGGTTCCTCGGTGAAAACTTGTTTCAAATTCCCATCCTTTCCACATTAAAATCAATTCATGGGTCCTATTTTAGGAACTCTAGGAGGTGTGGATGATGCTAACTATCTATAACCACCACATGAATCATAATTATTTCCTTTAAAGGAACTAACAGAACCACCATTGAGAGAAAAAGGAACTCCCATCAACTATGTCTTACAAACTAGGTTGAATGAGACGCTCTATCTAGAACATCCATATAAAAAGTGAGTTTCATCATGAAAACTTGAGATCGGATGTCAGTTCAAAGACCCATCTCAAATCTTCAAGACTATAGTTTCTCATTTTTCACTACCTTTAGAGAAAACTGAACAAGTTTAGAAAAAGGATTCACATACTAGGTCATGGTCATATCACCCTACTGGAGGCTAAGAAACTCCATGGACTTTTCCATGACCATCAATTATAGGTATAAATGTTCAGTGAAAAGATATCTAAAGTCCTTCCACTCAAGGTCCTGATGTTTCTTCATTATCACCATCAATTACCACCTTCTCCTACTAGGTCCCTCAATCTTGAAGGTTGCGTATTTCATATTAATAGAATCGGGAATTTCCATTAACTCAAAAATAAGCTAAATATTTTTCAACAAATTTTCAAACTCTTTAGGATCATTTTAGCCTTGGAAAGCTGGTGGATTCTAGCATAGAAACTCTTGATCATTATCTATAGATTAATCCCTTCAAGGTTTCATAACTGGACCCTGAACGAGAATAGGTGCAGCTATTTATTCTAGAGATTGAATAGTATGCACCACAATCTCAACAATATTTTGATCAACTATAAGATTGACTTGTTGTGGTTCACCAGCATCTTCCTCTTGTGGTCTTTTAAAATAACTCTTCAAAGTTATGACACTACACAAAAATCAATAGAAAACAAAAAATAATAAGCAAGGATACTTAGATCATCAATGAAATCAAGGGATGAAGGAATAGAAATTCCATCACACAGAGTTAAAAATTATAGGATTTCATGATACTCAGACCAAAAGTAGGGAAAAGACTAGAATCACATCAAAACATTCCTCATACACTTTTCCACAAAAACCCAAGGTGAGTGAAGGCTCACTAATGATATTTTTCCAGGCACTCTCTCTCAACTACCACCTAAGTCCCAAAAATCCATCCTCTTGTCTATCAATACAACCAAGACTACATACCAAAATCAAGGAAAGTCACTCAACCACCTCTGATAGAATATTTTAACAAATATTCCTGAATAACCTAGTATATTGATACCTATACCAGTCTAAACATGACCCATAGGGTATTACAGATCCTCATGGGTTGGAAACTAGCACTTCGAATCATATCAAAGACTAAAGTGAATATTTTTTCCACAAAGAGATGATAAAATATAGAAAGGTAAAAAATTACATAGTTAGTATTATAAACACTTCTCAAGGAGAAATGTACCATCAAAATACGTGTATCCCAAAGTAAAACATCATCTAAAAGAAAATGCAATATCCATAAAGACCAAGTCTATAAAAACTCCATGCAATAAGTGGACCATAAATCCACTAGTCTCCATCATCACTCCAAAGTCCATTGGATCAATCACAACTACCACCTCTAAGTGGCCCTTTCCCTTTCCATAGACATAGCATAACAAAATCTAAAAATTCTTAAAGGAAAAATATAGGGTGTGTGCTAACAACTCATTAGTCTCAAAAAGTGTTCCATAAAAAATTCCATAATAATAAACTATTTATGATATCAATTTAGATAAAATGAGGCATGGTAAGTGATTTACATATTTTAAAAAATACATGATTACAATTTAAAAGATGTCAGATATATCAAAATAGGCTTAAATGAACATTTTATAAAAAATATTATATAAAATATCTGACATGAATGAAACTATTCTATAAACAATGGCATGTGTAATCAATTAAAACAAAAAAATCACTATGGTTATAAGCCCTGAGGTACATTAGTTTTTGGATATAGAATCCAAAAAAATCTCAATCATCATCATGTCTCAAGTATGTGTGTACACTCACTAAGGATCAATATATTAGGATAATTGATCAACACCTCATTAGGGGAATCATCATGGGAAATCATGTTGAACTTGGTTTAGTTAGTGTTTTCATCATCATTCCATTGCTAGGGAGTCTGAGTCCTATTATGATTTTCCTAATCACCTATTAACTACTCAGGCTCACATGTGTTTTAATAAACTAATCAATCAATCATTTTTTCTTGGGCAATTCATTCATTTTGAAATCAATTCATCATTCACAATTCAATTCCCCAATTTCAAGTTCAACATGCCTTTTAAATTTCAAAATGAGATCATAAGTTTTTATCAAATTCATGCCTTCTCAAATAATATTTCATTTTATCCCAATTTTTACAAATAATCAACATAAAATCATTTCATCGAATCAACTTTCAATTTAAGACATCATTTTTCTCAAAAAACCACCCAACAATTTCAAATCCATTAAAATTGGGGGATTTTTACAATTTCCATGAAATTTTAAAATAAAACATAAAATCATATCAAATATGGGTTTTAAAATCAATTAAAAACTCATTTCAAATCAGTCAAGAAATGTAGGGTTTCAATTTTAGGGTAAAGCCTTATGGAACTGGATACCATTAATCATGTGATAAAAACAACACCTGTAATGGGAAACACTAATGAAGAATGAAGGTAAATGAGATCAAGGAATCAAAACTAGAATCAAGATCCATAAAATCAAAAATTAGATCCATAAATAATATGATTATCTATCACTCTCTAATAAGGATGGAATAAAATGTGGGAATAAATCAAATAGTAGGGGGTTCACTTACCAGAAAGAGATCAAACTTAATCAATGGTGTTTCAATCCACAAATAGAAGAGGTTAGAGGAGTAAATTTCACTTATTGAGATCCTCTAAAGACCAAGGAATCATATTAGGGTCTAATTTGGGTGATTGGTAATCTTAAAAAGGGGTTTCAAGATTTTAAAAATGATTTTATGTAATTAAAACCATGCGCATGATTTTTTGGGTCGGGATGCATGGTTAGGAGTAATTTTTGTGCCCTAATTATGTACCTTTATTGGGATTTTTTATGGGGTACAGAGTTAGGATACACAGTTAATTTAACCATGAACTAACCTTAAAATACCTAATTATACTAGGTTATATGGTTTGTAGGGGTGGTCACACAGTTTGGACAAACCATGCACTAACTTTGTACCGCTCTCCAGACCCTCTCAACAGGGTTCATGGTGTGTTGGCCAAATCATATGGTTTTCCCTAACCATGTACAAACCATTATGTAAAATCCCATTTTTTCTTTATTTATTTTGACCCATTTATTTTATTACCCAATTATGTTATGTCATTGTGGGTTGTTTCTAGTGGTTTTCTAGACTTTTTTGAAGATTTATGGTTTTATGCATAGTTTGCGCATGGTTTGAGCACGGTTTTTCAAAGTGTGCATCTTGGATAGTAGGGGGTAACATGGTTGGAACATAGTTATGATAAGTGTGTAGCTCAACCATGTAACCCTTATAGTTTATCTATTTTGGGTTCACGATTAGACACGTAATTAGTACTAACCGTGTGACTTAACCCATTAAATCTTACACGCGGTAATTAAAGTTAGGAAAATTGTAATTAAAAACCTGAAAATCCCCTATTTAACCTTAAAATCGTCCCAATAGAACATAAATAGATTCTTTGATTCTTCGTATCCCTCTATATCCATTTTTTCTCCCCAAACCTCATTTCTTGGTGGATTTAAATGCCAATCGAAGCGGATGTCTTCTCTTTCAGTGAGTTATTCTCTTCTTTTCTTGGATATACCTTATTCTCTTTATTTATTCTTCCTAAAGGTTGTGAAAGCCTTGAATTTTTTTGGATATTTATTTATTTATGTGAAATTTAAGATCTAGGATCTCCTATATCTTCTTTCAAGATCTATCTTCTTAGATTCGGTGATCTCCATCAAAGGCGACACATCTTGGATTTGTTGTGGTTGGATTCTTTAATTTACAAGTAGGGGTTTCTATGTTTTTCCTTTATTTTGTAATTAATTATTTATATATAATTCATATATACATGTTTCCTAATTTCTATCACATGTTATATTAAATTCATCCATTTAATTTCTCATAAATGCTTCTTTGACCAATTTCCCTTTGAATTGAATATGGAATGAATTAAATGGATTTGACTTTGATTTCTCTCACATTTTTGTGAATTAATAAATTCCATGTTTGTTTGGAATTATTTTCAAAGATATTTTAAAATGTATTTTGGTGAAATTGAGTGCTTTTTCCTAGGTTTTGATTTATTAAATTGGATTTGACCTGACTTTTTATTTATTAATTAAAGTTCCTTGATTTTAATTAAATGAGTTAAACTATTTGATAATTTTTAAAAAAAAATTAAATGTGTGAATTTATTAAATGAACAAGAATACCATTTGAATTATTTTGAATTTGTTTTGAAATATGTGTTCTTGGGTTATTTTAAATAAATTATTTATCTTTATGGAAAGATGGTGTAAACCCATGTTTTTCAATTTATTAAATCCTTTTAAAAATTTAATACTTCCTTTAAATACTTTATGGATGCTTTGAAATAAATGATTATTATAAAGGCTTGTTTGGAATTTTTATGATGAATTGTGAAAATAAGAAGGTATTATTCCCCTTTTGAATATTGAATTGTATAAAATGTTTTGAATTGAAATTGGATGGATTGTTAAATTTGATTGAATTTGTTTGAAATTAAATTATGGAATTTAATTTATGGAAATTTATTTGATGAAATTGATTTAAATTTGTATTTAATAAAAATGGAATAAATTAGTTTTGATAGAAACCTTTGGGTTTTTTCACGGAAAAAGTAATGTTTTGATTAAAAATCTATGTTATGGGTTTTAAATATAAAATTGGCATATTTGAAATGGTGAATGGGATGAATTTAATTTTTTTATAAAATTAATTTCCCGTCATTGATTTTTTACTAGAGTATATGGAAGTCTTGGGTAGTTAGTGAGTTATTTGGACAACACTCTATGATTCTAAAATTTTCTAAAACAAAAATCCATCATGTCACATCCCTTAGGTGATGGTGATGATACCTCTTTGACCTGTGCTTAAAGGGATGTATTTACATATTTTCATGTCACCTTGAGAGTGTGTGGAGACCCTTTATCTTGGAACTATCATACATTCTTAGAAATATGAACATGTGGCTCACTTATTTGTATTTAAAATATATCCCATTATTGTTCAGAAATGTTTACATGCCTTGTGAATTTATATAAACTATTTTATCTAAAAAATTATTAAGACATTTGTTTAAAAATATTACATCATTTGAAATGTAAATCAGGATTTTTTTAAATATTATTTTTAAATGCAAAACATGTTTATTTAAAATTTAAATCTCTTTACTTGGTTGTTAAACCATCTTACATCAGATTTTCCTTGCTTGCTTCAATTATTATTATTATTATGAACATTGACTAAATTGTATTGATTCTTATTCATATTTATATATCAGGTGCATATTCTCATCTTTTTCTTGATTACCTAAATTTATCTTATGAAATTGTTATCAAATGATTTCAAGAAAATGTTTAGTTTTTAAATGGTTAAATGTAATATTTTATAGGTTTAGTTGAATAAATTATTTTTAAATGTTTAAAAATCTATTTTTAAACTAATCCCCATACTCTCCCATTTGTACTCCTATTTTAGCATATTTTAAGTACCTTGTGAAGTAATTACCTAGAATCTTTAGTGGAATCCTACTGGGATCTTTATATGACATATTGCTTATGACTTTTAGTTTTTTCATCCCTTTATTATATTATAGTAGGTGTTTGTGCTCTCACCTTCATTTGTGGGTCCATTCTTGGGTGACCAAGGGTGGGTGACTTGGGATATGGTGGGTGGTCAAGGACCACTAGGAGATTAATTTTAGTGGTTATGTTATTCTTTTAGTTTTTCTTAGTGTCTCTTGTACTTTATATGAATATATTGATTGATATATATATATATAATGATTTTTCAGCATTTTACTCTATTATTATAATCTTTTGAGGGAGAAATCATTCCCAACAGTTATTTTTAGATGCCCAGGTTCTTGTCGTCGGCTTATGGATATTAGGAATTCTCTTCGAGTTAGTGTCAAATCAACTTGGGTATCAGTTTAGATGGTATCTCAGGTTGGTTTGTTACAAATGATATTAGATGAGGTCTTTCCTTAAAGGTAATTACTTGAATTTTAAATCCTTATGTTATTTGGGGTGAGTCATGTTAGAAAGGAGATTAAGAATGCGTTAGGCTCAAGAGGTAGTCTATAAACAGGTGCTTGATCACCACCCCTTCATGATGAGACTTGAGTTACCAGGGATTTTGGGACTTGAGTCTTTATTTTGAGTTATTAGTTTTCTGATGATAAAATATATTTAGATTCCCAATGATACTATCTTTCATTTGTGGAATCTCTTATGAGTTCCTGGATTATTTTCAACCTTATTATAATGGTGAATGAGGTTCTTTTGAGGTAGTGTAGTGGCTTGAGGAAGCTGATGTGATCTTTGATACTCTCAATACTCATGAATCTTTGAAGGTCAAGTCTATCCACTACTTATTTGAGGGACCTATCCAAGAGTGGTGGAAAGTTGTGATTACCTCTTTTATGTATGAAATAATGTCTTGGGAATTGTTAGAGTCAACCTTCATTCAATGTAAGTATCCTGAAAAAGTGAAGAAGTAGAAATTTTTTAAGTTCTTGAGTTTCAGTCAAGATGATCTATCTATTGTGAAGTATGCCAGTAAGTTCTCACATTTGGTATGTTTCATACCTGGACTTGTTTATAATGAATTTAGTAAGTTTGTATCTTTAAAAAAGGTCTTCATTTATACCATGTAATCCCCATGAATATGGAATGGTTTTTCTATTATCTAGAGATATTTGAAAGGGCCTTTTAGCTGAAGTGTAATTAGAAAAAAAAACAGGAATGGCTAAATTCTACATTCCCAATTGAGGAAGTTCAGTCTCTTAGGGAAAATAAGAGAAATATAATTTGTTTCTAGTATGGATCACCTGGTCTATCTAAGAATTTGTGTTCAAAATCTCTGAGAGTTTGTAAATGGTGTGTCCATTTGGGTCACCTTAAGAGGTTATGTAAGATTTTAGACCGAAAAAAGGATGTTTTGGTTGAGAATATAAACTCCTTACAATAGGGAAGTAGATGATTTATGATAATAGGGATTTATCTATAGGACACAGAGTGAAGTTTTTCATGTATTATAGGAGCTTCTAGTTTCCAACATCTTTTTTCTAATGTCTCAGTGGAAACTGTTTGAGTTTTCCTTCTTATGGCTTGTCTGTTTTTGGCAACCTTTTGTTTTAGGGTATTTGTGATGGTATATTATGGAACTTGGTTTGGGTAATTTTTGAATTGGTTATTTAATAATATTTTCCTTATCTTGACACCTTGTTTTTTGTTCCTTGGTGTTCTTCATGTTTTGACTTGATGGTTAGAGCTCAATTTGGATGTGTTGGATGATCCCACGTGTGAGAGTGTAGTGACCTATTTTAAACTAGACTTGATGTTTAATATCTTTCCAGTTGGACTTGTATTGACCTTGGGAATGTGTGAAGGTGACTAGGACAATTTTTATTATGGATAGATTAGTCCCATGGTGGTGTGGGTGTTTTTTTTAATGAGCTCATCAATGTGTGAGGTTCGGTTTGAAAAATCCTAAGTTACCGTTGAGTAATTACCCATGGTAGAAATCCTTTCTAGTTACTTACCTTGATTTTGGATGTTTTATCATTGATGTATCTCTTTAGTGAATATTTTAAGTCTCTTATTTGGGTTTAAGGGACATTATTTTAGTATTTTATGCTATTTTGGGGAATCTTTAAATGGTGTGGAGACCTATGTTAGGTCTCTAGTATTTCTATTGTTTAGTGACATGTGATGATCTTGGTGATTGGATCCTGGAGTTTTGTGTGAAGTTAAACTTTGGGTGAGTCTCAATTCTATACCATAGACCATTCACCTCATAAGATGAGCGATGTATTTCTTCTTATGTCATCATGTTCTATCTTTCATACTCGAAGATTTTTTGGGATATAAATTCCTATGGTGGGGAGTTTTTAACATCCCGTTGATTTTTTATATATATATTTTGACCCATTGATTTGATTACCCAATGATTGGATATCATAGTGGGTTTTTTCTTGTGGTTTTTTAGAATTTTTTGAAGGATTTTGGGCATGTTCACAGTTTGTGCACGGTTTGAGCATGGTTTGTCAAACTATTCAGCTTGGATAGTAGGGGGTCACACGATCGGCACACGGTTAGAATAAGTGTGTATCCAAACCATGAAACCCTTACAGTGGCTCTATTTTGGGTGCACGATTAGGAACACGGTTAGTACTAACTGTGAGACTTAACCCAGGTTACCATGCATGTAGTAATTAAAGTTATGAAAATTATAATTAAAATCCTGAAACCCCCTAATTAACCCTAAACTCCTCCCAATCGAACTTAAATCAATTATTTGGATCTTAGGAGCCATCTAGATCCATTTTGGCTCCCCAAACCTCATTTCTTAGCAGATCTAAGTTCTAATCAAAGTGGAGATCTTCTATTTCGGTGAGTTATTATCTTATTTTCTTTAATCTCCCTTCTTCTCTTGATTTATTCTTTCTAAAGGTTATGAAAGCCTTGTATTTTTTTGGGTCTTGATTGATTGATGTGGAATTTTAGATCTAGGATCTCCTCTATCTAATTTCAAGATCTATCTTCTTATATCTGGTGATTGTCATCAAAGGTAAAATATCTTGGATTTATTATGGTTGGATTCCTTAATTTCCAAGTAGGTGTTTCAATTATTTTCATTAATTTTGTAATTCATTGTTGCAAGATAATTCATAGATACATGTTTCCTAATTTCTATCACACATTCTATGAAATTTATCCATTTAATTCCTCATAAATTATTCTTTGACCAATTTCCCTTTAAATTGAATATGTAATGAATTAAATGGATTTGAATTTGATTTCTCACATTTTTTTGAATTAATAAATGTCATGTTTGTTTGGATTTGTTTTAAAATATATTTTAAAATGGATTTTGGTTAAATTGAGGTCTTTGGACCAGGTTTTGATTTATTAAATGGGATTTGGCCTGATTTTTGATTTAGTAAATGGACTTCCTTGATTTTAATTAAATGAGTTGAACTATTTTATGTTTTCAAAATATTATTAAATTCATGAATTTATTAAATGACCAAGAACCCCCTTTGAGTGATTTTGAATTTGTTTTGAAATGGGTGTTCTTGGGTTATTTGAAATAAATGATTTATCTTTATGGAAAGAAGGTGTAAATCCATGTTTTGAAATGTATTCAATCCTTTTAAAATTTTAATACTTCCTTTAAATGTTTTAGTGATTCCCAATTACTTAACTTTGGTTGTATCTTTAATGGGAATAAAGTGAGCCAATTTGGTTAGTCATTCAATTAAAACCCATATATAATTATTCTTTCAAGGGGTGTGTAGAAACCTATCCATAAAATCCATATAAATCATATCCCACTCCCAAGTAAGAATAAGAAGGGGTTGAAGAAATTCTGAAGGTTTTAGGTGCTCATACTTGACCTGTTGATAGGTATAATAATGAGAAACAAAGTCAGTGATGTATCATCTCATACTTGGACACAAGAATCATTATTGCATATCATATAACATCTTTTTGGTTCTAAGGTACACTGCTCATTGGGAATTATAAAAATTCCCTGTAATAACTTTCCTCGTTGGAAAAGACACAGCATACCGGTTCCAGAAATATAGAATACCCTTAGATAAGAACAACTACTCACCAATGGTATCCTCACTATAAAAAGAGTCCCTAATTCCACATAATTTATCATCAAGCTACATATCCTAAAGAATCATCTCAAGATGAGATGAGGTTAGTTGAATATTTTTCAGAAAAAACTTGATCATATCCTCTAGAACCCTCAAATAAAACTAAGAAAATAGAGATATCGTATTTCACTATTCTAATGATTCTTTCATGGTTTGGGTCAGAATATTCCTACTCAAGGCATCAAAAATGAAATTCCCCTTACCAGGGGTGTAGGAAATGTCAAAATAAAGGACTATAGGTACTCGAACCAATATATCTATCGAAGGTTCAAATATTTTTACAAGAAGATATAACTCAATATTTTTTTTTTGGAATAGATTGTAAACATTTCTCACAAAGGTAATGCTACCAACTCTTGAGATCATACATCATGTAATCAAGCTTGAGATCATACATCATGTAATCAAGCTTGAGATCATGGGCCAGATAGTTTTTCTCATGTGGCCTAAGCTACCTGAAACCATAAGCTACCATATGATTACCTTGTATAAGAACGCATCCTAATCCCAAACCTGATGAATCACAAAAGACCACATAGCCTTGTCATACCTCTGAAAGATTAAAAATTGTTATAGAAGTAAAAATATTATTCAACTGATCAAAATAATTCTAACATTTTGTATCCAATAAAATTTTAAGTGATATCAATATTTGATAGAGAGAACATGTAATAGGGGCATCAGAGACCTTGTTCTCTCTTCATTCTAAGGGGTATGGTAATATTATTCACATAAGATATAATCTCCATAAAAAGGTTTAAAAAATTAATAATATGAGTCAATATGAATTAGTGAGATGCACTAGTATTAAATAAATTAGTCATTAAAGATAAAGTTATAGTGAGGGTACTTCTCACTATCCCAGGATCCACATCATCTTTCTATATAGACTCTTACATTATGTTAATAAGCTTCATTGTGGATACATGTGTCTAGAACCAACGTAGTTCTTGAATAATCTTATTGCACCATTGTAATTTTAGGAGATGATGAGCATATGCTGCTGTGTGGAGTAGAAAAGATATAAAATAACTTCAACTGGTGACCTGATCATCCACATGAACAAAAAATCTTGGGTTCCTAGGTGCAAACCTATTTGGAATTCCCAATATTACCACACCAAAATAAATTCATAGTGCCTATTCTAGGAACTACAAGAGGTTTGGATGATGCTTGGTATTTAGAACCACCATGCAAATCATCACACTTTCTCTTTCCTTTAAATTAACTAATAAAACTAATACTTGGAGAAAAAGTAATTCCTATCAATCCTGAATTTCCATACAGTTATAACTCATCCATTAACACTCTATCTAACACATCCTCATAATAAGTGAGTTTCATCATGAAAAACTAAAATAAGATGTTAGGTTGAAGACCCATCTCACAATATTAAAGACTTTAATTTATCACTCATCACTACATCCATATAAAACTAAACAAGTTTAGTAAAATGGTTTGTATACTAGTTCATGGTAATCTCAACCTACTAGAGACTTAGAAACTCCATGGAATTTTACAAGACCATTGATTCTAGATAGAACTATTTAGTAAAAGAGCTCCAAATTTCTTCCACACTAAGACCTTATGTTTCTTTGATATCACCATCAAGTTCCACCCTCTCTTTCTAGGATCCTCAATCTTGAAGGTATCAAATTTCACTTTAATAGAATTAGGGGTTTCTAACAACTCAAAAAGAAGCTCAAATTTTTTTCAACCATTCCTAATCCTCTTGAGGATCATTTTATATTTGGAAATTTTGTGGATTCTGAAAAATAAACTCTTGAGAATGATCTCTAGATTTATCACTTTGAGGTTCTAAAACTTGAGCTTGAACAGGAACAGGTGCAGTTTTCTATCCCATAGCTTGGATAGAACAAAACACAAACTCAACAAGACTCTGATCAACTAGAGGATTCTCTCACTGTGGTTCACCAAAAGCTTCCTTTTTTGGTCTTTTAAAATGTATCCTTGAAGGCATGATACTACATAGAATCAGTAGGAAACATGAAAAACTCAGCAAGGATACTCATATTATCAACAAAATCAAAAGATACCGGAATATCAATTCCACCAGATAAAGTTCAAGCATCTGGGATTTCAAGATACTCAGATCAAAAGAAAGAAAATTAATAGAATTAGATTAAAACATTCTTCAAAGACACTTTTCCGCAAACACCCAAGGTGACTTAAGGCTTTCTATGATCATATATATCCAGAAGATCACTCACAACTACCTCCTAAGTTCCGAAAACCCAACCTCATGTATACCAAGATATTCTAGACTACATACTAACATCAAGGAAAGACGCTAAACCACCTATAATACCATTTTTTACTAAATTTTCCTAAATAACCAAGTACAATGATACCCATACTAGTCCTAACATGTCCCAAAGGGTGTTCCGGATCTTCACAGGTTAGTGACTAGCACATGGAATCATATCAAATGATAAAGGGAATGGTTTTTCCACAATGATATGAAAAAATGGAAGATAAAACATTACACAATCGGTATGACAAACACTCCCCTATTGATATTCAAACCACTATCTCTATTAATATGTAAAGATATGATTATGAGTTCCTAACACACCACACCACATGAAAAGTAGTAAATAAACAAGAGAGTTCTATAAAGTTTTTTTATAAGTTTTGATCTCAATGTGGGTATCTACTCCTTGATGTGTTCAGGCCGAGTTTGATATATCACTAGTGTAAAAAAGTGATTACAATGGTGTGAGAAGGTATCATCCTTAACTCAACACCTACATTGATTATTTTACTATAGATATAGACTTAGTATAGGATTGACATCCATATTTCCAGGAAAATCACTATTACCTAATAGTAGGGCCTTGGATTAGATTATACTAGATACCACCAGTCTACAATCTCCCTAATAGTTTTCCTTTGATTATATTGGATCCCTCCAGTCTTCCAAGGTCCTTCCAAACTCCCTAATGAACAATATATTAATACTGATCTAGGATTTTGCTACAACATAATAGAAAACATTTTTACTCAAAAACAAGTATTCTATTTCTAGTTTTCCATCTGGTATAGTAACATACGTATCAGCCTTGTTTTCTTGAGGATCCTAACATCCAAACCTTATTCGGGATCGGTATCATTTCCCTTTTTCACTCAAACTCAACCTTATTTAAAATCCTCGATACATAGAACCTGTATCAAGAAATAGCAGTGCCAACCTTACTTAACTCTATCTTATTCTTCTTATACTTATTTGGATTCTTCAGTATAGAGACATCATAGGGAAAAACTTCTATGATATAAAGATATTGTAGGGTATTATTTAACTCATGCCTCTCCTTTTTCTTCTTTTTCTTTGATAATGATAGTGTATACACCATCAGCACCATTTCATCCTTCTTCTTTTTCTTCTTATTCTTCCTTGATACACAAGAAGTTCAATAGTATATGGTATCTGTTCTCAAATATTCTCTCACTTTGAAAAATAAGATATTCTATAGAATAATATACCAATTGTTCACCCACTCTCAACAACTATAATTATTATTCTCTGTCATGTTCTCAAAATCATGTGGATATTACATCTATATTTTGAATATTAAAATCCCATTATTTTTGGAATAGTGATATTCACAAATTTTCTCAATTTATAGTCTATAAATACTCATCATATCATTTAAACCGGTCAAATATTTCTTCCAATAAAACCTCATGTCATGATATTTATAAATGATTTTAAATATTCTATTTGAAAACCCAAAACTTTTGAACCAAGATCCTTTATATTTATACTCCTTCAAATATTATTTTAATCTTGGCTTGAATCATGGATAACTCTCTAATAGCATCATGATGAATAATGTTTTAATTCCAACATATCATCATATGATTTAAATCTACAAAAAAATCATTTTCCTTAACTTGTGAACCTTACATTAAGAATAGAATATCTTACATATCTTAGTAGAAAGATCAAACATCTTATATATCCCCAGCAATATCTTTTGTATACTTATGAGGATCTTACATAAAATCTTATGCATTCTAGAATATTTTACTTATCAGATACAATATATGGCATATCATCACTTCTAATACTTTTTTAAATTTCCACACTATAATATCTTGCATACCACTATGATAGATTATGTATACTCTAATTATATTATATATCACAAGATAGATTTTTCCTTTTCCATATTACATCATCCACTATAACAAACATCTTCTATATCACTAAGATATACTATGTATCCTCCAAATATCTTAGGTATCTCAATGTGTTTTCTACCTTTGTCATGTTTCATCATGTAATCCAACACATATCTTCTATATAGTTAAATATCTTATGTATTAACATAATATATTTCATTTTCTAAATTTCCAATAAACCTCATCAAATATCTTTTGTATTTTTTGAGATATATCATGTACTAGAAAAGCATCTTACATGCCATAGGAAATATTTATGTTTAATGGTGTGAAATCTCAGGGACTTTTCCAATTATTTAACTTTAGGTCAAAGTGATTCTTATATATCATCTATGAATCATATGTATCACAATGGATTCTAAAATATCTTTTATATTTTCTATAAAATATTATCTATATCAATAAGCTCCATTCATTTTCTAGTTTCTCATCTTCAACTCAGAAAAAATAGAACTTCTTCAAACCAGTTCAGAACCTCTTCAAACCTTCTATGGGAATCTAAAAACACTCTAATCCATCTCAAAATATATATTAAATGAATTTAGGAATATATCAAACCTTCTAAAGTCTTTTCATCACAATTCCTAAATCATCTTGCAGTATATAAATGCTCTTCTTGGGTATTTCAATGTATTTCCACTTCCTCATCACTTCCAGTTTTGAACTCATTTTTCTCCAACCATCATCCAATAGATATTCACCAGTTATTGTAGTAGACTTCATGATTAATAATACAAGGACGGATTCTCACTATTCCAACCAGATTTATTCTTCCCCAACATAGCTAGCTTTCTCAACTTCATTAAGTTTCATGCGGTCGACGGTGCTCTCTTCATCCAATATTACTTGTCATTAATTCGTTATAAGATCATCTCTAAAATCATTAAATGTGTAAAAGGATGATTCCTTGAATCTGTTTTTCCAAGAACTCCAAGAAGTATCAATCCTTGTTCATTGTAAAGTGAATCATATTCTTTATCTTATTTAACAGTATATGAATGGATCTCGAATACACAATGGCAGACAATAATGCATATGATCTGGTGGAGCTTCAACGATATATCACTCCTTTCAACTTCTTCATTCATTGGAATCTTCCTCCATCACCCATCACATATTGATAGCCAGCTGACACATAGAAAAAAATATAATCATCATAATTCATTGGACTCTTTAATATCCCCCTTTTATTTTTTTTCCAATAAATTTAACACCTCACACAAATAACTATCAATATATCTTTAATAGTTATCATTTTAGATCCCCATTATTGATAATAAATACAAAGCTTCAAGGGTAAGAAGAATTCCTACTCATCTCATGCTTTTCTTAAATCTCATATTCTTTCCTTCAGTAAAACCTATTCCACTTAAGAGAAGGGTAGAATCATATTTCTATAATAAGTGATCCATAAATTAATCAACTTTAAGCCTAAATGGGATATATTGGAGTAAAAAATAATATTTATTAATTTATATAATAAATTTTTCTATAAATTTTTCTAACATGTGATGTCAAATCAAAAAATATTTTTCTAGGTCCTGCTCAAGAAGATATTCAAGTAATTATACACATTTTCCCATATCAACAAACACATTGAAAAGGTGCAAGTAGTTTTCTCCCCAATCAGGTAAATTTAATCTTGACATACTATCCCCATTAATAATCATATTTAGTACAGTAAAAAATAGGGATGGGAAAATAATTTCATACCTCAACCATAGATTTGTCCATAAATTCCAGATTCACGTGAAATGATAATATTATAGTAGACACTCCACTTCATATCTCCCCCTTAAGGGATACACTCCATTATTCTTCATCATGTTTGGTCTTGTTTGGAAATTTATCTAAGAAAATCCTTTATGACTCCACTTATAATACTATAAGGAGGCAATATTAATGCACTCCATGATGGGAAACACTTCTTGTTGTACACTTTACATAGTATTCAAGTTCTCCCTTTTCATACAACACCTTTAATTACCTACACATAAACACAAATAAATAGGTATGGGAATAAGGTGGATTCGTTTTTACTTATTAATGAGAGAAATAGGGTTAATATTTTCTTCTCAACTTGGAAACTTTTTTCCTTTCAACTTCAGTTTAGTGAAAACTCTTCATATTTTCTTCTCCTATGATTTTCCAAACATGAGTCTCCTTTGGCAGCATGATCTTCCTTTTACATTTAACTTTATTCATATTTAGAAGTTTCTTTTTCAAATTTGAAAGAAATTTTAATTCAATCTTTTGTTATTACTCCATTTTCCTTTCTATTTCCAACTTTTATGGCCATATGGTCATGCATTACTTAGAAAAATGCTCAAATTTCTTCTTGTGTAGGGATCCTTATTCATAATAGAATTTTTATCACATGGATTCAATGGTGTTTGATATTTCTTTCTCAATATATCTTTTTTCCCTTGTATCCATGTCATTAATTTATTAGAAGTGTTTTAAGTATATTCAGACCTTCCACATAGCTTCTCATCCATCTTTGGGTAACCCTTCTTTGGAATCTACACATATTATTCTTCTAGGATGTCTTCCACCAAACTAAATCTCTTGTTTCATTCTTGTATTGATTTATTTTTTTAACTTTATTCCTTCAACTATGATGTCCATGGATTGTTTATGAAGGTCCATGATGTGTCCTTTTTTTCACAGTAGAAGCATCTGTTTTCCTTAGTGTGATATCCTTCTCAATATTATTCTTGGGTGCGTCATGTTCAATATTATTCTTTAGTTTACACCCAAAGTATAGTTAATCACTTTTATTTTGTTTCTTCATTTTTTGTGGTTATTTTTTTTAAATCATGTGAATCATGCTTGGTATATCTGAACTAATCATATCACTATGGCCAACTCTATTTAAATTTTCATATAAATTCTCCAATATTTAAATTTTTTTAGCGGACATATTCATTCTCATATTCTTATGTGAATTTTCCCTATCCTAATAGGATTTATCTTGACTTTTTATTTTCTCCCCCATGATATAGGCCTTATTTTTTCCAATAATTAACATATTATGCCAATAATCAATAGTCTTGTGTCCAAACTTTCCACATGGTGGTATTAGGCCTCCAATTCCTTATGTAAGTTCTCTTTAGCACTTGGATAAATTGGAATCACCCTGTGACTATGTCGCCAAGGGGTGATGGATTTAGTTGAGTTAATGAGATACCTTTTTGAGGTCCTGATGTGATATTTGAGGTTTGAATAGGATATAAGTTGAGTTCCTAGGGCTAATGGGCATGGATGAGTGGCTAGGAGTTGGGTTATGGTAGGAGAAACAAGTGTATGTCTCACGAGTAGTTATAAACTCCATCCTGAGTATGGAGGTGAGTCTTGATGTGTGCTTGGAGTGAGATGAGTCTTTTAGGTATTGGCATAGGATAGTGGGGATGGGTTGTCTCTAGGTGACAAGTTGAGGGATCTACCTTAGTAGATGCAAGACTAGAACTAGGTGAGGGTCTTGGGAGTTTTTTGGGCCTTAGCATTGAGATCCCAAGGAAATTTTAGTCAGGTTTATGACCCTACCTATCAAGGGAAGGGTTGGGTAGAACGTGATGGTTTGGGATGGACCCTGGGTAGCATTATTGGGTGTGTCGAGGACTTTCAAAAGGATGTGGACTGACCCCGTGGGGTCTACATTAGTGGGAGCCTTTGAGTAGAGATGTTTTTAATAAGTGAAGGGGTTAATATGGTATCATTTAGGAAGGATAATCACAACTCTGGAGGATACAATGGAAACCCTATTAGGAGATTTGAGACATTATGTGATGAGGGGATAGATCTCAAGTGACTAGCACCCTAGGATCGGTCGGTGAGCTATGTGATGGCATGTGGGACCTTTTTCATTGCATATGCTTAACGTGACCTCCCTAGAATCTCACAAGGATGCATCAATGTGATGACTATGCACTGACACTTTTATTATTGGGTCAGGGACCTTACGAGATGTGTCTTGGGCCAATGTGCATTTAGTTGGTCCATACCTTGAGTGATAGGGTAGTGGTTGTGTATGGGGCATTATCCTTGAGTGATAATGTCTTCTTGACCACATATTGAGTGAGAGGGAATGGGTTTAAAAATGATGGAGGACCTTTCCAGGAGTGGCTTGGGTTATAAAATAGGATCACCCCAGGGTTGCGTTGTGGGATGACATGAGACTTGACCGATGGAACACCTTTGAGTGAAAAGGGATGGGTCTAGGCTTGTAGATATATAACAATGCCCAGTGTTTGTGGGTAGTTGTTCAAGGTTTTAGAAATATTCTTACCCTGAGTCTCTGGATATTGGTTGGGAATTGGTATGATGGAATGAGGCAATGACTGGATTTTGGCATGATGTTGAAGAATGTATAGTCATGGTCAAGGTGGCTTAGTAAGCACCTGATGGCCTGAAGGGCATGTGTACCTCACCGGGTTTCATGGTGGCCTAGTTAAAACAAGATGAATCTGTGAGAATGTTTATTTTATTTCTTTTCCTCATGAATATACATGCATATAACGACATATATTAGAGATTCTTGGTAATACCATATTTATTTTTATGCTCACACTATGTATAGGAATATCAATGTTCCTGCAGGATTTATGTATGCATTTCAAGTTATTATATAGGTTGTGCATAGGATCAGGCTGGAGTACCTTGAGGGTATAAAGATATTTGGATGAGGCTTGGGGATGAAATTAGGGTCTTTATGCATGTTTTTTATTTTTAGATTGGTTTGTATTTGGGATTGATATAGTGGGAGATCAGTGTTTTATGTTATGTATGATAGCATCATATATGTGATTAGATGTGTTTATTTTTTATTCTTTGTACTTTTATGTTTATAATGTGTATGATGTTTGGTTATTTACTCTGTATTGAAGGAATCTAATTTGGGGACATAGTATCCCCACTATATGGATTAGGCCCTCACTGCTAGTCATAAACCTCTAGCATACAAAGAGACATATGGGAAGGCATGTTATATTCCATGTGGTTCTCTGGTCCAGGCATTGTCTAGTGGTCCTATAATATCCTGAGAAATGTTCTTCTTCTAATAAATGAACTCAACGACTATTTATTATTTTTTATAATAGAAGAACAAAAAAATACTTCTTAATTTTATAAGAACTTTACACGCCAGGCATAAATATGGAATAATACAACTAGGAAAAGAAAAGGTATACATGAATTAAATAATAGTACATTCACTAATCAATAATATGGTTGGTTATTATTATTATTATTGGAATAATAAATTGATTGTTGGGATTGTTTTAAAATTAGGTTCTTGGAAACTATATAAATATTTTAATTTACATTAAAATTATGTTTTATTATAAATTTATAACTTTTCAAAAAAAATATTTTCAGGGAATTTTCTTATAAAACACTTTTATATGATAATATAAATCAATGAACTTGCGACCAGGCAATTTACTATATCATAAAAGACTATTAATTTTCAAGAAATAATTATTTTCTTAGAAAGAAAAAATTATCCTATTTGGAGAAATATTTTGATAAAATAAATATCATTTTTGGATTCAGTGCATAAAAATTATATTAGGGTAAATTTATATTAATTTTATTAAAAAGTTTATTTTTGGGTTAAAAAGTGAAAATGATATTTTTATATGAAATATGATAAAACTTATGATATAATTAGGATATTATTAAGATTTAAAATTTATTCATCCATATTATTAATCAAAAATTATTTAAGGAACAACATATTATATAATTTTTTACATCTAGAAACGCATGCTTATCATTTTAAAAGCTATGATTTTATCCTTTCTAAAAAACAGTTTTTATGAGTTATACATGTATCATGTTAAAATTGATTTTTATCAATTTTATAAATTTAATCAAGTAAAATATATTAAATATTTGTAATTATAAGGTCTAAATTAGGTCATAAGGTTGATTTTATTTTTAGACATAAAAAAATTATCATGGTAAAATAAAGAGTCACCGTAGTATAAGTAAAATAATGTAGCGAGATAAAGTTAAATGGTAAAATCATAAAATACCTAAAAACTAAAATATTAAATGGGTGGATGATGTATTGGAAAACCTTAACCATCCTTTAAAATATTAATTTTTAACCAAAATTATTGTAATTATTTCCACCCAATGGTGGTTAGCCTCAAATTCAAGATAATCATTATTTAATCACTTAAAATCACCCCTCCTTAAGTATAAATACCCCTTTCCCACCCCCATTGGCCATTAAAATCCATTAATAATGATATTATGTTAATTTCACCTCTCAAATAGTCCCTATAAGTTTCCCTCAAGGTATCAAGGTTCTATCCTCAAGTTTTAAGAAGCAAATCTTCAAGGTAAGTGAATTTTCCTCTTCTTCCTTTTCATTCAAGTACCTCCTTTTGTGATTCTTATTAATGTAAAATATTCCTTATTTTCATGAACTTTTGATCTTAAAATTACTTAACAAATTCTTTTTTATCAATGGGATACCTATATTATCTCTCATTATTCCCTTCTTTTAATTCATGTTGTATATTGTCATGCTACCGAATTCATTTCTTGAATTTCTATCTTTTATATGAGAAATTACGATATTGTGAATACCCAAACCACTTAATTTTCAATAGATATTCATCTAGATGTAAATATAAATTATTTATTTGGTATTTAAATGTATTAAACCCACATTCCATTATCATGGGTTAAAAATTAAGTGATGTTCATTTTTTAAGCACTTATACACCCAATGATTTTATATGAAACTCATTCTTTGTTCTCCTTAGGTTATTGGTAGAATGATTTATTTTTATAAATGTGTCTAATATGAATTAATAAATATTAAGGTTGTTCCCTGAGGTCATTCCAATTAATTTGGTAAATAATTAATCTCTAGAGATGACACGTTTTACAATACCTTGGTGAATAACTTTAGTAATAATGATTTATGACACCCTGGTGATAGACCTTGGTGATATGATTATGAATGTATCATTTTATGTTGTATCCAAATTTTGATTTTATAATTCATTTTATTTCTATTATGATATTCCTCATGTTCATATGATCATGCTTTATTGATAAGCCTCATGGTCACATAAAAAATATCTCCTTTGTTTATTCCCATATAGGGCTTTATGCTCACCCCTTTATTTGATATATGTCCCCAAGATATGATATATAGTAAAAGTAACTTATGATGAACCTGTGAATAAGTATTTCAAGTGGATTAGAAGAATTTTTATGTTTTACATGTATAATTTTTCTAATTTCCAATACACTGAATTTCAAAAGATCCTCTATATTATTAAATGTGGTACCATATAATGAAAGGTTTATGAAATAAAAAGGTCAAGTTTACTAGTTGGTATCAAATGATGGTTAAGCTATTTGTGTAAATTAGGATTATAAAACATTAGTGAAAACCCCTATAGATAAGTCTAAATATAGGGAAAATCCTAGTATTTTGGTGAAGTATTAATTAAGTGGTTTTCAAGAAATTACATCCCTCTCTAGATACTAAAAGTGGATGTGGGTCTAGCACAATTGTACCAAGGGGTAATAACCTTGAAAAGGGTGAATTGATCTATACTTGATCATCACCTAGTGTATGATAACATGATTTACTACACACCTAGTTTGACACTCTTGAGGGATATGATTTGGTTAATCACATGTTGTTACAATACATTATGAAGGATATATATAGAGAATTTAAACCTTTTATTAAGATTGAAGTATATCATCCTAGAATCGTGATATTAAAAAAATAGGATTAAGATTAACGTTATAATTTTTATTATAATATTAGCAATAAGTAAAAAATATATCACTTAGTTTTTCTCCTTCTAGAGAAAAAATGGAAGGAAATAGAAAGACTCATGAAAATAATGAAAGAAAAAGAAAACGTGATGATGGCCTTCCCAATATGGGGGGATCTGAAGTTGAAAACTTCATGATAGTGATTAATTAGTTAACTCAAGTCATGAACAATAATAAAAACCATGTTGTGATTCACCAAGGAAGGAAAAACTATCATTTGAATCCAACATGTGTCAAAGACCACCTGTTTTTAGTTTAACCTTAGATCCACTAATCTCAAAATAATGGGCCAATACTATAGAAAAAATATTTTATATACTCCATTGTTCTAAATAAGGAAAAATTATATTGGAATTATATCTATTAGAGGGATAATCTAATCAGTAGTTTATATTGATCATGAACACACATCCAAGGGATGAGGTAGACTTCATGGGATTGGAAGACTTTAAAAAGTATTTTTCATTGAGTATTTTCCTCATACCCTCTATATAAAAATAGAGAGGGAATTAATTGAGTTGAAACAAATAGAAAATTAATGGGTGGGGAATTATGAGATGGAATTTACAAGGCATGTATATTACACTCCAATATTTTTTATTGATTCTGGCTAGAAGACAGATTGATTCTTTAGCGTACTGAAACCCCATCTAAGGAAATCATTAGAAATATGAGACTTTGGGAGTAATGAAGAGATAGTCCAGTGTTCCCTCAAAGTTGAAATGGAGTTTGAAGTTTCTTAGAGGACTCAAGGACAAAAATACAAGAAGATAAGGATGGAATAAGATTTTGGGAAGAATCTATATGAGAATAAAGTACATTATCCCATATGCAATAAATGTGGGAAGAAGCATTTAGAGAATTGTTTTCAAGGAATTGGAATGTTCTAAAAGTGTGAAAGAGATGGATATATAGCTTAAACATATCATGGATATGTAAAGATTTTAAATTTAAATTCCAATGAAAAAGGGAATATGGTAAAATTACAACATGTTGTGAAATGATTCAAGTATAGGGAGCTTGGGAATTTTGCTAATAAATGTCTTAATCAGAATATAATGGAGGGAATACATCATAAATCCCAATAGAGACCAATGGATAAAGGTCATGCTTTTTCAATTATGATGGATGAATTCAAGTCTCTAGATTATTTTGTGGTAGGTGCACTCATAATACACTCAAATATAGAAAGTACATTGTTTGATTCTGGTTCTACACATTCTTTTATTTCTTCCAAGTTTGAAAAGAACATCAAGTTTAAACTTGAACTTCTAGTGGTAGAGTTTTCTAATAAAAATCCTAGTGGAACTATTCAAGTATCAAATATATATATAGATTCTCCTATTAAAATTGGTGAGTAAAATCTCTTTGAAAATTTGGTGTTCATTCCGATGTTGAAATTTGAATTAATACTTGGGATAGATTGGTTATCAAAGTATAATACCAAGATCATCTATAGAAGCAAGGAGATTTTAGTATTATTGAAGGGAAACATATAATCATATTAAAATGATATATTTCCTAGTATAATTCTTTCCAATAACCACCTCTCATTGCCTTATTTATGGAAATTATCGGTGTAGAAGAAGAACAAGGGGAAAGTATAAAGATAGAAAATGTGCCCATTGTTCGGGAATACATTTATTTGTTTCCTAAAGAGTTTCCAAGACCTCCCCTAGAAATAGAGGTAGAGTTATTAATTTAAATCTTACCTATATCAAATACAATATAAAATACCACATATATAATGGAATACATAGAGTTATAGTAATTAAAGAAGAAACTTTATGACCTTTTGGAGAAGGGTTTTTTTCAACCAAGCGTATCTCCTTAGGGAGAACCTATTATCTTTCTAAAGAAGAAGGATGGATTAAGGTGACTATATGTTGATTATAGAGAAATTAATGGAATCATGATAAAAAATAGATCATATTTTAAGGATTTATGATTTGTTCAACTAGCTTCATAAATCTCAATTCTTTTTCAAGATTGATCTTCATTTTGGGTATCATCAACTGAGGGTGAAGAAAAAATATATCACAAAGACTGCCTTCCAAAAAATATATGTTCATTTCATGTTTCTTGTTATTCCTTTCGGATTAACTAATTCTCCTACAGTATTTATGAATTTGATGAATATAGTTTTTAAATGCTACCTTGATAATTTAATAGTGTTATTTATTGATGATATTCTGATATATGATCATGAAGATCATCTAAGGGTCATATTATGAACTCTGAGGAAGGAGAATTTTTTTGGTAAATTCATCAAATGTGAGTTCTAGTTACAAAAAAATCACATTCTTATGAAACATCGTAGCCAGTGAAGGAATATTAGTAGATCCAGCAAAGATAAAGGTTGTGGAAGAGTGGACAAATCCTATAACTTTAACTAATATTCGTAGTTTCCTTGGTCTATCATATTACTATAGAATTTTTTTGAAAAACTTTTCACAGATTTCTAATCCACTAACCAAGTTAACTTGAAAGGGAGTTGATTTTATCTGGAAAAAAGAGTATGAAGAAAGTTTTCATGAACTGAAGAAGAGGTTAGTTAGTGAACTTGTGCTAACTTTACCCTCTAATAGGGAAGTATTTTTCATTTATAGTGATTCATCCTTAAAGGGTATTAGATTTGTACTCATGAAAAATGATAAGTTTATCACTTATGTATTGCGATAGTTAAATATTCATGAATAGAATTATCCTACCCATGATCTAGATTTAGATGTAGTTATCATTACATTAAATATATGGAGAAACTATATTTATGGGAAAAATATGATATATATATATATAGAGAGAGAGAGAGAGACCACCAAATTTTGAAGTATATATTCATATAGAAGGAGCTTAAAATGCATTAGTGAAGATGGTTAGAGCTAATCAAGGAATGTGATTGCTCTATTCACTATCATCCTAGAAAGGCGAATAAGGTAGTTGGTGCTCTTAGCAGAAAAGAAACTAATACTATATACATGATTTAGATTGAGAGATTCCTTATCTTCATGTATATTCAAATGATAAATCTAGGAATCATAACAACAAGGAATACATCCTACATTTCCCAAATTATTTCCCAACCATCTATTCAAGAGAGGATCAAGGAGGCACAAAGGGATGATCTAAATATTTAGAATAAGGTGAAAGCAGTAAAGGAGGGGAAGTGTCATGTTTTCCAAATCGATGAAGATGGTGTATTTAAATTTGGATCTAGACTTTATGTGCATTCATCACCCAAGATAAATAAAGAGCTATTGGATGATGCATATAGATCATCTTTCTCCATCCATCCTGGAAGTACCAAGATGTATCATGATCTTTGAGATCACTTATGGTGGGATAACATGAAGAGGGAGATTTCTCATTATACCTCAAAGTGCCTGGTATGTCAGCAAGTTAAATAAAAGAGATGTAAGTCTAAGGGTATAATGCAACCATTTCCCATACCCAAATGGAAATGGGAGAACCTAACCATGAACTTCATCATTGGTCTTCAGAAGACATCTGAAGGAAGTAATATGATATGGGTTGTGGTAGATCATCTCACCAAGATTTTCCATATCATCTCAGAACATCTTATCAATATATATGTAAAGGAATTGGTGATACTGTATAGGGTAGCACTTTTAATCATTTTTTATCATGATCCAAGGTTCATTTTTAAATTCTAGAGAAGTATTCAACATACTTTGAATACTAAATTGAATTTTAGTATGGTCTATCACCCCCAAAATTATTTTAATTATAAAAGGACCATTCAGATACTTGAAGACATGCTGAGATCCTAATCAATGGAATTTAAAGGTGGATGGGATCAACATTTCTTGTTAGTTGTGTTCTCATACAACAATAGTTTCTAATCAAGTATTCAAATGGATACAAATGAATCTATTTATGGTAATAATTGTATAACTTCTACTTGTTTGGGTGAAGTTGATGAAAGGAATCTACTTGGACCAAATCTTGTGAAAGAGATGATAGAAAAGGTTCAATCCATCCAACAACACATAAAATATGCTCAGTCAGCAGAAGAGTTATGTTGACAATCATCAAAGGGACATGGAGTTTGATGTTAGAGACAAATTTTTCCTTTGAATATTTGCATGGAATAGATTCATTAATTTTTTAAATAAATTAAATATTATCCATAGATACATTGGCCTCTTTGAGATCATTGATCGAATAGGAGAATTTTCATTTCAGCTAGCACTTCCACCAAGCATGGATCAAGTTCATGATGTGTTCTACATATCACTCCTGAGGAAGTACATACCTAATCACTCACATTTAATAAATATATAGGTTTTACAACTAGAGAATAACCACTCTTATGAGGAGAATATATTGAAGATGTTAGACCATAGAGACAAATTACTATACAACAGGATAACTCATCTTCTAAAAGTGCAATGGAGGAACCATAAATATGAAGAGGAGATGTTAGAACTGAAGGAAACAATGAAACAGAAGTACCCTCATATATTATCAACTGAGAATATGAATTGAAATTTCAAGGATGAAATTTTTTTAGGGGGGAATAATGTAATGTCCCAAGAAATATTCTTATTTTAATAAAGAAAAAATTTTCTCTCATAACATTTTATTATGTTTTACAATATAAGCACATAAAAAGACTTACATTTCATAATAAATTTACACATCATGCATAGATATGGACTAATATAACTAGGAAAATAAAAGTGATATACACATTAAAGAATAGTTCATTCACTAAAACAAACTCCATAGGCTTCAATTACCCTAATAATATCACCCCTTCTATAAATATAATAAAAAGAAAAAAATGTGTTATGAAAATAATAGACATTATCAAAGGATGTGTAAGAATCTTTTTAAGTGATAGAGTGAGTGAGGAAGAGAGAATTATGGCGTATTTATAAGTAAATATGACCATTCGGTATGAGTAACATTATTTAGTACAGACAATGGGAATTATGAAAATTAATCAATAATATGGTTGGTTATTATTGTTGTTGTTGGTGAAATAAATTGATTATTGGGATTATTTTATAATTGTATTTTTGGAAAATATATAAATATTTTAATTTCCGTTAAAATTATTTTTTATGATAAATTTATAAGTTTTTTTAAAAAAAAATTATTTTCATTTAATTATCTTATAAAACAATTTTATATGATAATACAAATCAACAAAGTCCTAAGTAATTTTTATAACGACCAGATAGTTTACTATAACATAAAAGACTGTTAATTTTCAATTAATAATAATTTTTTTAAAAAGTTAAAATTATCATATTTATAGAATTATTTTGATAAAATAAATATCATTTTTGGATTCATTACATTAAAATTATCTTAGGTTTAATTAATATTAATTTCCTTACAAAGTTTATTTTTGGTTAAAAAGTGAAAATATAGTTTTTATATGAAATAAAATAACTATTATGATATAATTTGGATATGGTAAAGATTTAAAATTTATTAATCCTTAATATTAATCAAAATTTATTTAAGGAACCATGTAGTACATAATGTTTTACATTTATAAACACATGCTTATCATTTTGAAAACCATGATTTTATCCTTTCTAAAAAAACTATTTTTATGAGTTATACATGTATCATGTTAGAATTGATTTTTATCACATTTATAAATTGAATCAAGTAAAATAGATTTAATATTTTTAATTATAGGGTCCAAATTAGGTAATAATTTTAATTTAATTTTTATACAAAAAAATTTATCATGGTAAAAAAAGAGTTGTAGAAATATAAGTAAAATAATGTAACATGTTAAAGCTAAATGGTAAAAGAATAAAATACCTAAACAATAAAACATTAAATGGGTGGTTGATGTATTTTAAAACCTTAACTAGACTTTAAAACAATAATTTTCAACCAAAAATATTGGAATTAATGCCACCCAATAGTGGTTAGCCTTAAATACAAAATAATCATTATTTAATCACTTAAAACCACCTCTCCTCAAGTATAAATACCCCCTTCCAACCCCCACTCTCCATTAAAAATCCATTAATCATGAAGTTATGGTCATTTTACCTCCCAAATATTCCCTCCAAGATACCCTAAAGCTATAAAGGTTCTATCCTCAAGTTTTAGGAAGAAAATATTCAAGGTAATGGAATTCTCCTCATCTTCCTTTTTGTTCAAGTAACTCCTTTTTGTGAGTTTTATTAATGTCAAAGATTATTTATTTTCATGAAATTTTTATCTTCCAATTATTGATAGAATGGTTTTTTATCAATGGGATACCTCCATTCTCTCTCATTATTCCCTGCCTTTAATCCACGTTGTATACCATCATGCTGGTGAATTTATTTCTTGAGTTTCTCTCTTTTACATGAGAAATTCCAATATTGTGAATACCCAAACCACTTACATTTTAGTGGGTATTCATATAGATATAAATATAACTTATTAATCAATTATTTAAATTTATTTATCCCATATTACCTTCTCATGGGTTAAAAATGAAGTGATGTTCATTTTTTTAAGCACTTATGCACTCAATTATTTTATATGAAACTTGTTCTTTATTCTCCTCAGGTTATTAGTAAAATGATTTATTATTATCAATGTGGATCACATGAATTAATCCATATGAATGGTGAACAATGATAGCACTCAAATTCATTGGTTAAATAATTAATCTCTATAGATGGCATGTTTTATGATACCTTCATTAATAACCTTGGTAATTGTGATTTATGACACCCTTGTGATAAAACATTGTGATATGCTTGTGAATTTATTATTTTTATGTTGTAGAAACATTTTAATGTTATGATTCATGTTTTTTATATTATCATGTGCCTAATATTCATATTATCATGCCTTATTGATATTCCTCATGGTCACATGCTAAATATCTCCTTTTTTTATTCCTTTATTGGGCTTTAAGCTCACCCCTTTCTTTGATGTATTTCCCTAGGATATGAGATATAGTAAAAGTAACTTAGGATGAACCTATGAAGAATTATCTCAAATGAATTATAAGAATTTTTATGTTTTATATGTATTATATTCCTAATTTCCAAGACATTTAACCTCAAAATATCCTCTATATTATTAAATATTATACCATGTAATGAAAGTTTTATGAAATAAAAAAGGCGGGTTGTTATAGTTATGGTTCCAGGGAATGATATCTTTGTTTATTTATTATAATTCATGGAACTTTTATTTAAAAAATTTATTAATCTTAACTTTCTCACCACTTAATTTTTTTAATGCTTCTTCGTCAAGGGAAGACTTTTATTTACAAAGTAATAAGGATTGTTCTTTGGATTCAACAACTTGGGTGATATATTTTCACTTCTATAATTTTTTTTCCAATTATTTTGCTATATGATATGATTATGTCTCTATTAGTGATTTTTTATCATATATTCCATTGATAAACTCAAATATATAAGTGAAAACATCAATGGGAACTTTCTTCACATGATTTTTAACTTTAGAGTAGATGTATTCAACTAATTCAATGGACTCTTACTCTTTACTATATGGACCTAGTTCTTTAAGAGGATGATTCTCAACATAAACAAATTAATGAACAATTTGATTATATTAAAGTAGTGGTGAATCTTATTTCTCTTTTGAAGTCTTTTTCAACTTCTTAAATTCTCTCTTCTTCCCATTCTTTAAGGTTTTGTAAGAAAACTTCTTATCATCCTTGATAGGGGACTCTTTAAATTTGCACTAAATATATATTTGATAAAAAACTAGGAAAGAAAAATAGATTCAATAAAAGGTAATATAGATTTTATATGATACCACTTGAAGTGCCTAGTAGAATTGTGTAGCCACTCTGAGAGGGGGTTAATCAATGTAGCCTTTTTTACCAAATTCTTGTCCCTTTTAATTTCCCTTCTTGTAATTTGAACCTTTGTCTCAATTAATATGTATGGAACTTATTATGAGACCCCAACACACCAAACCACATATAAAGTTGTAATTAAATAAGATAACAACACATAGTATCATTAAAAGGTTTTATCCCAATGTGGGAATCTATCCCTTGATGTGTTCGAGTTGAGTTTGAGACATAGATATCACTAGAGTAGAAAAGTGGTTAAAATGGTGCAATAAGGTATTATATTTAACTCAACATCTACACTAATGATTTTACTCTAGAGGAAACCTTAGGTAGGGGTCAACAACCACATACTTAATAAAATCATTATCTCCCAATAGTAGGAGATTTTCTTGGATTATTGTGGATCCCTCTATTTTAGTCTCCTGACTAGTTTTTGTTAGATTATATTGGATACCTATAGTATTAAATGATTCTTCTAAACTCCTTAATGAAAAATATCTTCCTTATGCTCCGATATTTCCCTACATCACAATATAATATCTTATTCCTCAACAGCAGGTATTTTACTTCTAATCTATCATCTAGTATAGATTCATGCACCTCATCTTTGTTTTATAAAGTATCCTAATGTCTATACCTTATTTAGGATTGTTATAATTGGTATTTATCACTAAAACTACATCTTATTATTCAAGATCCTTAACATGCATAATCTAAATCAGGCAGCAACAGTGTCAACCTTTCTCAACTTCATCTTCTTCTTTATCTACTTATTCAACTTCTACATCATAGGGATGTTGTGGGGAAGGAATTATACAATATAAAGATATTTTAAAGTAGGACTTAACTCATTTTTATCCTTCTTCATCTTATCCTTTGATTTTGATAGTGTATACATCAGCATTCAGACTCCTTATTCTCCTTTTTCTTCCTTGATACACAAAGATTTCAATAGTGTATTGTACCAATTCTCAAATATTCTCACACATTGATACTTAATATATTCAGTAGATACTTGTATCGATTGTTCACCTTCTCTCAAAAACTATACTTATTATTATTTATTATATTCTCATAATTATATGGATATTATTTTTATACTTTGTATATAGAGATTCCATGATTTTTGACACAATGATCTTCTCAAATTGTCTCAACTGATATTCCACAAATACTCATCTTGTCATTTAAAATGGTCAAATATTTCTTTTGATAAAACCTCTAGTATTGATATTCATATATGATTTCAAATATTCTATTTGAAATACCATAACTATCACACCAAGATACTCTCTAATTATTCTCATTCAAATATCCTTTTAATATCATCTTGAATCACAGATGTCTCTCCAAAAAACATTGTGATATATAATATTTCAAGTATAGCACAACATCATCTGATTTCAATCACCATAAATCTCATATTTTTCTTAACTATTTAACCTTACGTAAGAAATGGAATACCTTAAATATATCAATATTGAGCTCAAACACTTTACATACCCTCATAAATATCTTCTATATGCTTTTGAGGATCTTACATAAAATCTAATTCATGTTGTAATATCTAACATACCAGACACAATATATAATGTATCAACACTTTTGATACTTTTCCAAATTTCTACAGTGCAATATCTTACCTACCACTATGATATATTAAGTATGATCTAATAATATTACATATCACGATATAGATTTTTCCTTTCCCTTATTAAGGCATCCACTACGGAAAACATCTTTCATATCACTGGTATATCCTATGCATCTTCCGCATATATTATATATCTTAGTGTGGATTCTACCTTTTCCTTATTTCATTATTCAATCTAGCGCATATCTTTTACATACTTAAATATCTTATGTATTGACATAAAATATTTCCTTTACCAAATTTTCAGTGATCCTCAAAAAATATCTTTCACATTCACTGAGAAATGTCATGTACCATCAAAACATCTTACATAGAATATGAAATATGATATGTATCAAAGTGTTAAATCTCAGGGACTTTGTAAATTATTCAGTTTTAACTCAGAGTGATTATTATGTATCATTTTTGAATATTTTTTATCATGGTGACTTTCATAATTTCTTTTGAATCATTTAGAGAATTCTATATATCTTAGTAATCTCTAGTCATTCACTAATTTCTCATCTTCAACTCAGAAATACAAAACTCCTTCAAATCAAATCAGAGCCTCTTCAAACCTTCTTTGGGAATATTTAAACACTCTATTTCATCTCAAAACAACTAAGATAAATTTAATAAAATAACATGATTCTCAAAGAATCTTATAGCATATAAATATTCTTCCTAAATATTTAAATGTATTTCCACTACCCCATCACTTCTAGATTCGAACTCAGCTTTCTCCAACCATAATCTAATAGATTTTATATATTTATTATAGTGGCCATAATTCTTGATAATCCAAGGATATATTCTCTCTCTTCTAGCCAGATTGATTCTTCTCTAACATAGCCAGCTTTATCAACCTTATTAAGTGTCATGTGATATGCAATGCTCTCTTTATCCAATGATACTTGTCATTGATTCATTGAAAGATTAGAACTACAACAATAAAATTTATAAAGGGTTTCTTCCTTGAATATTTTTATCCAATAAATCTAATAATCATTAATCCTTTTCTATTGTCAAGGGTAGAATCTTATTCACCTCCATTGTCATCATATGAATGTATATCTAATACACAATGGTAGACGAAAATGCATATAATCTAGTGGAACTTCAATTGTATCTCACTCCTTTAAAATTCTATATTCATTAGGATCTTCTTCTATCACCCAGCCCATATTGACACTCATCTTACACATTGAAAATAAATATAATCATCACAATTCATTGGGATCTTCACAAAGTGCAAACAATCTTTTAAATAATTCAATGAAATTCTTAAGACTAAAGCATGTTAACATTAAATATCACTTAATCAAGGGGGATGTTTCAACTGGTAATATAAATATTGAATTAATGATTATATTAGAATAAATTTTAGATATTTATATCAAGTTATTATCATAAAAGAGGTTTCAAAAATTAACCCTAGAGATAAATTTTTTATTTTCCCCACTCACTAATTGAGGTATAGTTACTATGACACATTTTTATTGTGTTTTCAAAGGGGAAGAAAAGAAATAAATCTTCGAGAACTTCATAAATAAAATTTTCATGCATAATCTTTAAATTAAAAGTTAACATTTTTTGTGATTAAATGATAGTTTTCCCCATTATTAATTGATTTACTATTTTATGGGTAAATTTTGTTTGAAATAAATTTTAGGGAAATATATATATATATATATATATATATATATATATATTTGAAGAATTTTTTAGTTAAGAAAAATATGTATATTTATATTGAATTTTAAAAAATTATTTTTATTTGTAAGAGGAAAAAATGTCCTTACCTTAGCTGTCTAAGAGAACAACACAGGAAAACCAAGAAAACCAAACTATAGATCAAGAGTTTGAGTATAAGAATGCATAGGGAAGGGTCAGGTGTATAAAGGATAGGTAAATAGTGGTTATCCTTCCATGTGCGAGGTGGAATGGGTGGCCTAGGGTGAGCACTAGAACCCCTATAGTCTTCACTGAATTTATAGGAAGAAATATCATATTTAAGTGAGTGTTAGTCAAAATGCCGGTTCTATGCGAGATGCATGATTCAAAGGTATTATGCATCATTAAGAAAATAGATTTCATCCATTTCTTTCTATCATTGTCTCTCTCATAAAAAATTCATCACCTCTTTTTTCGTGTGTTGCATGACTATGCCTCTACTTACCATTGGGAATATACCATTAAAGATATCAAGGGTGGTCGATCTCACCTCTGAGAACCACTTTGAATCTTAGAACAACCATGTTTCACCATGGGAGCTTAATGCGTCCCTCTGTGAGGATAAATGACTTCCATGCATGATGATGGATCTTGATATGGCCATTAATAAGGTTGTAAAATGATGATGAATGAAATATAGAGTAGTAAGTCATGGTGGTTGAGCATGGTGAGGCTATGAGCAATCTATTCTAAGAAAGAGTGGATGGATACATAAGGGTTTGTACAGCTATATAACAGTAAAAATGAGTTTTGGGTTATGTTTAAAGGTAATAAATAGATTAATATGGGTGTCAAAGGAATCTATGTAAAGGTTTTATTTCCTAGATAATGGTCTTGTATGTCATAGAACCACTACATAAGGGTAAATGGAAAGAAAAATGCCTCATGAAATAGCAATGTAAATGAGACTATGGCGTGGTTGAGTATGGTCCACGAGAATGAATGAAGAGTGAAAAGACCCCCTCTATGTCCTAAAAGTAATTCCCATGGTACAAATAGATTAATAAAATAAAAAATAGATTATTATCTGGAATGGACCTTGATGTGTTTCCACATGCATACATAGGAATGGAGAAGTGATATAGTAAATGATCATTAAAAAACATGAGAAAAATAGTGTTACACTATGGTGGAAGGATTTAAATTTAAATAATCTTATCCTCTCAATAATTTTGAAGATTGATCACTTAGTAGAGATTAGACGCATAAATAAATTCATTTCTATTTTGAAGTATAATTCAAATTAATTAAAAAGGAGAAGATATAGGAGTTTCAAAAAGAATATACAAGGTTATTTTTACCTATAAATACAGAGGCCTCACTACTACTAGGGGAATATCTCTACTAGAGGAGGTGGAAGGACCACTATTTCTCAGGGTCGATCTGCTAGATCAATTTTTTATTGTGGTATTTTTTCTTTTATTTTCCATCACCCACTCATGACTAGTATGAGAGGGTGACTTTTTTTGTGCAAATCTATGATGGAAGGGGGTTGTAATGATGATATAGTGAGTTTTTGTATTTTATTCAAGTTGGGATTTTACATTCCATCTCTCTACTTCCTTTATCTCTATTATTATCATGCATGATCAATGCATGTTAATTAAGAGAGTTTTATTTAATGTTATTGTTGTAATTCAACCTTCACCGTGACCATTGGGTAGGAATTGGTTCTTCATTTAAATAAGATTTTAAGTTACCTATTTCAATAAAAAACTGAAGTATATGTCCATTAGAAAGGGATAGTTTATTATAGGGATATTATTCACCAATATTAAGGGTTTTCTTAGACTAAAATCTAATGAAAAAAATATTAAATCATAAATCTTTCATAATCATTGGTACATGAAATTGGATATCGTATTCATGGTACTTGTTTTTTACTTAATTCTCGCACTCACTCTTTAAAATTCAATTTCAAAGTAATTTGGTAATTTTATAACATTTTTTAGGTCTTAAACTATTATATTGAATTATTCTTCAATATAGACCACATGGGATCAACCTTATTCTCATTATACCAATACTCCTTAGTAGTTTAATTTTTATCAGTTTCTTGTTCTTAATTTTTAAACTTTGGTAGACCAATGGAGTTAACAACATTTTTGGCCCCTACTAAGTTTTTGGAATCATTTTTAAGCACTTGTATTAGGAGATATTAGTTTGATAGTTTATAAAAATTCTTCTCCCTCTCCTTTTTCATTTTACTTTTTTTTTTATTTGTATTTTTTTATTCCTTTTACACGCTAGGTATTTTTTGTTTTGATGGAAGGTAATCAATATGTTTGTACTGAGAAAGAAAATGTGTTATTCATATAATGTATCTTGCATATCAAGTTAATGAAATTATAAGGATCTATAGTAAAAAAGAAAGGATCCCAAAATAATACTCGAGCAAGGATGAGGCAATGCTCCACAGTCTAGAATCTAATTTTTGAAAAGGAGTGTTAAGAGATTGAAAGCATGGTCATTGAAACTGAGGTAAATTCCACTTCTAAAGATGAATTTTATCCTATAAAATATTCCCTCAACATTGTAGGTTTGAAGTAGAAATAATAAGAAGGATAAAAATAAGAAGTAAAATAATAAAATATAACCGTTAAACTCGAGTGGTTCAATGAAAATTTTGGATGGCGACAACAAAAATAATAATAAAAAGCAAAAGGGGCCTCACATACTGAATTTTTATGTGGATTCCGTGAAAATATAGGATTTTATAAATAGTAAGATCAATAGGAAGGAAGTGAATCTATTCAATTATTAATTGACTATGTATATTTTCAACAGATATAGCATGAAAAAAGAAGATAAATGAAATGAAGAGGCAAGGGCTACTGAACTGGAGAAAATCATTGAAGATTTTGACAAGGAAAAACCCAAAGAAGAGGTAAAGGAGTAGATATACCAAGTATAAAAAAACATGTGGTGCTTTTCCAATATCTATTTTTTATTCCAATTTGGTTATCTCCTCAATAATGTTCTAATAAATGTTCAAAGAAGAAGAGTGGAGCTACACTAGAAGCACAACAAAATCAGAAATTGGTAAATCCAAGATGATTAGATCTATATTAAAATAAAAAATAGTTGTTTTCCATATCTTATAAAACATATTTTCCTTGGAAAATTGTGGATCTCCAGCTAACCTCATATATACACATAGGTAAAATTCATTCCAAAATAATATTATATGATCTTGTGACTTACTTCAATCCAAAACTAGATTTTAGTAACTTGCACCCCTTATTAGCATTCTATGGTGTCACCAAATATTTCTGGTTGCATCATATAGACACTTTCTAAGAAAGGTGGTTTTGACATCCAATGTAGAATATAATGATCATAGAAAGTGGCTCTAATAATTAAAATTCAAACAGATTTAGCGTTATAATTGGTGTGAAGATTTTTTCATATACTATATCCAAACACAAATTTTTAAACCTTTCAATAATTAATTATTCCGCATTAGTCCAAAATTTACCATCCATGTATTTCTTATCTTGAATACCACTTCAGTATCAAGATTTGAAACATTAAAAATACAAATCACATGTACTTTGATACGTGGAATCAATTATTGAATTTTAATTAAACTTTTTAATCTTAATTTGTTTTCCTTTACTACTTACTAGTAGTATTAATTATTCTTATCAAATAATATATCACCCCCTATGGTTAATATAAAATAATGATAATGGTTTTAACCTTACTACATAGTATGTGTCGCTAAAACATTCATTTTTTACAATATTTTGTGGAACTTATTCCCATGAAAACTATTTGTGCATCTTCTACATTGACTTAACCCAAGTCATTTTTCCTACCACTATCTAATATAGATATGTGAACCCATTTATATAATTATAGTCTAGAACTTGACTATAACTTATGATAGGGATTTATATAATATCCTATGTAAACTTTAGGATACTAATATAGATGAACTTTGAGTTTTGTTTTACGTAAGTTTTTTTATATTATTAAAAAACCTTTTATATATGAACACATCTTAACTATGAAATAATGGATTTATATCATACTATAACTCATATGATATCCATTTTCCATTATAATTGGAATATATTAATAGGAAAATGCTGTTATTTTTGAAGCATGTCTCAAAAGTAATGGAAGATTCTACAATGCATATGAGTCTCAACATTGATTCTCCTTTTACTTACATCATGACTCTGATATGTATAAGGAAATGTACATTTAGGAATTCCTCCACACTATATTTTATTGATCAATGTTTTCATGTAATACTCATCATTTATCCTTCTTACAAACATCATATCTCTGATGTATGTAAGGAAATATGTGTTTAGAAATAAATTCACTCTATATTTTATGATCAATGAATGATTGGTCAAGATATTATTTAGAAAATGGGCCCTAAGAAACACATATATTATAACTATTCATATTTCATACATCACTTTTAAATTCCTTAAAACTGTTAAAGGAATCTCATGAAGTATATGAGTTTACCTTTAACTTAACCTTGAAATAGTTCATGCTCTCTGACTGAACCAATTATAGAATCTTTATAGATTACCTTTATTTCTAAAGGTTTCTTTGTCCAAAACTAGATAAGTAAATGTGTTTATAATACCTAAGGTCTTTAACTCCAAATATTCTAAAACCTTACTAGGTATATCCTTAGAAATTACTTAGTTTTAATAGAGGAAGAATTATCTTTCCATAAATGGGTATAATTGAGTCTTACATTTTATAATCTTCAGTTATTGCTAATTATTAAAGCATTATTGAACTATTATCTAGGCATGAGACACCACAAACAACATTTATTAAAAAACTAGAATAATGTCTCCTTATGTCTAATGGATATGTTAGATAAATTTTTTGGCAATACTTAATAAAAATTCAACTAGAATTAGTAAGCTTGGAAATTAGAAGTTGTGTATTTCTCACCATTGACTTAGGAATTTCCCTTTCTCATCCTCTTGGAGAACTGAACTTACTTTTTGTAACATTTATATACTTGTTTTTCGTATTTGGATACAAATATATGACACACGTTTAGTATGTAATACCCAAAAGGTACAATAGAAACATGACATAAAATAATGATTATGATTAAGTTTAATCCTCTACTTGATTCTACTTCAATTCATTGCATTTTATCTTCTATAGACTTATCTAACAATATGTGAATAAAATATCATTATGTATGATAATCTGCATTTTTTCTTTGAATGATGTTGTGAAGGTTCATTTGGTGTCACACTTTCCATTATCCTTTTCACCTTTTATTTCAACTTGTTAACCATAAGAACTAAATATTAATCTTTATTTAAGTTCTTATAAACTTGGAGAACCTTACCAAAAAGGTAATGAAGCATTTTTATCCATAATGTATGTTTTATAATCCTAAATTAAATTGGATTAATTGGGTGATAAATATATAACAATGGGATTTATTGAAATATCATGATCCATATTTAAATTTTCATGTATTCAGTATAATCATCATCTCATTCATTTATCTCTTTACTTTCTCCTTTTAATCTTATAGTAGATGATATAATATGTGAAATCATCCATTCCTTGGTGTTTTTTTTATAACTCATCATACATTGATGATAACAATATGTTATAAGCATTAAATGTTTCATATGTGAGTCTTCTATAAGCATTGTTTCACCCTAATTTCCTGAGGTGGCTAAATAGGTAGTGGGGAGTCTGGCACAAAGAAATTCCTTTCATATTATAGTACTTTGCGCAAGCATCTATGATACACTTGGAAATTCATGCGGATTAGGAAATATACTTTTTCAGAATTAATCATAGTGATTTTTTGGTATTACATTCCATTTTTCTAAAAAAATAAAATATTAGCATATTAGTACTTTATATTGATTATCGATTAGACATTACCAATTAATTGAATCATTATATTTCTCCCACTATTTTATTGAACCCTAGTATCCCTCACTACTAGATTCAAAATACTAAGATGCTTGAGTATTCTAGTGGAAAAGATTTCTAAAACCTCCCCTCATAGTCCAAGAAATGTCTATGCCACTACTCATAGAGTTTCAAGGTCATATTTTGACTGGCCAACCAAATTGACTCACAACTCCTCAAACTATTGAGTGAAGTCTCATATTCTAAAAATCATAACCCGTATTTACTCAATATTTTGCCTCTAAAGTGGTAACAAGCTAGCTATGGATACTTCTTTGTTATCATCTTTAGTTAAGTTGGATCATCACACTCATAAGAACTCCCCAGTAGTAAGAGGTTGTAACAACCTAGGTAATGATAAAATAAATAATTTTCATATTTATTAGTATTCATAAGATAGATATTTATATTCATTATAATTTTTTTAAAATTAAAAAGGAAATTGTTTTACTAAACTCTTTTATTATATGGTTTTATTTAAAAGTTTAATTTTCAAATTATAGAATTTGAATTTGAAAAAAAATTAATTTTATTTTTGAATTCATCATGTCAAAATTATCTTAGGATAAATTTTTGATAATTTTCTAAAAAGTTTGATTTTTCAATGAATTTTGAAAATGTAGATTTTTATTAAAAATTGTATTTTATTTTAAAGTATTTATAAAGTAAAATTTTATTTTGGATTGGTTTTAAAATTTAATTTGTTTATTTTTATTTAAAATGATCCAATTATGGTTTTTGAAATGGATTTTTTACATGAATTTAGTATAAAACATTTTATATGTAAAAAATATGATTTTCTAAAAACCCATTTTTTGTTTTGTTTTTCCAGTTTAATTTTAAATTAAATTATGTAAATTTTGTGTTTTTAATTTTAAAAAAAATGTATTTAGTATTTGTAATTAGTTTGTTAAAATTTGGTAAATAGGTCTCTTTTATTTTTAGTAAATATGAATAGTAACCTTAATAATTTTTGTTAGCACGGTAAAGGGTAGACTGGGTAATTAAAGTTAAAAATAAAATGATAAGGAATATATCCCTAATATTTTAATATTTATCTAAAAAATCATGGATTATCAAAAAATCAATAAAAAATGGAGGCCTTCGGGCCATTGGATGGATGATATTTTATAAAAATAATATTTTATTAAATGATATAAAATTACTAAAAATATTTTATTCCTCCAAATTAATTTAATATGGTTACTTAAATAAATAATGGTTTATTTATGTGTATTTTATCATTTTATAGTAACATTATTAACCCTTAAAGTGTAGAAAACATTAATTTTGCGATAATTGTTAAAAGGTTTAATGAAGGGTTGAAACAAAAAGATAAGGGAAAAATGTGAGTAAAACTTGTATAATTTTTATTGGATGAGATTATTTAGATCTATAATAATCATATATTTTAAATAAATCAATTTCAATCCATTTTTAATTAAAAAATAATTTATATTAATTTAATATTTTGAGAAATTCCAAGAGTATCCATCCCCTCTCTTATAAAAGGGCATCTCTTATTCTCAATTCTTCACACTTAAAAACCCATTTGATTTGGCCAATATCTGTCCAAATAACTTCCTAGAATCCCTCCTCTTATTTTATAGGTATTTATTTAGGAATAATACCAACCTTATAGGGGTTAAGGTGTTAATCCAAGGAGACTTTCCAAAGAAGAGGTATAGTTTTTAAAAACATGTTTTTGTATTATTTCTTCTTCCATATCCTTCAAATATTCCTTAACTATGATTATATAGTAACATTAGCATATTTCATATACTTAGGTGTTGTTATGTTAATTTCACATCCTATATTCATCTTCTATTTCATCAAATGGGAAATGAAACCATTATTCGTGTGTATAATGAACTACCGCCATGCAAACCGATGTAATTCATTTTCCATCACCATCACTCAAGGATAGTTATAATGATGTAATTAATGTATATATATTATATTCATGACATATTTATCATTATTAAAATATAATATATCATTTACTTTCTTACCTTTCCATTCACTAAAAAATGACACTACTGTAAAATAGGTTTATCCCCACGCATCTATACCCATAGTTTAGAAAAAATGTGGGTATAGGTAATATATTATGGTCTATACCCACAGTTTTTTTAAAAACATGGGTATACATTTCCCCTATTTCACAATTTAATTGGGCTTCCCCTCCTGGTTTTTCATTTCCATTGGGCTCTCCCCGCGTGAACCCTCTCCTCCCCTCCCCGAACTTTGCCTCCCAGCCCTCTCCTCCCCTCCCCAACCTCAACCTCCTGGCCTCCCCCTCCACCTCAATGTCACAGCCTCCACCTCCCTGACCCCATACCCTCTTGGCTCCCTATCCTATGGATATTTCCCCTCTCCCCTCTCAACTCCCTCTCCCCTAGCGATGTTGCCCCTCCCCTCTTGGCTCTCTCTCCTTCGGTGATGTCCCTCATCCCCATTATCATCTCCAGTCACGTGCGAGACCCCCCATGGTTGAACACACTGTGTGATGTCCCCCCCCCTCTTGTCTCCCTCTCCTCACACCATTTATCCCTAGTTTCTTGAGGGTTCTTGGTTATTACTTTGAGGTAATCATTAATCTTCTTCAATTATTCAATTTCTTAAAGTTTTTCTCTCTCTCATTTCCTGATTTCATTTGGTCAAACCCTAGGGGTTTTGAGGTTCTAAGATTATAACTTTGATCCTTATTTATAGGTAATATCATAGTTCTCTCGGTCTGACTTGGGCATTTTTTGGCATCCACTACTGAATTCAAAGCATTTTGGATCATCTTGGTTCATCTAACACCATTTGAGGTTGGTTTATTCTACTCTATTTGTTTGGCCCAATTTAATCTAGGGATTTTGGTGATTTATGTGCCTATGAAAAATATATATTAGGTATGAATTGTATGAATAAGACTACTTTATATCATGGTAGTGTTAGTAGTATATTTTTGTTTATATTTTATTATTATCTTTGTTCTATTTTGTTTTGTTATCTTATAAGAAAATACCTATAAATAATATGATACATTGAAAAAAAATCTTGTATTAGTGACTTTGTTTTTATTTTTCCTTTTTAATATACTAGATATATCTTTAATTTTGGAATGGTCGAAAACTTATTTGTGAATTGTAGAATGACTATTGTCTACTGAATTCTTATAGTCATTTCAATGACTGTTGTAATTCCTCTATAACTATAATTTTGTTCTATAATTATTATTTTTGTTGTTTTTATTATTGTTAAAAAGTTATTATTTTATATTTTTTAACATACATTAATAAGAAAAAAAATTGTATTAATTTTAAAATAGGTATTTCTATGATTTCAGTATTTTTATTGGATGGAACTAGTGAAAGGAATCATATGTGTACTGATAACACAATGAATAAAATTTCATATTCCAGTGATCCCATAGATATCATTTATAATAAAATTCATTACAAAATACATTACACTATTTCAAAAACATTTTTTCATTTTGAAGGATTATATTATAAACATTAGTAGATACATGAGGCAATATGATTTTCAAGTGTTAATTTTCTTTCAAATTTATTCTAGTTATTTTAATACTTGTATGCACTATTATAATATAAAATTACTATCCATCATTAGTAAATTAACATAATGTTATTCTATAGTTTAATACTTATAATAATACTCTAATTTTTGGGATAGATACTGTGGCATGTATTTTTTTTCTTAAATATTGGGTGGTGACTTGTATAGTTACAAGAGACAGGTATATTGTAGTTTAGTTTTTATTTTCTTTTATTTATCCATTGTCCGCTTAGTAATTTTACCTCTTTCTACGGATGGAAGGTAGTTATATTCTGTGAAGTGGGACAGAAGAGAACTGGAGGGAGATCGGGGTAGTGGAGGGGTTAATTATTGTATTTCATTTTTTTCTGCCTTTATACTGTGTTGTTTATGTTTATTTTCTTTTCATTTGGGTGGTGCCCAACATACAAATAGATCATGCCGAAATTTTATTTATTTTCCAATGTATTTTTAACTAATTGTTTATGGGTGGAATTATTCCCAAGTGGTGATTCTTTGATGCCCAGACACTTGTGTCAGCCTGTGGGTGTAGCCCATCCACCTTAGTTCATCATAGTCATTCCAATATTAGAGTTTAACTAGGTCATTACTATGTTTGAACCATGGGAGGTCCTAGTAAACATGTCCTAATGGCCAATTGGCCATGGCCTAATTGAACTAATTTCTTAATGGCCTACTAGCCTAATGAACAATTGACCTCATGGCCTAATAACCTCATGTAATTTCATTACATACTTAACCCAAATAATTTCAAAAAAGAAAAATAAGTTTTGAAAAGTTCTAGTTCATAATTAAACACAAATATATTTTCCCCTAACTCAAATGTGAAAACAATTGAAAACCAACATTTTTAACACACCCATAAAGTAGAAATATAGTATAAACATGATTTAAATACATGTAAGTCCATTAAATGAACCATGTTGTTTTTTTTACTAGGCATACCACCCATATTTAAAAGGCCTACTAAAGAACTCATGATAGTTGTGTTGCACAACATGACTTATCAAATACATAAGAAACACCCCAATGCCTCATGGTAGGACTCAATACTTATTAAAAAATCACAACTGAGGGAAAGACAGTTATTTCATTATCACATACACTAAGTGGAGTTCCACACAACCCTAAATACAACAATAACCCCAAAAGAAATACCTAATGTTGTATGAAGATACCCATGTTCTTGGATACAATGTTAGGAACAAGGTGAATATTCCCACCGGTTATTCTATGAAGATTTTGTTCTTTATTAGAGCCACCCCACAAAGTTTTATTTTTTCAGAGAATCCCACTCATCTGAAAAGGGACCAGTAAATACCTCGTGATATTTGGGATCTCTAGATTGACTTGTCAATCTCTTCAGAAAAAAAAACTAAATTACCCTTATAATACTTCCAACTTTTAAACATATCATGCCTAGGAGAAGGATGATTAATCCCTTGTCTGAGACACCAAAGGGGTGGCGTATAACACATATAAATATTTTTATTTTTATTTTCCTTTTCTATATTTAAATCATTATATTTAATAATTTATTATCTGAGTTGTTGAGAGTTGTGCATTACGGTGTGGTGACTTAGGAGAAACATGTATTATTTGTTTTGGTATATTGTTAGTGAAAAATGACATTTGTAATATGTGAGTGCAATTTTAAAAGACAAGGTACCTCATTTATTTCCTTGGTAAGGGTGTATAGGGTAGGGGAATCCTTATTAACTTGGTAATAACCAACAACCTCAAAAACCACAAATAAAAGAAGGATCATGATAAAAGGACCCATTAATAAAAGAACATATATTTCTACAGCCTGATGTTCTACACTAATAGCACAATAAGGATTGACCATTTTTTTTAGTGAATAATAAATTTCAAATTATCCTTTTATTCCCACTTTATATGATGGACCACATTTTTCTTGCTTCTTATTTTTACTGCTCAACCTTTCCAGACCACTCTAAATCATGGAGGAGATTACATTTTTTCCTAAGATAACAGATTTAAGGGCCTCAATCTCAAAGTATCTAGACACAATTTCAGCATAAGAGGGTGAATTTTACAAATAAAACATCAACAAGAATCTCAAATTAAGACACTTTCTGAAACATTGAGATGTTAGGATATCATCTAATACCAACTTAGGTAGATACAACACCAACACTAAAAAAAATAACATATTCTAACACTGGATGTTCACCCTACTGAATAAAATAGAACTCTATATACTTCACCACTTTTGTGTCTTTAGGGTAAAAATATTTAATCAATAATTCTTTTAAACTATCCCATGACTGGTAAATCAGTGGCTTGTCCAAAATTATGGACTTCCACAATTTCCAACTGGAAACTTCCAACTTGAATATGTTAAATCTAGCCTTGAAAATTTTAGTAATTTCAATCATATGGAAGACTTATTCAATCCATTTCATTAGCTTATGGTAAATCTAGCCTTTAAAATTTTATTTATTTTATGCTCTTGCTTTAATTAATTGTCTTTGGGTGAAATCATTCCCGAGTGGTGATTCTTTGATGCCCAGACACTTATACCAACTTGTGGTCGTAGCCCATCCACCTTAGTCCATCCTAGTATTCTTATATTAGAGTCTATGTCTGAACTATGGGAGGTAATAGTAAACATGAATAACTAGGGAGGTATTGGGAATGTCTAGGAATGAATTTTGAAATCCCATGAATAAGGATTAAGTACATTGAAATTTACAATGAGAAGATATGGGAGACTATGAAATATATATTGATTTTGGAAATGTTATGGGTATAAAAGGTGGTAAAATAGTAATGCGTTGGGACTAATAAATAGAAATTCACATTCATAACCAATTTGATAATGTAATATCAGATAATGAGCTACTATACATTGTTGTAGTTGATGATTAGACTCTGTCCCAATTCAACTATAGAAATACCTTGGTTCCAGAAATACTCTATCATATACTAGATAGTTTGGTTTGAAATTCCATATTAAACCTTCATTTACCTCCCATAGGTTGTAGTCAAATTTTATTTCAATTATTTTACTTCAAATCACCATTCATCAATTCCAAACACTAATATTCCATGAATCAACTAGGAATCCCACTCTAATATTCTAGGTGGATAGACTAGTTTATCAGGCTAGCGATGGATAGAAACTCAACTACTATAATGGGTCGAGTACTATAATTGATTACTCATAATCTAGGTGGGTTTAATATCAGTGTATTGAGAGATTTGTTTCTTTTTATATTGATAATTATTAAACACTTCTATTTGTATCATGCAATTAGACTACCGCAACAACTTCATTATTTTGAATTGATGATGTGATTTAAGACACCAATTTCTCATTAATATGTGTAGGATTTTCCTAATGAAATCTTGTATTCTCAATTGAAATTTTTAGTTTTTAATAGTTTTTTTATATATTTCCTCAAGATAATAGTAAAAGTTTAACTTTCCATATAAATAAGATGTTTCATACCAATTTTTTAGTTAATAAAATTATTGATAATGGTGAACTATGGTTGTTTAAGTTTGTTGTATTGGTGTATCCCAATCCTCTTAGATGATGTTGGGCCGAATTCTTGTGGATGATATTGTGAACAAGGATGTAACTCAATGGATAATTGAGACAAACATGATAGATACTGTAGCAACCCAGTGCGGGTGGCCATCGAGTAATTTGGAAATGCTCTATGTATAGTTCTAACACTAGAATCACATCATGTGGGGAGTAATTAAAAGGAAAATTGAGACAAACATAATAGATACCATAAACCAACAAAAATAGACTCAACTAGAATGATTTTTGGTTAGACAGTTTCATGTTGATAGGTTGATTAGGTTTTTTTTACCCATGTTTATATTTAAAGTAATTCATTTACAAGTTGTTATGTAAACTATTTCCATTCACTCATGATATCTACCATGTACCATGGTTTGTATGTGGTTTGTATTTTTTTTACAGGTTAAAAGATGGTAGGAAAACTGGTACTGCTTGTTTGGGATAGGTATTTATACCCACAATTCAATGAACCATGGGTATATTATGTTTGGTGAAATAATATATACCCATAGTTTTGTAAACTGTGGGTATAGATATATTCCCATGGTTTAACTAAAACTGTGGGTATTATAGAAATTTTCAGGGTTAAACCCATGGTTTCTATGAAACTGTGGGTATAGATCTACAATGATGCCTCGGAATACCATGGTTCATGGAACCATGGGTATAGCCTATACCCATGGTTCCAAACCATGGGTATAGGTGATATTTATAGTAGTGTAATAACGTCTCTTATGCATAAGTGTAGACTGCCACCTCCACAAAGAAATGTGATTCATTTTTCATCACTACATCACATGGATGGTATATATAAGTATAATTAAAGAAATAATATGATATTTATGATATTATTATCATTATGAAAGCATAAAATTATATTTTCCTTCTTTTCATAATGATCATTGAAAAATGGAAACATTACTCATGCGTGCATACGACCTACCATCTCCATGATTGTAAAGTAGTTAATTTTTCATAACCATCTTTCATAATTAGTTTTAAAATTATATTTGATTTATAAAATTATAATTATTTCATGATTATTATTCTTTAAATAATGTAATAATTACCTCTTTGACCATATTTTACTTACTAAAACCATTACGGACTTATGAAATGAATACCATCAAAATAGATTACATGAATTTAATTAATTAAATAATTAAATATAACATGGTAAGTGATAAAATAAAAGGAATAATAAACTTAAAAAGGGTCTTAATAAAGTAAATAATTCACCTAAGTTTATTATTCATGAAGATAAAGAATGTATGTGACATGTCGAACTCAATGTAAGTGAATTTCTTTTAAAAATATTCTTATAAGGTTCCCCTTAAAACTGTCTTTTTCTTTCATGTCCATATTTTTTAAAATTATTTTATTGATGTATTTATATGGACATAAATTAATTATAAAAGAAATTTTATGTCTATTTTTACTTTCTTTCAGATGTTTTCAAAAGTAGTATTTTTACGGAAAGTTTTAACATTCTTTATAAAAGACAAAATGTATGTTATATTTTAACGTATATGGTGACAAAAAATTTTCCCTCCATCATAGTCATTATTTGATATTTGGTTTATTTTATAAGATTTAATATTTTATTTAAAGAAAAACTCTCTTTACTTATGTTTTTTATATTTTCAAAAAGGTTTTTAAAATGTAATAGATATTTTAATATCCAAAAATGTTTTCTTATGGGTGTAAAGAATGTTTTTAGGATAAAAGATTTTATAAGTTAGGATTATGTTGTGGTTATTAGGCATTTTTTATGAGGATGAGTGATTTTGTTATAAACCAAGTTTGAGTGATCCTATTATGTTCTCTAATGAATTGGATAATGGGATAAAGTTAACTGATTAGGTTTCTCTTAAGAGAATATGGTAATATACTAATATGGTTATTCAATATATGGGATGAAGCTAACTGATTAGGTTTCTACTAAGAAATTATGGGAATATACTATGATGGTTGTTCCAAATATAATTGTGGTGGTTATTCCATGTGTAAATAATAATGATATGAAAATTATGCCTCAATTTACCTATATAATTTATTTATGCTTGCTATGGGTTTTTATGGAAATATTATGATTTTAAAAGGTAAATGAAAGTATATTCTACTTCATAAGGTTGAAAATTATAACTTTTTAAAAAAATTATTATAAGTTTTTCATGACTTAAAAGAAACATTTATAAGTTTTATTTTTCCTTTTATATTTCTTATAAAATTTTTCATGAAAATATTTTGGAGCTGGCGATTTTTTTGGTAAGAAAATGTTTATTTTGAGCCAAAAGTTTATATTAAAAAAGAAAAAAAATATAAGTATTCATGGACTAATGGTTTATTTATTTATTTTTTATTTCTCTTACTGAGATTTTTGTGTTCATCCCACTATTTAAAATTTTTTTATAGAGCTTAAGGATGGGTAAAGGAAATACTAAAGTCAAGTTAAAATTCATAAATATTTGTCATGAAAACAAATCATTTTATACTTTAAAAATTTTATATTATGAAAAAAATGGATGCTAAGTAAAAGTATATTTTTTGTAATATATGGGATTATTATGTAATATTTATGACATAAATCTCTAAAAATCTAAACCTAAAAGATATTTGTGAATAAAATAAAATTAAATCTAGTATAAAGAAACTAAAGTAAGTAATGTTTACGGTCAGGTGCTTATAGTTGGTATCAATGTTAGGTATAGATAACTTTAGAATTTATGATAATGTTAATAGAATTCCCATAAAAGATTTTAATTTATGGTTAAGTTAAAATGATATAGAATTTGAATATTATAATGTTGCTTCATCTAAACTATGTCTATTCAGAATGGTTTTCCACATAGAAAATAGGGAAGCTGAAGTAGGAAGGCACCAAGGGGATGATATCCTTTTGAATCAGAAACTCATAAAGGTTAGAATTGGAACTGAATAGTTTTTTGCAATGATGGATCAGTTGGATCAAGCTATAAATAGTTGTGGCATCCATGCCAGATATCATCTAGATCTACCAAAAATGAACATGTCGATAGTAGAATATTTTATGATAAAACACCCTCATGCATTCAATGGATATTATGACTTAGTAGTAGCTGAAGGATAGATCAAATCCCTAGAAAATTTATTTAATGCCATGGGATGTTATGATCATCAAAATATAAGTCTTGTTATTTACCACTTTGTAAGATAATGTTAATCAATAGTGGATAATGGTTAAGAATACTAAAGAAAGTGGAGAGATTAATAGCTTGGAATGAGATGATTTTAAGAATATCTTCCTTGATAAATATTTTCATAAAGTTGTTCGACTTAGGATGGAAAATAAATACTTGGAATTGAGAAAAAAGGAGGAAAATTCAGCGGTCACGTATGAAACAAACTTTACCTGATTGGAAATGTATGCACAAAATTTTAACTATGATATTGATAATAAGATTAATCATTTTTACTCAGGATTAAATCCAAGATATCAAATGGAATTATCTTCTCATGAATTAAAAAGTTATGAGAAACTTTTGCATTGTTCCAATAAGGTAGAAATGTAGTTTATCAATGATAATGTGCACTTCGACAACTAGTAGAAAAAGAGGTCCAAGTGGTAGTAAAAGGGGAAGAATGTATCAAAGAAATATGATGGTAAGAAAATTAATTTTTCAGTTTGTGAGAGTTTTGGTAAAAAGAACATTGGTAAATTCCTTATAAACTCTGGTAAGTGATTTTTATGTGGTAATATTGGGAATATGAAAAATAATTTCAATGTAAAAGATCATGGTAGTGGTAGAACCAATTCTGATAAATAGACAGTAAAATGTTTTAAATGTAATGATGTAGGTCATTATGCACATGAGTTTTTGAAGAAGAACCTGAATGATGGGAAGCATCCATACTATAAGTAGAAAGGTTTGGTGAAGTACTTTGTAACCACTTCAATATATATTGGGTCATCGAACAATGTGGTATTAGGAATATTTCTTATTTATTCTTATTATGTTAATTTCTTGTTTGATTTGGGTTATGCACGTTCATTAATTTCTAAGAAATTTTTAGGTAAATTAGAAATTCCAACTCAAGAAATAAATCCATCACTTACAGTAAAAACACTTTGGAGAAGTATTAAGGGAAAAAATTATAAGAATCTTTATGTCATTTTCTGTAGAAATACATTAACTAAAAACCTTATTATATTTCCCTTATTAGAGCTTTATATTATTTTAGGTATGGATTGGATTTAAATTTACCATGTTTAGATGAATTTTAGAGAAAAAGAAGTTATTTTTTAGGAATAATTTCAGTTTTTTATATAATAATGAACTCATACCTTTGAAAACATATCAATAAGTAGAAAAACTAATAAAATATGAAAATGAAAGTTATCTTGCACATATTGTTGAGAATAAGGGAACTGTGAAAATTAATGATGTGTCATTAGTAAAAGAATACCTAGATGTTTTCCCGAATGAGTTTCCTAGTGTTATACTTTATCAGGAAGTTGAATTTACTATTTACTTAGTTACTGATGATAATCCAACTTCAAAAACCCCCTTATCGAATGGCTCAAGTAGAACTTCTGGAATTGAAAAATCAGTTTCATGAGTTTCTTAATAAAGTTCCATTCATCCTAGCACTTAACCATGGGGTGATCTTTTCTTATTTGTTAAAAAGAAATATGGATTCATGGGACTTTTCATTGATTATAGATCTTTGAATAACCTTACTATTAATAATAAGTATATGTTTCCACAAATCAATGATTTGTTTGATTGACTCCATGGAGATCATTATTTTTTAAATTTTTTTCTATGGTATGGGTACTATTAGTTGAAGGTGAAGGAGGATGACATTTTGAAAATAGAATTTTGAACTAGATATGGGAATTATGAGTTTTTGGTTATGCTCTTTTGGTTAACAAATTCCCCAGTTGTATTTATGGATCTTATAAATAGGGTCTTCCATAAATATTTGGATAATTTTTTGGCCGTTTTTATTAAAGATGAATTTATTTATTCAAAAATTTATGAGCATCATGAAAAATATCTAAGGATTTTTCTAAAAACCCTAAAACAAAATAGTTAATACAAAAAATTTAGAAAATGTGATTTTTGGTTACAAAAGATTTCATTCCTTGGACACATCATAAATAAATATGGCATAATAGTTGATCCCGTTAAAACTAAAAGTGGTTAATGAATGTTCAATACCTAAAAATGTTACTAATATTCATAGTTTTTTTAGGTTAACGTGATATTACCGAAAGTTTGTTGAAAAATTTTCACGATTATCTAACCTACTGACTAAGTTGACTCAAAAAGAAGTAAAATTTATCTGGACAATAGGATGTGATGACTATTTTAAAGAACTAAAAAGGTTGGTGAACACTATTGTTTTAAAATTACACTAAAGAAATGGTGAATTTGTCATATACAGTGATGCTTCATTAAAAATACTTGGTTGTCTCCTGATGAAAAATTATTAGGTAATTACTTATGCTTCATAGCAACTGAAACCTCATGAGTTAAATTATCCTACACATGATCTGAAATTAGATGTTGTGGTTTTTCCTTTAAAATTTTAGAGACATTATTTATATGGATCCAATTATGAAATATATACTAATCATAAAATTTGGAAGTATATATTCACTCAGAAAGAGTTGAACATGAGACAGTGTAGATGATGGAATTGATAAAATATTGTGAATTCACAATTCATTATCATCTTAGAAAAGAAAACAAAGTAGTTGATACTTTGAGTCAGAAAAATAATACTTCATTGACCATGTTGCATTTAGAACTTAACCCTTTGTTTAATTATTTAATGGATTTTGGACTAGAATTTGTGGATGCAAGAACTTCCTCTGTTTTTTTACAATCATCTCTATCAGAAATAATTAAGCAAAATCAGAAGGAAGACTGTGAGTTATAGAAAAATGTGGAAATAGTTAAGAAGGGTAATTTTCCTGAATTTATCGTTGATAAAAATTGTGTTTTGATATTTGGAAAGAGATCATGTGTACCTTGTGATTCCAAATTAAAAAGAGGATTATTGATTGAAGTGAATAGCTCCCCATTTTCCATTAGTCATAATAGTACTAAGATGTATAGAGACCTTTAGAAGTATTACTGGTGTGGTGGAATGAAAATAGATATTGTTGACTTTACCATGAAATTTTTGACTTGTCAATAGGTAAAATAAGAACAACAATTTCCTTAGGTAACACTTCAAATTTTTTATGTGCTAGATTAGAAATGGGAAAAATATATCTATGGATTTCATGGTGGGATTACCAAAAAATACTCAAGGTAATAATGTGATTTGGGTTATTGTTCATATATTGACTAAATATACACATTTCCTTCCTATTCAACATACAATATCTTTATATTAACTTTCTTGAATGTATCTTGAGGAGATAGTCATGTTATATGGAGTTATGTTCACCATTGTATATAACTATGATCCCAGGTTCAATTAAAATTTTTAGAAAGTACTTCAGAACTCATTGGGTACTTAATTAAATTTTAGTATGACTTTTCATACTCAATCTGATGGAAAATTTGAACAAATAATTAAAACTTTGTAAGTTATGTTTCATTCTTGTTTAATGGATTACCACGGAGGTTGACATCATCATCTTTCTTTAGTTGAATTTTCTTATAATAACAGTTTTCATTCTAGTATACAAATGACACCTTTTGAGGCATTATGTGGAAAGTGATGTCAGACTTCAGATTTTTAAGATAAAGTAGGTGAAAGGAGTTTTATGGTACTATAATTATTATATGAAATGGTTGAGAAGGTAAATATAATTCAGAAATATATTAGAGCAACTCATAACAAGCATAAAAGTTATGCTGATATTTGGAGGAAAGATCTCTTTTTCGAGGTAGGCGATCATGTTTTTATTAAAGTACCTCAAGGAAAAATGTGATGTGTTTTGGTAAAAAGGGGAATTAAAGTACATGGTCCATTGGAACATATGAAATCCTGGATAAATTTGAATCAGTTTCTTATTGAGTGGCCTTACCTCCGAGTTTATCCTGGGTACAAAATGTTTTTCATGTTTCGGTGTTAAGAAAGTATGTTTCGAATTTATCTCATATTTTGATCTCTAGAGTAGTTTAGTTGGAAGAGAACCTTTATTATGGGGAATTACCTGTTCAGATTCTTCACCATATAGATAAATTATTACTGAATAAGAAAATTCTTTAGGTTAAGGTTTTGTGGAAAACTCATATGGTTGAAGAAGCAACATAGGAGTCTGAAAATGCTATGAGGGAAAGGTATCTCCACTTGTTTAATAAGTGAATAAAACTGTGAGGATGCAATTTTTAAATGGGGTAAAAATGTAATAACCTAGGTAATGATAAAATAAATAATTTTTATATTTATTATTATTTGTGATATAGATATTTATATTCATTATAATTTTTTTTAAACAAAAGGGAAATATTTTCTTTAAACTCTTTTACTATATGGTTTTTTTACAAGTTTAATTTTAAAATTTTAAAATTTGAATTTGAAACAAATAATTTAATTTTTTAATTCATTATGTCAAAGTTATCTTAGTATATATTTTTGAGAATTTTCTGAAAAGTTTTATTTTTTAATGAATAGTGAAAATACTGATTTTTATTGAAAAATGTATTTTCTTTTAAATTATTTATAAAGTAAAATTCTATTTTGGATTAGTTTTAAAATTTAATTTGTTCCTTTTTATTTAAAATGATATAATTATGGATTTTTAAAGTATTTTTATTCATTAATTTAGTATAAAAACATTTTATATTTAAAAGGGACATTTTTTATGAAAAATCGTTTTTCATTGTGTTTTTCTAGTTTAATTTTAAATTAAATTCTAAAACTTATATGATTTGAATTTTAAAAAAATTATTTCATATTTTGAATCAGTGGGTCCAAATTTGGTAAATATGGGCCTTTATTTTTAATCAAGGTGAATAGTAACCTTAGTAATTGTTCAATTTATTGAAAAATAAAATAAATAATATTAAAAATATTAAATATAATATAATTTGAAAGAATTAATGTTATACATGAATTTTTTAGATAATCATAACATATTAAGGATATGTTAATTTATTATAATCTAATTCCTTGGTTGTCTTGAAGTTATAAAAAATCAAAGTAAATGAATAGTTCTAAAATTGACATTATTGATATTTTATGAAAATAATATTTCATTAAATGATATAAAATTACTAAAAATATTATATACTTAAAAATGAATGGGATATGATTATTGAAATCAATCATGGTCTATTTATGGGTTTTTTTCATTTTATAGTAACATTATTAACCCTTAAAGTGTAGGAAACATTAATTTTATAGCAATAGTCAAAAGGGTTAATGAAAAGTTAAAACAAAAAGATAAGGGTAATAATATGGTTAAAAACGTATAATTTTTTTAGATGAGAAAATTTGGATATATCCTCATACTATATTTTAAATAAATCAGTTTAGATTCATTTAGAATTGAAAATTAATTTATATTAATTTAATATTTTGAGAAATTCCAAGAGTGTCTCTCTCCTCTCTTATAAAAGGGAATCTATTATTTTCATTTATTCACATTTTAAAACTCATTTTATTCCACCAATATAAATCTAAATACCTTATTAACATCTCTACCATAATTCTAGAGGTCTTGGTTTAGTCATAACATCAACCCTAGAGGACTTGAGGTGATAATCAAAAGAGACTTTCCAAAGAAGAGATATAGTTTTTAACTGCATGTTTTTGTTTTATTTCTTCTTCCACCTCCTTAAAATATTATTTAACCATGATTATATAATAACACTAGTATATTTCATATATTTATGTGTTTTTATGTTAATGGTTCAAAATATATCCATCTATTTTTACATCAAATGTGAAACAAAACCATCATTCATGTGTATGGCAGACTACCGCCTCGCAGACTGATGTAATTTGTTTTCCATCACCGTCTCTCATGGATAGTTATAATTATGGAATTAATATATATATATATATATAATATTCATTAAATATATTTATAATTCTAAAAAGATAATATATCATTTAATTTCTTATATTTCCATTCACTGAAAAATGATAACGTCGTTCGTGCATATGTGTGGACCACCACCCCCACGAAACAATGTGATTCGTTTTTCATCACCACATCACATGAATGATATATATAAGTATAATTAAATAAATAATATGATATTTATGATATTATTATTATTCTGTAAAGATAAAATGATAATTACCTTCTTCTCATAATGATCATCGAAAAATGGAAACATTACTCAGGCGTACGTACAGCCAACCGTCCCCATGATTGTAACGTAGTTCATTTTTCATAACCATCTTTAATGATCAGTTTTAAAAGTATAATTGATGTATAAAAATTATAATTATGTCATGATTATTATTTTTTAGATAATATAATAGTGACCTCTTTTACCATATTCAACTTACTAAATCTATTTTGGACTAATGAAATGAATATCATCAAAACAACCAATGTGAATTTAATTAATTAAATAATTAAATATAGCATGGTAAGAGACAAAATAATATTTTGGAAACACTGGGAATCACATGATAGATGTTTGTAGATTAATAAAAGGAAAATAAAAAATAATAATATGAATATGAACACGGACATAGCGATTTACGTGGTTTGGAAATAATCCCTACATCTACAAAGAGATAGAATCACTTTACTAAAATTCGGAAGCACAGTTACAAGGAGATCATAGTTTCACACCACCCACAAAACCCTAGTTAAAATGTGATAATAAGGAATATGAAACACTATACCACCAACCACAAAGTAATTCCATTATTCTAAAGTAAACAGTGGCTAGAAGTTCTCACTATTATAGTGTTGTGGTCACCCAAGTCCATGCTGCTACAGTGGTCAGTGGCTGGGAGTCTTTGGAGGTATAATATCATTATCTCCAAAGTCTGATCTACTATAGTAACTGTGCCAAATTACACATTACTATAGTGTCATTTCGGTGTCACCTGGCAAGCTCTGCTATAGTTTATCGGAGTTGTTACAGCTCCAAAAAAATTTGGTCGGGGGCCTTTATCCTTTGAACCCCTAAAGCAGGGACATGTTTCCCCCAACAACACTCAATAATCTCACCGTGGATCTTGACCCATGAAATTTACATCCAGGTGTGCAGTATAAACCTCTAAAATTTGGCCCAATATCATCCAAACGGATCATGCTATATCAATCCAAAAAATAAAAGAAATAATAAACTTGAAAAGGGTTCTTAATCAAGTAAATAATTAACCTAATTTTAATTTTCAATAAGACAAAGAATGTACGCGACTATTCGGACTCAGTGTAAGGAACTTCCTTTTTCGAAATATTATTTTAAATTTTCCCTTAAAACTATCTTTTTATTCCATGTCTATATGTTTTAAAATTATTTTATTGATGTATTTATATTTAAATAAATGAATTATAAAGTAAATTTTGTATCTCTTTTTAATTTCTTTCAAAAAAAATCAAAATTAATCTTTTTACAAAATGTTTTAACTTTCTTTAAAAAATGGATGTTTTATTTTAACATATATGGTGACAACAATTTTTCCCACCACCATAGTCATTATTTGATATTTGGATTCCTTTATAATCTTTCATGTTTTCTTCAAAGAAAAACTCTCTTTCCTTATGTTCTAGTTATTTTCAAAAAGGTTTTTAAAATGGAATGGATATTTCAATATTTTAAAATGTTTTATTGTGGGTGAAAAGAATGTCTTTATGATGCAAGGTTTTATGAGTTATGATTTTGTTATGGTTCATGGGTATTATTTATAATAACGGGTGCTTCCATTATAAACCAAGATTGGGTGATGTAACACCTCAAGCTTCCATGGTACGTTTCCCTTTGAATAATACAACAACTTGTGTTGTACGCAACTTCGAGTTCAAACACACCACAACCAATAAAACTAGCCGTTATGAATAGTAATAACCACTTTTTAAAATTTTATAAATTTTATCTTTCAAAATGTACTTCATTTTTGGATTCGGAATATCCAAATTAGCTTAGGGTTAATTTTTTGTATTTTTCTGAAAACTTTCAATTTTTGATGAATAGTGAAAAACACTACGCTATTGTTTAAAACTGAATTTTTAATTAAATAATTAATTATTTTATTTAAATTTATTTTAGGTCAAAACAGATGCATAATACCTATATATGTTCAATATAATTCATTGGAGTCATTTTGTAATAATATTAGATATATAAATTTTTATTGAACATTTTACCGTCTTTTACCCACCTCCTAGGAGCATTTTCAAATTCACATAAAACTTAATTTTACCACTTTTGTGAGCTGAATTTGAAAAATCCAAGAAACATGGTTGATATCAGTAAGTAAAATTTGGTTCAATAAGATGAAAATAATTTTTTGGTGAATAGTAACTTTTTACTTTTATTTACCACGGTTAAAAGTAAATAGGGTAATTAAGGGTAAAAATGATATTATTATTATCCTAAAACGTGTAATAATTCTATTGGATAAGTTTAATTCGACCAAAAACAACATTAGGAATAAAATATGATCCTTTAGGTCCACTTGGATTAGATTAGAGCATTTATTATTATTTTATTTAAAGAAGAGTTAAAAGAGTTAAATTCAATATTTAATAACTAAACCATTTTTAATATAGGGTTATACATAATATAAATTTGAATATAAATAGTCATTAGAAAGATAAAAATATTTCATACATAATGATATTTTATTTATAATTTTTAGACATTAAATAATTTAATTTATTTATGACACAATGATGATACAGTAATTACCTTAATAATGAAATATTAAAATAATTGATATTATAAATATTCAAACAAATGTAAATTGGGAATTTTGATAAATTCCACTAATTTTCTAGGTTAATATGGAATGTTATTACTGAACATATGAATTTATTTAGAATTAATAAAGTTTTTAGGACTTTAACAAAAATCATTTATTAAATAATGTCAAAAATGACATGATTGAGTTTTTAAAACAAATATTATATTATTAATTGATATAATATTCTTAAAAATTTAAGTTTCAGTAAAAAGAATTAGATACAGTTATATATATTAATACTGAACCACATGGGCTTCTCTTGGAATGTTATAGTAAGTTTATTAACCATATAATATAAAAATACAAAGAGACATGGTAAATGACAAACTATTTAACTAAGAGTTAAATCTAAAAGATAAGCTTAATATGATGACCTAAACCTGTCTAAAACCTATTGGTTGAGTGGTTTTAGACACATACCCACCTTATCATTTAAAAAAATTATTTTGGAGACATTAGAAAACGAAAATGATTTTATTATAAAATAATATTTCAAGATTTTCCTAAAGTGACCCTCCCCTCTCTTATAAAAGGGCACTTCCCCTTCCCTTAATTTCACACCTCTAAAGCCTTTTGGCTTGACCAAACCCTACCCAAATATCCTTAAAAATTGTATCCCTTCATCCTAGAGGCCTTCCTTTAGTCATAAATCCAACCTAAGGATCCGTTTTGATCAAATCAAAAGGAAGAACCTGAAGAAGAGGTAAATATTTCATCACCTCTTTCAAGTTCTTTTCTTCTTCCACTTCCTATTTATTTGTTGTTTCCATTATAAAATAATAAAACCATTATCTTATACATACTTTGATGTTATTATAAAAATTTTACAACCATATTCATTATTTTATCCATCCTATAAATGAAAAATTCATCATACGTGTGTACGTACGGATTACCATCTCCACGTCGTGGTGTAATTTGTTATTCAAACACTTCATCATTTGGATGGAATAATAATGAGTATAAATGATGTAAATAATAAATATAAAATGATAATGATTCTTTATATATGATATACCATCCAATCATATACGATTTTAATATCAAAATAATGATATTGTCACTCGTGCGTACGTACGGATTACCGTCCCCACGAACGTGATGAGATTCATTCCCCATTGTATCCATTTAAGACTAATTTTCATTTGATGATTAAAAAAATAATTTTTAAATACTTAATATAATTCTGAATATGAATAATATACATCCTATCCATAACAAACAATACTTATGTAACAAATCATATAAATGAAAACTAATCATTTAAAACCCGAAACGATGATACTACTAAAATATCATTAACAAAGCAATATTAGAAGATCATATATGATATCATATTAATTTATATGGTTATTTTATAATTTAATAAAAGTTATTTCACAATTATATAGGAGGTTAACCTACACTCAACCAAGGACAAGTACAAGATAAGGGTTAATTTCACAATCTATTTATTATCTGAGGTTGTTTTATACGTGAGTATCTACTGGGACCTCTTTATCATCCACATCTGTGTTTTCTTAAAAATGTATTTCAATAAATTTTTTAATATTTACTAGACAATGGTTTAAATTCATTTATACCCTTATTTGACCTTATTTATTTTGAAATTAATATTTTTGTTATTTTCCAAACAAGGTACCTTATGAACTTTTCGACAAAATTAAGGTAAGAATGTTTTTTTTAACTTATATGGTGGGTGCAGCTATTTTCCACCATTATAACATCATCTAAGCTTCCCTTACAAGATTATAAGAATATTTTAAAAATAAATGTTTTTTTATAATTATGTGACTTTTAAATGATTTCAAAATAGAAAGAGATATTTCTCTAAAAAAACTTTTTATTTCTTCTATGTCAACATCCTTTGATGGATTGTAAGCTTATTTGAAGTTGATTTATTATGATACAAAAATTACATATTGTATTGAAGTTTTTTTTGATATGTTTGAATATGGATGTGTTATTTTTACACCATTCATGGTTTATGGATAAATTATTGAAATTTCATATGCTAGTTTTAATACGAATGTTTATGTTATGTTTAAACCTTTTCTTATGAGGAATGTATTGGAATTAGTAAGTGATGGGTGGAGCCCGCTATATATCCCTGATGCATCGGTAGGTCTCATGAGACAAACTAGTGTATTGGCACAAGGCTTTGACAAAATCTTATTTTTAGTCTTGGCACAAGGCCTTGACTATGTGGTTATGAAGTCTGGCATTATGCATTCCATCATTATGAAAGTGGTTATTGATATTGCATGTGATTATTTGACTAGTAGAATATCCATGTGAATAAGTAAATGGCATTATTTGATTTTATCTTTTCCATATTATGTTGAAGTTCAATTTTAAAAGGCTTTTGTTTTAGTCTTACATTTTCTTAAATGTTAATGCTTATTTATGAAAGTTTCTGCTATATTGTTATCCTTACTGAGCATCTGAGCTCACCCCTTTCTCTGTTTTATTTTTCCCAGGAGGTGAAGAAATATTTTATAGTTGACCTACAGGGATTGGATAAGGATATAAGTGTGGTAAATGGGTACAAAATGTTGTTGATGTTTTTATTTCATGATGTAATGTAAAACTTATGAATGTATCTAGTACTTACAAGGCTACTTGTTGGTTGGAGTAGATGATCAAGAGGGGGGTGAATTGAGTATCTATAAAAATTTCTGTTAAAATTATTCTTTACAAAATAAAATCCCCATATAAAAATAAACACAAAGTTAGTTTGTAGTGAATTTATAAATGTATTTATGGTTCAATTTGGTTCTCATAAGATTGATTAGTTCTCATCTTTACCAATCTAAAGATTATCAAAATTTTGAAACAAACCTACTGATCCAAAACAGATGTAAAAACTTTCTAAACTAACTATCAAAGATTAGTTTATCTTAATGAAGGAAATACATAACACACAAAAATATAAGATAAATAGCACAGCGGATAAGACAAGAGGTTCAGTCTCAAGCAGACACTTAGTCCTCTCCTCTTGGTGATCACCTTCCACCAAGAAGTTTATATTAATAAACTTTTGATCCACACCTAGGATCCAGGTTCACTACAACATACAGGCTGTCCAGGTCACACTTGACCTCTACCATAGTTATTCATGGGAAAAAATAAATAGATCACATAGGATCTCTTCCACAGTTCTACGTGGGATAAAAGTGTAGGATAGAATTTAGAGTGAGGACTTTTGATATCCTCTAGTTATGCTCAGGAGATAGTGTGTGTGATACAAACAGATATACACACTACTCAAATAGTAACAGAAGAACACAACAGAGATATTAAACATAAAATATTTGAGTAATCTCTGTTTGTTGTGAAATAAATCTCTGGACTCATTGAATGTTGAGAAAATGGTATTTGAGTCCTCTTCTAGAAGTTGTCTTCAGAACAGAGTATCGTAGTTTCTGTAATCCAGCTTCGAGGAGTGAAAGGTTCAGTTCTTCAAGGTCTCGATGTACACTGATCTTTAGGAGAAGTTTTCTTGTTACAATATTCTTGTAATCTCAAGCTCTTAGTTCCTCTCTTTTCATATTCACACAGTCTATGTCTCAGCATGTTCTTCGCACCTTTTTTAGATCCAGAAAGAGATCCTTTTTTACGTAGATATTATAGCCCTTTTATACTTCAAGATCCACTATGCATGAAGATCTCGGCATGTTCATGTACCTCGTACTATCTACGGATTGTCCTACAGACAACATTAAAAAATGTTAGAAACATTAATTTGTCTAAATATGACCGTTAGAAATAAATTTGGATTAATAAACTCAAAACAATTATTTATAAAAATCAGTGAGTCATCTTCGGTCTGTTGTCTTTTGTTTGACAACATCGTTCTGTTATGTTCGATGTTTTGATTTCGGTGTGTCATCTTTGATCTGTCAACTTCGGTCTGTCAAACTTCAGTCTGTCGAACTTCGGTCTGTCGAACTTCGGTCTGTAGACTTTGGTGTGTTGAATTCAGTCTTTCGACTTCGTTCCGTCAAACTTTGGTTTCAGTGTGTTGACTTCGGTTTCGGTGTGTTAACTTCGGTTTCAGTGTGTAGACTTCGATTTCGGTGTGTCGATATCAGTTTTGGTGTGTCGAATTTGGTTTCGGTGTGTCGACATTGGTTTCAGCATGTTGACTCCGGTTTCAGTGTGTTGATATTGGTTTTGGTGTGTCAACATCAGTTCAGGGAATCCAAAAAGGTTATGAAGATTTTGTCTTGCATATAACATTACAAGACAAAATGTTAATCAAAATTACATGTAATAATACACTTGTAAACATATTTATTCATGAATATAGGTTATTGACTTATGTAATTATATGTTGTTGTATGAATAATTGATTAACTGAGAGATATTAAACTGGCATGAAAGAGTAGAATATGTATATTAAAATTATTTGTGATTATGAAAACTACAATATTATTGAGGTTCCAACAATCTACCCCTTTTGATAATTACAAATTATGGAATTCATACAAATATATAGAATAAAGATAGCTTTGACATAGTTGAATGTAATTGTCCAATATAACTAAAGTTTTTCATTGATAGAATGTATTTAAAACAAATATACCCCTCAATAAATGGATTAAGAAGAGTATATTCCATCCTTATTTTCTCCCCCTTTTGGGATTAACAAAAAGAGAAAAGCAGTAAGGAAAAATAATATAAAATAAATACACCATAGGAAGTTTTATTAAAAGGCATAAGAGGATAAGACAAACAAAAATACCAAATCCCTATCAAAAAGAAAAAATTCATCACTAAGGATTTGGATTTTGAGGATCTTTTCCTTTTTCGGAAGGATCCAAAGGAGGAGGAGAAGGTTTGGGAGTGGCAGAGGAAGGAGTTGGTCTGAGGATAACATCAGGTAGGGAAACACCGGTAGGGACAGTAGCTGCAAGGCTAGGCCTTCTCTCTGACAACACATGACTTGGAGACTGCTCAGTAATGATCGGTCGAATCTGGGAAAGATCCTAAGAGATAGTCATTGGAGTAGGAGGTTGAGAGGTAGTACCAATTGAAGCAGCTGGAGGGACCACAATAGCCTCAGCCTGAACATACAGATAAGGTTTGAGCAGGTTGATGAATTCATTAATGATTTCACCACCATATTGCATTGCCTTTTCGAAGTCATCCTTATTCTCCATAAATCTGTAAACTCCTTCAATTTAAGAACTTTATTTTTGAATGCTTCTGTGACTGGAGGAATTCTAATATTTTCTGCCAGAAACTTGAAACTATTGATGAGGTCATGCTTGGTATAAATCTTAGTGAAATACTTATCAACATTTTCTCTAATTTCTTTCTAAGCTGCAGAGGCTTCATTTGTGCGCTGCCTGACCATATTGTATACAAGATCGGTATTATGATATGCTTTTTCAAGGGTTTATTTATCTGAAACACTCAGGAATTTTTGAATTTCCTCTCTCATCACAACCTTGAGAGACTCCAAATCAGCAACAACACTTCTCCCACTCCTGGAACTAGATGGGATAGCCAACATTTTTCCAATCTCTTCTTTCAACTTTTTCAGATCAACACTGAGTAGATGAGTTACCAAGTTCCTAAGAACTTACATAACTCCACTAAAGGAGGTCTTGAAGTCATAGGTTAAGGAATTAAACCCATTGCTCATCTTTCTTACTTCTTCTCTCAGAAAGTTGTTGTGTATAATAATGGTTTCTTCTGTAGTAATGAGATTCGGTTGAATCTCCTGGATTAATATTCTTGCAATCTTTGTTGTATCAGCATCTGAGACACTTATGGAGGTAGAGGCTTCATTTCTAGATCCCACTGAAGCTATCACAGACTCACATATCTCATTCTTAAACTTTTCAAAATCAGCCTTAGTGACATAGTCACTGGGCACTGACTGAGCTATAGGTTCTTGAGGTGGAGGTTCAGCTAGTGGAATAGGTGCAATATGTTCTGGTTCAGCATGGACTTGTGGAACAGGAGGAGGAGGTACCCTTTCCTCATCTAATTCATATTCTAAACTGAAAAGAATGTATCCTAGATCACTATTCCACTCTCTAGAATAGGTACAATCTCTTGGATCAACAGTATCAATTCTAATTATTATTCCCTGAGGCTCACTAATAACATAAATATCTCAACTACTTCATCCTAGTCTCTAGACATAACAACTTTTCTAGGAACAGGAACCAACTGGAACCTCGCCTGGTTTGATACCTGGATCAACTTGGTTCTTTGGTCTAGAAGGGTGATCAACTAGATTGAAATTTTCATACAGCCTTTCTTCATCTCCTACCCAACATCTTTTACATGGGTTCTATAAGATTTTCATTCTTTTATAAATGTCTTTATGAAGACAAAATCCACTACAGGAACTTATCACTTCATCTCCATCTTCGACACAATCTAATTTTTTCAACATGGCAGAAATCATCCTTAGATAATATAAACAGGTTGCCTTCTTATATGGCTTAATAAAATAAGAGATATTCACCATAATATATCTGTATAGATTCACTTTTATTCCATATTTCAACAAAAATATCAAGAAAACATATTGATATTTCATAGTAGACAAATCTCCCTTCCTTGAGAAGATTTGATGATGTATGAACTTAAAAAGAAATCTCACTTCTCCTTAAAATTCATTTATAACAGTCCTCCTGGATTCTTCATTTCCAGTCATCTCCTTCAGAGCATCTTCATAGGAAAAAAAAATTGAAGAAGGTGTAATATTACCAAGATAGTCAGCATAAACACCTTCATGAGGCACCTCTAAGCATCCAGACCATTCCTTAGACGAAAAAACCACTTCCTTTCCCTTTACCGTATATTTCATCTTTTCTGCCTCAGCGTCATCCAATGATATACTCAAATGTTGATATAATTCATGCACAAGATGGGGATAATAGGGTCTTTCATTATTGGTGAACCAACTGATCCACCCTTGAGATTCCATTACCTTTAATAAAAACAATTTTCTTTATAGAAGTCACTCATCAGACACCTCATTTTCAGCTATAACTACTCGGCTTTCTAATATTGGTTTTGTAGTCCCACTGGTCTCACCTTTCTAATGCTTAGCAGAAGGAGATTTTATAGGTTCTTCTATTCCACGCTTAGTCCTAGCCATGATGAAGCTTCTGATTCCAATTGTGTTGAGAGGTCGAGAGTCGGGAGAGAGTGTGATAAAAGGTAGAAGGATTTACGGCTGTGGAGAAGGTGAAATGTCGGGATGGATTGGACTTAATATATCATTTAGGGATTATAAATCGTAAAACATAAGAATTTAAACACGATAAAAGGAAGAATACAAAACAACGTTGTTTTATTTAAAGCAGATAGAATTTACAAAATAGTTCTTAAATATATCAGTGTCAAATAATCGGTTTCAAAAATATTGGTTTTAGAAAGATCGGTTTCAAGAAGATTGGTTTTAGAAATATTGGTTTTAGAAAGATCAGTTTCAAGAAGATCGGTTTTAGAAGGATCGGTTTCAAGAAGATCGGTTTTAGAAAGATCGGTTTCAAGAAGATATCCTACTGATTTATCATTCCTAGTTCATGTCTGATGTAATTCATTCTCTCAGAATTTAAGGGTTTAGTGAATATATTAGCAAGCTGATGTTCAGTCCCAATAAACTCAAGAGTTATATCACCTTTTTGATAATGATCTCTCAAAAAGTGATGTCTTAAATCAATATGGTTTGTTCTAGAATGATAAATTGGATTATTAGAAATATTAATAGCACTTCTGTTGTCACAATTTATGGGGATATGTCTAAATTAAAATCCATGGTCTAATAAGGTGTGTTTCATCCATAAAATTTGTGCATAGCAACTACCAGCAGCAATGTACTCTGCTTCAGCAGTTAATAATGCAATTGAATTTTTTGTTTTACTACACCATGATATTAGTGACTTTCCCGAAAAGTGACATGTTCCATAGGTACTCTTTCTATCTAATTTACATCCACCAAAATCAGCATTTTAATAGCTAACTAAATCAAAAGTTTGTCCTTTAGGATAGAACAATCCTAAATTAGTTGTATACTTGAGGTATTTGAAAATTCTTTTAACACTATTTAGGGGTGACTCCTTTGGGTTTGCTTGAAATCTGGTATACATACACACACTGAACTTAATATCCGGCCTACTAGCAGTTAAGTATAGAAAACTCCCAATCATTCCTCTATAAGCAGTTTGATCAACTGATTTTCCATTTTCATCAAGATCTAACTTACATGTAGAACTCATAGGAGTTTCACTAATCTTAATGCTATCAAAGCCATATCTTTTCAAAAGATCTTGTGTACTTACTTTGATTTAGAATAATACCTTCTTTATTTTGAAATATTTGAAATCCAAGAAAATATTTAAGTTCACCCATTAAACTCATTTCAAACTCAATTTGCATTATGTTTGAAAAGTCATTACATAAAGATTTTTTAGAAGATCCAAAAATAAAATCATCTATATATATTTGGGCTATTAAAACTTCTTTTGAAATTATTTTTATAAATAAAGTGGGATCTGCAAGTCCTTTTGTAAAACCTTTAGAAATAAAAAAGTTACTCAACCTTTCATACTAAGATCTTGAAGCTTGTTTCAAACCATATAAATCTTTTGATAATTTGAACGCATGATTTGGAAAATGTGGATTTTTAAAACCTGGGGGTTGTTTAAAAAAAACATCCTCAAGTATATAACCATTTAGGAATTCACTTTTGACATCCATTTGATAAATTTTAAAATCCAAGTGCACTGCATAGGAAAGTAAGATCCTAATTTCCTCAAGTATTGCTACTGGTGAAAATGTCTCTTTATAATCAATTCCTTATTCTTGATTATATCCTTTTGAAACTAGTCTATCTTTGTTTCTAAATATATTTCCACTTCATCTACCTTATTTCTAAACACCCATTTGGTTCCTATGGTCAAAGTATCCTTAGGTCTATCTATAAGATTCCAAAATTTATTTCTTTCAAACTAATTAAGTTCTTCTTGCATTTCCATTACCCAAAATTCATCATTGATAGCATAATTGATATTTTGAGGTTCAAGATATGACAAGAAGGCTTGATGTTCAACCCGGTTTCTCAAGAAAGCTCTTGTTTGTGTTCCTCTGTCTAAATCTCCAACAACAGCATCTAAGGGATGATTTTTAAGGGTTCTAGTTGGTCTGGAGAAAGTAGGACTCGATATTTCAAGTTGGTCAGGTTGATCTGGTTCACTACAGTTAAGGTGATGAGAAATTTCATAACTGGATGTTTTCATGGATTCCTTCACATTATAATTTCCGATTTTATCATTAATGTCCATATTATACATATCCTTTCAATATTTTCTGGTTAGGTCTTGGGCTCATGTGGATATGCTTCATCAAACTTGATGTGTACAGATTCCTCCACACATTTGGTCTTCTTATTAAAGACTCTATAGGCTTTTCTTGATGTAGAATATCCAAGAAATATTCCTTCATCACTTTTGGATGAAAATTTATCTAAATTATCTTTAGTATTCAGAATATAAACTTTACATCCAAACACTTTAAAATAACCTACTTTGGGTTTCCTATTATTTCACAACTCATAAGGAGTTTTCTTAAGAATGGGTATAATTAAGACTCTGTTTATTATGTAGAAAATTGTATTAACAGCTTCAGCATAGAAATAAATGGGTAGATCATGTTCATTGAGCATAGTCCGGGCAATTTCTTGTAAGGTTCTATTTCTTCTTTCTACCACACCATTCTGTTGAGGTGTTCTAGGTGCAGAGAAGTTATGATTATAGCCATTTTGTGAGCAGAAAGCTTCAAAATATTGATTATCAAACTCATGACCATGATCAATTCTTAAGGATTTAATCTTAAGTCCACTGAGTTTTTCTATAGTCCTAGCATACTTGGTAAAGTGTGAACAGGCTTCACTTTTATGAGCCAGAAAAAAAAAAGTCCAGGTATACCTAGAGAAATCATCTTCAAGAACATAAACATAGTGCTTCCCATTAAGACTCGAAACTCTAGATGGTCCAAACAGGTCCATGTGAACCAACTCAAGAGGTTGATAAGTAGTTACTTCTTTCTTTGGTTTGAAAGATATTTTATGTTTCTTTCCTTTTTGACAAGGATTACATACTTTATTGTCTGGAAACTCTAATTTGGGTAAGTCTCTAACTAAGACTTTTTGAGTTAACTTCATAAGAGAGTGTATATTACAATTTCTTAGTCTTCTATGCCAGATCCAAGACTCTTTGTGAAAGGAATTTAGACAAGAGAAATTCTGTGAGGCTAGTGTGTCTAAATTTATAGCATATACATTATCATTTCTAAAAGCAGTAAATACCAAATTATTTTTGTCATCAAAAACATGGAAGGAATCATTTTTAAACTTAACATTAAATCTATCATCACACAATTGGGATATGATTAGCAGGTTATATTTCATTCCATCAACATATAATACTTTAGAAATTGAAATAGAGTTAGGGTTACCAATCTGGCATAGGCCGATGATTTTTCCTTTACCATTGTCACCAAATGTGACATGTCCTCCATTGATCTTGATAAGACTTTTAAATCTTGAAAATTACTCTTTCATATGCCTTGAACATCCACTATCCAAGTACCACATATTTTTACAGGAACTCTTTAGGCAGTTTACCTACAAAAAAGTTTAACCAAGAAACAACTTTGGTACCCATATTTGTTTGGGTCCACAAACATTAGTAATATAAGATTTAGGAACCCACAACTGTCTTATGGGTTTCATATATGCAGAATATAGATTATTTGAAAAATACACTTTCTTTGGTCCTATGGAATTGGATACAGTAAAAGAATTTGAGGGGCTAGAACTTGCAGTACAATTCTGGTTTTTGAAAATAGTAGCATATTTTCCAGATTTGGATAAAAAATGTGATTTAGATAAATTTTTTTGACCTGGTTGATATCCTATCCCAGAAGTATATTTTGGAGAAATCTGTTGTCTTAGCAACTGAGTCAAGGTATCTTTACCACCAGTAAATGTTTCGAAATCCCTTTTTAATTGATCATTTGATAATTTGAGTTCGGTATTTTCTTTTAACAGCTGGGCACATTTTTCCTTTTCAATATCCAAATCAGACTTATAATTTTCATTTAAATCATGTTATCTATTTAATGATTTATATTTTTCCTTGATCTCATTAAAGGTATCCTCAAGAATTTTACAGTATTCAAATAATTCATCCTTAGTCATATCTTCATCATTATGTGACTCAATCTTATTCCTAGAATAATAGGCATTATGTATAGGAGAGTTAAGTGTTACCTTAGAAGTTTTTTTCATGAAACATAAGTTGGCATGATTGTTCTGTTCACTATCAAAAGCATCAGATCCACTAGAGCTCTCTTCTGAAGCACTCCAAGTAGATTTCATAGCCTTTTTATAACTCTTTCCCTTATCTTCATATTTCTTCTTAAATTTCAGCTTGGGGCAGTCTTCCTTCACATGACCTTTTCATTTTCACTCATATAATATTATTTCATTTGAGTTGTCATTCCATTTTTTTTTATTTATTACATTGTACTTTACTATCATACTTTCCCTTGTAGTTTGACTTCCTAAAGAATTTCTTCTTTCGGTAGAACTTTTTGAACCTTCTAGCAAGATGATCAATTTCCTCATCACTGTCTGAATATGACTCTTCACTAGTGGAACTATCTACAGGAACTTGAATCTTTTCTTTATCTTTTCTATTTTAAGTTGAAGTCTTGAATGCTACTGACTTCTTCCTTGGTTCCTCATATAATTCTTGATTTACTTTAAGTTCTTCTTCATACATGATAATCTTTCCAATTATTTCTTTCACTAGAAGTTTGCCTATGTCACAATATTCTCAGATAGAAACATAAGTTCCTCTCTATCTGTCAGGTAGGAATCGAATCAGTCTCATGATTTGGTCCTTGTTGTCCACTGGTTTCCCAAGAAGACTCATGGTGTTCACTATTTTATTGAACCTGAGATACATTTCAGAGATAAGTTCATCAGGCTTCATTTTAAAATTATCATATTTAATAGTGTATGTATTAAATCTCATTTCTTTAACATTATTTTTTCCCTCATGAGAGATAGATAAAGTATCCCAAATTTCATATGAAGTTTTACAAATAGAAATACAGTTAAAGTCTTCATCCCATAGGGCATAGTATAGAGCATTTATTACTTTATAATTATTGTTATAGGCAGATTTGGTAGGTTCATCTTAGGTGCTTCTATTAGTTTTAGGTATTGTATATTTACTTTCAATAGCAATCCAGATTTCAAATCCCATAATTTCTAGATGTATTTTCATTTTAATTTTTCACTGAGCATAGTTAGTTCCATTAAATAAAGGTGGTCTATTATTATCAGCCCCTTCTAGTCTATTTTCCATGATAAAGATTGTAAAAGAATTTCAAAGAGATAAAGATTTAGAAATAACAGAAATTTTAAGATCTTTAGAAAACAACTATAATCAGAGTTTACACGATTTCAAAAACTAAAAATAACTTTCAAAAAATCCTTTGATACTAAATGGTGGTCGGAGTAGATGACTCAAGAGGGGGGTGAATTGAGTATCTATAAAAAATTATGTTAAAAGTATTCTTTACAAAATAAAATCTCCCTATAAAAATAAACACAAAGTCAATTTGTAGTGAATTTATAAATGTATTTAAGGTTCAATTTGGTTCTCAGAAGATTGATTAGTTCTCATCTTTACCAATCTAAAGATTAGAAAAACTTTTGAAACAAAGCTACTGATCCAAAACAGATGTAAACACTTACTAAACTAACTATCAAAGATTAGTTTATCTTAATGTAGGAAATACATAACACAAAAAAATATAAGATAAATAGCACAGTGGATAAGATAAGAGGTTAAGTCTCAAGCAGAGACTTAGTCCTCTTCACTTGGTGATCACCTTTCACTAAGCAGTTTATATTAATAAACTTTTGATCCACACCCAGGATCCAGGTTCACAACAGCATACAGACTGTCCAAGTCACACTTGACCTCTACCATAGTTATTCATGGGAAAAATAAATAAATAGATCACATAGGATCTCTTCCACAGTTCTACATGGGATACAAGTGTAGGAGAGAATTTAGAGTGAGGACTTTTGATATCCTCCAGTTATGTTCAGGAGATAGTGTGTGTGATACAAACAGATATATACACTACTCAAATAGTAACAGAAGAACACAAGAGATCTATTAAAAAGAAAAGAGTTTAGGAATCTCTATGTGTTGTGAAATAAAGCTCTGGACTCATTAAATGTTGATAAAATGGTATTTGGGTTCTCTTTTGGAAGTTGTCTTCAGAAAAAAGTATCACAGTTTCTGTAATCTATATTTGAGGAGTGAAAGGTTCAGTTCTTCAAGGTCTTGATGTACACTGAGCTTTAGGAGAAGGTTTATTGTTACAATCTTCTTGTAATCTCAAGTTCTTAGTTCCTCTCTTTTCATATTTGCACAGTCTATGTCTCAGTGTGTTCTTCACACCTTTTTTAGATCCAAAAAGAGATCCTTTTTTATTTAGAGATTGTAGCCCTTTTATACTTCAAGATCCACTAGGCATGAAGATCTCAGAACGTGCATGTACCTCATATTGTCTATGAATTGTCCTACAGACAACATTAAAAAATGTTAGAAACATTAATTTGTCTAAATATTACCGTTAGAAATAAATTTGGATTCATAAACTTGAAACTATTATTTATAACAATTGGTGAGTCATCTTTGGTTTGTTGTCTTCGGTTTGATAACATTGGTCTGTTATATTCGGTGTGTTGATTTCGGTGTGTTGTCTTCAATCTGTCAACTTCGGTCTGTCAAACTTCGGTCTGTCAAACTTCGGCCTTTCGAATTCGGTGTGTCAACTTCGGTCTGTCGACTTCAGTGTGTCGACTTCGGTCTGTCAAACTTCAGTTTTGGTGTGTCAACTTCAGTTTCAGTGTGTTGACTTCGGTTTCGTTGTGTCGACTTCGGTATCGGTGTGTCGAAATTGGTTTTGGTGTGTCGACTTCAGTTTTGGTGTGTCGACATCGGTTTCGGTGTGTCGACTTCAGTTTCGGTGTGTCGATACTAGTTTCAGTGTGTCGAAATCAGTGTCGGGGAATCCAAAAATGTTATAAAGAGTTTTTCTTGCATATAACATTACAAGACAAAATGTTAATCAAAATTACACGTAAAAATACACTTGTAAACATATTTATTCATAAATATAGGTAATTTACTTATGTAAGTATATGTTTCTATACGACATAATTGATTTACTAAGAGATATTAAACTGGCATGAAATAGTAGAATCTGTATATTGACATTATTTGTGATTATGAAAACTACAATATCATGGAGGGTCCAATACTACCAAACTGATCGGTATTTTGGAATTTGATCCCTTTTGATCATGCCAATGTTATATAATAATGCACCGACTCTGGGTAACTGGTGTCGGGGCGTTATAGTTAGTATCATAGGAATTTTATTACAAATATTGGAAGCTAGATTTAGAAAAAAACTGATTATAAAACATTACCCTAAGATAGACTTTGAGGATTAGTATATAATAACTTCTTATAATTTTGGTATTGTAGAGATTTTGTGAGTTTTCCAAGCAATACATCCATCTATGGATACAAGAAGGTAGAGGTGGCTCTGTCACAGATGTACCTAGGGGTAAAACCTGAAAACACCGCTTTGAGCTAGACATGAATGGGAACTGGTGCACGACAACGGGTTTTTCTGCACTCTTAGTTACAACACTCCTGGGGGATATGCTTAGGATAATTATAATTTTCTTTACAAAACCTTATTAAGGGTTTATGAGTATATACTTACTCAAAGAAAACATTTTTATGATTATGGATTATATCCATAAATTGTTCAATTTGTGTTAACTGTTTTACAAGTTTGGAATTATGTATTGTGATTCATAAACTAATCTAGTGTATGCCATTGTTTAGAAATGGCGCCTAGTGGAAGGAATGGAAACCGTATCAATGAACGTAATCTATGTAGGGATTTACCTCCTACTCAAGATAATTATAGTGGAGATGGTGAAGCAATTGGTGCTGATTAGCTTATCACCATACTAGGACAACTCACTCAAGTTATTAATAATAACCTTACCCATATGGAGCACCCTGATCCACAACGCGGGGGATCAATGTTAGACCGCTTTATAAGGAAACAACCAACAATATTCAATGTGAGTAAAAATCCATTAGTATTTGAGCAATGGATAAATTCCTTATAGAAAATATTTCATGCTTTGGGGAGTAGCAAAGGGGAAAAATTTGTCATGGTAGTTTATCGCCTCATAGGAGATGTAGATCAATGGTGGTCATCAATCCAAAACACAAAGGAATATGATGAAGTATCGAACATGGAATGGATGGAGTTTAAAGATATTTTCTTAGAAAAATACTTTCCTCATGACCATCAAGCAGATATGGAAAGGCAGTTTCTGATTCGGAGGCAAAAGGAGGATGAGAATGTCGCAAAATATGAGGCTAACTTTACAAGGTTAGTAAGGCATGCAGCAGATTATATACGTAACCCAAGGAGTAAGATTTATTGATTCTTTGATGGGTTAAAAACATTTATTCGTCGAGCTTAGTCTCACAATCCTTCTCATCATATAAAGATATTGTCTCATGTGCTATCAAGACAGAAAAAGAATTCTCTAAGTCTTATGACTTTAAAGTAAAGTAGGATAAGAAGAGATCTACTGAACACTCTAGAAATGGAAATAAGGGGAAGAAGGGAAAAGTTTAATATCCATCATGTGGTAAATGTGGGAAGAAACACCCTGGTACTTTCCTAAAGGGAATGGGAGTCTGTTACAAGTGTGGTGAAAAAGGCCACCAAGCTCGTGATTGCAAGGGGAAGAAAGAGGCTGTTGAATAATAAAATTGTAGAGAAAATGGGAATTATGCAAATTAATGTTCTAAGCACCAAAGGAACTTAACTCAAAAAAGGCCAAGGGATCAAGGCCAAGCTTATGCTATCACTACTGCTGAGGTTGAAGCTCCAAAATACATGGTGGTAGGTAATTTAATGGTTTCCTCAAGTTTAGAAAATGCTTTATTTGATTCTGGATCATCGCATTGTTTCATATCTTACCAGTTTTCTAAGAAAATTAGATATTTTCAATTTGATTTAACAAGGGAGTTGCTAGAAAAAACTCCCAAGGGAAGTATCATTGCAGCAATTTTTTGTGAATCAGTTCCTATTAAAGTATATAAATGTTTTTATCTACTAATCTCATCGTCATACCCATGATTGAATTTGATATAATCCTCAGAATGGATTGGATTTCGGACCATGATGTAAAAATTTATTGTAAGAAGAAGGACGTTACAATTTTTGATGATGATAAGGAGTACCTTATCTTTAGAGAAGAAATTTCACCACCTGATTCTTATCTAGATCCACCCCCAGTAGCTCTACTAAATTCAATTATTGGGGAAGAAGAGAATGAAATAACTATGGGTGAGGAAAAGAATGTTCGAATAGAGTACATACCTATTTTGCAAGAATATGTTGACGTGTTTCTAGAGGATTTACCTGGACATCCTCTAGAATGAGAAATTGAGTTTTCCATTGATTTAATTCTTGGTTTAAGGCCCATATCAAATACCCCTTATAGAATGGACACTATGGAATTCATGGAACTAAATAAAAACTAGATGAATTGAGCAATAAGGGATTTATTATCCCTAGTTTTTCTTCATGGGGAGCCCCTATCTTTTTTGTTAAGAAGAAAGAAATATCTATGAAGTTGTGCATTTACTACAGGGAGATCAATGCTATAACAATAAATAACAAGTATCCCCTACCTCGCATTGATGATTTATTCAACCAACTTCATGAATACAAATATTTTTTAAAGAGTGACCTTCGATCTAGATATCATCATTTGTGTGTAAAGAAGGAAGACATTCCAAAAATAGTATTTCGAACCAGGTACGGGCATTACGAGTTTACAGTAATGCCTTTTGGATTGACTAATGCACCTTCTATTTTCATGGATCTAATGAATAGAGTTTTCAAGGAATATCTTGATGAATTTGTAGTGGTATTTAATGATGATATCCTGGTATACTCCAAAATCTATGAAGATCGTAAAAATCACTTGCGTACATCTGAAAACCCACAAAAGAAATGAATTATATGGGAAGTTTAGCAAGTGTAAATTTTGGCTTCAAGAGATTTCTTTTCTTGGCTATATTGTCACTAAGGATGGAATATCTATTGATCCTTCAAAGACCAAGGCAATCCAATAATGGCCAGCACCGATGAGTATAACTGAGGTACACATTTTTATTGGTTTAACAGGTTATTATTGACTTTTCGCCCAAAATTTTGCCCGATTGGCTAACCCATTAACCAAGATCACACGTAAAGGGGTTAAATTTGTTTGGAAAAAAGAGTGTGAAGAATGTTTTGAAGAACTGGAGAGAATAGTATTCATCACTCCTATCTTGACTCTACCATCAGGGAACGATGGGTTTGTTATTTATAGTGATGCATCAAAGAAATGATTTGATTGTATCCTTATACAGAATGATAGGGTTATTGTCTATGTATCACAACAGGTAAAAATTCATGAGAAAAACTATCATACTCATGATCTTGAGTTAGAAGCTGTAATCTTTGCTTTGAAGATATGGAGACATTATCTCTATGGAGAAAAATGTGAGATATATACCAATCACAAGAGTTTGAAGTATATTTTCTCATAGAAATAAATCAACATGAGGCAAAGTAGATGGCTTGAACTACTCATGGATTATGATTGCACAATAAACTTCCACCCGGGGAAGGAAAATAAGGTGGAAGATGCTTTGAGAAGAAAGGATCATGGAGTTTTGAACAAGATGAGAGTTGAAAGGGATCATATTTTCATGGATCTAGTGAAAATAGATATGGGAATAATCATGGAAGGTGAAACATCAATACTTTTTCAAATGGTTTACAAACTATATTTACTATAAATGATAAAAATTTCTCAGGATGATGATGAGGAGTTTCAAAAGAAGATTAAAGATGTGAATGATGGGAGATTGAGTGACTTTATATATGAAGATGTAATTTTGAAATTTGGGAAGACTTTGTGTTCCTAATATTCCTGATCTAAAAAGGGAATTGTTGGATGATGCTCATAGCTCCAATTTCTCTATACACCCTGATAGCACTAATATGTATAGAGATTTGAAGAAACATTTTTGGTGGGACAACATGAAGAGGGAGATTGCTGATTTTGTGTCAAGATGTATGGTTTTCCAACAAGTGAAAGCTGGAAGGCAACAGTCTGGAGGAGTCATGCAACCTCTTCCCATAACTAAGTGGAAATGGGATAATATTATGATGGACTTTGTCATGGGGCTACTAAAGACTCCTAGAAGGAATGATTCAATATGGGTCATTATTGATCGTCTTACCAAGTCAGCACATTTTCTTGCTATAATAGAGTATTTACCACTTGAAAGTCTAGCAAGAATATATATTAATGACTTTTTAAGACTTCATGTAGTACCCTTATTGATTGTTTCCAATCATGATCCCCATTTTACATCAAGATTCTGGAAAAGTTTTCAGAAATCCATGGATACTGAACTTCGTTTGAGCACTTCCTACCACCCTCAAACTGATGGAAAATCAAAACAGACTATTCAAACCTTAGAAGACATGTTGAGATATTGCTCACTTGACTTTAAAGGTATGTGGTATCAATATTTACCTCTAGTAGAATTTTCCTATAACAATAGCTTCCATTCAAGTATTCAGATAGCACCATATGAAGCGTTATATGGAAAGAGATGTCGCACACCAACTTTTTGGGTTGATTTTGGTGAAAGAAAACTCATAGGCCCAGAACATGTTGAGGAAAAAATGGAAAAGGTGAAGGTTATCCAAACTCACATCAAAGCAGCCCAAAGTAGGAAAAAGATCTATGCTGATAACTGAAGGAAGGATTTGGAATTTCATGTAGGAGACCATGTTTTCTTGAAGGTATCTCCATGGAAGGGTGTTATACGTTTCGGTAAGAAGAGTAAATTGAGTCCCAGGTACATCAGACCATTTGAAATTCTATAACGAATTGGAGTTGTAACTTATCGTTTGGCAATGTCTCCAAGTCTCTCCAAAGTTCATGATGTGTTCCACGTATCACTATTGAGAAAATAAATGCCTGACCCAACGCATGTACTCACCTATGAAGAATTAGAGCTGGAACCCGATATGTCTTATTGTGAAGAGCCTATCAGAATTCTTGATACCAAAGAACAAGTGCTGATAAACCGAATGAATCGTCTAGTAAAAGTTCTATGGAGAAACCATAAGATGGAAGAGGCAATGTGGGAACCCGAGGAACTTATGATAAAGAACCACCTGAATATTTTTATGTAGTAATATTCTAGAAATTTCAAGGATGAAATTATTTTAAGTAGGGGATAATGTAACACCCCAAGCTTCCATGGTATGTTTTCCTTTTAATAATACAATATCTTGTGTTGTACGCAACTTCGAGTTCAAACACACCACAACCAATAAAACTAGCTGTTATGAATAGTAATACCCACTTTTTTAAATTTTATAAATTTTATCTTTCAAAATGGAATTCATTTTTGGATTCAGAATATCGAAATTATCTTAGGGTGAATTTTTGGTATTTTTCTGAAAACTTTCAATTTTTGATGAATAGTGAAAAACACTGCGTTATTGTTTAAAACTGACTTTTTAATTAAATAATAAATTATTTTATTTAAATTTATTTTAGGTCAAAATAGATACATAATACCTATATATGTTCAATATAATTCATTGGAGTCATTTTGTAATAATATTATATATATAAATTTTTATTGAACTTTTTACCGTCTTTTACCCACCTCCTAGGAGCATTTCTAAATTCGCATAAAACTTAATTTTACCACTTCTGTGAGTTTAATTTCAAAAATTTGAGAGACATGGTTGATATCAGTAAGTAAAATGTGGTTCAATAAGATGAAAATAATTTTTTTGTGAATAGTAACTTTTTACTTTTATTTACCATGGTTAAAAGTAAATAGGGTAATTAAGGGTAAAAATGATATTATTATTATCCTAAAACGTGTAATAATTCTATTGGATAAGTTTAATTCGACCAAAAACAACATTAGGAATAAAATATTATCCTTTAGGTCCACTTGTATTAGATTAGATCATTTATTATTATTTTATTTAAAGAAGACTTAAAAGAGTTAAATTCAATATTTAATAACTAAACCATTTTTAATATAGGGTTATATATAATATAAATTTGACTATAAATAGTCATTAGAAAGATAAAAAAAATTCATACATAATGATATTTTATTTATAATTTTTAGACATTAAATAATTTAATTTATTTATGACACAATGATGATACAGTAATTACCTTAATAATGAAATATTAAAATAATTGATATTATAAATATTCAAACAAATGTAAATTGGGAATTTTGATAAATTACTCTAATTTTCTAGGTTAATATGGCATGTTAGTACTAAACATATGAATTTATTTATAATTAATAAAGTTTTTAGGACTTTAACAAAAATCATTTATTAAATAATGTCAAAATTGACATAATTGAGTTTTTAAAACAAATATTATATTATTAATTGATATAATATTCCTAAAAATTTAAGGTTCGGTAAAAGTACTTAGATACAGTTATATATATTAATAATGAACCACATGGGCTTATCTTGTCATGTTATAGTAAGTTTATTAACGATATAATATAAAAATACAAAGAGACATGGTAAATGGCAAACTATTTAACTAAGAGTTAAATCTAAAAGATAAGATTAATATGATGACCTAAACCTGTCTAAAACCTATTGGTTGAGTGGTTTTAGACAAATACCTACCTTATCATTTAAAAAATTTATTTTGGAGCCATTATAAAATGAAAATGATTTTATTATAAAATAATATTTCAAGCTTTTCCTAAAGTGACCCTCACCTCTCTTATAAAAGGGCACTTCCCATTCCCTTAATTTCACACCTCCAAAGCCTTTTGGCTTGACCAAAACCTACCCAAATATCCTTCCAAATGTTATCCCTTCATCCTAGAGGCCTTACTTTAGTCATAAATCCAACCTAAGGAGCCATTTTGATTAAATCAAAAGGAAGAACCTGAAGAAGAGGTAAATATTTCATCACCTCTTTCAAGTTCTTTTCTTCTTCCACTTATTATTTCTTTGTTGTTTCCATTATAAAATAATTAATCCAGTATATTCTACATAATGTGATGTTATTATAAAAATTTTACAACCATATTCATTGTTTTATCCATCTTATAAATGACAAAGTTACCATACGTGCATACGTACGGATTACCGTCTCCACGCTGTGGTGTAGTTTGTTATTCAAACACTTCATCATTTGGATGGGTATAATAATGAGTATAAATTATGTAAATAATAAATATAACATGATAATAATTCTGTATATATGATATATCATCCAATCATATACGGTTTTAATGTCAAAATAATGATATTGTCGCTCGTGCGTACATACGGATTACCGTCTCCACGAACGCGATGAGATTCATTCCCCATCGTATCCATTCAAGACTAATTTTCATTTGATTATTAAAAAAATAATGTTTAAAGACTTAATATCATTCTTAATATGAATAATATACATCCTATCCATAACAAACATTACTTACGTAACAAATCATATAAAGGAAAATAAATCAGTTAACACCCGAAACGATGATATTACTGAAATATCATTAATAAAGCAATATTAGAAGATAATATATGATATCATATTAATGTATATGGTTCTTGTGTAATTTAATAACAATTATTTCACCATTATACTGTAGTTTAACCTAACCTCGGCCAAGGATAAGTACAAGATAAGGGTTAATTTCACAATTTCTTTATTATATGAGGTTGTTTTATACGTGAGTATCTACTGAGAACTCTTTATCATCCACATCCGTGTTTTCTTAAAAATGTATTTTAAAAAAAAATTACTATTTAATAGACAATGGTTTAAATTCATTTATACCCTTATTTGACCTTATATGTTTTGAAATGAATCTTTCCATCATTTTCCAAACAAGGTACCTTATGAACTTTTCGACAAAATTAAGGTAAGAATGTTTTTTTTAACTTATACGACGGGTGAGGCTATTTTCCATCGTTATAACATCGTCGAAGATTCCCTTACAATATTATAAGAATATTTTAAAAATAAATGTTTTCTTTTATAATTATATGACTTTTAAATGATTTAAAAATAAAAAGAGATATTTCTCTAAAAAAAATTTGATTTCATCTATGTCAACATCCTTTAATAGATTGTAAGCTTATTTGAAGTTGATTTATTATGATACAAAAATTCCATATTGTATTGAAGGTTTTGTGATATTTTTTACTATGGATTTGTTATTTTTACACCATTCATGGTTTATGGATAAAGTATTGACATTTCGTATGCTATTTTTAATACGAATGTTTATGTTATGTTTAAACCTTTTCTTATGAGGAATGCATTGGAGTTAGTAAGTGACGGGTGGAGCCCGCTATAGCTCCTTGATGCATCTGTAGGTCTCATGAGACAAACTAGTGTCTTGACATAAGGCCTTGACAAAATCTTATTTGTAGTCTTGGCACAAGGCCTTGACTATGTGGTTATGAAGTCTGGCATTATGCATTCCATCATTATGAAAGTGGCTATTGATATTTCATGTGATTATTCGACTAGTAGAATATCCATGTAAATAAGTAATTGGAATTATTTTATTTTATCTTTTCCATATTATGTTGAAGTTCAAGTTTAAAAGGATTTTGTTTTAGTCTTACATTTCCTTAAATGTTTATGCTTATTTATGAAAGTTTCTGCTATATTGTTATCCTTACTGAGCATATGAGCTCACCCCTTTCTATGTTTTATTTTTTCCAGAAGGTGAAGAAATATTTTATGGTTGAACTACAGGGATTGGTTAAGGATATAAGTTTGTTCAATGGGGACAAAAAAAAATTTATGTTTTTATTTCATGATGTAATGTAAAACTTATGAATATATCTAGTATTTCCAAGGCTACTAAACTGATCGGTCTTTCTGGATTTGATCCCCTGTGATCATGCTAATGTTAGGTAAAAATGCACCAAATCTAGGTAATTGGGGTCGGGGTATTACAGGTGAGTCTATTATGGCATTCTAATGCATTGGGTAATGGGAAAAAGTTAACCTATTAGGTTTCTACTAATATAATATGGGAATTTACTACACCAGTTATTCCAAATATGGGATGGAGTTAACCAATTAGGTTTCTCCTAAGAGATTTTGGGAATATATTGTGGTGGTTATTCTAAGTATAGTTATGATGGTTATTCCATGTGTAATTAAGAATTATATGAAAATGTTGCATCAAGTTACCTACATGATTTATCTATGATTGATATGGATTTTTATGGAAATCTTATGATTTAACAAGGTAAAGGAGAGTATATGCTACTTCGTAAGGTTGAAAATTATAACTTTTTGAAAAAATTATTACAAGTTTTTCATTATTTTAAAGAAACCTTTATGAGTTTTATTTTTCCATTAAGATTTCTTATGAATGTTTTGTGAAAATATTTTGGTGAAGAAGGTGATTTATTGAGTAAGAAAATATTTATTTTGGGTCCAAAGTTTATTTTGAAAAAGGCAAATTTTTTAGAAGTATTCATGGACTAACGGTTTCTTTCTTTTTTTTCCCCTTACTGAGATTTTTATTATCATCCCACATTTTAAAATATTTTTCACAGGTATTGAGGATGGTAAGGGAAAGAAATCAGTCAAGTTGAAATTCATGATGAATTATCATGAAAAAATCATGTTATACTTTAAAAGTTTTATATTGTGAAAAAATGGATACTTAGTAGAATTTTTATTTTTGAAATATATGGGATCTTTATATAAGAGTTATGATCTAACTATCTAAAACTATAAACCTAAAATATCTTTGGGAATGAAGGAAAATTAAATCTAGTCTAAAGATACTAGATTAAGTAATGTTTAAGGTTGAGTCCTTATAGAGGCACCCTCAACTAGGGGTGATGATCACCTCATACATCTGAGTTTGTTCGAATTCAAACGACGGAAAGCAATATGATTTAATATATTTCTTTGATGGTTTTATTATTACTCAACGAATGAAATCATTTTCTATTTGATATGTTTGTACTTAGTACTCGCACTAACAAATTGATAATACATTAAATTGAAAACATTCATCGCATCTAAATCTATGCATTTTAGTTTTTTATTTTCTGTGATCGCGTAAACTTCCATATTCTAAAAAACAATAATAAACCATTCATAAATTAAATAAACAATGTGACTGATCTTTATTATTTACTATTGGTTTATCCATTGAGTATAAATGGATCAATCGTGACCTTAGAAGTTGCATACCTGATACATGTCTAACTCGTATCGCAACTCAAACCCCTATCCAATGTAAACATATCTCGTTTGGGATATCGTCTTGTATTAGTGTGGTATGTGTCTTATAACATCCTTAAAATTATACATAAACACTCGAGTATACACAGAATACATGAAAAAAAATACCGATGGACACACAGACCCTTATACATATAAAGTGGAGAAAGACGATGCGTCAACCATCAAAACTAAATTAATTATTACATACATCACACACATTACAATAAATAAATTAAATTCAGACGTAAATTTGTCAGTCAATGCTCAAGATTAGTCAACAAGTAATATAAATTTGATATAAAATTAATTTTACAATAAATTCCACTTGACATAAATTTAAATGAATTAAAATAATTTTATCTCATTTTAATTCATAAAATAATAATCGCATGGTCCCTGAAAAAATTTTAATTCATTTTAAAAAAATCTAAATTTTTGAAAAAAAATAGAAATTTTGGGCCCCTGGGTGGCTCGGAAGGGGTCTAGTCAACCTGGTCTGGTTGTTGGACCAACCGGCGGCAGGACCTCCATGCGCTGTGTGGGGAAAAGGGGAGGTGGCAGGTCAGCACTACCACCCTTCGTAAAAAAATGATATTTTTTTATTACACTCAATTTTCACCCACCTAAGGTAGTCAGCTTAAATAAATCCCCCTCCCCCTCACTTATTGAAACTTTTCTAGCACTCCCCCACCCCCAACCTTCCCCACCTAGTGCAACATTTTTTTTGAGGCTGGAGGAGATCCCCCTTTTTTATTTTTTAAATATTATATATATTTATACTGTTTTTTTCATGGTCAGACCATGCATGCCCCCATTTAGTAAAATGAACTGATTCCAAATTTTTCAAATCCTATTTAATTAGGCATTTGATTTTTGTAGTCAAATAATTCTATAATTATTGTGGAACTATTGTGGCACCCTCTACTCGAATTAAAAAAACTTAATTTTTCCTTGACTTAAACCATCATGTGATCCATTTAATACCAATTGAAGGTACTGGAGAATGAAAATGAAGAATACTAAATGAGGATTTAAAAAATTTATCATTAGATATATCTAACTATTTCATCTCCGGTGATGCACAGTCCAGTACGAAAGTCAAAGATCTCATGTGAAATAATTAAGCATAAAATTAAATCAATAAATTACCTCATTTGATTTGAAGGCGCATTCAACAAGCACTCATCACTAGTGGTCGTTGCTCGAAGGAATCGACATTAGATCCCTCTAGATCGTGCACATGTACTTTGAAAGTTTTTGGTAACATCAACCGTCAATATCTAGGTGCTAGCATGGAGATTTGATGAATCCCTTGAAATTATGATGATCACTACTACGCCTTTCCAACAATCCACAAGGGTGGTCTTAGATCGATTGATTTGATCGATTGTTTCACTCCCTAGGATGCAAGGGAGATGAGAGAGGAGCTCTCAAATTCATGTGATGAATAGTATTCCAAATGAGAGTCTCTTATCACTTATATAGTGACATATAAAATACCCGAAATTGACTACCCAACCCCTGAAAATTTATTACCCACTAAATAAGTCATAAATAAAATGTTATGACCGATTAAATATGTCATAAATTTCATTAATATTTTTATCCCCTAATTGTAATATAATAAATATATTACGTGATAAAAGTGATTCATTAAATCAACTTGTTATTCCCACAAATATTAAACGAACCTTGAATATTAAAATAATAATCATTCATTAAATATTTTCCTATGTATTCACTTAAATACTAGTAAATACATTAAATAAATAAATCCAACTCCAATTATTATATAATACTGTTGAACCCTCTATGAGATGGTTATTTTAATAATCACAAATCATTGTTGTTGTTGTTTATAAGTCAATTTAGTAAATTATTCAATCTATTCTAAATGTGTTTATATATGGTTAATCATGTCTACATATTATTATCTAGGATCATTTATGGTCTACTATTAACCTGAAATTATTCTGGTTTATACAGACACTCTGTGCGAATTTTATGTTTTTGACTCACTATTAGTTATATTCTTGAGTCACCATTAGTTAACCGATGAGAACGGTCGCACCGATGAGAACGGTCGCACCGATGAGAATGGTCGCACCAATGAGAAAGGTCGCACCAATGAGAATGGTCGTACTGATGATAATGGTCGCACCGATAAGAACGGCCACACCGATGACAACAGCCGAAGCTGATGCTGATCAAATGACCTACCAAAGCCGATGCTGATCAAATGACCTACTGAAGTCGATGCTGATCAAATGACCTACCGAAGTCGATGCTAATCAAATGACCTACTGAAGCCGATGGTGATCAAATGACATACTGAAGTCAATGCTGATCAAATGACCTATCGAAGCTGATGCTGATCAAATGACCTACCGAGGATGATGCAAATTCAAAATGACCTACCGATCTCATGACTCACCGATAGTCATGAAAACTGTTTGAATTTTTATTAACTCTTAATTAATTCTAACGGTCATATTTGCTTAGTTTAATACATTTTCTATTAATTAATGTTGGTTGTTAGATGCCAGGGAACCGTACCTTGTACCTGTCAAAAAGTAATCATTCCTTTTACCAGATCTTAAGGAATAAAAAGGAAGATCTATCTACAGTAAATGAAAAAAAAGAAGGAGAACGAGACACAAAGATATACAGACAGAGACACATAATAAGAATAGCATACGTGTGTGTGTGAAGAACCACAAAACAAAGAAGAACTTGAAGAATACCTGTGAAAACCAGAGAGCTTCAAGAAGATCATTCACCTGGAACAAACACTGAAGCCGAGTTGTTGTGTCTTACTGAACATAATATGCACAAGGCTGAGTAACTGTATCTAAGATGAACAACGATACTATGTTTTGTGTCATCTTCACCAGAAAGGACTTGAATAGCATCTGCAACGTCAAAACAAGTCCAGAGCTCATCTGCAATCACTCAGAGCATTCTAAACTCATTATCCATTTATTTTATTTGTATTATACTTGTGCTTAACATTTTGAGAAGTGTGTGTGCATATGTCTATTTAGACTCACACTGACACCTAGGCCGAACTGGATGATACTAAATCCTCACACTAAGACTTTTTACACCTTATTCTATCCCATTGTGAATTGTGGAAGAGGTCAAGTGTGACCTGGACAACCTGAGTGTTGTTGTTGTTGTTGTTTACCCACGTAGAATTGTGGAAGAGGTCTGAGGACCTGAATAGTCTGAGTACTTTTGTAAAACCTCGATCCAGAGTGTGGATCCTAGTTTATATAAACTGTTTGAGAGGACTAAGTCTCATTTTAAATTGAACCTCTTATTTTACAACTGTTGTTCTTTTTACCTTTGTTAAAACTATTTTGAATATTCCACTACTAAGTACTTTAAATATAAATTTTTTTTAGAGTAACTCTGATAGTTTAACTAGCAAGTGTTTGTAATTGTTGTGAACCAGTATGTTAGTTTCAAAAGCTAACTTAATCTTCAGATTAAGTTAACTGAGAAGTAATAAATCTTTGAGAAGCTAATTGAACATTTACAGTCTTTATAAATTCACTACAGTTTAACTTTTTTTTTGAATTGGGGGTTTTTAATACAAATCTTTTAAACATAAATTTTTAATTGGAACTCAATTCACCCCCTCTTGAGTATCCACTCTGATCAACATTTGGTATTAGAGGTTTCTTAGTTAAAAATTTTTCAAAACACTCAGTTTGTGAAACATTTTCAACTGTGATTTTAGTTGTGTCTTAAAGATCTTAAAATTTCTGTTAATCCTAAATTTTTATATCTTTATATATCTTTCTAAAACATAGGTATTATGGACAACTGATTAGAAGGTGTAGCTACCAACAGTACACCCTTCTTTAATGGTGTTAATTATGCCCAATGGAAATTGAAAATGAAAATTCATTTAGAAATTATGGGATTTGACATCTGGAATGCTATAGAGACTCAGTATAAGATTCCATAAACTGAAAGAACTACTTGGGATGAACTTATTAAAGCTGCTTACAATAATAATTGTAAAGAAATGAATGCCCTGTATTGTGCTTTAAGAGATGAGGAATTTAATCTGATATCTGCTTGTAAAACTGCTTATGAAATTTGGGATACTTTGGGTGTTTCTCATGAGGGAACAACCAATGTTAAGGAAATGATACTAAATACATACACTATTAAGTAGGATAATTTTAAAATGAAACCTAATGAAATTATTTCTGACATGTATCTTAGGTTCAATGAGATATTTAATACAATGAGCTCACTGAGAAAGGTTTTTCCATCAAAAGAGAAAATCATGAGGTTACTCAGATGTCTTCCAGAAAGGTGGAGAGGCACATCAGTCTCAATAAGATAATTGTGTGACATAATTTTACTACCTGTTAAAGAGATGATTGGTAAGTTGATGATGTATGAAGAAGAGATGAAGGTAAATAGAGAAGAAGATGATGAACCAAGAAATAAATCAGTAGCCTTCAATACCTCTGCTTCAAAAATTAAGGACAAAGAGAAAACTCAAGCTACAAGTGATAGTTCAAGTAGTGAAGAAAGTGGATCTGAAAGTGATGTTGAAATGACTCAGATAGCCAAACGATTTAAGAAGTTTTATAGGAAGAAGAATTTTTTCAGAAAATCAAATTATAAGGGAAAGTATGACAAAAAAGGTCATTAGAAGAAATATTGGAAAAGAACTGATAAGGGTGATGACATAGTCTGCTACGAATGCAAGAGGAAGGGACGTGTCAAAGCTGACTGTCCAAAATTAAAGTTCAAGAATAAATATGACTATAAGGATAGAAAATACAAGAAAGCTATGAAAGATACCTGGAGTGCTTCAGAGGAAAGTCCAAGTGATTTTGATTCCACTCAGGATGAGAAATATCAAAAATCCAATATGTGTTTCATGACAAACACATCTAAGGTAACATTGGATACTCCTACTTTAAACTCTTATTATTCTGAAGATAATTCTGATTCTGAAAACATGTCTAGTGAAGATTTATTTGAATACTGTAATATGATAGAGGATACTTTCAATGAGCTGAAAGATAAGTATAAATCCTTAAAGAAGCAGTATGCATTAACTAGCACTGTCAAATCTGCATAGAAGTAGAAAAGGAAAAGAATGCCCAACTACTCAAAGAGAATACTGAACTGAAATTTTTTAATGAGAAACTCAAGAAAGATTTGGAAAAATTTACAAATGGAAAGGACATACTTACACAAATGCTAAGAAAACAAGTGGCACCAAAGTAAACTACTGGTTTAGGTTATCAACCTGGACAAAGACAGATTACAAAAAAAATTATTCCTAAATCTGGACAGTATGTTGCTGGTTATAGTTCTGAAAATTCCTATGCCTCGACTAGCTATTCACATGTTTATAGATCAAACAAGGTTTATCTATAAAAATTCCTTGATTCTGTTAAATATATGAGATCCATTAGGAAAATATGGGCATCGAAAGCTTTGCTTGATAACCTGTCTAGACCCAAGAAAATCCGGGTACCAAAATCATTTTCTATCTAAAATTGTTTTGTAGAAAACTTACTTGAAAATTTCCTGTAGGAAGACATGGTATTTGGACAGTGGATGTTCAAGACACATGATAGGAGAATTTTCATGCTTCAAAAGCTTAATCAAGGTGGATGGAGGATATGTCACCTTTGGTGATAACTTTAAAGGGAAAATCATCGTCCTAGGCCAGATTGGTAACACTGACTCAATTTTAATTTCTAAAGTTTTATTTTTAGATGGATTAAAATATAACTTGTTAAGTATTTCTCAGCTATGTGATGATGGTTTTAATGTTAAATTTGAAAATTATTCTTGTAATGTTTTTAATTCTAAAAATTTTTTAGTATTTTCTGCCTTAAGAAATGAAAATGTATATGATGTAGATTTGAATTCTTTAGCTAAGCAGAACATTACTTTTTTAAATGATTTTCAAAAAGAATCTTGTCTTTGGACTAGAAGATTAGGACACTGCAATATACATTCACTCAGAAAACTGACTAGGAAGAACTTGGTTAGAGACCTACCTAAACTTGAATTCCTAGCTAATAAAGTTTGTAATCCCTATCAAAAGGGAAAGCAATATAAAGTTTCTTTTAAATCAAAGAAAGAAGTTTCAACTTCTAAACCTCTAAAATTGGTTCACATGGACTTGTTTGGACCTTCTAGAGTTTCTAGTTTAAATGGGAAGCACTATGTTTATGTTCCAATAGATGGATTTTCTAGATACACTTGAGTATACTTTTTAGCTCACAAAAGTGAAGCTTTATCTTACTTTATTAAATACTCCAAGTCTGTAGAAAACCTTAGTGGGATTAATATTAAAACCTTGAGAAGTGATCATGGTCGTGAGTTTAAAAATCATGAGTTTGAATCTTACTGCTCACATAATGGCTATAATCACAACTTTTCTTCCCCTCAGACACCTCAACAGAATGGTGTAGTAGAAAGAAGAAACAGAACCCTTCAGAAAATTACAAGATCTATGCTAAATGAATATGATTTACCTGTTTATTTTTGGGCAGAAGCTATCAATACAGCATGTTATATTATAAATAGAGTCCTGATTAGACCTGTTCTTAAGAAAACCCCTTATGAGATTTGGAATAATAGGAAACCTAAATTTAGTTACTTCAGAGTTTTTAGTTGCAAAGTCTTTATTCTGAATACTAAAGATAATCTAGACAAGTTTGCATCCAAAAGTGATGAAGGAATCTTTTTAGGATATTCAATTTCTAGAAAAGCCTATAGAGTTTTTAATAATATAACCAAATGTGTGGAAGAATCTGTTCAAATCAAATTTGATGAAACTGATCCACATGAACCTAAACCTTCTCTTGAAAATCTTGAAGAAGATTTGTCTGTTCTGAACCTTAATAATAAATTCAGTGAACCTGTTGTAAAGACAACCAGCTCTGGAAATACCCCAGAACCTACTTCTGATGAACCCAAACCTAGAGAAGAACCTGAAATTTCTATTCCTACCTTTACTAGATCAACTAGGATTCTAAAGAACCATCCTCTAGATGCAATTATAGGTAAACTGGATAGAGGAACACAAACTAGAGCTTCTCTGAGAAATCAGGTTGAACATCAAGCCTTTCTTTCATAGCTAGAATCTAAAAATATCAATGATGAAATCAATGATGAATTTTGGGTAATGGATATGAAAGAAGAGTTAAATAAATTTGAAAGAAATAAAGTCTTGGAATTAGTAGAAATACCTAAGGAAACTTTGATCATAGGCACTAAATGGGTTTTTAGAAATAAATTTGATGAATCTGGAAAAATCATTAGAAACAAAGCTAGATTAGTTGCACAAGGTTACAGTCAGGAACAAAGAATAGACTATGAAGAAACCTTTGCACCTGTAGCTAGATTAGAAGCCATTAGGATCTTACTTGCTTATGCATCTCATCTGAATTTCAAGTTATATCAAATAGATGTCAAAAGTGCATTTCTAAATGGTTTTATAATTGAAGATGTTTTTGTTGAACAACCACCTGGATTTACAAACCCCCATTTTCAAAATCATGTTTTTAAACTTTCTAAAGATTTATATGGTTTAAAACAGGCTCCCAGAGATTAGTATGATAGACTTACAAATTCTCTTATCTCTAAAGGTTTTACTAAAGGAATTGTAGATCCCACTCTTTTTATTAAAAGAATTTATAAAGATATTTTGATTGTAAAAATCTATGTTGATGGTATTATCTTTGTATATTCTAAAAATTCATTATGTACTGATTTTTCAAAGATTATGAAAAATGAATTTGAAATGAGTTTAATAGGAGAACTCAATTATTTTCTTGGATTTCAAATTTTTCAAAATAAAGATGGTATTATTTTAAATCAAAGTAAATATACAAAGGATATTTGAAAACGTTTTGGTTTGGATAGTAATAAGGGAAGTGATACACCTATAATTACCACTTGTAAGTTGGATGATGATGAAACTAGGAAACCAGTTGATCAAACCAATTATAGAGATATGATTGGAAGCTTACTTTACCTTACTTCTAGTTGACCAAATATCATGTTTAGTGTATGCATGTGTGCAAGATTTTAAGCTAATCCTAAAGAATCTCATTTACTTGCTGTTAAAAGGATTTTCAAATATATTAAACATACTACCAATTTAGGTTTTCTTTTATCCAAAAGGACAATCCTTTGACTTAATGAGTTATTCAAATGATGACTTTGCTGGTTGAAAGTTAGATAAGAAGAGTACATCTGGAACATGTCATCTTTTGGGAAAGTCCCTGGTATCTTGGTGTAGTAAGAAACGGAACTCTGTTGCATTGTCTACTACTAAAGCAGAATACATTGATGTTGGTAGTTGTTGTGCACAGATTCTGTGGATGAAACACACTTTATTGGACTATGGATATCATTTTAGACATGTGTCTATAAATTTTGATAACACTAGTGAAATTAACATCTCTAAGAATCTCGTGTCTCACTCTAGGACTAAGCATAATGATGTCAGACATCACTTTTTGAGAGATAATTATCAAAAGGGTGATATTTCTCTAGAATTTATTGACTCTGAACATCAATTGGATGATATTTTAACCAATCCCTTAAGCTCTAAAAGGTTAGATTTTATTAAACAAGAGTTAGGTATGATCGATCAGTGAAACCGATCAGTGAAACCGATCTGTGAAACTGATCAGTGAAACTGATCAGTGAAACCGATCAGTGAAACCAATCAGTGAAACCGATCAGTAAAACTGATCAGTGAAAATGATCAGTGAAACCAATCAGTGAAACCGATCAGTGAAACCAATTAGTGAAACCGATCTGTGAAACCGATCTGTGAAACTGATCAGTGAAATTGATCTTTGCTACCATTTTAGTTTTAAAGTATATAAAACCATTAGTGTTTTTTGAAATGATGTTGTTTTAATTAATCGATATTATATTTAATATTGTAACTATAAATGAAAAAATTAATGACCTGCGGCTATTTCATTTCCTAAGAACTGTTGACCTTCCATCTCTCGCCGAACTCCACTTTTTTTGAATCCCGAACCTTTTGAACCTTTTGAACCTTTCGAACCTCTCAAACCTCTTAAACCTTTAAATGGAAAATCAAAAGCGACAATACAAGGAATATAAAGGTTCCTATCCTGTGAAACGTGCTCAAGGAGAATCGAACAGCACGACTCAAAAGTTTGTGAACCCAAAACTGGAGACTTGGGTGGTCACCACAGAAAAGGAAGGAAGTTCTGAATGGGTGTTATCTAGTAAGTCTGCACTTTTAAAAGTGTTGGAGATGAAAGGATGGAAAGACTGGTTCTCTAATAATAACCGAGTATACTACCCAAAGCTATTGCATGAGTTTTATTTGAATTTAAGAATTGCATTAGATGGAGCAGAAGCTGCAAGATTATATTCAGTAGTCAAAGGGAAAAAGATATCTTTTTCATCAAAGAAATGGGATGAGTGTTTGGGGGTACCTCACAAAGGTAGATATGAGGATTACACTGGTAATATTCCTTCTACCACTAAATATTTTTTGTATGAGTATGCTCTGGAGATGTTGACTAGCAAATCTGAATCTAGAAGAATAACAGCTGCTGAGTTAGATGGAGAAAGTAAAATCTTTTTTAAGTTTATTTAGCACCAAATCTGTCCTAGAAAGGGTGATTTTTCTTCTGCGAAGTATCAAGATGTTTTCTTGTTTTTTTTATTTCTCAATGATGAGAAGATCAATTTGTGTAGATACATTACTGTTCATATTGCTAAAATGGTAAATCCATCCAAGAAATCTACAACCTTATTCTATTCTAATAAATTCTCTGCTATGTTAAAGTTTTTGGGTTGTGTTGTAGATGGATATGAGTGCATCTCATCTAGTAGCAGTTTTTGGATAAGCAAGGATATCTGTAAAAGAATGAAAATTAATTGGAATCCATGGAAGAAGACATGGGTTGCTGATGAAGATAGGTTGTATTAATCCTTTAATCCTACTGACCACTATAAGAGACCAAAGGGGATGAGAGATCCCAGTTTAAAACCTGATGAGGAAGTTATCTATTCTGATGAGGAAGAAGAAACAGAATTTCCTAAGGACACTGGAGAGTCCAGTAAGAAGGAAATAGGGGAAGCTGAAGCTGATGATGATGTGGATACTGAAAAGGAACCTGAGTCACCTCCTGATGACAGGAGTGATCCTGATACAGTAATTCCTAAGAAAATAATGGAATTTGGACCAGAAAGTCCACCTCTTAAGTTACCTGAGTCAGAACCCCTTCTAGGTGATAAAGAAGAAGCTGACACTAAAGTATCAAATTCTGAGCAGTATGAATCCAGTAGCAAAGACAGTACCAATGAGATTTTGATAAACAGTAATAAAAATGGTAATGGTTATGATGATGATGATGGTGCAGATACTCTACTAGTGGATGGTCACAATGTGATCCAAGCTAATCCATAACCTCAATTAGTTGAGCAAGAAACTGTTCCTGAGGCTGAAAGGATAGTGCAGACAGTGATTGATGTAGATGGGGAAGATTCTCATGAAAATTCTGGTAAAGCTGATTTTTTAAAGCCTAAGTATACCTCTTGTAAAGATTCATGGGAAGAACACCCAAGTTTTACGCTTCTTGGTTTGGATTATTCAGAGGAAGAGGAAGAAGGAGTGAATATCACAAGAGTAAGTCATCCAGTTGAGGTTGGATCAGTTGCAGATGAAGTACAAGTGACTGCAGAAATACATGTTCCTTCTATTTCTCGATCTTATTTTGATAGATTTAAATATGAGTTGCTTCATGCAGTTATAGAAACAATGAAAGAGGAATTGTCTAATGCTCCTGCTCTTGCTCCTATGAATCTATATGAGGCAGCTATGGATGATATAACTCAAAGAGTGGTAAGTATTATTAATCTAGACCTATGTAATACTGGTGAGATGATTGGCAGGCACATTACCTCTCTAAATCAAGTGCTCAAGGATTTGGGAAGTGACTTAGTATCTCTGTCAAGTAAATTTAGATCAACCATCACTAGTATGATGGAAGTCTTGAGAAACTTGATAGAACACCTGAAGAAATATGACTTGAGAAAATCGAAGGCTGAGATAACTCATATTGTTGCTCAGGATAGCTTTTCCAAAGTGACCAAGATCATTGGACATGAGATTAATGCCTTAAAAGATGTTATAAAAGAAGAGATAGCAGCCCTTGGACAGATTCTGGATTTGGACTTGTTGAAAAAGATGAAAGAAAATAGTGATCATATTCACAAAATGGTGAAGCTGTATTCAGCTAATGCTACTCAAGCTCAGAAGGAGATCAAAGAAAAAGTAGATCACTATTTTTCTAAAATTTATACCAAGCATGAGTTGAACCATCAATTTAAAGTCCTGGATGAGAATTTGAGGCTCCCTCTAGTCACTCAAGCCTTTAAGGATCAGGTCCAATAGTTAAAGGATTTTACTCCCACTATAGAGAGTTTCATGTAGAACAAAGATGATTTTGAGAAGGCCATGAAATATAGTGGTGAAGTCATTCAAGATTTTATCAATCTGCTCAAACCTTATCTTCATGTGCAGGAAAAGGAAATTGTTTTTCCTACTATTGAGCCTCTCAGTCCATCTAGTGTTGCTCCTAGTCAGTTATCAGTTTCTCAGGATCTATCCAATATTCGACCATTCATTCAACAGCCACCTTCAAGAAGATCTTCTATCCATCAGTAAGTAACCTTAGCACCCACTATGCTTCTAGCCAGAACTGTCTTACCTCCTCTCTCCATCCGTCCAGATCAAGATTCCACCAAAGCACCTTCTGGCCCATCCATTTCACCATCTGCTAAAGGGAAAGCTCCTCTGCACCCCAAGAAATAGTTGTGCCTATCATTTTTGATAGGGTGTATTTTCCTTGTATCTTTTTCTTGTACCTTTTTCAGATGTTATTTCACTAGAACCTTCTTCTTTTTGATCTCTCTGCTTTTTTTCTTTTTGATAATTCCAAAGGGGGAGAAAAGAGTAAATATATAAAGAAAAGTAAATATATAGAGAAAAGTAAATATATAAAGAAAAGTAAATATATAAAGAAAAGTAAATATATAAATAAAAGTAAATATATAGAGAAAAGTAAATATATAAAGAAAATTAAATATATAAAGAAAAGTAAATATATAAATAAAAGTAAATATATAAAGGGGATACCTTTATATAAGCTCCAATAGGCATGTGTTCTTTTTAAATAGGGGGAGCATACTAAATGTTATATCCTCTTCTCTCTCTATTTATGTCATAGATTTATGATTATCAAAAAGGGAGAGATTGTTGAACCCTCTGTGAGATGGTTATTTTAATAATCACAAATCATTTTTGTTGTTTATAAGTCAATTTAGTAAATTATTCAATCTGTTCTAAATGTGTTTATATATGGTTAATCATGTTTACATATGATTATATATGATCATTTATGGTCTACTATTGACTTGAAAGTATTCTAGTTTATACAGACACTCTGTGCGAATTTTATGTTTCTGAATCACCGTTAGTTATATTCTTGAGTCACCGTTAGTTAACCGATGAGAACGGTCGCGCCGATGAGAACGGTCACACCGATGAGAACGGTCGCACCAATGAGAACGGTCGCACTGATGAGAACGGTCGCACCGATGAGAACGGTCGCACCAATGATAACGGTCGCACCAATAAGAATGGTCACACCGATGACAACAGTCTAAGCCGATGCTGATCAAATGACCTACCGAAGCTGATGTTGATCAAATGACCTACCGAAGCCGATGCTGATCAAATGAACTACCGAAACCGATGCTGATCAAATGACCTACCGAAGCCGATGTTAATCAAATGACCTACCAAAGTCGATGCTGATCAAAAGACCTACCGAAGCCGATGCTGATCAAATGACCTACCGAAGCCGATCAAAATTCAAAATGACCTACCGATCTCATGACTCACCGATAGTCATGAAAACTGTTTGAATTTTTATTAACTATTAATTAATTCCAATGGTCATATTTTCTTAGTTTAATGCACCTGCTATTAATTAATGTTGGTTGTTGGATGTCAGGGAACCATACCTCGTACCTGTCAAAAAGTAATCATTCCTTTTACTAGATCTCAAGGAATAAAAAGGAAGATCTATCTGTAGTAAAAGAAAAAAAGAGGGAGAACGAGACACAAAGATATACAGACAGAGACACATAAGAAGAAGATCGTACGCGTGTGTGTGAAGAACCACGAAACAAAGAAGAACTTGAAGAACACCTGTGAAAACCATAGAGATTCAAGAAGATCATTCACCTGGAACAAACACTGAAGTTGAGTTATTGTGCCTTACTAAACATCATATGCACAAGGCTGAGTAACTGTAGCTAAGAAGAACAACGATACTTTGTTTTGTGTCATCTTCACTAGAAAGAACTCTAATAGCATCTACAACATCAAAACTAGTCCAGAGCTCATCTGAAATCACTCAAAGCATTCTAAACTCATTATCCATTTATTTCCTCTGTAGTATACTTGTGCTTAACATTTTGAGCAGTGTGTGTGAATCTGTCTATTTAGACTCACACTGACTCCTGGGCCGAACTAGAGGATACTAAATCATCACACTAAAACTTTTTACACCTTATTGTATCCCACTATGAATTGTGGAAGAGTTCAAGTGTGACCTGGATAGCCTGAGTGTTGTTATTGTTGTTTTCCCACGTAGAATTGTGGAAGAGGTCTGAGGACCTTAATAGTCTGAGTACTATTGTAAAACCTCGATCCAGGGTGTGGATCCTAGTTTATATAAACTTTTTGAGAGTACTAAGTCTCATATTGAGACTGAACCTCTTGTTTTACAACTGTTGTGCTTTTTACCTTTGTTAAAACTATTTTGAATATTCCGCTGCTAAGTAATTTAAATATAAATCTATTTTAGAGTAACTCTGATAGTTGAACTAGCAAGTGTTTGTAATTGTTGTGAACCAGTAAGTTAGTTTCAAAAGCTAACTTAATCTTCAGATTAAGTTAACTGAGAAGTAATCAATCTTTGAGAAGCTAATTGAACATTTACAATCTTTATAAATTCACTATAGTTTAACTTGTTTTATGAATTGGGGGTTTTAATACAAATCTTTTAAACAGAAATTTTTAATTGGAACTCAATTCACCCCCCTCTTGAGTATCCACTCCGACCAACAAATACAATAATAATAAATTTATTTATATCCTGGTGATCATTTATTCTCAGAAATCTCCCAGACCTCATGGGGGGTCCCACCGTGTCTTATACTCCTATTCAGTAGAATTGGACGGAATTTTGAATATGCATATGTGTATGACCCTCTAGACCCTTATCTAGAAAGCAGTGAGTATCACTCACAAACCAGAAGCATATTTTAGCAACTCATCAAGGCCCCTAATGAGATAAGGAAGAGTTATAGCAGTGAAAGCCTCCTACAAACACGCATGGTGTAATATAATCTCTTTGTCTCAATAATATCATAAAGTAGGATGCACACTTTGTGTCATCATCCTTTCTAGATTTATTATTCATTAACATTGCTGGATGAGTTTACCTTTTTCTACCATGTTCATGGATTTAGTGAAGTTGTTGTCATTCTGATCAACTAGGACAGAGATATCACTTCATTTCAAAAGTAAAAAAATCAATCTTGATCATCCAATCAATATCATACCCCTAATGGAATACTCAATGCAAGCTACCCCATTATAAAATAAATGCCATGGTTTCCATTTTCCCTCAAAGTATGTAATCAAATGGTATACACTGATAATAATCTCAAGTTGAGAGACCAATACACGTGCTCGTAAATAAGAACCAATGATGCCCAAAACATGTGGTGTTCATATTGATGGTTCGGTAATTGTGATCTCATCTAATTGAGAACACCAAGTATGAACTTCATGATAAAAAATCTAAATTATTATGAGCTCCCAACACCTGATAGTCACACATCATATATGTCATGTCAGCATGATGTTGTTAGACTATAGGATATAAGTTTAAGATTACTATCATGGTATCTCTAGGTTCTCATTATATCCTAGGAACTACTATAACCTTTTGATATGATAAATAATATTTGAACATTTCTATATAAATAGTGGGTGTAGAAATATAAACACTATTATGGTAATTATAAATTATACATAACTCGATGTATACATGAAATGGTAATAAAAAAGTACTATTTAAGTTGGTTCTAAGATACCCTCTTTTGCAACACTTTTTTCTTTGAAGTATTTCTCAAATTTTTAGATTCTAAATTCTTACTATTATTTAAGTTTTATCCTTGATAGAGATCTCTTCAAATATTCACTCCATATATATCTAATAAAAAATGGGGAAATAAAATGGATCTAATCAGAGAGAATATGAATTGGCTCTGATACCACTTGAAGTGACTAGTAGAATCATGCAGCCACTCTAGGAGGGAGTGAATCAGTGTGACCTTTTTTACCAAATTCTTATCCCTTTTAATTTCCATTATTTCTATTTGAACCTTTGTCTCAGTTAAAATGTGTGGACCTGATTATGAGTTCCTAACACACCACACCACAAAAAAAAATTGTAAGTAAATAAGAGAGCAGCACACAATATTTGTACAAGGTTCGATCCCAAAGTGGGTATCTACTCCTTATTGTGTTCGAGTTGAGTCAGAGACACAGATATCACTAGTGTAGAAGAGTTATTACAATGGTGTGAGAAAATATTATCCTTAACTCGGCATCTACACTGATGATTTTAATCCAGTTGAAACCTTAGGGAATTTTTGACATCCACATCCCTAAGAAAATCATTATCTCCCAATAGCATGAGCTTTGCTTAGATTATACTGGATCCCTATGATCTATAATCTCATGACTGGTTTGTCTTAAATTATATTAGATCTCTCTAGTCTTCTAGGATCCTTTTTAACTCCCTAATGAGAAAGATATTCTTTCTTTATTGGTATGTCACTAAATCACAATACAAAATCTTCTTCCTCAACAATAGGTCTTCAACTACCAATATGTCTTATGATATAGTAACAAGCACATTGGACTTATTGTATAAATTATCCTAATGTCCAGACCTTATTTAGGATCAGGATCACTAACCTTTCTCACTCAAACTCCAACTTCTTCTTCAAGATCCTTGACACATATAATTTAAATCAGGTAGTAATAGTGTCTACCTTCTCAATTTTGTCTCCTTATTCGTCTTCTTCTTCAGCATCTATGATATAGGATATCGTGAGGAAGGACTTCTATGATATAAATATATTGCAAAGCATGACTTAATTCATGATTCTAATTATCCTTATTATCCTTCAATGATGATTATAATATAATTAATATCATATTAATCATTTAAATATACTTATATATATTATTCATGTGATGTGGTGATTAAAAATGAATCACATCACTTTGTGGAGGTGATAGTTCAATGATCATTATGGAAAGAAGTTGTGTATTATTTTATCTTTATAGAATTATCATAATATAATTAATATAATATTAATCATTTAAATATACTTATATATATTATTCATATGATGTTGTGATTAAAAATGAATCACATCGCTTCGTGGATGTGATAAATCACACGTACGCACGAACGACGTCGACATTTTTATGTGCATGGAAAGTAAGAACATAATTGATATATCATTATATTATAATGATAAATATTCCATGTATATCATATATAAACATTAATTTCATCATTATAACTAGTTTTGAGATACATTGATGGAAATAAAATTATATTGGTTCGTGGTGGTGATAGTTCACACATACACACAAACGATTAATTCTTTTCCCATTTGATGAAAGTGGAGATGGATTTAGGTAATGATATTAACATAATAACATCTAAGTATGTTGAGTATAATTTAGTTATTATTTCATCATGGTTTAATAATATTTTAATGAATTGGAAGAAGAAATAAAATAGAAACACTTAATTAAAAATGATACATATTCTTCAGGCGATTTCCTTTGATTATCACCTTAACATCTCTAAAGAGGGTGTTCTGCCTAAACTAAAGCCTATAGAATGTGGGGAGGGATTCTAGGAAGATATTTAGGTAGATATTTTATAAACCAAATAGGTTTTGATGTGTGAATAAAGGATAATGATGGGTTCCCTTTTATAGGAGAAGGGAGGGGTACTCTTGGAATTCTTCAAATTATTAAATCAATATAAATTAATTTTATATTCCAAATGGTTCCAAACTAATTAATTTCAAAGATATGATTATTTTGGATCGAATAACCTTTATCCAATTAAAATTATATTATTTTTGACTATTTTGTAATCCTTATCTTTTTGTTTTAACCCTTATTTAACATTTTTAATTCTTACCGTAATATCATATAATTTACACTTTGAGGGTTAATATAATTACTATAAAATGTCAAATGGCCAAAAAATGATTCATTGATGACATTTTATGACTTATCCCAATCATTTGGATAAAATTGAGTTTTTTAGAAATTTTATAGCATTTAATAAAATATTATTTATTTTAAAATATCATTAATGTCAATTTTGACACTATTCGTTATTTGACTTTTTCAAAATATCATAACAATTTGATATCTTCGAACAAACTCTATTAACTCATCCCTAACATGTCAAAATAATCCATAATATTCTTTAATTACATCAATTATTTTAAATTATATTTATTTTAATATTATTAATGTCATTTATTTAATTCTTCCATTAATTAAATAATCATTGCATCATCATTGTGTCGACATTTAATTTAATTATTTTTTAAAAAAATATAAATAAATTACTATGATGTATATAAACATTTTAGCTTTCAAAATACTATTTAGAGTTGAACATATCCCTTATATAACCCCATATTAAAAATATTTATCTGGTTGAAAACAAAATAATGACAAAATTGACTTTTCTTTGAATATAATATTATAAATATCTTAAAGTCATACAAGTGGCTCCAAGATCTCACAAGATCATCCCAAGGATGATTTTGGTCGAAAATAATTCATTCGATAAAATTTGGACAAATTTTAGGGAAAATTTATAATATTTTATAATATTATTTTTACCCTTAATTACACGATTTACCTTTAACCGTGGTAATAAAAATAATTATTAAAGTTACTATTCATGTTATCCAAAAATGAAAGGGACCTATTTATTAAATTTGGACCATATGATTTCAAATATGGAATCCATTTTTTAAAATTCAAAACACAAAAGTGGCTAAAATTAATTTAAAACTAATCTTGTTCGGAGAATGGGAAAACAGGTTTTTAAAGTAAAAACCTTCAAAAGTTCACAAAGTTTATATATCCAATTCTAATGTGAAATGGATTTCAATTACCTACATTGGATTAAATTATAAAAACTTGATCTAATTATACTTTAAAATAATTCAAAAATATAATTTAACACTATAAATAAATTTGATAAAAAAAATATTTTCAATTAAAATGCAGTATTTTTTTACTATTCATCAAAACATGAAACTTATCAGAAAAATACCAAAAATTAAAAAAAATGATACTCCATTTTAAAATAATAAGTTTATCTTTTCAAATAGAATTTATAAAAGTATCAAAAAGCAGATTTAAAATAGGTGTGCCATTAAAAGGCGATAAAATTGTCTTTTTAGAAAAATACTCCTTTTATCCCTAAAATTGAATTTGTTCTTATATTATGTCTAGAAAACATATAAGATGAATTTTAAAAATTAAATTGATTATATTATATATATTTAATTAATAGAATCCAAAAAAGAGTGATTTTATTATTTTATAAACACAGTTATTTACATTTAAATAGTTTTTTAGAAAAATATTAACTTTTTATTTTAAAATGAGTTTTACATTCATTTATAATTAATTTATCACCAAGGATTAAATATGTGTGTGTGTGTGTTTTTAAACTATATTTTCATAATTTGGTTAATAATTTTCATTCCCAATACTCTAACGGATATGTTTTAATGGTAATATTTAAATAATATTTAGTTGTTTGCTTAAGCTCGATGTGACGTATCATGTACGCTATCAAACATAGAACTTTATTTTAAAAACTTGAGATGTTATATTCCCCCCCCCCCCAAATAAATTTAGTTGTCTCAATTTGAACTATGGATCAAAAACCAGGTGTTTAACTTTTAAAAATACCTTTGTTGAAATCTCACATCAGAAAAAAGATTAATGAAACTTCCATTTTAAAATAAAGAAAGGGAAGTATGAAGGTCACTAGACATAACACATACTATGTTTTAATGTAGGAAAACATGGATGTGGAAGAGAAAAAAAACTATCAAGTTCTGATGGAGAGTGATAGAGAACATGGTCAGGAGAAAATTAACAATCACAAAACCGTAAATCTGTGATGGGTTAAAAGGTCATTGATTTATCACTAAGAAAAGTAAATTGATAACGTTTTTGTTTCAAAAATCTTTTCATAGAGTTGATGAATTCTTTTACTACCTATACTAGGAACATAAGGATACATAATTACTTGAAAATTAGAGTTTTATCCTTTAATATAACGCTTTAACTTCAATGGTTATCTTATACCTCTCATTTGTATCCTAGCCCATAATTACCTCAACTTCTTAATTCATGAATTCTTTGTATATCTTGACATTTGACATTTTATCTCTCTATGATTTAATAAAAATATTCCAAGATGAAAGAACATTGTACCTTGATCATGGTTTCCACCTAGTTTAATTTTTATTTTGTTCACATAGATAGAAGGTACATGCATTGCAATAATTCTTTAGAGCTTCTTCAATGTCCCTTGTTTTCTTTTTCCAAATACACCTTGTAAAAATTTGGTCATATGGGTGTTCGTAGAGAAATAATTTTGGAAAATAATTTTTTATAACATATAATCTCAAAAAATATGATAAAACTTGATTTTTATAAATTATTCAGACTAATTTTGATTTGAAACTTTTAATCAAGGGTCCTTTTAAAATACCGTAAGTATGTGCTCGAAGACTATAAGTTAAAACAAAATATAAATAGGATGTGTAAGGGTCTCATTCTTCGGAATATTTATCAAAATCATAATATTCTTTAACATCTTGTGATAAGGTAAAATATCTAAAAATTCCTTGATAATATGTACCTTTTTTGAAAATATGAGAATATTGGGAAAATAAGATTTGATTAAAAACAAACCATGACCCACGGTGGTATCGAGGTATAGAGTAGGTGTTTTATATTTCATACAACTGTTTTCAAGAGAGTTGTATGTTAGAAAATGTTTTAGAATCATTAATGCATGACTTTTTAATAATTATCGCAATCAAGTCATTGAGAAGGGATATGAATTTTGTTTGAGATCCTCCTCCTTCCATTTGTAATTGACTTTCCTCAATATGAAAAAGTTATAGAAAAATGATTTAACTAAAAGTGATTTAACTCAAAGAATATACATAGAAAATTAACCTATATTTAACCAAAAGTCATAATCCCTAAAGTTGTCTAAATCTTTTCTTTGATACCAACTATAAGGATTCGGCCTTAAAAAATTACATAATCTTGAGTTAAGTCAAGAATTTTACTTTCTTTCACATTGAGGATCTTTTTAGGTTTATAGATTTAGAGAATTAGGTCATAACTCATACATAACAGAACCTTAATAATACAAAGTGGACACTTCCAAATAGTATCTATTTTTTTAATAATCTAAAAAATTTAAAATAAAGTATGATCACTTTTATGAAATCTATTCACGACATTCAACATGACATCTCTAAATCTTTACTCATTCTTAAGTCCTATTAATAACATTAAAAATGTGGGATGATCATAAAAATCTCGGTAAGGGATATAAAAAGAAGGAAACCGTTAGTCCATTGATAAAAATTAAAACCCATGAAAACTTTATCATAAAGTAATACTTTTTACCCTTAATAAGTAGTAAATAATTTCCTTTAAAAATAAGATTATTTCATACTTTTTTTAAATCATGAGATTACCATAAAACCCATAGAAAGCATAGAAAATACAAAAAGTTACCTTGGGACATAATTATACTTTTCACTTTTATAAATGGAATAACCATGTGGTAGACTTCCATACATGTCACTCTTACAAATGGAATAGTTATATGGTCGACTTCCAAACCCAATGCATTAGAGGTTATAACATAACCACTCATCCTTAGTTTATCAATGAACGACCCGTACTTGATTTATCATGTAACCACCTATCAAATATCAAAGTACCATTATATAATCATAACACATAAAAGATTTCAATATTCAACATTTCACTCTTAAAATTTCATTTGCAATCACAATAAATTCTTTCAAGATATTGAAATAATCGATCCATTTTCAATAAAACAATACCCAGAAAAGGGGGAAATGGGTTTCTTTTCCTTTTAAAAACATTAAGGCTTGTAGAGAAATCCAAATAGAAAATAATTATCATAGCGGCATAAAAGTCGTTGTCACCGTATATGTTAAGAAAAAGAACATTCTTTTTTTCATTTGTAAATAAAGTCAAACATTGTGTATAGAAAACATAAAAAGATTATTTTTTGAAAACCTTTGAATGAAATTAAAATTCAAAGGGTTGTTTATATACCACATAAAAGAAGGTGGTGTATAACATCAAAATATGCCTCAATGAAAAGAGATTGAGACAAAGTCTCTTACCTTTAGTCTGACTTGTCGCATACAATATTTATCTTCCTAAATAATAAACTTAGGTTGATTATTTAATTTCTTGAGGACCTTTTTCAGGTTTATTATTCCTTTTATATAACTTATTAGCATGTTATAACAATAACTTAATTATTTAAGTTCACATCGGATGTTTTGGCAATATTCGATACTTGAGTCCAAAATGACTTTGATATGATGTCTATAGACAAAGTGGTCATTAGTCCATCATCTCTAGAATAATATCCATGTCATAATAATCACTTTTATACATGAATTATACTTTTAAATCCATCCATTGCATATAGATATAAAAAATGAATGGTGTTACAATCATGGAGATGGTAAGTCGTATGTATGTATGAGTAACGTTTCCATTTTTAAATGATCATTATAGAAAGAAGTTTTGTATTATTTTATCTTTCCAAAATGATCATAATATCATTAATATAATATTAATCATTTAAATATACTTATATATATTATTCATGTGATTTGGTGATTAAAAATGAATCACATCACTTTGTGGAGGTGATAGTTCACACGTACGCACAAACGACGTTATCATTTTTATGTGCATGGAAAATAATAACGTAATTGATATATTATTCTTTTATAATGATAAATATTTCATGAATATCATATATAAATATTAATTCCATCATTATAACCAGTCTTGTAAAGGCCCGGATCCACATGGATTAACCTTTTGCGCATTTCTGAAGACCAAGGTTCTCGGAGGAGGCTCAAAGGAATTCGGGAGGAGTTCGATTGCAAGAAGCTGGAAGAAAAGAGATTTTACACCGTGTAAAATTTACATAGTGTGAAAGTGGGTTTGACGATGTGTAATAAAACCGGGCTTAAAAATAAATAAAATAAAAAGGAGATGCGTTTTTCAGGGAAACTGAACCCTGAGGATTACACGGCGTGAAAGGGGATTACACATCATGTAAATCCCCGATGTGGTATGTTTTAAACATTTTCAGGTGCTCAAGTTTCACTACGGGAAAATGGCCTTTTGTGACAGGTTATTTGTGACGGGGAACTTATCCCATTGCAAATAATGAGTTATTTGCGATGGGATAAGAGGTCTTGTCGCAAAAGGTTTGGCACGGTTTTCACGCCAAACCGCGGGAAGGGTATTTGCGACGGGAGGTGCTTCCCCGTCGCAAATACCCAATGGCGGTAAATATTATTTGCGATGGGGATATGCCCCCGTCGCAAATAGTGTGTCGACAGGTCATTATTTGTGACGGAACCCGTCACAAATTCTCTTTTAACCGCCGACAGTAATTAATGTGATCGAAGGTATTTGTGACGGGACGCCCGTCACAAATAATACCGTCACAAATAATCTAACCTATATATACTCATCATCCATTTTTTTCATTCTTCCTCTCAATTTCTACTTTCTCTCTCCCTCTAAACTTTAATTTTAGAGTTAAAATTTCTCTGAGTTAAATTTTTTTTACGAACAAGTTTTGAAGTCGTCTACACTTATAAGAGATCAAGTTTAAAGGTATTTTTGCTTTATTTAATTTAGTATTTATTTCATTTTTTATATTAATTTTAATTATTGTTAATTAGTTGTAATTAAATTAGATATAGATTGTTTTGTTATCATTATTTATTTGTAATAATAAATTGAAATTATTAGTACTAATTATTGGTAATTAGTAGTAATTAATAATTATTAACGATTATTGGTAATGAATATAAATAATTAGCGGTAATTAGTAATTAGTAGCTGTAATTTACAGTAATTAATAGTAATTAACGCTCATTAGTAATAATTAACGATAATTAGTAATAATTAGCGGTAAATAGTAATAATTAGGAAAAAATAGTAATAATTAGTAAAAAGGCAGGAAGAAATACTAATAATTAGTAATAAATATTTACAATTAGTAACAAATACTAATCATTAGTAATAATTAGTAATAATTAGTAATAATTAGTAATAAATACTAATAAATACTAATAATTAGTAATAAATACTAATAATTAGTAATAAATTAGTAATAAATAGTAATAAATTAGAAATAATTAGTAATAATTAGTAATAAATAGTAATAAATAGTAATAATTAGTAATAATTAGTAATAATTAGTAATAATTAGTAATAATTAGTAATAGTTAGTAATAATTAGTAATAATTCGTAATAATTTGTAATAATTGGTAATAATTCATAATAATTGGTAATAATTGGTAATTATTAGTAATGATTGGTAATAATTAGTAATGATTAGTAATAATTAGTAATAATTAGTAATTATTAGTAATAATTTGTAATAAATAGTAATAATTAGTAATAATTAGTAATAATTAGTAATAATTAGTAATAATTAGTAATAAATAATAATAAATAGTAATAAATAGTAATAAATAATAATAATTGGTAATAATTCATAATAATTGGTAATAATTAGTAATAATTAGTAATAAATAGTAATAAATAGTAATAATTAGTAATAATTAGTAATAATTAGTAAAAATTTGTAATAATTAGTAATAATTAGTAATAAATGGTAATAAATAACAATAAATAGTAATAAATAGTAATAATTGGTAATAATTAGTAATAATTAGTAATAATTAGTAATAATCAGTAATAAATGGTAATAAATAGTAATAAATAGTAATAGTTACTAATAAATACTAATAAATAGTAATAAATAGTAATAAATACGAATAAATGGAAATAAATAGGAATAAATAGGAATAATTTGGAATAATTAGGAATAATTAGGAATAATTAGAAATAATTAGAAATAATTAGAAATAATTAGCAATAATTAGAAATAATTAGCAATAATTAGAAATAATTAGTAATAATTAGGAATAATTAACAATAATTAGGAATAATTAGGAATAATTAGGAATGATTAGGAATAATTATGAATAATTAGGGATAATTGTAATAAATTGTAATAAATTGGAAGAACTTGGCACAATTTCCAGTGGATTGACGGCACTCCTTTTGATCAATGACTCTTCTCCTTTTAACTGTCACTGACTCAAAACATTATGAAAAACATGATTCTATGTATGCATATCCAATCTCTTATGCACGAGTTTGGATATGAATTTGTAGGACCACATTTTTTATAATGTTTTCAGGTGGTGACAGTTGCAAGAAGAAGATTCATCGATGCAAAGGAGACGCTTTTTTCTAATGGCTCATTTATTTGTATCTTTCTCACACTAAAATCACAATGAAGAATCTTCTCGGAGGTACGCTTATACATTCACGTATGCACAAGAATGGATATGTGTACCTTCAAGCAGATTCTTCATTGTGATTTTAATGTGAGAAATTTGAAAGTAAATGAGTGGTTGGACAAAAGAGTAGCTACCAATCCACTATAAATTGTGTCACCTATAATTAATGGTAATTAGTAAGAAGTTGTTGTAATTATTAATATTCTTTTTTTGGATAGTGTTTTTTTTATTTAAAATTATTCAAAAACATTAATGATTTTATATTTTTTAGAAAAATATGGAATAAGGAAGTCGAAAATAGTCATTATTAGATGATCACGTTTGGATAAATCAGTGCAGAAATCTAAAAAGTTCTGGTTTAAATCCTGTATATATTGAGGGTGTTGAAACTTTCTTATCGTTTGTATCATCAAACCCAAAATTTGTTTCAAAAGGCACAATTAAGTGTCCTTGTAAAAAATGTGCTCTGAGAATGTTTGACACATTTGACAACATTTGGGGACATCTCTTGCATTTTGGTTTTCAACCAAATTATGTTTTTTGGTATCAACATGGTGAAGGTGGTTCCATAGAAGATACTAATAATTTGATTCTGGATCCATCATGTTTTCAAAATTTAGTACATTATATTACAGGTCCATCTGTTCAACAAACTGAAACTCAGGATGATATTAATTTAACTCCTGAGTTGGCACCATCTGAATTTTATGAGTTGTTGAGGTCTGCTGAGGATGCATTATATCCAAGTTACAAGATAAGAAAATTAGAAGCGATTGCAAAATTTATAGTTATTAAATTAGATGATGGAATGTCAAACAACTATTTTGATCAGATATTTTCTTTGGTTAAAACACTATTACTTGAAGGAAATGTGTTACCTGTAAATTACTATGAGAGCAGGAGGCTAGTTCGTAATCTTGGCCTTAGTTATTAGAAGATCCATGCATGTGCAAATGATTGCATCTTATATTCTGGTGAAAATGAGTCATTGCATAGTTGTCCCACATGTGGACAATATAGGTATAAAGAAACTCAACTGGAGAGGTCTAGATTGATTCCTGTAAAACAATTGAGGTATTTCCCGCTTACACCCAGGTTGCAACGTTTATTTATGTCTCAGAACACAGCATCAATGATGTCATGGAAAAAAACTAAGATTTCAATTGGTAAAAGTTTGAATCATCCATCTGATGGTGATTCATGGAATCATTTTGACCAAGTGCATTCGTCTTTTTCTTTAGAAGCCCGGAACAAGCGATTGGGTATTTCTACTGACGATTTATATCCATTTGGTTCTTATGGTAGTCAATATTCATGTTGGTCTGTCTTTATAACTCCGTACAATTTACCTCCATGGATGTTTATGAAGGAGACCTATATATTTTTAACCTTATTAATCTCAGGACATCTGAAAAATAATATTGATGTTTATTTGAAACCATTGATTGTTAAGTTAAATTAATTATGGAGTAATGATGTTAATACATATGATGTTGCTGTGAAACAAAATTTCCTACCAAAAGCTACATAGATGTGGAAAATTAGTAACTTCCCGCCATATGGCATGTTATATGGCTGGAGTACACATGGTCCAAAATCATGTCCTTACTATATGAAAGACAACAAAGCATTTATGCTCGTCAATGGAAAAAACCTTGTTATTTCTACTGTCATCGCGGATTTCTTCCAACTAATCATCCTTTTTGGAGGAAAAAATATCATTTTAGAAAAGTCACAATTGAAAGGGATGTACCTCCAAAATGATCTTAGGTACAGAGTTAAAATCAGTTGTATTTTCATTAACTCCCATCACATATAGACTAACAATAAACCAACAGAAAATTCATGCCTCTATGAAAGAACATAATTGGATAAAATGGAGTATTTTTTGGGATCTGCCATATTGGTCTGATTTGTTGGTCCACCACATGTTGGATGACATGCATATTGAGAAGAACTATTTTAATAATTTATTTCATAAATTTTTGGATACACCAGGTAATACCAAAGATAATGTAAAGGCATGATTAGATCGTTCCCAAATTTACAGGCGATCGGAACTTGAACTGTTTGAAAATGTCAGATCACAGAGGTTAATGAAGCCAAAAGAAACTTATACACTGTCCAAAGAGAGTCGCTTATTATTTTGTAAGTGGATTATAGATTTGAGACTTCCAGATGGCTATGCTTCCAATTTGGGCAGATGTGTTAAGAATGGTCATATTATCATATTAAAAAATCATGATTGTCATGTTATAATGGAAAGACTTATACCGATTGGATTCATAGGTTTGTTGAATTCTATGATTTGGGATTCGGTAAAAGACATATCATATTTTTTCCAAGACATTTGTGTAGAAACAATAGACTATGATGCACTAAGAAAACTGGAAGAAGATGTTGTTGTAATTATATGTAAATTGGAAAAAATATTTCCGTTGGATTTCTTTGACTCAATGGAACATTTGATATTACATTTTCCACATGAAAAAAATGTGGAGGTCCGGTAAAGTTTTGATGGATGTATCTATTTGAGAGATTCATGAAGAAATTGAAGAAAAAAGTACGTATCATAGCATCAGTTGAAGGCTCAATTGCTGAAACTTATTTGCAAGAGGAAATTACTTTTTTTTGCTCTCATTATTTTGAATCTTAATATTCCTCATAACACAACCACATGGGACAAAACGAGGGTAATGTTGATGATGAAATGGACAATCAATTATCATTTTTTTATCATCCAGATCTTGTCGTCGGTGGAGTTCGTGAACGATGGATTTCAGATGATGAACATCACAGAGCTCATACATATTTTCTACTCAACTGTAAAGAAATCACATTATTTATACTGTGAGTTCTTCTATCACTTATTCTATAATTTATGCTATAATAAGTAAACTTATTTTATTCTTAGGTTATATGATAATCATATCAAGAAAAATCTTCCACAAATTACAGCAGTTGTTCTTGAAGAACGCCGAAAAAAAATTCTCAATGGTTTCAAAAACCGGTAACATAAATTATTGATGGTTTAACATATTAATTCAGTTTATTATTTATTATATTGATAATTTTTTTACAAATTTTCAGTTGTCTCAACATGTTGATAAAGTTAATAAGATACTATGTATATTGAGTAACCCACCATCCAAAATGGTTAAATCTTATAATGCATATGTGGTGAATGGTTTTTGATTTCATACACGTGCATATGGGGAATCAAAAAAACAATGAATGGTGGAGTTTTCTTGATAGGATCGCATCATAGAGAAACTGAAGTTGATTTTTATGGCATACTGGATGAAATTATTACACTGTGTTATCTAGGAAAAAATTACATAATGATGTTTAAATGTCGGTGGTTGGATACTGAGAGAGGCTTGCGTGTTCATCTGGCTCATGGAATTGTTGATATTAAATATAAAAATATTCTTGAAATAAATAAACCATTTTTACTGGATCAACAGGTACATGAAATTTATTATGCAAAGTATTGTGCTACTTCAAGATGCCTGAGTGATTGGTAGAGTATAATAAAAATGAAATCTCGATAAAATCAGTTTACTCAAACAGAATGTGGTTCTGCTGAAGTGCAAGGAATTGAAATTTTTCAAGTGACTACTCAAAATCCATCTTTTTCACAAAAAGACATGAATATCGATTATGAAACCCTAAAATTAAGGGTCGATGGTGACGATGATGTTAATGATGTTACAAATGAATTTTAAATGGAAAGAGATGAGGAAACTGAAACTCGTATGGATATTGATGATGCTGAGGAGGAATATGAATACATTGACATCGTCAGATATGAAGATGGTGATGAAGGTGAACATTGACACGATTAAATGTTGGTTATAATCATAACTAATATGTATCTATATATAATAGTTATTTTCAACTATTTTCTAACAACAATCATTTTGTGTTTCAGATGGATGATGATCTATTTTGTGAGTTGCAGGAGGCTGATCTACCTTTGGATGAGGAGGATTTGGGATCATCTGACCCTCAATCTACTGGTGGTTCAGGGGGTACGCAGAGGGGGTGCGGTCTTGCGCGAATGATGATTCTTGACCCTATCCTAGAATGACGTCCATGTCTTGGCTTTGATCCATGCACACGGAGGTATAATAAATTGTGTATTTTAGTTAGCTTTCATTAATTTATTTATATACTAATTGTTTGATTATTTGTTCTTTTTTTCATAATTTTGCGTATATAGTTGTTGGATAGAGGAGCACTATCTTGCGTAATTATTTTTCTCAGCCATGAATCACGTGGGAACAGATTCTCGTTGATATGCGGCTTGGTATGTTCAATAATTGGCAGGTACGTAAATAAATAATATTTATTTTGAAATTTATTTCATTAATAACTTGATATTATAAATTATTTATAGGGTTTATGGTATCTCATCGATGATAGCATGTGTGACGTTATCCATGCGGCATGGGAGGTGTCTATGTGTGACAGTTTCCGTCATTTTTTTCACAATTTGAGAAGGACGGCCAGGAAGAAAGTAGGAGTGGTAGTATTTGATGAGTCGTGAAGAGCCCACCGACCATAGTACATTTCATCTCATGTTTGGGATAGATTATGTTCACACTGGTTGGGTAGTGGATTTCAGAGAAGATCTTCATTGGGCCGACAGAACCGGGGGAGACAGGAGGTGACGCATCGAGCCGGTAGTCGTACATTCAGTACGCATAGAGAGCATCTAATAAGTACTTTTTTAAAATATTTTACATAACTTTAAATATAAATAGTTTATTTTATATTCATATAGGCAGTCGAGTAGCCTGATATTACGGAGTACGACGTTTATCGGAGGATGTATAGTGATCCATCCACTGGAGAGATTATAGGTGATCGCCAGCATCGAATTGTGGTCAGTATTATTTCTTTTTTAGTTTGAAAATTAATTAGATATAATATTTTCACTATTTTAATTTCAAATTGAAACTAAAGGAGTCATATGAGGCTGCGACCTCTCAGACACAGGCTGAGATTCAGGACGAGACGGCTGATCAGACCAGTGCCCACTATTTCGATGAGGCGGTATGGATGCAGGTGACCCAGTATGGCTTCGAGAAGAGCCGAGTAGTTGGTATCAGCTCTTATTTGACTCTTGGGACTTATTATGGTACTGTTGCGATGTCGACATCCAACTCGAGAGGAGCTCGTGGAGAGACATCATCTTCTGACTCACAGTATCAGGAGCAGTTGCAAGCTCAGAGTGAGCTTATAGAGCGTCTGCGTACGCAGCATGAAGAGATGCGCCAGCACCACCACCACCAGCAGCAACAGTATGAGGAGCAGACATGTCGATGGAAGCAGCAGCATCACGAGCAGATGGAGTACATGCATCGTCTAGCTCGTAGTTTAGGGATGGAGTTTCCTCCACCATCTCCTTCAGCTCCTCCACCTCCTCCAGAAGACTACCTCCCATTGGCATTTTTTTAATGTTAAAAACATTTGAATTCAAAGTTTGTTGTAATATTAACTATTTACAGTTTATGTCTTTTATATTGGTGCGAATATTGCATAATTTTATTTTATTTTATTTTTTTATTATTTTTAATATTTTATTATCTTATTATTTATTATTAGTATTATATTTTTAATGTTTGTTTATTTTACTAATAATAATAATAATATTTTATTATTTTATTATATTTTTTGCGAATATCGATAATTTTAATATTTTATAATTTTTTATTATTTTAATAATATTAATATTATTTTTTTCATAAATATTAATAATAATAATAACATTATTATATTATTAGTATTATTTTATTATTAATATTATAATAATATTTTTTTATTCATATTTGTATTGTTATTATATTATATTATATTATTTATATTATTTATATTAATAGTATTAATAATATTATTATTTTCTAATATTAATTTATCATTATTTTATTGAATATATATATATATATATATTAAGTATTTGTGATGGGTCCTTTTACGACAGAACTCCGTCGCAAATAGTTTATATATTTTTTAAATAAGTATTTGTGTAACATCCCAAGTAAGTAATGAATAATATATATTTTTATCTACATCTATTTATGAATTAGATAGTGTTTTAGAGGCTTAAAATGAGAATAAATCCAATCTTAAGCATGGAGTGCACTAATATTTTTAAAAGATTGTTTTACTGCCTTTTGATGGAAAACCATTTTTAAATCAAACTTTTGACAATTTTATAATCTCTATTTGTAAAAATAAACATATTCTTTATGATTGGGACATTGAAATTTACATTGGATAAATTTTTGGTATTTTTCTGACAATGTTCATTTTTTAATGAATAGTGAAAAATACTGTATTTTACATCAAAACTGCTTTTTCATCTAATTTAATTATATGGTTATATTATCTTTTTAATTGGTATTAAAGTGTAATCTGAATATATTTTTACCATTTAATCCAATGGTGGTCATTAGGATTAATTTCACTTTGGAATTGGGCATAAACTAATGCCAAACTTTTCATAGATATTGTTTCAAAAAAAACCCGCTATTTGTTTTGAGAACGGGAATTATTTTTAAATTAATTATTGCAATTTATATGTTTGGAATTTGGTAAAATGGATTCCATATTTGGAATCAAAAGGTCCAAATTATGTAATTAAGACTCTTTTGTTTTTGGACATTATGAATAGTAACGACGGTAATTATCTTTAATTATCTTGATTAATGAGTAATCGGGTAGTTAAGGATAATAAAATAATATCATAATAATAACAAATGACCACAAAATGTGTCATAATGCTACTGGTTGTCTCATGGCCGACCATGGGATGCCTTGTTCCAAACTTGGGGACCCCATGGAATCACTTTTGTGTGATAATGACTTTTTATCTTTTTATTTTTAAAGAAAGTTAAATATAACAAAGAATGTATCACCTGAGTAAAACATTTTTAATTTTGTCTAAATAAATGATATATTGGACTATAAATATTCATTTGAAAGCTAAAAATATTTCCTACATCATATTATTTTTTTTATAATTTTTAGACGTTAAATAAATTAAAATATTTATGACATCATGATGATGCAGCGATTACCTCATTATTTAATGATTTAAATAAAATGAAAAGATAATGTAAAATCTAAGACCTACACATGTCAAAAACCTAATGTATGAGTATATTTCGAACCCTTATCACTTTATCCTCAAAATACATCAATGTGAGACCTCTAAAATCCGAAACTCATTTGAAAATAAAGTAACATTTTATACCTTTCCAAGAGTGCCCCTCCTCTCCTCTTATAAAAGGCCCCCACCTCTACCTCCTTACCCACACCTCTCAAGCCTTTGGCTCGGCCAAACCCTGCTCATTTTGTCTCTCCACATCCTTCTCTTACTCCTAGATGCCTCACTTTGGGCAGAAGTCTTCCCAAGGAAGCCTTTGAGCTCAAATCAAAAAGAGTTACCCGATTTAAAGGTAGTGTCTTCTCTTGTGTTCTTATGTTTTATTTTGCTTCTCCAACCCCCTAAACTATTTTTATTCAATTCTTTTGTAACAACTCCAGTATCTTAAATATACTAGGATGTTTTTATAAGAATCATTCGAGCTACACTTACACACACCTACATCTAATGGTTAAAGAACATACTGTTTCTGTGGATGGCGAATTTCTGCCTCACGAAACGATGATTGTTCAATATTATTCTAACACATTCAAAGGTGACCATTAATATGTCACTATATTTATATATGATATATAATATGTTTATGTTTTCCTTAAGCTTCTGTATTTCTCATTTATGGAATACCTTTATGTCTTCCATTATGGGTATACGCGATATCTTCATTTTAGGAAGTGCGGACTACCACCCCCTCAAAGTAATTTGATTCGTTAATACCATGTGTGGTACGTATAAAGGATAGATTTAATTATATTATATATGATACCATACTTTAATTATAATACTATTATGTATCATTATGTTTTAATTCCATTAAAGTATGATATAGAAATGAAAGTAGTGTTCATGTGTACGTACGGCTTACCGTCTCCATGAACGGTGCATTTCATTTCTTATCCCCAAATGTAATGTACTATTATAAGTACATATATATAATGGATATATATGATTTATGTTACATCTAAATGATGAATATAATTCTGGAATTAAAATATACATATCTCTCATTTAGTTTGAATTCCATTAATATGACATAGAAATGAAAGTAGCGTTCATGCGTACGTACGGCTTACCGTCTCCATGAACGGTGCATTTCACTTCTTACCTCTAAATGATTATGTAATATTATAAATGCATGTATATACTGTATATATATGATATATATGGAATCTACATCATGAATATAATTCTTGAGATAATGGATATTTGACTACGTGAACAACTTGTAAATATAAGAAGTTCATTTTTGACTCAAGTATCAATGATCGTTAAAATGACTGTTATAAACTTAAATAATAACATAGTGTTCATGAAATGGTAATAAATGGTATAAAAGGAATAATGAACTTGAAAAAGGTTCTTAAGAAAGTATAAATTAACTCAAGTTTATTATTCAGGAGATTAAAGAACGATCAAGTCAAGTCGGATATGAGGTAAGGGAATTCGTCTCAATCTCCATTCATTGAGGCATATTTTGTTTTATACACAACTTTCTTTTATACGGTGTATAAACCCCTTTGACTTTTACGCTTATTCAAAAGGAATCTTTTTTTTATACGAAGCGTTTACTAAATGACAAAAGGAATGTTTTTTTTTTCGTACGTATGCGGCGACAACGAATTCTCCGCCGCCATGACCATTATTTGAATTTCAGCTTCCTCTACAAGCCATACCTTTTTTTTAAAAGAAAAATAAATACCATGTTTTACTTTTCTTTTATTTTGGTATTGAAAATGGTTTTCATAATATTTTTATTATATCAATGTGTTGTATTGATATCTTGTGATTGAAATGTGGAAATGTTATGTTTCCTTTATGTATGTTTTATGCGATACAATTATGTTATGGTTCTTGGGAATTATTATGAAGACGGGTGGTTCCGTGATAAACTAAGGGCGGGTGATCCCGATATAGCTCTCCAATGCATTGGGTAACGCGAAGGAGTTAAACGTTAATGTTTCTCCGAAGAGATTTAGGGAATATACTGTGATGGGTATTCCAAACGTAACCAAGAGGGTTACTCCCTACGTAAGAATGTTATGAATTCCTCAATTTACCTTTATGTCTTATGATTTCTATGATTTATTCATGATTTTATGAGGTATGTTAAAGTTATTATGTTTTATGAGTAGAGTATGATTTCATTGATTCTTATGTATACATGTACTCATGTTTCCTTTCCATATTTTTATATCCCTTACTGAGCTTTTTATGCTCATCCCAAGTTCTTGAAATGTTTTTCACAGGTCAAGGGAAGGGTACATGATATGATGATAGTGTCAAGGAAGTGTCAAGGAAGTGTCAAGAAAGAATCCATGTTTTATTTTAAATATGTTTCCGTTGATGGGAAAAAAATGAATACTATCTTTTATTGCAACCACTTTGTTTAAATGTGGGATGTAATGCATGTTTTATGATCTAATTCTCTAAAACTCTAAACCTGAAAAGATCCTCAAGGTGTATTCTTGAAATATCTCAAGATTAAGTAATGTTTAAGGTTGGGGCCTTATAATTTGAAACGGGAAAACTAGCCCGTCGCAACAGGTTTTGTATATATAATCTATATAAACTGATAACTATTTGCGACGGGATGATTGCCCATCGCAAATAGTTTTTTTTTTTGCGATGGTTCATCGCAAAAAATACTATTTGTGATGTTGTTTTCTACTATGATCTATTTGCGACAGGACCTCGTCGCAAAACTCATTTGCGACGGGATCGCGTTGCAAATAGCTCGTCGCAAATACCTCAAATTATAGTAATGTTTTTCAAACCCTATGGATGCAGAACCTCTCTCCTGATTCTAGGCGACCCAGTAACCCCCTCTTCGATGTTTTGGGGATTCCTTTGTTAAGGATTGATCTCTAGCTTCCCTCCTTCGATCTGAAGCGATCCTTGTTTAATCTAAGGTATGTTATACCACTGTTCTTGTGGTTTCTTCAATCTTTTTCCTCTCATTCCTATTTTCCATATGATGGTGCTTGATCTCCATGTTTCTAATGGAGTTTTGTTGGGTTTTTTTTGGAGCATTTGCGGCGTGGCGTTCTCGGGTGGATGCAGTTCTTACGGGAGAGGTGATCGGGATCTGTAGTGTTAGTCTCTTCTCATGTAAAGAACATTGACACCCTTTTTGATGTAGGGGATTCGTTGCTTCTCTTTTATTTACATGCAATCGTAGATCTATCATGATTTATCCCCTTGAATCCTAATGAAATTAACCTAATAATTACTTGAACTGGATTAGAGAACTAATATCAATCTCATGGCGATGTTTCTATTTTGTACCATGATAACGGTGTGCCTCTTGTTTTTCTAGATAGTCTGGTATCTATGTTGTTCTTTTTATGATTGGATTATCATGGGGAATTATAAAAGAACGTAAATTCAGAATTAATTGTTAATTAATTGGATAAAAGATTAAAGAGGTGTGTTTAATGAATCCGGTGTGTTGTAATCTTAATGTTGCAAGCATGTTTAAATTAATTGATCTTCCATGTGTTGATGTAATTGAATAAAGATGTGAATCATGTTTATGCTTGTCGATGAAAGAATTAAAGGAATGTTAAGTTAATTGTTTAATTAATTTGTGACATGATCCTGGGATGGATGATCCTAGAGAGATGTTATGGTATATGGGTCAGGGAGGCCCGGATGTCAGGTTGTTGTGGTATATAGGGAAAGGAGGCCCAGATGTGACATGAGTCTGGGATGGCTGAGCCTAGAAAGCTATTGTGGTATCTGGGGAGGGGAGTCTAATATGTGACATGATCCTGTGATGGCTGAGCCTGGAGGGTTGTTGTGGTATATGGTGAGGGGAGGCCCGAATGTGACGTGAGCCTGGGATGGCTGAGCCTGGAGGGATGTTGTGGTATATGGTGTGGGGAGGCCTGGTTGTTGTGGCAGTAGTTGACGCTTGTGATGGTAGGATGCATTGATATATGTATGTGGGTGTCGGGGAGGACGCTGAGGATGACGTAACGGGTTGAAGATGGGCTTACCCGATGATATGAAATTTGGATGCTTGTTTGAATCTATTATTTGGATGACAGACATGTTTTTTGTTTATCTATTTTCTTTTCCCCGCTACTTGAGGAAGATGTATGTGCTTGGTTATATACCTTTTTTGGTAGCTTAGAATGTTTTCCTAGAGTACCTGGTAATATAGAAAGTAATGTTGTTAATAAATGAATAATTGTTTAACCTGTGGGTTGGAGCTTGTTGGGATACAATGATAAGGTTGTAATTCTGATAAGTCGTGGATTCAGTTTTCTTATGCCTGGAGAGCATGTAACTTTTTTGTAATGCTAATGAAATGTAATGTGGAAAATATTAATGGTTAATTAATGGTTAAAGAATTAATTAACATAAATTTAAACTAATTAAAAGGAACAAATTAAGTTAATGTAACTCTTTAAATGGTTGTATGCTTATAGGATATTAGTTCTTAGTAGTGGTAGTCAGGAGTTTGAAAGACGTTAGTTGTAGTTGATTCCGAGACTAGGTTATTCTCACAATATGGTTGTGATCTATATTATATCATATAAATTTTGTTTTTTATATGTTACTCCACCCTATTGGTTAGGGAAACTAACACCCCATGGATTCTGAGCCCTGGGGGTGTTTTCCCCAACATTCGGTGGGAGGATGGATGGTTGACTACCCCCTTTGACCCTGCTCTCTTCTCTTGGTAGCTACTTATGCTGGTATGCACAACGGTTAGTTTTTCCTATATATGTGTGTAGAGGTTTGTAATGGTGTGTGGTTATTTCACACATATATATTTTGTATATAGTTTCCTAATAACTACTATAGGTATAATATGTGTAATTTGTGATGGATTGAGGTTCATTAATCGGTGCATGGGTTGTGATGGCTTGAGGTATAATACCTGATGTATGATACATGTTGTATGGAATGTGGTGGCTCCTGAAAAATAGATAGTTACTTTTGGTTATGTGGATTTGGTGTTGTGTTGCATGAGGTACATGTTGTGTTGCTTCACCCAGGTGTATGCAGGCTAGCTTTTTAGAGAGATATGCTCAAGACAAGCGACATTGGGGCAGAGTAGAAAACTAGTCGGGAAGCGGTAGTGGGGTATCCTTGATATTATTTATTATATTATATGCTCTTGTATGTTATATTTGGTGATAGTATCCATGGTGAGGCTAGGAACTTAGTATACCTGTTTAGGTGATGATTTATTTTCACTTTTTCTTCACTGTGATTTAGTATGATTTTTTTACCTTTTGCATGAGAGGCTTTGGGGAGTATCCTATTGAGTATACTGTTATATACACCCTATGTATATATAAACTATTTTTTAGGTCAGTTGAAACAAGTTGGAGATTAGGTTGGTTACCACTAGCTTGTGGGTTTTGCAGGAGCTATTTGGGCTTCATGGTCATCGTTGTCTTTACTTTTCTTTTGGTACTTGCAGTTTTCCCTTTAGTTGTAGTAGTTCTTTCATGTCATTACATATGTGAACATGGGTTTTATTTTATATTATAGTCTGAGAATGATTTGGTTGGTGTCTATCTTATCTCTCTCTTTTGTACATATTCTCTTAGAGGGTAATGTCTCTCATCTATGTGTTTACTATACCCTTGGTTCTAGTCGCCAACCCAGGTCCTACTAGGGCAGGACTTGGGTGTCACTATCTCTATTCTCTCATTGTCGACCTAGGAGGGGAACACTTTGTGGGGAGGGGTGGTGATAGAGTGTTATCAAAGTTCTGGTTGAGGGATAAAATGGATTTTGGAGTTATGCATAGGTGTGGTTGCATGGGCTGGTAGGGAAACGGTGTCAGCTAAGTTTAGAAAGAGCTATAAACACAGGAGACCAGCTTGAACACGGGTATTTAGGCCCCCCTGTGATCTGATGCATGGACCTTTAAGCTTACAGTGGCTACAAAATGAGGCGATATTGGTTATAGGGTAGAGACCTAGAAAAGAATCATGCATCATTCTTCTTTTTGCCTGCATTTAAATGGGTTGACCTTGGGATAGGTTAACCTAAAATGAATAAAATAAAACAATTGATTAATGATAAGGTCTTCCATATTCTAGGTTTAGGAGCTCTAACTGTTTGTTCTTTTACCGGCATGGATCTAGGTCAACATCCTTATCAGGTTCATACATAATATGTTCAGTAGTTTGCGCCAGCATATCTTCACAGGGTTGAGGTTGACAACGATAACACTTGGAGGAGGACACTCTGAGAGTTTTAGCACCAAATTCTGCAGAGGTATGAGGGATCCATTTCAGATGCAGTCATGAAAGACTGGTTGGAGGAGGATGAGATAGCCTTCAGTTTGATCCATACTTAGAGGGGGTACTGGGTATCGTTGGATTTGACGATGTTGTGTGGGGAAGTGATGTAATGATGGTCTTATTCCTCATATATCACGAGGAGCCAGAAGTCTCATGGGAGGAGTTTCGAGACCAGTTCAAAGCCTAGTTTCTTTTTTCGATCGTGAAGGCGGCTAGTCACTAGGAACAGCTTACCCTTTGGTAGGGGAGCTCCAGTGTGTGAGAGTTCGGGATCCATTTCATAAACCTTCTACTGTATTCTTTGGACCTATTTCCAAATGAGGAGGTCAAGGTGAGACATTTATAGGAGGATTTGTGTCTAGAGATCCAGCATTAGGTCACCCCATTTATGATGAAGATATATCTTGAGGTTTTGGAAAGAGTAGAGGTCATCGAGAGGACATTAACCAGAATCAGATCATCATGATAGGGGAGTTTTCAGGATTTCTCATGAAGCAGAGTTGTGGTCTGGGGTTCCCAGTTGTCAAGACATAAGAGTTTCTGATCATCCAGAGGTAGGTCTCATTCCTCAATGTCTCATTTCTCTGGGGGTAGCAACTCTCATGTTTATGTCAAGTGATCATATGCATGATTTTCTTATGGAGGCTGAGGTCATCAACGGCGAGAGTGCCCGACCTTTCTGAGCAGTCAGCGTGCGCCAGTTGTTCCGCTTCAGGCTCCTCTGCTGAGGTAGTTCCAACCGAGGTAGTAGCAGAAGTTTGGTCCAATTTGGGATCAGAAGAGAGTAGATGGAGCAGGAAAAGGACGTCCTTAGGATGCTCCCCATTCTCAAATATCATAGTGTGTCCATGGAGGTGGTTTTCATTGTGGTCTGAGAGGTCATGGAGCAGGTCATGGTCAGCTTTTTGCTTTAGTGTTGCCAGCGCCAGGTGAGCCAGACATCGTTCGAGGTACCCTTTTCTTGTTTTCTACTTGGGTTTCATGCCATGTTTGATCCAGGATCGACACAATCATTCATATCACCTACCATTTTCCATGATTTGGGACTTTAGGTAGAGAGACTTCCAGTGCCCTTGGTGTTTACTACGCCAGTTGGAGGTCGAGCTAACTTATTTGATGTATTTAGAGACTCTGAGATAGTGCTAGGGAAACACCACTATTGAGGATATTTCCTATGTTTATGGATAAAACCATATGACATCATCCTCGGCATAGATTTTTTTTATTCAGTGCAGGCTATCGTAGATTGCTTCAGGAGGTAGGTTGTTTTCTTCAATGCTAATGGAGATCCAACAGTTTTTGTTGGCGAGTGAGACCATTGGATGGGTTAGAGTCGTGTCTCGTCCTTGTCATCCTTGATGGCTGGGTTGATGTTGAGTTCATCATAGGTTTATAAATCGGTGTTTCCCAAGGTTTTAGAAGAGTACTCTGATGTCTTCCTAGAGGTGGTTGTAGCATTACCCCCTCAATGAGAGATCGAGTTTGGGATCGACCTACAACCAGAAGTTTCTCCCATCTCAATGTCTCTATATAGGATAGCACCTTCTGAGTTGTGAGAGCTGTGTATATAGCACGATGGTCTGTTGTAGTGTGGTTTTTTTTGGCCAAGTGTGTCACTGTGGGGTGCATCGATTTTGTTCATAAAAAAGGCTGATGGCAGTTTGAGGTTTTGTATCGATTATCATTTCTTGAACCAAGTGGAAGTGAAAAACCACTATCTTATTCCAAGTATTGATGATTTATTCGATCAACTGAAGGGTGAAAGTTGGTTCTCAAAGATTGATTTGTGGTTAGGATATCATCAGATGCATCTAAAGGATGATGATATCCCGAAGACTATTTTCCATTGTTGTTATGGGTATTATGAGTTTTTTGTGATGTCATTCGATGTAACGAATACTCTAGCTATGTTCATGGGGTTAATGAACTATGTGTTCTGTGAGTTCCGCAATAATTTTGTGGTGATTTTCATCGATGAAATCCTTGTGTACTCCATGTCTAAGGAGGAGCATGTTGAGCATCTACATTCTATTTTGGGAGTTCTTCACCTAAATGGCCCAAATTACTTCATTTTTATTGATTTTTGATAACCCCCCTTTCAAGGGATGAGGGGGAACCCTTACAAGGCTCGTAGGCTTAAATATTACATGGCCTATAGGCTTAATATACATTACATGACCCGAAGGTCTTAGTAATTGTTTGGGAAGTTGCTGAAGTGTGAGTTTTGGGCTCGAGAAGTCCATTTCTTGGGGTATGTTGTATTCTAGCATGGAGTAGCTATGGATCTGTCGAAGATAGAAGTAGTCGTGTCTTGAGCAGCCCCCAAGATAGTAGCAGAGTTACGAATATTCCTTGGTATTGCAGTCTATTATAGGAGGTTCATGGCCAATTTCTCTTGGGTTGCAACTCCTCTGACAGCATTGACCAGAAAGGATCAAGTGTTCTTGTGGACCGATCAGTGTCAGACAACTTTTGAGTATCTGAAGGAGAAATTGGTCAGTGCTCCAGTTATTTATCTGCCGATAGAAGGATTTTAGTTTGAGGTTTTCTGTGATGCTCTATGTCTTGGGTTGGGTTGTGTTCTGATGCAGAAGAGATTGGTCATTTCTTATGGGTCTCAACAGTTACGCCCCCATGAGCGTAATTATGCCACCTACATTCTTGAGTTGGTAGTGGTGGTGTTTTCCATAAAGTTATATAGACATTACCGCATCGACGAGTGCTTTGTGGTCTTCATCGATCATAAGAGCCTGAGGTATGTTTTCTACCAACATAACTTGATCTTGCATCAGTGTTATTGGATGGAGTTATTATAGGATTACGAATTTGAGATTTCATATACATATGGAAAGAGGAATGTTGTAGCTGATGCGCTAAGCAAGAAGTCACGCAGTGATGCGGTGCAGGAATCAGGCGATTCCTGAAGAGTGATGGAAAAAATTTCAGAATTGCACCTAGATATGGGAGAATTCGGGGGGCAGAGGTTGTCTTTTTCAGATGACAATGCAGTAATATATAGTAAAGTAGGTAGAAGAGCCCCCATTGGGGGATCTTGAGGTGGAGTTATGGAGAGACTGAGTTTTTTGTGTTGAGGCCCTTTTTGGTTGGTCTGAGGATAAACATCATCGAGTGTTGTTTCAGGGAAGGTTTTTTGTTCCTTTGGAAATGTGTGATATGGTTCTCAAAGAGTTCCATAATTCTCCTTTGGCGGTACATCTTGGCGTGAAAAAGATGCATCGAGATTTGAGAGGTCATTTTTGGTGGCTATGGTTGAAGCATATAATTTTAGGGTTTGTGTCTCAATGGTTGGTCTGCTATAAGGTTAAGGTCGAGCACCATGTTCCTAGTGGTTTTCTCTAGTCGTTAGATGTTCCTCAGTAGAAGTGGGAGGAAATTTTGATGGACTTTGTTATCATTTTACCTCAAGCTCAGGGAGGTCATGACACTATATGGGTGGTAGTGGATCGTTTGAAGAAATCAGATCACTTTATAGCGATCAAGGAGTCAATATTATTGAAGGTTTTGATGAGGCAGTATCTGGAGGAGGTGGAGAGACTCCATGGAGTCCCAAGGATGATCATTTCCAATTGAGATCATCATTTTACCTCTAAGGTGTGGAGAGGTCTCCACCATGCTTTTGGTTCTCAATTATGCCTTATCACTGCTTTTCATCTGTAGATGGATGGTCAGACAGAGTGGACTATCCAGACTCTTAAAGATATGTTGTGCTCTTGTGTTCTAGATTTTGGAGGTTCATGGATGAGACACCTGCCCTTGGTGAAGTTTGATAACAATAATATTTTTCACTCCACCATCGATATGGCGCCGTTTGAAACATTGTATGGACGACCTTTCCATTCTCCATTGTGTTATACTGGGGTCGAAGAGTCAATAATTCTCAGACCAGAACTGGTGAAGAATACAACAGAGATGGTTCATGTGATTTGAGAGAGGATGAAAGTAGTGCAGGATCATCAGAAATCCTATGTCGGTCATAGGAGGAGACATATTGAGTTCAATGTTGGGGATCATGTGTTCCTAAAGGTGACACTCTATCATGGGCAGTGAAGGTTTGGTCATGGGAGTAAGCTTTTTCCACAGTTTGTTGGGTATTTCGAGGTGTTAGCTCATGTTGGAATCGTAGCGTATCAGATAGCATTTCCCCCGTAGATGATTCGGATGCGTGATGTTTTTCACATGTCGTAGCTCCATCATTATCTTCATGGCGACTCTCACATCATCGATTGGGGTGAGATCGATGTTGATGATTATGAGACCTTCGAGAAGAAGCCTGTAGAGATCCAAGACCACTAGTAGAAGGTGTTGTGCGGGCATGTTATTCCCTTGGTTCATGTCTTGTGGTGGCATGGTGGCGTGGAGGAGAGTACCTGGGAACGTGAGTCGCAGATATGTGCTCAGTACCCCTATTTTTTTTATGTTTATCTCTTCTCTTGTAACGTTATTTGTTTTGTGGTTATAGACCTTTTATGTTTTATGAGATGGCTTTCTCTTGTTTCTTGTTGTGAATTACTCTCTTTTGAGAGGTATCTCCCCTGAGAGAGTATTTAGGAGCTGGTTGTGGTTGTTGCGTGGTTTCGCATTGTTCCCTTGGTGAGATGGTTGAGCTCCTGTGGTGGCGAGAGCCTTGAGAGGTATCTCATAGGGTGGTTATTCAGATGAACCTTTTTCGTTTCCTCTCTGGGTTGGTTTTGGATTCTCGAGGACAAGAATTTTTTGATAGATATATAATGTAAGGGTCCGGATCCATGTGGATCGACCCTTTGTGTGTTTTTGAAGATTGAGGTGCTCGGAGGAGGCTCGGAGGAAGTCTGGAGGAGTTTGATTGCAAAAAGTTGGAAGCAGGGAAATTTTACACCGTGTAAAATTTATATGATGTGAAAGTAGGATTCACAAAATATAATAAATCAGGGTTTAAAAATAAATAAAATAAAAAAGGTGATGCGTTTTTTGGTGGAAACCAAACCCTAAGGATTATACGGAGTGAAAGGGGATTACACGTCGTGTAAATCCCCAATGTTGTATGTTTTAAACATGTTCAACCGCTAGTATTTGTCAAACCCTACAGCTACAACACCTCTCTCTCGATTCCAGGTGACCTGAAAACCCCCTCTTCAATGTTTTGAGGATTCCTTTGTCAAGGATTGATTTCATAGTTTCCCTCCTTCAGTTCGTAGCAATCCATCTTCGATCCAAGGTATGTTCTACATATGTTCTTGCAGTTTCTTCGATCCGTTTCCTCTCGTTCCTCTTTGCCACGTGATAGTGCTTGATCTCCATATTTCTAATGAATTTTTTGTTGGTTGTTTGTTGGCACGATTATGGAACAGCATCCTCGTGTGGATGCAGTTCTTTTGGGAGAGGTGGTCGGGATCTGCAATGTTGGTTTGTTCTCATGAAAATAACATTGACACCCTTTTTGAGGTAGGGGATTCATTGTTTCTCTTTTATTTACATGCAATCATAGAGCTAGCATGATTTATCTCATTGGATCACAATGAAATTAACCAAATAATTACTTGAACCATATTAAAGAATTGATATCAATCATATGGCGATGTTTTTATTTTGTACTGTGATAACGGTTTGTCTCTTATTTTTCTAAATAGTGTGGTATCTAGGTTGTGCTTTTTATGCTTGGATTATCATGTGAAATAGGTAAAGAACGTAAAGCCGGAATTAATTTTTAATTAATTTTCTAAAATATTAAAGATGCATGTTTAATGAATCTGGTGTGTTGTAATATTAATGTTGCAAGCATGTTTAAATGAATTGATCTTCTATGTGTTAATGGAATTGAATAAAGATGTGAAGCATGTTGATTCTTGTCGATAAAATAATTAAAGTCATGTTAAATTAATTGTTTAATTAATTTCTGACGTGAGTCTAGGATAGCTAATCCTAGAGGGTTGTTATGGTATATGGGGTGGGGAGGCTCGGATGTGACGTGAGCCTGGGATGGTTAATTTTGGAGGGTCGTTGTGGTATATGGGGTGGGGAGGCTCGGATGTTATGTGAGCTTGGGATGGTTGATCCTAGAGGGATGTTATGGTATATGGGGTGGGGAGACTCGGTTGTTTTGGCAGCAGTTGACGCTTGTGATGGAAGGATGCATCGGGATATGCATGTGGGTGTTAGGGATGACACTGAGGATGACAGAATGGGTTGAATCTGGGCTTACCTAATGATATAAAAGTTGGATGCTTATTTTAATCTATTGTTTGGATGACAGCCAGATTTTTTGTTTATCTTCTTTTCTTTCCCCATTGCTTGAGGTAGATGGATGTGCTTGGTTGTATACTTTGTTTGGTAGCTTATGATGTTTTCCTAGAGTACCTGGTAATATGTAAATTAATGTTAATAAATGAATAATTGTTTAACTCATGGGGTTGGAGCTTACTGTGATGCAATGCTAAGGTTATAATTCTAAGAAGTCATGGACTCGATTTTTTTATTCCTAGAGAGCATGGAAATTGTTGCAATGCTAATGAAATGTAATGTGAAAATGTTAATGGTTAATTAATGGTTAAAGAATTAATTAATATAAAGTTAAGATGATGAAAAGGAACAAATTAAGTTGATGTAACTCTTTAAATGTTGTGTTCTTATAGGATATTTGGTCTTGGAAGTGGCAGTTGGGAGTCTGAGAAACGTTAGGTTCAGTTGAGTCTGAGACAAGGTTATGCCTACAGTGTGGTTGTGAGATATATTATATCATGTAATTTTTTGTTTTATACGCTACTCCACCCAATCGGTTTGACACCCGAGGATTCTGATCCATGGGGGTTTTTTGTCCAACATCCCGGTGGGAGGATGGATGGATGACTACCCTCTTTGACCTCGCTCTCTTCTCTTGGTAGTTACTTGTGTTGGTATGCACGACAGTTAGTTTTTTTCATATATGTGTGTAGAGGGTTGTAATGTCTTGTGGTTATTTCACACACATGTATTCTGGATATAGTTTCCTAAGGACTACTATATGTATAATGTGTGTTGTCTGTGATGGATTGAGGTTCCTTACTCAGTTTATGGGCTGGCTTGACGTATAATACCCGATGTATGATACACATTGTACGAGATGTGGTGGATCTTGGAAACTACCTGGTTACTTTTGGTTATGTTTATGTGGTGGTGTGTTTCATGATGTGCACATTGTGGTGCTTCGTCTAGGTGTCTGTGGGCTAACTTTTTGGAGAGAGATGCTCAGAACGTGTGACGTTGGGGAAGAGCGGCAAACCAGTGGGGAAGCGGTAGCAGGGTACCTTTGATATTATTTACTATATTATATTCCCTTGTATATGATACTTTGTGAGAGTATCCATTGTGAGGTTGGAAACTTAGTATATTTGTTTAGGTGACAATTTATTTTCACTTTTTTTTCATTGTTATTTAGCATATTTTCTTTACCTTTTGCACGAGAGGCTCTAGAAAGGATCTTATTGAGTATACTATTATACTCACCCTATGTATATATAAACTATTTTTTAGGTCAGTTGGAACATGTTGGAGATCAGGTTGTGTGACGCCCCAGGTTTTATGAACTGGTCCAAGTGAACAACGTTATGCTTTTAGTAATATCTCTTGTTTTATTTTTTGTGCTTTTAGTAATGTCTCTTGTTTTATTTTGTGCTTTGAGTACTATTAAAGAATTTGAAACAAAATAAAACATGAAGAATACAGTAAACTGGTATATATTTAAAAATTACATTACAACAAGACCCAACTAGTTGAAAATACCATGCACAAGACCTAACACAACCACAGCAAGACTACTAAGAATCACAACTCGAGTAATCGGATAATCGTCATCTTCAGGGTCCATCAGTGTGAAGAATATAACAGCCAGAGCCACGGAACACATACTCAACACCAATGGTATGAGGAGAGCCATCCTTCCTGGTTCAAGTGTTTTGATTTTGTGAAATGACCCTTCTTTTTATAATGGTCCTTTAAGTTATGTCCATTAAATTTATATAGACGTTGGGTTTTCAAAACAACCTTTGGGTGTCGTTGATAAAGTTATCTTTATATGAAAACTTGTTTTTAATGCTCTTATAATTTTATAATATTTCAAATATGACTAAAATATGTTTCACAAAAGAATCATAGTTTTAAAAAGAGTATTCTTGGAAATAAATCCTTTTGTTTTTACAAAATCCCGATGGATACTTATATGATTAAAAACTTAGTGTTCTTTTTATAAAAGATATGTTTAAAGGGTATCTATGATAATTATACCTTTTGATCTCTAAAATTATGAATTGGGGAAAACTTTTGGTCTTTTAAAGTTTATGAGACAAATAGTAGTTTATTTTAAAGATCCAAATAATTATAATGGTGTTTCATGTAAAATATGAAAGGTATATCTTTTAAAATATTTATATATGAAATACTTTACATAAGCTAAAAAAAGGATTTAGATTTTTAGTTAAAACTATTTGTTTTTATTATATAAACTTTGTGTAGTATAAATATTTATACTACACATTATTTTGAAATAAGTATACTTACTGGTTATTTTATAAATTTAAATAAGTTTTTAATAAAAATTTAGGTTCGGGCCCGGCCAAGCCGAGGTCATCCCTTAAGGGACAATCCCTCTAGGCTGAGACCAAGCCCCAAGGGACCCGAGGTGCCGACCATCGGGGTCCCAAATGAGTTTAGTGAGTGTCCAACCGCATCCCGAGCCGTGCATAGGTCTTCTAGGTCGCACGCAGGCCCGTGTGTAAGGCCTGCGGCGCGCACTGCGTGGGGTTGGGTCGAAGCCTGCATGGGGCCCGTGTATAAGGCCCTGGTGTGTGTGTCTTTGTGTTATTGCACCGGAGGCGGAAAGCTTTGATTTATAAACCGCACCTCAACTGCTTTCCGTTTTGATGTGGGACGCGCTCCGCGCGATGAGGACCGTCCAATCGACTTCTGTGTCGATCTCGTCCATCCAAACCTTTTGACCACACGATCTTCCTCGAGATCTAATCTCGGCCCTTGATCTCTTTGAATTGATCTCTTTAAATTTCCCCGCGCCCTCTCCAGCCGCGCGATCTCCCCTTTCGTGATCCCGGCCGTCCATTTCTTTACCGCGTCGATCCGTCGTCTTCTTCCTTGAAACAGGACCAGACCAGTAGGCCTACTCAAGGACGCCTCGGCTCCTACTTTGGCACTAATTCTCTTGACCCTCACACACCCCCCTCCTAGGTCACTGTAATCTCATCTTCCCCATGCCGGCCTACTCTTGGGTCGAGTCACCCTTTATGCACCGAAGCTCTACTTAAACGCCTCCTACCTCTTGAAAGCGGGGGCGGTTCCTCCTTCTCTTTCTCTCCCTCGAACTCCCAGCAACCCAGCGAGGTACACCCGGTCCGAGCCTCCTCCCCAAGAAAGGTAAGGGTTCTTGCATGCATTCTTTCAGTGAAAACCTTTGTTCTTTTTTTACCCCCGGTGTGTAGATATACAGTTTATATACATATATAAAATCAAATATATACCCCTCGGGTTGTATGGCCTTCAAGGGTTTTGCTGCCGTATGGTGCATGAGTCAGGATCCTTGCATGCTTTCCATCTTTTGAAGAAAATATTCATTTTATACTCCCGGTAAGTACAGTTTATATATATATATATATATACTTAATGTAAACCCCTCAGTTTTTCCTTCAAGGAGTTTGTCCTTCGTGTTTCCAGTGGGGTGCATATGTAAGGGTGTGTATATACTTTGTTTTCATTTTGAGAAACCTGTACATGGTATATACTGTTATTATATGTATATGTACATAATACAAATCCATCGGTCTGTATATTGTGTATATACAGTTTCATATATATGGAGACGGTATATACAGTTTATATATGTACATTTACATAATACAAATTCCCCAGGTTATATATTATTTTTACATACGGTATATACAGTTTTATTGTACAGTTTTCCAAAACCTCAAACTTATATTTAATGTATATGGTATATATATATAGTTTCATGAATGTTTTCTCATAACCTAACCTGGCCTATTTTGGGATATCAATCTTTAAATAAATTTTTTTTAATTAATATATGCAAACTATGTTTAAGAGGAGTTATGTTTGTAAAACGTTAGTTTTTATACATATGGTTACATTTATAACAAACATTATATGGATTTAGTTTTTCAACCATGTAATTGATTTATGGTTGGAAACCTTCAGTACCTAAGGAATTTAATAGACTTTGTTATGAATTGTGTCAAACCCATATATACACTTCGGGTATATATGGGTATGTGTATATGTATTTATAAGAATGATTTCCAAACTCTATTATATTCTTTTATAAATAACAATACTTAACTTATTCTTTGATGCAGGCAAGATTTTATTAAGATATAATTGGTGTGATTGCTAAACCAACATGTTTTTAATACACACAACTGGGCATGTTTTATTAAATAATTTTATCTAACATTGCCCCTAATGCGTTTTATGATAAAGTATGTATTTTGGTTTGATTTAAATATATTAGGGGATTTGAGATTTAATGGGACATGATATCATGTTATGTTCATTTATTACCTAAAGACAAAATGAACCTACTTTGGCGAATGCATTAATTAACCAAGTTATGGTTTACTTTGTTTACAAGTTCAAGGGCCTATTTATCACCATAACTGATTTCAAATGCTTTATTTAAGAACTCCATTTCCATGGAATAATAATTTCAACGATTCATCATTTTTTTATATCATCATTTTATATGCTTTAAGTAATTAGCTTATGTGAAAAGAATGTTTTACTAAGCTATGAATGCCTTTGTTTAGTTATTGACATATTTTGCAAAGTTAACTATCATACCCTGTATTAGCAAAATTTTTGATGGTTCATTTTTTTATTTTAGTTATTATTGTACATAATACATGCTTGACATATCACTAAATAAACTAAGAAATTAGATTACCCAAAGTGGTATGGGACACCTTGGGTAATATTAAAATGAATGAGTTATTCAAGGTGGTATAGGACATCTTGAATATACAGACGGTTTAAGTAAAGCATGAATGATGTGGATCACATGATAATAAAGACAAATTTAAGGGTGCGCCCTGATAGCGCTCCAATGCATTGGGTAAAGACTTAATCTCTAGAGATGACTTTTTTAATGACGCCTTGGGGATGGACCTTGGTAATGTTTTCAAATGACACCTTGGGGATGGACCTTGGTGATACGGAAATGATTGTCTAAGTTAAATGTTGATGTCACATGATTCAAGTTATGTCACAAGTTCTTTTCAAGATAAAGTGTCCATTCTTTCATGACCATTTCCTTTATGCTTTCATAAAGTTCTTATTTCACTAGTATAAGTTAGAGCATGATTTGTGATTATCATTTAGTAAAATAGTAACCATCATATGAAAATTTAAGTTATTTCCTTTATGCGAAACTCTGATTATGAATTACTCTTAACTGTTTAATTTATGCTTAAGTAAATCACATGTCATACTTGTTGATGATAACTACTATTTCTCCTTTGAGAATTGACATAATTGTTTCATGTTCTTCTTCAAAACCTTGATTGAACTTTTTTATTTTATGGGTTATAATTTTCCTTTAGTGAGTGTTCAATCTCTTTTAAAATAATGTTTTCAAATGTTACATTGTTTTCATTTATTTTTTTTAAAATCCCTTACTGAGTATTTCAATGCTCAGCCTGCGTTTTGATTTAAAATTTTCAGGTATCAGCTCTTAAAAGATGAATTGTTTCAGAAGTTTCTGGTTTCCCAGAACCCGAACCGCACACGATCCTCTGTATGGGGCATGATGTGTAGCTTTCCAGTGCATGTTTTATTTTAAAGCAACACATCATGTTCAGAAGGTACCGGCTCCTGGGTTTCTGGGGTCGGGGTCTCTACAGTTGGTATCAGAGGTTCGGTTTGGATAACTCTGGAAAGCCAGAAACTGAAACAGAAATATATATATATGGTTATATAATTAAATTTTATTTAAAAATGGGTTTTTTCCTAAATTTCAGATGGAAAATGAAGGCACAAATCTCTTATCTCTCCCCACAGAGGCCCTAGAGACCATTGTGTCTTTAGCTAGCCGTGAGGATTTTCTAAACTACGCCCATATCCTCATGACATGCAAACACCTTTATGATGTATCCAATTCACCACGGATGTTTCAGTTACACCAGGGGGTAGGAATAGATTACCTCCTTATGATGATAACCCAGTTTCCCTCCTATGTACGTTGAGGAAGGTACTATGAGGGACTTTTCTGAATTTTCACGGCAGGCGAGAGCTTTGGCACTTTGATTGATAACCCTTTCCAATAAGTTGCTGCTGACGGAGACCTCCGAGCGATCTACCTTTTTCAGATTTTAAACTACGGATTTTGGGGTCAGTTGTTGGACTTCGGAAGGTTAGAAGACGAGTCCACCCGACTGTCTTGCAGACAACAGGTGTATGTGGATGTCTCCCAACTTCATACCCCTCATGCTAGACTCATAAGACATCATAGGTGCCCCCATGAGTTTTTCCCTGAATGCTTAGTCTGTGTTTGGTTCGAGGAGTTAGGGAGTTTTGCTTCTCTGTGTGGAGTTCGTTTAGTCAGTGGTTAAGGGAAACTCAAAAACTAATGTTTAATAATAAACTTATGTTTATTGAAATGTTGTCTTTCCCTTCCTTGTCTTTACTTTGTATTTATCCTTGAATGATTTTCAAGTGATTGAACTCCTGCCTTAAAACTTTCAGATGGAAGGACAAACTCACCTGTTATCTCTTCCCACTGAGATTCTGGAAATCATTGCAATCAAAACGTGTGAGGACGAGTATGACCCCTTCGCAAATTTGCGAAAAACGTGCAAGCAGTGGTTTGAGGTAACAAACGGTCCGGAGATTATCCGCACTTGCCAGGGGAATGCCTCCATCTATTACCGCATTGGATCTGCACAGCTAGCCGGACATGAACGAAGAGGAAGTTATCACGAAGGGCTCTTTTTTTGTTTCACCCTAGGCCGAAACTACACGGACATAGTGAAATTTCAGGAGGCTACGTTAGAGGGAAATCTTCGTGCGGCTTATATGCTCCAACTTCTTAGCTTTAGCATGTTTGACCGCATATATGGATTCAATGTCCTTGACCGAGACATAATTCGGCGAGTCTTTCGTACGTTGGTCTGCAAGGACATTTCAGAACTTTGTACTGTTCGATCTTCCCTCTAGAAGCCTGAAGGCCCGAACCATTAGTGCAACCACTCCTGTCTTAGGTGTATCTGGGTTAGGGAACTCTAAGAGGTGAGCATCGCTACAGGGGTTCCGCTAAATGCACCTGTTGACCCTATACACTGGTGGAGATGGTGAGGACGTTGCAGAACCTTGTAGTTTTGTGAAATAAATTGCGAGGACGCAATTTTCTAAAGGGGGGGATAATGTGACGCCCCAGGTTTTATGAACTGGTCCAAGTGAACAACGTTATGATTTTAGTAATATCTCTTATTTTATTTGTTGTGCTTTTAGTAATGTCTCTTGTTTTATTTTGTGCTTTGAGTACTATTAAAGAATTTGAAACGAAATAAAACATGAAGAATACAGTAAACTGGTATATATTTAAAAATTACATTACAACAAGACCCAACTAGTTGAAAATACCATGCACAAGACCTAACACAACCACAGCAAGACTACTAAGAATCACAACTCGAGTAATCGGATAGTCTTCATCTTCAAGGTCCATCAGTGTGAAGAATATAACAGCCAGAGCCACGGCACACATACTCAACACCAATGGTATGAGGAGATCCATCCTTCCTGGTTCAAGTGTTTTGATTTTTTGAAATGCCCCTTCTTTTTATAATGGTCCTTTAAGTTATGTCCGTTAAATTTATATAGTTGTTGGGTTTTCAAAACAACATTTGGGTGTCGTTGATAAAGTTATCTTTATATGAAAAATTGTTTTTAATGCTCTTATAATTTTATAATATTTCAAATATGACTAAAATATGTTTCACAAAAGAATCACAATTTTAAAAAGAGTATTCTTGGAAATAAATCCTTTTGTTTTTACAAAATCCCGATGGATACTTATATGATTGAAAACTTAGTGTTCTTTTTATAAAAGATATGTTTAAAGGGTATCTATGATAATTATACCTTTTGATCTCTAAAATTATGAATTGGGGAAAACTTTTGGTCTTTTAAAGTTTATGAGACAAATAGTAGTTTATTTTAAAGATCCAAATAATTATAATGGTGTTTCATGTAAAATATGAAAGGTATATCTTTTAAAAGATTTATATATGAAATACTTTACATAAGATAAAAAAAGGCATTTAGATTTTTAGTTAAAACTATTTTTTTTATTGTATAAACTCTGTGTAGTATAAATATTTATACTACACATTATTTTGAAATAAGTATACTTACTGGTTATTTTATAAATTTAAATAAGTTTTTAATAAAAATTTAGGTTGGGGCTCGGCCAAGCCGAGGGCATCCCTTAAGGGACAAGCCCTCTAGGCTGAGACCAAGCCCCAAGGGACCCGAGGTGCTGACCATCGGGGACCCAAACGAGTTTATTGAGTGTCCAACCGCATCCTGAGTCGTGCATAGGTCTTCTAGGTCGCACGCAGGCCCGTGTGTAAGGCCCGCGGCGCGCGCTGCGTGGGGTTGGGCTGAAGCCCGCATGGGGCCCGTGTATAAGGAACCAGTGTGTGTGTGTTTGTGTTATTGCACCAGAGGCGGCAAACTTTGATTTATAAACCGCGCCTCAACTGCTTTCCGTTTCGATGTGGGACGCGCTCCGCGCGATGAGGACCATCCGATCGACTTTCGTGTCGATCTCGTCCGTCCAAACCTTTTGACCGCACGATCTTCCCTGAGATCTAATCCTGGCCCTTGATCTCTTTGAATCGATCTCTTTAAATTTCCCCGTGCCCTCTCCAGCTGCACGATCTCCCCTTTCGTGATCCTGGTCGTCCATTTCTTTACCGTGTCGATCCGTCGTCTTCTTCCTCGCAATAGGACCCGGCCAGTAGGCCTGCTCAAGGACGCCTCGGTTCCTACTTTGGCACTGCTTCTCTTGACCCTCACACACCCCCCTCCTAGGTCACTGCAATCTCGTCTTCCCCACGCCGGCCTACTCTTGGGTCGAGTCACCCTTTATGCACCGAAGCCCTACTTAAACGCCTCCTACCTCTTGGAAGCGGGGGCGGTTCCTCTTTCTCTTTCTCTCCCTCGAACTCCCAGCAACCCAGCGAGGTACACCTGGTCCGAGCCTCCTCCCCAAGAAAGGTAAGGGTTCTTGCATGCATTCTTTCGGAGAAAACCTTCATTCTTTTTTTACCCCCGATGTGTAGATATATAGTTTATATACATATATAAAATCAAATATATACCCCTCGGGTTGTATGGCCTTCAAGGGTTTTGCTGCCGTATGGTGCATGAGTAAGTATCCTTGCATGCTTTCCATCTTTTGAAGAAAATATTCATTTTATACTCCCGGTAAATACATTTTATATATATATATATACTTAATGTAAACCCCTCGGTTTTTCCTTCAAGGAGTTTGGCCTTCGTGTTTCCAGTGGGGTGCATATGTAAGGGTGCGTATATACTTTGTTTTCATTTTGAGAAACCTGTACACGGTATATACTGTTATTATATGTATATGTACATAATACAAATCCATCGGTTTGTATATTGTGTATATACGGTTTCATATATATGGAGACGGTATATACATTTTATATATGTACATTTACATAATACAAATTCCTCGGGTTGTATATTGTTTTTACATACGGTATATACAGTTTTCCAAAACCTCAAACTTATATTTAATGTATATGGTATATATATATAGTTTCATGAATGGTTTCTAACCTAACCTGACCTATTTTGGGGTATCAATCTTTAAATAATTTTTTTTAATTAATATATGCAAACTATGTTTAAGAGGAGTTATGTTTGTAAAACCTTAATTTTTATACATATGGTTACATTTATAACAAACCTTATATGGATTTAGTTTTTCAACCATGTAATTGATTTATGGTTGGAAACCTTTAGTACCTAATGAATTTAATAAACTTTGTTATGAATTGTGTCAAACCCATATATACACTTTAGGTATATATGGGTATGTGTATATGTATTTATAGGAATGATTTCCAAACCCTATTATATTCTTTTATAAATAACAGGACTTAACTTATTCTTTGATGCAGGCAATATTTTATTAAGATATAATTGGTGTGATTGCTAAACCAACATGTTTTTAATACACACAAATGGGCATGTTTTATTAAAGAAGTTTATCTAACATTTCCCCTGATGCGTTTTATGATAAAGTATGTATTTTGGTTTGATTTAAATATATTAGAGGATTTGAGATTTAATGGGACATGATATCATGTTATGTTCATTTATTACCTAAAGACAAAATGAACCTACTTTGGTGAATGCATTAATTAACCAAGTTATGGTTTACTTTGTTTACAATTTCAAGGGCCTATTTATCACCATAACTGATTTCAAATGCTTTCTTTAAGCACTCCATTTCCATGGAATAATAATTTCAACGATTCATCATTTTTTTATATCATCATTTTATATGCTTTAAGTAATTAGCTTATGTGAAAAGAATGTTTTACTAATCTATGAATGTCTTTGATTAGTTATTGACATATTTTTCAAAGTTAACTATCATACCCTGTATTATAGGGGTGTCCATGGGTCGGGTTGGGTCGGGTTGATGGGGTTTTTGGACACGACCCGATCGAAAGAGGTCGGGTCGGGTTGGGTCGGGTCAGGCATGTTTTTTAGATCGGACCCGACCCAACCCAACCCGTACTAAATCGGGTTGGGTCGGTTCGGGTTTATGGGTTTATGGAAAAAAAATCGATTGTTTCTGGATATCCCGCAGGACATCTCCGCTTCAACCCGGTGCAACCGCTATCCCCTCCACCCAAGAAGGAGCTTCCTCCCTATGCCTCCAAGCCCTGCAATCAATATTCTTCAAAATGGAGGCAGTGGAGAATCCATCATCGGTGGAAGGCGGGTGCTAATGAAGGCGACAACGATTGTGGTGGTGGTTCTATGAGAATCCCCCCCAATCTTCTTCGCCTCCAAGTAGCAATCGCACTTCCATACCCCCATTTTCGAAAACACACCACGAAAAACCAGTAGAACGATGAAAAAAATTAATAATTCTAACAGTTATAAGTTCGCTTGCATGATCGAATGAAATCAATCGCTACGCTCAAAAAATTACAGCGCTTCTAAGTTCAGTTCCATGCTCTAAAAATTCCAGCGCTTCTCCTAAAAAATTGAAAGAATTTCTTTTAGAATGATGTGAAAATAAAAAATTGATCCCCACTATCGAAAAATTCCAGTGCTTATAGGTTTGGTTCCACGCTCGATCGAAATTAATCGCTTCCTGATCCTCTATGGTTGGATTCCTTTGATGAAACCCCAACACTCATCTTGGATCTGGAGAAAAAAGAGCTCCCCTCCCTGGTGGATCTAGTGTCGTAGTCGTAGCCGAGAAGGAGGAGGAAGGCGGTAGTGAGGCGATGGCCTTAGGGTTAGTGTGGTGGAGTGGTGGCCCTCGGATGATGTGGAAGAGATGATGAACAGTAGGGAAGGCTATGCAGAAACAATAGTAGAGGCGGGGGTGATGTGCGGTAGTGACAACATCAGCCGAGCAGGATGGATGGTTGGCATGGGTGTAGTAGGTAAGAAAGGAGGAAGACGATCGAAAGGGCCTCGGGTTGGGAGGGAGGTAGTAAATAGAGTGAAGTCTGACGAGAAGGGGTCGCGCTAGAGAAATATCGGCTCGGTGAGTTGACACAATGCAGGTGGCTATCGGGTTGGTTGGGTCAGGTTGGGTTATTTTTTCCCAACCCGTGACCCGACCCAACCCGACCAAATTATGACTCAACCCGACCCAACCCGTGGAATATATTTTTTAACCCGACCCGGTCGGGTTGGGTCGGCCGGGTTGGGTCGGGTCTGGACACCCCTAGAAACAATAGTAGAGGCGGGGGTGATGTGCGGTAGTGACAACATCGTCCGAGCAGGATGGATGGTTGGCATGGGTGTAGTAGGTAGGCAAGGAGGAAGACGATCGAAAGGGCCTCGGGTTGGGAGGGAGGGAGTAAATAGAGTGAAGTCTGACGAGAAGGGGTCGCGCTAGAGAAATATCGGCTCGGCGAGTTGACACAATGCAGGTGGCTATCAGGATGGTTGGGTCGGGTTGGGTTATTTTTTCCCAACCCGTGACCCGACCCAACCCGACCAAATTATGACTCAACCCGACCCAACCCGTGGAATATATTTTTTAACCCGACCCAACTCGGTCGGGTCGGGTCGGGTCGGCCGGGTTGGGTCGGGTCTGGACACCCCTGCTGTATTAGCAAAATTTGTGATGGTTCATTTTTTTATTTTAGTTATTATTGTACATAATACATGCTTGACATATAACTAAATAAACTAAGAAATTAGATTACCCAAAGTGGTATGGGACACCTTGGGTAATATTAAAATGAATGAGTTATTCAAGGTGGTATGGGACATCTTGAATATACAAATGGTTTAAGTAAAGCATGAACGATGTGGCTCACATGATAATAAAGACAAATTTAATGGTGCACCCTGATAGCGCTCCAATGCATTGGGTAAAGACTTAATCTCTAGAGATAACTTTTTTAATGACGCCTTGAGGATGGACCTTGGTAATGTTTTCAAATGAAACCTTGGGGATGGACCTTGGTGATACGGAAATGATTGTCTAAGTTAAATGTTGATGCCACATGATTCAAGTTATGTCACAAGTTCTTTTCAAGATAAAGTGTCCATTCTTTCATGACCATTGCCTTTATGCTTTCATAAAGTTCTTATTTCACTGGTATAAGTTAGAGCATGATTTTTGATTATCATTTAGTAAAATAGTAACCAGCATATGAAAATTTAAGTTATTTTCTTTATGCGCAACTCTGATTATGCATTACTCTTAACTGTTTAATTTATGCTTAAGTAAATCACATGTCGTACTTGTTTATGATAACTACTATTTCTCCTTCGAGAATTGACATAATTGTTTCAGGTTCTTGAAAACCTTGATTGAACATTTTTATGTTATGGGTTATAATTTTCCTTTAGTGAGTGTTCAATCTCTTTTAAAAGAATGTTTTCAAATGTTACATTGTTTTCATTTCTTTTTTTTAAAACCCCTTACTGAGTATTTCAATGCTCACCCTACGTTTTGATTTAAAATTTTCAGGTATCATCTCTTAAAAGATGAACTGTTTCAGAAGTTGCCGGTTTCCCAGAACCCGAACCGCACACGATCCTCTGTATGGGGCGTGATGTGTAGCTTGTCAGTGCATGTTTTATTTTAAAGCAACACATCATGTTCAGAAGGCACCGGCTCCTGGGTTTCTGGGGTCGAGGTCTCTACAGGCTGGTTACTACTAGCTTATGGGTTTTGCAGGAGCTGTTTAGGCTTTGTGGTCATCGTCTTTACTTTTATTTTGGTACTTGTAGTTTTCCCTTCAGTTATAGTAGTTCTTGAATGTAATTATATATGTTCACTTGGGTTTTATTTTATATTGTAGTCTGAGCAGGAGTTGGTCAGTATATGTCTTATCTCTCTCTTTCGCACGTGTTCTCTTATAGGGTAATGTCTCACATCTGTGTGTTAACTATACCCTTGGTTCTATTCGCCAACTCAGCGCCTACTGGGGACGGGACTCGGGTGTCACTATCTCTCTTCTCCCATTACCGGCCTAGGAGGGGTATACTTTGTGAGGATCGGGTCATGACAAGTCTTGAGAGATGGTGATAGAAAATGAATTATATCAGTTCGTGGAGGTGATAGTTCACACATACGCGCAAACGATTAATTCTTTTCCCATTTGATGGAAGTGGAGATGGATTTAGGTGATGATATTAACATAATAACATCTAAGTATATTGAGGATACTGGAGTTATTATTTCATCATGGTTGAAGAATACTTGAAGGGATTGGAAGAAGAAATAAAATAGAAACACTTAATTAAAAACGATACCTCTTATTCAGGCAATTTCCTTTGATTATCACATTAACACCTCAAAGGAGGGTGTTCTGCCTAAACTAAGGCCTCTAGAATGTGGGGAGGGATTCTAGCAAGGGATTTAGGCGGAGCTTAGCTGAACCAAATAGGTTTTGAGGTGTGAAGGAGAAGAATGGGTTCTCTTTTATAGGAGTGGGGAGGGGCACTCTTGGAATTCTTTAAATTATTAAATTAATATAAATTAATTTTATATTCTAAATGGTTCCAAACTGATTTATTTCGAATATATGATGATGTTGGGTCGAAAACCCTTCATCCAATTAAAATTAGATAAGTTTTTTAATATTTTTTAATACTTACCTTTTTGTTTTAACCCTTATTTAACCTTTTTAATTCTTACTGTGATATCATGTAATTTACATTTTGAGGGTTAATATAATTACTATAAAATACCAATTGACCACTAAATGATTCATTGATGGCATTTTATGAATTATCCCAATAAGTTGTCCAAAATTGAGTTTTTTAGAAAATTTATATCATTTAATAAAATATTATTTATTTTAAAATATCATTAATGTCAATTTTGACACTTCATTATTTGACTTTTTAAAAATATCATAACAAATTGACATCTTCAAACAAACTCTATTAACTCATCCCTAACATGTCAAAATAATCCATAAAATTCATGGATGATATCAATTATTTCAAATTATATTTATTTTGATATTATTAATATCATTTATTTGATTCTTCCATTAATTAAACAATCATTTCATCATTATTGTGTCACCAATTAATTTAATTATTTCTTTCCTAAAAATTATAAATAAATTACTATGATATAGATAAACATTTTAGCTTTCAAAATACTATTTATTGTCGAACATATTCCTCATATAACCCATATTAAAAATATTTCTCTTGTTAAAAACAAAAGAATGACATAATTGACTTTTCTTTGAATAAAATATTATAAATGTCTTAAAGCCATCCAAATGCCTCCAAGAGCTCACAAAATCGACCAAAGGATGATTTTGGTTGAAAATAACTCATCCAATGAAATTTGGACGAGTGTTGGGTTAATTTTCTAATATTTTATAATATTAGTTTTATCTTTAATTACTTGTTTTATCCTTAACCGTGGAAATAAAAATAATTACTAAAGTTACTATTCATATTGTCCAAAAATGAAATGAACCTATTTATTAAATTTGGACCTTTTGATTCCAAATATGGAATCCATTTTTCAAAATTCAAAACACAAAAGTGACTAAAATTAATTTAAAACTGATCTTGTTGACAGAATAGGAGAACATGTTTTTAAAGTAAAAACGTTCAAAAGTTCCCAAAGTTTTTATATCCAATTTCAATATGAAATTGATTATAATAGCCTACATTGGATTAACTGATAAAAACATGGTCTAGTTATACTTTAAAACAATTCAAAAATATAATTTAACACTATAAATAAATTTAATGAAAAAGTTGTTTTCAATTAAAATGCAGTATTTTTTCTATTCATCAAAACATGAAACTTATCAGAAAAATACCAAAAATTCAAAAAAAATGATACTCTGATTTCAAAGAAGAATTTTATCTTTTCAAATAAAATTTATAAAAGTATCAAAAACTAGATTTAAAACATGTCCACCATCAAAAGACGGTAAAAGTGTCTTTTTAGAAAAATAATCCTTTTATCCGTAAAATAGAATTTGTTCTTATATTATGTCTAGAAAACATATAAGATGAATTGTAAACATTAAATTTATTATATTATATATATATATATATATCATTAATATAATCCAACGAGAGTGATTTTATTATTTTATAAACATGCTTATTTACATTTAAATAGTTTTTTTAGAAAAACATTAACTTTTATTTTTTAAAAGCTTTTACATTCATTTATAATTAATTGTTCACAAAAGAATTAATTATATGTGTGTGTGTGTGACCATATTTTCATAATTCAGTTAATACTGTTCATTCCCTATAATTCTAACTGCTAGGTTTTAATGGTAACATTTAAATAATATTTAGTTGTTTGCTTAAGATTGATATGTCATATCATGTACGCTATCGAACATAGTGTTTTCTTTTAAAAACTCAAGATGTTACATCCCCCCCCACCTTTAATAAATTGCATCGTCGTAATTTGAACTCGGGATCAAAAACTAGGTGTTTGAATTTTCAAAATACCTTTGTTGAAATCTCACATCGGAAGAAAGATTAATGAAACTTTTACTTTAAAATAAAGAAAGGGAAGTATGAAGGTCACTAGAGATAACACATACTATGTTTGAATGTAGGAAAACATGGACATGAAAGAGAAAACAAGTCATCAAGTTCTGATGAAGAGTGATAGAGAACATGGTCTGGAGAAAGTTAACAATCACAAAAACGTAAATCCATGATAGGTTAAAAGGTCATTGATTCCTCAGTAAGAAAAGTAAACGGATGACATTTTTGTTTCAAGATTCTTTTCATAGAGTTGATGAATTCTTTTACTACCTGGACTAAGAACATAAGGATACATACTTACTTGAAAAGTAGAGTCTCGTCCTTTAATAGAATGTTTTAACTTCAATGGTTATCTTATACCTCTCATTTGTATATCATCCCATAATTACCTCACTTCTTAATTCGTGAATTCTTTATATATCTTGACATTTCACATTTCATCTCTCTAGAATTTAATAAAACTATTCCAAGATGAAAGAACGTCGTACCTTGATCATGGTGTCCACCTAGTTTCATTGTGATTTTGTTCACGTGAATAGAAGGTTCATGCATTGCAACAATGTTTTAGAGCTTCTTCAATGTCTCTTGCTTCCTTTTTTCAAATACACCTTGTACAACTTTGGTCATATGGGTGTTTGCAGAGAAATAGTTTTGTAAAATCATTTTGTATAACATATAATCTCAAAACATCTGATAAAACTTGATTTTTATAAAAAAATTGGACCTATTTTGATTTGAAACTTTCAATCAATGGTCCTTTTAAAATATTGTCAGTATGTGCTCGAAGACTATAAGTTAAAGCCAAATATAAATAGGATGTGCAAGGGTCTCATTCTTCGACAGCTTTATCAAAATCATAATATGCTTTAACATCTTGTGATAAGGTAAAATATCTAAAAATACCTTGATAATATGTACCTTTTTTAAAAATATGAGAATATTGAGAAAATAAGATTTGATTAAAAACAACCTATGACCCATGGTGGTATCAAGGTGTAGAGGAGGTGTTTGATATTTCATACAACTGTTTGAAAGAGAGTTTTGTGTTAGAAAAAGTTTTAAAATCATCGGCACATAAATTTGCAATAATTATTACAATCAAGTCATTGGGAAGGGATAGGAAAGTTGTTTGAGATCCTCCTCCTTCCATTTGTAACTGACTTTCCTCAATCTGAAAAAGTCATAGAATAATAATTTAACTAAAAGAATATAAATAGAAACTTAACCTATGTTTAACCAAAAGTCGCAATCCCTAAAGTTGTCTAAACTTTTCCTTTGATAACAACTATAAGGACCCGGCCTTAAAACATTACATAATCTTGAGTTAAGTAATGAATTTTACTTTCTTTCACATTGAGGATCTTTTCAGGTTTAGAGCTTTAGAGAATTAGGTCGTAACTCATACATAACAAAATCTTAACAATACAAAGTGGACACTTTCGAATAGTATCCATTTTTTTCATAATCAAAAACATTTAAAATAAAGTATGATCACTTTTATGAAAACTCTTCACGACATTCAACATGACATCTCCAAATCCTTACTCATCCTAAAGTCATGTGAATAACATTAAAAAACATGGGATGAGCATAAAATGCTTAATAAGGGATATAAAAAGGAAACCATTAGCCCATTGATATACATTAAAACCCATGAAAACTTTATCATAAAGTAATAATTTTCACCCTTAATAAGTAGTAAATACTTTCCTTTGAAAATAATCATATTTCATACTTTTTTTATATCACGAGATTTCCATAAAACCCATAGAAAACATAGAAAATACATAAAGGTACCCCGGGACATAATTATACTTGTCACTCTTATAAATGGAATAATCATACAGTCGACTTTTATACATGTCACTCTTACAAATGGAATATTCATACAGTCAACTTTCATACCCAATGCATTGGAGGTTACCTATCCTTGGTTTATCACGAAACCACTCATACTTGGTTTATCATGTAACCACCCGTCAAATGTCCAAGTGACATTATATAATCATAACACATAAAAGTTTGCAAATTTCAGCATTTCACTCTTAAAATTTCATTTACAATCATAAGAAATCATTTCAAGACATTGAAATAATCAATCCATTTTCAAAATAATTCTCAATACCAAAATACCCAGAAAAGGGAAAAGGGGGTTTCTTTTCCTTTTAAAAACATGAAGGCTTATAGAGGAATCCAAATAGTAAATAATTTTCATGACAACATAGAAGTCGATGTCATCGTATACATTAAAAAAAGAACATTCATTTTGTCGTTTGTAAAGAAAGTCAAACGCTCCATATAGAAAACATAAAAAAATTCCTTTTTGAAAACCTTTGAATGAAATTTAAAGGCAAATAGGTTTTTTATACACCACATAAAAGAAGGTGGTGTATAACATCAAAATATGCCTTAATAAAAAGAGATTGATGTGAAGTTCCTTACCTTGAGTCTGACTCGTCAGGTACAATATTTATCTTCCTGAATAATAAACTTAGGTTAATTATTTAATTTCTTGAGAATTTTTTTCAATTTTATTATTCCTTTTATATCACTTATTAGCACGTTAAAACAATTACTTAATTATTTAAGTTCACACCGGACATTTTGACGATATTCGATACTTGTGTCCAAAATGGTTTTGATATGATGTCTATAGTCAAAGTGTCCATTAGTCCATCATCTCCGGAATAATATTCATGACATAATAATAATTTTTATACATTAATTATAATTTTAAATCCATCCATTACATGTGGATATAAAAAATAAACTAAGTTACAATCATGGAGATGGTAAGTCGTACGTACGCATGAGTAACGATTCCATTTTTCAATGATCATTATGGAAAGAAGTTATGTATTATTTTAACTTTCTAGAATGATCGTAATATCATTAATATCATATTAATCATTTAAATATATTATATATATTATTCATGCGATATGGTGATTAAAAATGAATCACATCGCATCATAGAGGTGATAGTTCACACGTACACACGAACGACGTTATCATTTTTATGTGCATAGAAAGTAAGAACGTAATTGATGTATTATTCTCTTATAATGATAAATATGGCATGTATATCATATATAAACATTAATTTCATCATTATAACAAGTATTTAGAGATGATGATGGAAAATGAATTATATCGGTTTGTGGAGGTGATAGTTCACACATACGCCGCATAAACGATTAATTCTTTTCTCATTTGATTGAAGTGAAGAGGGATTTAGGTGATGATATTAACATAATAACATCTAAGTATATTAAAGATACTGAAGTTATTATTTCATTATGGTTGAAGAAGATTTGAAGAAAGTGAAAGAAGAAATAAAATAAAAACACTTAATTAAAAACGATACCTTTTCTTTGAGCGATTTCCTTTGATTATCACATTAACACCTCTAAGGAGGGTGTTCTACCTAAACTAAGGCCACTAGAATGTGGCAAGGGATTCTGGGAAGAGATTTAGGCAGAGATTGGTCGAACCAAATAGGTTTTGAGGTGTAAAGAAAGAAAAAGAATGGGTGCCCTTTTATAAGAGGGGATGGACAATCTTGGAATTCTTCAAATTATTAAATTAATATAAATTAATTTTATATTCCAAATGGTTCCAAACTAATTTATTTCAAAGATATAATGATATTGGGTTGAACCTTCATCCAATTAAAATTAGATAAGTTTTCACTATATTTTAATCTTTATCTTTTTGTTTTAACCCATATTTAACAACATTTTTAATTCTTATCGTAATATCATGTAATTTACGCTTGAGGGTTAATATAATTACCATAAAATGTCAAACAGACACTAAATGAGTCATTGATGACACTTTATGACTTATCCAAATCAATTGGACGAAATTGAGATTTTTAGAAATTTTATATCATTTAATAAAATATTATTTATTTTAAAAAAAACATAACTTAATATCTTCAAACGAACTCCATTAACACATCCCTGATATGTCAAAATAATCCAAAAAATCCATGGATGACGTCAATTATTTCAAATTATATTTATTTTAATATTATTATATCATTTATTTGATTCCTCTATTAATTAAACAATCACTGCATCATCATTGTGTCTATTTAATTTAATTATTTCTTTCCTAAAAATTATAAATAAATTACCATGATGTAGATAAACATTTTAGCTTTCAAAAGACTATAATCAAACATATCCCTTATATAACCTCATATTAAAAATATTTTTTTATTAAAACAAAAGAATGAGAAAATTGATTTTCTTTTGAATATAATATTATAAATGTCTTAAAGTCATCCAAGTAGCTCCAAGAGCTCACAAAATCGACCTAATGATGATTTTGGTCGAAAAAAACTCATCCAATGAAATTTGGACAAGTGTTAGGATAATTTTCTAATATTTTATAATATTATTTGTATCCTTAATTATATAATTTACCCTTAACCATGGTAATAAAAATAATTACTAAAGTTACTATTCATATTGTTCAAAAATGAAAAGGGTTTATTTATTAAAGTTGGACCTTATGATTCCAAATATGGAATCCATTTTTCAAAATTCAAAACACAAAAATGACTAAAATTAATTTAAAATTAATCATGTTGACGAAACGGAAAAACGAGACAGTTCACAAATTTTTATATCCAATTTCAATGTGAAATGGGTTTCAAAAACCAACATCGAATTAACTAATAAAAACTTGATCTAATTATACTTTAAAACAATTCAAAAATATAATTTAACACTATAAATAAATTTGATGAAAAAACTGTATTCAATTAAAATGGAGTATTTTTTTACTATTCTTAGAAACATTAAACTTATCGAAAAAATATCAAAAATTCAAAGAAAGTAAATTTTGATACTCCGATTTCAAAGAAGAAATTTATTGTCAAATAAAATTTATAAAAGTGTCAAAAACTAGATTTAAAACAGGTGCACCATCAAAATGCAGTAAAACTGCCTTTTTAGATAAATACTATTTTTATCCATAAAATCGAATTTGTTTTTATATTATGTCTAGAAAACATATAAGATGAATTTTAAACATTAAATTGATTATATTGTATGTATATTTCATTAATAGAATCCAATAAGAGTGATTTTATTATTTTATACACACTTATTTGCATTTAAATAGTTTTTCAAAAAAACATTACCATTTATTTTAAAAAGGGTTTTACATTCGTTTACATATGTGTGTGTAAACCATATTTTCATAATTCACTTAATATTGTTCATTCTCATCATTCCAACGCCTATGTTTTAACGGTAACATTTAAATAGTATTTAGTTCGTTTAAACTCGATGTGTTGTATCATGTATGCTATCGAACATAGTGTTTCCTTTTAAAAACTCAGGATGTTACATTTACACAAAATCTTACGCATGTTGGAATATCTTACGTATCAAACACAATATACAACGTATTAACAATTTTGATACTTTACCAAGTTTTCAAACTAAAATATATTGCCAACCACTATGATATATTACGTATGCTCCAAATATATTACATATCACAATATGGATTTTTCCTCTTCCATATTGCAGCATCCACTCCAACAAACATCTTTCGTATCACTAATATATACTATATGACCTCCCCATATCGTACATATCTCAGTGTGGATTTTGCTTTTGTCCTATTTCATTATGCACTCCAGCACATATCTTTTGCATACGTAAATATCTTATATATTGACATAAGATCTTTCCTTTACCAAATTTTTAATGAACCTCAACAAATATCTTTCATATGCACCGAGATATATCATGTATCAACAAAACATCTTACGTACAATATGAAATATGTTGCATATCACAGTGTGAACTCTCAGGGGCTGTCAATTCTCCAGAAACATGATAGGTACAATTTTCATGCATAATTTTTAAATTAAAATTTAACGTTTTTTTGCGCTTAAATGACAGTTTGTCTCATTATTAATTGATTTATTATCTTATGGGTAAATTCTGTTTTAAATAAATTTTCAAGGAAAACAAATATATATGTTAATCTTTGAAGAGTTTTTGACTTGAGAAAAAGATATATTTATGTTGAATTTTAACAGTGTTTTTATTTGTGGAAGCAAAAATGGCCTTGACTCGACCAAGGGAACAACACAGGACAACCAAGACAACCAAACCAGAGATCAAGAGGTCGAGTACAAGCATACACAGGCAAGGGCCAAGTGCGCAAAGGATGTGTAAATGTTGTTTAGCCTCTCGTGTGTGTGGCGGCATGGGAGGTTGAGGGCGAGCATTGACACCCCTACGATCTCACTGGCCGCTATAAGAAGCACGGTCATATTTAAACGAGTGTCGGGCGGGTCGCTAGTTCGATGTGGGGTGCGCTATTTAGAGGTATAGTGCATCATTTAGCAAAGAGACGTCGTCTAGCGCTCACCTCTATCGTATCACTCGTACAAAAGTTATCACCGCATGCGTTATGTGTCGTCTGTTTGTGCCACCACTGCCCGATAGGAATCCATCATTAAAGCCTTCAAGGGAGCTGGAGCTCACCACCGAGAACCACTCTGAAGCTCGGAACAACCATGTTTCACCACTAGAGCTCGACGCAGCCCTCTGTGAGGATAAATGACTGCCATGCACGATGAGGGAGGTTGATCTGGCCACTAAAAGGTTGGAAGATTATGAATGAAACGACGAAAAATACGTTGTGGTGGACGAGCATGATGAGGATGCGAATGATCTATATAAAGGAAGAGTGGATGGCTACGTAAGGGTTCGGATGGCTACGTAACAATAAAAATGAGTTGTGGGTGATGCGTGAACGTATGAAAGAGATGCATAAGGATGTCAGGGGAAGCTACGTAAAGGTTTGACTACCTACATATTGGTCATGGTCACCGCAGAATCATTATGTAAGGGTACGTGGCAAGTGAAACTCCCAGTGATGCGACAATGGAAATGAGACTATGGTGTGGTTAAGTATAGACCACGAGAATGGATGAAGAGTGAAACGACCTCCACTACATCATAGAAGGAATGCACATAGTACACAGAGATTAATGAAATGCAAAACAACCTATGTTGCGGTGTGGCCCTCATCGTATTCCTGAATGCATACAAAGGAATAGATAAGTGGTCCAGGAAACGACCAGGAAAATGCCTGAGAAAATAGTGTTATGTCGTGGTGGCGGGATTTAAATTCAAATAATCTTATCTCAATAATTTTGAAGATTTATCTCTCGAGAGTGGCCTCGTGCGGAACTTCATTACTATTTCAAAGGAAAATCTGAATGAAGAAAAAAGGTTTCAAAAGGAAGATATAAAGGGTTTTCACCTATAAATACAGAGGCCTTGTTGTTGCTAGGGGGAGTCTCTCAACTGGAGGAAGTTAAGGATTGTTCATGCCTAAGGTCAAGCTACTTTACTTTTTTGTTGTCAATTTTATTTCTTTTATTTTTCACCACGGGTCACTGTTTAGGGGGTGTAATAATGATAGTGAGTTTTTGTATTTTATTTGAGTTGGGCTTTTGAATTTCATCTCCCTTCTTCCTTCCCCTCTCTTGTTATCATGCATGATCACTGTATGCTATTTAAGAGAATTTTCTTTAATGTGGTTACTAGAATTAAATCTTCACTATGACCATTGGGTAGGAATAAGTTTTACATTTAAATAAGGTTCCAAGTTACCTATTTCAATAACAAATTGAAGTATATGACAATTAGAAAAAGGAAGTTTATGGGGGAGCGTTCGCCAAGATCAAGGGTTTGCTTAGACTTAACTCTAACAACAAGAAGATTAAATCATAAAGCTTTCATAATCATTAGTCTGTGAACTTGGATGTCTAATGCTTGATACTTGTTTTTTGTTTACTTCTCACCAACTCTTCAAAATTTACTTACATAGTAGTTCAGTAATTTTATCATAGTTGTTTAGGTATTAGTCTATTAGATTGAATTATTCTTCAACCTAGTCCTCGTGGGATTGACCTCGGACTCATCATACCTATACTACTTAACATTTCGGTGTTCAGTGATTCATGTTCTTAATTTCTAAATTTTCGTAGACCAACGAATGTAACTACCTTGGCCCCTACCAAGATTTTGGCGTCATTGTCAGGGACTTGGATTGCGAGATGATTTAGTTTGATAGTTTAAACAAAGTCTTTTCCCTCTCCTCTTTAATTTTACTGATTTTAGTTTAGGTTTTTTCTTTATCGTTTTTGTATTCCTTTTACACGCTAGGTATTTTTTGTTGTGATGTGAGGGATCCAAAGTGTTTTGACTTGAGAAAGTGTTTTGTTGCATATCAAGGATGAGGCAATAATCCACAGCCTAAAATCTGATTTTGAATAGGTGTGTTGAGAGCTTGAAAGCATAATCATTAAAGTTGAGGCAAGTTCCACTTCCAAATCTGAATAGGTTCTTATAGAAGATGTCCTCAACACCGCAGGTTCAGAGGAGAAAGAAGTAAAAGAAGATTAAGGTGTTGAATTCAAATGGTTCAATGAAAAATTTGGAGGGCAGCAAGAAGAAGAATAAGAAGGGGCCTCATATGTTATATTCTTATATGGATTCCTTACAAATTTGGGATCGCGGCAAGAGGAAGAGGAATAGGAAGTGAGGCTGCTGAAATCTGCACTACTAAGATTTTGAACAGATGCAACATAAAAAGAAGAAGAAAATGAGATGAAGAGGCAGGGTTTGATGGACCAGAAAAACTTATTGAAGAGTTTGACAAGGAAACCCAAAGTATAGGCAACACGTGTTTTTCCAACCCTGCTTCAGCATCTTCTCAACAATGTTTAAAGAAATGTTCAGAGTAAAGGTACATCAGATGCGCAACAAATCAGAAATAGGTAAATTAGAGATGGTTAGCTTTATATTCAAAGAACCAAATTGTTATATTTGTTATCAATGTCATAAAGGAGTAAATTACCTACATTGAACAATAATCATCAACTAAAGCAAGGAGGTAGTAATAAATGGGATGTTATTGATATTTGTTGAATTTATTTTAAGTCTTATATTTAGAAGTTTGGGAATCATTTGAGGTCTTAAAATTTTGTTGGAATATGGCTAAAAATTGGCAAAGGCGTGGAGAACCTAATTTCCATATGAAATGTACCTAACATGCCTTTGAGGTGAACCTACTGTCTTTAAAATACCTACCATAAGTGATTTGGGAAAACGATCAAGGGGTGATTTTGTTCCTTTGCCACGACACTTTTTTAATGGAAATTCACAACGTTTACAACATTAAATATTTGATTGTGGAATTTGAATTTTATGGTATGGCACATGTTTTGAAGATTGTTCAACGATTTAATTGGAGATGCTATATTTCCACATGCGGATCATTTTCAGATATATCATTAAACTTTCAAATGAAGTTATTTTGAATCATATCTAGCCGACATTTGTGATAAAACCAGAGTAAATTAATGGAGAAGTTTCACCGAAATACTTCAGATTTAAATGTGGGAATATATTGTTTCCATATTATATTCTAAGAGATATTTAAAGTCATTAAACAGAAATCCATAAACCTTTAAGATAATGACCACTTTGGGTAAGGTCATCATGAAAACCTAAGCTAGGGGTCCAAACTAAACGGCCCCAAAAATTCTATCAAAACAAATTAAAATATGAGAACCAAACGTCGTTTTGAAAACATTGTTTCACGTACATGATTTTAAAAAAAAAATACATTCAAATATATATACTTATTTTTCAATTTCAAAATTTATTATACAAAAGAAAATTATAAAAAAAATGAATGAAAACTTAAAAGCAATTTCAAACTAATCCTAGATTCCCAATGTTCCCCATGATTCTCAGCATTGCTTCATGTATATATCACAACCATGTTTGATTATAAATTTATAAAATATACTTCCATATATTTTTAAAACCATGATTATCATTTGTTTTAGAACCACTGCATATTTAAACAAGCAAAATTGAAAGTAAACGTGCAGAGATGAATATAGAGAAAATAAACCCATTACCACACAACTGCTGAAATCTTTCGAACTGACTCATGGCCAGTCCTCAGAACCACAACAGCACCCCGGCCGGCACGCTTCAATCTAGGACTGCCTCATTTTAGACCGCGCATACCTGAAAAAACAGTTGATCCGAAGGGTGAACATATCAATCAACAGTCAACATCAAGAGACGATAAATTCTCAGAAATAGAGGAAGGGAGGAAGATACTCGAGGTGCATGCCACCCCGGTCCGACGAGGCCAGCAGGCTGCCTTGAAGCTCGGTCATCACTCGAGTCGCCTGCTCCACCTCCTGCCAAAGGAAGAGCGCATCACATCAAAAAAAAATATAAAAGACCAAACAACAAAGCTATGTTTAACAAGAAAAGATTTGAAGGAGCTTCCATCCAAATATGGTTCGACCTCACTATGCCCGTTATTTCGTAAGGCTGTGTCTTGCAGAAAAGCAAGCGCTTAAGCAACGAAGGTTTTCGCCACAAACAGCCATGATTCTAACACTCAACTTGAGAAAAATTTCATTGAAGATATTTATTTCCATTGAACTAACATGCAAAATCTAAATTCCAAAGATTTAACAATAAAGGACCCACCACATTCATTCAACCTGAAACATTTTAGTACATATTTATCTCGGGATAAGAGTATCAATTCCTCGCTCTAAAAAAATTATGTCAACACAACAATCAACTTTACGTTGTAATATACCTCGAAATCAGCAAAAGCAACGGGCATTCCACCTTTAGCACGCATCTTTAGCACATTAAATCCAGGATATCTGACACCAAACACAAAGGCATCAGGTTTTCCAGGCAAAGCATACTGTATGCTGAACATGACTTATGAAAGAGTTTCACAACCAAGATTTATGAGAAACTGCTTCAGGCCACCTCGGACCGGGGCACTTCCCCGGTTCCAGCTGGAAGTGGACCGAACCATGTGGCTTTTGAAATGGTGACAAAAAATCAAATTTTTTGGCCGGGTGGGTTTTTACCTTTCGGGCAAGAAATTAATAAACCAGCTGGTATTTTAAGAATTTAGAATATTTTATTTTATTTTATGTATATATGTGCATATTATATCTATATATGTGTGTGTGTGTGTGTGTGTGTATATGATTTAACTAAATACATATTTAATACTTTAAAAAGTATTTGTAATAAATATTTTTTATCAAAAAACACTTTCAATCCCTCCTAGGCAGTGGTTTGATGTAGTGTAAATCTTTCAATGTGGGATTCTAACTTACTCCACTCTCCCTTTATAGGTTTATTTGAAGTTTTTAACTCTTATTTTCAATGTGGGACTCCACACTAACATGATAAATAAAACTTCTCATATTTTGTTATAAAAAATTAATTGAAATGAAAATAGAATGAAAAAATAAGCAAATAAAATTGTGTGATTTATAAAGAAAAAGAATTAATTTAATATCATTGAAATAATTATATGATAATAAATATATTATAATTAATAAAAATATATAATAAAAATTAATAGTATTAAAAATTAATAAAATAATAAAACCAATTCGATCGCTCGGCTTAACCAATCTGACCAGTTTGACCTTGAACCACCCCTCACCGGTTCCAATGGCTGGTCCGGTTCTGAAAACACTGATTTGCATGAAACGGTTCTTTTTCCTTATAATTTGGACCAAAGGTGGTAATTTGGAAGTTAATCAGGCAAATGAATTTGGAAGTCAACCAAGAAAATGACATGCATTGGGAGAGAGAGCTTCAGCTAATCTTTTCCCTGTGAAGAAAACAGACACAAACTTACTGAGAAAAAACCTGCTTCAGTTCATCTTGGGTGCAAGTTGGGCCCAAATTTGCAATAAACAATGTAGAACATGATGCCCCATCTCCTGCCTGAGGACCCTGTTCAATAGATCAATGGAAGAATCAAAGAGAAAATACATCACTGCAAAGTCAAGTCAGCATAGCACAAACACTTGGAAGGCATCCTTACCATACCAAACAAAACTTTCATTCCAAACCTATTTTCAAATAAACCCAAGAAGAGGAAATTGTATTAAATGTTTCAATTTCAGAACCATGAAGTCGTGGAAAAGAAGATCAATCTTGAAGCCTCCATAATTCTCAATGGGAGAAAAGAGATCCTTGCAGATACACATGTAACCTAAGTAATGTGAGTAACATAATTTGATGATGGCTTCAAGGGATCAAAAGAAATTTATGATTTATCGGCTGTCAGATTATGTCCACATGAGCATTATCCAATCCTCACAGTATCCAGTCAAAACATTAAAACTACAAAAAATTGTAGCAGAAAATTGGGGGAAAGGCATCCTTCACTCATATACATAGAAGAACCGTAAATGAGTTGGATGTAAGTGTATATTTACATATTTAGGATATTGACCTATCTAGGTTAAGTGTATTTGAATAGGTCTTATCCCATCTCCTTATCCCTATGGTTTGAATTCTACATTTCCTATTTATCTCAAGTCATATATCACTTTATCTATCGCTATAAATAAAAAAAATTGAACTCATTCAAGATGCACGGTTTTTGGATTTAATTTTTCTACATGGTATGAGGTCCTGAGAACACCCCCCCCCCCACCATTTCTCTGCCGAGCAGCCCCTGACCAAGGCAGGGCCAGGCGCCCTGCCCAGGGGCCTCTCCCACGCCAGGCACCTTCCAAGCACATCTGGCCTGGCCCACATGCCCAGGCAACCATGCCAGCCACAGCACAGGCAGTACCCAAAGCACCAAGCTTGGGCACACCAGGCGCCTCCTCTGCACCAGGCTCATCACCCTCTGTTCAGATCTGCTCCCCTGGCCCTATGCGTCTGTTGATCCAGGCCTCTGTGCCCAAGACTTTTGAGGGTTGCTCTTGTTTGGACAGAACATGGCTCGACTGTGAAAAAGACCCGCAACATCAATGAGAAATCACTGTGAGGGAGTGAATCGGTGAATTCAATTTCTTTTCAAGTTTTTTTTTAGAAACAACCTTCGTCACCTGTTAAAGTGAATAACTTGATTGCTGTCACACACCAAAGCATTTTCCCTCTTCGATTTCAAATTTGAATCTTCATACAAGTAACTGCCTTCAACTGTTCTCAACTTCTTCTCCAACATCTCAGTCGTAGGATCCATCCAGATGAACACTGGAATACATCACGTGACTACATTAAACACAGCATGACAAATCAGTTCCACCAACTGTTTCTTCAACTACTGCTTCTCTTCGTGGCATGACAATTTTTATCACAGCGCGACACTTATCTCTTTTCTCCAGGTCTGCATGTCGCGGCGTGACACTATGCATTGCAGCGTGATATATGAAACCACCCCAAAACAGCACAGAACTTAAGAATCACGGCGTGACTTCATCCTGCGAGCCACACTTCATTCCATACAATGCAACGACGTGGCCTTTCTTAACACCTAGTGACTATCCCTTAAATCACAGACCCAGCTGCAAACTTTATTTACCCGTGGCTTGCGTCGCTGCGTGACAATCATCTTCACAGCGTGACTCTCATTTCATGACCTTTACATATCATCCATGGCTTTCATCGTGGGGTGACGGCCATCTTCACAGCATGACTCCAATACAGACCTGTACGTGTAAGGGGACTTGGCCAAATTTCCCGTCTGGTCTCCAGAATTAGTAAAATTACTCTTAATTTCAGCAAACACTTTCTGGATTACAGCAGCCTTCCCAAGACACATCAAGTTCAAATTTCAACATTTCCCTTAAACATCACTTTGTCTCAAATGTAGATGGTGAATTCCCCTTACCTCAATGTGAGGCGTAGACATTCTTTTATAGATGAGTAATATAGATTACAAGGTGGGATATTCCGATGTGGGACTCGGAAATACCCATTATACTAAAATAGGGTTCAACACTCCCCCTCAAGCAGGACATGCCCAGTTTGGACCAAGAGTCCAGACGACAACGAACAAGACCATACACACTCCCCCTCAAGCTGGGTTGCTGATGTTGTGGATACCCAGCTTGGTACCGAGAGAGTCCAAACGAGCTCCTGGAAGGCCTTTGGCGAAGATGCAAGCAGATCTGCAGTCAAAATGTGGCCGAAACTGATATGCTTCTGCTCAAAGTGATGGCGAAGAAAGTGGCAATCCACCTCGATATGCTTCGTTCGTTCATGAAATACGAGATTCGAAGCAATCTTCGTAGCTGTCTGATTGTCACACCAGATATGAGCAGACGTTTGCAATGGGAAGCCAAGCTCGTAGAGGAGATGACGAAGCCAAACGATCTCAGTAGTGACCGTGACCATGGCACGGTATTCAGACTCTGCACTAGATCTGGAGACGACAGTCTGCTTTTTGCTGCACTAAGAGATGAGGTTACATGTCAAAAAAACGGCAAACCCAAAAGTAAACTTTCGAGTAGCAAGGCAACCGGCATAGTCAGCATCACAAAAAGGCTCAATATTCAGATGAGCGTGAGGTGAGTACCGAAGACCACAGGCAGGGTCTTGATGTATTTGGCAATGCGGAGGACAGCATCCCACTGAGATTTGATCGGATGCTCCATGAATTGGCTTACTTTGCCAACAGCGCAGGCAATGTTCAGTCGTGTCATAGTGAGGTAATTGAGTTTGCCCACAAGACGACTGTAGCTCTCTGGGTGAGGAAAGGATGTTGTGTCGTCATAGAGAGAACGTTCCCCAGGCTCAAGAGAAGTGTCCATGGCAGTCGCCTGACTCAAACCCGCATCCTGCAAGAGATCCATGGCATATTTCCATTGGCAGAGAAAGATGGTGTCCGTAGAACGGGGAACCTCGATGCCAAGGAAGTATGCAAGAGGACCGAGATCTTTGGTGTAGCCCGATCCGGTTGGGTCGAATGCTTGTGGCCCGCAACTGTTGCGGGTCGAGTTGACTGACCGACACCGACAGGCACTGTAGCAGTGCGGACTTCGGGGTCAACAGTACTGTAGCACTTTTGACAAAGGTGGTCGTCGTTCACTGCAGCAACGCGGACTTGCTTTTCGGAACAGTGATCATCTTCTCCATTTTATAGGCCATTTTCGGGCTAGGGTTACTACTGAGAAAAACCCTCTGTAATTTTGTGCTCCCAAAATAGTGAAGTTTTGCCTCTCCCATGGACGTAGGGATTATTCCCGAACCACGTAAATCGTTGTGTTCTCGCTATTTTCTTTCTTCTGCATTTCCTTTCGTTTTCTCGTTTCTGTCATTGTGACTCCCGACCAGTGTTGTCAAAGGCGCGCGGCGCAATAAGGCGCAAAGGCCTCTTGGGGATGCGGCGCGAGGCGCAATTAAGGCACATGTGCACATAATTAATTATATATAGTTTTCAACAATATTTTAAATTTAAAAAAACTTAAATTCAATAAAAAAATACAAATTAAATACATACTGTTAATTTTTAGAGTGGTGCATGCTTGTGTGAGTGATGTTTTTATAGTGGCTGTTATGATTTTTTATTAATATATCAAATATTCTATTTAATTGAACTAATTAATTCACGTAGGGATCTCCATCATCCGTCCATCCTTATCCGATCTCCGCTGATCACCCGCACCCACCATCCCCGAACTCCGCCGATCACCCTCACCCATCACCTATGATTTCCACGATCTTCGCTGATCGCCCTCACTCAGCCACCCCCGTCTGCACCCCTTATCTTCACCGATCGCCCTCACCGCCACCCTGGATTTCATCGCCTCCGATCTTCGCCACTCGTCTGTACCCCCGATTTCCGCTTGTATGTACCCAGATTTCCATCCTACAACGATTTCCGCGGCCACCCCCAATATCGTCGCCTCCGATCTCGGCCGCTGCCCTTGCCTGCTGTACAGTTTCGTCGCCCCCAATCCCAGCAGCCATTGGTGCGCCTTACGGCGCCTTGCGCTTTTAGCGCCCCTTGCTTTGGCGCGCCTCACGGAGGTCGCACCGCCTCACCGGTATTGAGGCGCACCGGGTGCGCCTCGCCTCGCCTCCCGCCAAGGAGCGCTGAGGCGCGCGCCTTTGACAACACTGCTCCCGACGATTTCGCAACAACTGGTATCAGAGGAAGGTTCGGAATTCTCCAACGATGGCTATGGATGAAGGCAAAGTGAAGATCAATTGCTTCGATGGAACCGATTTCAGTTTCTGAAGGATGCAGATCGAGGATTATCTTTATCAAAAAAAGATGCACTTGCCGCTTCTGGGTGTGAAGCCAACGGACATGGAGCAGTCAGAGTGGGAGCTACTGGATCGATAGGTTCTGAGTGTTGTGCGCCTGACGTTGGCCAAAAACGTGGCGTTCAACATCAGAGAAGAGAAGACGACGATTGGATTGATGAAAGCTCTCACCAATATGTATGAGAAGCCTTCTGCAGCTAACAAGGTACACTTGATACGACAACTGCTCTACCTGAAAATGGTTGAAGGGGGAGTTGTCGCAGATCATATCAACGAATTCAATACCATCATAAGTCAGTTGACACCGGTGGAAATTGATCTTGGTGATGAGGTATGTGCGCTAGTTTTACTATCTTCGTTACCTGATAGTTGGGAAGCAACTGTAACAGCTATGAGCAGTACTTCGGAGAATATGAAGTTGGCTCTAAAAGATGTACGAGACCTGATCCTCAGTGAGGATATGTGAAGAAGAGAATCAGGCAAATTCTATGGTTCTGCTCTGAACATTGAAGGAAGAGGAAGATATGTGCAACGGGACAATCGCAGAGAACGATCGAAGTCAAGAGGAAAGAGCAGAGACAAGGCAAATGGGTCTGGTCCAACCTGCTGGACTTGCAGGAAGAAAGGACATGTCAAGGAGTGCAGAGAAAATCGAAAGGGCCCTGAAACCAGTGGAGCAAACACGGCAGTTGAAGGAACTGATGACGTGCTGCTATTGAGCGTGGACAGCCCAATGGAGTCTTGGATTTTAGACTCTGGGGCGTCTTTCCATTCTACATCGGAGAAAGGATTTCTGGAAAACTACGTTTCTGGAAATTTCGGCAAGGTACATCTTGCTGATGATGAGCCTTGCAGATTGTGGGGAAAGGAGATGCACGAATCAAGACCAACGGCGGGAGTCTGTTGGTTCTGGAAAACGTGAGGTATATCCCTGGCTTGAGAAGAAACCTTATTTCTGTTGGGACAACTTGATGATGCAGGGTTGAGTACCACATTCACCGGTGGTGCATGGAAAATCACCCGAGGAGCTATGGTCATAGCTCAGGGAGCAAAGAATGGTACCTTATACAACATGACAGAAACTTGCATAGACATGGTTGCATCACTCAAAGCTGTAGAAGATTCACAATTGTGGCACAACAGGCTAGGCCACATGAGTGAGAAGGGGATGAAGGTGCTGGCAACAAAAGGGCTGTTACCGAAGCTGAAGTCGGTGAAAGTTGGCCTATGTGAAGATTGTATCTTCGGAAAGCAGAAGAAGGTGTCTTTTGCAAAAGGAGGAAGAACAACAAAGGCTGGGAAGCTGGACCTGGTACACACTGATGTTTGGGGGTCTGCACCATTACTTTCCCTAGGGTCACAATACTATGTGACATTCATCGATGACTCAACAAGGAAGGTATGGGTTTACTTTCTGAAAAGTAAATCTGATGTGTTTAAAATGTTTCAGAAGTGGAAGGTCATGGTGGAGAATGAGTCAGGAGCTAAGCTGAAATGCTTGAGGTCTGACAACGGTGGAGAGTATGGCAGTCAGGAATTCATAGAATTCTGTTCTGATAATGGAATTCGGTGGGAGAAGACTATCCCAGGAACCCCACAGCAGAATGGTGTGGCAGAGAGGATGAATAGGACGTTGAATGAACATGCCAGAAGTATGAGGTTACACTCAGGGTTGCCCAAAACCTTCTGGGCTGATGCAGTGAACATGGCAGCGTATCTGATCAATAGGAGTCCATCTGTGCCAATGGGAGAACGTCTACCCGAGGAGCTCTGGTCTGGTAAGGAGGTAAAACCCTCACATTTAAGAGTCTTTGGCAGTTTGGCTTATGTACACATTGATGCTAACTCAAGGGACAAGCTTGATGCTAAGTCCAAGCCATGTTTCTTTATTGGTTATGGTGCTGATGAGTTTGGATACCGCTTTTGGAATGATCACAAGAGGATGGTCATCAGGAACCGGAACGTGGTATTCAATGAAGGTGTCATGTACAAAGGACGTCACGTAGCTGAAGATGAAAATGGGAACATTGAATCAGAGTGCAAAGAGCAAGTGGAGCTTGAAGGTGTATCTGAGCTTGAGAGATCCGAACCGGTGGAACCTACTACTCCAGTGGAGTTAAGGAGATCATCAAGGGTGGGAAGGCCTAAGCAGAGGTATTCACCATCATTGCATTATCTATTATTGACTGACGGTGGAGAACCAGAATGCTTTGAAGAGGCAATGCAGTTGAAGGAGTCAAGCAAGTGGGAGCTGGCTATGAAGGAGGAGATTTCCTCATTGCATGACAACAACACTTGGGAGCTGACACCTTTGCCAACAGGAAAGAAAGCATTGCAGAACAAGTGGGTCTACCGAGTTAAGGAAAAACATGATGGCAAGAGGAGGTTCAAGGCAAGGCTGGTGGTGAAAGGCTTCCAACAGAAGGAGGGAGTGGATTTCACGGAAATATTCTCACCAGTAGTGAAGCTTACCACCATCCGGGTGGTTCTTAGCATTGTGGTGTCAGAGGACTTGCACCTTGAGCAGCTTGTTGTCAAGACTGCTTTCCTTCATGGAGATTTGGAGGAAGATATCTACATGCAGCAGCCAGAGGGATATGTAGAGTCTGAGAAGGAAGATCTGGTGTGCAAACTCCAGAAGAGCTTACATGGATTGAAACAGGCACCAAGGCAGTGGAACAAGAAATTTGATTCATTTATGTCTAAAAATGAATATAAACGATGTGGCATGGATCAATGTTGCTACATCAAGTCCTTTGGTGATGAATACATTATATTGCTTCTGCATGTGGATAACATGCTTATTGCAGCATCATGCATGCAGAGGATTAATGAGTTGAAATGGCAGTTGGCTGAGAAGTTTTAAATGAAAGATCTTGGAGAAGCTGGCAAGATTCTGGGGATGAAGATCAAGAGAGACCTCACAACTGGAACATTAATGTTGTCACAGACTGATTACATTGGGAAAGTCTTGAGAAAATTCAGTATGATGGAAGCAAAGGCAGTCTCTATTCCCCTGGAAAGTCATTTCAAACTATCAAAGGAGCAATCACCGAAGACACCAGAAAAGGTGGAGTACATGGCAAAAGTTCCATATGCATCAGCTGTTGAAAGTCTGATGTATGCCATGGTCTGTACTCGACCTGACATTGCTCATGCAGTGGGAGTTGTGAGCAGGTATATGGCTAACCCTGGAAAGCAACATTGGGAAGCAGTGAAGTAGATACTGAGGTATTTGAAGGGCAACAAGGAGGTATCTTTGTGCTTTGGGAAAGGAAATTCATTGCAGGGGTATGTGAATGCTGACCTTGGAGGCGATGTCGACAGCAGGAGTACCACGGGTTATGTTTTTACCTGTGGAGGAACTGCAGTAAGTTGAATATCACAATTGCGGAAGGTGGTGGCTTTATCCACCACAGAGGCAGAATACATTGTTGTAACAGAAGCTGGAAAAGAGATGGTTTGGCTGAAGAGCTTCTTGGAAGAATTGGGAAAAAAGCGAGAGGAGAATGTATTGCACTGTGACAGTCAGAGTGCTATACATCTTGCAAAGAACCCAGTGTTTCATGCCCAAACGAAGCACATTCAGTTGAAGTACCATTTCATCAGAGCTTTGATACAGGATGGGTTGCTGACTTTACAGAAGATTTGTGGAACCAACAATCCAGCAGACATGTTGACAAAGCCTATGGTGATACAGAAGTTGAGGCACTGTTGTGCCTCTGTTGGTCTCCAATGATGAACGGAGGATGAGAGGCAGAATAACGGAGGACCTGATGGGAGCACAAGAGGAAAACAGTTTGTATTTCATGAATCTATGAATGGGAAGCACGCCACTGGTAAGTGAAGAAGAGGAAGAACTCAAATTAAGTAAGTTGTCTTCATCAGTTGCATCGAAGCTTAGAAGTGCAGCGGGTCAGGCTCCAAGTGGGAGATTGTTGGATTGGTGTAGCCCAATCCGGTTGGGCTGAATGCTTGTGGCCCGCAACTGTCGCGGGTCGAGCTCCGTGGTGAGCTCGTGGGGGGTTGCAGGGGGCAACGCGCCCTTGCTTCGGGGGTCCGGGGGCCGAAGGTCCCGGCCCAATTTTTTCGGCCCTGTAGCATCTCTAACACTGTAGCGGAGCTGACCGACTGACACCGACAGGCACTGTAACAGTGCGGACTTCGGGGTCAACAATACTGTAGCACTTTTGACAAAGGTGGTCGTCGTTCACTAAAGCAATGCGGACTTACTTTTCGGAACAGTGATCGTCTTCTCCATTTTATAGCCCATTTTCGGGCTAGGGTTACTACTGAGAAAAACCCTCTGTAATTTTGTGCTCCCAAAATAGTGAAGTTCTGCATCTCCCGTGGGCGTAGGGATTATTCCCGAACCACGTAAATTGTTGTGTTCTCGCTATTTTCTTTCTTCTGCATTTTCTTTCATTTTCTCATTTCTGTCATTGTGACTCCCGACGATTTCGCAACATGGAAGTGGTGATGAAGATGCCCCTTGAGTTTAGCAATTCCAGTGGAGTCGCTCCCAGTGATGATGATATCATCAACATATACCACTAGCAGAATGTAGTCGTTGGACGTTGTACGGTAGGAGACGGTGTGGTACTTCATACTGCAAGAGAGTCCAAATGTAGTGACGACGGTGTTGAAGCAGTCAAACCAAGCACGATGAGACTGCTTGAGACCATAGAGAGAGCGACGAAGTCGGCAAACATGGGAGTCGGCTCCTGAGGCACGAAATCCGAGGGACTGATGTCATCTTGACAACCAGAGAGAATGTCTCGAAATAGTCGATGTCATATGTCTGAGCAAAGCCCTTCGCCACAAGTCAATGTCATATGTCTGAGCAAAGCCCTTCGCCACAAGTCAATGTCATATGTCTGAGCAAAGCCCTTCACCACAAGTCGGGCTTTGAGGCGATGGAGAGTGTCATCGGTATTGAAACAGACCGTATAAATCCATTTGCGGTTCATCCCGCATCGCTTGTAGACACCTCGAGTGAGATTTGGCATTACCAATCGTGAGAGGAATAGATATCGTCTCCAGAACTGACAAACATCTGTATAAAGATGTATAAAGAGAAGTATTCTAGCAAGAACGAGTACCTTTCCGGAGTGCAATTGGCAAGTCGTCTGGTACTGGGGCAAGAGCATCGGACGAAGCAAGGACAATGGTTTCCTCGGCCTGGACAGGGGGCACAGTCGATGGGCGACGGGAGTAGATTGTACCAAACCAGTGATCAGTAGGGGGAGACACCAGAGAAGGATGGATGATGAGAGGAAGACAATCATCGATGGTGGTGACTGGATGGAGAGAGGTAATAGTGAAAAAATAGCTCTCAACAAATAACACATCATCAAAGATGATATAGCACCATAAGTCGGGACAGAAGCACCGGTATCCGCGCTGAGTGCGAGAATATCTGAAGAAAATGCAACAGAGGGATTTGGAAGAAAGTTTGGAGAGGTTGGGGCGAGTGTCCTGAACATAACACAAACACTCAAACACACGAAGTGGAAGTGAGTGGAGAGGGAGAGAGAAGAACAGAGTCTGAAAAAGAGTCTCCCCCTGAAGGATAGAACAAGGGAGGCGGTTTAGGAGGTAGGTAGCAGTCAGGATAGCATCGGACCAGAAAAGAAGAGGCACCTTCATGTGGAATAGGCGAGCACGAGCAGGCACGAGCAGTCTCCAGAATATGGCGATGTTTCTGCTCGGCCACTCCATTTTGCTGAGGTGTATCGGGGCAGGATGTCTGATGAATGATGTCTTTATCCTTGAGGAACTGCTGAAAGGAAGTGGATAAATATTCTCGTCCAATGTCAGAGTGGAGACATTTAAAGGAGGTGGAGAATTGAGTAAGAATTTCATTATAAAAGATCTGAAAAGTAGAAAAAACTTCAAACCGATCATGAAGAAGGTAAAGTCAGGTCATGCGTGAGTAGTCATCAATAAAGGATATATAATAACTGAACTCGGACTGGCTAGGAACCCTACAAGGACCCCATACATCAGAATGAACAAGGTCAAAAGGATTCGCTGCACGCGGTTCCAATCGAGGAACATACGTCACCTGATGATGTTTACCAAACTTACAGGATTCAAAATGGAAAGAAATGTGGGGACTGAATTGGGGGCAAAGCTTATGTAAGACGAAGACCAGTGGATGACCAAGACGAGAATATAGGTCAAGGGCACGAGGTGAGGTGGATGAGCAAACAAGAGATGGTGGGGTATCGAACATGTGCACCCCATTCCGAAGATGACCTCGATTGTCACACCCGAACTTTGCACTACGTCATGTTTCGAATTTTTATTTTCATCTTATAATTTTATCTGTTTCTGATTATTATTATTCATTTGATATGAAATATGGGCCGAGCTCGATCGGGGTTTTGCTCTGATAAATGAGTGTTTTGGCCTCAACAACGTTTCAGTGCGCCGCTGTCGAAGACGTGCGGCCTCGCCTAGGTCATCCCGCGGCCTCGCTCGGTTCCCCGCTCACCTGCCCAATGTTCAAGGTAGATGGAAATTACACGATGAATAATAAAATGAAAATGCAATGAAAGTTTGAGACCGCGCGACTCGAGCGAGGCACGATTTTAAAACTGTGCGGCCTCGCCTGGTCCACCGGGTGACCTGTCGATGTCCAATTAATTAAATGACATGAATTAATAATGATGAAATAAAATTAAGAGTCGTAAAATAAAAATAATATAATAAGAGTTGGATACAAATTAAAATTAATTGTTTTAATGGTAATAATACTAATATTATTTGAGGATATTATTACTATTATTATTATTAGTGTTAATGATAATAATCCTATTAGGTTAGTATTTATATTATTATTAATATAACTATGTTTTATTATTATTATTATTATTGGGTCTTTAGTTTTTTTTCCTCTTTCTTTTATGATTATTGTTTTTTTTATTTATTTGAGGTGTTAGGGTTTGGCGCACCCCTCCCCTCCCCCTTTTTCGTTTTTTTTTCTCTTCCGTCAAAGTCCCCTCTTCTCTTCTGTTGCGACGCACCCCTTGGCTCACCTGCTTTCGTCGCACCCTGCACCCCTCTCCCATGGCCGCCGGCGACTCCCCTCGGCCCGTCGCAGCCCCCTCCCGCTGGTACCTCCCGCGTCCAGCCTACTCCGGCAGCACAACCACGTCGGACCGCACTCCTCTCCCCTTGATCTCGTCGCACAGAAGGCCTCCCCCTCCCTCAGTTCAACTCGCGTCGCCTCCGACTCCCATGTCCGGCACCGCACCTCCCGCTCCCGGCTCTCGCTGCCGCAAAGACCCCGCCGGCGCTCCTCCTCACTCGCCCCAGACATCCCCTCTCCTGCCCTGTCCGACGAAGCCCGACGCTCCCTGTTCCTTCGTTCGGCCACCCTTCTCTTCCCCATGGCCAACCTCCCGACCAACCCACTTCCGACGATCCGACCTCCCTTGGTCACTGCTTCTTGGTTAAACCCCTTCTTCATTTTATTTTATTTTCTCTCTTTGAGTTTGATTATTCCATCAGGTTTGTGGTCCGATTAAGGTCTGATTTTGATTCATTTTAGTTCGATTTCATGTTTTAGGGTGCACGTTTGGTTCGTTTATGGTGCGCATTAGGTGCGATTGGAGATTCGCACAAGTTTTAGGGAATTCCTTCACCTGAGGTAGGTGATTTCGCATTTAACCATGGTTTGACGAATTATTTTTCTTCTTAAATTAATTTAGCATATTATTTAATTAGTTTATTTGATGCGAATAATGTTTGTAATTGCAGTTGACATGTGCATGCGATATAAGTGTGTTTTATGTGAAAAATTGATGTTGAACTGTTTATTCGTAGTTTATAAATTATGCAAATTGTGCTCTGGTTTAGCGTCAGTTTGCGTTGAGTCACAAAAGAACTTTTGACTGCATTTTTAGTATTTTCGAGTCATGTGGAACACCTTCGAATTTGTTTCTTCAATTTTAGGGGTTGTCGGGTTATATTTTTAGGTTGCAGTTGGTTTAATTTTGATGCAAAGGGTTTGGTATTTTGTTTTTAGGACATACCCATGCTGTTTGAGCTGCGCTTGACTTGCAGCGGCCTTTGCGCACCAATTTTGCGGAGTTGCTACACGCAGGTAGGTGGTTCCACGTCCAAGTTATTATTTGGTGAATTAATTTGCAATGCTTAATTTCTTTGGCATATTATTCAATTAATTTTTGTTGTGCGAAGTTGGTTTTATTTGAGGTTTGATTTGCATTGGAATTTGTTTAGTAGGTTGTTTATATTAGGAGTGTAGTGACTTTTGAATTGTGCGATTACCTTATTAAGTTGTGCAAGTGTTGCGAATTGTATTTTTGGCATGACGTTGAGTGTCTTTAGCCGTAAAAAGGGGTTTGTGTGGGTTTAGTGGTTAATTTCAAGAGATTTATTTTGACTTGTTTTACAACCTTTACTTCTGAACTGTTTACTATTGTTTTGTAAATTGTGCAGTGTGTGAGTTAGGGAGTGAGCATGGCGCGGTTTATATTTTGGCATGTGTCAGAATATGTTTTATTTTGGAAAGGGGTTTTGAATAACTTTTTTCCTTTTTAGAGTCTTGCTATATGTTTGAAAACTGTTTACTAAATTCTCTTCGAGGTTTGTTTAATTGTCAAAGTGTTTTGTTAAACTATGCATCTAGTTAAATTTAATGTTTAGGCAGTGCAGATTATGTTTTAAAAAGATTTTGGTGTGCGTATGGTTTTAAAAGCGGGTTTGGGTGTGCAAATTGTGATTTTTGCGTGTGTAAATACCCTGTTGGCTTTTATGCATTATTGTGACAGGTAACATGAACTTGAAACTTGTTTGAGCACAAACTGGGAAGCCCGGGTAGCTAGGAGGGTGGACTAGACTAGTGGGCTAGTGTTCCGGAGGTGACTCGACCCGGTTTCACTGGCAAGACTGACGATTTCAACACTAACTAAACATATGCTTTTCTGAGGGTCGTGGCCTTCTAAGCCACGTTTTCTGAGGGTCGTGGCCTTCTAAGCCACGTTTTCTGAGGGTCGTGGCCTTCTAAGCCACGTTTCACCGAGACACGAAGATCTAGGGACCCAAGCTAGCTAACACCCACGCGGCCTCTCCCATATTAGTGCTCATTGGTTACTTCAAGATTGTCGGTGTGATACATTAGGGTTTTTTTTTTTTAAATAAGGGTGTGTGTGTGTTTTAATTTAAGTTGTTCCATTTGAAACTGTTCTCCTTAATCCTGTTTTCTTTAAAAATGTTTACTTCTTTGCTTTAATTAAAGTTGTAAATGTATTTGTCATTTAATAATTTTTGCGTGGAACCTTTTTATTGGGTGATGTCCTACTGGGCTCTTGGCTCACACCCTACATACACCTTTGGGTGTATGTAGACTATGTTTCCTTTGTATTCCAGGTTGTGGCGTGCTCAGTGATGGTGGTTCGGATTGTTGTCGGTCTTCTCATGCAGGTTGGTGTGGGTAGCTTGGAGATATGACTTCTCATGTCGTTTGGAGTCTTGAGTTAGAGTTTTTAGTTTTCTGTCTTTGATGTAGTTCCTTTTTGGGTTTTAGTTGAATTGTAAACTCTAAATTTGGTTATAGTTCGAAGGCGTGTTTGGTTGCCTGTTTCCGGTTTTAGTTTGTTTATCTTGTTAGTTGTCTTTTTATCTTTTATTTCGGATAAATCGTTCCCATGAAATGTTTGATATCCAGGCACTTGTGCCAGCCCGTGGGGATCGGGAACGCCCTTCGGGCCATGTCGCGGACCGGGTCGGGCGCCGGGTCGGATGGCGACCCAGCCTGGTTCGTGACATCGATCAAGTTCCCGATTCGTCTTCTGCTCCTAAAAAACACCAGAGAATGTAAAAGTAGCAACACAATTTAAATCTCTGATGAGTTTGCTAATAGAGATAAGATTAAATGGACTATGAGGAACATGAGCGACCGAAGGCAAGTGAATAGACGGGGTTAGGTGGCATGTGCCAAATCCGGTAATGGAGATTATTGATCCATTAGCCATAGTAATTGTAGAGGTCCCAGTGTATGAATGATAGGTAGTGAACATACCAGAGTCTCCTGTGAGATGTTCCAACGCACCAGAGTCAAGCATCCAAGTTGTCGGTCGATGAGATACACAGACAATAGAGTTGTCAGTCTGAGCAAATGGGGGATAGAGAAGAAGACGGTGGCAAAGCACCCCGATAAGTTTTTATCAAGGCAATCTCCTCCTGCGAGAGCACCGTTTTGTAGCGGGTATTGGATGAAGGGGGACCGCCTTGCGGGTGAGTCAATGACGGAGCATGGGACAGCTGCTCGGGCAGGCACACAGACACACGGATGAAGCGTGGGGCTGCCTTGTGGGAAGGCCGACAGCAGCGTTGAGGGGGCGGCCTTGCAAGAATGCTAGCGTTCAGAGGTTGTGCTGGAGGGCCATGGGCGGTTGAGCCAACCAGTGAAGAGTTGGTGGGTCGGGAAGCACCGAGGCATAGCGGGTCGAGAGTCGCCACGTAGGGCGGGGGCAGAGACGTCGCTGCAGGAGGCGGGTTGGGAAACCGCGAGGGAGGCGAGGGACGGGAGACTGCAGGAGGCGTGCCGAGGAGGGCAGGGCCGATATGCATCGTCGGAGGCAGGTTGGGGAGCGTCGAGGAGGTCGTTGGTGGGCTGGGAAGTGCGAGAAAGAGCCGCGGGAGGGGTTCCACCTGGAGAGCGGTGCTGGTTTCATGTTGGAAGCAGGTTGTTAGTGTGGGTCGCGAGCAGGACAATGTGGTCGGGCGGGAGACTATTGTCAGGAAGGATGGAGGGTCGCGGCGGGACGGGGAGACGCCGGGAGATTCAATCGATCGTCGCGAGGGAGGGCGTAGGGAAGGCGGGCCGGTCGCTGGAGGGCGGGTCAAGAGTTGCGTCGGGAGAGCGTTGTAGGCAGGTCGGGAGTCGCGTCGAGAGGCCGCTGGAGAGCAGGGGCCGGAAGATCACGCGGATGAGCCGAAAGAGGCGGGTCAATCGTCGCGAGGGAGGCCGCGGGGAGGGCGGGCCTGGAGACGCAAAGGGACCTGGAGGCACCGAGAGAGGCGGATGGCTGAGCGACGGCGTCGGAATCGGGAGGTGCAGGGTCGGTCGCGTAGCCCGGAGGCCGCTGGTAAGCGGGGTCCGATCGCGAAGCCGAGATAAGCCGCAGGAGGGCGGGAGTAGTAACGGAGGCGGAGATCCGAGATCCGCGACGAACAGGAAGGGAGGCAGGCAGGTCAGTGCCTCCGAAGGCGTTGGGGATGGGAACCGCGTCGCGCGGGCGGGAGGAGCGGGAAGCCGATCGGAGGGCGGGTCGGAACACGTCGCCGAGGCCGAGCTGGGAACCCGCACTGGATGCAGGACGGAGGGCGCTACGGGAAGGGAGGACCTGGTCCGTCGCGTGCAGAGGAGGCGGGGCCGGACATAGGAGGCGGAGCAGAGGGTTCCGCCTCGAGCTGGGAGGGTTCCGCCGAGAAGGGCAGGGTCGGACGATGTCGGAAGACCGCAGCGAGGGCGACGTCGGGAAGGGCGGGGTGCCTGGGTCGGGAGGGAGGTCCGCCTGAAGTGGGGGGGTCCGCCGGGAGAGAGGAGGCAGCGGGTGGAAGGGGAGGAAAAAAAATATACCTCCTTTGATACCATGTAAATGATGAATTCTCCTTACCTCAATGTGAGACGGAGACATTCTTTTATAGATGGGTAATATAGATTACAAGGTGGGATATTCCGATATGGGACTCAGAAATACCCATTATACTAAAATGGGGTTCAACATCAACAATCTCCCTCTTTGGATTTTGTTCTCAACCAAGGAACATAAATCATTTTCAAACTCATCACACTTAGAAATGAATCATCATTCAATGTTTCTAAGCTTACATGAGCGAACTCAGTGTAGAAAATAAGAACATTGAACAGTAATATCATGTTGTCCATAAACAGCGACTTACATCCACTTCTTCACAGCACTTTATACTCTTGATAGCAACTGAGAATAAACTCCAATTCTTCTTCTACTTCTCAAAATTGTATGTTGAACCTGTGTATAACAAGTTCCTGGATACATGCGCGCCAAACATGTTAGAACAGTTCACATGCTAACTTCACAGTTGTCTCTTGATTCTATGTATAACAAGTTACTACATACATGCTCGCCAAACATGTTAGAACAGTTCACATGTTGGCTTCATAGTTTATCCCTTTTAAAAACTCTCTAAATATATGCTTCCCCTAAATAAGATATTTCTCTCTCATTAAGTTTAACACGTATCTTTGGATTCTCCCCCTATTTTGATATTTCCCCCTTTGTAAATATATCAAGGAATGAACATAAAGGGGATTATATTGTCTTTCCCCCCTTTGACAATAATAATCCAAAGAACAAGTGAGGGTGTTGCGGAAACGTCGGGAGTCACAGCGACAGAGGTTTGCAGATGAAGAAATGACATGTCAAGGAGTGCAGAGGAAAACGAAAGGCTCTGATACCAATTGTCACGGGTTGAGTGCCTCAGCACAGTGGGTCGCTCGGGCGCCACCCCGACCCCCTCCTAAGCGGGCGAGATTCAGCCATCCAGCTCTTCAAATGATGTGAGTTTCACTAGTTTCATCGGTAAGCAGCTCTTTGAGGAATACCAAACTGGTTCTAAAGGATGTGCGGAACCTGATCCTCAATGAGGATATTCAAAGAAGAGAACCGGGCATATTCTCTAGTTCTGCTTTGAACATGGAAGGAAAAGAAAGATATGCACAGCGAGATAATCACAAAGGACGATCAAAATCAAGAGAGAAGAATCGAGACAAAGCAAAGGGGGTTGGTCCTACCTGTTGGATTTGCGGGAAAAAAAGCCATGTCAAGGAGGGCAAAGAAAAACGAAAGGCTTTGATACCACTTGTGACGGGCTGAGACACTCAGTCAGCCCGTGACATAGAGGGAGCAGAATCACCATACCTTAGTCTTGAGAGGAATGAGGTTGAACTCCTATCATCAACCTCAATCTATAAAATGAATCATTTGGCGGTAGTTTAGTGAATACATCTATTATTTGCTCCTTTGTTGGAACAAATTCCAGCTTCAACACACCTTGCTCAAAGAGCGCTTTGATGAAGTGATATTTTATATTAATATATTTTGATCGAGATTGTTGAACCATATTTTTAGATAAATTGATTGCACTTTGATTATCACAGCCAATAAGCAGTGACAACTTCACATCCAGCTCGAGATCTTCCAATTGAGTCATCGTCCACATCAATTGGGTTGTTGCTTCAGTTGTAGCAATTCTGCTTCAGCAGTACTCAAGGTCACTGAGTTTTGCCTCTGTGAGCCAATATACACACCTTTCTCCCAAAAAGAAAGCTCCACAGAATGTTGATCTTCTATCATCAACATTTTCAGTCCAATCTGCATTTGTATATCCAAACAGATCAAGCTTTCCATTATTGTCATATTTCAGTCCACAGTTCATCGTGTCGTTTATATGCCTGAGAATTCTCTTTCCAGCAATGAAATGAGATTCCTTTGATGCACTTGGATATCTGACACATAATGTAACATCGTACACTATTTTCGGTCTTGAAGCAGTCAAATAAAACAAACTCCCAATAAATTTCCAGAATTCTCTTGTATCAACTTCCTTTCCTTTTTCATCTTTCGAAAGTTTGGTCACACTTAAATTTGGGTAGAAGTTCACTTCAGATCCTCCATGTCAAACTTCTTTAGAAGTTCTCAACCATACTTCTCTAAAGAAAGATTTAATCTTCCTCTGGAGAAATTTATAAGCTCAAGATTTAACTCATTTCTCCAAGCATGGACATTCTCAAACATCTTCATTTCAAAAGCAAACTCCTTGCACATACAATCTTTATTTCCACTAAAGATAATATCATCAACATAAACAATAACAATAAGTGATACCCATACAATCTTTATTTCCACTAAAGATAATATCATCAACATAAACAATAACAATAAGTGATACCTCTATTGTTTAGAGATTGTTGTCAACTCTTCCCTTCTTGAAATTTATCACTCCAAACAAGTGTCTAACTTGGAATACCATGCACTTAGAGCTTTGTTTTACCCCCATATAGAGCTTTCTTTAACTTGCAAACATAGCCTTCATCTTCACCAAACAAGAAACCATCAAGTTACTCGATATACACTTCTCTTCCAACTCTCCATTGAGGAAGGCTGACTTAACATCCATTTGAAAAATCTTGTATCGCCATTGTGCTGCAATAGCAAGAAATATCCTAATGGCCTCAAGTCTAACAACCGGTGCAAAAGTACCATCAAAATCAATTCCTTTTACCCTTTGGACACTAGTTTTGTCTTGTTTATTACCACTTCACCTCTTTCATTCAGCTTGTTACGAAACATCCACTTTGTTCTGATAAAATTCTTATTTACTGATGGGTACAAACTCTCAAGTTTCATTCTTCTCAATTTGATTTAATTTTTCATTCATAGCATCAATCCACTCTTGATACTACAAAACCTCTTTCACGTCTCTCGGTTTAACCTGAGAAAATAGTGAGGTATGTGTTGTTGTCCTCAAAGTCCTTCTAGTCCAAACCGCTTGTCCTTGTTCTCCAATGATATCTTGGACCTCCACCTCCTTTCTCAGTCTTGGATGAGTTGAACAAAGTTGTTTTACATCGCTTGAAATGGTTGAATCATCATCTATCGCTTGCACCACTTTTGAATTCTCATTAGTTCCAGAAACTTCACCCTGCTTCTCAACAAAAATTGTTTTATCTACACTTCTTGAGCTTGCTTCTTGATGTGTGATTTCATTCTTTGAATGTTCCAACACCTTTACCTCTAAACCATTTTTTCATTTTTATAAAAGCCACTTTTAGGAGACAATGGGAACTCGCACATCAACCAACCCCTTTCGAAACACCAAAACCAACTACAAGTTCAAATTTCAAAAGCAAGGGCACGACGGTGTCGAGCGTTCACATCGACACCGCCCTCGAGCCACGCGCCGAGTTGACTTGCCCGACACAAACCGTGATTCCATACCATCACCTCGAGCCCAGCATCATTTGTCTAAAATAGCTCACAACCACCACCACACCTGACGATCCCGCCGAACACACCACTGTCGGCCACCGCCAAGCTGACGGATTGATCACCGCTGTGTAAATCGCCGACCTCCACCCACAACCCCTGTTGGTATCGGGCGCACACCGAAAGCGTAAAAGCATGGATTTTATAAAAAAACATGTTGCAGTCGACGTCATAACGTCCTCACCAATGAAGCGTCACCCGGTTATTAACTCGAGGATCACATGTGAATTAATTAAGCATGAAAAATAAAACTAAAATCGTAACTCGTTCGATTTTGATCAAACACGTGTTCCACTCGTCATTGGCAATCGCTGCTCGAAGGAACTGAAGTCGGAACCCTCTAGATTATCCACACGCACTCCAAAAGCCTGTTGATATGTCGATCATCGATTTTCGGGTGCAAACGCAGATAATCAGCAAACCATTTGACGTCCTGACGATTGGTGCAGCATCGCTCCTTCGATCCGGGAAGAACTTGGATCAGGGTGCTCGGATCGTCACTTTCTCGCTCTAGGAAGCGGAAGAAATGAGGGAGGACCTCCCAAATTTGAATTGATGAATAGTCCCTGAATTTGAGCCTCGTTTTGGGTTTAAATAGCTAGGTTATACTTCTACACCATCGTTCCTTCAATCTGGGAAGAACTTGGATCGGAGCGCTCAGATCTTCACTTTCTCGCTCTAGGAAGCGGAAGAAAGGAGAGGAGCTCCCAAATTGCACTTAGGCCCTTATGGAAGTTAACCTTGCAAACCAACCCAAAGAATGTCACTAACGGCACTTAAAACTTGTCGTACGTCATGAATATTTTATCACTTATAACACCAAATTTATGTTACGTGATAAAATACGAGTCATTAATTCGACTCATGGGTTATTAACTTGACTCATTTCTCCCAAAAATTATTAAACGAACCTTGAATATTTAATATTCATTCTAAAATATTTTTCTTATATTCAATCAAAACTTGTGAATACCTAGAGTAAATAAATTCAACACTTATTATTCTAAGCTCGAATAATATTAAATTTATTTATATCTTGACGATCGTTCAAACTCAGACATCACCCGACCCCATCATGGGGCCCACCATGTCCTATACTTCAATTCATTAGAATTGAGCAAGCTTCTGAATACGCTTTGTGTGTGGCCTTATCTCGAGGGCAGTGAGTCATATCCACAAACCAAGAGCGGTATCTAACAACATATCATGGCCCCTAAAGAGATGAGATTTAGTCATAGCAACAACAACTTCTTATGAACACGCATCATGTAATATAATCTCTTTGTCATGTAATATCTCATAAACCAGGATGCATCACTTGTGTCACCATCCTTTATTTATTCTTTTAATGACAGTTCTGGACAGACTTGCCTTCTACCATAGTCATGGATTTAATAAAAGTACTATCATCCTGGTCAATTGGGCCCGAGATATCTCTTCTTTTCGAAAGCGACAAATCCAGCCTATATGATTCAATCAATGTCATATCACCAATGACGCGCTCAACGAAAGCTACCTCACCACAACACAAATGTCATGATTGTCATCTTGCATCAAAGTACCTGATCAAATGATACATATTGATAATGATCTCAAGTCAAAAGACCACGTGCTCATAAATAGGAATCAATGACACCTGAAACATTTAGTTTACTTATTGGCGGGTCAGTGCTCATGATCTCTTCTACTCGAGATCACCAAGTGCGAAATTCATGAGAATGTGTCTCAATGTTTATGAACCTCCAACACCTGATAGTCAGACATCAATTGCGTCCAGTCAATATGATATATCTAGAGCATAGTCTGTTATAACTCGTTGATACGACAAATAATCTAAGAACATTACCATGTAAATAGTGTCTTGCAGAAATATTAACCTCCTTCCGCATCTCCCTTCTGCGCAACGGATCTCACCTACACACAGCCCCTGCCAACGGGTCGAGCCTAAGGCTCCTGTGTTGATCCACTTCCCCACCGGCCACTGTAAAAGTGTCGCATCTTCGACGACTCATCTCCTTCCTCGCGCGACAAGCCCTCACAGCCCCCCGCGCGTCGGAGTTCTTCATCGCCAACTCCATCCTTCGCGTCGGGCTCCCCCTTTCCAGTCGTTGTCCCTCTCCTGAAAGCCCGATCCACTCATCCCATTGCGGGCCCTCCATCCAGCAGTCCTGCGCCGGTCCAGCACGGCTTTCCTGGTGTCCTGATGACCGGCCCCGCCTGTACGGCTTTCCCGACGCTTTGTCGACCGGCCCCGCCAGGGCGGCTTTCCCGACGCTCTATCGTCCGGCCCCGCCAGCGGGGCTTTCTCAACGCTCCATCGACCGATCCCGCCTGCGCAGTTCCTCTGTTGCGCCTCAGCGACTTGTCGCGCCATTGATCCGACTTTTTCAGTGGCATCTTCCATCTTCCATAATTTTCATCTCGAGGGGGCATCGATTGCGGATGAGTTATCTTCTTTTTTGTTTTGTCTTGTTTTGTTGTTTTGTTATCAAGCTGGGTATGTCCAGCTTGAGGGGGAGTGTTTGCAGCGTCTGTTGATTGCTTTGCTTTTCTTTATGTGTTCAAACCAGGTACACCTAGCTTGAGGGGAGTGTTGGAGTCTGCATCCCACATCGGACTTTTGGTTCAATGTGGTCTTTATTATTCAATAAAAAATAACCTCAAGGCCTCCTTTAGAGAGGCACCTTGGGTATTGCGTTCACCCTCTATCATTTCTACAGATTTGAAACAAGTAGCTCAACTGCAGGAATTATTGAGTCAGTTCAGCGTTGTATTCGAGTATCTTGGAGTTTTGCCACTGCGAAGGGAAACTGATCACTGCATTTGGTTGAAGAGTGGGGCTGAGCCAGTGAATATACAGCCTTATAAGCTTGCACATCACCTAAAGAATGAAGTGAAGAAACAAGTGCAAGAATTACTGGAGCAGGGGCTTATCCGGCATAGCACCAGCCCCAATTCAAGCCATATAATTTTGGTGGAAAAAAAGAATGGAGGCTGGAGAATGTGTGTAAATTATCGACCGTTGAACCGGTTAACTGTACCTAACCGGTATCTTATTACTGTGATTGAGGGGGGTGGGGCGGTATACTTTACAAAGATCGACTTAAAGTCGGGGTTCCATCAGGTGTTGATGAGGGCAGAAAATGTTGAGAAAACAGCTTTTAAAACTCATAAAGGGCATTATGAATATCTCATAATGTCATTCGGGTTGATGAATGCATCTGCGATTGGGAAGAGCATTTGGAGGCTTTGCGTCAAGTGTTACAGACAATGTAGGAAAATATTTTGGTGTTCTTTTGGGAGAAAATCAGTTGAATATTTGGGACATATTATATCGAAAGGAGGCGTTTCCATGGATTCGGAAAAAAAATACAATTGATCATTGAGTGGCAGCCGCCTCGGAATGTCAAAGAAGTCTGGGGATTTTCAGGCTTAACTGGATATTACAGGAAATTTATCAGGGGCCATGGAAAGATCGCACGACCCTTTAACGCAACTGACCAAGAAAGAGGAGTTCTTGTGGACCTTTGAGGCTTCGAAGGCCTTTGAAACATTGAAACAGTGCATGGTTACAGCAACGCTTCTGGGCATGCCAGATTTTACTAAGGAATTTGTGGTGAAGAGTGATGCTTCTGGCACAGGAGTTGGCGTTGTTTTAATGTAAGGTCAGCCACTTGCTTATTTTAATAAGGCTTTTAGTAAGGATTTGTCTGATTCTAATTTAGCCAAGTCAACTTATGAAAAGGAGTTGATAGTGTTGGTGATGTCGATACAGCATTGGAAACAATATTTGTTGGGGCGACGATTTGTGGTTTATACAGATCACCAAAGTCTCAAATATTTACTCAGTCGGCGGGTGATCTCCATTAAACAACAATGTTGGCAAGCCAAGCTACTCGGATATGATTTTCTAGTCCAACATAAACCAGGGAAGTCCAGTAAAGCAGCTGATGCGTTATCCGGGATCCATGAGGGACCTGCACTTATGCATTTTACAATTTCTAAGCATTCCTGGGTGAATTACCAGGTTATACGTAGTGAAGCCCAGCGTGATGCATATTTACAAGCTTTGATTTAGGCAATTCAGAGTGTAACAACTACCGATTCGGGTTTTACTTTGCGGGGAGGTATATTGTTTTTCAAGAACCAACAGGTTTTGTCAAAAAAGTTCTGTTTTGATTCCATAGTTATTACATCACTGCCATTCTTCACCGGTAGGGGGCCATTGGATATCTGAAAACTTATAAGCTGCTCACCAATGGGGTATATTGGCCGGGAATGACTTGAGATGTTAAGCAGTATGTCCGGACTTGTGAGGTCTGCCAGCGTCATAAGTACCAGGCAATGAGTCCTGCAGGGCTGATTCAACCACTGCCTGTGCCTGTCATGACCCGTCCCCCGGGGCCCGTGTCGTAACTACCCCAAGCCCGTCTTCCATAGGTCAGGGGCTGGCGACTAGCACCAAAGGCGTAAATCCCTATAACTGAGAATACGCTGCCTTTATAAAACGTAAACACACACAACCAGAGTACAAGCGGAAGCAAACACTAAGTAAAACAATATAACAACTGTGTTGAAAATACAAAGGGGCCGGAAATACAAGCCCAACAGAAAGGTACAGCTACAACTGAAAGAAAGTACAACAGAAAGGTCATTGACTCAGCTCAAACCAGGATTTTCATTAATGATATCGAAACCACAACTGCTGAAGAGCTCCTCCTCTGTCGTGTACAGTGATCCTGTCACGACTCTGAGGCGCTGCTCAATAACCTTAGACTGCTGAGGTACTCCTCCTGTCGAGTACCGCGGGTCTGTCACCTCACAAAGTAGTGCTCCTCCGCCATGGGTCTGCCACCTCACAAAGTAGTGCTCCCCCTTATAGCCTACAGAGGTACTCCTTTTGTCGGGTACCGCGGGTCTGCCACCCAAACACAGTAGTGCTCCCCGCCATGAATCTGCCACCCAAACATAGTAGTGCTCCCCACTGGGCTAGTCAAGTCACCCCGACTCGAATCGGACAAGCAGTCATAAGGTCTCAGCCAGCTACAAGGTCTCCGTACTCCGTACGCTCGTCTCCGGGAGGATCCGCTCCACGAGCTACTGGTCGATACTCCAAGTACCACAAAGTCCCAAGAAAAAGTATCTCAAAGGACCGCCTCGTCATAGGAGTCTCAACGCAACAGACGGCGCGTCAATCGGACGCCCGGTCTGTGAGTTATTAGCCTTTTAGTCCCGGGGGTCAGGTTGGTTTCGTGTACGAACCAGCCCGACCGTATCTCAACTTTATCCCGAACTCCCATGGGTATACTCAAAGGAACTGTTTCTTCGTACTCCGTACGCTCGTCTCCGGGAGGATCCGCTCCGCGAGCTACTGGTCGATACTCCAAGTACCACAAAGTCCCAAGAAGAAGTATCTCAAACGACCGCCTCGTCATAGGGGTCTCAACGCAACAGACAGCGCGTCAATCGGACGCCCGGTCTGTGAGTTATTAGCCTTTTAGTCCCGGGGGTCCGGTTGGTTTCGTGTACGAACACGCCCGACCGTATCTCAACTGTATCCCGAACTCCCATGGGTATACTCAAAGGAACTGTTTCTCAACGTGATTATCAACGCCGCTGACGGTTCGTCAAACAGACGTCCAGTCTGGGAGTTATTAGTTTTTCAGTTCCAGGGGCTCGGTTGGATTTCGGGTACAATCCAACCCGGTCATACTCCAACTGCATCCAAACCTCGGATGAAGTATACCAAAAGAACCATCTCACCAAAAGGAATCCAACAAAGTCGACGGCACGTCAATCGGACGTCCGGAGCTCAAGTTATAAGCGTTTCCGCTCCGAGGGCCCGGTTGGTTTCGTTTTCGAACCAACCCGGTCGTACCCAAACTTCGTCGAAACCTTGAGTGTAATATACCGAAACGACCGTCTCGATCCAAGGAATCCTACGCAACTGACGGTGCGTCGATCGGAGGTCTGTAGCTTAAGATATGTCCGTTTAACCAAAAACAGTCCGAAAATAGGGGGCCTGGGCCCGGTCCGACCCGGCCCAACACCCCCCGGGTCGACCCGACCCGGATCTGGGTCCGGCCCGGTAGGGCACGGCCCGACCGGGCGGGTACACGGAGCCCCCCGCTAATTGGTACCGGCGGCGCAAAGCGCCGCCCCAAGTCATCCCAGATCCCGCGACGGCGCGGGATCTACCGCGGCGGATCTTCTCCGGCGGCACTCTGGGGCGCCGCCGCCTCCAGGCGGCCGGACAGCTCCGGTGGTCCGTTTTGCCCACCGTCTGCGCCAGCGGCTCTCCCGGGACCTGCTCTTCACTGCGACGGCTTTAAATCGCCACTGCGAACTGATTCGTCGTCGCCCGTCAATCCGCGCATAGACAAACAATCTGCGGAGGGTCGTCGGGCCGTGTTTGTTCGGCCCGCGCCCTCCGCGTTAGTCGATAGCAAAAGATCGAACAACAATGATGTTCAACGACAAACGAGGCACAATTTTAATCAATTAAAATTGAACTTAATTCCCAACAATTCCCCCGCAAATAATTATTCCCAACCCGTAAATAAAAACATTCGCGGATCAAGTTGATAATGAGTTGATCCACGTTCTTTGTTTTAGAAGGGAATAATCATGGGAATATTAACATTCTCAAATTAAACCCCTACCTCGATTAAGGTTTGAGGTTGACAAGCGTCATGGAAGACGGTGCCGTTTCCGTCGTTGTCGATGTGCACCCGAGGAAGAGACGTCTCCTCTTTTGTCACAGAGGGAAAAATAGAAGACGCGTCGTCGCTAGCGAGTTCCCGCGTCGGTGTCTCCTCCCTTGCCGCGGAGGAAGAAGAGGATGAAGAACCGTGGTCGTCGAGTTGATGTTCTTCGTCGGAGAGTTGGCGTTCTTCAACAAGGAGAAATCCTCTTCTTCACAAGAGTTCTCTCCCAAAAATCCCCCCCACACAACAAGCCAAAAACAATTAAAATAAGGTCACCCCTTATTTTAATTTATCTTGCCATGCATTTCAAAATTCAAAATCAATTTCACTTAATTAATTAATTCAAGAGTTGTTTAATTAATTAAGTGATAGGTTGGCAAGTTTTAATGGAGTGAGAGAGGGGGAGGAAGAGTCCTCATTAATTTAGAGGAGTTGTCAAGTTTAAAGGGGGAGTTCATGAGAGTTAAAAGAGAGTTATGGAAATGTGAAAGGTTGAGGCTCGTGTGGGCTCCACCTCATAAATATCCTTACATGGGTAGTTAGAAGCTTGTGAATCCCACCTCAACTCCCCCATGTAGGATATAACCACTTTAGATATAAAAATAAAATTGTGGCCGGGGCTGCGGATTCATCGGTGCCCTCAGATTTCAATTTCGATCACCGGTTCAAAAGATTGAAAAACCCGCTCGTTCGTTCACTGAACGTACCCGAGCGAAACTTCGGAAATTGGTTTCGGGCACACCAGGCCTCGGAATCAGGTGTCGTCAGAAACTACGTACTCGTAAAATTCCAAAGAAATTAAGAAAAAAAAACTTGAAATTTCCGGGTCTTTATATTACTCCCACCTCAGGGCTTTACGTCCCCGTAAAGCTTCAACACACACTAGGGAAAACAAAAGTGGTACTGAGCACGCATCTGAGTCTTCCGCTCTCATGTGATCTCGTGAAGGTTCTTGTGCTGCCAGTGAAAGCGCACCTGAGGAATCGACCATCCACGTAGGACCCGCTCCTGTCGATCCTCGATCTCCACTGGAACCTCCGTGAATGTCACCCCGTCATCGATGTCCAGCTCCCTGTGGTCGATGATGTGTGAAGGTTCGTGGACGTATCTCCTCAGCTGAGATATGTGGAAGACGTCATGCACCTAATGCAACTGTGGTGGAAAGGTCAAGCGGTAAACCACCTCGCCTACTCTACTGGGGACCTGGAAAGGTCCGATGAAACGCGAAGATAACTTGTCGCCTCGGTCAAATCTCCGTAGACCTCGTCGAGGTGAGACCTGTATAAAGACGTGGTCGCCATCCTCAAACTATAGAGGCCTCCGTTCCCTGTTTGGAACTGAAAACTCAAAACTCCTGCTGCCACGAGGGTAAGGTTGGCCGACTCAAGAGTGATCGGCCGCACCCTCCTATGCATGAGTTTATCCTGTGCTGCCTGGGGTTTCCTTTTCTCCGACCAAGGAAAACTCATCCCATCATTGTAAGTAAACCACAACCTTTTTGCCTAGTACAGTCAATCTGTGAATGAACTGTAGTTGCCTAGTCCATACCCAAACTAACGTCGTAAGGCCTCGACGCTGCCACCAAGAGGTTTCAACCGAAACTCTCGCCTCAAGGGTCAGATCACACCGTCGGCGTAAGCGTGATTATCGAGTCTCCTCTCAAAGGTATCTCCAGACGTGAGGGTCAAGTCAACGGCTTTTAACCGGAAACTCTAGGTCTGGGACAAGATTCGTGGAAGGAAGAAATGATTCGTATCAATGTCTGTTGTTACGGCAACTAATAGTAGACACAGACCGTACTTCGAATCATTCCTAGAGCCCTTGGGTCACACTCCTTGACCGCATGCAGCTACTCTCTTCCCCTACCCTCCTACTCCCTGAGCTTGGCGGGGACTACAAAGGCGGGTGGTTGTAACATGTCGAAATGTACACCACCTCATGCTGCTCTCCCAGCTCTGCTTCCACGTCTGCTACTCTGCAGATTCAACTGTCATTAACACTTCCTCTTCTTGAAACATTTTACACGCCCAAGTCTCTGAGACTGGCGCCAGTTTCCTGTTTTCCCACTGCTAGCATTCACTGGTTGTATCCATTCAGCCAAAGAACATTCAACCACAAAGGTTCTCTCTAGCAATCTAGCATAAGTAGGAATGCATAGAGGAAAAGTGTTGGCTCGGATGTCCTTTTAACACCCCTCGCTCTGAGGTCCGAGCTCGAAAGCACTGATCGTATTGTAGTCATCAAGTACCAAGAACGATCGGTACGCCTCGATGACTACTCAGCTTCCGACATGTCGTCCTGCCGAAGCTATAAAAGCTCTAGAAAACTCTCAGCCACCTCCTCAAGTCAGCCATCAACTGCCTGTGAGTCGGGCTTGCCTCGGAACCTGAGGGGTATCTGATGTTGAAACACGTGTAAGGCACTAAGTCTACATGTGTCAACTACCGATACCGCCGGTTGAAACTGCTGACCAACAGGTAGTGATATAGCTGGCACACTACCCGAAGGTACTATCTCAGGCATCGGTCCACATACCAAAGTACCATCACTATGTCGACCATCCTCATGGCCACTCACTGGGAAACACCAATAGCTAAGATCTCCATCTGCTCTACTAGTGTCTAAACTAAGTGTAGAACTCTAGCAATCGTCTCCATCCAGTCCACTGCTGCCTGGGAATCTATCTCGCCTCGTAACCTCAGAGGCCTCTGCTGTTGGAACTCGTGCAACGCGCTCTGTCAGTGTGCACCGTCCACTAGTACAGCTGGTGGCATCTGCTGCCCAACGGGTGGTGGTGCTGCTGGTACACAACCCGAAGGTGCCAACATAGAAAGAGGGCCCTACACCGGAGCCTCGTTGCTCGGTGGACCGTCATCAAGTACTCTCTCGAAACTCCAACTGACTGTCTGCGTGGAGGCATCCTGAACAGATGCGACACGGTCAAACGATTTAAACCTGGTGAGCTGACCTGGTTGAGCGGACTTAAAAAAAACTTTTGGAAACACACACGCAATCAGTGTTTTCGTGCACTGAGTTGGAAATCAGTAGTCAGGGTCCTGGTGTATGGATACGCCGGCCGCCGCACCAACACTGGACTCCCTGAACTGAAAACCACACTCGGTACCTTTAACACTATTGCTTCACAGAAAAGAAATATCAGAGTTATAAGTTCTGCGGTAGAACCGACTCCTCTGATACCAATATGTCATAACCCGTCCCCCGGGGCCCGTGTCGTAACTACCCCAAGCCCGCCTTCCATAGGCCAGGGGCTGACGACTAGCACCAAAGGCGTAAATCCCTATAATTGGGAAGGCGTTGCCTTTATAAAACGTAAACACACACAACCAGAGTACAAGCGGAAGCAAACACTAAGTAAAACAATATAACAACTGTGTTGAAAATACAAAAGGGCCGGAAATAACAGAAAGGTACAGCTACAACTGAAAGAAAGTACAACAGAAAAGACAACAGCTGGAAGATGGAAGCAGCTCCGGGATCGTCCTCCGGGTTCCTACCTGAAGGGTAGGTACAGATGTCCTCCTCAGCACTCTGCGTCTATCGGTCTGCTCCGTGTGCCATCACGCCGAGTGTCCACCTCCGGGTACCGTTCAGTCCTCGTACACTCTGCCTCGGTCAGCGCTGTCTGTCGTCTACATCCAACACAACGAGGTGCGGGCATAGCCCGTGCAGGGGTGAGTATAACGATACTCAGTAGGGACCCCGAGACCCCCAAGGTCTCACTAAATCCAACAAGGATAAACCACAAAGAAAGATCTCAACAGATAACCTTTACTTAGGTATATGCTCATACATATACCCAAGTTATCAATTAACTCATCTCAATCATGAGGAAAACACAAAGGTCATTGACTCAACTCAAACCAGGATTTTCATTAATGATATCGAAACCACAACTGCTGAAGAGCTCCTCCTCTGTCGTGTACGGTGATCCTGTCACGACTCTGAGGCGCTGCTCACTAACCTTATACTGCTGAGGTACTCCTCCTGTCGAGTACCGCGGGTCTACCACCTCACAAAGTAGTGCTCCTCCGCCATGGGTCTGCCACCTCAGAAAGTAGTGTTCCCCCTTATAGCCTACAGAGGTACTCCTTCTGTCGAGTACCGCGGGTCTGCCACCCAAACACAGTAGTGCTCCCCGCCATGGGTCTGCCACCCAAACACAGTAGTGCTCCCCACTGGGCTAGTCAAGTCACCCCGACTCGAATCGGACAAGCAGTCATCAGGTCTCAGTCAGCTACAAGGTCTCCGTACTCCGTACGCTCGTCTCCGGGAGGATCCGCTCCACGAGCTACTGGTCGATACTCCAAGTACCACAAAGTCCCAAGAAGTATCTCAAAGTACCGCCTCGTCATAGGGGTCTCAACGCAACATACAGCGCGTCAATCGGACGCCCGATCTGTGAGTTATTAGCCTTTTAATCCCGAGGGCCCGGTTGGTTTCGTGTACGAACCAGCCCGACCGTATCTCAACTGTATCCCGAACTCCCATAGGTATACTCAAAGGAACTGTTTCTCAACGTGATTACCAACGCCGCTGACGGTTCGTCAAACGGACGTCCGGTCTGGGAGTTATTAGCTTTTCCGTTCCAGGAGCTCGGTTGGATTTCGGGTACAATCCAACCTGGCCATACTCCAACTGCATCCAAACCTCAGGTGAAGTATACCAAAAGAACAGTCTCACCAAGAGGAATCCAACAAAGTCGACGGCACGTCAATCGGACATTCGGAGCTCAAGTTATAAGTGTTTCCACTCCGAGGGCCCGGTTGGTTTCGTTTTCGAACCAACCCGGTCGTACCCAAACTTCGCCGAAACTTTGAGTGTAATATACTGAAACGACCGTCTCGATCCAAGGAATCTTACGCAACTGACGGTGCGTCGATCGGAGGTTCGTAGCTTAAGATATGTCCGTTTAACCAAAAGCGGTCCGAAAATAGGGGGTCTGGGCCCGGTCCGACCCGGCCGGCGCGGCCGGGCGGGTACGCGGAGCAGGGGGCGCGGCCCCCCGCTAATTGGTGCCGCCGGCGCAAAGCGCCGCCCCGAGTCGTCCCAGATCCCGCGGCGGCGCGGGATCTACCGTGGCGGATCTTCTCCAGCGTCACTCTGGCCGGACGGCTCCGGCCGCCGCCACCTTCCGCGGACCACCGAAAGCGCTCCAGTGGTCCGTTTTGCCCACCGTCTGCGTCAGCGGCTCTCCCGAGACCTGCTCTTCACTGCGACGGCTTTAAATTGCCACTGCGGCCCGATTCGTCGTCGCCCGTCAATCCGCGCACAGACAAACAATCTGCGGAGGGTCGTCGGGCCGTGTTTGTTCGGCCCGCGCCCTCCGCGTTAGTCGATAGCAAAAGATCGAACAACAACGATGTTCAACGACAAACAAGGCACAATTTTAATCAATTAAAATTGAACTTAATTCCCAACAATTCCCCCGCAAATAATTATTCTCAACCCGTAAATAAAAACATTCGCGGATCAACTTGATAATGAGTTGATCTGCGTTCTTTGTTTTAGAAGGAAATAATCATGGGAATATTGACATTCTCAAATTAAACCCCTACCTCGATTAAGGTTTGCGGTTGACAAGCGTCGTGGATGACGGTGTCGTTTCCGTCGTCGTCGGTGTGCACCCGAGGAAGAGACGTCTCCTCTTTTGTCACGGAGGGAAGAATAGAAGACGCGCCGTCGCTAGCGAGTTCCCGCGTCGGTGTCTCCTCCCTTGCCGCGGAGGAAGAAGAGGATGAAGAACCGTGGTCGCCGAGTTGATGTTCTTTTTCGGAGAGTTGGCGTTCTTCAACAAGGAGAAATCCTCCTCTTCATCACAAGAGTTCTCTCCCAAAAATTCCCCCCACACAACAAGCCAAAAACAATTAAAATAAGGCCACCCCTTATTTTAATTTATCTTGCCATGCATTTCAAAATTCAAAATCCATTTCACTTGATTAATTAATTCAAGAGTTGTTTAATTAATTAAGTGATAGGTTGGCAAGTTTTAATGATGTGAGAGAGGGAGAGGAAGAGTCCTCATTAATTTAGAGGAGTTGTCAAGTTTAAAGGGAGAGTTTATGAGAGTTAAAAGAGTTATGGGAATGTGAAAGGTTGGGGCTCGTGTGGGCCCCACCTCACAAATATCCTTACATGGGTAGTTAGAAGCTTGTGGGTCCCACCCCAACTCCTCCATGTAGGATATAAGCACTTTAGATATAAAAATTAAATTGTTCCACAATTTTATTCACTTCTCATTTAATCCACAAATTTTAACTTCTCCTTCCGTGCAAAGGCAACCGCGCTAAAGGTCCCCTTAAGCAATTACCGGGGCTGCGGATTCATCGGTGCCCTCAGATTTCAATTCCAATCACCGGTTCAAAAGATTGAAAAACTCGCTCGTTCGTTCACTGAACGTACCCAGGCGAAACTTCGGAAATTGATTTCGGGCACACCGGGCCTCGGAATCAGGTGTCATCAGAAACTGCGTACTCGTAAAATTCAAAGAAAATAAGAAAAAAAAAATCTTGAAATTTCTGGGTCTTTACAGTGCCTAGTTTGGTCTGGGAAGAAGCTTCTATGGACTTTATTTCTGGACTTCCTAAATCCCAAGGTTATTAGGTCTTGTTGGTGGTGGTCGATAGATTGAGTAAATATGCTCATTTTATATCACTCAAGCGCCCATATACAGCCAAGCTCGTTGCCGAAGTGTTTATGAAGGAAATTGTGCGCTTACATGGTATTCCGGCTGCAATAGTTAGTGATCGAGATCCATTATTTACTAGCTGGTTCTGGCAAGAACTATTCATGCTCCAAGGAACAACATAAAAAATGAGTCACTTATCATCTCCAGAGTGATGGCCAAACCGAGGTGGTAAATCCATGTTTCGAAGCTTATTTACGGTGTTTTTCTTCCGACCATCCGAAACAAAGGGCTTTTTTTTGCTGCACTGGGCAGAATTTCATTACAACACGGCTTACCATGCCTCTATAGGACAGACTTCGTTTGGAATTGTGTATGGCAGAGCTCCAGCAGATGTCCTGCATTATGTCCAGGGGGAGGCAGCTGTTGAGACAGTTGCTGCAGCATTGATAGATCGTGACGAGGCATTGAAGCAACTTCGGCTACATTTGCACCGGGCACGATGGAAAAATATGCCAACCAACACCGCCAGCAGGTCACCTTCAAGGGGATTTGGTCTGGGTCAAAGCAACCTAACAAACCCGGGGTGATGACTAAGCTTCATCCCAAGTTAGCCGCCCGGTATTATAGACCATTTGTTGTTAAACGAAGTGTTGGGCCTGTTGCCTATAGGCTGAGGCTTCCGGTTAACAGCAGATTGCATCCGATCTTCCATGTTTCTCGGCTTAAAGCAGCAATTGGACAGCAGTGTGGTGATGGGGACTTGCCTCAGGGGTTTATGGCTGGGCAGGAATATCCTATAGCAATACTGGCGGATAAAACACAAGGGTGGCAGCTCCTGCGGCTCATACAATGGAATGAGCGTACTGCTGATGAGGCAACTTGGGAGGCAGCGGAAAGGATCAAGGCACAGTTCCCTAATGTCCACCTGGAGGACAAGGTGGCTGTTTACGGGGGTGGCAATGATAGGCCAGCAGTGCTTCATACTTACCAGAGGGTTCCCTAATTTCCACCTGGAGGACAAGGTGGCTGTTTACGGGGGTGGCAATGATAGGCCAGCAGTGCTTCATACTTACCAGAGGAGGGGCAAGGCTGGTTCGGGCAGGGGATATTACTTAGTCCTTGAAAGGATATAATTGTAATTGACATTGATAGTTGTTAGGAAGGGAATAAAAGGGAGATGAGTGGGGAGGGTCGGGGAGTCAAGTAATTTTTCTTGGGGCTGGTGCGCCAAGAAGTCGTGGTGGAGAAGACTACCAAGAGCGAGTCTTCTTCCTACAGAATCAAGATACTTGAACAGAATTCTTGTTGCTGAATAAGAAGATTCTTTTGTTTTTGTCTATCCTCTATCAGGGCTGTTATTGTTTGCACTATAACGTTCTGTTTTGGGTCACGTTGCTCAGGTTATACCATCCCTTAAAAGGTACGTGTTGGTTATGAATACCTGAACAAAAAGCACGTTCACTGGTTGTGCCTTGGTCCGATAAAAGGCAGAGGTTTCGTTTGTGTTTTGGGTCTGAATAAAAGCAAGACTGGTTATTCCTCCACTTCAAAAGAAAGGCTCCGGGTTTGCGCCTCGAAGTGTGCAAAAGGCATGATTTAGGGTTTGTGCCTCCAGGATGAAAAAACATGTCATAAAAGTTGTCACTCTCTTTCAAAAGTGAGGTTTTATAGTGGGTGTCATACTCTCGGGATTGAGAGTCTGAAAAGTGGATGAATATTTGGATCCGAACTACTATAAAATTCCTTGTGCCCCCAATGGCGAGCGTGTTGTGGATGAAGAATGTTTTATAGTGAGGTTTTATTCTTATATTTCACCACATTCCGCATGATTGTTTTAATAACTCTAATTACAAGTCACCCCCTCTTGTCTTTTGCCATCGCCATTGGGGTCCAACACGCTAGTCTCCATCCTTTTTCAAAAAGAAAAACTTTTTTTCTTTTCGTTTTTTTTTTCTCTTCTTTTTATTTTCTTTTCCTTTCTGTCCTTTTATCCAAACCTGGAGGCTATGCTCGGGGAGGCCGAAAAGCTGGAAGATGGGCGTTCGTTGGGGGCTACGCTCAAAGGGGGCTAGCGCACTGGAAGCTAGGCGCTCGCAGGGGGTTGCGCTCCGGGGGGGGTGGAGGATGGGTGTGTGCTAGGGGGGTCATGCGCACGGAGGAGTTGCACAGAGGGGGGGGCGTGCAGGCCTGAGCATGCAGAAAACTCGCATGGAGGGCGAGCAGGCGGGACCCGAGTGTGCAGTTTCCAGGTGCTAGTGGGAGAGCTTCAGGTGGAGTTGGAGGAGTCGCGCACAGAGAAATCACGTGACTGGTGTTCCGTCGCGCGAGAGGGAATCCGAGTGGCAGGGACCCTACGTGTGTGTCTTGCAAACAATCACCGACATGGCTTACGGCACGTAGACGAGAGTGTTTCGCACGCAAGTCATGGACGCAAATCGCGCACACGATTTCAAGCATTTGACGCAGATTGGAAGTTTTGAAATTTTCTATTCCAGATTTTTTTATGATACGAAAGCAGGAGGTGGTCTTGCTGACCGACTGGAGTGGACGAGGCACCGAACGTAGACCGTTGGCGTGTTGAATTAGTGTAACCTGATCCGGTTGAATCGAATGCTTGTGGCCCGTACTGCACACCAGCCTGCAACTTTCACGGGTCGAGCTCCGCGGTGAGGTCGTTGGGGGTTGCAGGGGGCAATGCACCCCTGCTCCAGAGGTCCAAGGGTTTTCGACCCCCGACCCAACTTTTGGGGAACTGTAGCAACTCTAACCACTGTAGCAGAGCTGACTGACCAACACCGACAAGGCATTGTAGCTCCTTGGACTTCCAGCCGACACCCACTGTATCACTTTTGACTTCGGTGGCCGCCTTTCACTATAGTGATACGGACTTTCTGACGGTTGGTGGAATAGTGTTTCGTCCTCTACATTAGATCATTTTCAGGCTAGGGTTTCTTAGTGTGTGTAAGAATCCGTGGACGCAGGGATTTTTCCCGAAATCACAATCTGATGGCAGCAAACAAGGAATGACCCCGCCCCAATACCGACTAATGTAGCAGAGTGGGGTAAAACGAGTCCTTACACGAGGAACTCAGAAGAGACTCACAAAATAGAGAGAGCACTCGGGGAATTTTTTTAATCTGATCAAAGCTGATTAAAAATGGACATCCCCTGTTTATAGACCCAACCCCTAAAATAATTAAAGACTATTTTGCCCATAAAAATATCCTAAGCTAGAGGGCAAACAATGATTAAAAGAATTAAAAAAAACTAGGCCACACGGGCGCTGGCAGCCATGCTGGAGAGGCTCAAATCGGTGCTGCGTCAAGAAAAGCAAGGCAATTAATATTTGCAGTTTTAAAAGTGAATATTTGTTTGTCATTTTTGGGCTTTAGAACATGCATTGAAGATTTTTAACGTGTTTTTTAATAAACAGACAATCTAGGAAGTAGAGAGATGATACAGCAAGAAAAAAATGAATGCAATTAATAATTACAGTTTCAACGGTGCATGTGTATTTAGCAATTTTGGGCTTTGAAGGTTACATGAAAGACTTTTTATTGATTTTTGAATAAATGAAATCTGTATCATTCCTGTTGGGAAATGGCCTAAAGAACATGCCAGTTGTATGGCATAGATCAATTTTCACTTACATTTGCAGCATTTTCTGGGTTCCCACCTGCTTCACTGCATGTTATTAGAAAAATATAATAAAGTTAGTGGTTCTTGAATGATCTTGAATCTTGCTTTTGCAGATGCGTATCAAATGAAAAAATGCAGGTACGCTGTTATTGTGGTTTCTGAGCACTCCCGACCTTGCTGCTTGGGCTACATCACCCTTTCCGCTAGAGGCGTGATGGTTTTTCCCATATACATCATCAGATTCGCTCTCTCCTGCATTAGCATGAGGAACCAAAGAATTCAGATCACAAAAGGGTGCCTCCCATAAGTTCATATCATGAAGGGGTAAATATATATATAACAATATCAACAATGTGAGGGAAAACATATGACTTTTGATGAAGATCATGATATAAGCGCAGAACAATACCATCATCACTTGATGTTCCTTGGACATCAGTTTTCCTATTTCTTCTATCAATAACAACATATGCTCCAGCACCTGTGAATAATACTGTTGAGTAATGCAGATGAAAACCAGATATAACCAACAGACAAATCAAAGCGCTCACAACAAACTGCCAGCAACAGAAGAATATTTGACCGGTATGATTTCATAATGCATACCTGGTTTTCGTTTTCTCGTTGAGTTTGATCTGGCAAGCTCAATATGCAGGACAGAACCAGCTTGAGGGTCAAATTTTACTCCCTGAAAATAAAATTCAGGGCAGAATGTCTCAGTGAGGAAATGAGATCTCGGAATTCATCAGATGACCAAATCATGAAACAATAAAAATAACCTAAATGGATATAAACTTAGAACTGAAGCCCAATAATCTGAACAGTTTACTGGGTTAGAATTCTTAAACAGAAAAAACAAGTAATGAGCCCATTCAAAACCTAATATACTTTTGAATAAATATTTTAAATACTATTTTTATGTGATCACCATTTGTCGGAAACCACAAAACAAAAGTTTGACTATATCAATGGTTTGACTTGTATTTATGATCCAGCTTATATCTTTATTTTTTTCATCTATAAATAATAACAACCCGGCCTCACTTAGAGGTACGGATTTTGGGTATTCTCTTTCTACATGGAATCAGAGCATGGTATCAGAGCAGGTTCTCCAACCTTAAAGCCCTCCCTTCTCTATTTTCTCTCCTCTGCTAGGAGAACTCTACGTGATCCCCATCCAAGGAGCGGCAGCCGCCATGGCCAAAGACCAACTTCACTGCCAGCCACCCCCTCCCCCTCTGGGCACATATGTCCCCTTTCTTAAAGCGGGCCTCTACTCAGCCCTGTCCCCATATCTAGCGCATCCCAGGAACACCCTTCTCCTGCTGACGTGTCACCCCACCTTATCGCGCTGCCCTGTCTACCCTCCTTGCATCACACGTTGCCCCCTGCACCTCCCTCCAGATGTGTCGCCTTAGATCTAATATTGTTCAGCGTGTTGCAGGTCTTCTGTTGATCGCACACCAACCCAAGACGCATGCCATTATTGTGTGCCTTCTGTGCAAGCGCCCAGCCACTTGTGGCCCCTGCTCAAGCACCACGCACAAGAATCAGGCTGCGCGCCCGTCCAGTCCAGGGACGCCCCATCCAATCCAAGATCTGTTATCACTGATGCACCTCTTATGTGCCTCTCCATGGCAATGACTTTGCACAGGTTTAGCACACCTCCACCGTTGCCCAGATCTCTATTGTTGCTGCCCAGACTTCCACCACTCTTGACGACCAAGACTTGGTTCCTATCATGCGCTAGAGTTATCTTCACTCACGTCGTATCCTTATTGGGTCCACAAGACAAGCGTTGATTCACCCATCCGTTTGGGTCCACAAGACGGATGTCGTTCCACCCGGGCGTAGGGTCCACAATACGGACGTCGTCCCACCCGGCTGTAGGGTCCACAAGACAGATGTCGTTACACCCGTCCGTTTGGGTTCGCAAGATAGGCGTCGTTCCACCCAGCTGTGTGGGTCGCTGTTCCACCCAGTCATTTGGGTCTGCAATACGAGCATCATCCCACCCGACCATTTGGGTCAGCAAAACAAACAGACACTGTTTCACCCGGTCTATTATGAGAGGACTAGTCTCCATTGGCATAGGAGCTTTTCGGTGGTCACATCTTCTTCAAAAGCAGCAGTAATCTACTTCATGAGGGGGGCAAAGGCTGCAGACCTCTTGTTTATTTTTTATTAGTCTTTTTATACAATCAAGTTAGGCATGTCCATCTTGACTTGAGAAGAGAGGGAGTGTTATGAGTCTTTTCTTTGTTTTCCTTTATTAAGTATTCAAACTAGGTAAACCAAACTTGAGGGCGGGTGTTACAGTATTTAGGTATTTAAGATATTTAGATATATTTAAGATATGGGTCAGCAGTCAAAGGTTTGACTAGGTCAATGGTTTGACTTGTATTTATGATCCAGGTTGTATCTTTATTTTCATCATCTATAAATAATAATAGCCCGACCTCTTTCGGATTCCCGGTAATCTCCTCCTACAATTTTAAATGCTACTTTTATGTGATCCGGTCACCATTTGTCTGCAACCGCGATACAAATTGCAACAAGCAGAATCGTTTCAATGCCATTCAAAACAAAGGAATTTGTAAAAGAGAAATAGGCACGCTTTCACCTTCTCAACAAAATGCCAATAAACTATCGTGCGCATTTAGGAACCAACAGTGAAATGGCTAACACTCACATTCAATGCATGCAGTGCTGCCACGGCGGCTTGATGATCTAAAAAGGTGACAAATGCGACAACCTGCAACAAGGATTGAAACCTCCGCAGTGTTATATGCCCGGTCATGATATTTCTGAAAACTGAAATTGTACAGCGCTAGAGAGAACTCCAGAAACAATGATGTACAGGCTTCGAAAACTTTATTTGAGAGAGTGCAGAACACCAACAAGAATCCCTAAAATTACCATAATACAGTAACACAATGGACGAATCAATCAATACGCCCATATAATAACACTAACTACGTAGAAAGAACGGCCACGCAAAATGTTGATCTTATAAATAAATTAAGCAAATCCTTTGGAACCCAAGATAGAAAACCGACTAGGATGTGTTTTCCAAGCCAAATTAAGTCGTCGTGTTTATTGCTGATATAAACCCAGGACAATAAAAAAACGCGTTGCAATTGAGAGAGAGTAGGCTGGAGAGAGAGGGAGAGAGGGGAGGGAGAGACTTGATTCCCACGGCCAGTGTACTTGAGCTGGCAGTAGTCGAAGCCGATACGGCGACGGAAGAGGTTGTGGATCTCGCGAGGTTTGACGTCGTCGGGGAGACCAGCAACGAATAGGGTACTAATGTTCCAGTCAGAAAGACCGCCGTAGTCATGGGGCGGAGGGGGAGGGGGTAGGGGCGCTGCCGGCGGCACGGCTGAGTGGTGGTAGGGGTTCAGGTAGTAGGGATCGTATTCGTACGCCTGATGAGCCATAGCTCTCTCCCCCAACCGATGCTATGTTTCCCATCTTGGCCAAGCAAAAAAACTTGTAGGCTGTGAAAATTTTTTAACACGGGTTTAGATAAAATTTTGATTTAATATCATGTATTAAAAAATAATATTGTTTTGTTATAATTTTAAACAGCCGGGTTTTTCAAATAAATAGTTTTTTAGTCTTCATAAAAAAACTTTTGATGTGTTTAAAATAAATAAATAAATACATTTTCTCTATGCATTTAAATTTTTCATGCGTTTAAAATTCTTGATTTTTTACGAGGAGCCATTGAAATTGTTGAAAAAGATGACTAGAGTTGTTTTTGTTGTAAGTTAAAATAAGCATTGAAAATGGATGTGATTGATTTTTAAATGATGAAATTGTTTTTTAGTTGAATTAAAGTGATTTGAAGTTATGGGAAACGCACCAACACAAACCACACATTTTTTGAAAGTCTTCGAAACATCGAAGATCTGTTCTTAGAAGTTGAGAACGGTTGGGCAGTTGTCTAGAGTTCAAAACATGGAGTTCCACAAGTGTGGAGAATGTCGTGGTGAAAGAAAAATATTTAAGTCCAAAATGACGAGTGGGCAACGTCATGGTGAAGTCGTGGTATGAAGAAGTGGTCCAAATCAAACCCACGTGGTGTTAATGTCGTGCGTTAATTATTTAAATATCATAAAGGGTTTTTTGTGAATCGAGCACAAAGTATTTTGAATAAAAAAAAGTGTGTCGGTCGTAGCCAATTGCGGGAGTTGGGCTTTGCCGCCATGATGAAGTGGTCAAGCTCAACCACAATCGGTCTCAACAGCGAAAGAGGATAAATGAGCCAACACGGGTCGACACTAACCTGAGTAGTGTGAATGCCTAACGCAAGGCAATGCCAAATAGTGATGAGTTTTGTACAATCATCATATGATCATATGCAGGAAAGGATAATCCAAATACAGACAAATCTATCTTTAAGAATCAACGCGTAAGTAAAATTGTAAAACACAGTACCTGAAAAACACCAACAACAGTGGTCTTCTTATTCCTTGGCGAAGGAGAATGCTTGATGAAGATCATGAAAGACAAAAACACCCTACCTCTGAGGGGGGAACACCAACCAATGGATATGCGATCATATCGCGAGGATACCTGAAAGGGTGTTAGCGTCTTCATCTCATACGATGAACAACAATGCGGGAGGAATAGAGAATTGAAAGGCTTGCTTACCATCAGATGCCTTCAATAGGAGGGGTCACATCTCTTTATATAGTCATCCATGACGAGTTTCATCAAATGAAACGTGTCAGCCATATTTATGTATCCATATACATTTATTATCATTAACATTAATTCATTGAATCGTATTCAATAAATATTCAAGTCATTCAATCTGTTCATAATGGATTATAACTCATAATAAAACCATTCAGGAGAAATAAATATATATCATATACATATTTATCATCGCATGTATTTAATACATGCATAACAATACCTACACTAGATGCATGTATTAAATATACACTTATATAATATCATATTATATATATATACATATATATACATATATATACATATATATATATATATACACACACATATATATATATATATATTAGTGCATATCCAACTATCTCCCACTTGCACTAAAATCCTATGAGGACTTTATGCATAACTTCACAACTCTTTGCGGATCCACCAAACTCTTTTGGATATGATTTTTTTTATCAAACTCTCCTCATTTTGAACAAACACTTTGTCCAAAAAAATATCCTTATCTAAGGGTTTAATTGTGTGACCCTGTGAGCCCTAATAGCATTAACAATAACTATGAAATCTCTATTTTATATATGTAAGCAAATAGCGGCTTTTAGAAAACATTTGTGCTACTCAAACTACTAAGGAGTTTGGCGTGATCTTCGTTAAACATACTCATATCTCTATACGAACATGTCCATCAGAAGATGTATCATATACATCGTATATATCTTATATAATCCCTTTGTCCATGACATCAAGTGACCACTAGACATTAAACATGTCAATCTAGTACAAGTCTCTCATCATTTTCTTGATTCTTCAAAAAAGTCTGATCAAGTGGATGAGCACATCACATGTCATTCATCTATCCGATAAGCACATCACATGTCACTTGTCCAAGTAGTTTAACACATCATATGTAAAACAACTAAGCATGACAATGCATTTCCTCAGTCTTAAATCAATTAAGGGCCAAATGTCTTTTCTTATCATACAAGTGGATAAATCCCATTTTGGTCGCACTCCAATCGACGACATGATCAACAAATACCCAACCACCCCCGTATCAACTAAGTTCATACATTGACTTGAGTAAGTAGGGTATCAAAGTGTGAAGATTCTCATGTTAGGTATCTCACCAACCTCAAATAAGAAGGATTGATAACAATCACACACTCTTAAGTATATCCATGGTTGCATGACATTCTAGGAGATATACTTTAGCAGATCGGTCCAAGTAATAAGTCTCTACTTATTACCTAAAGAACTCGTTCTTCAATATCTCATATACAACACTTTGCAATTGATATAAGAATCTATTCAAGAAAACCATTACATATCATTACAACCCATTACACTCCATGATGACTCTCGATTGGGGACAACTCAAGGTTTGTACTTCGAGGGGATATTTATCATTCGATCGTTCATGTAAAGTAAAGTTGCAATACACATGAATGAATGATAAATAGAGATTGCCTTTATTATAAATAACATGATATATTTACAACCAATACAACTAATATCTCATGCATTTAACACTTAGAGATTCCACATGACCCTCATATTATTGTTGCAATAATGGTTTTGTTAACAGATCTGCTAGATTATCTTGTTTATCCACCCAACTGATCTTTATATCACCCCTCTCAATGATCCCCTGTATGAGATGATATTTGCGAAGGATGTGTTTGATCCTTTGATGAGACCAGGGTTCCTTAGCATGAGAAACAACACCGTTATTGTCACAATATAACTCAATTTCTCTCCAATGTTAGGAACCACTCCAAGTTTAGAAATGAACTTCCTGCTCCAAACAACCTCCTTCACAACATCTGATACAGTGATGTATTATGCCTCTGTTGTCGAGTATGCTAGGGTGGCTTGTTTGGAATTTTTCTAACTAACTGCTCTACCATCCAGGCAAAAACCAAACCCTGGTTGAGATTTCATATCATAATTATCGGATTCAAAACTAGCATATGTGCAACCATTTACACATAGCTCATCCTCTCCTCCAAAGACCAAGAACACATCCTTAGTCTCTCTCAAGTACTTAAGGATGTTTTTCACAATAATCCATTAACTCTCACCAGGATTGGATTGGTATCTACTTGTTATAATCAAAGCATACAAGACATTAGATTGAGTACATAACACAACGCACATGATAGATCATATGACGAACACACGAGGAGTCATATCCATCTCATCTAACTATTTATAAGGATCTCGAATCTTCTTAAGATTCATGTCATTCAACACTGGTAAAGGACACCTTTTGGAGTTCTCCATGCTAATCTGATTTATAACTTTACCAATATATGTGTTCTGAAGTCCAAGCAGCTTCTTAGATTTATCTTTATAGATCCTCATACTGAGTATGTAAGCTTATTCACCCATGCCTTTCATTAAGAAACATTTATTCAACCACTCATTCACAAAGTGAAGTGTTGAGACATCATTTCCAAAAAGCAGTATGTCATCAACATACATTATTAGAAATACTATTATGCTCCCACTAATAGCTTGTATACATAGGAATCATCCACATTTTTTATGAAACCAAACTTTTTGATTGCATCATCAAACTGAATATTCTAACTTCGAGCTTGCTTCAGTCCATAAATAGGTTATTGTAACTTGTAAATATTACAATTCTCATTCAAAACTTCAAAAAACCTTGTGTTGTATCATATATATGTCCGCAGCTAAATTCCCATTAAGGAATGAAATTTTTACATCCTTTTGATATATTTGACAATCATAATGAGGTGCTATGGCTAGAAAAATATGAATAGACTTTATCATCGCAATAGGTGAAAATATATCTTCATAGTTAATACCGCGAATTTGTTTGCAACCCTTTTCCACAAATCATGCTTTATAGGTAGTCACTCTACCATCCAGGTTAGTTTTCTTGTGGAAAACCCACTTTTATCCTATGGTTATCACCCCTTCAGGTGCATCGACCAAGTTACAAACTTGGTTAGTGTACAAGGAGTCCATCTCAAATTTCATGGATTTTAACCATTTCTAAGAATCTGAACTCTCAATGGCCTCTCGGTAGAAAGTAGGTTCATTTCCTATAAACATTATTTCATTATCATTTTCCATGATAAGTTCATATCTCTTGGGTATAAAATGAATTTTATCAGACATTTGAGGTTCTTGTGTAATTTGATTCGATTCTTCTTATGCAACTCTACGTGGAATCGGATCAAATTCTTTCTTATGAACATTTCCTATTTGTTGTTATTGAACTTCTATAAGTTTAACTTTCTTCCTACTGATTAATTTACTTACATATTGCTTCTTAAAGAAAACACAATGTCATGCCACAAACACTTTGTTCTCAGTAGGATTATATAAATAATATCCCTTGGTTTCCTTAGGATAATTAACAAACAAGCATTTTTCAGATTTAGGGTCAAGTTTATTACAATTAAAACACCATACATAAGCTTCAAAACCCCAAATCTTTACATAATACAAACTGGGATGTTTCCCATACCATATCTCATATGGTGTCTTTATGACTGCTTTAGATGAAACACAGTTAAGTAAATATGCAGTATTTTCCAAAGCATAACTCTAAAATGTGATAGGAAGGTCACATAAACTCATCATAGATTGGACCATGTCTAACAAGGTATGATTTCTCCTTTCAGACATACAATACCATTGTGGTGTTCCAGGGGGAGTGAGTTGTGAAACTATTCCACAATCTCTCAGATGAGCAATGAATTTGTGACTCAAGTATTCACCTCCCTGATCTGATCGAAGGACTTTAATACTTTTTATCAGTTGATTCTGTACTTCATTATGAAAATATTTGAATTTTTCAAAAGTTTCATACTTGTATTTCATTAGAAATTAATAACCATACTGACTACACTACAATAAATTGAGTATTTAGTGACAATTTACTAAACTTCCACTAATATTTTTTTAAAAAAATTTGCGGCGATTTTTTATAAACCGCCGCTAAATAATTACATTTTTTTAACAGTAGACGCTCTCCCCCTCCCTTAACACAGTTGACCCACCGACCCTGCAACTCCCCTAAGCCCTACTCCCTCACATTTCCGATCTCTACCGACCATCATTGTGCTAGTCTTGTCACCGCCAATCACTGCCCCTCACCTCGCCTCTCCTTTCCCTGTCGACCCTCACTGCCCCTCAGCTCGTGGTCCCTCACCACACCTCGCTCTGCTAGGTATGATGCGATACTATTTTTTTCTTCATTTGACATGAATCCTTATCAAATTCTTATCAAGATCGTACTATGATTTTATTTTTATTATGATTTTTGAGTTATCATTAAGATTAAGTGAGTATACTTTTCTTTAGGAATTTATTTGGTGAGTTTTTTTTACAATAGAATGAATATTAAAGGGTAATGTTAAAAAATAGTAATTTATAGGTATTCTTAAAAAAAGGGGTGAGAATATTAAAAATTATTATAAAATGGTTAGACACATCTTCATATAATTTGTATAATTCATTAACAAGTTTTAGATTTTCTTGATAATGACTTCATATTACAGTTGGTTGATTGTCTAGATTAGAGGTTCAAAAACAATATTGATAATAGTTTATTTTTTAGTTCATTCATAGTATTAACCCAGATAAAATAATTTATTTTCCATTTTAAGAAACAATTTTCTTTTTTATGCAGGATTTCCATATTTTATATCATTAATGATTAGTTTTGGTTTAGTTATAATTAAATTTAGATATTTTCCATTTAAATTAAAATCTTCTTTCTGAATTGGAATGCTTTTTGAATTCTTACATTGTTTGTTGAAACTTCCTTATTAAGTAAATATTTATCTCTTTCACACAGAGTTACATTGATATTCATATATATATGTTTTTCATATATTGGTTATATAATACATGTTATTAATACAAATGGTTATGCATTATCAGTCACATGCAGGAGTTATATGCTCATGGTTATGTTTCACTGGGGTTTTTGAAATTCTATTTCTCAAAAAAGTATTCACATATACTAGTACTCAAATAGGTCATTATTGGTGAAAACATGTAGTATTGAACATATAAATTCACTGATTTTCAAAATCTTTTAGAGTTCTTAGTCACTTTATGAGATTTATTTTGGTAAAATTTAATTGTTTCAGTTATGTATGACATTAAATTCATGAATTGGAATTTCATTTTTATTTATGTATACATTTGATTAGTGGCATATCATCTTATCTATTGTTCATTTTAATTTACAATAAAGAGGGAAATGACTCCCATTTAAGATTATATACCCTCAGTCAATGTTCATATCCAATGTTCACATCCTATGGTCATTATCCCTCTATTAAATGTTGAAAATTCCTTTCCATGGTGAATAAATGCAGTCTAATAGATTCATCTATCGGTATAAGGTTGGTGGTGTCATACTTTTACATATATTTTTTTGGGTTTTTATATTAGGTTTTTGTTGTACCATATTACATACTTTCCCCATGTTTCTCATAAAATAGATAAACCCCAAAATTAATTATTGGAATTCAATTATAGACATGATATGAGACATTGATATCTGGTTGGAGGTTGATTAACTCAACCAAACCACCACATGGGTCAATTTTACTACATTCCTCAATGAATTATGTTTCCTTTGTGACCTAAGAACCACAAAGTCATTTTATGATTTGATTTAGCTAGTGAACTTTGATAAAGTGAGTTAATAAAATGATGTAGTGGAACATATTATACACCATTTCCCCTCATATTATTTAGCAACTATATGGCTTAAATGATTAAATTAATTAAATAATGGATTGACTGTTATTTTTTATCCTTGAATGTAGTTTGGAAGGGATGTGATTACATCATTAATAACATCTATAATTTACACAAAATTACTTATTTTTATTATTAATTTAAGGACATGACATTCATTAACATTCACTTGGAATATACAGACATGATGTTTCTTATTTCTAATTGTAATTAATGGAAATGATACTTTATATTATTTATTTGGAGTCTCTATACATGAAAGTCCTCTATGTTATTCATAATTAATGGTCACGGTGTCCCATATTGTCAAAAATTAATTAATGGACATGATGTTACACATTTTCCCTTTTCAAATCAAAAGGCATGTCATCCTCTTAAAACACAACACTGTCACTATGACATAGAGATACCTGAATTTATATTTCCACTAAAGATCATAGAACTATCCTATATATTTTTACATCCATCATGAAATGTGGAAAATATGGTTTCAATACATCCCCTTATATATAGAATTTATTTATTTATATAGGAAAACCTTATTTAATATATTCATATATTTTTTTAAACTGTATATATGAATATCTTTTCCAATTTAGTAATAGTTATGTGTTTTATTTTTTTAATAATATATAAGTAAATTATGATATATATGGATAAAAGCTGGATCACATTACCAAGGAACACACCTAGTATGCTAAGGGTTTGGAGAAGTTTTTAGATTTTGCAATTTCCAATCGATCTGTTGATGGGAGAATAAGATGTCCATGTCCTAAATGTAAATTTAGAAGATAGTTGAATATAGATGAAGTTTATAAACACTTGATATTGAAGAAATTACCTACTCAATATTTTTGTTGGATTTGGTACGAATAATCAAACGCTACAGAAAGGTTGAGCACTGATGTAAATCCACAGAATGAGCTCCCAACTTTGTCGACAATGGAAAATGAAATAAAAAACCTTATAAACGATGCATTAGGCATTGAAAGACACCAACACCAACATCAAAACATATTAGAACAACCAGTTGAAGGTTCTACAAATAGAAATTTGAAAAGTGATGTTTTTTAGAATATAGGCCAACCGGATCATGATTGTAACATATCATCGGATCCTCCTCTTTATTCTGTGGATACTAATGTAAGAGAAAAATTTACTGATAAAAATGAATTTCATGGTTTAGTTGATGATGGAAATCAAGAGTTGTATAGTGGATGTTTAAAATATTCAAAACTTTCTTTTCTACTAAAGTTGCACCATATCAAATGCCTAAGTATAATTACAAATAAGGCGATGTCCATGATATTGGAATTGTTGTGTGATGCATTTCCTGAAGAAAACATCCCAAGGTCTTTTTATGATATGAAAAAAGTTGTTAACGGGCTTGGTATGAATTATAAAAAAATATATGCGTGTCCCAATGATTGTATGCTTTATTGGTGAGAGGATTCAAGCAGACAGGATTGCAAAAAATGTTATTCTTCTAGATGGTAGTAAATGGGTGATTTTGGAAGTCTGAATTAATATACTACCATGAAGAAGAAGAAAAGGAACACACCTGCAAAGGTTTTACATTATTTTACTTTAAAGTCTCGATTTCAAAGATTATTCATGTCATCAAAAACCACTGAACACATAAAGCGACATTCTGTAGATAATAAAAATTATGGGTTGATACGACATCCAAAAGATTAACAATCATGGAAGAAATTTGATTCATTACATCCTGATTTCTCATATGATCCTAAGAATGTTCGATTGGGATTGTCTGCTGATGGATTTAACCCATTTGATACTTTGAGTACCAGTTATAGCATTTGGATAGTTGTTTTCATCCCTTACAATCTGCCTCTGTGGATGTGTATGCAACAAACATCATTTATCATTTCGATGATTATTCATAGAAAACAAATGCCTAGAAATGATATTGATGTATACTTTCAACCTTTAATTGAAGAATTACATGAGTTATAGAGAAACGGTGTTGAGACATATAATGCTTCTTCTAAAACAATGTTCAAAATGCAAACAACTCTAATGTGAACTGTTAGTGACTTCCCTGGACTTGAGAATTTATCTAGTTGGAACACTTATACGAGTTTAGATTGTCCTATTTGTAACTTTTATTTTAAGCCCAAATGGATACCTCACACTAGAAAATGGTGCTTCTTTTTCCATCGAATATTTCTCGATCTATCTCATAGATTTCAGCTGAACAAGTCAAAATTCAATGGTTTCATTGATAGTAGACCACCTCCAAAGTTGTTAACCAGTTTTAAAATATTGGCACAACTTGGAAATGTGGAAAAAAAATTTGGGAATGTGAATCATTTGAATGATAGTGGGAAACGAGTTCGAAGTGCATCGTCAAGTGAAATCAGAACACAACAATGGAAGAAAAAAAGCATATTCTTTAAACTTCCATATTGGGAATTTAACTTGTTGTGGCATAATCTTGATGTGATGAATATTGAGAAGAATGTTTATGAAAATTTGATCTTTACATTTCTTAATGAGCATGGAAAGTCGAATGATCATATCAATGCTCGGAAAGACTTACAAGCAATGAACATAAAGCGTGATCTCTGTCCATATGAGAATGAAAAGTATGCTCCGACAATTTTTGCAATGAAAAATAGGGATAAAGATACATTTATTAAAATTTTAAAACATGTTAAGGTATCTGATGGGTATTAAAGTAACATATTAAGGTGTGTTGACTTAAATAATCATAGGTTACATGGATTGAAAAGTCACAATTCGCATATTTTGTTACACCAGTTATTACCATTAGCATTGCGTACATTATTACTTGAAAAGGTTACTGATGTTGTACTCCAATTATGCACATTTTTCATACAACTATGTGAGAAATATCTACATCTATTTGATCTTGACAACCTTCAGGATAGATTTGTATTGACACTTTGTGCAATGAAGATGATCTTTCCTCCGTCGTTTTTTACTGTCATGATGCATTTAACTGTGCATTTAGTTGAGGAAGCTAAATTAAGAGGCCATGTACATTATCAATGGATGTATCTAATTGATAGGTACTTTATTTATATGTTTTTCAGTTAAGTAAACAATTCTTAGAACTTAATTAAAGACATAATTATGTTTTATTTTATTTTATTTCACAAATATCTTGGGCATTTGAAATCATACATGAGAAAAAAAGCTCAACCGGAAGGCTCTATTTCTAAAGGATGTTTGGCATAGGAGTGTCTTACCTTTTGTTATAGATACTTGGATGATATTGAGACAAGATTTAATTGAGTTGTACGTGTTGATGACACGTTGACTGAATCTCAAATACATGGAAATAAAAAATATTTCCTGCTATTGGATGATCAGTTGAGAGGACCTCAAATGTTACACTTATAAAAATGGAATTATTATAGGCACATAGATATTTTCTGTTGAATAGTCAAATTACAGATATATTTATTGAAGAGTCGAGAATACAAACAAAGAGACGAATGAGAGGCTGAAAAAGAAATGAGAAAGATATAAAAAAATCTGTTAATAAAGAGCTTGTAGAATGGTTTGCATGATGTTTAAGTTCATACATATTGTAATAAATACAGATATTAGGTTGACACATATATTTTGTAAATATAATAATGTACATTTCTTTTTTTATATCATGAATACTGATACTTGATCAGAGTTTTCATAAGATTTGAAGTTTCTTGCTCGAGGTTCTATAAAACAAGCTAGAAAATTCGATGTTTACAATGTGAATGACTTCAGATTTCATACAGTCAATAAAAAAGAGGGTTTAAAAACACATAATAGTGGTATATTTACATTTTCTGAAGTGGGATACTATGGAAAGTTGACTGATATTATCGAATTAAACTACCATGAGCATTTTTTAGTTTTTTTTTATTTAAATGCAATTGGGTCTATATTATCAGAGGTGTTAAAAGAGATTCCTTGCAATTTACTACTGTGAAGTTCTCTTGCTTTATGGATGTTGGTGACTGTGAACTACATGATCCATATATCTTATCATTGTAAGAAAAAATGGTATATTATATGAAAGATGTTATGGATGAAGGGTGGAGTGTAGTTTCTCACGTAAAACGAAGAGATTTGTATGATATGGGTGATAAATTGGAAGATTTGACCTCTGACATTGAATCTCATCAACAACAAGAAGCAGACTTATTTTTCCATCATGATATTGAAAATATTAGTCTTGTGTGGGTGGATGAAGTGGATGAAGTAATGGAGTAGGAAACTGACATGATTGAAGGATAAAATGATTGTATGTGCAATTATACATTCATTTATCAACCACTTATGTCATTTATGCAGTCATTCATTATCATTGTTATGTATATTTTGTTTGTTAGTATTGTGCATATGTTTTCATTTTTTTCCTACACATTTTTTTGAAATATATGTTCTGAACTTAATTTTATTTGATTAAATGTCAGGAATGCCAAGGAGGAAGCGTCACATTGTTTCATCAACCACACCGACAGACGACAATCCATCCGACTCCCTCTCTATAACATGTGAGACACCATTCGCTTTCCCCCCTGCACCATCTCTCACACCCTCCGTGAGCGTCCCTTCAGTATCTCAGGTGATGCCTTCCCCTTTAGGATCCTCAACAGTGAGAGAGCGGGGTGCTACTTCTAGTTCTTTGTGGGGATACTAGAGGGTGACGGTTATAGGTACAAATTTTAATATGAATAAATTTATTGCACTTTTTTTATACTAAATATTTATTCATAAAAGATGGAAACAATGCAAGTATGGAGAAAAATATGAAAAGTTAAGATGTGTGGAATCTGACTGGAGAGAAGATAGTTGTCCCATTTGATTTCTATGGGGTCCTTACGGATGACGCCGTAAGAATACTTGGCTAGATTTTGGGTCAGCTGGCCACGAAGCCGATTTCCCTTCCTATTACTTACGATAATTAGAGGTATATGCCTTCAAATTGGAAAAATGAAGCTTTTGATTCACAAATAAAGGTAATTTTAATACATTATGGTGTAATTCAATGTCATTATGTTATTAAATTATAATATTTTCAAAATTAATTTATGTGTACAGATGTTTTTCCACTTTACGGTTGCTTATGTGCTAGCACGAAAGTGGACATTGAAAAATATGGAAAAGAAATAGAAAGACTTTAAATAGAGATTGTGGGGAGATGTTAATGATACTTCGTTTAGTGCCCGACATATGTATGACAAGGTACCCAATGGGGTACCCAAAAAGCAATGGAAATTTTTTATTGACAGATATCATGATGAGAAGCAGATGGTATTTAAATATATATTATTATATTACTCTCATTTTACATTTATACATGTATATTAAAAGGATATTACATTTCATACATTACTATTAAATTACATTTTATTTATTTTAGGATCTTTTAAGGAAGAATGCATCGAGCTGGTCTAAGCAAATCATCCCTCACACTACAGGTTCAAAGAATTTTTCTAGAAGCTGATCGACTATGGTAATCTTTTCATTAGTTTAAATATTTATAATATAATATTATCTATTTAATATATTATAATTGTTGATTTATATTTTTTTAATGCATTAAAAAAGTTTAGGGCACCCAACATCTCGAACAAAACTGTGGTTGGATGTTCGTAAAAATACAATGGAAGTTTTGTTAATGAGTCTGCCAAGAAGTTGGGGTATGAATTTATTTTTCATTATAATAACTTATTTTAATTTCTCACTATGTTAATATATATTTTCTTATAATATGACTGATATTTTATTTATAAGTAAAAATTAAATAACTATGGGATTACAATCCCACACAGTCCTACTCAGTCTCCCAGAATGATCCAATTAGTCAAGTGCTTGGGAAGGGGAATCTTGGTCGAGTGCGGGGGATGGGTATGTGACCCATACCATCTGAGGTCTTTAGTAGACCATCGGGGATTGATTCTTCATCTAATCCTGGTTGTAGTCACTCTCTATCTCAAGATTCTCAGAGAGATTTTGTTTCAATGCAAAACAAAATTGAGGATTAGGGGACTCAAATATCCACTTTGTAGAAAGCATTAATTGATTTATATCAAAAGATGAATGGATATGTCCCAAGTAATATTATATCGATGATAGGTGGTGGTGAGAAGGTAAATCAAAAAAATTCAAAATCATTTAGTTTGCAAACATTTATTGGTTTTAAGTTTAAATATAAATATACAACAATATTTAATTTTCAATATAATTGTCTTATAGGTGTTGGTACCAGGAAGTAGAGATGGAGGTAGATAGGGTGAGGATATGTATTCATCATTGGAAAATGATTAGTGGTTTTGTTGATATGTTGGACAAATTTGGAAACAATTGGTTTATTTATGTATCATGTATGGCACAAAGTAGTCACCAAACATATTTTGTTTATGTATCATGTGTGGCAGAGTAGTCACTAAACATATTTTCATTTTAGTTATGTTAGGATGTGTATATTGGTATTTTAGATGGTTGATTACTGAATACTGTTATATGGATCAGACTATTCTATTATATAAACTCTTCACATGGTTTTTTTAGGGTACTGGTACTGGGGCTGCAGAACAAACAACAATTTTTTATTTGTAAATATACATTTAGCGGCGGTTTAAACCATCGCTAAGTAAATGTTACATATTTAGCAGTGGTTTAAACCACTACTAAAATGTGGTAGCCTATTATTGGAAGCGGTTTAAACCACCACTAAATTATATAGTCCATGTATTTTAGCGGCGGTTAAAACTACCACTAAAAAAGATCGAATTTTTTCCCTGGAAACCGCCGCTAAAACCTCACAAAACCGTTGCTAAAAAGGTTTCTACGACACTTGATGAAAATCACTTATAGATTGAAGAAACCATCGCGTATTGGTTGACAACACCCAATTTAGTGGTGGTTTTATGAAACTGCTACAGAATCATATGGCGGCGGTTTAAACCGCCGCTATATGAAAAAAACCCACCACTATGTGGTGATTTTCTTGTAGTGCTAAAGCCATTGGTATAAGTAACAAAGTACCTATAACCACCATTTTCTTGCGTACTAATTGGTCTACATACATCACTATGTATAAGATCCAATAATCCACTAGCCCTCTCACCTTTTATACAAAAAGAAGACTATCATTTTTTCCAATAAACAAGATCCACATGTATCAAATGATTCATAATTTAACAAGTCCAACAATCCATCTCTACGGAGTCTTTGAATGCCAAAGGTAGGCCGGATTAAAATCAACCATGACCTTCTTATTCTGAATGTTATAAACATGATTATCCATATCTAAAATATATAAACTATTTATTATATTCCCAATCCCATAAAATATTTCATTCTTATATATAGAAAAAATCTTGTTCTTAATAATGAATAAATAACCCATCTTATCTAAATAAGATACATAAATTAAATTTCTATTTATGGCAGGAACATTTTTTTTCAATTCTAGGATCAATACACTTGGTAAAATTAGATCATAAGTTCAAAACTCTAATGCAACAACATTTTATCCATTACTGACATGAAGATCTACTTCACTCTTCATCAATTCTGTTACATCCTAACCTAAGATCTAATTAAATGATTCCCTAAGTCAGTCAGTCACATGGCCTCAAGTGTGCCTCCCTGTATATTAGAGGCTTCCGACTATTAGTGAGGGTCCAAAGGTGGTACAGTGGGGAGATATACCCTCATGATCAGAGTAGAAAAGTGGTATAAGAGATAAATAATAGCAGAAACAATAGAGATAACTAAGCATCGAAAGATAACAATAATTGATAAAATGGACAATACCAAATAAAAAACCATGCATGTCCATGTGATGCTACAATATGCAAGAAATAGTCATACAACAAGCAATACATAATAGTATACAAATAAAAGAACAAAATCCCCAAAGGCTATCTCTACGAGCATCCTGAGTTCCAGCTCAGTCTTGTGCTTCTAAGCTCCCATGTACAAGTATAACACCACAACCATAACCCCTGAACCTAAACCTATAACCATGAGGTCTGTTCGGGTACCCCAGTGCAATGGCGACCCAAATAGGGTGTGATATATACTTAGTAGGCCACCAACAATGGTGACTGATGTTAAAATACAATAGTCACTACAAAAAAAGCAGATTAGCGGCGGTTTTTTAGAAGGGATTATGCAAAACCCACTCTAAATTTTTTAGTATTTTTATTTGTAATATTTGGTTTGGTTTTAGAGGCAGTTGTGTCAAAACCACCTCAAATTTAATAATTAGTGGTCCTATATGTTCGGCTGGATTTTAAAGTCAATGTATATATATATATACATATATATATAATATTCATTTGGATATATATTAGAGGCTATATATATAACATGATTTTTTAAAGGAAATAGTGGGGGTTCATAACCCCTTCTAATCTCTTAAATTAAAGGGGGTTCATGAACTTCTGTTAATCCATTAGATTGGAGGGGGTTTTGAACCCCTTCTAATTTATGATATTAGAGGGGGTTGTGAACCCCCTCTAATTCATGACATTAGAGGGGGTTATCAACCCCCACTAATTCAAGAAATTAGAGGGGGTTCATGAACCGCCGTTAATCCATTTGATTAAATGAGTTTTTAACTCCCTCTCAATTTTTATTTATTTTTTAAAATAAATCTTATATAAATTCAAATTTTATAATATATATGTATGGGTGTGCACATGTGTGTGTACACACACACGTATTACATAAAAACATTATATAAATGTATTTAAATGCATTATAAACATGCACACACACACACATATAAAGACATTATATAAATACTTTAAATAAATACTTATAAATATAAACAAAAATATATACATATATAAATATTAGCATACATAATATAAATGTAATTATAAATATATTTATTAAAATATATAAAATTTATATATGGTTTTATAAATACCACACATTTATATTATGATTTATATTATACATATATTATATTAAATACATTTTTATTATATATTTATGTATAAATACATTTATATTATATTGTGTATACAAATAAATATAATATATAAAAAAGTATATATAAATATATATACATATTATATATTAATATTATAGATATTATATTATATATATATTATATTATAAATATTTTATTATATATAAATTTATATATATTATATAATTATTTTATATATATTTCAGTATACCATATTAATTATAAATTGATTTAGTATATATATATATATCATTTAATTATATTATATATTTCCAATTATGGGATTGCATTTAATTATATTTATATGTATACATAAATATAATTGTATAATTTTATGTAAATTTATATATATTTATTTTTATAAATTGTATTTCATATAATATTAATTATATATAACATAAAAGCGTAAACATATTATATAAATATATATAAAAATATATACATAAATATAATTTATTTAAAAAATAAATCATATAAAAACTCAAGTTTGTAGTTTTTATAATTTTAATTGCAATAATAATAAATATATTTTTAAATAAGATGTTTATGATTTAATATTATATATAATTAATATTATATGATATACAATATATACAAATAAATATATATTAATGTACACAATACTATACAACTATATTTTTAAAAATACATATATATTAATATACATAATATTATACAATTATATTTATTGAAATACATATATATTAATATGCATAATAATAAATATATGTATTAATTGAAATAAATTATATAAATGTTTGTATAAATTGTATTTCATATAATATTAATTATATATTTGTATAAATTGTTTTTCATATAACATTATATAAATATTTGTATAAATTTTATTTCATATATATATTTGTCTAAATTGTATTTCATGTAATATTAATTATATATAATATAATACAATTTATACAAATAAATATATATTAATTTAGAAAATAATAAATATATGTATTGAAATACATTATATAACTATATTTTTAAAGACATTATATAAATATATTAAATAAATACTTATATATATATATTATATAAATAAACATGTACATAATATATATATGTGTGTGTGTGTGTATATATGTATTTAAGTTTATAAATAATTTACATAAACATATTTATAAATATATAAATATATGTTTATATACATAACATAAATATAATTATAAAATATATAATCAAATTTCTGTAAATACACATATACAATATATAGTTTATATAAATGTATAAATTTAATATAATATAAAAGTATTATAATATAAATACATAAATGTATAATACAAAAATGTATATATTAATTTAAATAATTATATATGAATATAAATATTTATTGAAATAATATTAATTTTAATTAGTTTTGCAATATATATAAATACAATGATGTGTAAAAGTAAAATCAAAATCAAACCATCATAGTGGTATAGGTGCTACTGGTTGATGCAGCCAGTCCAGGTTTCGAACCCCGGTGGCATCAAATTTGGAATAATTTAGTTGCGATTGGCGAACGAGAGGGGAGGGCCGCATGGCGACTAGGTTCTCTAGTGAATGGGGGGGGGGGGGCTAGGTTCATGGGTGAATGATACTAGAGGGCAGCACATGTGAGTGGGTGAACGAGTACTGGAGGGTGGTGTGGGTGAGGCGTACTGGAACCAGAGGGCGCGACGCACGGGTGAGTTTGGTATTATAACCAGAGGGAGCATAGTTGGGGCAGTGAATTGGAGAGGAGCTGGCCGCGATTGAACTGGAGGGGGAGGGGTCACCAGATTTCAAAAAATTAAAATACATATTATTTAGAGGTGGATCTAAGAAACCACCACTAATATGGTTCATCTAGAGGGGGTTTTAACCCCCTCTATATGAGTATTAAATAAAGGCGGTTATCAAAACTGCCTATAATATGGGTAATCGAACACAACTAATGGCGGTTAGAAACCGCTTCTAGTTAGATAAAAAAATCAAAGGGGGTTAAAATCCTCTCTAAACCGCGATTATGTGGTGAAATTAGAGGGGGTTTTAATCACCTCTAAATGAACTGCCGCTAAATTTTATATCAGTTTACCAACAGTTCCTCAAAACCGCCTCTAATAAGAGTAGACAAACACATTAGTGTAAGTTCCTCATAACCACTGCTAATGTATTTAGAAGGGTTTATAACCCTTTCTAAAGTAAAAAATAACCCCTTCTTATAGAGTAGTTTTTTTGTAGTGAGTGTGCAGGTGTATCAATAAGGTAGTAAATAAATAAATGTAACCAAGTCGGGCTCAGGTTCCTCAAGGATGCCCGATCAACCATACCCGCTTCGGCCTAAGTTGAAAGATCTATGAAAAAGTGGCAACAAGTATAGTGATATATATATATATATAGTGACATTTATATCCATATATATAGATACTGCTATTTTCCAGAACCCGAGGCGCAACTCAGGCATCCATGGATAGAGTACGAGTGTCATAGACTATGAAGGGGTGATATGCCCAAAGATCATAATCAATAGGGGACGTCATACCCACATATCATAAATCAATAGGGATTTCATGCCTGAGTATCATAAGTCAATGGAGATACCATGCCTGAATATCATAATCTATAAGGGATTCCATGCTCGAGTATCATAAGTAAATAGGGATTCCATGCCCAAATATCATAATCTATAAGGGACTCCATGCCTAAGGGACACCATTTCCAAGTATCACAAGTTAAGAGGGATACCACACCTAAATATCATAATCTATATGGGATTCCATGCCTGAGGGATGCCATGCCTGAGTATCACATTAATAGGATGTCATTTCCAAGGGACAACATGCCCTAATATCACATTAATGGGACACCATGCCCAAGTATCACATTAATTAGGGGATTCCATGCACATGTATCATATTTAATTAGGGGAAGTCATGGCCGAATATCATGGATAATAATCTAAAATAGGCACACACAATAATAATAAATCAAGGACCATGTTTAGTAAGCATGTCATGGTACAATTCATTTACATCATTAGGGTCATTTCATTTGTAAGCATTTAAGAAGGTAATGGGAAGTCCCATTCCATTATGAAATTAGAACATTTCTAATTTATAAATTCTCTGAGGGCCAATGAAAACATCTATACCCACACAATTCATCATGATACATCTCTTTTGACCCAACTTGGAACAATTCATTTAATTCCATTTATCACTTCACTTAAGAATGAAGGAGTCAATAATTTCCATTAATAGTTCACCCAAGGCCAAGGGCAAGTCATTTCCTTAAGCATCCCACTCAATTCTAATTATCCATTTCATTTATAAAGGATAGATCAAGCTTGTTATCAATAATGACTTTAAGCTAGACGTGTCATTCATACTACACATAGTTATTTAATTCCATTTAACCATTTACCTTAAATGAAATCAATATAACATGATCGAGGGATGATTTTAATTCCAAATATAAAGATTAAGGGCTATGGAATATAAGCGACACACCCCAAGGGGTGGTTTGAGTTGATATGAACAAAAGGTTTAATTAGAAGAATAAGGACTATTTAATTTAAGACATTAGGTTATACATAAATAATTCCACATTTTAAGGGAGAAACATGAAAAATATGACACGTGACACAACGATGCATTTTATAAATCAATGAAACTTTAAGGGAAAATCCATAAACTACCCAACTTATGCTTCAGATGGTCCACTCATCCAATATCGAGCATTTATTCAATCTGATTTGATAGAAATTGAAAAAAATAGAAAAATGATTTGAAAATGGGGAAGATTAGCTCACATGGATTTGACATTCCATACGATGAGGGAAAACAAAATAAGAAGCAAGATGAGTTGAGATATTACCAATACAATTCCAATGCACTCAACAATGTTTAATTTGGAGTTCAAATGGAGGATATCTATCCATTCCTATGAGTGCCAAGGAGGAGCTTGATCAGAGGGCTATTGTGCGCATAGAAGAGAAGAAATGGGAGGAAAAGGATTAAAAGAAAATAGGGGAAAAGGGTAATTTCACCCCTTTTAATGAGGCACATGATTTGGTCACATGAATGACCAAACCATCCACTAACCATGCACTAGAACTGTCTAAAGGGACACTCCCCTCACATGGCTAGCACATGGTTTGTTAAACCATACGCAGCCCATGCATTTCTCCTCTGTAACATGTTTTCAATTTCTTACATAGTAATTTGCCTCCTCTCACATGGTTTGACCAAACAATGTGACACCCTTAACTCCCCTAGATAAGGTCACATGGTTTCTCCTGGAGGCTACATGGTTCCAACAAATAGTTCCCCTATACAAAACATGTTGCATGATTGTTCCTCACAGTTAGCACTAACCGTGCACCCTTGTCTATCTCCCCCAAAACTGATTTTTTAGGGTCTAATGCTCCCAAAACTCATTTGAACACCTGATAAACCTCTCAAGCCTTAAATCCAATCTAAAAACAACACTTTTAAGTGTTCCAAATCTGTAATTTACATTCCAAATCTTGGTTTATAGTTCAGATCATCCACCAAATGAAAATTTAAAATTCCTTTGGAAAAATTTCCACAGTAAAAAAACATGGGACATTACAAATTCTCTCATATCTATGAGTTTATGTTTGTTAGTAAAAATATGTGATGCACACTCAATATCTAATACCCATGAGTCAGAGTTGGAGAAATTGATTTTTATAACATTCACATTTGGGTACTCTAAATGTTTCTCCTTGAGAACACTTCTTAATCCTATATACCAATCCTTAACTATTTTATAGGTCATAACTATTAATGATCTCAATATAATTAGCGTGAAGTATTCCATAATCTATAATAAAGGAGTATCAATATGTAAGTACCATATATTATATATTTTCATTATGGGCTTTAAAAGAAATCACTCCCACTAAAATTGATGACCCCATATATCATATCCATTTAATGAGTCAAGATCCATATTTTACTAAGAAATGAGTCTATTAGGGTGTTCATCTCACTACTTAGTTATTTAGGTAGGGAATCATCACAATCAAAATAGTTGTGACTATTGGATAGCTTAATGGATAACCATTTATCCAAATCTATCATATAGATCCACTCAACTCAATTCCTTTGGTATTCTAACTGTTAGGGCTTCCCAACTAGTGAAACCCAAAGAAAACACCAAAAGTAAGCTAACCAAGGACAATCCAAGGGAACCTGACTATGGCATGAAAATACTCGACCAGAAAATCCAGAGTCATTTATTATTTTCTTGCATTATACAAGATAATCTAAGGGAACTCGGCTATGGCACAAAACTACCCAGTTGATGATTGAGGTCATGAAAAGTGTCTCTTTGGAAGGAATCTCACACTTAATATTTGTGGTTTTTTTAAGGTCTAGTTAATTTAATATACATCACATACATATTAAATTCTTAACTATCACATCACATGTAATCATTATATTCTCATGTTTTATTCCCTTTCAGTGTATGCATGCTTCTAATAATTTAGTTTTGGAAATCCCTATTCCAACCACTGAATTAATGTGTTTACACCACATTAATGTGTAACTCTTTATATAACCCACAAGTCCGTGTTACTCACCCAAATATAGAATTCAAGTATATTCATACACATCAAAATACATAATATGTATAAGGTACATGAACACTTCATGTAAATTCATAGATTTATATGAGACTAAAAAACTCCACATGAGTAGGCTCAAAGCGATAAATAACCAAACTCATTCACTTTCCTAGCCAAGTAAATCCTCCAAGAAAGTAGGTGGTCTGACCCCAAGTTTCTCTACCCATGGAGACTTTACTCAAGAGATAATTTAATTCATGAAAACTCTAACATCTAATATGCACAAACTATTCCCAACAACTACTCTCAAGCTCATAACTAAAATTACAAACCGAGATCAAGGTAGATGAAAACTAAATTTTATGATATCAAACCTAGAATGATATAAAAGTATCTATCATAGAAACAATCCATCATATAAATTTTGGCATATAATCATCCATAATATAAAAAATTTATAACTATGAATAAATTAGTGAATAACATCTAAATAAATGAACAATTCAAATATTTAAACTAGAGATAAACATTTATAAACAATTCATAAATAAAATCTAACTATAAACCCTTTTATAATTTTAGTTTTAACATTATGGAGAATCCATAATTTTGAATATAAACACTTTATATTATTTCTAATATGAACTTGTTCATATTTTTCATAATATGAAATTTACTTTTAAAATATATGATTTTATATAAATTATAAACTATTTATAATTCAGTTTCTATTATATAAACCTTTTACATAATCTAATTATTATATACTTAATTATTATTTAAACCTTGACCATATAAATTATCAAAACACCTTTTGATGTGGATTAAATAATATCAAAATAAAACCCCTTTAATTTGAAAATTTTCAAATTAATAAATTATGAACTAAAAATTAATATTAAGGAAGTTTAATAAATAAATAAATTATTTATTTTCTAAAATATACGATACATTCATGAACTATTCATAAATAAATGATAATCATAATTTTTTTATAAATTATTAATAATATAAACATTTTATATTATTTTTAATATTAACCCTTAAAAATTTTATATTAAATGACATTTATATGATATTTCATGAATTATAAACATTATATAATTCAATATCTATTATATATATATTTTTATATAATCTAAATATCATATATGCTTGAATTTATAAATCACCTTTTATGACTTCTAAATAAACCATTTATTTCTATATCATAAATCATGCCATTTAATTTGTCAAAAAGATTTTTAAAAATATATCTATCTATTAACCATAAAATTTTTATAGTTGGATAATTTTTAAAACATTTTTATAAATTTATATAAATATTTCAAAACAATTTTTTTCATTATTTATAAACAATTTATAAATAATATAATTCAATTCAAAATTGAATTATCTTGATTAAAATAAAAACTTTATTTATTTTCATAAATAAGAGTAATATGTACAAACTTTTCATATTGATTTACATGCTTGAAAACATCATGTTTTATAATTAAAACATATTTTTCATAATAAACATGTTGATTCATCAAATAATCATTCGCTCTGATACCATTGATGGATTTTGTATGATCATCATATGGTAATATGTAGTGGAAGATAACCCAAAACATATAGATCTATCTTTAAGAATCAATACGTAAATAAATTTCTAAAATAGAGTAATTAGAAAATGCCAACAACAAGAGTCCTCTTCTTCCTCAATGAAGGATAATACTTGATGAAGATCATGAAGTAGCGAACAAAAGCGCCCTACCTCAGAGGAGGGAACATCGACCAATGGATCTGCAATTGTATTGCAAGGATACTTGAATGTTGAAGGGGCGCTAGCACCTTTGTCTCAGATGATGAACATCATTGTGGGAGGAAGAGAGAATTAAGAGGCTTGCTTACCATTGGATGTCTTCAACATGAGGGATCACATCCCTTTATATATCCATCCATGTCATGTTTCATTAAATGAAACACTTTAAGAATATTTATATATCCATTTATATTTATTCTCATTAACATTAATTCACTGAACCATATTCCACGAATATTCAATCCATTCATAACAGATTATAACTGGTAATAAAATTGTTTGAGACAAATAGATATATATCACACACACACACATATTTATTTATTATAACATGTATGTAATATGTGCATAATAATACCTAAATTGGATGCATGTATTAAATATACACTTATATAATATCATATATATATATATATTAGTGCATATCCAACAAATAGAGCAGGAGGTCCAGTGGTCGTGGCATAGGGCAACACCAGGAGATTTCAACAACTTCTTATGGCGCACTCTGGGTAATAAATGAGCACATGTCCACAAAAACGTTCAATGTGAGACTTTCTCAAGAAAAAATTGTTTAACATTAGTGAGCATAAAAATGAATTATAGAAGATGAAGTTAAACATGTCATGGATAAGGGAAACAACAAGCGTGGTGTTTGAAAAATGACGAGAGGTTTTTCACCACATCATGGAGCTCGACGTTTCACATTGAGAGTTTACTTGTGTAAAATGGGGAATCCCAACTTGGGAATATTAGTCATCATGTTAGGATCATGTGTACAAGTATGTTTAACAAGGTCAATCAAAATGGGAAATTGGCAGAGAACACGTCATGGTGGATGTCATGGTGCATCACTAAAATACATGTAAAAAATGAGGAAGCCCATTATGAGTGTTTTGGATTCCATGGTGGACTTGTGTGAGAAAAGTTGAAGTTAGATGCTAGAAAACCCTATATTGTAGTCCAAGGCATGTTATGTTTCATGAATTTTGAGACAAAATATGAAAGGGGAATTTGGGCATGATGATAATTGTTTCCAAGGGAGTTTTATGTGAAATTGTTATGCGATGAGGTTAAGGCCATGGTTACTCATTGTTGAAGATTATTATGGAGTAATTCTAAGTCATGTATAAATATTCCATGTCATATTTTTTTAATAATTTTTATGCAAAAATGGAGTTCAAACAAGTGTCTATTTTTGAGGAAGTTATATGGATACCACCACGATTTAATTAATGAAGATCATGAGAATATACGAGATATAGTTAAGGAATATTATTGAGAAATACTTTGTGAACCATCTGTGGATAGAATAATAATTCTCGATACATAAATAACAATAAATTATGAGAAAATATTTAAGTCGTATTAAGAAATAATAAGACATAATGGAGTTGGGAGTTTTTTTATATATTGAAAAAAACTTCTAGAAGCCTGAGAATTTAGTGATTTTGAGAAGAAAAAGAAAATCATCAAACTGATTTTTCATGAAGGGAAAAAGAACCTATTATATCATATTTCATCAAATGGTATTATTTTCAATCAAAGTTCTTAAATAGGTGAACATATTTTTATCATATTATCTTGATGGTTCAAAGAGGGAGATTTTCATCAACATTTTCTGAAGCAACATAGATCCATTTGTTGATCTTTCTCAAATTTGTTTTATCTACAATTTTTGAGAGATGATATTATCAGTGGGACAATTATGTGTGTTGGGAAGTGCTAGTCTATAGGATGATACCTAGACTAATCCATTATATTTTATCAAAAGATTATAATGGAAAATATATTATTTGGATAATATAGATCACAATAAGGATTTTGTCAACTACCCTGGGGGAGAACCTTGTAAAAAATTTCATGCCTTGTCATACTTTATATTTAATTTCATTTAGCTAAGGATAAGGTAAAAAATTGAGAGTATCATGTCTTAACTAACAACAGAGGTTAATTTCAAGTTTAAGAAATTATAAAAAATAAATCACCATTGATTCATCAAAGAGAAAGGGTATAAAATATAAGGTAGATGAATAAAGTGACAAACCTCAAAAGAAGTTTTGGGGTAAAAATCCAAAAGATATGAACAAATCTGGTGAAGGAAGAAAGAAGTTTCTAAGAATAAAAAGGAGAAGTATGATAAGTAAATAAGAAGAATAAGAATAATTCACATCCAACAATTGATAAAGGGATGAAACACCTTAGAAGTTTAAAAACTTCATGGATCATGTTGAGAATCATGAAGAATAATCAAGTAGTGAGGAAGGAGTTAGAGAAACTTATGTGGAACATATGCTTAAGTTTGGACTAGAATTATGCCTTGATCAGAATACTAAGCTCAAGAAGGAAGTAATATTTTTGAATAAAGAAGATGGATATAAAGGTAAGGAAAGGAAGATTCTCTCAAAAGATAAACTAAAATCATTAAAGAAATTAAGAAATTCAAATTGAATATGGTTGAGCAGGATAAAATCATTAAATATCTTGAAGAAAAGTTTTCAATGAAATAATAATAACTAAGAAATATACAATAAAAATATATTAAAACTGAAAATGAATTGAAAATGATGAAAGGAGTCCATAACAAGGCCATTTAAATCAAATCTGAACCATCAAAGGCTGTCAAATTTATGAGCTCAAAAGAGAAACTCAAATCTTCACTTGATAAATCTTTAAATAAACCCATTGTTACTAATAGTTCTATAGCAACTTTGGTTTTTCTTTATAACACTTTTAAATATTTCTAGAAATAATTTTGAAGCCAGGAGTTGATTTGATGTGGAATTTTAGGGCCCGATGAGCCTCAATGCGGTAATATATAAAATATAAAATATATTTTATCATGCACACATGGTTTTTTATTAAATGTGGAATAAATCTTGATCATATTCTTAAAACAAAAATCTGATACCATGGTTGAATTTGGAATGTGGGTTTCACCCTAGGCACAAAATAAAGTTTGTCAGCATTGGGTGTCTGGTTGGAGGTGACCATTGACAGGGTGTTAAATGGAGGTTTATTAATTTAATAGAATTAAATTGATAAACCTACCCATACCCCTTTATGTTTCATGAATAGAAGAAGGGGGTGGTGGTTTTCCTACCATGTAAACGGATGACCCGAGGAGAAACCAGGGCAAGGAGTCTCCATCAAACCCCATTTTTGACATTGATCATCACCAGATCAAGGTGTAGTAGATTATGGACATTGTTTTAAACCCGAAGCTTCGACGTTTCACCATGAGGTATGTGAATTTATGATATTTAAATCTCGATCCTTATTTATGTTTTTTTATAGTTTTATATCCCTATTACACTACTAGATATCCCCTGTGGTAGATCTGAGGGTTTCAGGTCAAAATTGGGGGTTTTAGGAGGCTTATAGGGATTTCCTATTTGGAAATTCTGATCACATAGTGTGTAGTAAAGAAGCAAATGCCATTTGTTCTTCCATTTTGGGAAATATGATATTTTTGGACTACACATTGTGTATGGGGGTTACATTCCATGTATTGAGTCTAGAATATGTATCCAAGTACATGGGAAGGCACTCCATGTAAGGGGACATGGTCGTGTGAAGGTACACGACCGGATCCCAAGTGTACATGGACTAAGTACATGAGAACAGGAAAAGATACAAGCTTGGGATGGGCCAAGAGTAACATGTCATGTACCAAGGGTACACACTGTATATGGAAAAATGGCCAGCCAGGCCATTTGCAGGTGAAGACACACCCAAGGGTTCAAACAAGGTCACACTCCGTGTGACATGGGGTACACACCATGTATCCTCCCGTTACACGTTGAGTATTAAGAAGGAACATGACTAGGGGTTAGTTTTAAGAGACATACCATGTACAATGGGTACACATTGTATAATCCTCTCAGAGTTTTCTCCCTTGTGCATTTATGTCTTCAGGACTCAGATGGAGGTTCACGAGTAGCCTATTTTGAGTAGGTTTCCATGTATAATGTGATGGTGGCCATGGTTTTGGTGTTGGAGATATGACATGAGGTGATGCTAACGAGACACTTATTTTAGAATTTTTTGGACCATTATTAGTTGAGTGAGTTCCCTTGGTCAATTCCTATGAGGTATAGTGTGACATTACATCATCAGTACAGGATTATGATCCCCTCTATAGGATGAGATTAGATAGAGTTTGTGTATCCCTTCGGATGGCTGTGGAGAGATCCTATATCATATCATCTTCCCTAGTTGGGGTTTGTGGTATTGTTGTGATTATCATGAATATGGGGGTGATTCCATATCTATAAGGTTAACCCAATAGGGTTTGAGATATAATCATGCATATGATCCCCTACTTAGTAGGCGATTTAAGTAGGGTTTGTGGTATCGTCATACATACAATACCCTACATGGTAGATAGTTCTAGATTGGGTTTGTGGAATCCCCTAGTGGTCCTAGGAGTGATACCCTATCCGTGAATTGTGGTTTTGAGTCTTGGTAGGGTTTTCAGAATCCTATAACAGACCTAGGAGTGATCCCCTATCTGAGCATTATGATATATGGAGTTCCATATTTCGGTTTTCTAGTAGGGTTAGTGGATTACCTCATTAGGGATGGGCATGATCCCCTATATGAGTATTAATATCCGTTGGGTGCCAGTGAGACTTTATTTATGGCGAGACCGATGTGCATGTTCTCTCATATGTACGCCATCGGGGATGTTAGGGATGTGCCATCAGCTTAGTGATACATTATGAGTGAGATCTCTCAAATGAGTGACATATGGGATGGTAGGGCTTGTGTAGTGTACTCTTGGAAGAGTGATACCCTTGAGCTTCAAGTAGAATCATGTAGCTGATAGTGAGGTTGGGACCTCTTGAGACTTAGAATCTATGACAAGTATATCTGGATTTTTCTAGGATTCCTTATAGTGATTTTTGTTTAACACACCATGTAGAGACGAGTTGACTAGTCATGTATAGTTTAAGAATGGTTGAGATTTAGTTTCTTGTACTCTCTCATTTGGGTTCTCCTTTAGCTATGGATCGAGCGGACTTTTTAATTTCATTTTCTCCCTTTTATTTTGGGTTTTTGGGGCACTTACTGGGTATTATTATACTCACACCTATATGGGATCTAACTGCACATGTCATGACTTATATAGATGATAGGAATTTTTAAGAAGTCATAGGAGGACCTAGAGTAGGTGAAGCATAGAAAGGTAGACAGATTGAGGTATGTATCGATGGTTTCATTTGACATTAGTACCCACCTACTAAGTAGGTTGAACACTTTTATCAATTTTTGGTGGGCTTGTATTTTTTCCCTTTTCATGATTTTAGTATTTTTTATACTCTAATTATAGTTTAGATGTATTCATGTATTTTGGAATCTATTGTATTATTATCTCTACACTATTTTAATGAGATGCATGTGTGTGTGTGTGCATATAGGTATAGTTGGGTAATGCCTCCCATGTGTGTGTTATGACTACTCAACATTGGTTTTCAACCCCTAGCGTATTGGAGGTGGGATTGGAGTTATAGAGGCCCAACTTTCTGCCGACCAAGTAGGCCTTGGTGGGTCAATTCATTATAGAATGGTATCAAAGGATGTCCTTCCTTAGGACCAGAGTTAAGAGTATTCTAGCTACAAGCTTGGTTTGGGATTTATGGAGACATAGTTAACATGTATAAAGTTTGTCTCTTAGGTTAGTAACTCTGGTGTTGGTGCAATAGATGACATATCCATTAACCAGGACTCTAATAACATTATTGTTAACTCTATATATATAGACACCGGTTACAAGGAAACTTTGGTACATGCATAATATAGGTCTGGGTTGTGGTTTTTATGCCCTTCTTGAGTCATCTACCCAAATATACTCTTTGGACGTGGTGCATCTTGATTATATTTCAATATTCCACCGTGATTACAACCAGACAGGGCTCCACGGCAAAAATGTGATGATGATCCGCCTAGTGATAAGGCTCTAGTGCAGGGGTCTGCACAAGAGGCATTATCTCCAGGTGGTTTGCCAGTTGAGACACCACATGTTGAGAAGTAGGTTATTTATATGGTACCAACTAAGGATGCACGCATGATGAGTGCATTACATTATTTTTAAAGGTAGAGACTTCCCAAGTATCAGGGTGAGCCAGACCCCCAGGCAGTTTATGATTGGATTGAGGCAGTCACAAGCATTTTTGTGTCATATTCATGTTTTCATTTTGACTTATTTCTTCTATTTATTTCGTTATTGAATTTATCCCTTGGGTTTCCCATGAGTTTTGGTGAAAATGATGTTTTTGGGCTTGACAGCATGAGGCGCACGATTGGCTCATAGTTTGTCAAACAACGAGCCCTTGCCCAAGAAACCGTATGACCAATTGCATTTTTTGGACAATAACGAACCACACAGTTAGTAAAACTATGTGGGATAACCATGTGCCTTGTTCCTCATAGGTAGAGAGGGATAACAATTGCCTCATGGTTTGAAAACCGTGCGGATAAACCATGTAGCCTATTCAGGTCATTAAAAATTGAGAAATTACCTTCTTACCCTCTTAGAATTTAACCCTAATTCACCTCCCATCCACCCCATTCAGAATTTTCCACCATAGAAGCCTCCTCCAAGCTTTCTTTAAGCATTGTAACCTTAATCCTTGGGTGGTTTTGACCTTAATTCTTCAAGAAAACATCAAGTAAGTTTGTTTCCTCTTGATTTCTCCCTCTTTTTGGGGTTCCTATTCCCTCATTGAGTTTCTATTTTCCAACAGGGTGAATGAACTAAGGAGGGGTTGATCTTGTGTATTTGAGGGAAATATGGATTATTAATGTTCAATCTTACCTTGTTAGGTTCATGTGGTGGTGCAGTTGTGGTTTCACACAAATTTCCAAAAGTTTCCAAGTGTGAGTAGGTGGTTCCATGCTTTTACATTATTTGATGAGTTTATCTTGCTTGATTTATTATTTATATGTGTTCTATAAATTTTTTATGTGGTGTTAAATGTGACCTGGGAATGGTTTAACATGCATATGTGATGAAATGGATTTTCTAAAGGAAAATGGTTGTGTTTTTATGTGTGCCCCATTATTGTGATTCATAAAAATGTTATATGAATTGTGTGAAAGGTGTGAAATGTATTTTCAAGGGAACTTGAGGTGAAAATGTATTGAAGAAGGGAATTTTAATAGGAATGGATTTTATATCATGTTGGATACCTTGTTGTTCACCTTTAATGTGATTTTTTAATTATTAAAATGATGGGAAGAACATTTTAAAAATGAATTTGTTTCATGTGCGGATTTTAAAGGGGCTTGGACCATGAAAATTGTTATATTACTTGTATATTTTTCTTGTAATATTTCAAAATAAAATTTATAAAATATACAAGTGGTGATTTCCTTGGGTGCTTGTGATTCTTGGCATGTAAATGTGAAAGTGTTGATTTATGTGATATGTGGAATGGAATTTGAGTACAAAGAGAATCCTAGGTATCTAGGTGGGTTAACCAGAACCAGTACACTAGTTTATTTATAAGTGGCTAAGTCCCAGATTCATCTAGCAGGATTGATGATTACAACACTAACTAAACATGTGATATGACCAGAGACCACTGAAACTTGGGACACATTACCCTCTAGTGAATAATGCACAAGAACATTGTTTTGGAGACCATTGGACCTTGGGATATGTTCCCCTCTAATGGATCTTACATGATGATGATATTGGTAGTTTAGTGGAGGATTTTGATCACTGAGGTATGATGTTTCTAGGGCCCTGCTAGAGCTAGTTACCTATATGGATTTACCCATGGTGCTCACACGTGACATGATGCTTATGAGATGTGGCACTATCCATCAGTATATGGTAGGCCTTGTGTATCTTTTTATTTCAAGAAAGCTTATTTTTGAAAAAGGGGTTTCTTAAAAAAGTGTTTCTTTAGAAAGTTTTCTTTAAAACGTTTTTAAAAAAATATTTCAATGGTTTTAATGAAAAAGGTCATATTAATTTATCTTATAATGTTATAGAATGGAATATTTTCTTTTAGGTGGAATTCTACTGAGATTTAGCTCACCCCCTATATACACCTTTTAGTGTATGTAGACTATGTTATGTATGACCCAAATAAAGGCAAGATGTATCATGGTGATGGTGGATCTGGTTACTAGAGTTTCACTTCTCACATGTGTTAGTGGTGGTTACTTGAGGTTTATGACTCTCTTATCACATGGAGATTTATTTTGGTATAGTTGTTATTCCCATTACATTGTATTCCATTGGGTTTTTGGATAAAGTTTTAAACTTTTAATTCTGAAATTATTGTGCCCTGTTTGGATTTTGTTATTTATCATTGTGATATTTATTTTTTTTGGTTATTTATGCTTATATAAATGGGTGAAATTATTCCCAAAGCATATTTTTGATTCCCATTATCTAATTTCCATCCCATGGGGATCGAGAACACCCTTCAGAAAATGCCATGAATCGAGATGGGTGTTGGGTTAGATGGCATCCCGACTTGGTTCATGGAAAAAATGGTATCAGAGAAGGTTATGATCTTTGGGTCAAGTTATTTGTGATGAGTCTAGATAGTCTGGAGCTAGGATTGTTGGGGATTTGAGGTTTGAGTTGTGAGTAGGGTGCCTAGCCAGAACACCTCGTGATAGGACTCAAGACACCATGATATGTTGGGAATTTGGTTCGACTTCTCCTCCAGGTGAGATGTACAGGCTGCAGACTGTATATGGACACTTGGTGGGGGTGGAATGGTTTGTATGTCTTACCTTTTTGATGGAATTGGTTATGTTTTTATTTTCAATATCATTTGGTATTTGTTCTTATCACTGAAAATTTTCAGAATAGTGTATTTATGGGGTTTTTATTATTACTATTGTTTGATGTAGCAAGATGCCTCCCTAAAGACCTCATGTGATTCCATGGGAAGAGGCCAAAGAGAGTTCTTACTCACAAATTGACCAGAGGTTAGTGAAATCTATGGTTCAGGCTATCTAAGATTTAGGACAAGGAGTGGGATCTAATCCTGCTCAGGTTAGAGAAGCTGAACCAAGCCCTGAAAAGGAAAAATCTCAGGAGTTCCTCAAGAACAAGCCTCCATCATTATGAGGTAGCATGAAACCTCAAGTGGTAGAGTAATGTATTGAGAATACAAATAGGATATTCAAGTTTCTTGATACTCCTGAAGAAGTTAGGGTGAAATGTACTTCATTTATGCTGGAAGGTCCCAATAAAAAGTTGTGGGACTCAGTGGTGAAATCTGGAAATCATGAGAAGATGAGTTGGAAATAATTCAAGGTTATCTTCAATGAGTAGTATTTCCCTAATATTTTAGCCTTTTCCAAGTCTTAGGAGTTTCTAGAGCTTATTCAGGGAGACCATACCATGATGTAATTTACTAATCGCTTTGTAGATATAGTTCTATATGCACCCGAGATCATTTCTAATGAGCATATGAAGACTCAGAAGTTCGAGATGGGGTTAAAACCAGAGATTCGATCCCAAGTATTCTTATTCAAGATAAATAATTATGTTGAGGTGGTCGACCGTGATATGATGGTCGAAATTGATCATGAAAGAAATTCTATTTTTTGGAGTAGTATTAGTAGTGAACAATGTAAGTTCTTTTAAGAAGAAGATGAAGTGAGATGATCATGGGAAGAAATGAGGTGGTAGTTCAGGCCATCCTTCCCGGCTTCTTTAATCTGTGGCTTCTAACTCTAGGCTAGTCATGTGCCACTAGTGTGGGAAGGAAGGGCACACATGACCTGCATGTTCTTATCCACCTAGGCCTTATCACTGGTATAGTACTATGGGGAACTTGCATCAATTTTTCAAAATGGAACACCCATATCAGAGTGGTTCATGATATATAGATTTGAAAGGGATATTAGTCCGGTCAGAGCTATCCGGGACAATGTGTTCTTAGATTGGAGGTCGTGGAAGCAGGGCTGGATCATCATCTAGGTAGATCCAGTTCAGGGAAGATCTACAATCTAGTGGTCGTTCTCAAGCTCTGGTGGATATGTGGCAACTATATGCGGTGGATCGAGCACCAGTGGAATTGGATGTAGGGCCTGTGATAGTTCAAGGTACTATTCATATTTCATCATCTTTAGTCATTTATCTCTTCAATATTGGTGCTTTAGTTTCTTTTATTTCTAACCTCTTTGTTGATGGGTTAAAGTTTCCAACCAAGCTTATTTCATATGTGATGGAGTTTGTAACACTACTTGGTAAGAAGCGAGAGTAGGGTTTTAGGTGTCCGTATTATACACTCACTATGTTGTGGGTTGAGTTAGAATGATATTTTCTAGTTTTAGAGATAAAACTCTTTGACATGATCCTTTTTATAGATTAAAGGGTGCATTTTCAGGTGCACATCGATTTCTATAGGTTAGGAGTGAGTTTTGAGGCACCTGATAGAAATATCCAAGTTTTTCATGGTAATTGAGATCCTCAGTCGGGTCGTATTGGACCTCCACTTCTGGAGTTGGGAAAACTTATTTTTCAGATCTCATTTCTCACATTGGAGGATGATGATGGTGTTCCTAAGAGTGGATTAACTCCTCTGGTGGATGAGTTCCCAAAGGTTTTTCTAGAGGATTTCTCAGGGTTTCCTCTAGAGTGGTATGTAGAGCTTTCCATTTATTTGGCATCAGGAACATAACCAATGTCTATTCCCTCATACCATATGCCCCCACCGAGTTAAGGGGATTAAAGGCACAACTGGACAATTTGGAATCCAAAGGATTCATTCGCCTGAACATCTCACCTTAGGCCGATCCAATTCTATATGCGAAGAAGGCCAATGGATATCTCTGGTTGTGTATTGATTACCAGAAGCTGAATAAGGCAGCGATCAAGAACAAGTACCCTTTGCCTCATATTTATGACCTTTTGATCAGCTTAAGGGGAAAGGTGGTTCTACAAGATTAATTTATGTCCCAGGTATCATCAAGTTAGATTTAGAGAGTATAATTTTCCTAAAATATCCTTCTAAAGTGAGTACAACCATTTTGAGTACTTGGTTATTCCTTTTGGGTTGAAAATTGCTCTAGCGGTCTTCATGTAACTCATGAACAAGGTGTTCTATCAGTACCTTGAATCTTTTGTCATGGTATTTGTGGATTAAATCTTGGTCTATTCCATATCTAATGAGAACCATGAGTGGTATCTTCAGATCATTTTGGGAACTATTCATAACCATCATCTTCATGAAAAGTTTTCTAAATTAAACTTTTGGATTAAAGAAGTGAAGTTTCTAGGCCATGTGATCTCAGAACAAGGGGTTTAAATGGACCCCGAGAAGATTAGTGTAGTGATGTCATGGGAATAGCTGAAAATGTTTTTGAGATCAGAAGATTTTTATAATTGGAAGGGTATTACATGTGGTTTGTTCGAGATTTATCTTTTCCGACTTCATCCATGACCACACTTACCTGGAAAGGGGTGAAGTTTTAATAAAGCCTAGAGTGTCATACGTCCTTTGAGAAGCTTAAGTGGAATTTTACTACAACCCCTATTTTGATTTTACTGGATCCTGGAAAGGGATATGTGGTATATTGTGATGCTTCTAGTATGGTTCTTGGGTGTGTAATAATGTAGGATAATCATATGGTGGATTATGGTTCTTGCTAAATATGACCACATGAAAAGAATTACCCAAATCATGACTTGGAATTAGTAGAAGTGATTCATACCTTGAAGACATGGTTCCATTATCTTTTTGGGGAGAATTTTTTAGTTTATTTATATCATAAGAGCTTGAACTACATTTTCTCTCAAAAAGATTTGAATCTGAGGCAACGTCACTGAGATGAGTACGTTCAGGGGTTTTATTTTGATATAGTTTATACCCCAGGTAAGGGTAATGTTGTAGAAGATGCTTTGAGCATAAAAGTACCAGTTCAAGCATTGAATAAGTCCAATGATGAGTGGACATTGATGAGTCTTTTCACTCAGATACACCTGAATTCCAAGGAGCATATTAGAGGTGAGTTCTTGGCCAGCGTGTAGCTAACACCTTCTCTTCTAGAGTTGATTCATCAAGATAAGCTGAGGGATGAGTTGTGCCAGTATTATATGAAGTTACTTCATGGCAGGGAGACACCTTGAGAATGGTCTTTGTCTCCTAAGGTAGTTTTGTGCTTCAAGGATCGCTTCATGGTGTTGTTGTCATTGAGGAAGGTGTAATGCAGGATAGTCACCAATCTTAGTGGGTTACTCATAATAGTGATGCCAAGATGTAATATGACGTTAATAGGCTATTGTGGTGGCCAGGTATGAGGTGAGAAGTACATGACTTTGTATCCCGGTGTTATACATGACAACATGTTAAAGTAGAGAACCAAAGTACCTCTGGTTTGCTTTATATCCTACCCATTCCTACCAGGAAGTGGGATGAGATTTACATGGACTTTATTATCAAATTTCTTCATACACCCCGAGGAAGGAATTATATCTGGGTGGTGATTGATCATCTGAACAAATATTCCCATTTCATTCCAATCAGAGATTCAACAAAGGTGGATGAGTTAGGCTGGTTTTATGTTCCGGAGGTTGTGATAATTCATGGTGTTCCATTAGTGATTATTTCTAATAGGGATCCCCATTTTACCTCATGGTTTTGGGAAGGTCTTTATAAGGCATTGAGGTCATAGGCCAAGTTGATAATGGCATACCATCCTAAAAAAGATGGTCAAACTAAGCGAGAAAATTAGATTTTTGGAATACATGATCCGGGCATGTGTTTTGGATTTCATAGGTTCATGGGATAACCATTTGGGGTTGGTCGAGTTTACATATAAAAATATTTACTAATCCTCAATTCAAATGGCTCTCTTTGAGGCGCTTTATGGTCGGTTGTGTCAGTTGCCTTTGTGTTAGGATAAGGTGGGTGAGACCTCATTGTTGGGACCAAGCCTTGTGCAAGAGATGTCTGATAAAGTTAGGTTGATTAGGTAGCCGTTTTTGATAACTCAGAGTCATCACAAGTCTTATTCTAATTAGAGGAATTGATATTTGGAGTTTTCTATAGGTGACTGGGCGTTCCTAATAGTGGCACCTCATTTGTGTCATCACTGTTTGGGTAAACAAGGGAAGATACCATTAAGGTATGTCAGACCCTTTGAGGTTACCGAGTAGATTGGTAAGGTGGCATAAGGGTTAGATTTGTCTTCTCAGTTTATTTCAATTTGTTATGTGTTTCATGTATTCCAACTGAAAAAGTATAACCCAGACCCATCTCAAGTGACGAATTAGGAATACTTGTAATTGTATTCTAATTTTTCTGTATTCGAATGACTGGTACAAATTGTGGATTCTCAGAAGAAAGTGCTTCATGGGAAATATATTCCATTAGTTTGAGTTATTTGGTAACATGAAAATGATGTGCATGCGAATTGAGAGTGTAAATATTAGGTTGATAAGGAATATCCATATTTATTCTCTGATCAAGCTTCATGTTGACTTTTCAGGGATGGAAAGTTTTCATGGTGGGGATAATTATCACATACATGTTTTTATTTTGAGGTATTTATTCTTTTTATTTAATTATTTCATTTACCCCTTGGGTTTCCCATGAGTTTTTGGTGAAGAATGATGTTTTTGGGCTTGAAAACATGAGATTCTTTGTTGGTGAATGATTTGTCAAACTGTTCACCCTTGCCTAAGAAACCGTGCGACCAATTTCATTTTTTTGGATAGTGGAAAATAGTATGGTTGGTGCATGGTTAGTCAAACCATGTGGGATAACTGCATGGATTGTTCCTTATATGAAGAGAGGGCCACACTGTTACCTTATGGTTTGAAAACTGTGTGGGCAAACCATGAAGCATGTCCAAGTCATTAAAAATTGAGAAATTACCTTTTTTCCCTCTTCTAATTTAACCCTAATTCACCTCCCATACCCCCATTCAAGATTTTCAAACATGAGATCCTCCTAAAAGATTTCTTTAATCCTTGGAACCTCAATCCTTGGGTGGTTTTGACCTCAATTCTTCAAGGAAATGTCAAGTAAGTTTGTTTCCTATTGATTTATCCCTCTTTTTGGGGTCCCTCTTCCCTCCTTCTTGAGTTTCTATTTTCCAGTGGGACATATGACCTAAGTAGGGGTTGAACTTGTGTGGTTGGGGAAAATATGGATGATTAATGTTCAAACTTTCCTTTTTAGGTTCTTGTGGTGGTTTATTTTTGGTTTCACACCAATTTCCAGAAGTTTTCAAGTGTGAGGTAGGTGGTTCCATGATTTTTAAATTATTGGATGAGTTTATCTTGCTTGATTTATTATTTATATGTTTTCTATGGATTGTTTATGTGGTGAAAAATGTGTTTTGGGAATGTTTTAACATACACATGTGATGAAATGGATTTTTAAAAGAAAATGGTTGTGTTTTTATTTATTCCCTATTTTTTTTTCTTTAAAATGTTATATGAATTGTGTGAAAGGTGCGAAATATATTTTCAAAGTCACTTGAGGTGAGAATGTGTTGAAAAAGGTATTTTAAAGAGGAATGGATTTTTTAGAATGTTTCCTACCTTGTTGTGCACCTTTAATGTGATTTTTGAATTATTAAAATGATAGGAAACATGTTTTAAAAATGAATTTTCTTTATATGTAGATTTGAAAGGGGATTGGACCATGGAAATGGTTGGATTACTTGTATGTTTTTCTTGTAAAATTTCCAAAAGTAATTTATAAAATTTGAAAGTGGTGATTTCCTTATGTTCTTGTGATACTTGGCATGTAAATGTGAAAGTGTTGATTTATGTGATATGTGGAATGGATTTTGAGAATAAAGGGAATCTCAAGTATCTAGATGGGTGAACTAGAACTGGTACTCTAGTTGATTCAGAAGTGGCTAAGTCCTAGATTCATCTAGAAAGATTGATGTTTTCAACACTAATATTATTGGAGACCACTGGACCTTGGGACGTGTTCCCCTCTAGTGGACCATGCATGAGAATGCTGTTTTGGAGAACATTGGACCTTGGGATATGTTCCCCTATAATGGACCATGCATGAGGATGTTGTTGGTGGTTTAGTGGATGATTTTGATCACTAAGGTATGAGGTTTCTAGGGTCCTACTAGAGCTAGTTACCTATATGGATTTATCCATGGTTCTCACTTGTGACATTATGATTATGAGATGTGGTTCTAGCCATCGATATACAGTAGGCCTTGTGTATCTTTTTATTTAAATCAATATTATTTGTGAAAAAGGGATTTCTTTAAAAAGTGTTTCTTGAGAAAGTTTTCTTTAAAATGTTTCTTAAAAATGTTTCAAAGGTTCTTATAAAAATGCGCATGTTAATTTGTATTATAATGTTATATAATCTAATCTTTTATTTTAGGTTTCATCCTACCAGGCTTTGGATCACACCTTGCATACACTTATGGGTGTCTGTAGAATATGTTATGTATGACCCAGTTAAAGGAAAGATGTATCATAGTGATGGTGGATCCGGTTGCTAGAGTACCCCTTCTCACAGGTGTTGGTGGTGGTGACTTGAGGTTGATTAATCTCTTGTCATATGTAGGTTTCTTTTGGGATAGTTATTGTTCTCATTCCATTATAGTCCATTTGGTTTTTGGTTAAAGTTGTAAAATTTGAATTCTGAAAATTGTTGTTTCTCATTTGGATTTGGCTATTTATCACTGTGATGTTTATTTCTGTTGGTTATTTGTGGTTATATAAATGGGTGAAACATTCCCAAATCATATTTTTGATACCAAGACACTAGTTTCTACCTTGTGGGGATCAAAAACACCCTTCGGGCCATGCTATGAATCGATATGGGTGTCAGGTTAGATGGAATCCCAGCTTGGTTCATGACATTCCACCTTATAAGGAAACCTCCCAATCTACTGGTGTTACTAGTATTGAGTTTTATTCAAAGATCTATCAGAAGATGGTGGAGTCTGGTGACACAGACCCATGATGAGACAAAGATCACTTAGATATATTTTGAGTGGATCTTTAGGGAAGAGTTTTATCCAACCATTTTAAGATCAATGTGAATCAAGAAGCTTATACATCTTTAATAGGGTATCATGAAAATAGGTGATTATTCAATGAGGTTTATATACCTCTTAAGAAACTCTCTGGACATGGTTCAAGATCTTTTTTTAGAGCATGAACCCTTGAACAGATCTTACACTAAGATATCAGGGATTTAGTGATATCTCTATACATTCCCACCTATGCTACAATGCTTGAGTGGTCCTTGGTAGTGGAGAGATTTATGGTTGAGAATTCTCTGACTATTGGTTTTGGGCATACAGGAGTTGAGACCTCAGTAGCTGATAGCTAATGACAGGATCAGGTATCCAGGCATGCAAGACACTTTAGGAGTCAATCCCAGGACCGAGGGTCTGCAGCTTAGGTCTCCCAGGTCAGACCACACGACGTGTTCCACAATGGACACGACGTGTATATAGTAAGGTCTCCCCCGTCCATGTTGTTAGTTACACGGGAGGACTCTGGGTCAACACTACACGACGTGTACTTCCGGTACACGACATGTTCGCCCAAAGAATTTCCCTTCCCTGTGTCCCCGCCCACACGGCCTGTGACACGGGAAGAGACTACACAGTGTGTACTTAGGGTACACGACATGTACTTAAAAAGTTTTCTTTTCTTCCCAAAAAGAAGAACATACACGGCGTGTTTAAGGTACTACATGGCGTGTATACTGGGTTTCTGGACAGTATGCCTCAGAAACTTCTTCGGAACCCATAAAATACTGAAAAACAACACCTAAGTTCCAAATTCCGATCTGTGAGGGACCATACTCCCCGCGAATCAAATTTTGGAATCTTATATGTGTTATAACTGGATAAACAGCCAATGATCCACCAAATTTTGGTCAATGAGGTCCCATACTCCCCAAAAACCAAATTTTGGCATCCATTATATAAACAGACTCACACAATAATACCCTATCAAACAGCAGGTATCTATCCAAGCAGCTATCACAATAGCATGCTTTTACTAGCACAACATCTATCACAACAACATGCAATTTCTAATACACCTACGTGGCATGGAACTATGCATGGAATGTGATTTCTAGAATGTGCCTAAATGATGCATGATATGGCATACCCTCATCTCATCAGGTTGCAACTAAATAGAACCCATGGATAAAATATAAACATCACAATACAAGTGCGTCACCCTTCGGTGAAAATCTATTCAACTGTAAAATTGAAAAATCAGAAAAATTGCAACATGAGGTAAATTGGATTTTCCCTATACACGGGTTAGCTACACCCGGGCACAACTTATTACCAGCTACCGTTTTCATCCTATCCCTGAATAAGGATCCAAATAGTAAGTCAAAGAAAAGAACCTCCCTCTAATACCACTTTGTAATGTCCCGGTTCCGGGTACCACTCCACGGGTGCCCCGAACCCGGTTCTCCACATGACCTCAAGCACATTTCCCTAAACGTCAGAGGCTTCCGACTAGCAGTGAGGGCCTAGGTCTGATAGTGGGGAAACTATGCCCTCATTTTTCAAAGTGTAGTGCATCGAAATAGAAAAATAGCATACAACAAGCGGAAGCGGTAAACAAAATTTATAACAGGAGGGGATAACTGATAATAACAAGGAACCCAACAGTCATATATATATGAAAATGCAGCATGTCACTATTCTATAAAACAGCCAAAACATGTTACACTGCAATACAATACAACTGAAGTACAAGTACAAAAAAGCAGAACAGAATAGCCAGCGGCATCGTGATCCAAGCTCGGTCCCATGCTCCCCTACTTCCCAACAATAATCAAGTACCTGTATAGGGACCCTTTCCCTTATCCACACCTGCAGAAACGTAATCTGTTTGGGCTGAAGACATGACCCAAACAGGGTGTGAGAAATAAATCCTAGTAGGTACCCACCAAAGTTCCGTGCCCAACTATGTGAAAACATGCAACAATAGTGTGCAGTAGTAAAATGTAATAAACTAATCAGTACTCACAGTAAATAACTTTATCAGTTATATCTCCATTTTATTATTCATTTAATCGTTCATTATAAGGAAACCACCATAGTGAATTTCTATGTAAATAGTCAGTGTCCTCAGACATGCAAACCCTTACCCTCAGGTAATCAGAATCTTGCCATCAGGCATTGACCTCAAACATAACAGATATTGCCCTCAAGCGTACAAAGTGTCGCCCTCAGGCACAGAGTCTATCGCCCAAAGGCACGAAAGAAGTCGCCCTCAGGCCGAAATAACCACTACCCTCAGGCTAAAGGTAACACTGCCCTCAGGCTAAGAAAGTAACCAGGCCAAGCCCAACATATAAACAAGAAATACACATGAAATTCCTCTCAAGGAAATTAAATAAACATTATTACAATGGCATACCCTCAGGTATCCGGCCAAACGGCTAAACAGAGGAACACACCCCCGGGGTGGTCCTGGATCCAAGCAGCGATCCCAAACAACAGTTTATTATCACATTTAAATTACCTATACAATTTTAGGTATTTAATTCAACAAGGAATCATCCATATGACACCCCATTCATGGGCACATATCACAATGATACACAAAATGCACATCAGTTGGAAATTAAACACCAAGACACCTACCTTAAACGCCCCTGATCAATATACTCGAACGTCACTTCCAGAAGCTCCAAAGAATGACGTAGATCTGACGTAGAAGAAAACCCATTAAAACATAAATAACTTCCATCAGAGTAAGAATTGGCAAGAACTACACAAGGAGATGGGAGGTCTTACCCGTGGGGTTCCAACGTGATCGACGGAAGTGGAAATAGATTCCCGACGCTCGATCTGGAGGTCCATGAAGGTCCGTCCATCTTCTCCCGAGCTCCCATATGGTTCTAAGCCAATCCTATGAACAGGGTTGACTACTGCCCATTTTAAGCAAAAAAAAAAAACAAAGTACACGGCGTGTACTTTTGACTACATAGCGTGTAATCCCCTCATTTAACTATTCCTCTGGCGGCACCGCCAAACTGTTCATCCGTCGACATGAGTACACGACGTATATTCCCGACTACACGGCATGTACTATCACCCAGCTGGTGGCTGCTCCCACCGCCTTACTGTTTCATCTGCCGACTGACTACATGGTGCGTAAAGGACCACTACACGATGTGTAGTCGGTTTTTACACCCTTAGTTACCAACAAGGCTACACACCCTGTGTACTCATCCCACATGGCCAAAGTACATGGAGTGCAGAAAAGCACACGGCATGTAGTCCCAAAATTTAGGATTTTTCCCCATTTTCCTTACTTTCTTAAAAACACTTAAGGAAAGGAGAAAAGAAGAAACCCGCACCTCAAAAATAAGAACCGGGTTCTTACAATTTTCTTCTAAATTTTCTTCTTTTATTTAAATTTTAAAACTTCATCAGTTTTCTCTTTTAAAGCTAAGGCCTCCGCCTTATCTAGTCTGAACTCCAGATCTCTAGGCTACTTTTCTGCTTTATGTTTCATCAAATATTTATATTACTCATCATACATTGACTTGAATTTATTTTTTGACCTCAGAGATGATAAACCTATCTTTATTTTTCCCTTGAATATTTTGTTTTAGTTGGAGAACTTTATTATTAGATGCTACTTTTTCCAATTTCTCAACAAACCTCTTCAACTCTGGCATGAAGACTAACTTCATTCTTGAAATGGTTTCTTTACATAACAAAGATATTTTATCTATCATAACAAATACCTAATTATTGATCTTCATTACTATAATGAGGTTTACCAACATCTTGTTGATAAAACAGGGGAAAAAATTCTTAGTTTCATTGATCTCTTCTTCACTTCCTCAATCGATAAGAAAAAAAACTTCACAAGATTGAATTCCTCATATTCATCAAAAAATCTAAAAAATATATCCAATACCTTTAAAGTATCTCTATAACCTTTCCTAAAAATGAGGTATCCTTGCATCCATAATGATAACACTCTTTCATCTAGTTTCAAATGATATACATTCCTTACCTTCTTAAAATTTGGAAATAAATAGGTCTCGACCTTAGATTTTTAAAATGAACCAAGCTAATCTGGAATCTTGTGAGTTACAAAATATGCTTCCCCTAATAATGAAACTTCAACAAGATCTGATACTTATTGAATATTTAGTTTGCAACACTCATCAAAAAATCAAACATGATTACCTCCAGATCATCTTCTATACTGAAAACAACCGATGAATAGAATTTCTTTACTATCACAAGATAATGCAGATAAAAATCTTCCTTTTTAATAAAAAACTTTTTCCCATCCTTGGAATATGATAATTTTATTTAATAAAGAATCGGTTTTTTCAAACCATTTATTTTAAATTAATTTCTCCTTTATAACTTCCTTACTTTTTATGTTTTCAGCTGAATTAATTTTTCAAAAACTGATTGGACTACTAATCGGACGAGGAAGAAAATCTAATTGGAGGAATGCCAAAAGATCATATGGATGAAGAATTCGAGGGATGGGAGTTTATGTCAAGTTGAGAGTTCGATGTGGGATGTGGTGACCCACTCTCATATTTATAGGCTCGGGGGAGATGATTTGACTTCCAGAGATCTGATGGCTCATAAATCACATATCTGATCTGATGGTTGATATTTATATAGAAAATATTTAAAAATGTAATTAGAACACTTAATTTTTTCTTTAAATAAATTTTATTAAATGCAAATCCTATTTGATTTTTTTAAGACTAATATGAAAATCGAAATTTATGAAAAAAACAACTGATACAAAATATAGTAGAGACTAAAGATTAGAAACTAACTTCTCAGAGTAAAATTGAAACTTTTTTTGAGAAAGTTTTTCTGATAAATGTTCTTCTTGTTTTTGAAAAACTAAAGTTTTAAAGTTTTTAGAAAAACTAAAAATTTAGAAAAACTAATTTTTTTAAAACTAAATATTTTAGAAAATATAACGATTTTAGAAATAATAAAGTTTTTAGAAAAAATAAATCTTTTAGAAAAACTAGAGTTTTTAGAAAATATTATTTTTTTAGAAAAACTAAAGATTTTAGAAAAACTAATGTTTTTAGAATAACTAATGTTTTTAGAAAAACTAATGTTTTTAGAAAAACTAAAGATTTTTGAAAAACCACGATATATATACCCCCTTTGAAAAGGATTTTATCATTGTAAGTATATTGGTAAACAATAAGTATATATGAATGATCTTTTAGTATCGACTATTCTTAGCTTCTATTTAATATATTCAAATCAATAGAAATTAAGGGGTTTAGTAAAAATATAAGAAAATTGTTCTTGCGTTCCGATGAATTATAAAATAGTATCTTCTTTTTTATGTGTGACCTCAAAGGAAATAGTGTCTTATATCTATGTGTTTTTCTCATGAGTGATGTGTTGGGTTTTTACTTAAAGTAATGGAACTTGTGTTATCACAAAAAATCAGAGTTTTACTAAAACTCAAGCTAAAGTTAGTGTGTGTTGCATATACAACACTTGAGCACAATAACTTCCAACTGTCAAATATTTTTCTTTATTAGTGGAAAGTGATATAGAATGTTGTTTCTTATAATACTAAAAAACAAAAGCTTCTCCTAAGAAATGACATGTTCCTTATATATGTTTTCTATCCATTTTACATCCATCAAAGTTAGCATCTAAAAAACTTTTAAGTTCAAAATAATTTATAAAAGAATAAAATAAGCCTAGATCCATAGTTCCCTTAATATAACAATTTTTTTAACTACCTTAATATGGGAAACTTTTGTATTATCTTTATATCTTGCACACAAGTATACAAAAAACATTAAATCTAGACAACTAGCTGTTAAGTATAGTAAACTACCAATCATTCCTCTAAATATATTTTGATCAACTGGTTTCTCATATTAATCAATATCTAAAGTATTTGAGGTTTTAATAGGATTAATAATACTTTTAGTATTATCATATCCAAATTTATTAAGAAGATATTTTATATAATTTTGTTTAGATATAAAATTTCCTTCTATTTTTTTTTGAAATTTTAAAACCAAGAAAATAAGTATGTTCACCCATAATGCTTATTTCAAAATCATATTTCATAAGATCCACAAAATAATCTATAATAGATTTTTAATTGAACAAAATATAATTCCATAGACATAAATTTAAATAATTATAGTGTTTTTATAAACCTTTTTTATATATTTTTTTGGATTCATAGCTCCCTTAACAAAGTTTTTTTGTAACAAAAATCCAGTTAATCTATCATACCGGGCTCTAGGGGATTGTTTAAGTCCATAAAGTGCCTTAGTAAGTCTAAATACATGGTCTAGAGATTTTTTATTTTCAAAACTAGAGGGTTTTTCTATATAATCTTCCTCCTGTATATATCTATTAAGAAAAACACACTTCACATCCATTTGAAAAAGTTTGAAATTAAGAAATGATTCCTTTGCAAGAAGAATATTAATAGCTTCAAGTCTTGATACTGGAGCATAAGTTTCTTCATATTATATGACCTTTTATTGATTAAAACCCTTTATAATAAGTCTATATTTATTTCTTACTATAATTCTATTTTCATCACACTTATTCCAAAAAACCCATTTTACACCAATTACAAAAGTATCTTTAGTCCGTTAAACCAAAGTCCAAACTTGATTCCTTTCAAATTAATTGAGTTCATCTTGTATATCTTTTATCCAATATTTATCACTTAAATCTTCATCAGAAGTTTTAGGTTCAAATTTTGATAAAAATTTACAATTTTCAACTTCATTTTTAAGGAACTTCTAGTTTTAATGGGTTGATCTACATCACCAATGATATTATCACTAGGATGATACCTATGACTCAACTAATTCCTTATATTTATAAAAAATTCTCTAATAATAGGTTTAAATTATTATTAAGGTTAAAATTTAGAAACATATTTTTCAATTGTTCTCTCATAAGAATAAACTTCCAACATTGGTCGAAAATTAGTTTTTGAAATAACATATGTATATGTGAATTGAGATTGTTTAAAAAAAGGGGCCAGTTTCATCAAATTTATAATGCATTGTTTCATCAAAAGTTTTTGTGTTTTTTATTAAAAACTACATAAGAATTACTAGTTTCAGAATAGACTAGAAATATTCCTTCATCATATCTTGGAGAAAATTTATGAAAATTATCTTTAGTATTCAAAATGTACACTTTTCATCCAAAAAAATTGAAGTAATAAAGTTTTGGTTTTCTTTCAGTCCACAACTCATAAGAAGTTTTATTAATAAAAGGTTTTTTTAAAAATCAATTTATAGTATAGAAGGTAGTAATAACTGCTTCAACCCAAAAAATTTAAGTAATTGAGTATTCACTCAGCATGGTTCTTTTAATATCCTGAAGAATTCTATTTCTTCTTTTAACTACACCAGTATTCAGTAGAGTTATAGTCATTGAAAAGTTATGTATTATACCTTTTTTACTAGAAAAAAGTTTCAAAATTAGAATTTACAAACTCTATACCATGATCACTATGAATAGTTATCAAGGATAGATTTTTCTCATTTTTAACATGGTCTAAAAAAGTTTTAAAATAGAATAAGGCTTCAAACTTCTTTTCTAGAAAATAGACTTATGTACATTTAGTATAAGCATAAACTAAAACATATAAATAGTATATTCCATCGATTATTACAGTTTATAAAGGACTAAATAAATCCATGTGTAATAACTGTAAAGTATTAGAAGTTGATATTTAACTAATTGATTTAAAACCCGACTTATGTTACTTTCTTAATTGATAAGGATCACAAACTTTAGAAGAATCAAACTTAAACTCTAGTAGATATTTAATTAGACCTTTCTTAGATAGTTTATCTAAATTTATAACATCAGAGTTTCCTAATATTCTATGTCATAACCAATATTGGTCTTCTATTTCACTAATTCATGGTAGATATTGGATCCTAAGGTATTTTAATTTAAGTGTGTAAACATTCTCATGAATATTGGAAGAAATAATAAATTAATCTTTTAAACTATGAATAGTACATTTATCATTGATGAAGTTCACAAGATATCCCTAATCACATAATTGAATTATGCTAATAAGGTTTTTCTTAAGACCTAAAAAAAATAAAACATTTGAAATCAAAGCTTTACCAATAAGAATAATGCTACCTATACTGATAATTTATCCTTGAGCATTATCACCAAAGGTAAATTTTACACCTTTCATTTTGATAATATTCTTGAATAAATATTTTTTCCTAGTTTTATGTATATAATAACCACTATACATGCACCATATATTGTTTTGGAACACTTATTATTTACTTAAAATAAAAAATATTGTTATTTTGGATCCCAAACCTGCTTGGGTTCTATAACAACCTTGTTATTTATTACAAATTAACATTTGATTTATTACATAGAAGTACAAATAATACAAACCAAAAGATATATAAGTATAGTTTATTTGTGAATTAGGTATATATAATAATATTTTGAATATGGGATACAACAACATTATTGAAAACTTCTGTAACATGGTTCTAAAATTCCATGGCTTTTAAAACTGCATGGGATAACCTGAGGACATACATAATAAATGGGTGAGCTATAAATCTCAATAAGTGAATAAACATGGAATAAGGTGATACATGTTATAAAATATACATATCAATGGGTAATAAAAGGTATGAGAATCATAAACAAGAATAATAAGTCATGATATAGCATGATAATCATAACATGGGAAATGTGACAACAACTTAAAACACTGCATCATAAACATAGGTCAAGGATAATTACCAAGAAATAATGATGGAAAAATTCCCATAAATTAATTATTTTCACTCTCTATCCCAAAATTAAATCTCATGAGACTAAATATTACCCAATGCATTGGAGCGCTATATAATTTTGGGCGCACCTATCACTTTTATTTCATTCTCATGCTTAAGTGTGCCACATAGATCATACAACATGGATTAATTCATCACCATATTTTATTCCATGATTAAGGAGTTTGGAATAAATACATGTAAGTCCAAATTAAAATAATTATAAGTGTATAAAATTGAACTCCCTTGATAGGAATTGGGTATGTTATTCACTACACAATTGTTTTGGCATGGAAAATCACGATGAAATTTCGACAACATAACATCATCACATTAAAATTCATAAAATGGTTTTATGAGATAGAAAAGGGTATATAATAATTTTGATATAAAATGGGAAGTAATAGGTACATGTAAAGAAATGTCCCGACATTAGGAATTGGAAAAAGAAGGCATAAGATAATAAAGAAACCTGAATAAAGAAGAGAAGGTGAGGATCCCTTACTTGAGTGTGTGACTCCAAATGTTTGGGAGAGGCTTCTTGAGATATTGAGGAAAACTTGGTAGTACTATAGAGATTTTAGGGAAGATTAATTACATTCTAAAAGGTTTTTTAGTGAATATAAATGAGATATTGGGTGGTTTTATATAGGAAAAGGGTGGGGATTTCTTTATTTTTTTCTCAAACTTATGTTTTGGACCCTATATAATAAAATAACCAAAAACAAAAACCTTACCATGGGTTTTGACATGGTTTTTACCAAATGATAGTGGTTTTAATTATTTTATAAGGCCAAGGCCCTAAATTAATAAAATAACACCCTTGCTTATGTGAAGATGAGTCATACTCTTAAATAAATGATTTTAAAACCTTAAAATATATTAATGGTTTTGGAGGATTCATAATAGATTTATAAAATTAATAAAATAAAATTATAATCACATTATTTTAAATGGAAAACATATATTTGGTCATGGATACCCTTTATAGTAGTTATTACATCCCTTTTGGGTCATCATGATGTCATAATACACAAAGTATATTTATACGGTATTTATTTTTTACCTGAAGATTTGACTGTCCCAGAAAAATCATGAAAAATTCACCATTGGATAATTTCTCCATTATGATTCTAAAAATAATATTCATTTTATCTAAATAATTTTATAAATATGTGAATTGTCACTTTTAAAATAAAATCAACATTTATTAAGAAATGTTGGGTTTTTTGACAATAACAGTTTTCAAATCCTTATAAAAAATTACATTTGACTTCATAAAAAATATATGAGAATTTATATTTAATAATAATTATTTAATAATAATAATTCATTAAAATATTATTTATTTCAAAAATCCATTAATTCATCAAAATAAATTCCTTAATTGAATTTGAATATTACCCAAAAATATTATTTGTGTTTTATTGTATCAAAATAAAAATAATTTATAAAGTAACAATAATAGGATGTAAATATATCCATTAAAAAATAGTGTAAATAATCATATTTCTATGGCCTTGATACATATCCCTTTAATACACCCACAAATTCCCGAATAGTAAGGTGCATTATGGTGAGAATTTCATGAGGTGGTTTGGCGTACATGGTTTGGGTCATGATCTCGATGAGCTTGAAGTTCCATTGTAAATGATTTCACTCATGATTAAGTTATTAGATATAAGCTTGGTCTTGGTCAAGGGTAAATCCCAGTGATTCTATCTCCCTTATAAGATCCGGTAAATGGGATTCATAGGGTATGATCCTATTGGTTGAGTCTATCACTTCCTTTGTCTATGTCAACTGGATTTATAAAAACCATATATTTATACTAATCATGTGATCATTGTTTAATGACTATATTATCAATGGTAATGATGCTTAACAGTTTTTTAAATCCAATGGTATATAATAAAACCAAATAAGTTCATGTGTTTTCTATAACCATATTACATAATAAGACATTTAATTAAATCACAAGAGAAATTTTATTTATAATAGTTTGAGTTGTTACAATATTCCCCACTTAATAAATTTTACCCTCAAAATTTTCTTTTCCTACACTAAAATAGATGAGGGTAACTCTATTTCATCACCTCCTCTGGTTCCCATGTTTCTTCTTCAAACTTGTGGTTTCTACATAATACTTTGCCTAGGTGCACTATCTTATTCCGTATAACTTTGTCTCTACAATCTAATATCTTCACCAACTGATATTCATAGGAAATATCATTATCTAATGGTACCAACTTTGGATTGAGTACATGTAAGGGGTTTGGTATTTACTTTCTCAAGAAGGATACATGGAATACATCATGTACTTGAGATAGGTTAGGTGGGATTGCTAGTAGGCAGTCCACTGCTCCGATGCGATCAAGGATCTCAAAGGTGCTAATGTATCTTTGGATAAAATTTCCCTTATTCCAAAATCTCATCACTTTATTCCATGGAGATATACGTATAAATACCATGTCTCCAACATCAAACTCTAGGTCTCATCGATGATTGCCAACATAGATATTCTTTTGACTCTGAACATCCTTTATGTGCTTCCAAACGGTCTTAACCTTTTCCACCATTTCCTCAACTATTTTAAGACCTAACATTTTTCATTACCCAACCTCATCCCAGTATATAGGTGTTCTACACCTATTCCCATAAAAGGGTTTTATAGGAATCTATTTAGATTCTTGAGTGAAAACTGTTATTGTAAGAAAACTTGACCTAAGGAAGATGTTGATCCCATCCTCATTTGAATTCAATTGAGCATGCTCTCAACATGTTCTCAAGTTTCTAGATAGTCTGCTCAGATTGACCATCATTTTGGGGATGATAAGCCATACTGAAGTTTATATCAGTGTGTAGAGCATGTCAGAGACTTTTCCAAAACATGGAGGTGAATCTCAAATATCGATTAGATACAATCGATAGTGGTACTCTGTGAATCCTCACTACTTATCTAATGTATATTTGTGCAAGTTGATCCAGTGAGAAATCCTCTTGAATCACAATGAAGTGCATAGTATTTGTAAGATGATCCACCAAAACCCATATATAATTATTCCCTATTGATGTCTTCAGAATGCTAGTAACAAAGACCATGGTGATATTTTTCCATTTCCATGTAGGTATGGGTAATGGTTACATCATACCCTTGGATTTTTCCCCAAGATCACCTTATTTATATTGTCCCAACAATAGTGTTCTTAGAGATCTCGTTACATCTTTGTGCTTCATGGGTGGAAGAAGAATGTTGATCTATGTGCATCATCTAATAGCTTCTTATTTAACTCAGTATTTGACAGTACATATAGTCTTGACCCAAATGTCACAAATCCTTCTTCATTAACATTGAACTTTGAGGATTTAAATTTTCTTATGGTTTCAACTTTCTTTTGAATTACCACATCATTTATTTGAGAATCCTTTATCTTCTCTATAAGGGATGTTTGATCAATCATTTGTGAAAGTATTTATGATGTTCCTTACTTTATGATTTCCATGTCCATATTTTCCATTTATAAGAAGATCAGATCCCTATCAATTATCATTATTGATAGAATTGTTGGATCCTTTATACTTAGAGCATCCAACACTTTATTTGCTTTACCAGGATGGTAGTGTATTGAGTAGACATGGTCTTTTATCAGCACTAACCATCTTCACTAGTGCATATTAATCTCTATCTATGTGAATATATACTTGAAAATTTTGTGATCCATATATATTTCACACTTTTCCCCAAAGAGATAATGCTGGAATATTTTCAAGGAGAAGATCACTATAGATAACTCAAGATCATGCGTTGGGTAGTTCTATTTGTGAACTTTCAACTACCTTGAAGCATAATTCATGAATTTTTCATTATACATCAACAAAAAACCCAATACCTTCTTCTAAGAATCATTTAACACCATGAAAAGTTCTCCACTTATGGGCAGTGTGAGCATAGGTTCAATGAAAATACTCCTTTTCAGCTCCTTAAATCTCTATTTTCATTTATCATTCCAAGAAAACTTGACTCCCTTTCGAGTTAGCTTGGTTAGAGGGTTTGAAAATTGTGATAAGTTTATCACAAATCGATTATAATACCCATATAATCTAAGTAAACTACAGATATATATCATAGATATCGGCATAAACCATCCTTAAATTGCTTTTGTCTTTGAAGGGTCTATAGATATCTCATTGCTTTTGATGATATTCCCCAATAATGATACTTTATTTAACTAGAACTCACATTTTTTTTATTGTAATAAACCTTTTCCTTTCTCAAGGTCTTTAGAACAGTGCTCAGATGCTCCTCATGCCCCCTTGGTTTTGAAGTATATTATAATATAATAGATAAAGACTACCAAAAATTTGTTGAGATAATATCTAAAGACTCTATTCATCAAGTACATGAATATTTTTGGATCATTAGTGATCTCAAAGGCATCACTATGAACTCATAGTGCTTGTACCTCATATTAAAAGTAGTCTTGGGAATATCCTCCTTCTTCACCCTAACTCGGTAATATCCCGACTACATATCCATCTTAAAGAAGTATTGTGCTTCATATAGCTGATCAAAAAATTAATAAATATGAGGTAGAGGATACTTTTTCTTTATCATGATATTATTGATCTCATGGTAATCAATAAAAAGGTGCATTGACTCACCCTTCTTCTTAATGAAGAGGACTGATACACACCATGGTGAAGCACTTGGGCGTATGAAACCTTTATCTAGATTCTCCTATAGTTATTTCTTTAGATCCTAAAATTCCAAAAAAACCATTCTATATGGATTCTTGGATAATGGTAATTCCCCAGGTATAAACTCAATTTAAAATTCAACCACTCAGCTAGGAGAAAGACTAGGAAATTCCTCAGGAAACACATCAGCGCATTCCCTCACAATAGACATGTATTTGAGGATGATTCTTTCATTAAAATTAATCATTTGATCTAGATATGATTTCTCATAGGGAAATAATATCCATGTTTTTGATGTTGGTTCTAAAGAAGATTAATCCTCCTTTTTTCACTTGTATAGAATCAGGGGTTGATTTGTAATAGAGAGAGTGATTTCCTTCTCACAAAAATTTTCATTAGATATATATAGGGAAATCCAATCCATGCTAAAAATTGCATCAAATTACACCAAAGGGAGTATGGAAAGGTTCTTTGAGAATTTATACCCACAAATTTTGACATTGGATGAGTTATATACTTGGGATTCAATAATTTCCCCATTTTTTATTTTCACTGACAACTCTACTTTCATGCTTTGTGGTAGAGTTTGAATAGTTCTACTAAACTTTCGTGAAATGAAGGAATGTGTATAACCAAAATAAAAAAGTATATTTTCTATTCTTGAATGAATAACTAGCGTACCTATCACCAATTCATTATCGGGATCCACCTTAACAATTGTGATGGAAAAAGATTTCCCTTGCTATTTTAGAGGTTGTTGGTTGTCTTATAAAACCCTTATCTTACTGCATTGGTTTGAAAAGTGCCCTGGTTCCTTAAAATTTTAGCAATGAACAATGAGATGAGGGTTGATTGGATCATTACTTTCCTCTATCACATTAGTGAGTTTCTACTTTCAGCAATCTCTATCCAGGTTCCCTTCCTTTCTGCACCTAAAACATTTCCTCACCCCCTTAGGAAATTTTCAGGGTTCTTATTTCTGCACCTTTGACAAGTGGGATATTGAAATTTCTTGGTACTGTTATATTTCTCTATAGGACTGCCATAATTAAAATCCACTTTCTACTTATTATCCCTATGACACCCTTGAGATTATTTGATCTCCATTTCGACTTTGAGGGTACATCAGACAATTTCTTTATAGTTATCAAAGTTTCAGATTGCCAGGTATTTTCATAGAGTAAGTTTTATCCCACCAAATAAGTAGCCAACCTTGCATTAGGGGGTAATGAAAAAGTAAAATATGTATTGTTCAAGTCTTTTAAAGTTTTCCTCATACACACTGATAGATTATTCATCATTCTGCTTGAGGTAAAGGAAGTAACTTTACATTTTAAGTCGAAGAGTGCGAGAAAAATATTTATCAAAAATCATTTTCTGTAATTCCTTCCACCCCATCACTTCAATATCTTCCTTAGGCTTCGTATTCTTGATCAATATAAACCATTGATCAGCTTCTAACTTTATGTGATAAACAACCAGTAAAACCTTATCTTGTTCAAAACATTGAAGGATGGAGAATATGTTCTCAATGGAGTTGATCCATTATTTTGTGATTAAGGGATAAGATGATCCATTGAAAGTCTAAGGACTTTATTACATAAAGGGTTCAATTGTATATTTTTATTAGGTGGATTTAGGAACTCCTCCTGATCCAAGATTCTATTAATAACCTAAGTCATATAAGAGAGTATTGTCACAAAGTTTGTGATTCCTACTCCCATTGGGTTGGGCATCTCATTAGGACAATCATCACATTGTCTGTCACATTGATTATTTACCCGATTCATCCTATTTCCGAATATTGGATAGAATAAATAGAAAATTAGAGATGAGTATTTTTAAACTATTAAACACATAAATGGTAATTTATTGATATTATAGGTATATATTATAACTTACATTGATTTCCTTAACTTATGAATTTCTAGGCTTTAATCTAGGTTATCCATGATCTATTTCCTAACCAATATTCCTATGGGAATTTTTTATTCCCTTAATAATGGTTTATAATTAGCTTTTGATTTTACCAAAGAATATACCCTAGGAGTTTCAAACTATGTGCACAGTTAGGCTCATTGTTGTGTACCAGGTTACACCGAGTCAGGCCCGATGCAACTTGTCAGAGTTGTTACCCTTAGGTACTTTTGTGCTAGAACCAAATCCACTTGTAGTATCCAAACAGAGATTTATTTTCTTGATAAACCACTTACTATAAACTTACCCAAATATAGGGATGTTTTCTTATACTCAGTCTTACCCCTAAGGATTTCTCTAGAGTTATTTAATCCTAATCCCAAAAATAACTAAACTTTTCATCTTATACCAACTATAACAACCCTATTATTTATTACACATTAACATTGGATTTATTACATAAAATTACACTTAATAAAACCTATAATATTTATAAGTCTATTTTATTTGGGAATCAGGTACATATCATAACATCTTGAACATGGGACATAACAAAATTATTGAAAACTTCCTTAACATGCTTCTAAAATTCCATGGCTTTAAAAACTGCGAGAGATAACCTGGGGACATACATAAGAAAGGGGTGAGCTATAAATACTAGTAAGGGAATAAACACGGAATAAGGTAATACATGTTAGAAAATAGGTATATTAATGGGGAATAAAAGGTGTGAGAATCATAAACATTAATAATAAGGCATGATATAGCATGATAATCATAACATGGGAAATGTAGAAACAACTTAAAACACTGCATCATAAACATAGGTCAAGGATAACTACCAAAAAATCATGATGAAAAAAGTCCCATAAAGGAATTAGTTTCACTCCCTTTCCCAAAATTGCATCTCATGAGACTAAATATTACCCAATGCATTGGAGCTCTATATAATTTTGGGCACACCCATCACTTTCATTTCATTCTCATGCTTAAGTATGCCACATAGATCATACAACATGAATTCATTCATCATAATATTTTATTTCATGACCAAGGAGTTTGGAATAAATACATGTAAGTACCAATTAAAATAATTATAAGTGTATAAAATTCAACTCCCTTGATAGGAATTGGGTATGTTATTCACTACACAATTGTTTTGGCATGGAAAATAACGATGAAATTTCGACAGCATAACATCGTCACATTAAAATTCATAAAATGGTTTGATGAGAGAAAAAGGGGTATCTAATAATTTTGATATAAAATGTTAAGTAATAGGGAAATGTAAAGGAATGTCCCAATATTATGAATTGGAAATATAAGGCATAAGATAATAAAGAAACCTGAATAAAGAAGAGAAGGTGAGGATACCTTACTTGAGTGTGTGACTCCAAATGCTTGGGAGGGGATTATTGAGAGATTGGGGTGACTTAAGAGGACTATAAAAAGGGTAGGGTAGAGTAAGGAAATTATCCAAGTATTTTGAGTAAATATAAATGAGATTTTGGGTGGGTTTATATAGGAAAAGAGTGGTGATTTCTTTACTATTTCTCAAACTTAGGTTTTGAACTCTATATAATAAAATAACCAAAACCAAAAACCTTCCCATGGGGTTTTCCCATGGTTTCTACCAAATGGAGGTGATTTTAATTATTTTATAAGTAAAAGGTACTAACTTAATAAAATAATTCCCTTGATTATGTGTAGTTGAGTCATACTCTTAAATAAATGATTTTAAAACCTTAAAATATATTAATGGTTTTGGAGGATTCATAATGACTTTATAAAATTAATCAAATAAACTTAAAATCACATTATTTTAAAGGTAAAACATATATTTGGTCTTTTATACCCTTTATAGTATCCATTTCATCACTTTTTTAGTCATTATGATGTCATAATACACAAAATATATTTATATGGTATTTAATTTTTACCCCAAAATTAGAATGTCTTAGAAAAATTATGAAAAATTAACCATTGAAATTATGATTCCAAAAATAATATTAATTTTATATAAATAATTTTCTAAATATTTTAATTATCTCTTTTAAAATAAAATCATCATTTATTAAGAAATTATGAGTTTTTTTGACAATAATAGTTTTTGAACCCTTATAAAAAATTCTATTGACTTCATAAAAGTTATATAATAATTTATATTTAATAATAATATTTTATTAAAATATTATTTATTTCAAAAATCCATTAATTCATCAAAATAAATTCCTTAATTGAATTTGAATATTACCCAAAAATACTATTTGTGTTTTATTGTATCAAAAAAATATATTTATAAAGTAATAATAGTAGGATGAAAATATATTCATTGAAAAATAATGTACATACTCATATCTATAGGGTCTTGATACATATCTATTTAATATACCCATAAACTCCCTAAGAGTAAGGTGCATGATGGTGAGACTTTAATGGGGTGGTTTGGTGTACATGGCTTGGGCCATGATCTCGATGAGCTTAAACTTCTCTTATAAATGGGTTTTCTCATGCTTAAGTTGTTGGATCTCAGCTTGGGCTTAGTCAATGGAAAATCCCAATGATTCTATATCCCCCATAAGCTCCATTAAATAAGATTCATAGGGTATGATCCCACTGGTTGAGGTCATCACTTCCTTTGTCTATGTTAATTAGATGTGTAAAAACCCTATATCTATACTGATCATGTGATCACTATTCAACTACTATATTATCAAAGATAATTATGCTTAATGGTATTTTAAATCTGTTAGGATATAATAAAATAAAATATGTACATGTGTTTTCTATAACCATATTACATAATAAGACATTTAATCAAATCACAAGGGAATTTTTATTTATAACTGTTCAAGTTATTATACGTCCAACATTATTAGAAAAATAATATTTTCAGAATTCACTTCTATTCAAATTTTCTATATTGAGAAGTTTTTAATTCTTTGAAAAAACAAGATTTGTGAAAACCTAAAGATTATACTTTATTTAATGAAAATCTATTCTTACAATGTCCTCCACTTTGACATTTTGTACAAAATAGGGAACGTTTTAAAACAAAATATTTGCCTTGAAAAATAGATTTTATATTAGTAAAAAACATTATGGATACATCCTTATGAGGTTTTATTTGTCTATACATATTATAAAAATTTTCTTTACTAGTAGTAAACTTTGATAGCAACTTTTTCAAATGTGATACTTTATAATTTTGTTTAACAACTAAATTCCTATCCTCAACAGAACTTATACCCGAATTAAGTTTTTATAATTCTTTTGAAAAATTTGTTTTATCAAGATTATATTTTTCTAATTCTCTTGAAAGATTATTTTTCTCAAAATTATTTTTCTCTAATTATTTTGAAAGATTAGTTTTCTCAAAATTATTTTTCTCTAATTCATTTGAAAGATTATAAATCTTAGTATTAAGTATAGATATTATTGAATTTTATTTAGAAAGTTTTTCCTCAGCAGTATCACATTTTTTATAAAATTTTCAATTTTGATTTTCTAAAAGTTTTCAAAATATTGATACTTCCTTAAAACTAAGTAAATTATAATTTTATTTTGATAAATTATATTATTCATATGAATATATAGAATTATTTTCAATTTCTCTATCAGGATAATTGTCATTTAAAGTAAGATTAGTTAAGATTTCAACAGATAACTTTACTATGAAGTAATTATTATTCTCTGGAATCTCATCATGGAAACCAATATTTTTCTAATATTCAATTTCATCATATAATGAATTTTATGTAGAACTATCACCTCCACTCACTCTCTTAGTGTTTGATGCTTTCATAATTTTCTTATTCTTATATTTGTAGTAATTTTTTTAATTCCTTTCTGAATTTCTATCATTCTTTTATTTATTTTTAAGATTAGGAAAATCCAGTCTTATATGCAAATCCTTATTTCTCTTATAACAGATTACTTCATAAGATTATTTCTTATCACTTATGTCCCTATAACCTTTATTATACTTATAATAAAAATCCTTTTTCCTGACTATCTTATTCATCCTTTGAGATAATTGAGAAATTTCATTCTAATTTTCTTCAGATGAACTAGTTTCTATATAAACTATAAATTTATTTTTATTCAAAGGTTTAGAAACTTTCTCAGATGATTTCACTTTCTTAGAAACATATGATGTTGAATAAAAAGAAACTCCACAATTCTTCCTTTTCATTTTCCCACCATATAGCTTTAATCTACCCTTGTACTGTATGTGAGTACCTATAAGATCATCCAAAGTCAAATATGTAATTATCTTAGTATCATCTAGAGATTTCCTCTAAGACTCCCATTATCCATGCATTATTTTAAAAATATTCTCAACTAAAATATCATATGAAATATATTTATCCCCAATATATTGTAAACTATTCACAATCATCATAAATCTATGATGAATCTTTACAACAAATTCACCAAGTAAAAATTAAAAAGCTTGATAATTGGAATGAATAATGGCTCTTATAGTTTCAATTACTTTAGAATTCCCAAAATGTGTAATTTCCAACTTCTTCCATTTACTTTTAGAAGCTTCATAAGAAGATATTTGACTATATATATTTCTTATCATAGAGTAAATAAAATTATTCCTCACACAATAATTAAACTGATATTAAAATTTTTCTTGATTAGTAAAAGAAGAAACTTCCTTCCCATGAATCTTATAATTTCCAATAAACATGGAAAAGTTATCAACTCTAGTGTTAATAAAAAATATCTTTATTCCATCTCTCTAACATTCATAGTCAACACCATAAAAATGATGGTCTATTAGGATTTAAATTCTTAAGAGTACCAACATTGAGACCCTTTATCTTATAAAACAAAAACTCTTTATACAAAAAACATGTCAGTGTAATAATAATTTAACAAAAAATTTAAACTTTACAACTTTCTTGATATAAGAAAAATTAAAAAAAAATCAAGTTTATGCAATGGAACCTCTTTTGATACCAGTTGTTGGATAGAATAGTTTATAATGCCTATAGGAGGGGGTTAATTGTAGTTTAAAACCTTCTAAAATAATTAAAAATACAACATATTTATTAAGATTTATCAAACTCAGATATCATCCACTAATGAGAGTAACTATACCAGACACACTATATGTCCAAAAAATCAAAGTAGTAAAATTTAATAAAATAAACTTACTATATCAATGCACAAAGAAAATATAATAACTTATAGAAACAAGTAAAATCAAAGCTTAAAGTAAAATTAAGAATGACTTAAAAAAATCTTTATAAAAGATTTTATAATATTAAACCTTAATAGTTAAGGAAGTCACAAACTCTAACCTCCATTATCCATGATTTTCAACCTAACCATAAGGTCTGTCTTTCTATAGTAAGAAATCCCTCAATCTAAAACATCAAAATCAACTATGTATTATAAACCCCATAATCCCATTATCAACCTGATTATAATCAATAGTATTCATATCCTAAAATCCCTCAATCTAAACCTAGATCAAACACAACAAATACAAATTCAAAATGTTCTAAGGAATTTACAATCCTCACTTAGATTCTTTATAACAAAAACTCTCTGAAAGTTTACAAAGTGAAGGTAATAATAACTTACATCATAGAAAACTTCATATGGGTTGATTTGTAAAATCATCATCTTTGAGATCCTCAAATGAACCTCTATTTATAAGTTCACTTCTAATGGTCATATTACATGATTCTTATAATTGGTTACAATGGTCTCGGGTGAGCTTCATCTTGACAACTTAGCATTTACATCTTTATCTAATGTCATTTTGATGGCACCAATACAATGATATAAAAAATATTTCATCTGGTAAAAATGATTCTAACTATCCGATTAAAAACTTTATTATTTAAATGGAATAAATATTTGTTAGTATGATATAGTAAACTCAGTCACATCGATAGACTAAAATCAGCCACACCGATAGACTAAACTCAGTCACACTGATAGACTAGAATCAGTCACACCGATATACTAAACTCAGTTATTTTGATGGACTGGACTTTGTAATTCTAATGGACTATACTTTTTTCATTTATATGGACTATAATTTTTTCAATATGATGGACTAGACTTTAATCAGTCTGACGGATCAGAATTTTGTTAGTCTGATGGATCATACTTTATTCAGTCTGATGGATCAAACTAGTATAAAATGTTTATATTCATTAGTTTAGAAATATTTATGCATCCGATGGAATAAATGGTTTTATAAAAAAACATGCTAAAAGAATTGGGAAATATAAAGTTAGTAAAACATATTTTTTAAGAGTATTTTTTTATTTTAAAAAATAAGGATAGAAAGTGTAGAAATTAAAACTTTTGAATCAAAATTAAGATAGATTGTAGAGCTAAAGAATTTGTTTTTAAAGAATAATTTTAGTTTTTATATAATAATGAACCCATAACTTTTATAACATATCAAGAAGTAGATAAACTTTTAAAATATGGAAACAAAAATTATCTTGAACATATTATCGAGAATAAGGGAACTATATAGATTAATGACGAGTCGTTAGTAAAAGAATATCTAGAAGTTTTTCCTGATGAGTTTCTCAGTGTTACATCTGATCATGAAGTTGAATTTACTATTTAATTAGTTCCCAATGCTAATCCAATTTCAAAAAACCACTTTATCGAATGGATCAAGTATAAATTCTAGAATTGAAAAAGAAGTTGCAGAAGTTTATTGATAAATATTTCATTTGTCCTAGTAATACACCATGGGTTTTTTCCTGTCTTATTTTTTAAAAATAAAGATGGATTCATGATAATTTTCACTAATTATAGATATTTGAATAAAATTACAATTAATAATAAGTATATATTTAATTATATATATGATTTTTTTGATCAACTCCAAGGATATTAGTATTTTTCAAAGGTTGAACTAAGGTCTGGGTACTATCAGTTGATGGTGAAGGAGGATGAAATTATGAAAATAGTGTTTCAGACTAGATATAGGAATTATGATTTTGTGGTTATGCACTTTGGGTTAACAAATTCACCAACTATATTTATGGATCTTATAAATATAGTCTTTCATGAATATTTGGATAAGTCTGTGATTATTTTTATTGATGATATATTGATTTATTAAAAAATTTATGAGGATCATAAAAAACATCTAAGTATTGTTCTAAAAACCCTGAAAGAAAAGAAGTTATCAAGAAAATTTAGAAAATGTGATTTTTAGTTACAACAGATTTCATTCCTTGGATGCATCATAAATAAATATGAAATAATAGTTGATCCTGCTAAAACTAGAGTTGTTGATGAATGACCAAGAACCACAAATGTTACTGAGATTCATAGTTTTTTTTGGGTTAGTAGTCTATTACCAGTGGTTTGTTGAAAACTTTTCATGAAAATCTATTCCACTGAATAAGTTAACTCGAAAAGGAGTTAAATTAACATGGAAAAAATAATGTGATGATTTTTTTTAGGAACTAAAAAAAAGATTGGTGAACACTTCGATTTTGCTCCTACCCTCAAGAAATGGTTAATTTTTTATATTTAGTGATGATCCATTAAAAAAATTGTTGTTTCCTGAAGAAAAATGATCTATAAATTACTTATACTTCATGGAAACTGAAACCCCATGAGTTAAATTATCCTACACTTTATCTATAATTATCTCCCATGGGTTTTACTTTAAAAAATTTGTGACATTATTCATATAGATCCAAGTGTCAAATATATACTAATTATAAAATTTTTAAGTACATATTCACTCATAAATACTTGAAAATGATACAAAGAAGATGGATTGAATTTATAAAGGATTATAATTGTAAAATTCATTATCATCCTGGAAGATCAAACACAGTAGTTGATGTTTTGAGTCAGAAAAATAATGATTCATTATATGAAAAGATATTTCAGACTCTATATTTTTGAGATGAAGTAGGTGAAAGGAAGTTTATGAGATCATAATTATTAGATGAAATGGTTGATAAGGTTAAGTTAATTCAATAACATATGAAAATAGATCAGAGCAGAAAAAAAGTTATGCAGAAAATTTGAGGAAAGATATCACTTTCGAGGTAGGAAATCATGTTTTTCTCATGAAAAAATGTGATTTGTTTTTGTAAAAAAGGGAATCTAAGTCCATAGTTAATTTAACCATATGAAATACTAAAAAAATGGATCAGTTTATTATATAGTGTCCTTGCATATAAGTTTATCCCAAGTATACAATGATTTTCATGTTTCGATGTTAAGAAAGTATGTGCCAGATTTATCTAATGTTTTGAGACCTAAAGTAGTTTAGTTGGAAGAGAACCTTTCTTATGAAGAACAAAATATTTAGATTCTTGAACATAGAGATAAAGTATTGCAGAATAAGGTAATTCAATAAGTTAAGGTTTTGTGGAAAACTCATATGGTTGAAGAAACAACATTGGAGTATGACAATGTTATGAGGGAAAGGTATCTTCACTTGTTTAATAAGTGAATAAAATTGTGAGGACACACTTTCCAAAAGGGGTAAGAATGTAGCAACCAAGTTAATGATAGAATAAATCATTTTCATATTTATTATTATTCATGAGATAAATATTTATATTCATTATAAAAAAATTAAAATAAAAAAAGAAGTAGTTTTATCAAACTCTTTTATCATATGGTTTTATTTAAAAGTTTAATTTTAAAATTATATAATTTTAATTTTAAAAAATGAATTTCATTTTTGAATTCATCATGTCAAAATTATCTTAGGATAAATTTTTGATAATTTTTTGAAAAGATTGATTTTTCAATGAATAGTGAAAATATAAATTTCTATTGAAAAATATATTTTCTTTTAAAATATTTATGAAGTCACATTATATTTTGGATTATTTTTAAAATTTAATTAGTTATTTTTTATTTAAAATTATCCAATTATTGTTTTTGAAATGAATTTTATACTTGAATTTAGTATAAAAACATTTTATATTTAAAAAGGACATTTTTCTGAAAAATCGTTTTTCATTGCATTGTGCCAGTTTAATTTTAAATTAAATTCTAAAAATTATATGTTTTAATTTTTTTAAAATTTATTCCTTGTTTGGAATCATTGGATCCAATTTTTTTTAAATATATCAATTTTATTTTTAGTCAATGTGAACAGTAACCTTAGTAATTATTCAATTAATTGAAAAATAAAAAAATGATATTAAAAATAATATAATTTGAAATAATTAATGTTATTCATGAATTTTTTAAATAACTATAACATTTTAAGGATATTTTAATTTATTATATTATAATCCATTGGTCATGTTGATGTTATAAAAAAATCAAAGTAAATAAATAGTTCTAAAATTGACATTATTGATATTTTATGAAAATAATATTTTATTAAATGATATAAAATTACTAAAAATATTATATTTGGAAAAATTAATGGGATATTATTAATTAAATAAATAATGTCCCATTTAAGGTTTTTTTATTTTATAGTAACATTATTAACCCTTAAAGTGTAGAAAACATTAATTTTGCGGTAATTGTGAAAAGGGTTAATGAAATTTTAAAACAAAAAGATAAGGATAAAATGTAATTAAAACTTTTCTAATTTTAATTTTATGAGATTATTTAGAAATATATTCATCTTATTTTATAAATAAATCAGTTTTGAACCATTTTAAATTAAAAATTAATTTATATTAATTTTATATTTTGAGAAATTCCAAGAGTGTCCCTCCCCTCTCTTATAAAAGGGCGTCTCTTCTTATAATTTATACACACTTAAAAACTCATTTGGTTCAGAAAATATCTAAATAAATCCCTTATTAACATATCTAATCTCATTCTAAAGGTCTTTTTTTTGTCATAATACCAACCCTGGAGGGATTAAGGTGTTAATCAAAGTTGACTTTCCAAAGAAGCGGTATAATTTTTAATCTCATGTTTTTTGTTTTATATTTTATTACACATACTTTAAATATTCATTAAACATGATTATATAATAACAAAAATATCTTCCATATACTAAGGTGTTTTTATGTTAATGTCACAACCTATATTCATCTCCTCTTCCATCAAATGGAAAACAAAACCATCATTCGTGTGTATAGCGGACTACCACCTCATGAACTGGTGTAATTCATTTTCCATCACTGTCTCTCATGGATAGTTATAATGATATAATTGATATATATATATATATATATGTGATATTAATGATATATTTATCATTTTAAAAGGTTAATGTATCATTTAATTTCTTACCTTTCCATTCACTAAAAAATAATAACGTCGTTCGTGCGTACGTGTGGACTACCACCTCCATGAAGCGACGTGATTCGTTTTTCATCACCACATCACATAGATGATATATATAAGTATAATTAATTAAATAATATTATATTTATGATATTATTATCATTATATAAATATAAAATGATATTTACCTTCTTTTTATAATGATCATTGAAAAATGGAAATGTTGCTCATGCGTACGTGCGACCTACTGTCTCTATGATTGTAACGTAGTTCATTTTTCATAACCATATTGCATGATAAGTTTCAAAAAGTATAATTGATGTATAAAAATTATAATTATTACATTATTATTAGTCTTGAAATGATGTAATAGTGACCTCGTTAACCATAGTTGACTTATTGAATTCATTATGGACTTATGAAATGAATATCATAAAAACATATAACGTGAATTTAATTAATTAAATAATTAAATATAGCATGGTAAGAGAAAAAATAAAAGGAATAATAAAATTGAAAAGGGTTATTAATTAAGTAAATAATTAACCTAAGTTTATTATTCAAGAAGATAAATAACGTGCGTGATGAGTTAGACTCCTGGTAAGATACTTTCTTTTAAAAATATTCTTTTAAAGTTTACCTTAAAACTATCTTTTTTCTTACATGTATATATTTATTAAAATTATTTTATAGATGTATTTATATGAAAATAAAATAATTATAACAGAAATTTTAGGTCTCTTTTGTCTTTTTTTCAAAGGGTTTCAAAAGGAATCTTTTTACAGAATGTTTTAACATTCTTTACAAAAAGACAAAAGAAATGTTCTATTTTAACATATATGATGAAAATAAATTTTCCCACTTATGTATTAATTATTTAATATTTTTATTCCTTTAAAATCATTCATGTTTTATTCAAATAAAAAATCTCTTTTTTTATGTTCTGGTTATTTTCAAAAAGAATTTTAAAATGGAATTGATATTTCAATATTTGAAAATGTTTTCTTATGAGTACAAAGAAAGTTTTTATGGTGCAAGATTTTATAAGTTATGATTATGTTACAGTTTTTGTTCATTGTTTATGAGAATGGGTAGTTCAGTTATAAACCAAGGTCGGGTGAGCCTATTATATCTCTCCAATTCATTGGGTAAAGGGACAAAGTTAAATGATTAGGTTTCTCCTAAAAGAATTTGGTAATATACTATGATGGTTATTACATGTGTAATTAAGAATGATATGAAAATGATACCTCAATTTACCTAAATGATTTATCTATGCTTGATATGTGGTTTTATGGAAATATTATGATTTCACAAGATAAAGGAAAGTATATACTACTTCATAATGTTGAAAATTATAACTTTTTGAAAAATTTATTATGATTTTTCACAATTTCAAGGAAACCTTTATAAGTTTTATTTTTTCCATTAATATTTCTTATGAAATGTTTTATGAAAATCTTTGGGAAACGAAGGTGATTTACTAGGTAAGAAAATATTTATTTTAGACCCAAAGTTTATTTTGAAAAGGCATTTTTTTTATAATCAATAGGGGACGTCATACCCATGCATCATAAATAAATAGGGACTCCATTCTTGAGTATCATAAGTCAATAGGTATTCCATGCCCAAATATAATAATCTATAATGGATTCCATTCTCTATTATCATAAGAAAATAGGGATTCCATACCCAAATATCATAATCTATAAGGGACACCATGCCCAAGGGATTCCATGCCTAAGTATCATAATTCAAGAGGGATTCCATTCCCAAATATTATAATCTATAAGGGATTATATGACCAAGGTATTCCATGACTAAGTATCACATTAATATGATACCATTCCCAAGGGACTCCATTCTCAAATATCACATTAATGGGATGTCATGCCCAAGTATCACATTAATTAGGGGATTCCATGCACACGTGTCATATTTAATTAGGGGACGTCATGCCCGAGTATCATGGATAATAATCTAAAATAGGCATGTAAAATAATAATAATAAATCAAGGTCCATGTTTAGTAATAATTTCATGGTATAATTCATTTACATCATTAGGGTAATTTCATTTGTAAGCATTTAATAAGGTTATGGGAAGGACCATGACATTTATCATTCTATTATGCAATTGGAACATTTCTAATTTATAAATTTCCCAAGGGATAATGTAAACATATATAACCACATAGTTCATCATGATACATCTATTTTGACCCAACCTATAATAATTCATTTAATTCCATTTATCACTTCACTTAAGAATGAGGGAGTCAATCATTTCAATTAATAGTTCACCCAAGGCCAAGGATAAGTCCTTTACTTAAGCATCCAACTCGATTCTAATTAACCATTTATTTTATGAAGGATGAATCTAGATTGTTATAAATAATGACCATAATATAGACATTTCATTAATACCATGCATAGTCATTTAATTCCATTTAACCATTTCCATTGAATGAAAACAATAAAACATGATCAAGGGGTGATTTTAATTCCAAATAAAAAGCTTAAGGGATATGGAATATAAGTGACACACCCCAAGGAGTGGTTTTATTTGAGATGAACAACCTATAATGGTTCAATTATAAGTATAAGGACTATTTAATTTAAGGAATTAGGTTCTACAAAAATAATTTCACATTTTATGGGTGACACAAAGAAAATCCGGCGCGCGACACAACAATGCATTTTATAAATCAATGAAAAATTAAGGGAAAAGTCATAAAATACCTACCTTATGATTAAGATAGTCCACTTGTACAATATCAAGCATTTATTCGAGCCAATTTTATAGAAATTAAAAAAATAGAAAGATGATCTAAAAATGGGGAAGATTAGCTCGCATGGATTTATCATTCCACACGGCGAGGGAAAACAAAATAAAAAGAATGACGAGTCAAGAACTTACCAATAAACTTACAATTCACCCAAAAATGTTTGATTTGGAGCTAAAATAAAGGATATTTATCCATTCCTAGGAGGAGTTCCAAGGAGGAGCTCGAGCGGAGGGTGACTATGTGCATGAAGGAGAAGAAATGGGAGGAGATTGATTAAATGAAAATAAGAGAAAAGAGTAATTTCACCCTTTTTAATGAGGTGAATGGTTTAGCTATATAGTTGGACAAAACATTCACTAACCGTGCACTAGAAATATCTAAATGGACACTCCCATTGCATGGCTAGCACACAGTTTGACAAACCGCGTGCAGCCCATGCATTTCTCCTTTGCAACATGTCTGCAATTTCTTACACAGTCATGTTCCTCATATCACATGGTTAGAGTAAATAGTAAGACACCCTTAGCTCCCCTAGACAAAGAAACATGGTTTCTATTGGAGTCCACATGGTTCCAAAAAATTGTGCCCCTAAACAAAACAAACCTCACGGTTGTTACTCATGGTTAACACAAACCGCGCACCCTTTTATGTCTCTCTTGAAACTAATTTTTGGGGCATGACACTCCCAAAACTCATTCAAACACCCAATATATCTCTTAGGCCTTAAAACAAATATAAAAATAACACTTTTAATTGTTCCAAATCTTGTTTTAAAGTTCTTCTCTTCCACTAAATGAAAATTTAAAATTCCATTGAAAAAATTTCCACAGTACAAAAAACATGGGACATTAAAAATTCCCACCTATCTATGATTCCATGTTTGTAAACAAAAATATATGATTCACACCCTATATATTATACCCATGATTAATATTTTGAGAAATTTATTTTTATAACATTCACATTTGGGTACTCTTAATGTTTCTCCTTGAGAACACTTCTCAATCCTAGATACCAATCCTTAACTATTTTATAGGTCATAACTATTAATGATCTCAATATAATTACTATGAAGTATTCCATAATATACAATAAAGGAATATCAGTAGGTGATTATCATCATGTATTATATCTTTTTATCAAAGGATTTAAAATAAAGTGCTCCCACTAAAATTGATGACCCGTATATCATATTAATTTAATGAGACAAGATCCATATTTCACTAAGTAATGTGTCCACTAGGGCATTTATCTCACTACTTAGTTATTTAGGTAAGGAATAATCTCAATCATAATAGTTTAAACTCTTGGATAGTTGAGAAGATAACCATTTACTCAAATCAATCATATGGATTCTCTCAACTCAATTCCTTTGGTATCCTAACCATTAGGGATTCCTAGCTAGCGAAACCCAAAGAAAACACCAAAAGCAGGCTAACCAAGGACAATACAAGGGCACTCGACTATGGCACAAAACTACCCGAACAAAAAATCTAGAGTCACTTATTATTTTATTTCCTTATAAAAGATAATATAGGAGCACTTTACTATGGCATGAAACTACCTAGTCGGACAATTGAGGTCTTGACAAGTGTCTCTTTGGAAGGAATATCACACTTAGTATTTGTGAGTTTTTTAAGGTCTCATTAATTTATTAAACATCATATTCATATTAAATTATTTAATATCACATCACATGTAATCATTATATTATAATGTCTTATTCCATTTCAGTATATGAATTCTTCTAATAATTTAGTTTTTGAGATCCCTATTCCAACCACCGAATTAATGTGTTCACACCACATTAATGTGTAACTCTTTAGAAAACCCACAAATTTGTGTTTGCCACCAAAAAATAGAGGTCAAGTATATTCATACAAATCCAAACACATCATATGTATAAGTTACATGAACAATTCATCTAAATTCATAGAGTTATATGCGATTGAAAAACTCCACATGAGTAACATCAGAGTAACATATAGACAACTCTATTCACATAATTAGGAAAGGAAAGCCTCTATGAAAGTAGGTGGTCCAAACCCAAGTCCCTCAACCTAGGGAGAATTTACTCAAGAGATAATTCAATTCATGAAAACTCTAACACCTAATATGCACAAACTATGGCCAACAACTACTCTCAAGCTCATAACTAAAATTAAAAACTAAGGTCAAGGTAGATGAAAACTAAATTTTATGATATCAAACCTAGAATGATATTAAAGGATCTATACTAGAAACAATTAATTATATAAATTTTGGTATACAATCATCCATAATATAAAAAATTTGTAACTATGAATAAAATAGGTAATTACCTTTAAATAAATGAACATTAAAATATTTAAACATGAGATAAAAATTTATGAATAATTCACAAATAAAATATAATTATAAACCCTTTTATAATTTCAGATTTAACATTATGAACATTCCTTAATTTTTAATATAAAATATTTATATTATTTTTAATATGAACTTGTTCATATTTTTCATAATATTTCATTTCCTTTTTAAATATATGTTTTTTAATGAATTATAAACTATCTATAATTCAATTTCTATTATATAAACCTTTTACAAAATCTAAATATCATACACTTAATTATTTTTTAAACCTTGACCATATCAATTATTAAAACATCTTTTGATGTGGCTTAAATAATATTCAAATAAACCCCCTTTAATATGAACAATTTCAAATTAGTAAATTATGAACTAAACATGAACATTAAGGAAAATTTTTAAATAAACAATTTATTTATTTTCTAAAATATAAGAGACATTCATGAACTATTCATAAATAAATTCTAATCATAAAATTTTATAAATTATCAAGAATATAAACATTTTATATTCTTTTCAACATCAACCCTTTCACATTTTATATTAAATGACATTTATATGATATTCATGAATTATAAACATTATATAATTCAATATATTTTTATATAATATAAATATCATATATGTTGGAATTTATAAACTCTTTATAAATTTCCTTTTATGACTTCTAAATAAACCATTTATTTATATATAATAAATCATTCCATTTAATTTGTCAAAAATTATTTTAAAAATATATCTATTTATTAATAATAAACATTTTATAGTTAATTAATTTATAAAACATTTTTATGAATTTATATAAATATTTCAAAATACCCTTTTCATTATTTATAAACAATTTATAAATAATATAATTCATTTAAAAATTGAATTCTCTTGATTAAAATAAACACTTTATTTATTTTCATAAACAAGAGTAATATATATGAACTTTTCATATTTATTTTCATACTTAAAAAACCATGTTTTATAATTAAAACATATTAATCATAATAAACATATTGATTCATTAAATAAGCCTTTGCTATGATACCACTGATGGATTTTGTATGATAATCATATGATCATATGCAGTGGAAGATAACCCAAACACAAATAGATCTATCTTTAAGAATCAATACGTAAATAAATCTATAGAAAATTACTTAGAAAATGCCAACAATAACAGTCCTCTTCTTCTTCAGTGAAGTATAATGCTTGATAAAGATCATGAAGCAGTGAACAAAAGTACCCTACATCCAAGGAGGGACCACCGACCCATGTATCCAAGATAATATTGCAAGGATACCAAAATTCTGAAGGGTTGCTAATGTCTTCTTCTTAGATGATGAAAAATAATATAGGAGGAATAGAGAATTGAGAGGCTTTCTTACCATTGGATTTCTTCAACATGAGGGATCGCGTTCCTTTATATAGACATCCATGACATGTTTCATTAAATGAATCACTTCATGCATATTTATGTATCCATATACATTTATTCCCATTGAAATTAATTCATTGAATTATATTTAATGAATATTTAATCCATTCAATCCATTCATAATAGATTCTAACTGATAATAAAACTATTTGGGAGAAATAAATATATACCACACACACACACACACACACACACACACATATATATATTATCACATGTATTTAATTCATGCATAATAATACCTATATCATATGAATTTATTAAATATACACTTATATAATATAATATTATATATATATATATTAGTGCATATCCAAAAAATAGAGCAGGAGGTCCAGTGGTCGTGGCATGAGGCGACACCATGAGATTTCAACGACTTCTTGTGCCATGATCTGGGTAATAAATAAGAAAATTCCAACAATAAAGTTCAATGTGAGGCTATCTCAAGTAGACATTATTCATAATTAATGATAAAAAAAGGAATTTTGGAAGATAAAGTCGACCATGTTACGAAGAAGGTAAACCACAAGCGCGGTGGTTGAAAAACAATGAGAGGTTTTTAACCACATCATGGATCTCAACATTTCTCATTGAGAGTTTACTTGTGCAAGATGGGGAATAACAACTTGGGAATATTATTCATAATATTAAGCTCATGTGTACAAGTATCTTTGACAAGGTCAATCAAAACAGGCAATTGGCGGAGATCACATCATGGTGGATGTTGTGGTGCATCTCTATAATACATGTCGAAAACGTGGAAGCCCATTAATGGAATTTTAGCTTCCATGGTGGAATTGTGTGAGAAAAGTTTAAGTTAGATGCCAGAAAACCCTATAATGTAGTCCAAGGCATGTTATGTTTCATTAATTCTAAGACAAAATATGAAAGAGGAATTTGTGAGTGATGATAGTTGTTTCAAAGGTCATTTTGCGTGAAATTGTTATGCAATGAGGTTAAGGCCATGGTTACTCATCGCTTAATATTATTAAGAAGTTATTATAAGTGATGTCTAAATATTCCATGTCATATTTTTTGCATGATTTTCATGCAAACATAGAGTTCAAACAAGTAGCAATTTTTTAGGAAGTTATATGGATACCACCATGATTTGATTAATGTTGATTATGGGAATAAATGATGTATGTTCAAGGAAGATTATTGAGAAATAATTTGTGAATCATCCTTGGATTAAATAATCATTCTCGATACACACATAACAACAAATTATGAGAGAATATTTGAGTTTTATTGAGCAATAAGAAGAAATAATGGAGTTGTAAGTTTTTTTATAGATTGAAAAAACTATTAGAATCCCAAGAAATCAATGATTTTGAGAAGAATAAGCAGATTATCAAGCTAAATTTTCATGAAGGGAATAAGAACCGACTGTATCATATTTCATCAATGGGTATTATCTATAGTCAAATTTCTTGAATCAGTGATCATTTTTCGATCAAATCATCTTAAAGGTTTTAAGAGGAAGATCTGCATCAATTTTTTCTAAAGTAATATAGATCCATCTGTCAATATTTATCAAATTTGTTCAAACTTATCTTCAATTGTCAAGAGATAGTATTATCAGTGGGATGTTTATATGCATTGGGAATAACTAGAATATAGGATGATACCTGGACTACTTCATTATATTTGATTAAAATGTTACAATAGAAAATATATGATTCGGATAGTACCAATAACAATAAGGATGTAGTCACCTAACATGGGGGATAACCTTGAAAAAAATTCCATGTCTTTTCATACCTTCTATTTCATTTCATTCAAGTCAGGTTAAGGTAAAAAACTAATAGGATAATGTCTTAACTAAAAACGGAGGTTAATTTCAAGTTTAAAAAATTATAAAAGAGAAAACACCATTGATTCATCACCACCTTAATGTTGCATTCATTCCTAGGGAACATCAATTGGTATCATTGCATAGGTTCTCTCTATTAAATACAAATATTATGAGGATGAATGATCTTAACTCTGTTAATGATAAAAGTACCATTTATGGAAAGAATTACCATGGATGGAAGAATAATATGTTACCCTATCTTCTATCACTTGGACCATAGGTTATTGATTCTATAACTGTGGGATTTCCCTCCCATTAAAATAGATAATCCTATGTTGTTTTCTGATAAAATAAATCATGAAGTTGATGGTAAAGGCACAAATTAAATTCTCATGACATTATCAGATAAGTTTTATACTAAGGTGGTGGGACTTTAAACTAAAAAACTTATCTTTGACAAGATAGAAAGAAACTAAGAAGATAATTTCAAAGTTAAAGTTGTAAAGATTTAAGTTTGTAGAATCATATTTAAAGAAATTAAAATGGGTGATGAAGAAATCATTGATGACTATTTTATAAGAGTGAATGAAATAGTTAAGAACATCAATGGTTATGATGAAAAGTTGTAGGACTCCATAGTTATGAATAATTTAATGATTAATTTTATTGATATATCTGATCCAAATATCTATGATCTAGAATATATAGAAGATATTACACTTGAATAACTTCAATTTTTTTGTCATATATGAAATGATAAAGGCTCCATTATTTAAGAAGAAATGGATTTTTAATTTATGTGAAAGTTGAAAATAAAGAAATAATATGTTGAAGACTTTAGTGATTCTATTGATGAATATGAGACATATGAGGATTATAAGATAACCATGTCTCTTATCTCCAAGAATTTTATAATTAGAAAGGGAAAGCACAAAATCAAATTTACACTCAAATTATTTTAATGTGGTGGAATTATACACTTTATCACAAATTATACAAAGAGAAAGAGTATACAATATAAGGAAAATTAATTAAGTGACAAACCTCAAAAGAAGTTTTGGGGTAAACATCCAAAATATATGAACAAATTTGGTTAAGGAAGAAAGAAGTTTCTAAGAAGAAAATGGATAATTCTGATAAGTAAAGAAGAAGAATAATATGACCCTACATTTAAGAGAGTATCAAGGGATGAAACACCTTATAAGTTCACAAACTTCATGTCTCATGTCGAGAAGAGTGAAGAATCATCAAGTAGTGAGGAAGGAGTTAGAGAAACTTATGTGGAATATATTCTTAAGTTTGGAATAGAAGCATAATTTGATGAAAATACCAAGCTCAAGAAGGAAGTAATATTTTTGAAGAAAGAAGATGGAGATAAAAGTAAGGAAGGGAAGAGTCTCTCAAAAGATAAAATTAAATCATTAAATAAATTAAGGAATTCAAATTGAATATGGTTTAAAAGGAGAAAATCATTAAAGTCATTGAAGAAAATATTTCAATGAAAGAAGAGTAGCTTTTAAAGACACAGTAAAAATGTATTACAATTAGAAATGAATTGAAAATTATTAAAGGAGACCACCATAAGGTCATAGAAATAAAATATGAATCATCAAAGGATGTAAAATTTATGATCTCAAAATAAAAACTCAAATCATCACATGATAAATCTTTGAATAAACTAGTTTTTACTAACAGTGCTATAACAACTCTAATTTTACTTTATAAGACTTTGAAAAATTTCTAGAAATAATTATGAATCCAGGAGCTGAGTCGACGTGAAATTATGGGGCCCGGAGAGCCTAAGTGTGGTGATATATAAAATATAAAATATAGTTTATCATTTATGCATAGTTTTTTAGTAAATATAGAAAACTCTTGATCAAGGTCTCAGCGTCAGACCCTGTTTTTGACATCGATCGTAACTGGATCAAGGTGCAGTAGATTCTGAATGTCTTTTTAAGCCCAAATCTTCATTTTTTCCACGAGGTATGTGTATTTATGAGATTTACATCCTAATAACTATTTATTCATTGTTTTATGGTTTTATATCCCTATTACAACTACTAGAGATCCCTTGGGTGTAGATCTCAGGGTTTTAGGTGGAAATCGAGGGTTTTAGGAGGCTCATAGGGATTTACCATTTAGAAATTATAATCACATGGTGTGTAGTACAGAATCACATTCCATGTGTTTTTACCATTTAGGGAAGATGATATTTTGAGTCTACACACCATGTACAAGGGGTACACACCATGTACTGAGTCTAGGCCATGTGTCCGAGGACATGGGCCAGCACGCCATGTAAGGGGACATGGTTGTGTGAAGGCACACTGCCAAATCCTAAGTGTACATGGACCGGGTACACAGGAATGAGCAAGGAAATAGGCTAGATCTAGGAAAAAATGAACATGCTGTGTACCAAGGTTTCATGCCGTATATGGCGAGATGGCCATCCAGGCCATGTGCGGGTGAGGAAACACCTAAGGGTTTAGATGAGGTCACGCTTCATGTGACATGGGGTATACACTATGTATCCTCATGTTACATACCGAGTAATAAGAGGGTACATGACCATGGGTTAGTTTCAAGAGACACGCTGTGTATAGTGGGTACACATCATGTACTCCTCTCAAATTTTTCTCCCTCATGTATCTATGTCTTCAGGACTTATATGGAGGCCTGTGAGTAGCCTATCTTGAGTAGTTTTCTATATATAATGTGATGGTGGCCATGGCTTTCATGTTGGAGATGTGATGTAAGGTGATGACAGTAGGATGATACTTTCAGTGTTGTGTGGATCATTATCAGTTGACTAAGTTCCCTTGGTCCATTCCTATGAGGATACAATGTGGCATTACATCCCCAGTACAGGATTTTGATCCCCTCTACAAGATGATTTCAGATAGAGTTTGTGTATCCCTCCAGGTGGTCATGACAGGATCATCTATCATATCCTCTTCCCAAGGTGTGGTTTGTTGTATTTTTTTACCATAATAAATATCACAATGATCCCATATCTAGTTGGTTTTCTTAGTAGGGTTTTTAATATAATCATGCATATGATCCCCTACTTAGTGGGCAGTTTCAGTAGGGTTTGTGGTATCATCATACATATGATCCCCTACTTAGTAGATATTTCTATACTGGGTTTACAACATCCCCAATGGTCTTGGGTGTGATCCCCTATCTATGAATTATGGTTTTGAGTCTCGGTAGGGTTTGAGAAATCCTCTAACACACTTGGGAGTGATCCCCTATCTGATTGTTATGATATATGGAGTTCCATATTTGGGTTTGTGGTGTCCCCCAATGGTCCTAGGTGTGATTCCCTATTTGTGTGATGAGATCTTCATAGGAGGCATTATCTCTAGGTGGTTTTCCAATCAAGACACCACTCATTGACTTGTAGGTTATGCATGTGGTATTAGATGAGGATGCATGCATGATGAGTGTATTTCATGAGTTTTATAGGTAGAGACCTCCCAGGTATTAGGGTGAGCCAGACCCCTAGGAAACTAATGATTGTCTTGAGGTAGTCACAAGAATTTTCCTCCTTGTGAGGAAACCTCCTGATCAAATAGTGGTCATTGCAGTGAGTCTTATTTGGGGATTCACCAATTGATGGTAGAGTTTGGTGCCACAGACCCATGATGAGACAACGCTCACTTATATAGAGTATGAGAATCTATTTAGGAAAGAGTTTTATCTATCCATGTTAATATTGGTAAAAATCAAGAATCTTCTATAGCTTCGACATGGTAGCATGACTGTGGATGAGTATTTTACGAGGTTCACATAACTCTCAAGAAAATTTCTGAATATAATTTGAGATCTATTTTTTTGAGAATGGACCTTTGAATAGAGCTTATATTGATATGGGAATGATTTAGTGATATCTCTATGCATTCCCACCTATGTTGTAGTGCTCAAGTGGGACTTGGTAGTGGAGAGCTTCCTGGTTGAGTGAACTCTGATTGTTGCTATTGGGCATGCATGTGGTGAGACCATGGTATCTAGTAGCTAACGACTGAATCTAGGATCTAGTCATGCAAGACACTTTAGGAGATGATCCTAGGATGGAGGGTCTGTGACTTAGGGATCCCAAACCAGTTCTAGTCATCCATGAGATAGGCAGTCTTTTGCTTGTGATAGATAGGGATATCTCACGTGAGATTGTCCGACCCACCATGTTGCTGAGAGGGAGATGGTTGACAGACCACATTAGTAGAGACAACAATGGGAGCATGGATTTCCACATGATAATGGATGTGGTAGAGTATTAGGGAGAGAATCAGGATGTGGAATATGGTTTGATCTGTTGACACCGCCACCCTTAGATGGTCCGCACTAGGATCAAGGACTTAGAGGGTAGGGGAGAGGATAACTACATGCCGCAGAGTCCTATGACCTGGAGGCTATAAGGATGATTATAGTTATGACCTGTATCCTTTTTACCTTTTTAGTAGTATTTTTAAGTATTGGTGTGATATACCGTTTTCTTTATACTTCTTTCACAAGTATTATCTAGGTTGATGAGGGGTGTTGGCGGAGCCTTGTAATTTTGATGTTTTATGTGGATTAGTACTCAAAATAAAGGGAAAATCCCCCACTGATATGCATTTTTATGAAATGATTAAAACCACACGGGAAAGTTGGTTCCACCCAGAGTAGATAGTGTCGAGGTGTGGTAGATGAGTTCATTTGACTTGTGTGTTTGGGGTAGTTGGTGAAAAGGTTTTGGATTAGGCCCTAGTTATGGCAGATAGACGGGAAAGGGAAATTATGAGATTCAGTTAAAAGGGGATTTTGGTATGGAGTCTTGAGTGTGGTTTGTGGCACAACATGTGACTTTACTACCATAGTTGTAGTAGCATAGAGTCATGAGCCACCTTTCCCTAAGAATATCCCTTATTCAAGGACTAGTAATACCAGTGGATCTTTTTTATCAACCCATATACTTGGAGGATCCAGTAGAGAGGATAAGATATCATGCACTCCAATAAGTAGTGTGATCCAAATTTGGAGTAGAGAGAGAGATCCTTCCATAAAACATTTCCATAGTGGTGGAGAGATACCCTATGATGATTTCTTTAGTTTGGATTGGTTTCCTACTATCTATGCTCATATGGATACCACCAATATAGGTGGAAGTGTTTTTGTTTTGTGGGATGAAGTTTTCCTCTTTTATAGAGGAGTGATCTAGGCAGAGTATGATGAGATAATGTGTGGGTGGATACATCTAACTTTTATCAGTTGGATAGTATAACCCTTAGAGTAGTTTATGCTATGAGATTTCAGCTCTCTATAGTGGAAAATGATTCAATGACATCTTCCTGAGGACATGTTTGGATTACCACCCCTACGAGAGTTATACTTCCACATAGACTCACACCTAGGGACTTCCACAATATTTGTGTCATCATATCAGTTGACTCTCATGGAGCATCATGAGTTGTGGTGCAATTAGAGGTTTGTAGAAGGAGGACCTAGTAATAACTAATTTGATCACTCGGGTATCCCTACATTGTTCACCTAGGAGGTGGATGTGATATTTTAGAACAGGTCCTTTAAAATTTTTTTTGGATCAATTCATGATAGTTTTTTTCATTGTTACCCTCATGTTCACAACATCAAATTTGTATGTGAGGAACTTGAGGATGGATTATAGATATTATCTGAGAGTACCAATTTCTTGGGGAGATCTTATAGAGACAAGTCTGGTTTTTGGTGGCATGCTTCTTGTGATATGTCTACTTAAACATGGTAGTGATAGTGGGCCTGATAGAGGTTTAGGTAATTCTATCTTGAGGGATACCCAAGGGTGTGATTGTGGAATCATGTTCTCACAACAAGGTTTCTATCTGATGTGGTTGATATAGGTAATAGATTTTTTTACCTCTTTGTAGTTGACCCTTGTAGGTGAGGATGACAAGACATTTCTCTAGTTGGTAGTGGTTTCCCCTCCTCTTTTTCAGTGAGGCAGGGAGGCACAACTAGAAGATTCTATTTGTAAGGTCATGCATGGTTAGATATCCATTGGACATGTTCTTGATGGATTTTATAAGGGTGGGGAGTACATCAAACTTCCAAGGATTGATGATGACACTAATCACGCTATGAGATGAGGTACCAATGAGGTTCCTTTACCTTAGTAGTACACATAGGATAGGGGTTGTTGTTCCAAGTGTAGTAGACCCTTTGAGTTCTAGAGAACATGCTCCAGGTTTTCATATTGACGTGTTTTAGTTTTCACTCCACTATCACCATAGTACCAGTTGTGTCCATGTTTGAGTGGCCCTTCAGATCACCACTATACTAGTCGGAGTTAGTAGGAGACAACATTTTAGGACCTAGGTTTGGTGATAGAGATGGATGTTGATGGTAAAGTTCATCCAGGGGTGGATGAGGACTCATGGGTTATGTTAATTTTTGTATCGGGTTAGTGGGGTGGTATACCACAAGACCTCGTAACTATAGTTGGATAGAGTTATTTTTTTCCACATATCACAGATGAGGAGGCATGTGAACATCTCCTTTCATGATGTCAACTCGGATGAGTTGGGTGTTGAGTGTAGAGTTGCCTTTTGAGGTACCTGGTGGTATGCAAGTGGTTTCTCGAGGTGTATGTTTGTTAATAGCATGGGAACCCTCTAGAGAGAACATCAGCATGAGAGACCCAATTGAGATCTCATTATTCTCCCTTGTGTGTAGGATTTTTGTTTTCATGAAAATCCTTGAAGGTGGGGAGAGTGAAATGAATTTAGTTTTACCATGTAAAAATTTGGAACATGTCTAGTAATATTTATGAAGTCATACACTAGGATAACAAAGAATTCCGGGGCCTGTAGAGCCTCAGTGCAGTGATATATAAAATATAAAATATATTTTATCACACTTGCATATTTTTTTAGTATATTTGGAATAAATCCCAATAGGAGTCTCAGATAATAAATATGTGATTGTATTTGAGTTCAGAATATGAGTTTTACCCTAAGTGAAATATAAATTTCATCAATGTTGGGTTCCTCACTGGTGGTGACCATTGGTAGGGTATTAAATAGAGGTTTATTAATTTAATATAATTAAATTAATAAACATACCCCTCCCCCTTTGTGTTTCACAAATGCTAGAATAGATAGGAGGTTTTCCTCCCATGACGACAGATTACCTGAGGAGGAATCGAGGCGAGGAGGTGCCATCAGACCCCTGTTTTTAACATTGATCATCACCAGATCAAGGTGTAGTAGGTTCTAGGGATAGTTTTGGATCCAAAGATTCAATGTTTTTCTAAGAGGTAGGCATATTTTTGATCATTATATCTTAATACCAATTTATGCATTATTTTATGGTTTTATATCCCTATTACGACTGCTAGAGATCCCTTAGGGGTAGATATGAGGGTTTTAGGTGGAAATAAGGCGTTTTAGGAGGCCCATAGGGATTTCCTATTTGGAAATCCTGATCACATGATGTGTTGTTTAGGAGCACACATCGTGTGTTATTACCATTCAGGAAAAATGATCTTTTGGGACTACATGCCGTGTACGGGGGATATACACCATGTAGTGATTCCAAGCCGTATAGGTAAGGATATGGGAAGGAATTTCATGTAAGGGGACATGTTCATGTGGAGGTACATGACCAGATTCTAGGTGTACATGGGCTGGGTATACGAGCATGGGAAAAGACATGGGTTCAGGCTGGACTAAGAGGAACATACTATGTACTAAAGGTACACACCGTGTATGGAGACATGGCTAGCTATACCAAGTGTAGGTTAGAACATTCCCAAGGTTTTGTACATGGTCATGCACCATGTGACATGGGTTACAATCATGTATCCTTTTGATACATGCTGAGTACCGAGAGGGGACACGAACATGGGTCGGTTTTAAGAGACACACTGTGTATAGTGGGTACACACCGTGTAATCCCCTTAGAGTTTTCTCCCTAGTGTATCTATATCTTTAGGACTCAGATGTAGTTCTTCAGGCAGCCTCTCCTAGGTATTTTTCCACATAAAACACAATGGTGGATATAGTTTTGGTGTTGGAGATGCGAAGAGAGGTGATGCTAGCAGGACGCTTCTTTCAAGATCACGTGGACTGAAATCGATTGAGTGAGTTCCCATGGTCAATTTCTATGAGGGTAAATTGTGTAATTACATACTCAGTACAAGATTGTTATCCCCACTATAGGTTGAGTTTGTATAGAGTTCATTTATCCATCTAGGATGTCAGAGTGAGATCCTCTATCAAATCATCTTCCCTAGGTGGGGTTCATGGTATCGTCATGACCATAATACATAGGGAGGAGATCCATTATCTAGCAGGTTATCCCATTAGGGTTTACAGTATTGTAATGCATAAAATCCCCTACTTAGTGGCCATTTTTAGTAGGGTTTTCATTATCATTGTACATACAATCCCCTACTTGGCGGATAGTTCTAGATTAGGTTTATAGCATCCCCCAACATTCTTAGGTGTGATCCCCTATCTATGAATTGTGGTTTTGAGTCTTAGTAGGGTTTTAGTAATCCCCCAATAGACCTAGGAGTGATCCCCTATCCGAGCATTATGATCTCCAGAGTTCCAAATTTGTGTTTGTTGTGTCCCCCAATGGTCATGGGTGTGATCCCCTATCTATGTGATGAGATCTTCTGAGTTTCCAATAGGGTTAGTGGAGTCCCCCATCAGGGATGGATGGGATCCCCTTTCTAAGTATCGAAATCCTCTAGGTTATAGTGATAATTTTTTCATAGAGAGACCCAAAAAACATATTCTCTCAGATGTATGTCATTAGGGATGGTGGGAATGTGCCATCAGTTTAGTGATACCCAATGAGTGAGATATCTCGAATGAGTTCCATCTAGGATGGTAGGGCTCATGGAGTGACCTACTGAACGAGTGATACCCTTGAACCTAAAGTAGAATATTTTTTATGGTAGTGAGGTTGACACCTCTTGAGGATTGGAGTCTATGAAGAGTATATCTGGGTTTTTATGTGATTCCTTATGGTGATTTGTATTTGAAATACCATGTGGATATGAAATGACTAGTCATGTATAATCGAGGAATGGCTGAGATGTAGTTTCTTTTACTCTCTTGCTTAGGTTAACCTCTAGCCATGGGTCGAGTAGTCTATTTCCTTTTAGTCACTCCCTTTTATTTTGGGTTTTTTGGGAACCTAATGGGTATTGTTATACTCACACCTATATGGGATCCACCCACACCTATTGTGTCTTATGCAGATGAAATACCTTTTGATGGATTCCTAGGAGGACCTAGAGTAGGTGGAGCATAGCGAGGTAGATAGAATGAGGTGTGTAACAGAGGTTTAATTTGACATCAGTCCCCTCATACTAAGTAGGTTGGATTATTTTTTCGATTTTTGGTGGGATTTTATTTTCCCCTTTTCACGATTTCAGTACTTTTTTTTAATCTGATTGTGGGTTAGATGTATGTATTTATTTTGGTATTAATTATGTTATTATCTCTAAACTATTTAATGGATATGTATGTGTGTGCATGCATACATGTACCATTTTATAAGGCCTCCCTTGTGTGTGGTATGTCTACTCAGTGCTGGTCACCAACCCCTAGCCTATTGGAGGTGGGCTTGGTGGTATAACAACTCAGCCTTACACCAGCCAACCAGGCCCCGATGGGTCGGTCCGTTACAAGTGCGGGTTCAAATTTTATATTTGGACATGTTTGGGCTAATAAAGGTGTTTAGAATCTCTTTTCCACATAAAATGGAGAGAATATTAATTCTAAAAATCAGTATCACATACACTGAAGCAATCACAAAGAATAGAAGATCAAAGGAAACAATACTCTAAGTATATTTTTTTATCAAGATGAAAGATACAAATTAAAATATTATTTTCGATTCTATGGAATTTATGGCCATAAATATTATTCAAGCTACTATAATTGTATCTACCATGGAAAATAAAATAATATAGGGTGATAAACACTGGGAAGGAAAGACAAACTTCTCAAAGAAATCAAGTTATGTCAAAAGCTGGATCTGATCTATCTACAAATAATTTATATAACTATTTGGAAGAATTATGCAACAGGTGTGACCAACATGATCACTATTCTAAGGAATTAATGAAAAAAATTCTAGGCTATATTTTCTATAGTGAAAAGGGAAAAAAATTCCAAATGTGAATCTGGAATAAAATTATCTCATTGTATAAGTAGTTTTGAAGGAATGAAAGAAAGGAAAGTCATGGATTATTGACAATGGTTATTCCTCACACATGTTAGTTGATACATGAATATTGAAAAATGTGCAGGAAAATTATAAAGGGGCAGTGAAATTTGGAAATGACAGTTCATTGAGAATCAAAGGTGTTGGTTCTATTGATATTGAAGCAAAGAAACTCAAATGAAAACATGTTCTTCATATTTAATGATTGAAACATAATATTTTGTGTGTAATCTAGTTATGTGGTGATGATAATAAAGTTGTGTTTAAGAAGAATACATGCATCATCAAGAATTCAAGAGATATAAGGGACATCACTAAAGGTTAATGAACTAATAGAAGTCTATTCCAAATTAGAGATCAGACCAATACAAGTTACATGATTACCAAAGATGAGAATAATTCATGGCATAATAAACTTAGTCATATTAGACAAAGGAACCTGAGTAAAATATCTAAACATGAAGTGGTAATTGACCCACCTCAGTTGAATAGAGAAAGAGAAGCTATATGTGAAACTTTTCAAAAGGGGAATATGATCCAATATACTCATAAAAGTGAAAATATTCAGTCAACAAGGCCACTTGAATTAATTCATACTGACTTCTGTGGGCCTATGAGATAAAATTATATGGGTTTTGATTTGTATTTTATTACATTCATTAATGAAATTACCCATTTGACTAATGTCATGTTTATCAAGAAAAAATATGAGTCAATTAATAAGCTTAAAATATATAGGAGACAAGATAAAAAGGAGTCAGTGTTTACATTAGAAATTTGAGATCTGATAATGGAAGGGAACATACTTGTAATGCTTTTGAAAATTGTCTTATAAGACATAGAATCAAGCATCAATGTAGTGCACCCCACAATCCCCAATATAATGAAATATCTAAGAGGAAAAGTATTATAGATATGGGAATAAAACTAGTGGAAAAAGGGTTTTTAATGTCACATTTTTCATGTTGGTTATTATAAAATGACATGATAAATGAGTTTTGACTTAATTTAATAATTAAACAACATTAAAAATAGGTTTTAACATCACATTTTTCATATCAGTTTATAATAACCAATGTGAAAAATGAGTTTTGATGTTGGTTAATAATTAACCAACATTAAATCACTTGTCAATGGATTTTCGACATAGGTTATTGAATTATAGACATAAAAAGAATTTAAAAAATATATAAAATCATCAATATTATTTTATTTTTTGATTAACATGGTTGATTTCAACCACAAAAGACCCTAATTTTCTTCTTGAAACTCCCTCGACCACTAATATCTCTCATTATCCATCATCATCATAATTCTTTTAATCACCATCACTCCTTGCTCTTATCATTATAATCATTGTCACCACTACATTCTCATTCATCTTCATCCTTTTCTTCCACTTCTATTCGATATTTCTTCATGGTTTATATTCATACTTCTGATTTTTCATGCATTTAAGGTTTGTTTAATTTGATAAATCTATTTATTTTTCTTATTCTTTTATTGAATGATTATTATTTTTGAATGTGTGTCATAAATCATGTTAATTTACTGATTAATGGGTGTTTAAGGTATTTTTAATTGGTGTTTAAGGTATGTTTAATGGGTGTATAAATAAATATAATATATTTATTATGAGGATTTATTTTTAGGGTGTGAAACTAAAGTTTAGGGTTTTATTATTCATCTTCTTCTTAAATATTGATTATTCATTTTATTATTCAATATATATCTCAATACCATCGATTATTCATGAATTTGGATTTATTATATAGGATTTAGAAATTCAATTATATATAATAAAGGATTTAGTTTAAAATGTATAGGGATTTAAGGATTCATTCTCATTGGTTTTTTTAGTTCAATGAATTTTGGAACATCATAGTCATATATGATTAGGTAGGTGGATCTTCTCACTAATAATATTTAGATATTTTTTATATGTTATTAATTGAGTGTGATATATTGACCACTTAATCAATTAAAATCATAGGAAATTATGAATTTATAAAAAATGATGATTTTGGAATAATTGATCTTGATGGGAAATTTGGGGGTTTTATATCCATTGGATTTGAAATAAAATTTGAAATTTAAAAACAGTGATATTCATTTGTGTGAATTGAATTTACATTTAATTTTAAAAAACAAGTCTTTTAAAAAGTGAAAATTGGTGTGATTATCAAATATTGAATTAGGGTATTTAATATGGAATTATTGGGTTTATTTTGAAATAAAAATAATGTTTTCATATAGTAATTCATCTATGGTTAAGTAAACTGCTTACATAAAAAGTTTCGAATTTTGTATTAAATAACCCACATGATTTAATTTTAATTGATTGAATTGTTTCATATTAATGTAAACATGGATTTTTGATAAATCATAATAGGTTTGTGGAATATTTTTTTTACTATTTACATTTAATAATAATAAAGGACACCATAGAACTATTTCAATTAGTGCTTGACACTATCAATATCCTATTTTTTATTTTATTATATTTTATATTACACATATACTTTTTTTATAAACTATTATAATTTAATTCTAAAAAACATGTGTCGATTACCATTTTATATTTTAAATCTATAAAAAAATCTAGACATTAAAAAATCATTTTACTATTTATATTATGATATTTATTTATTTATATTGTTATTTATAAAATTAAATTTAAAATTAAATTTCATTATATAGTAACTTATATTTTATACTTAAAGTTTGTAATAGGTGATAATGAGTCATAGTTGTATTAATAAAAGGAAAAATGATGATGAATATGAGGAAGGAGTTGATTCTTTTTTTTTTGAATTTTCCAAAAAAAATGTTCCAAACAACAACCTATTTTTCTACCCATATTTGAAATGTTTAAATATGAAAAAGTTTCCAAGTAGATAAATCAAAGATCATTTAATTTTTCATGGTTTTAATATGAGTTAAAAGACTTGGATTTGGCATGGTGAAATTGGGAATAATTTACAATCTACTAATGATAAATATTTTCAAGATGATATGTTTGATTAAATTGAAAAAACGATTCATGATATTGGATTAGAGGAAATTGATAAAGCACCGATGATTGAGAGCATATATAGTGATGTTGGAATAACATTGTATCCAGGTTGTATGAAATTTATGATTTTATAAATAGTGTTAAGATTGATTAACTTAAAGGTTATAAATGGATGGGGTGATAATATTTTTACAGAGTTTCTACAGCTATTGAAAGACATACTTCCTGAAGACAAATATCTTCCATATTCACATTATAATGCGAAGAAAATGTTATGATCGATGGTTTTGGGGTACAAGAAGATACACGCCTGCCTGAATGAATTTGTTCTATATATAAATGAATATTAAAGTATCTCAGAGTTTCCTAAATGTGGGACATCATGATATAAGTTGAAATAACAATCACATATTAATTTAGAAATTACTAATACTCTTATTAATGAAATTTGGTATCTTGTTATATTTCCTCATTTAAATCATTTATTTAAAAATTAAAATGGTGCAAGAAGTTTAATATAACATGAAAATGAATGAATATGTAATGAAAAATTATGTCATCCAACTGATTATCCACAATGGAAGAAAATTGATCAATAGATTCCTACCTTCATAAATGAAGTTAGAAATCTCATACTTGGACTATGCATAGATGGAATGAATCCATATCAGAACCTCAGAATAAAACATAGTTTATGGACTAATTTATAACTTATATATTGATTTTTTTATGAAGTGGAAATATATCATGTTGAGTTTAATGATTTATAGACCAAAACAACCTAGAAATGATATTGATATTTTATTTTCACCATTAATTTATGATTTGAAACTTTTATGTGAGGAAGATATCAAAGTGTATGATTCTTATAAAATGGAACATTTTCAACCATGTGCAATTTTTATGTTCACTACAAATGATTACCCAACATATGGAATTTTTTTTAGATACAATGTCAAGGGGAATAAAGCTTTCCCAATTTGCAAAGAATAAAATTCATATTATCAACTGCAACATGGAATAAAAACATTATACATGGACCATAAAAGGTTTTTTACATATGGATCACTCTTAATGAATATTTAAAAATGAATTCAATGACTCATGGGAATTTTATATTTCTCTAAAACCTTTTCAACTGATTAGTATTTTTAGAGGTTGGAAAATATTGAAGTCACATTCAGAAATACATAAAAATATGGTAATGATAGAAAATAATCAATATTTTTTAAAATTTTATACTAGAGATATCATGAGGTCAAATATAATATCAATTTAATGCATGTGGAGAAGAAAATATATGATATTTTTATTAAAATATTTTTATATATTAAATGAAATACTAAGGATGAGTTGAATACAATATTAAACTTATTATCACTGAGAATATGTTTGGAATTTTATCCCATTCCTAATGGAAGATGAACATACCTACAAATAGTTTTTCATATATATTCAAGAGGGAGAAAATTTATTTTTTACAATGCCTCCATGGTATCAAAGTGTCATAGAGTTATTCTTAAATTGAAAAAAAATTTGTATCACTAAAATATTTAAAGTTAACATGCATGGAATATCAGGATTTTAATATCATGATGCAACAAACCATACCATTTTCATTGCATGGAATAATTCCCATCTATGTTAGAATGACTATCTTAAAGGTGTGATATTTTTTAATTACATTTGTAAAAAAAATGATTGATCTGAATTCATTGAATAATTCGGAGAACAATGAAATTTATATACTTTTTCAACTAGAAATATAATTTCCACTGTCATTTTTTGATATCATAGTGAATTTAATGGTTCATTTGATGTAACAAATAAAGCTTTACAGGCCTATATATCTATGATGGATGTATCCTTTTGAAAGGTACATAAAGATATTAAAGGGATATGTTAAGAATCAATATTGAATAGAAGACTCCATTATTGAGAATTATATTTCTGAGGAGGTTGTATAATTTTGTACAAACTACTTATCTGTAGTGGAGCACATTAGTTTACCTACATTCCATGAACAAGTCTGTTTTGAGGGAAAATGTATTCATGGCTTGAAAGTAAAAATGTTGATAGGTGAATAGATAAATTAGGTAAATTTATACATATTTAATAATATAGATGATGCCCGGTCATGAAAAATATTGCATATTAATGTGCTAAAAGAATTTTATCCAAAGAAGAAAGATATATGGATATTTAATGGGAATAAAAAAACTTTTTTTCCATGGTTTAAAGAGACCATGAATGGAAGATCGGATGCATAAGAAACATTCATATGGTTAGTTGGTGGCCCAAGTTTAAGTTTGATAACATTGTATGGGTATAACATTAATGGATATACATTTTACACCAAGGATCATGATAATGGAAGTGTAATTAATAATAGTAGTGTATTGGTGTTCATAAAAGCAATTTATTTTTTTGAGTACAAAAGACAAAATCCCAATCTCTACGTTGAGTGTATATTACAAAGTAATTGATGAAATATGGTAGATTGATTATAATAAATTTTGAGTTCCAATGCTCAACTGTAAATGTGCTATTTAACAACAATTTCAAACACGATGAATTTGGTATGAAACTAGTTAATTTTAATAGATTGGAATACATAGCTGTTCATTTTATGATGAAATCACGTGAGAAAAAAAATTATATGTTCTTGATCTATAAAATGTACAATGGTCGGTTGTTTTTCAAGGAAAAAAGGATTTTTGTGATGAAAAAATTGACAAGGATGTTGATTAATGTGAGATCCCTACTTCTATGGAAAGATTATCAGAGAATATTAATGACCATGTTATAAACATGGTTTGTACCATACAGTGGATCATGAGGAAGGAATATGTGGAAACAATCATTTAGTAATTTTCTAATATTATAGGTAACATATATTTATTTCTTATTTACATTTTTAAATTTCATAAAATATTATATATATTAGTTTTATTTTTTTTAAATTTTACATAAAATATATATTTTAAAAAATATGATAAATTATTTATTTAGATTAGTTTTGTTTTGTTTGTATCATTTTTTAATTATTTTAATTTATATGTAACTGTAGGATTTATATAAATTTTTACTTAAGCTTTGTTTTCTTTTATATATATATATATATCATTTTACGCATCATAAATATTGTTAATATTATTTTTAGTATTATTTCTAAATACTCTAAAAAATATGATAAAGAGTAGTTTTGTTTTGTTTGTATCATTTTAAAATTTTTATTCAATTTTTTATGTAACAATAGGATTTTCATTATCTTTTACTTAATTTTTATTTCCCTATAATTATATCATTTCATCTATCATTAATATTATTGGAGTTTTAGTCAACTAATTTTAAAATATGAATACAAATGGGTTTAGTTTAATTTAACTTTTGATAGATCATTTTTCATTTAATTTTATATGTAACACTTGGAATTGTATATTTGTATACCAATTTTTTGTTAATTTTATTTGTAAGATAATTTCAGATCAAATAACTAAGTTACCTCAAGTTTCTGGGGAGGACCGTATATATACTTCAATTGAGGATCCTCCTCATCCTTCTACACAAGATCCTTCTACTTCCATAGGGGTAAAGAAGGCTTCTAGGGTTGGTAAATATGGTAGCACACATTTACCAAAATTATAAATTACATGTATATAGGACCAAAGGATATATGTTGAGTTTTATGATAATTATAATCTTAGAGGTCTAAATTCAAAACAATTTAAGACTTTTTTTTTTCAATACAATATCAGGTAAAAGTTATCATTTTGATTTTTGATTAGAAAATTATCAACAAAGCGACAATATATCAATTATAAGAGACAATTTTAGTAATATTTATTATTATTTTACTTATTGTGACATTTTTTACTAGTATAGGTTTTTTTCCTTCTTATCAGATGATATATGATATACCTAATGGTAGAGAATTCGGGAAAAAATGTTTATCTCTAGCTGCTAGGATATGGAGGGATTTTAAATCAACCCTCACATTGGATTTCATTTTTGGGGAAAGACAAAACGAAAATCCATGTGATATATATCTTTTTTAAATGAAGATACATGGAAATAATTTTTTGAAAGTAGACGACAAGATTATTTTTTGGTAAGTGCAATGTTATATTTTAGAAGTTTTATTCGTATAATAATGATCATATTAATGATTTTTTTATCATTAATTTACAACAACTGAGGATATATCATCAAGAGATCAAATCCAAAAATGTATACCCTCATACTTTATCTCGTTGAGAGTATTTGTTATTAGAAGAACAAATGAAGGCTAAAAAATTTAAAAAAATGAGAGTTGAGTCTTTGGGATCCATAGAGGTTGAAAAACCTTCCCCCAAGATATATAAGAAAAATAGAAGAGGTACCAAATGATAAAAAATGAATATATCTTACATAAGAGTCAAGGGTTATAGCTGAGAGGATTGTAAAGAGTTATTAATGTTATTTAATTTATTTCAACTCTTTATACACTACAAAAAAACAGTGTATTTAGTGGAAATTATTTAGAGGGGGTTGTGGATAACCCCCTATAAATTAAATTTTTATATAAATTAGTGGAAATTATGACATGAAAACCACTAAATTAAATTTTAGCAACAGTTATATCATAATCGCTGCTAAAACATAGATAATTTTTTTAGAGGGGGTTAAAACCCCCTCTAAATTTTTATCGATATTTTACTAAAATAAAAAGTTTAGAGGGGGTTTAAACCCCATATAAATGCAAACATTAGCGATGGTTACATAACCACATCTAATCTCTTAGGTGGTTTTAACCCCTCTAGATTTTATCTATGTTTTATTAAAAAAATAGAGGGGGTTAAAACCTCCTCTAATCTGATAGATTAACAGCAGTTATGTAACCATCTCTAATGTCTAAATTTAAAGGGGGTTTTAACCCCATCTAATTTTTCTCTTAAATAAATACATTATATTTTAGCGGTGGTTATGTCAAAACTGCCACTAATCTCTTAGATTAAAAGGAGTTTTAACCACCTCTATTTTTTTAATTGTTTTTTCAATATGAGATTTTATAATATATATATATATATATATGTATGTATGTATGTTTATGTGTGTATTATAAAAATACATTATATAAATACATTTAAATAAATTATAAACATATTTTATAAAGAAATTATATAAATACATAAAATAAATACATATATATATAAACAAATAAGTATATAAATAATTATATAAATATATATATATATATACATACATGAAAATAATTATATAAATACATATATTATATTATGCTATGTTTATGTGTTATATAATTATATTATGAATATATTATATTATATATATCCTATTAGTAAATATATAAATGCATTATATATATATACATACAAATAAGTATATAAATAAATATTAACAAATAAATATATAAATACACATTCATGTGTGTGTGTGTAAATGTATGAATAAATATATGCATAAATATATGTATAAGTATATCTATATAAACATTTTGTGTGTTTGATATAAATGTATTTATAATGTATACACATATTTATATAAACATGTGTGTGTAAGTATAAATAATATAAATGTTTGTATAAATATATTTATTTATATAAATTTAAATGTATAATTTAAGGAGGTTATGCATAAATAAATATTATATTATGTTGTATTGTAAATATATATATATATATATATAGAAATTTATATTAATATACAAATAAGTATTTAAATCAATAAATGAAATATATATTTGTATACATGATATAACTATATGTATTTATAAATATAAATATATGTATAAATATATTTATATATTTAAAAGATATTTATATATAAATATATTTAAAAGTTTATCTATATATAAATATTATATTGTATTGTATTATATTATATGTATATATATACAAATATACATAAAATCTTAGTTGTGAGAGTATAAATAACATATATATATATATATATTTGTATACATATAAATATAATTAATAATATATATTTAAATATATAATATATATATGATATATATATTTGTATTTTTGAATTGTATACATATAAATATAATATATATATATATATGTATGTATCGATCGATATAATAGAACATGTATTTATATTTGTATCATATATATTTGTATTTTATATTTTTGTATAATATAATTTATATTTTTGTATATATGTATATGTATATATTTATTTGAATAGTATATTTGTATAATGTATAAAAATACAAAATAAAATAAAATATATATGTATATGTATATATTTATATTTATCTGAATGGTATATTTGTATAATATATAAATATATAAAATATAAAATATAAAATATAAAATATAAAATATAAAATATAAAATATATATTCATATACTTATAAATATAATTAAAAATAATAATATATATATATATATATTTGTATAATATAATATGTATTTGTATTTGTATGATATATATATTTGTATAATATGTAATACAAATGTATATAATATAAATATACACATAATATAAATATGAATACATTAATGTATATTATATTCTATATTTTATAAATTTATATCATATTTATGTTTGCATATACAGTAATATAAATATATTAAATATATAATATTAATGTATAATATATATATATATATATTATATTCTATATTTTATAATATGTTATATTTGATATAATGCATTTAACATATAACATAAATATATATATAAGGTTATATATGTGAAATTATTTAAAAACTTTATACAAATAAAATTTATTTTTATAAATATTTTGATATGTATAAATATAAACATTTTTAAATAATTATCAAAAGTTCATAATGGCATAGTGGTAGGGTGTTTTCGGTGTCCGTTCGTGTGATGGGTTCGAAACCTAGGTGTGGATGAATTTCCATTATGCACAGGTGGGCTCCTTCGCATCTAATGGTAAGGGAGGGGATCGATTTGGGCACTCAAATCCGATGGTAGGGAGAGTGGTGGCTTAAGGAAGCTGGGCCCAATAGGAGTTCATATTTTTTTCATAAAAAATGTTTTTGGGTTGTTACAAACTACCCCAAAATCGAAAAAATAGAAAAAATTTGGGGTGATTAAAAATCACCCCAAAATGTTTCTATTTTTTTTAAACACAACATCCAATAGTGGCTATTATAATTTTAAAAAATAAAATAAAAGGGGGGTTAAACCCCCTCTAAAATAACCACCTTTAATATTCTCTTTCTTTACCAGTGGTTTCGTAAAACCACTACTAATAGGACTAGGTGACCACTTTAGTGATGATTTTGTATAACCACTGCAAAAGTATTTAGAGGGTGTTTTTAACCCCCTCTAAATGCAAAAATAACATCCTCTAATGGAATTATTTTTTGTAGTGATATATTGTGATTCAATAATGAATTTTTAAAATATTCTATAAATGAATCCCTTGAGGATTAGAGCACATATGAGACCTTCATATTCGATGATAGGAAGGATATTTTAGCTACTACATTGGGAAATCCTGAACATTTGGGCCATGTACGAGGATATGAGATATGTGTATCAGTCAAAAAAGTGTTTGGTAATTTTGGAGCTTCTTCAAAGGAGGATGTATATAAAGAAAAAATAGAAACTTTAAAATCTAATATCAAGATATGGGTGAGATCATGGAGGTCATTATTAGAGATTCGGTATGGTTGATGTTTAAAGACATGAAAATATAGTTTTAGGTTGTAGATATCACTTCTCTACCTTCATCTGTATATCTAACTCTTCCATATCCACCAGTATATCCAACTCCTACACCACATCCTCCACAAATCCCCATCTTCTGTGAGTTATATGTTGAGGATCCTCGACATCATTTTGTTGCATATGAGATTATATATTATATTTGGGATACCATTCATCATTAATAGATATATATGGATCAAATTAGGGTCATGATGGAGGATATAATGGACATATCAACAAGAGTACAATTTTCTATAAATGGGGTTACTAAAGTTGGAAAAATTATTGACATTTTTCAGTTTGGCCATCTAGACTTGTCTGAAAAATTTTCAATAAGGTATGTATAGATTATATACTTAATTTCATATTATTATTAAATTTGTTTTATACTTTTAATATTTAAATGTTTAACTATATTTATTTTATAGGAATAATTTAAAGGCAAAGGCATAATAGTTAGACAACACCATTTACAGGTCTTTATGGATTCAGATACTACTTATTCTAGAATTTATAAATTATTAATATATTCATATTTGTTTTTGGGAGTTTATGAGATTACAATGAATTCTAAAATTTGAGGGTGTAAAATTACTGTGATAATTTTAAAGAGAGATTTCATAGAGCTTATAAATAGAGATTTGTTGGGAATCAATGTGATGCAATTCTTTTCCATGTAAGTCGATTATCATATTTCTTTGAGTTATTTTAATTTAACAAAAATTAATACTTATGTTTGTTTGTATTAGGTATATTTATACAATTTGTATTCAATATGATACAAAATTATTATATGGATTTTTTTACGCAAAATTTATTTCCCCAATAACAAATGCAATGAAAAATATAGAAAGAACAATGTATATTTTTGAAAGATTTCAAAATAATACAATTTAGTGCTGAATGATTCCTTATCTTTAAGGGTATGGAACATATATTTCTTAAAGTGTTATTTCTCTTACGAAAAGGTTTAGTCAGAAGAAAAATCCTATTACCATTTATTAAAAATATAATTAAAAGTAATAAGAAAGAAAGATGGAGGACGTGGTCACACAACAAGCCCTTATCCAAAGAGAAAACAACTAGGAATCAATCCTCATAACCATAATTAGAATTATCTCCCTCATTAGTAGATTCCATTTTAGATTGTGAATGTCTTGGATTAAGAATAGAAGAGTACATCTTCTTGAGCCTTTCTTGATCCAGTGTGATCTAGGGAAACAAATAAGACCTGGTGGACACTCCGTGCTTCTGTTCATCATCACACCCATGTCCATGTCGACGACCTTTTAGATTCCTCCATCATTGCTAGGTCTGCTAGGGAAATTTCTAAAAAGGATGGCTAGGTGTATCTTGTAAAATCATAGTTTCCTACAATCCTTCATCATGTGCCTCATCCAGATTGGTCAACTAAGAAGGAGGAGGATCCGGCTGCACTTTATGCTCTATGTCAATACAAATAGGAGGGGTCTATCCATAGAAAGATGATATGGACTTCTTGTATATGAGAAATTGAAAATCATCCATTGTTTCCTTAAAGTCCAGACCAAAGGAGGCTATGATCTTCTTGGATTTTCCATTTATAGAAGAGTTAGGGGAATTTTCTTATAGAAGTTCTCTATCCAAATACTTTTGAGTGGAGTTTTCAATTTTCAACTCATTATTTTCCTACTATGCTGCAGCAACGTCTGCCCATGTTCTCATGGGAAAAATTAGGGAAGAAGCATGTCCCTCATCCACCTCTTGCACACAAGATCTTGACATATCCAAAGAAGGAGATTTTACCTTATAAAAGGATTGTACCATATCAAACACCCTCTATTTAGATAATATCAAACTAGATGTCCCATCAATAACTCCTCTATCTGAGCCAACAAGTGGCGAAGCATGCACATGCACCTCCTCTCTCTTATTCAAATCAGGCTGCTTCATAGAATGACTGGGTTTCCTTGACTTATTATTTAAAGTATGTTCCTCATGGATGTGAGTATATTAATGATTTAAAATAATAGATCTATTATAGGTTGAGGAATCATGTCTAATCACCCAAAAATCCATATAGAAGCATGAAATCTTCTCATATTCAAATTTCAGACTAAGATCATCAGTGTCTTTGTGGGATTGAACTTTCGATCCCACTCATGAATGTGCATGACACATAGATTAAGGGAGACTGATCCAAGTCCCCACTTCTTTATTTTGATATCCTCTGAGGTAAATAGGATGTGAAATAAGCCTTTTCCTAGAGAAATGCACTTCCAATTGCTAAAACCCTAGACCTCAATTAGCTTGGCAACAAGATCACTCATAATCCATAGCTTTGAACCCTTCGGTAAAATGAAACGACCAATAATAGAATGTTGACCAAGTTTCAACCATTTTTAAATTACATCAAGATCATCCTTGACATGTGAAAATTTCCCTTTGTGATGAATCATACTAGTAGCGACATCTTTGTAGAGGGAGAAACCACTAACATGACCATCCAAACACGAATCAGACACCCCATTAGGATGTGAAACAATAGGATTTGCACTGAGAGCCAATTTATGGAAATATAAAGCATGCATGTGAGATTCAAATAGACCGGAATCCAAGAATTTATCTTCCATCAGAGGGGGAAACAAAATTTCTGACAGAAAGTGCGACCAAGGGCAGCGAGCACACAAGCTAGCACCACCATCCTCGAGTCGAACAATACGATTGGATCTGGGCCTAAGGAAATAAGACGGCGGTAGGTCACCTCGTGAAAATGACGATGTCTAAAAATGAGTAAAGTAGCGTGGATCACCTTGGCAGTCAGGACACATTGGTGAATATTCACCTCGGAAGATCTCAGGAAGTTGCGCAATCTGTTGAAAACAACCACAACAATACCACTGGCCTTAATAATGAAGGGGATACACCAATGGTGAAGAGTAAAGAAACGACGAACAACAGAAGCTGTAAAGATTTATATGAAATCAAATATCCATATGAAATCTAAGATCCAGATGAAATCGAAGCATAGAAAACCCTATCCTCCATGGGAATTTAGAGAGAGAAACTCTCACTCAATTCCCATCCTCCCTACTTTGTTATTTCCCTTAATTAAATAACCAATCAAATTATATATTTTTTATATTAGTGGTCATTGGTTGTTTTGTATTTTTTCCAAAAGAGAAGACAAATTACTAGTTATACTCTATACATGGTGACATGTGATAAAATTTTCACAAAGTATTAGACACATAAGTTTGATTATTTAAACACTTGTACATTATAATTTATTTTAATTTTATATCATACACATCATTTTCAAATAGAGAATGAGATTACTTTAGAGGTAAAATAGGATAGGGGAAAGTAAATATAAAATATGTGTACATATGAGTGACTTCTTATTTATAATTACTACATTCTGGCTACAAGTACTTAATTTTTTTTAATTAAAAAAATTATTTTGAAACATAAATTTCATCATTAACAAAGAGTAAATAAATGTGGATATTATGCTCTAAGATTTATGTATGAAATAATTTCAATCGTGGAAACTACAAAATTTCACAAGGTTAGATTTTATCATAACATTTTCTTTAATTTATCTTATAATTATATTGAGAATAAATGTTAAATCCTTTCCTTTTTAATTTTTATCTTTTTGATGACTCTCTCCCTTATTCTAAAAAAGAGTTAAATCACTTACAAGGATAATGGACATATTATTTCATTGGTTTGAATAGGTTTTAGTTTATTTTTAATATACATTTTAATGTTTAAATTTCAAATTTTAAAGTTGAAATGATTTCAATAAAGTTTTGATGTAAATTTTTTTATGACACTATATTTGTGCTATGATTTTCTGGTTATGTTTGTACTTCTGTTGTGCACTATTGGGCAATTGTATTTGAAAATATTTAAAATAATAATAATTTTTCATGTAGATTATTATATAAATGACATGAAAGATTGAAAAAAATGTTTTTTAAATCAGCTATACAATAACAGACATGAGATATAGTTTATTACATTATTTATTTTTAATAACCAATGTGATCAATGGATTTTAACATCAATTATTCAATAATTGATGTGAAAAACCCTTCCCATTCTAATTTTTTTACTAATTTATATAATTTTTTATATAATAACTGGTGTGAAATACAATTTTTTAATGGAAGTTAATGATAAATAATGTGAAAAACCTATTCAAAACATTGCTTACAATGATGTCTCTAGGTAACCAATGGTAAAAAACCTGATGTAGAAAATCATTTTTTTTCAATAATAGAAATATGTTATATAAGCACGAAATCTCTAAATTATTTTGGAGAGAAATTATTTGTTCTTCCATTCACTTAAAAAGTAGGTGTTTGATGAGACCTAATATACACTTGACATAATACGAGATGTGGGTTCATAAAAGACCAAATATGAAATAATTTAAAGTGATTAACAATCCTTAATACATGAATATCAAGAACATAAACCTTGTAAAATCTGAAGAGAAAGATTAAGAAGATATTTTCATGGGATATATATCAAATGATAGATATTATAAATAATTGAACAAAATAATTCATAAAATTGTTGATACTTTTGATGTTAAAGTTATTGAAAACCAGGATTGATTTGGAAAGTTAGATGACACAAATCCTAAAATTTATGAAGCAAACAACATTTAGATTTCATAAAATTAAAATGATGAAGGAGCTAGAAACAAATATAATTATATTTATGTTAACCCAGAATGGCCTAGTGATGAGGATAATGCCACTAAGTAATAAAAACTGAGACATCATAGGCTAAATAATTATATTAATTTGGAAAATATCATTTGGAATCAAGAATATCCTATTCAAATAAGAATAATATTAAGTATTTAAAACCAAACTACTCTCATTTCATAGTTTTATCCACAGTTCATATCTGGATTAGTTGATCCTAAAGAATGGATCAAATAAATGGATAGAGAAATTGATCAGATTAAGAAGAACACTACTTGGGAGTTTTTTACAAGACCTAAAAATAAAAACATGAATGGAACCAAGTGGGTCTTTAGAAATAAGATGAATAACAAAATTATAGGTTACAATAAATAAGTCTAGGTTGGTTTTAAAAGGCTACTCATAGATGGAAGAAACTGATATTGAAGAGACATTTTCACCAAAAAAAGTTTGAAAACCATGAAAATATTTCTTATAGTCTTTGGCCATAGAAATTCCAAAGTATATCAGATGGATGTGAAGTCAACATTATTGAATGAAGATCTAGAATAAGATATGTTTATTGAATAACCTATTGGATTCATTCTAGACAAATATGACAACATGATTTGTGAACTTGAAAAGGATTTGTATGGATAAAAACTATTGGTATTTTGAATCCTCTTCAAGTTACTAGAATTAGTTTACTAGAAGGAGTAAATTTGGTATAAATTTGATCTTTTCAAGGAAACGAAAATTAGAGACATCAATACATAGGTAAGTCTGTTGGAAGATGGTGATATTTCAATGGGCTAAACAAGATAGTTTATATCCACTAAAAGTTGGGATATGCTGGATTAGTCACACGTATAGAGGTTATGAATAGTCCACCAGCTATAGCGATTGGTTCTGTGCTGACTAAATAAGAATGGTGAATTAACTAGAGGGATGACCATGTTTCTCAGATGAGGGAACACCCTATTCAACCACCTATGGACCTCTATAAAGGAGAGGTAGGATAGGATAATGAGATAAAATATTTACTTTAAGTATGATCACTGGATCTTTATCTATAATTATATTTATAATTATAGAAATATAAATATTTATTAGTGTTCTCCTATGGATGTGGGAAGAAATTATGAACCACAAAATCTATGAGTGTCCTCTTTCCTTTCCCTATTGTTTCCTTGATCGAATTTTTGTGTGTGAGTTGTTTGGAAGAGTGAATAAGAAAATGCGACTTAGTAGTGGTGATTAGGGTATAGTAAACTTCATATTTTTTATTCTCTAATATGAGAGGAAGTTTTGGTAGTTGTATTTTGTAGTGAAATATCATCGATGTGCGTGATCTTCCAATGAACTTACTATTCTATCATCCGATGATTGTATAGTCTGTTGCTTCCCAAAAAATGGCATCAAATCTTGGTTATTCACACTCAAAAACTCAGGTAACATTAATACTTTCCTTAATTTTATATTTAATTAAATTGGTTTTATTTTCATTGAAATACAGGACATTAGAAGAAGTAAAAGTTCAAATTGAAAATTTCAATGAAAGTGACTTTGGTTTCTAGAGGACGCATGTAGAAGACTATCTCAACCAAAAACAAATCTAGAAGTACTATTAGGTAGAGAAAAACTAGACAATATGGAGAAGGGTGAATGGTAAAATTTATATATAAAATCACTTGGATTAGGGAGGTTTTCATTGGCATGAACTGTGGCCTTCAACATCCAGAAGAAGAAGAATACTACTAAGTTGATGGAGGCTCTAGTAGATATACATGAAAAACCAAAAAAACTAAACAAATTGTTCCTAATGTGATATTTTTTTAGTATAAGGACATTAAAAGGAATGTTAGGGGGATATCATGTAAATTAATTCAACATTATCCATAGCCAACTATAAGTAGAAAAAGTTACCTTTGCAGATGATGTGTGATCAATCCTACTGCTCTCATATTTATTGGAATCATGGGATGGTATGGTTACTATGGTTATTAATTCACTTAGAAAGATATATTTAGTGTTTGAATATGTCTTAAATTTTATCCTCAATGAGGAACTATAGATATAAGAGGTCTAAGTATCTTCTGATAATGCTCTGAATATTGATGTAAGGGGATGCTTACCTCATAGAAGAAATCATTGACAATTGGAAGATAAATCAAGGGATAAGAGTCAAGGAATTTCAATTGGTCTAGGACTCACTTTCTAGAATTTTTGTAAGCATGGAAATCTCTATAGAAATTAAAAAAATAACAATAAATCCACTAATAGGACAACTATATTGAATTAAAAATTCTTTAGCACAACTGAAGAAGGTAACGATCTATTTCTCAGTGCCAATGTTCCAGTGGAGTCATGAGTGGTTAACTCCGGTGAATCCTTACAATCAACATTAGACCGTAGGAACATGATCAAATATGTATTTGTAATCATTGGAAAAGTTCATTTGGTGGATGATTAAGCTTAAATAGTTGTCAAAAAGGGAAATGTGAACATTCAGATACAAAAATGTGTGTTTTCTAGGACTATATGAAGTGATATATAAAACTTTGTAATCATATAGATTAAGAAATTACAAGAGAATTTGGATTTTTATTCTCTAAATTGGGGGTATTTTTGATAAACAATAATTATATTGTAATCCTAGGTATTTAAACATCTCTATACTATGTTTTTTGTAAGTGTAACAAGGTTCAAATATGAGTATTGGTGCTCAAGTGGACATCAGGGTGAGATCGGGTGAGCGCATGGAACATGGAGGCCATCCATGACATAAGCTATGTCATGGTTCCCTCAGCTTAACCATATTTTATAACCATGGAGATCTCCACATGTGTATAGATCCTCATGGTTCTAGGGGATGGTGATGGTGTGAAATGACTAACCAAAAAACCCTGGTTATGCGTTTGGTCGACTGTGGCGGTGGCTAGTGCGACCGAGGCTATGAAATGGGGACTGGATATGCCTTGTTCTACACCCATAAGGAATTTTGGTTGAGAGTATACATGGTGGTAAATGTTAAGTGATAAGGTTTCTATGCCATGGTCTTAGGCATGTTGGGCTCTCAGGGGGCTGGCTAGAGCGCACCACAACATAATGTAAATTGCAGTACAAAATGTTTTTTCTTTGTGTATTGTAATTTTGTAGAGAATTCCCCAATTTAACCTCATTTATTATTAAGTACATGATAACTTATTTTCTATCCCCATGCACAAATTAACTAGGAAGGTTCCTCCTTTTTTATGCTTCGATTTCCCCTTGGATATAGGGTTCTCTTGGTGTGATTTCTTTAGAAAATCAATACGATTCTCTTCTATTTTATTATCTCTCTAATTATCTTGTGTTATTATCTAATTTCATTGTATTTGACATAGGGTTTTTTGATTATTCCACTATATTGTTGTGAAATCATCCTAATATGATGGGGAATTTTTTTGTGATGGGTAGAGGATGTCCCGTGGTGATGATTGTACACTGTTGCACGCTGTTTCAACTAAGGTACACCGTAAAATGAATTTATTTAGAGTTTTTGGATAAATTAAATTAATTTTGAGATTTTATAGGTTTCCATTATTAGTTATTTGAACTATAATGGTTCCAAAAGTATGACATAGACCCATCGTGAGAGGTTGTCCACTATTTCGGTGTGTCGAGGTCGACCAATGAGTTATTAGGATATTATAGATATTTTAATTAAATTGGAAATTTAATTATAAGTTATTTAATTAATTATAATTTGATTATAATTAATTGGTTTGGATGTTTTGGCCTGATATAGGGCCTCATTTGGATGGAATATGGCTATATGTCTTGGATGATCTCATGAAAGAGTTGTCAGGCTGCACTTAAAATGGAATAACTTTGTTCTTGAGGTGAGTGGTCCTTATGAATTTTCCCTATAGTATAATTTATGATTTATTTATCATGTAATATGTATGGTCTCTCTACCAAAGGTGACCAACCTATTAAAATTATATAATTTTTTTAATTAAAATTTAATTCCTATGTATGGAATGAACAAAGTTTTGAAGCCATGATGAACCATATGCACTGGATTGATGCCTTGTCCATTGATGGTCATGGAATTATTTACACATTTATGCCTTGAGATTCATTTAACTTTAGTGGTATTAACTAAATAAAATTAAATGAATGATATTTAGTGGATCTAGTGATAAGTTCCTTTAATGACCTCTAGGTATAGGTGAGCGTTGAATTGAGACGAATGTCCTAAGGATTGGACATGTGGAAAACTTAAGATGCCTTAAAGCCTTTGGGATAATTGAGATGATTAGTGGGTGAGTGTTACTCCCCCAATATTATATGAGCATCATATGGGTATTCCTTGGGTGGTAGGTTATTGACATGTTGAGTGAGAGGACTGAATAAAGATGACATAGAAAGTGAGAAGGGCCTTGTGTCATATCTTGAGACCAATACTAGTGAGACTTACCTTATGAGGATAGTGAGACAGTGATGTGATCATGAATATTTCAAGGGATACTATGTCATTTGATTGATAGGCTTGGCCCGAGAGTTGAGATCATGATTAAGGAACCCATGTAGGGTGTATTCATATGAAATGACTTAGGGGACCTTGGTAGGTGCCCCAATGATATGTTGAACCCAAAGAGGGTGTATCAGGAATGACTAGTGATGATTGAAGGTGTCACCTTAGAACTTGAATCAATGATGCGAGCCTATTGTGGCTATGATGATGATAGGTTGTGCACTTGAGAGGCCAACCTCAAATTATGAGATGGGTTCAGGCAGATGGCTAACCCCATCGAGATGCATTACATAAGATGATTCAAATGGGATTCACTACCCATTGAGATTCATTTAGATACATGGGATGCCTTGGATTTTTACCTCATATCCAACCTTTTTATTTTCTACTGATGAGATGATTCATTTGGGGCACACTACCCATTGAGATGTATTGATATAAATGGGATTCCTAGGATGTTATCCTTAGATTCATCCTTGATTCATGATATATGAGATAGATGAGAGGGACACACTACCCTTGATGTGATATATGAGATTTATGGGAGGTATGTACTACCCCTGATGATATGTATATGTAATATGATTTGGGAGAGATGCACTACCCCATGAGTTATCAATATATAAGTGGGTTCCTTATACTTTCTCCTATGATTTAGTCATTGAGCCTAATAATAATAGATTTCCTAGTAATTTCTCTTACTAATTTTCTATGGGCCTAGTATTGGTTTGAATAGTAATATAACATGCTCAGAGACACTCCAACATTGGTCAAATCTGGTTTGGGTTAATACTGGGAGTCACATTAGAACCCAAGGATTGACAATGGTTATTTATTTATGCTTCTGTAGTTAATTTATTTATTCATCTATGCATATCACATGTGTATACACTAATTTAATAGTTATGTATGGGACCACATTAGTGGTTCTCTACCTAGTTTCAATCACACCCTGATCGAGTGGAAATAACACTTGAGTACCCAAATAAACTTCATTGATCATAGGTTTAGGTTGGAAAAAGGATAGAGGCTTGGATTGTCCAGCTGAATAGTTTGGATGAAGTTGGGAGATAGATGAGGTATGTATCATAGATTATAGTATATCCTTTATAATTTTTTTTATATGTGATCAGTTTGATGAGTGATTGTTTATTTTATATTAACATGACCATGAGCCTGTATGACTTCTCGCTTCCACATTCATTTATTATTTATGATTTTTCTTTGTTTCTTCTATATACTCTGATGTATTATTGTGGATTATGTTTGTTTATTTTCCTATTATTTCACACTCTTATATGGGGGTATTGTATTCCCATGACAACACCCTAGACCCCTACTTCTTGTCAACAAAATCTAGCGTACAAGGAGGAATGTTTGAGGTCTCGTAACAACTCAATATAATTATCGATAAAAGTGAACTGAAGTGGGGATGTCACAAATTAGTATTATAAATTTTATGTGATTGATTAAAAAAAGTGTATATATAACATTCCATACCGGATTCACTCATAAGTAACCAAACCTGGTTAGTCATAAGTCCTCAAGTGTGCCTCCCTATATGCTAGAGGCTGACGACTAGCAGCAAGGGTCCAATGTGGTACAATGGGGATACTATACTCTCATAATTAGAGTAGAAAACCATTATAATAAATTAATAAATAGAAAAATTACAATAAAGATAAATAGGTAAGTGGATGTAAATCACCCAAATGATGATAATAAACAAGCTAAAAGTGGATCCAAATACAAATGATGAGTATTTCATAGATCTATAAAAAATAAGAATAAAAAAACATGGAAGCAAGAAAACACACATACAGGTACATAAAAAGAACCAAAAATACCAAAAAAATATCTCAAGATAGAAACATGATCTATAGAACGGTCCTATTCTCCCACACTCATAAGCTACAATCAAACCAAGCATAAAAAACTGGGCACTAACCCCTATACCTACCTGCATATGAAGTCTGTCTGTACTAAACGATGGCCTGTACAGGCTGTGAGATATAATTAGAAGGTGACCACCAATGGTGTCTATAACTATCCAACCAGTGCATATAATATGAGTAGTGTGTAGATATAATAATAATAAGTAGTAATGAAAACTATAAAGGGTCAGCTCTAGTTCCCAAAGGACACCAGGCTGACACTACCTACTTCATCCCATGCTGGGAAAACCTCTAAACATATGTCACCATAAACATATACATATAAGTGTATATGAACATATATATGATCTATATACATAATGATGTTTATAGAAATATAATTACATATGTAGGGTTAGTAATAACCTGAGGCATAACTCATGCATTCATGTCTAGTCGGTAGAGTATCATAAGTCATAAGGGTCATCATGCCTAAGTATCATAGGTATATGGGATTCCATGCCTGAGTATCATAAGTATACAAGATTCCATGCTTGAGTATCATAGGTATAAGTGACACCATGACTAAGAATCATAAGTATAAGGGATTCCATGCTCGAGTATCATGAGTATAAGGGACACCATAGCTGATTATCACAAGTATATGGGATTCCATGTTTGAGTATCACAAGTATATGGGATTCCATACCCAAATATCACAATTATATGGGATTCCATACCCGAGTATCACAAGTATAACCAATCAATTAGGCTTTATAATTTATTAACATTCCAATTTAACAAGGGTATAACCATTATTTATGTAAAATCACATGACATGGTCATACCACTCACTCTCTATTTGATTCATTATAGTTAATACATTTGGGTTTCAATCCAAAACCATATAGTATATGTTTTGGTCACATAAGCATTTATAATAACAAGGGTAAATTCCATAGGCACACCTCAAGGGGTGGAAATATTTTATGGGGACATATCCCAATAATAATAAGGATACACTAGGTAATTTCTATCAAGGCTAACAAATTAAATAAGGGTTATTTGTATTTTTAAGTAAATGCATGGAAAATCTAGAGTACAACATCACAACACATAATATAAAGTAGAAAGGATTGAGGGATAATTACTAGAACACCAACATTATGGTGGTAGATGATTACACATATAGTATTTTAATCTAATTAAACCTAGAATATAATAAATTGACAAACTAGAAAACCTCCTTAAAAATAGGGAATATTATCTCACATTGAGATAACACAAAACATGGTGAGATAAACTAAGAAAATAAGTAAGCAAGTCAACAAGCTTACTGGAACGCTTCCAACATGATTAATGGTGGTTTGATGAGAGTATAGATGAATAATAAATAGGAAACCATATTAGGTGTGGAAGAGGATTCAATGAGAGGATAATAACTATTCATAGGAGAAGAAAATAAGGGTTATATCAAAAGAAGGTGTTTTAAACCCTTTTAAAAAATCCCAATATATTCACGATGTATATATTTTACACATCATATAAATATTAGGTTTCCCCCACAGGAAAAACCAATTCACATCATGAACTTGGTCTAGCCAGACCAATTCATATCACGTATTAACTACACATCATGGATTTAATTCATGTTGTGTATTTGTTCTACAGACAGCCTCCAGCCTTATGATCCATTATTCTAACAAAATAATGAACCATATTAAAGGCACAATTCCCAAGGTATAATCCAAAAAGAAAACATCAGTGAGGGTTTAACCAAAATTTAAAGGATCCATACCTGATATGAAAAATCAGGATATTACAGTCTTCCCACCTTAAAATAACATGTCCCTAAGTTTCCCTTCCAAGGGTAGTAAAGCTTCATCTGAGAACAACTTCGACCACTGAGTACATATGTTGGATTTTCTCTCCCAATTCTCATCCTATACACAACAATGTTTCTATAACACCTGTAATAAAGGGACAAACCCACCTTAGAGATAATTCATGCTATGATCAATGATATGAACACGATACTCCTAAAAATAAGAATTGGACTCCAATTCAACATCCTCAAGATCAAAATCATGAGATATATTGGCATGATATCAGTGAAACTATGATATATAGAATATTCCATGTATGGATCAATATCTCTAAGGAAGATCTATTCAATAGGCTACTAGACCAACTCTCTCTAATATCTCAAAAGGCCTAACACAATGAGGCAATAGATTTACCTATATATGAATCTATACATGCCCTATTCTAGGTGATACACATAAGAAAAAATGATCCTCAACTACAAACCCCAGAGGTCATTGATGATAATTGATATAATATTTCTTTTTATACTGAGAAGTAACCATACACTTACTAATAAGTTATACATACTCCAAATTCTTCTAAATGAGATGAGGTCCTAGTAACACTACCTCTCCTACCTTTAACCATCATAGGGGTGAACTACATGACCTACCATATAGATCCTCATAAGGATCCATTTGAATAATAATCTAGAAGTTCTTATTTTAGGAAAACTCAATGAGAGGTATATGTTTCTCCCAAGAACCCTGAAATCAAGGAAACATGCTCAAAGCATGTCCACTATCACCTCTATCACCCATTTCTTGAGAGACTTCTATAACCCATGCCAAAACCTTGACATAAAATAAGTGTCCCTATAAAAAATGGTAATAGGGACCCCGTGTAGGCATATAATCTCATGAAATACAGTCTCCCAAGATCATCCACTAGGAAAGTTTCCCTGGTTAGAAGGAAATGGGTGACCTTCATCATCCTATCCATGATTACCCAAAACACATTGCTACCTTGAGGTGACCTCATCAAAATAGTCACAAAATACATTTCATCATCGTACCATTTCCATTTTGAAATCAACAATGATTATAGCAAGAAAATATTTCATTGATTCTCCACCTTCATCTATTGATAGGTGGAATACCTAGTGATAAAACCTATAATCCGACATTTCATCTTAGGCCACCAATACCGGTTGCACATGTCTCAGTGCATATTAGAAATCCTTGGGTGTGCTACCCACTATAAAGCATGGTATTGTTAAACAAGTTCCTCTTATATTTTTGTAGGCACCTAAACATGTCCATGAATAATTAGGATCTCATTTCCATTTATAGACCAATATATTAGTGGATCCCTACCTGAAATGCTCTCCCTTAAGACTAAGCCTTCAGGATCAGAAAGATGCCTCCTCTTCACTCTATCCAGAAGTGATGAGGTCATCACTAAGGATGTAAGAATAGGCCACTCATGACCCTTATAAACCTCTAGATACATCTAATAAATAAGCACCATCATCCTCCATTCGTCACTAGAAACCTGAACATCTTGCATCTGAGTCTTTTGGCTCAGAGCATCAGTAACTGCATTTCCCTTTCTAGGTGTATAGGTAAGCTCAAAGTTGAAGGAATATTGGTATCCAACCCACCTTATTCACTTGAGGTTCAATTTACACTACATAAATATATATTTGAGGCTTTTTTGGTCCTTAAACACCACAAAATACTCTCCCATTATGTAATTCCTCCAATAATGAAAGACATGAACAATAGATGATAGCTCAAGACTGTGTGTTGGGTAATTCATCTCATGAGGCCTCAACTGACAAGACTCGTATGTAATGAATCAGTTATTATACATCAAAAATAATCCTAACTTAATAACCGATGCATCAAAAAACATTGTATATCATCTTCATGGCTCTGGAATAATTAGAACTGGTACTAATGTCAGTCTCCCTTTTAACTCTTGAAAGGTTGTCTCACACATTTCAGACCACAATAACTTCACAACATTTTTATTAAAATCGGTAATTGGTGATAAAAGGCATGATAAGTCCTATATAAAGTTCCTATAATAGACAAACATCGCCAAGAAAATCCATATGTCAAATATTTTTTTGGGATGCTACCAAGAAACAAAAAATCTCACCTTATTTAGGTCAAATGATACTCCTATATCTAAGATAAGGTAACCCAAAAAGTGACATTGTCAATACAAAATTATAATTTAGTGATCTTAACATATAGATGGTGATATCTTAGTGTATTAAATATGATCTCAAGATGTTTGACATGGCCATGTAGAGTATCAGAATACACCAAGATATCATCCATGAAGACTTCCACAAATGAATCCAAATACGGTTGGAAAACCCGATTCATCAAAGCTATATAAATAGATGGTGAATTCATAAGACTGAATGGTATAACGAGATACTCATAAATATCATACCTGCTATAAAACATTGTATGAGGTATATATTAAGGTTTAACTCTTACCTGATGATATCCTAACCTCAAATCAATATTGGAGAAAACCCTTGCTCCTTAGAGATAGTCAAAATGGTCATTAATACGAGGAAGTGGATACCAGTTCTTTACCATAATATAGTTCAACTAGTGATAATACACACAAAGTTTGAGGTTACCATCTACCTTCTAAGAAAAAAATACAAATGAACCCCATAATGAAGTACCATGTTATATAAAACCCTTAACCTCTAAATCCTCTAGATGCCTCTTGAGCTCTTGAAACTGAGTAGTAGCCATACTATAGAGAGGAATGGATACTGGTGCATCTCCTAACACTATCTTGATAGAAAAATCTACCTCTATATTATAAGGTATTCCAAAAAATTCATTAGGAAAGATGTCTTCAAATAGATCAACTAATGGAGGGAAATTGGCTTAACGTACACCCTGATCATCTAGAAAAATTCTAGCAATATGGACTATCACTCCACTCAGTTATCAATGATTTGGTCTATCTCAACTCACCTGGACATCCCATTAATCCTTGTAAAGATAACTATTTCCCTCTAGTGATGTAAAAAAATACTCTGCGACGATAAAAATCAACATAATAATGATAGAGGATTAACTAGTCCATCCTAGGAATGACATCAAATACAATTATCTCAAGGATTAAGAGGCCTCATAAGAATAGATAACTGCCTAACTCAAGTGGGAACTCCTTACAATGGCATACACTCTTTGAATGTTTATCCAAATAAGTATCAAAGGTCATCACCCCACTAAAGTACAAAATTTCAAGTATGAGACTTTTGATAAAAGCCACTGATATGAACAAATGCAAAGAAAAAGTGTCAAATAAGGAAAAAAATAAGGTAGAGGATACTAGGATAGTATCATAAAATACATATGTCTTGATTCGCTAGTCTTTTGGAAAAGGTTTTACTACATAGATATGGTCTGATCCATGACCCTGAGATACAACCTGACTACCCTGAGCAGGTCTGTCTTGCTGGTACTATACATATGAAGCCTGGATACCTTAGCCACAACCACCTCCTCTGCTTGAATGGATGGTAGTACTCTAGATACCTTCCTGGTGAGGTGTTTCTGATCCTTCTCTTGAAGGAGGATATGATATAGATCCTCTCTCATTAGGAACAGATGGAAAGGTCCTACAAAAATGGTAAAGATACCCCAACCCGCTACAACCTTAACACTCAACAAGGTCTTTGGGACACTGGGGATTCTTATACCTTATCTTTCCATGCTGGTAAAAAATCATGTAACCATCAGTGGGTGTCACCATGCTACCACTTATCCTGTGTGTAGTCTCAAAATGACATTTTTGGATATTAGTCAAATCACTTCACTTTATCGATTCTGAACCACCTTGGTCCACAATATCATCTTTCCTTAGGTTACACTCGGTGATGAGGGTCTAGTTAACTATTCCTAAAATGGTGGTCAACCAAAATACATTTACCTGAAATCAAATTCCATACACAGACTATCCTCAAAACATCTCATTGTCAAAAACTCATCACCAACAGGAGTCAGTGCGAAGCACTGGAGCTCTATGAACCAAGAAGAATGGTCCATTACATACATAGTTCCCTATTTTAGATTCATATATTGGTCTGTTCTTAGATTATGAGGAAATAAATAGTCATAGAAGACTATCTGAAAACCATCCCAGGCCATACCCTGATGATGATCCCCTTGGGTAATAACATATCACTGTTTCTTGGCAGAATTTTAGAGCATATACATAGTGAGATTTACCCTACTATAATGAGGTGTCTTAAGGTGATCAAATATAGTCAGCCACTCATGATTCTACAGACTAAGGACCACCATCCCTTGAAAACATGGGTGAATGATGCTACTAAAATTCTTACATCAACTCTACCATGGTAGGGGCAGGTCGCGGTGCTCCCTACATCTAAAAATTGGGCATCAGGACCCAATTCAAGTATAATAATAAGTTCCTTAGGTGGAACTATTTTAGGTAACACTGGTGGATCAAGGATTTCCACCTCTGGAGTAGGGTTGTCACCACTTTCCTAGAACACAAATCGAGGACGTCAGGTTGGAATAACTCTACAAATGATAAGAAAAATCCTCAGATAGGATTTGATAATGGAATAATCTACATGTATAAGAATAGAATATGTAGAATTCCTTTATATATAAAGTCACACCCCTATGATTACTCCTAAATCCTGGTACATGTGACATAAAAATAATAATAAATGCAAGATACACTACCTACTTCAAACTATTGGGGTTAGGTTAGGGTCAAGTCATTTTCTATAAGTTAGGGATCCTGGTATAAAAAGTTTCAATTTCAAGTTATAGTGGAAACACCCTTTAATTTGTAATTAACATCTCCATTTAATAGTGATTCTTTCATTTCATAATTTAAATTTATTTAAATTCATATTTATTTAAGTTAGGACCAAGTTGTGTTTTGGTTATATTTTTTGTCAATAGATAATTATGTAGAATAAATTGTATGTTTTGGTGAATTAATGATAAGAATGAAAGGGAGAATATAAATTAGAATATTAGACATAGTTTTGATAAGAAATTATACTAGTTTCTATTTTCTATTTTGAAGAAGGTTTGTAGATTAATTTGTGTTTTAGACTCACACTAGGTTCTAAAATAAAGTCTTGATCAGTATGAGAAAATTTATCAGAGTCTAAATGTATCCATACTAAATCAGATGGTCCTTTTCTGATCTTAGTATTCTCAAAATCATAATTAATATGATATACTTGTGATCCAAGATTTGTGAAAGAAAGGGAGAAAAGGTTTTCCAATATGTTTGAGTACTGGTTGGAAAGAAATAAGATGCTCAAATTTTGGGAAGTCATAATAATTTCTAATGTGAGTCAGACAATGCTATTACATTTCAAATGTTCTAAAATATATAAAATTTTTATGACACAAGAAAGTTTGTGGAGGAAGAAAATATGGGGAGGTTGAAGTTAATGAAGTCAAAGTTTTGTTGAAGCACCGATTTTTCGATCCATAAGACTATCCGATTCACTAAATGAAACAATTCATAGTATCAATCATCAGTTGGGAAATTTGGAAGAAATAATTTTCTTCTAAAACTATTCCATCAGACGTGGAGCTCCACCGATCCATCAGAGGAAAAAAAAGTTTATCGAAGCAGATAAGAATGAAAAATTTTGTTGGGACCAATAATCCAAATGGAATTAGAGACTAATAAACTGGATGAAGCTCAAAAATGTAGTCAACCATTTTCATAAAACATTTTTTTGTATTACAATTGGGTCAAGAGTCATCGAACAATTCATTGTGCCAATTAATCAGACACAACCTAACATAGATTCATCAAAAGGAATCATAGACTGATCAATTAGACACAGTTTGACACTGATACTTCATCAGATGTAGGATTATCGGTCTAAGGAAATGAAAAAAAGATATTTATTTGATGATTTTTTCAGAAGTGTTTCCAAATGGGGTGCTAGTATCTTTAGAAGTCTCGATGATGTTTATGGAAAAATAAAATAAACACAAGTCTAATGAAGTTGTAGAAATGTTTATGATAGAATTATTTGTATGTTTTTAAAATGTGATCTTGAGTTGGTACTATGAATCATAATGAGGAGGCATTCTTTTGTTTTTATAAGTGATAATTTTAATGATAAGTCTTCAGTTCTGATGTATTATAAAGCGGGTCAAGAAAATCGAAGCGAGCATATGTTTTCATCATAATGAAGAATTACATTGGAACATAAAATGGCATCAAACTAAAAAATGGTTAGAAAGTTCAAAGCTATTTCAAGTCGTGTGAATATTTGAGAATGTTCAAGAATAATCAATAAGAGGTGAGAAGAACTGAATAATTAAAAGATGAAGACTTAAATGAATGTGAAATTTTGTATTTGTGAATTTCATTGAATGGGAAGAAGAATTGGTTTTCCTGCCTTTACCATTATGAGATGCCTATAAATAGCTAGAAAAGTATATTTTACTTTTTGATGATGGATTAATCTTCAAATGCACTCAAAGATGAAGCTTTGAAATTAGTGAGATTGGTATTGAGATTCCAACCAAACTTTTGTTTTAAGTTGAATTTGAGGAAGATCCATCAAATTGAGTCCATTAGATCCAGTTCCATCGGATAAAGCCCCATCAGACTGAGTTCCATTAGATGGAGGAATTATGAGTTTCTAATTAAGTTCCTACTCAATTGATAAAGGGAATAAGCATAATCTAATTGATACCATTGGACAGATGTTACTGGAATGAGGATGATCAAACTAAATTTTTCAAAGAAGTTTTTTGGAAAGAGTTTTTGGATATAGTTTCAAGACCAACAAGTTCCCCAAATAATTGTTGAAGTTATTGAAGATTGTACACATGTAAAATTTGATTAAGATTACTTATGGAGTAAGTAAAGAACTTTATTAAGTGGATCAGAAAAGAAAAAGAAAAGTAAATCTTGTAACTGTGGATACTTACCAATTACTGAAAAGGATTGTTTGTTTGTTGGGGTGTATAACCAGTTGTGGGAAAGTGGATACGAAAAGGATAGTTGGGGTTTATAACCAACTATAGTATAAATTTTTTACTGGGTTGTAGAATTGTTTTTTGTTTGTGACTTTGTATTCTAGAAAGAAAAATAGTAAAGGAATCTATGTTGGTGGGACTATCCAACATGATAAGGAGTAAGTCTTTGTACCGAACCTTGTAAATATCGCGTGCTTCCTTCTCTTTACATTTGTTGCATACAAAAGGTAAGGTTTAGAATTAACATTTGAGTGGATCATAACTATAAAAAGTTTAAGAGGTTAATAAAGTTTACTAAATAAGTTAAGAAAAATTATTCTAAAAGGAAAAAGGAACCACAGATTCACCCTCCTCTCAGTGGTCTCGATCTTATTTGGGGGAAAAATTATATAACAATATTTTTAATGTTTGAATTATATAGATCACCACTTACAATTTATAAAGTCCCTTACACTTTATAAATTGAAATATGGTTTCAATTTAATCCCAACCATAAACAGGTCCTAGCCCATACGACCAATGGTCCATGACTCAACATGCCATAATTGACTACTTAAGGTGTCATCATCAAGCTATGCAAGAAAAAACTGTTATGTTAATGCATAAACTTCAATTAACCAATTATTTTTATCTTTAACCTACAATAAACTTTATAAAAATTATATTTATAGTATTCAAAGCACTCATAACAATCACATGAAATATAAGCAATGAGATGCACCTAAATAGAATGGCATAACACGTGACATGTGAATCTCTACATGCCTACGATGATACATGAGACAAAACTTCCTTTAAATAATGATCCAAGGATAAAATGGAATCCTCAATCATAATAATAACCATAACACATCATGTTCATCACCCAATGGTGAAATAAAAAAATTTGTAATCAATGGAATCCAAAACAACAATTCCCATCCCTGGTAATTTGGATTTTCTTTGTACATGAGTTAGATACTCCCAAAAAAGTATTATTAACAAATTAAAACACATCCTAGTATCCTTCAAACCATCCCAAAATAATGAGTCAAATAAAATAAACTTTTTATACCAATTTTTAACATCTCAGACCCAACTCACTCATAATAACCAAACCTGGTTGGTCATATGGCCTCAAGCACACCTCTCCGTATGCAGAGGTTTTCGACTAGCAGTGAGGGTACAAGGTGGTATAGTGGGGAGACTATACCATTATAATCAGAGTAGAAAAATGGTATAATAAATGAATAAATATAAAAATTACAATAAATATAGATAGGGTAGAAGAATTAAATCATCCAAACGATAATAATAAACAATCCAAAAGTAGCACTGCATACAAATGGTGAGTATTTCATGGATCTTAAAAAAAGAAGAATAGGAAAACATGGTAGAAGGCACACATACATGTAGGTACATCTAAAGAACCAAAAATACCAAAAATTCTATATCCATATATCATCATGAGACATAGTTGGGTCCTGTGATCCCCTGCTCTCATGCTATAATCAAATCAAGAATTAAAAACTGGGCACTTGCCCTTGTCCCTACCTACATCCATAAAGTCTATCCAGGTACCAAATAGAGGTTTGAACAGGGTGTGAGATATACTCAGTAGGACACCACCAAGGGTGTTTATAACTATCCAAACAATTCATATAATATGAGTATTGTGAAAATATAATAATAGTAAGTAGTAATGAAAATTGTAAAGGGTCGTCTTTGGTTCCTAAAGGACACCAGGATAACACTACCTGCTTTAGATCGTTATAGGAAAACCTCTAAACAAATGTCACCATAAACATATACATATAAGTGTATGTGTATTTATCTATATATATGTTCTATATACATAATGACGTTTATATCCATATATTTACATATGTAGGGATAGACAAGACCTGAGGCATAACTCAGGCATCCATTTCTAGTCTCTAGAGTCTCATAAAGTAGTAGGGGATCCATGCCCAGGTATTATAATCCAAAAGGGTCTCCATGACCAAGTATCAAAGGTATATAGGACACCATGACTATGTATCATAATTATATGAGATTTCATGCTCAAGTATCACAGGTATAAGGGATTCCAGGCCTGAATATCACAAGTATAAGGAACTCCATACATAAGTATCATGAGTATAATGGATTCCATGGGTGAGTATCACAAGTATATGGGATTCCATGATTGATTATCACATGTATATGGGACTCCATGATTGAGTATCACAAGTATACGAGATTCCATTCCTGAGTATCACAAGTATAATTATCCAATTAGGATTTATAATTTATTAATGTTCCAATTTAATAGGAGAGTAATCATTATTTATGTAAAATCACATGACATGGTTGTACCACTCACTCTCTATTTGATTCATTATAGTTAATACATTTAGGATCCAAGATAAAACCATATAGAAGATGGTTTGGCCACATAAGTATTTATAATATGAAGGGTAAATTCCATAGACACACCTAAAGAGGTGGAAATAGTTGATGATGACCTATCCCAACAAGAATAAGGAGACATTATGTGATTTATATCTAGGCTAACAAATTAAATAAGGGTTATTTTTATTTTTAAGGAAATGAATAGAAAATATGGTGTGCGGAATCACAGTTCATAATGTAAAACAACAAGACTTGAGGGATAATTACTAGACCCCACCTACCTTATGGAGGTAGAGGATTACTCATCCTGTGTCCACTTACAATTCATCCTAGAATAGAAGAAATAAGCAAAACAGAAAACCTCCCTATAGATAGGGAATATTATCTCACACCAAGATAGTGCAAAAGATGATGAGATAAACCAAGAAAATAAGGAAGTGGATCAAAGAGATTACTGATGCAATTACACCATGATGAACAGTGGTCCGATCAAAGTTCAGATGATGAAGAAACAAATAAACATAGATTACACATGGAAGAGTCTTAAATGGGATCATATATTCTATGTGAAAGAAAAGAAAATAATTGTTTTGTCAAAATAAGGGGTTTTCCCCCTTTAAAAAATATCGACATATTCACGATGTGTATATTTTACATGGCATGTAAATATCAACTTCCCCCCCAAGTAAAACCAATGCATGTTGCGAACATAGTATGAGAAGACCAATTCATGCCATGTATTTGTTCTGTAGCTGACCTCTAGACTTCTGATCCCTTATTCCCACAAACAAAACGACCTAAAGGAACAGTTCTTGGGGTCTATGAAAAAAAAACCTCAATAAGGGTTTAACCAAAATTTAAGGAATCCATACCTGATATGAAAAAGTAAGATCTTACAGTATCATATTTTTTTTATTTTGTCTTATTATTTGGGGAGATGGTAGACAAGTGACATAGAAATATGTTGGAGCTTGTGATAAACCTCAAACTAATTCATCACATACACCTTTTCTGATGGTAATTCTAGGTTAACAGGGGTATGAGATTACCATTCTTGGTTTTAATTTTATGGTTGTATTATTTCACATGGTGTGACACACTTGAGTTTTTGAGATTTATGATTTATAAGGTTTTGGATCTTGGTCCATTGGCAATAGGTTGATGTTCATGAATCACTTGGCACATAGGATTCACATGACATTAAAATACCTATGTGTGGTTGATATCACCAATGATGATGATTCAATTGTTTATGTAAGTACCAATATGGGATAAACCTAACACTGAGAGGGGGGTGAATCAGTGTTGGAAACTTTTTAATCCAATTTCAACCTTTTATCCCTATACCTATTATAAATATTAGGATCTTGATTCTCTTATTCTATTTTCCATGTCACAAGCAAGTATATGAAAGCAGTAAAGATATCATGTGATCTTTTTTAAGGTTTACTAATCAATAAGAGTATCTAGTCATTGGAATGGTCTGTAAATAATCCTAAACACACAACCAATAGGAAAAAAATCCTTTGTATGTGGTTAAAATGAGTAGGATATACCCTTAAACTCATGTGTCACTTTGAAAAAAAATACAATATTACTTGTTTTATAGATCTTGGATGGATATTTATACTACCTCCCAAGATAGTATTCTCCTTGTTGATAAGGGTTTATAACACCAAGAAAGTACTCCACCTATTGAGTCATGTCTGATGTCATAGTTTTGATTTATTATTTCACAACCTTCTTATTCAATTTATTACTTGCATAACATCATGAAAGAAACTACTCTTATCTCTTCCTAGTAACAAACTTGATAGCCCCACAATATTATTTTTCTATTAGTCATAATAATATGAATGTGTTGTGGACTGCTGAACACTATATTTTCTCTGACCCAAATTATAATCAGTTGATATCAATTTGGTCACCAAATCTTATATTATTCTTTACTCTTTATTCTTCAGTGATAAATCAACTACACTAATATATCTTTGTCTTCTTGTTGGAGTCACAAAATTCCTTTGTGATTATTAAATCAATGAAGATCAGGTCATCTTAACATCATCAAAATTTGATTCTTCTCCTTTGATACACAATATCAGTAGTGAATTTAGTATCAGTTCTCTTCCTAATACTATTAGTTTTTAGAAATTTATTTCATAAACTCTTTTAGTTCTTTTGTGAACTTACTTATACTGACCGGAAACTATTTTGTATCCTCTATTAACTATATTCCCTTTGAAAACTGTCTCTGTGAACTGTTCCCATGAACTATTACCATGAAATATTCCCATGAACTGCGGTAGTGAAAATTCACTGCAAACTACCTTGCACCACATGGAACAATTACTTTTAAGTCTCCCTATTATTCTGCATACCGTCCCTACTTTATAGATGGCCTTTTCACCTATGGTCTGTCCGTCCTTCATATATGACTTTTTCTTCCACATACCATCCCTTCTTCTTGTAATACTTTTTCTTTTGTGAACCATACCACCTTCATGGATGGATTTTTCTTCCTTGGAATTTCCCTTCTTTGTAGATGAATTTTTCTTTGGCGGATCATCCCTCCTTTTCGGATGATTGATTCCTCAGTGGACTACTTCCCTTTATGGAATTATCCTCACAAACACTTTTCAGACCTAGCCAAATTCTTCTAGGAGCGATGATATTTTCTTATAAATTTCACTCTAATGGTTAATTATGGGATTATGTAACTTTATATAAGAAAATAGATCTTAAAATATTTCTAATCTGATTTAACTAAAAATTCAATGTGGTACAACCTTCACCGTGGACCGTACTCCTTCTGCGAATCATTTCCCCCATGTTCCGCATAACACCTTTCTTCCTTCATGTTGGTACATTACATAAAAAAATGGATCACTGAATTCATTCCAAAAACTAAAATCCTCCCATGTATCTTCAATACTTCTGTGAACTTAAAGTCTTCTGCGTACAATGAACCCCCCACAAACTATTTTCCCCATGTGGTCTACATACCACGCTTTGTAGTTCGTATAACACTACTATGTGAAACTTATTCCTTGAAATTTTTTTCTTCCTTTGCATTGGTTGATTATATCAAAATGGATCACCAAATTCATTCCACAAAATACAAGCCTCCCATGTATCTTCAATACTTCTGCAAAATTAAAGTCTTCTACGTACAACAAACCTCCCAAAAACTGTTTTCCCTATGTGGTCAACATACCACACTTTGCAGTTCGTATAACACTGCTATGTGAAACTTATTCCTTGAACAATTTTCCTTCATGGCTATATGTACATCCTATGCGGTCCACAAACTTCACTTCTCAAAAATTATTCCTTTTCCAAAAAACAAACTCCCAATTTTTAGGCCCAATAAACACTAGGAAACAACGCCACCTTAAAAATCTGCTTCGGCAACAACAACCAAACTGTATTGCAGTCATTTATTTCATCATGAACTACATCTTTCATGATATATAACCTTTGATAGATCATCTTTAGCATTGTAAAATTTATCAAGGAAAGTATTTCAACTTCTCTGTCTTCCATCAACAACTTTCTTTCCAATAAAACCTGAATAAGACTATAAACATCTTTTCTCCCCCATTCCTTCATAAGGATTGAATCAAAAGTTCTCTAAACAAATTATGATATTTTAGAAAAACAAATTATCAAAGAATCTTTATATTTTAACTAGGATAATTATTCAATCATTACATCCAATTCCATATAATGAATCCATAACAATTCTCCAGACATCACCTTGAAACTCAAAGTCTTCAAACCATTCACATGTTTCTTAGGATATAATGACTTTAAGACTTAATCTAAGATTCATTTACTTTGGAACTACTTCATTATATTAACTATAATGAGAGATTCTTATCTCATTAAACACCATTGACAACCAATAACTATAAGTTGACAACAAATACAATCCATACACAAAGTGGCCTCTTTGGTTTAAAGCGTTTTAAACAAATTATACAATGTTTTCCTATATAACTTTTTGTTGTAATTCTACTAAGCTAGACCATAATATATTTTATTATGATTAAAGGTCATATGGATCTTATATTAGGATGCATGATGGTTATGACAATGTTAGTACCTCATGTAATAGTGACCCCTAGATGGGTTGGTATAGGCATTCAATACCCTAATGATGAACCCATCGTGGATGTTTATTATGATGGTTTAGTTATTTAAAATTTTAATAAAAACTAATATAGTGTTTTCTCATATAGATTTATGGTGGAATTCTACTTAATGAAACCATGTGATTATGATTACGTGACATATATTGTCTAATAAGATGTTGTTATGAATATATAAAAATACCGATGAATGAGAACATGATTCTCAAGGGGGTGGATCTCATGTATAGAGGACTAGTGAGGATTATCCTAATATTGTGATTATTAAGGGGGTAGTCTCATATATGGATGGATGGTGAGAATCAATTCCCTATTAGGTTGAAGGTTTGACATGTGATATCAATAATTTATATGAATATGTTAGACCCTAGAGTGGGTGTGTTTTTTCACTTGAGTTTTCAAATGATGTTAGAGATGGGAATAAATATATGTTACCTATGAGATATGACATGTGTGGGATGTGAAATATGGGTTAGGTAGATGAGCCTAGGGACTTTGAGATATATGGCTCAAGATATCGGTTAACCAGGTATTATGGATGACAAGAGTTGTGTTTTACAAGGACAGCCCATGAGAGAGGGTAACATGAGCTTTTGAGTGCCTTAGAGACGTGTAACATGGGTAGATACTTCGAGTTAATATTGGTGCACATGATGATATACCAAGTATATGGTATAGGCACAGTTATGCCTTGTAATTTTGGGAAAATCACCTTTAGTGCTAGTGATTTTGGTGTCAAGGATGGTTTCAGTGGGTAGGATTAGTAGGATGCATAGCCCTGTTGATTTCAGGATTAGTTCCCAATGAGGCTGTAGATAGTGATCCTAGATGTTTGGTTCTAAGATGGGTATAACATGGACAAATGATTATGGTTTTGGAAACAATTCCTAGGTTGGTGGGTGATTTTGTGGTAGACCATAGTATAAGTGAAATTCCTAATTTTGAAGAGAATCATTGAGGGTTCTTTTGGATTGATGAGAAAGACATGTGAGTGGATCATGGTTAGATATTTATGTGTGTGAGCTTGGGTATGATGAGATTTAACTTAGGGGTTCGTGATTTGAGTTTTAAAATTATGTCATACTAGAGCATAAACCCATCAGGACTAGATGAGACTGAGGTGGTACACATACTGATTATGCATGGTTCCATTTTTTATGGGTCGGTGAGTGGTTGTGTGTGAGATGAGGATCAATGGAATCGATGAATCATTTTTGGGAATGATTTTTTGAGAGTTTTGATAGAATGGGAAATGCCCCTCTATAATGACATGTGATGTTGGAGAGGGATCAAGGTGTCATGATGTGGTCAACCCGAAGTTTTGACTTGGACCATATTGTTAGGGAGGTATGATAATGGAATGCTTATGAGATTGGAATCCCATAGTTTTGATGTGGATGAGGAGTGTCTCCTCTATGATAATGATGACATTGTGTGTAACACCCCAAGAATTTTATGAGATAGATTATTTTTAATTTCTTTTATATCTTGTGTTGTATGATACACCAAGATTATCTTATACTACACGCAACACCAGCTTAGCTTTCAGTATATGCAACAATATGCTTGCCTTGTGTTATACACAATTTCAAGTTCTTTTTATAGATCTCATTTCATGCAAGATTGAGTTTACGAGAAAAACTAAATATTATTATGATACCTTATAACCTAGTCATTATAATGGCGAGTATGAACAACTGAATTATGAAAATATTCTTTACACATGTATATATAAATAATTATTTGGTGATCAATTAATTATAAAACAAAATAAAACCCTTTTTAAATAAAAGTAAATGTTTTTTTGAAAAACTATTTGAATACAAATAAGTGAGTTTATGAAATAATAAAATCACTATTGATGGATTTTATTAATGAAATATATATGTAATATATCCAATATAATGTTTAAAATTCATCTAATATGTTTTCTATATATGATATAATAATAAATTCATTTTTTTTATAAAAGAAGTATTTTTCAAAAAATATAGTTTTACCACCTTTTAATGGTAAACCCATTATAAAGCTAGTTTTTGACACTTTTATATATCCTATTTTAAAAAATAAACTTCTTATTTTAAATAGGGGTATAAAAATTTACTTTGGATTAATTTTTAATATTTTTATGATAAGTTTCATGTCTTGATGAATAGTACAAATATGCTAAATTTTAATTGAAAAAAAATATTTTCATCAAAATAATTTATATTTTTAAATTATATTATTGAATTATTTTAAAGTATAAATAGACTATATTTTTATCACCTAATATAATTATGGTCATTGGAATTAATTTTACCATAAATTTATATGTAAAAACATTTCAATCTTTTTTAATGTTTTAACTTTTAAAACTCATTTTTCATTTCGACAACATGATTAATTTTAAATTAATTACTGAAACTTCAATATTTTAAATTTTGAAAAATTTATTTCATATTTAGAATCTGTGTGTCTAAATTATGTAAATATATTTCTTTTATTTTTGGGAATTATGAATAGTAACTCGAGTAATTTTTATTAATACGGTAAAAAGGTAAATTGGGCAATTAAGGGTAAATATAATATTATAAAATTACCATAACACTTGTCCTAATATGATTGGATGAGTTATTTTCTACCTAAATCATCCTTGGGTCTAAATGGAACCCTTTGTAAGTCACTTGGATTAGATTAGGACATTTAATATATTTTATTTAAAGAAAAGTTCAATACTAGAATGAGATTCTTATAGAGATTCTTATAGAGACATGGAATGTTTCTCATGTGATGTCCCTATCCCATTTCACTTTTAATAGCAATTGGACCAGTTCATTATGAAACCTTAGGTGTGTATTCCCATATGCTATAGGTTTATAATGAGTGGAGGGGGTCTAGGATGTTACCATGGGGATACTATACCCCCATATCCTAGTACACAATAATAGAAAAATAACTAGACATCATATATAATGAAAATCAGAGTACATAGAAGCAAAAAAAAAAAACAAAATCATAAATAATAAATGAATACGAAAGAAAGTAGTCATACAGACTTGTGATCATGTTATCATACAATTACATATATCCCACTAGTCCAACCACATATACAAATAAATAAAATAAATAAAATTCATAAAGTCTATACTACCATCCCTGATCTATACCTCATCCAACTCTTGAGTTTGTCTAAGCTATCTATCTAAATGTTCTAAATCCCAAGCCACTACCCAAACTAAACCTATGATCAATAAAGTCTGCTTGGGTACCCAAGTTTCATGGTCACCTAAGCATGGTGTGAGTAAAACTCAGTAGAATGACACTAATATGGTTATGTACATAACTAGTAAAGAAATATATATACATGTGATATTGAAAAATGAATAAATAAACAAACTATGAAAGTTTAAATAAATCACCACTATTGATCATTGTGTTCTAACATGAAACCTAGGATCCACTCAAAACTACTTTAGAAATTGTTGAAGTGTCTCTAAGAATGTCAAAAAACCATTCCAACCAATATCAGGATTGTAGATGATTCCTAAGAGAAATTTATAAGTAATCTAATAGTATCAGCCTCAATGACCAGATCCTAGGAGAAATTTATCAGGATTGTTTATTTATTCATTTTTTAATATCACATGTATATATATTTCTTTACTAGTTATATACATGACCATATTAGTGTCATCCTACTGATTTTTACTCACACCATGCTTAGACCCAACCTTTGTGATTGATATATGATATGTACAGGTGGGACACACTACCCCTTATGTGATGTATGAGATATATGGGAGGGATGAAATTACCCCCAAATTATTTATACATGAGATGATCTGAGAGGGATGCATTACCCCTTCAGTGATCAATATAGAAGTGGATTCCTAGGAATTTCTCCTAGGATCTGGTCATTGAGGCTGATACTATTGGATTACTTATAAATTTCTCTTAGGAATCATCTACAATCCTGATACTGGTTGGAATGGTTTTTTGACATTCTTAGAGACACTTAAACAATTTCTAAAGTAGGTTTGAGTGGATCCTAGGTTTCATGTTAGAACCCAAGGATCAATAGTGGTGATTTATTTATAATTTCATAGTTTGTTTATTTATTCATTTTTGAATATCACAAGTATATATATTTCTTTACTAGTTATTAACATGACCATATTAGTGTCATCCTAATGAGTTTTAATCACACCATGATTAGGTGACCATGAAACATGGGTACCCAAGCATACTTTATTGATCATAGGTTCAGTTTGGGTAGTGGCTTGGGGTTTAGATCATTTAGATAAATAGCTTGGAAAAACTCAAGATTTGGATGAGGTATAGATTAGGGATGGTAGTATAGCCTTTATGAATTTTATTTATTTGTATATGTGGTTGGACCAGTGGGAGATCAGTAATTTTATGATAACATGATCATGAGTCTGTATGACTACTTTCATCAGTATTCATTTATTATTTATGATTTTGTTTTTTTTGCTTCTATGTACTCTGATTTTTATTATAGATTATGTATAGTTATTTCCCTATTATTGTGTACTATGATATGGGGGTATAGTATCCCCATGGTAACATCCTAGACCCCCTCCACTCATTAAAAAACTATAGAATATGAGAATACACACCTAAGGTTTAATAATGAGCTGGTCCAATTACTATTAAAAGTGAAATAGAATAGGGACATCACATGAGAAAAATTCCATGTTGCAAAAAATACTATTTGCGATGTGAAACCATCCCGTTGCAAATAGATCTATGATTATGTACATTATATATATAAAAACTTTTTACGATGGGCCCATCGCAAAAAGTATTTGCGATGGGTTGCGACGGGCCTGTCGTCCCATCCCAAATAGTTCTCTATTTATATATGTTATACATACCTAAACCTTTTGCGACGAGCCCATCACAAAAAGGTATTTGCAATGGTCCCTTTTTCCTATCGCAAATACCTATTTAAAAATTATATATATAAACTATTTGTGATAGGATCCCATCACAAAAGGTTCTGTCGCAAATAATGAATAAAAACAAAAATATATATTTAATAAAATTATTATTAATGAAAAAATAATATCAATATTATTAAAATAATAATTAAAAAATATTAAAATTCTCAATATTCACAAAAAAATATAAAAAATCATAAAATGTTATTATTATTATTCTTAGTAAAATAAAATAAAACATTAAAAAATATAATAATAATTATAAATAATAAAATAATAAAATTTTAAGAATAAAAAAAAATTAAATTGTGCAATATCCACACCAATATAAAAAAAATAAACTGTAAATAGTTCATATTACAACAAATCTTGAATTCAAATGCTTTTAACATAATAAAAAATCACTATAGGGGATAGTATTCTATGGAGGTGAAGGAGCGGGAGGAGATGGTGGAGGAAACTCCATCCATAAACTACGAGTCAGACGACGCATATACTCCATCTACTTGTGATGCTGATACTTCCATTGACGCATCTTCTCCTCATGCTGACACTGCTGCTGTTGCTACCATCAATGCATATTCTCCTCATACTGCTACTGATGTTGCTGACACATCTCTTCTTGCTGCTTCGAAAAACTCTATATAAGCTCACTTTGAGCTCGCAACTGCTCCTGATACTATGATCCAGAAGATGATGCCTCTCCATGAGCTCCTCTCGAGCTGGACACTGACATCACAACAGTACCATAATAATTCCCAGGAGTCAAATGAGAGTTGATACCAACTAATCGACCCTTCTCAAAGGCATATTGGGTCGCCTGCATCCATGTTGCCTCATTGAAATGGTGGGAACTAGTCTGATCAACCGTCTCAGCCTGTTTCTGAGAGGTATTGACCTCATATGAATCCTTTAGTTCCAATTTGAAATTAAAATAATGAAAATATTATATGCAGTTAATTATCAAACTAAAAAATAAATAATACTGACTACAATCTGACACCGGCGATCACATCTAATCTCTCCAGTGGCTGGATCACTGTACATCCTCCGATAAATGTCATACTCAGTAATATCGAGCTGCTCGACTGCCTATATGAATATAAAATAAACTTTTTATATTTAATTTTATATAAAATATTTAAAAAATATACTTACTAGATTCTCTCTATGCATACTGAATGTACGACTACTAGCTCGATGGGTCACCTCCTATCTCCCCCGGTTCTGCTATCCCAATGAAGATCTCCTCTGAAATCCACTACCCAACCAATGTGAACATAATCCATCCCAAACGTGATATGAAATGTACTCTAGTTGGTGGGATCTACATGACTCATCAAATACCTCCACTCTTGATTTCTTAATGGTTTTCTTTCTCAAATTGTACAAAAAACTGATGGAAACGGTCACACATAGACACCTCCCATGCCACGTGGATAGAATCACACATGCTATCATAGATGGGATACTATAAACCCTAAAAATAATTTATAATTTCAAGTTATTAATGAAATGAATTTCAAAATAAATATTATTTATTTACGTTCCATCCAATGATTGAACATTCCGAGATGAACATCAATGAGAATCTGTTCCCATGTGATCCACGGCTGAGAAAAATAATTGCGCAAGATAGCGCTCCCCTATCCAATAGGTACATGCACAAAACTATGAAAAAAGAATAAATAATCAAACAATTAGTATATAAATAAATTAATGAAATCTAACTAAAATAAATAGTTTATCATACCTTCGTGTGTGTGGATCGAATCCAATATGTGGACGTCGCTCGAGGATAGTTTTAAAAATCATCAGTCACACAAGACCGCCCCCCCCCCCCCGCGTACCCCTTGAACTACTAGTAGGATGAGGGTCAGATGATCCCAAATCCTCCTCATCCAAAGGCAGCTTAGCCTCTTGCAACTCACAGAGTAGATCAGGGTCCATCTGAAACACAAAATGATTATTGTTAGTAGATAGTTGAAAATAAATATTATATATAAATATATATTAGTTATGATTATAACCAGCATTTAACTGTTTCAATGTTAACCTTCATCATCATCTTCACATCTGACGATGTCAATGTCTTCATATTTATCCTCAGTATCATCAATATTTATATGAGTTTCAGTTTCATCATCTCTTTCCATTTCAAATTCATTTGTAACATCATTAACATCATCATCATCATCGACCCTTAATTGTGGGGTGTCATCATCAATATTCATGTCTATTTGTGAAAAAGATATATTTTGAGTTGTCTCTTGAAAAATTTCAATTCCTTGCACTTTAGCGGAACCACATTCAGTTTGAGTAAACTTATTTTTCTGAGATTTCATTTTTATTATGATCCACCAATCACTCAAGTATCTTGAAGTAGCACAGTACTTTGCGTAATAAATTTTATGTGCCTGTTGAGCCAGTAAAAATGGTTCATTTACTATAAGAAGACTTTTATATTTAATATCATTGATTCCATGAGTTGGATGAACACGCAAGCCTCTCTCAATATCTAACCACTGACATTTAAATATCATTATGTAATTTTTCCCTAGATAACACATTTCAATAATTTCATCCAGCATGCTGTAAAAGTCGACTTCAGTGTCTCTATGATGTGATCCTCTCAAGAAAACTCCACTGTTCATTTTTTTTGATTCCCCATATGCACATGTATGAAATAAAAAACCATTCACCGCATTTGCATTATAAGATTTAACCATTTTGGATGGTGGGTTAATCAATATACACATTCTCTTATCAATTTTATCAGCATGTTGAGACACTTGAAATTTTTTAAAACAATTATCAATATAATAAATAATAAACTAAATTGATATGTTAAGCCATCAATAATTTATGTTACCAGTTTTTGAAACAATTGAGATTTTTTTTGTCAGCGTTCTTCAAGAGTAGCTACTGTAATTTGTGGAAGCTGTTTCTTGATATGATTATTATATAACCTATAAATAAAATAATTTTACTTACTGTAACATAAATTATAGAATAAGTGATAGAAGTAATCACAGTACAAATGATGTCATTTCTTCACAGTTGAGCAGAACATATATATGATCTCTGTGATGTTCATCATCTGAAAGCCATCGTTTATGAACTCCACCGAATCCAAGCTCTAGATGATTAAAAACTGATAATTTATTGTCCATTTCATTATCAACATTCCCCTCTTTCCATCCCATGCAGTTGTTTTTTGAGGGATATTCAGATTCAAAATAATGAGAGTAGAAAAAAGTAATTTCCTCTTGCAAATAAGCTTCAACAATTGAGCCTTCAATTGATGTTTTGTTACATACTTTTTTATTCAATTTCTACATGCATCTCTCAAATGGGTACATCCATCGAAAATGTATAGGACCTCCACATTTAGATTCATGTGGAAAATGTAATATCAGATGCTCCATACAGTCAAAGAAAGCCGGTGGGAAGATTTTTTCTAATTTACATATAATTACAACAATATCTTCTTCCAGTTTTCTTAGTGCATCATAGTCAGTTGTTGCACCAAAAATGTCTCGAAAAAAAAAAACGATATGTCTATTATCCAATACCAAATAATATAATTCAACAAACCTCTGAATCCAATCATCATAATTCTTTCCATTATAACATGACAATCACAACTTTTTAATTCTGTAATATGACCATTCTTAACATATCTATCCAAATTGAAAGCATAGCCATATGGAAGTCTCAAATCTATAATCCACTGACTAAATAATAAGAAACTCTCTTTGGATAGTGTATAATATGATTTTGTCTTCATTAACCTCTATGATCTGACATTTTGAAACAATTCAAGTTTCAATCACCTACAAATTTGGGAAAAATCTAATCATGCCTTTAAATTATCTTTGGTTTTACCTGGTGTATCCAAAACTGTATGAAATAAATTATCAAAATAGTTCTTCTTAGTATGCATTACAACCAACATGTGGAAGACCAACAAATCATACTAATATGGCAGATCTCAAAAAATTCTCCATTTTATCCAATTGTGTTCTTTCCCAAATCCATGAATTTTATGTTGGTTTAATGTTGGTCCAAATTTAATGGGAGGTAATAAAAATACAACTAATTTTAAATCTACACCTAAGATCATTTTTGGAGGTCCATCTCTTTCAATTGTACCTTTTCTAAAATGAGATTTGTTCTTCCAAAAAGGATGATCAGTTGGAAGAAATATGTGATGACAGTCAAAATAGAAAGGTTTTTTTTCCATTGAAGAGCATAAATTCTTTGTTGTGTTTCATACAGTAAGAGCATGATTTTGGACCATGTGTACTCTATCCAAATAACATGTCATATGATGGGAAGTCACTAATTATCCACATCAATACATCTTTTAATATGAATTTTTTTTTCGCAGCAACATCATATGTACTAACACCATTACTCCACAATAAATTTAACTCATCAATCAATAGTTTTAAATAAACATCAATATTATTTTTTGGATGTCCTGGGATTAATAAGGTCAAAAATATATAGGGATCCTTCATCAACATCCATGAATGTAAATTGTACGGAGTTATAAAGACATGCCAACATGAATAATGACTACCATAAGAACCAAAAAGACAGAAAATGTCAGTAGAAAGACTCAATCACACATTATGGGATTCTAAAGAAAAAGACAAATGCATTCAGTTAAAATGTTTTCATGAATCACCATCATATGGATGATTCAAGATTTTACTAGTTGAAATCTTGGTTTTGTTCCATGACATCATTGACGTTGTATTCTGAGACATAAATAAATGCTGCAACCGGGGTGTAATCAGGAAATATCTCAACTGTTTTACAGGAATAGATCCATAATTACCCAATTGAGCTTCTTTACACCTCGATTTTCCACATGTGAGACAACTATCTAATGAATCATTTTCACCAGAATATAAGATGCAATCATTTTGATAAGCATGAATCTTCTGATAAGTAAGAACCAGATTATGAACCAGCCTCTTTCTCTCATAGTAATTTGTAGGCAACATATTTCCTTCAGGTAACAGTGTTTTGACCAAAGAAAAGATCCGATCAAAATAGTTGTTTGACATTTCATTATCTGATTTAATAGCCATAAAATTTTTAACTGCTTTTATTTTTCTTATCTTTCAACCAGGATATAATTCATCCTCAGTAGACCTCAACAACTCATAAAATTTTCCAACTCAGGGGTTAAATCAATATCATCATGAGTTTTAGTTTGTTGAACAGATGGACTTGAAACATTATATACTAAAATTTGAAACTGTGATGGATCCAGAATCAAATTATTAGTATCTTCTTTGGAACTGCGTTCAACTTGTTGATACCAAAAACATAATCTGGTTGAAAACCAAAATGCAAGAGATGTCCCCCAACCTTGTCAAATGTGTTAAATGTTCTCAAATCACATTTTTTACAATGATACTTAAATGTGACTTCTGAAAAAAATTCTAGTTTTGATGATACAAATGATAATAAAGCTTCAACATCCTCAATATATACATGATTTAAACCAGAACTGTTTGGATTTATGCGTTGATTTATCCAAGTGCGATCATCGAATAATGACTGTTGTCGACTTCCTTGTTCCATATTTTTCTACAAAGTATAAAATCATTACTGTTTTTGAATAATTTGAAATTAGAAAAACACTATCCAAAAAAAGAAGATAAATAATTACAACTACTTATTAATAATTACTATTAATTATAGGTGACACGATTTCCAATGGATTGACGGCTACTCTTTTGTCCTACAACTAATTTACTTGCAACTTTCTCACACTGAAATCACAATGAAGAATCTACTCAAAGGTACGCATATACATTCTCGTTCATATGAGAATGTATAAGCGTACCTCCGAGTAGATTCTTCATTGTGATTTCAGTGTGAGAAAGACGCAATTAAATGATCAATCGGACAAAAGTGCCCCCTTTTCATCGATGAATCATTTTCTTACAAATGTCACTACCTGAAAACATTATAAAAAATGTGGTTCTATGAATGTACATCCAAACTCGTGCATATAAGATTGGATATTAATACGTAGAAGCATATTTTTCATAATGTTTTGAGTCAGTGAGAGTTGAAAAGAGAAGAGTCATCGAGCAAAAGGAGTGCTTCAAATCCACTGAAAATTATGCCAAGTTATTACAATTTATTATAATTGATATTATTCCTAATTATTCTTAATTATTCATAATTATTCCTAATTATTCCTAATTATTCCTAATTATTCTCAATTATTTCTAATTATTGCTAATTATTGCTAATTATTCCTAATTATTTCTAATTATTCTTAATTATTCCTAAATATTCCTAATTATTGTTAATTATTGCTAATTATTTCTAATTATTTCTAATTATTGATAATTATTGCTAATTATTTCTAATTATTGCTAATTATTTCTAATTATTGCTAATTATTTCTAATTATTGGTAATTATTGCTAATTATTGCTAATTATTGCTAATTATTCATAATTATTACTAATTATTCCTAATTATTGCTAATTATTATTAATTATTGCTAATTATTGCTAATTATTACTAATTATTGCTAATTATTGACAAGTATTCCTAATTATTTCTAATTATTCTTAATTATTCCTAATTAATCCTAATTATTTCTAATTATTCCTAATTATTCCTAATTATTCATAATTATTCCTAATTATTCCTAATTATTCATAATTATTCCTAATTATTCCTAATTATTTCCAATTATTCCTAATTATTTCCAATTATTCTTAATTATTGCCAATTATTACTAATTATTGACAATTATAGCTAATTATTGCTAATTATTGCTAATTATTGCTATTTATTTTATTTATTGCTAATTATTGCTAATTATTGCTAATTATTGCTAATTATTGCTATTTATTCCTATTTATTACTATTTATTACTAATTATTACTAATTATTACTAATTATTACTAATTATTACTAATTATTACTATATAATTACTAATTATTACTAATTATTACAAGTATTTATTACTAATTATTACTAATTATTACTAATTATTACTAATTATTACTAATTATTACTATTAATTACTAATTATTACTATTTATTATTATTTATTACTATTTATTACTATTTATTACTAATTATTACTAATTATTACTATTTATTACTATTTATTACTATTTATTACAGATTATTTCTATTTATTTCTATTTATTACTATTATTTATTACTAATTATTACTAATTATTACTAATGATTACTATATAATTACTAATGATTACTAATTATTACTAGTATTTATTACTAATTATTACTAATTATTACTAATTATTATTAATTATTACTAATTATTACTAATTATTACTAATTATTTCTAATTATTACTATTTATTACTATTTATTACTAATTATTTCCATTTATTACTATTTATTACTATTTATCACTAATTATTACTAATTATTACTAATTATTACTAATTATTACTATTTATTACTATTTATTACTATTTATTACTAATTATTTTTATTTATTACAATTTATTACTATTATTTATTACTAATTATTACTAATTATTACTAATTATTACTATTTATTACTAATTGTAAATATTTATTACTATTTTTTCCTAATTATTACTATTTTTTCCTAATTAGAACTATTTTTTCCTAATTATTACTATTTTTACCTAATTATTACTATTTACCACTAATTATTACTATTTACCGCTAATTATTACTAATTAACGTTAATTACTATTAATTACTGCAAATTACAACTACTAATTACTAGTTACCGCTAATTATTTATATACAATACGAATTATCGTTAATAATTATTAATTACTACTAATTATTAAGAACCAGTACTAATAATTTCAATTTATTATTACAAATAAATACTGATTGTAATGGCCCGGACCTCTTCGGTCCATTCCTTTGTGAAAATGTTGTGCTAGAGGTGTTTCGAGAGGTCAAGGTGGCTTGGGGGTGCGTTTGGGTGGACTTTTAATGAAATCTAAAGGGTTATGGCCTTCGCACGGGAGGTGCACGGTTTGCCTAAACCGTGCAGCCAAACCGTGCAAGGCTGGTCTTGGAGGCAGTGGCTAATGCATAGTTAGCGCACAGTTTGTCTAACCGTGTGGACTAACCGTGTGAGGAGTGATTGTCGAGGCAGAAGCTAACGCACGGTTAGCGCACAATTTGTTAAACCGTGCGGACTAACCGTGCCCGCACTTAAAGTTAGATCCAAAAATTGTGGATCTAACTCATTTTGCCTTTAATCATCTCGTTTAAGCCCCTAATCGGCCATAACTCGGGATTACCTTTCCTTGAAGGTAGAAGAACCTCTCCCAAGCGTTTTGGAGGCGATCCGGAGGCTTCTCTTCGCGAATCGAAGTCGGTTTCTTGAGGTATGTGATCCTTTTGTTTGGTTTCTTAGATCTACATAGATCTACTCCTCCTCTTCTCTCAGGATCTTAGATCTACGCCCATTATGGGTAGATCTAAGTGTGTGGATGTCGTTTATGTTGAGCTTTGGTCTTGGTTGTGTTAGGAGAGGAGATCTAAGGAGGATTCGTGGAGAATCGACCCGGTTTCTTGGGCGTTCATCGACCGTTGTGGTTTTCCTCGAAAACCCTTGAGGTAGGGGATTTTTGGCTTCTCTAATTGTTCATGTGCAATCGTAGAGTTAGCATGATTTAGCCCTTTGGATCACAATGAAATTGACCTAATTAAATACTTGAACCGGATTAAAAAATTTCATTGAACACATGTTGTTGCCTCATGTTTTCTAGATAGTGTGATATCTATGCTGTTAGGGTTGGTGTCCTGAGAAACAACTGATTTGTACTTTGATTACATAAATGTTCACTTGTAATATATTGTTCATTGTTCTGCATGACTATAATATAATAATGTCCTAGAATATTTGTTGCATTAATAAGGTCATGGCAGATCCCCGCTATGATGAGAACCTTGAAATGCTATAACAATATTCTTAAATAAAGTTCTACGGTTGGATGACATACTATGATAGGACACATAGTATACAGACCGTCATGTGCGAGTACTCATAAGAAGACGAGACTCTCTCTCAGGGAGTTCGCACTTGGTAATCTCCAAGATGGGAGATTATGAGAACAGACCCGCCAGTAGCAATTCCGTATGTCTTGGTGTCATCAGACATTGCTATCTACGAGCGTGTGTAATGGTCTTTAGACTGGAAGATTATCATTAAATCATGTCATGACTCACGCACTTAGATTTACTGACGAAAACCGTCATGCAGACAGTTGGTGGGAAGTAGGGTATGTTGGGTGCGTCACGAGTGACATGTTGTTAATGGATAAGTCAAGGAAGGATTTGTCCCTTCCATTTATGGAAGTTGATATCTTGGCCCTTTGATTGAAATAGAATTGTCTCATTAAATTCCATGGCCATGGTGTGAACGACGAGTTTATTTTAGGTAGTCAAAGAACGACGGATCTAGAATATAGGTTTATGACACTACCATGAAACCTGCTTGATGAGATATCAAGACAAAGGGATTAAATTACACAGTAAGCGTTCGTATGAGGTGATACGTCAATGCGGCATCAACTTCTTTCTCTTGGGTGCCTTGACCCGTTGCTAGACAGTAATCTTGGACTTTAGGCAAGCCCGCCTAATGCCAACGAGAAAGAGGCCTAGAGGGTCACACACTAAGTGTATTCAAGTATCTAAAGTAAAATAAAGATTATTCCCGTAGGTGGTTTAATAATTATTCAAGGAAGCCTAAGTCGTTTTAATGATGGAGGAATAAGGAAATGAAAACAAGATATACATATCATGTACATTGAATGTACATGCCGTGTAGTTTTCAATGAAAAACAAGTACATGCCATGTATTTATTAATACACGCTGTGTAGTTTTTCCAGTCGGGATTTTGAGGATATGATATTGTTTTAAATGATATTTATTATAATCAGCGTGGGCGCATGTCAAGGAATTAATTATTCAACATGGGGGTTTTAAATAAGAGTCAATGAAATAAATAAAGTGTGTAATGCGTTTATTTATTGTCATAACTCTACAACCTCAAACCTGATTATAAATATCCTCACAACCCCAACTCTTTTCTGACACACAAGAGAATCACTGTGCACAACAATTCTGGAGAATTCTTTCAAGGCCGAAAGAACCTATTCCTCCAAGAACGCTCTCAAGACCGAGATAGATCTTCTTCCATCGGATCAAGACGATCTAAGGCGGACAACGCAAGCAAATGATTCTCCACACTAGCACCTGGAGACTCCTTTGGCGACGTACAGATATACGAGGTGCACATGTGGATCACCGCTAGAGGAAGTCTACACTTGGCTTCTGCGACACAACGATGAATCACATCAGAACGTGATAAAAAACATCAACGAAGAAAGAACACCACAAAATGTATTTCTTTTCAATTAATTAAATTAATTATAATCAACCTGTAACGATCCTACTTTGTGGTTCCGGGACTTTCTATTTCTTTTTTCTATTTCTGTGATTCAATCCATGGAGACTGGCGTTTATCGTCGTATTGATCCCGGATTGATCATTGCTAATGAAAAAAAGCCAAGTGGGCACATCCACCCACACGATTCCGCAGCGCCCAGAACCTTCATATGCCTTGCTTGTTAGCATGTTGTTCTTGATGAATTGATAAAGAACGTAAAGCTGGAATTAATTGATAATTAATTGGCTAAAATATAGAGGCATGAAAAAGAATATGGTTCTTGTGGTAATTTGATATTGATTAAGTTGGCATAGTAAGCATGTTTAATCCTTGTGATAGATTACTGTTTTGGTTCATTATGTTGGAACCAACAAATTGAATATGTTAATTCAAGATGGATTTATGAACTTGATTGATTGAATTCCCTGAAGGGTTCTGATTTACCCTCTTGTTGTGAATTAGGGTTGAGAGCCCAATTGATGTAATGTGTTGTTTTCCTGCTGCTTGTGCTGTGCTGTGACCTTGGAGGGGTGTTTTGATATCTTGTGTTGTGATGTGACCCTGGAGGGGTGTTGTGATATGTGGAGGCAGGGAGGCCTTGTGGTTGTGGCAACAGATGACGCCTAGAGTGGCGAGATGCATCGGTTTATACATGTGGGTGTCGGGGAGGACACCAGGGATGATGGTATGGGATGGAAGTACTGGCTGAATGATTGGTGGTTTGATTGGTTGTTATCTACTTTACTTTTTCCCACTGCTCAAGGTGGCTGGTTTTTCTTACCCTTCTTCCGAAAGGGTCGAAGACGCACGGGGTATGCCACGTGCTTTCCGTGTTTAGCCTCTTGAGGGAGAATTGGCCTACGCTCTTGCTATAGGCGGCAAAGACTCGACGGGTAGTATATCTACTCACCGTGTTGAGCCCCATTGTGTTTAGTAGCATATGATGTTTTTCTAGAATGACTGGGAATATGGGAAAGTAATGCTAAAATTAAAGTTTGATTAAATGGTGATAATCCACGGGGATGGAGCTGCTGGTATTTAATGGTGATGTTGTAACTTTAAAGGAACAATAAATTTTGAATGTGATGCCAAGAAAGTTTAAATGTGGTTTTTGTTCATGGTTAATTAACGTGAAAATAATTAATTAATGTAAAGTGGAATTGATGAAAAAGGGAATGAAGTAACCTAAAGAAGTTTTTTAACTGGTTGTGTGCTTATAGGATGCCTAGTCTTAGAAATAGAAATCCGGAGTCCGAGAGATGTTAGCTGCAGTTGAGGCTAAGACTAGGTTATGCCCATAGTGTGGTTGTGAGCTATATATATTCTGTACTTTTTGTGTTTCTATACACTACTCCACCCTTTCGGTAAGGGAAACTGACACCCCAGGGATTCTGAGCCCTGGGGGTGTTTTCCCCAACATTCCGGTGGGAGGATGAATGGATGACTACCCCCTTTGACCCCGCTCTCTTCTCTTGGTAGATACTAGTGCCGTTGGAACAACAGTTAGTTTTCCCCATATATGTGTTTAGAGGGATTTAATGTATTGTGGTTATTTCCACACATATATTCTGGATGTAGTATCCTATGGAATACTATAGGTGTAACGTGTATAGGCTGTGATGGCTTGAGGATCCTTACGTGGTGTATGGGCTGTAGTGGCTTGAGGTATAATACCCGACGTATGATACACATTATGCGGGCTGTGGTGGCTCCCGGAACCTACCTGGTTACTCTTGGTTGTGAGGATGGTGTGTTTCTTAGCCCAGGTGTCTGCGGGAAAGCCTTTATGGTGCATGTGGTGCAGATTGTGGAGCTTAGCCCAAGTTTATACGGGAAAGCCTTTGGAGAGAGATGCACAGGAAGTATGTCGTTGGGGAAAAGCGGAAAACTAGTGGGGAAGTAGTAGCGGGGTACCTTTGATATTATTTACTATATACTATATTCTTGTATGAGTTACTTGGTGAGAGTATCCATGGTGAGGTTGGGAACATAGTATACATGTTTAGGTGATGAGTTAGTTTCACTTGTTGTTATCTGTGATTTAGCATGATTTCTTTACTTTTGCACGAGAGGCTTCATGGAGGATACTACTGAGTATACTATTATACTCACCCTACATATATATATACTATTTTTTAGGTCACTTGGAGTAGGTTGGAGGTCAGGCTGGTTACTACTAGCTTGTGGTTGCAGGAGCTGTTCGGGCTTGTGATCGCTACTGTTTTCACTTTCTTTTGAGTACTTGTAGTTTCCCCTTTCAGTTGTTGTACTTTTTCCTGGAATTTCATATATGAACATGGATTTATTTTATATTACAGTTCTGATTTGGAGTTGATTGGTGTCTATCTTACCTCTCAATTCCGCATGTGTTCTCTTAGAGGGTAATGCCTCCCATTTGTGTGTTTATTATACCCTCTGTGCTAGTCGCCAACCCAGGGCCTACTGGAGGCGAGACTCAGGGGTCATCATCTCCCTTCTCACATTTCCAGCCCATTAGGGGTACACTTTGTGGGGAGGGGGTCGTGACAGAGTGGTATCATAGGTCTGGTTGAGGGATATGATGGAGTTTGGAGTTAGGCACAGGTGAGGTTGCATGGGTTGGTAGGGCAACAATGTCATTCATGTTAAGAAAGTGGGGTAAACACTGGAGACCGACAGAGACATAGGCGTTTAGGGCCCCCTATGATCTGTTGCACGGACCTTTAAGTTTACAATGGCTACTAAACAAGGTGATACTGGTTGTAGGGTAGAGACCTAGGAATGGATCATGCATCATTCTTCTTTGTGCCTGTGTTTGAATGGGTAGACCTTGGGATAGGTTAACCTAAAACGAATGAAAGAAAACAATAAATTAATTAATAAATGTTGAGTCTTACATATTCTAGTCTTAGGAGCTCTAAGTGTTTGTTATTTTGCAGGTATGGCTCCAGGTCGACGTCCTCATCAGGTTTGCGTAGAAGATGTCCAGCAGGCTGTTCCAGCAGGTCGCCTCATGGTAGAGGTTGACGACGATGACACTTTGAGGAAGACACTCCAAGAGTTTCAGCGCCAGAGTCTGCAGAAGTATGAGGGCTCCGTTTTAGATTTAGTCACAGAAGACTGGTTGGAGGAGGTCGAGATAGGCTTCAGTTCGATCCGTGCTCGGAAGGAGCACTGGGTGTCCTTGGTTTTGACGATGTTGCGTGGAGCAGCAAGGAAGTGGTGGTTGTTGTTCCTTAGGGATCGTGAGGAGTCAACAATCTCGTGGGAGGAGTTCCGAGACAAGTTTAGAGCCGATTTCCTTTCTTAGACTTCGAAGGCATCCAATCGTCAGGAGATTCTTACCATTCAGCAGGGGAGATCCAGTGTTCGAGAGTTTGGAATCTATTTCAGGAACCTTATACAATATTCTTTGGACCTGTTACCAGATGAGGAGGCCAGGGCGAGGCATTTCGAGGAGGCTTTGCGTCCAGAGATCCAGCGCCAGGTCCCCCCATTTATGACGAAGACATATCTTGAGGTGCTAGCAAGGGCGGAGTTTGTCGAGAGGAATTTGGGTAGGACCGGATCGTCATGAGAGGGGAATCAGCATGATTACTCACGGAGCATAGCTGTGGTCCAGGGTTCTCGGTTTTCAGGGCAGAAGAGTTTCCGTTCACCTGGGGGTAGGTCCCAGCCCTTACCATCTCGTTTCTCCAGAGGCAGCAACTCTTAGGCCTATTCCAAGGGATCAGACGCTTGTTTTTCTTGTGGTGGTTGTGGTCATCAGTAGGGGGAGTACCCGACCTTTCAGAGCAGTCATCGTGCACCAGGCGCTCCGCTCCGGGTTCCTCCGTTGAGGCAATTCCATCTGAGGCACCAGCAGCCAGTTGCACCAGCTTTCGATCAGCATAGGGGAGATGGGGTGGGCAGAGGACAACCCCATGACACTCCCCATCCTCAAAGAGCAGAGCACGGCCATGGTGGTGGTCGTTATCAGGGTCATAGAGGTCGTGGAGGAGGCCGTGTTCAGCTTCATGCTCTAGAATTTCCAGCTCCAGACGAGCCAGACGTCGTTCGAGGTACCCTTTGATTGTTTTCTACCTTGGTGTATGCCTTGTTTGATTCAGAAGCGACACACTCCTTCATATCACCTACCCTTGTCCATGCTTTGGGACTTGAGGTAGAGAGGCTTCCAGTGCCCTTGGAATTGACTACGCCAGTTGGAGGTCGAGCTAGCTTGTTTGAAATATGTAGATACTGTGAGCTAGTGTTGGGGCAACACCACTCTTGGAGAGATTTCTTATGTTTACGGATACAACCATATGATGTCATCCTTGGCATGGGTTGGTTGTATTCGGTGCAAGCTATCATGGATTGCTTCAGGAAGAAGGTCATCTTCATCGGTGCGGATGGAGAGAAGGTGGTGTTTGTTGGTGAAAGAGATCCTCGGATGGGTCATAGGTGCGCTACCCTGATGTTTTTCCAGAAGAGGTTGTAGCCTTACCCCCTCAACGAGAGATCGAGTTTAGGATCGAGCTACATCCAGGAGCATCTCCTATATCTATGTCTCCATATAGGATGGACCCTTCTGAGTTACGAGATCTACGTATACAACTTGATGGTCTATTGCAGTGCGGGTTTGTTCGACCAAGTGTGTCACCATGGGGTGCACCAGTTCTGTTCGTGAAGAAGTTCGACGATAGTTTGCAGTTGTGTGTTGATTATCGTCACTTAAACAAAGTAACAATAAAGAACCGCTATCCTCTTCTGTGGATCAATGAATTATTCGATCAACTGAAAGGTGCAAGTTGGTTCTCAAATATCGACTTGCAGTCAGGATATCATCAGATGCGTGTGAAGGATGAAGATATCCCGAAGACTGCTTTCCGTTGTCATCATGGGCATTATGAGTTCATTGTAATGTTGTTTGGTGTGACGAATGCTCTAGCTGTATTCATGGGATTGATGAATACTATGTTTTGTGAGTTTCTGGAAAAGTTTTTTGTAGTTTTCATCGACAAAATCCTTGTGTAATCTACATCTGAAGAGGAGAATGTAGAGCATCTATGAGCCATTTTGGGAGTTCTTGTCGACATCAGCTGTTCGGGAAGTTGTCGAAGTGTGGGTTTTGGGCTCGAGAAGTCCGTTTCTTGGGGCATGTTGTGTCCGAACAGGGAGTAGATGTGGATTCATCTAAGATAGAAGCTGTTGTGTCTTGGGCAATCCCCAAGATAGTGTCAGAGGTGCGAAGTTTCCTTAGTCTCGCAGGATACTAAAGGAGGTTCGTAGACAATTTCTCCTGAGTTGCAACTCCTCTGACAGCTTTTACTAGGAAAGATCGTTCTTTCATATGGACTGATCAGTGTCAAGTAGCTTTCGAGTATCTAAAACGGAAGTTAGTAAGTGCTCCAGTCCTTTGTCTTCCAGCTGAGGGAGTCCAGTTTGATGTTTTCTGCGATGCTTCACATCTGGGGTTAGGTTGTGTCCTCATGCAGCAGAGGTTAGTTGTTTCTTATGGGTCTCGGCAGTTGCGTCCCCATGAACTCAACTATGCCACCCATGATCTTGAGTTGGCAGCCGTGGTGTTTGATCTTAAGTTGTGGAGACATTACCTCATTGGTGAACACTTTGTGGTCTTCAATGACCATAAGAGTTTGAGGTATGTTTTCTCCCAGCGTGACTTGAACTTGTGACAGCGTCGGTGGATAGTGTTTTTGCAGGAATAAGAATTAGATATATCATATACACCTGGAAAATGGAATGTTGTAGCTGATGCGCTGAGCTGAAAGTCATGTAGTGATGTTGTGCATGAATCTAGTGATTCCTGGAGAGTAATGGAGGAACTGTCAGCTTTGCATCTTGATATGGGAGAAGTTGGGGGTAGAGGTTGTCTTTTCCAGATGACGGTATAGTCATCCCTGATGCAGAGGGTGGAAGAGTCCCAGTTGGGGGATCTAGAGGTGGAGGTTTGGAGAGACCGAGTTTTTTATGATGAGGCCCCTGATGGTTGGTCTGAAGATGAACAACACAGAGTGTTGTATCATGGAAGGATTTTTGTTCCCTTGGCGATGCGCGAGATGGTCCTCAGAGAGTTTCATGGTTCTCCTTTAGCGGTGAATCCTGGTGTGACAAAGATGTACCAATCCTTGAGAAGTCAGTTTTGGTGGCTTTAGCTGAAGCGTGCGGTTGTGGAGTTTGTGTCTCGATGTTTAGTTTTCTAGAAGGTGAAGGTCGAACACCGTGTTCCTACTGGTCTTATCCAGCCATTAGAGATTCCTCAGTGGAAGTGGGAGGACATCTCAATGGACTTTGTTACAGGTTTACCTCGAGCTCTGGGAGGACATGATGCTATATGGGTGGTAGTGGATCATTTAACAAAATCGGCCCAATTCATAGCAATCAAGAAGTCAAGCTCAATGGGAGTTTTGTCGAGGCAGTATCTGTAGGAGGTGGTGAGACTTCACAGAGTCCCTAGTATGATAATTTCTGATCGAGATCCTCGTTTTACCTACAGGGTGTGGAGGGGTCTCCAACGTGCTTTTGGTTCTCAACTATGCCTTAGAACTGCTTTTCAACCTCAAATAGATGGTCAGACAGAGCTAACCATCTAGACTCTTGAAGACATGTTATGCTCTTGTGTTCTTGATTTTGGAGGTTCATGGATGAAGAACTTACCCTTGGTGGAGTTCTCTTGCAATAATAGTTTTCACTCCACCATCGGTATGGCACCATTTGAAGCCTTGTATGGACGGCCTTGCCATTCTCCGTTGTGCTGGACTGAGGTCGGAGAGTTAGCAATTCTCGGACCAAAACTAATGTAGAATACAACAAAGATGGTTCAGGTGATTCGTGAGAGGATGAAGATAGCGCAAGATCGTCAGAAATCATATGCCGATCAAATAAGGAGACACTTAGAGTTTGATGTTGGGGATCATGTGTTTCTGAAGGTGACTCCCCATCGTGGGAAGCGAAGGTTTGGTCGTGGGAGTAAGCTTTCTCCCCGCTTTGTTGGGCCTTTCGAGGTGTTAGCTCGTGTTGGAGTTGTGGCGTATCGAGTAGCGCTTCCCCCTCAGATGAGTCGGCTACATGACGTTTTCCATGTATCACAACTACGTCGTTATCTTCATGACGACTCCCACATCATCTATTGGGGAGAGATCGATGTTGATGATGATTTCACCTTTGAGGAGCGACCTGTGGAGATCCAAGACCGTAAGGAGAAGGTGTTGCACGAGCGATCTATCCCTTTAGTTCGTGTCTTGTGGCGACACGGCGCCTTGGAAGAGAGTACTTGGGAACGTGAGTCACATATACGTGCTTAGTACCCAGAGTTGTTTGATGTTTAAATCTTTTTGTGTATCTTTGTAAATTATGTGGTTGTGGGACTTTCATGTTTATGATATGGAATCCTTTTTTGCTTTGGTGACTTGATATCTTTTGAGAGGTATCTCATTGGGTGGTTGTTCAGACCTTGTTTCATTTTCTCTTTAGGTGGGTTTTGGATTCTCGAGGACGAGAATGTTTTGAGAGGTATCTGATGTAATGGCCTGGACCTCTCTGGTCCATTCCTTTATGAAAATGTGGTGCTAGAGGTGTTTCGAGAGGTCAAGGTGTCTTGGGGTGCATTTGGGTGGACTTTTAAGGAAATCTAAAGGGTTATGGACTTCGCATGGGAGGCACACGGTTTGCCTAAACCGTGCGGCCAAACCATGCAAGGCTAGTCTTGGAGGCAGTGGCTAACGCACGGTTAGCGCACGGTTTGTCTAACCGTGCAGACTAACCGTGCGAGGAGTGATTGTCAAGGTAGAATCTAACGCACAGTTAGTGCACGGTTTGTTAAACCGGGTGGACTAACCATGCGGGCACTTAAAGTTAGATCCTAAAATTGTGGATATAACTCGTTTTGCCTTTAATCACCTCGCTTAAGCCCCTAATCAGCCATAACTCAGGATTACCTTTCCTTAGAGGTGTAAGAACCTCTCCATATCGTTTTGGAGGTGATCCGAAGGCTTCTCTTTGCGAATCAAAGCTGATTTCTTGAGGTATGCGATCCTTTTATTTGGTTTCTTAGATCTACGTAGATCTACTCCTCCTCTTCTCTCAGGATCTTAGATCTATGCCTATTATGGGTAGATCTAAGTGTGTGGATGTCGTTTATGTTGATCTTTGGTCTTGGTTGTGTTAGGAGAGGAGATCTAAGGAGGATTCATGGAGAATCGACCCGGTTTCTTGGGAATTCATCGACCGTTGTGGTTTTCCTCGAAAACCCTTGAGGTAGGGGATTTGTGGATTCTCTAATTGTTCATGTGAAATCATAGAGTTATCATGATTTATCCCTTTGGATCACAATGAAATTGACCTAATTAAATACTTGAACTGGATGAAGAAATTTCATTGAACGCATGTTGTTGCCTCATGTTTTCTAGATAGTGTGATATCTATGCCTTGCTTTTTAGCATGTTGTTCTTGATGAATTGATAAAGAACGTAAATCCAGAATTAGTTGATAATTAATTGGCAAAAATATAGAGGCATGAAAAAGAATCTGGTTCTTGTGGTAATTTGATATTGATTAAGTTGGCATAGTAAGCATGTCTAATCCTTGTAATAGCTTACTGTTTTGGTTCATTATGTTGGAACCAATGAATTGAATATGTTAATTCAAGATGGATTTATGAACTTGATTGATTGAATTCCCTGAAGGGTTATGAGTTACCCTCTTGTTGTGAATTAGGGCTGAGAGCCCAATTGATGTAATGTGTTGTTTTCCTGCTGCTTGTGTTGTGCTGTGACCTTGGAGGGGTATTGTGATATCTTGTGTTGTGATGTGACCCTGGAGGGGTGTTGTGATATGTGTAGGCAGGGAGGCCTTGTGGTTTCAGCAGCGGATGACGCCTAGAGTGGCGAGATGCATCGGTTTATACATATGGGTGTCGGGGAGGACATCAGGGATGATGGTATGGGATGGAAGTGTTGGCTGAATGATTGGTGTTTTGATTGGTTGTTATCTACTTTACTTTTTCCCACTGCTCAAGGAGGATTGTTTTTCTTACCCTTCTTCCGAAAGGGGATAAGACGCGCGGGTTATGCCACGTGCTTTCCGTGTTTAGCCTCTCAAGGGAGAATGGGCCTACGCTCTTTCTATAGGCGGCAAAGACTTGAAGGGTAGTATATCTACTCACCGTGTTGAGCCCCCTTGTGTTTAGTAGCATATGATGTTTTTCTAGAATTCCTAGGAATATGGGAAAGTAATTCTAAAATGAAAGTTTGATTAAATGGTGATAATCTACAGGGATGGAGATGCTGGTATTTAATGGTGATGTTGGAACTTTAAAGGAACAGTAAATTTTGAATGTGATGCCAAGAAAGTTTAAATGTGGTTTTTTTTCATGGTTAATTAATGTGAAAAGAATTAATTAACGTAAAGTGGAATTGATGAAAAAGGTAATGAAGTAACCTAATGAAGTTCTTTAATTGGTTGTGTGCTTATAGGATGCCTAGTCTTAGAAATAGCATCCCGGAGTCCGAGAGACATTAGCTACAGTTGAGGCTAAGACTAGGTTATGCCTATAGTGTAGTTGTGAGCTATATATATTCTGTACTTTTTGTGTTTCTATACGCTACTCCACCCTATCGGTAAGGGAAACTAACACTCGGGGATTCTGAGCCCTGGGGGGGTGTTTTCCCCAACATTCCGGTGGGAGGATGAATGGCTGACTACCCCCTTTGACCCTGCTCTCTTCTCTTGGTAGATACTAGTGTCGTTGACACATCGGTTAGTTTTCCCCATATATGTGTGTAGAGGGATGTAATGGCTTGTGGTTATTTCCACACATATATTCTAGATGTAGTATCCTATGGACTACTATAGGTGTAACTTGTATCGGTTGTGATGGCTTGAGGATCCTTATGTGGTGTATTGGCTGTAATGGCTTGAGGTACAATACCCAACGTATGATACACGTTATGTGGGTTGTGGTGGCTCCCGGAACCTACCTGGTTACTCTTGGTTGTGAGGATGGTGTGGTGCTTAGCCCAGGTGTCTGCAAGCAAGAATTTGTGGTGCACGTGGTGCAGATTGTGGAGCTTAGCCCAAGTTTATACGGGTAAGCCTTTGGAGGGAGATGCACATGACGTATGTCGTTGGGGAAAAGCGGTAAACTAGTGGGGAAGTAGTATCAGGGTACCTTTGATATTCTTTACTATATACTATATTCTTGTATGCGTTACTTGGTGAGAGTAGCCATGGTGAGGTTGGGAACATAGTATACCTGTTTAGGCGACGAGTTAGTTTCACTTGTTGTTCTCTGTGCTTTATCATGCTTTCTTTACTTTTGCACGAGAGGCTTTAGGGAGGATCCTAATGAGTATACTGTTATACTCACCCTACGTATATATAAAATTTTTTTCAGGTCTCTTGGAGCAGGTTGGAGGTCAGGCTGGTTACTACTAGCTTGTGGTTGCAGGAGCTATTCGGGCTTGTGGTCGCTGCTGTTTTCAATTTCTTTTGGGTACTTGTAGTTTCCCCTTTCAGTTGTTGTACTTTTGCATGGAATTTGATATATGAACATGGGTTCCTTTTATACTCCTGTTTTGAGTTGGAGTTGATTGGTGTCTATCATATCTCTCACTTTCGCATGTGTTCTCTTAGAGGGTAATGCCTCCCATTTGTGTATTTATTATACCCTCGGTGCTAATCGCCAACCCAGAGCCTACTGGAGGCGGGACTTGGGGGTCATCATCTCCCTTCTCACATTGTCGGCCCAGTAGGGGTACACTTTGTGGGGAGGGGGTCGTGACACTGATGACAAAACAATTTAAATCTAATTCAATTACAACTAATCAACAATAATTTAAATTAATATAAAAAATTGAAATAAATACTAAATTAAATAAAACATAAATACCATTAAACTTGATCTCTTATAGGTGTAGATGGCTTCACAACTTTTCGTAAAAAAAAACTAACTCAAAAAAATTTTCACTCTAAAATTAGAGTTTGTAGAGAGAGAAAAAGTAGGTATCGAGAGGAAGGAAATAATGGGGTTATATATAGGTTAAATTAGTTGCAACGAGATACCCGTCACAAATAGTTCTATTTGCGATGAGACCCGTCGCAAATACCTTCGACCACATTAATTACTGTTAGCAGTTAAAATGGTATTTGCGACGAGGCTTGTCGCAAATAGTGACCTGCCGACACACTTTTTTGCGACGGGACAACACCCCGTCACAAATAGTATTTACCGCTGCCAGGTATTTACGACGGGACTTGTCGCAAATACCCTCCAGCGGAAGCACTATTTGTGATGAGGAAATTACCCCATCACAAATAGTGTTTACCACCTCCCAGTATTTGCGACGGGAGGGGCCTCCCCGTCGCTAATACCCTTCCCACGGTTTGACACGCAAATTGTGCCAAACCGCGCCTAACTTTTTTGCGATGGGACCCCAAGTCCCATCACAAATAACTAATTATTTTCGGCGAGTTGATGATGTCGTCGCAAAAATATGTTTTTCCCGTAGTGGTTAAATATGTCTTACTCAAATTTTAATAATTTAATCATTTTTAAAATAAGGTTATACATAAGCTAAATTCGACTATAAATACCGATATGAAATATTTTTTTTATTTATCATGGTAATTTATTTTTAATTTTTAGGAAATAAATAACTACTTCAAAGACTTATACATTGATGATGGAGAAATTATTTAATTGATGAAAAATCAATAAAATATTTTTTATTAAAATGATAATAACCATTAAAAGAGCAAAAAACTTGACCAAATCTTATTGGTTGAGTATATATCTACCATAATCATATAAGGGTAGAGTTATTGACCATTTAGATTAATATAAAAAAGATTATGACACTTATAATATTTTATTTAAAGTGATGTTAAAGTTGTCACATTCATGTTTTAATAAATATAACATTTTTAATGTAGAATTTTCCAAGATATATATTTGACTAAAAGTTTTACTATGAAATCTATAGGATTTATCTTCATCATAGTATTTTATTTTTAATTTTTACCCAAAAAATAAGTATATTAAATAATTATACAAAACTGATGTAGTAATTATTTTATTAATGAAAATATAAAATTAATGTTATTAATTTTTTTAAAATAAATATAATTTTGGATGATTCATATATCCAACTAATTTTCTAAATTAACTTTACCCCTTATGGACATAATAAACTATTTGGTTTTAAGTTAAAATCTTATCTTAATATTTTTAAAAATCCAAGAAATGAATAGTGTCAAAATTGACACTATTGATATTTTGTCAAAACAATGTATTATTAAATTATTTAAAAATATAAAAACAATTTTAAAAATATATAATAATTATGTTATTGTGGTAATTGTTCTAAAATATTTATTTATGGTCTAATTTACATCAAATAAGTGAATATTTCACCCTTTTAATATTGAAATATTTGTTACATTAGTTAAAAATTAAATAGAATAACTAAGTATTAATTAACAGGATAAGGTTTAAATTGAAAGAAAAAGATATCTAAAATTTATTTTTTTATGATATTACAACCTTATCTCATCTCATATTCTAAACTAAGACATTTTGGAGGTTTTTGGATGAGTTTTTATTTTATTATAAATTAATATTTTTTGAGATTCCAAAGGTTCCCCTCACCTCAATTATAAAAGGGAACCTCCTCCCTTATTTCTTCACTTCTCTTTGAGCCTTCAAGATCAGACATACCCTACTCATTTCCCTTATAAACTTCCCTAGTCACATTATAGATATTATAGTATTCTCAAAATACCATCTCTAGTGCCTTAAGAGGAGATCTATAAGGAGCTCACCGAAGAAGAGGTAATCTCCATTACCGTCTCTCTCAAGACCATTTCTTCTTCTACTTCCTCTTCCTTTGTTGTTTCCATTATAAAGTAATAAATTAAGTATAAAATATATACTAATATGTTATTATGGTTATGTAACAACCATATTACACCTTTTATCCATCATATTAAAAATGAAATCACTACACGTGTGTACGTACGACTTACCATCTCCACGCCGTGGTGTAATCTATTTTCACCACCAACTTACTTGGATGAGTATAATGATGTAAATAATAACTATATATGATTATTATAACATGATATTTATTATTTAACAATATATATACCACCCACTTCCATACCATTTAACAATTATGGGAATTATATCGTCGCTCATGCGTACGTACGACCTACCGTCTCCACGATGTGATGCGATTCACTCTACATAATATTCATTAAAGAATGAATTATATAAACGTATAGAATGATTAAATATGATATATATATATATATTATATTAATATCATTATAGAAATTATATATATATAACCTATAAAGAATAATTAGATCTTATTCGATAAAACATGTATAAGAAAATGAAGTATTTAACACCCAAAAGAAGCATAATAATGAAATATTATTAAATGGGTGTTAATATGATCATATATGATATAATAAATATAAATATAGTTCTGGAATAATTTAATAACATTATTTAATAAATTATACATAACTTTATAATACATACGACGGAACCAAGACCAAAGGTAAGGGATAATTTCACAATCTCATTCTTATCCAAGATTGTTTATATATAAGTATTTACTGGGGTTTATTTATCATCTCATATCCATATTTAAAAAAAATGATTTGATAAAATGTTTTACTATTCTCCTATGGATGTTTAAATTCATTTTCACCCATTTTTACTTTTTACTACACAGTTTGAAAAGAATCTTTCTTTCATTTTCCAAACAAGGTACTTTTTGACTTTTTTGGCATAAGTACAAGAAGAATGTTTTTTAACTTATATGATGTGAATGGATTTTTACATTTTCATAATGAATTATTTACATGAATCTTAACTTACAAGTTTTCATGGTTATCTTAAAAGAAATTATTTTCATTAAAGTTTCATGCCATTTTAAGAAAAGAATTTTTTTTGAAGAAAGGATATTTTCCTCAAGAATCAATTTCAAGTGTTTCATCAAAATTATTTTCCATATAAGATGAAATTATTTAATAAGGATACATTTCAATTATATTATCCCTATTATTACTATGATTTATTATGTTTATAATTGAAAGATATTTATGAAATACATTCATTTTATACGGATTATTTTATGATGTAATGATTTTTAAGAAACCCATTTTATTTCGTGGATTATAATATGATGAATGATTTAATTTTTTGTAGCACACACATATATTATTTAATTATGATATGGGTGAGACCTATATATCCCTCCAATTAATTGGGTAAATATGGATAACTAATGAGGTATATATTTTATGCGTGAACCTGATTTCATGTTCACAATTCTATGCATGGACCTGGTTTTCATGTCTATAATTTTATGAGTGGACCTAGTTTCCATTTCCTTATATTTATGAAAGGGCCTGATTTTATGTCCTTAATGAGTGAACCTGCTACTATTTATATATTTTCACAAAGTTACAAGTTGATTTGTATTCCACAATTTTAAAACTCATGTCAATTTTATGATCTTATGGATTATGTTATTTGATTTCCTTATGATTCAAGTTTACCTTTCATATATAGAACATAATATTTTAATGTTATTATCACATTATAATACCCTTTATGCTCATTTTTATGTTTATATATCACCCTTGTTTACTCTTACTGAGCATCTGAGCTCACCCTTTCTTATGTTTTCTTTTTCCCTGGGTTATAGAGAAATGTTTTAGGTAGGAGTAAAAATAGGGGAAGATCTTTGTGGGAAACATTTAAGATCTTCCACTAGAATAGAAGTTTGTGTTCCATGTTTCCAAAGGCACTAAAATAATATGGTATTTGGGTGTCTGTTTGTTTAATATGTTAATTATTCTGTAAAATTAATGTAATGTCCATGTACATAAATCTTGGGTCGCTATAGTTGGTATCAGAGCGAAGGTTTAGTCAACCTTTGGAAACTAGGATGAGAAAAATTTATCAAGATACCTAGAAATATTTTTAAGGATATGTCTAGGGATGTTCCTAAGGATAAGTCAGAGTTAAAGGTTATAATCCTTGAATTTTGGTAATGATCATGGTTAACCTAGGACTAAACCTAAGATGTTAGAGATTAAAAGTACTTACCCTTTATTATGTTGTTTTCCTAGTATTATTTTTTCCTCTCACACTATTATTTTTGGGTTTTAGACAATGTATGGAACCCAGAGGAACCATATTAATACTGGATACGATGGGCAATGCAATTATTTTCCTCCTAATCAACCAAATATTAGGGGATCTAGAATACAAAATCTTGTTTCCATGAATCCTTATAGGCTTCCAAATAACCAAAGGAGAGAAAAAAGTTCTCTTGAATCCTTATTAAGACAACACCCACCTTCTTTTAGTGGAACGACCGATCCCTTAGTTACTGAGAAATGGATCTGTTCCATTGAAAAAATATTTTTTATTCTTTCCTATTAAGAACATGAAAAAGTTAAGTTAGGCACTTATCTCTTGGAAGGTAAATCGAATATATGGTGAAACTTTATCAAGAATATGTGTCAACAAGATAAAATTGAATCTATATTGATTGGGACACGTTTGAGAACTTATTTTTCAGTATGTACCTTCCTCGTATTCTTCTTACAAAATAGAAGATTGAGGTTACATGTATATCTCATGATTATGATAAGAAAATAAGGATATATTTCAAAGTAAACTCTAAACACTATGGAGAAAATAATATTATATTTTCTTTATGCTCAAATTTTGGAAGGAAACATAGAGGAAATTACCTTAAGGGGTATAATAAATGTTTTAAGTGTATGAAATAAGGAAATCAAGAATTTTATTTCCAAAATAATTGGAATAAACATAAATCTCTAAATAATTTACCTTTTGCAAGTCAGTGTTTCATGTGCAAGGAAAATGGGCATTGTGCTGACCAATGCCCAAATTCAATGGTTAATGATGATGATCGACATTAGAAATATCTTAAGGCAAAAGAAAAAGGAAATTTACATGTGATTACTATTGGAAATATGGCGTATAATAATGAAGTTGTGGAATGATTGAGTGTTTAAGTATTAGAATTAAAGAATAATGTTGTGGAATTACATTTATGGTATTACGGAATAATGAAACATCTATGTATCGGTCTGCTATATTTTTCCATAAGTATTTAAGAGAATATACTGAATGGTATTGTTAAACATGAATAATGATTGAGGTAATAAGTTTATGTTTTTCTAAAAGACATGATTAAGGTAAGGATAACCCTTAATATAAAAATTCTGTTGAGATAATGCTATTTGGATAAAGATATGTTGGATATGAATAAGTAAATTGGATGGTAAGGATTTACTTGGAACTAATTAAGGATAGTTGAAAATTGGTTTATGCTATCATGAATTAAGTTTATAGATTTTTGGACTTAATAATAAGAAAAAATGCATGTTTTCAATAAGGATGTATAGTAAATATAATACATGATGAAGGAATTACCATGTTTTTAATTTGACCAACAAGAGATACCTTATGATATATGAGGGATAAATGTTAAGTCAGTTTAGTTTACCACTTTCAAATGTTTTGGATTTTCAGTTTTTGGAAGTATTTTAAGGTTATACATTTATAAAAAGTTTAAATTAAACTTTGGATGAAGTTTGTTAGAATAAAGTATTATCTCACCATAGGTGGACTTATGCATATTTGATAACTTGTGCTAACCTTTTTGTTATTATAAAGATAGATGGAATGAACTATCATTATATTGATATACTAACTCTTAAGGAATGAAAAATTCAGATTCATTTCATTGAATAAGATATGAAGTGTAAAGTGTTCAAGGCATGACCAATGGTGAGATTTTTTTGAAATCAAGTAAGTATATCTTCTCATGAAAATTATTCAACATTAGGAAAATGGATTGTGATGTAAAAAGGTGTCTTATTATCATCATTTTTTATTATATCAATGACCTATTTAATGATTATTTAGTTTATGGTTTTTTTTATTTTTAACTTTATTGATATCATCCACTTTCTTTCAATCAATTATCTTTATCAATATCTATTATTATTTACACTTTTCCTCCAATCCCAAATCTTCACCTATGTTCTCCTACGTAGAGACCTAGTCATGATTTACTTTGGGAAACTATTATTTTCCAACTATTCCATTTTAAAATTAAGTTTTAAAATTAATTTATATGATGTGGGTTTCTATGAAATAAACTTTTAAGTATTAATAAATTTATAACCCAGATGAATTTTGAGGGAGAAATTCATTTTAAGGGGGGTAGAATGTAACACCCTGAGATTTTTATGAGATAAATTATTTTTAATTTCTTTGATATCTTGTGTTGTATGCTACACCAAGATTATATTGCACTATAAAAAACATCAGCTTAGCTTGTGGTATACACAACACTATGCTTAGCTTGTGTTACACACAATTTCAAGTTCTTTTTATAGACTTCATTTCACGCAAGACCGGGTTTAAGCGAACAACTAAATATTATAATGGTACCTTATAACCTAGTAATTATAATGGGGAGTATAAAAAACTTAATTATGAAAATATTCTTTACACAAGTATGTATAAATAATTATTTTCTGATAAATTAATTATAAACTAAAATAAAACCCTTTTTAAATAAAAATAATTGTTTTGAAAAACTATTTGAATAAAAAATAAGAGAGTTTATGAAATAATGAAATCACTCTTGATAGATTTTATTAATGAAATATATATTTAATATATACAATATAATTTTTAAAATTCATCTTATATGTTTTTTATACATGATATAAAAATAAATTCAATTTTTCGGATAATAGAAGTATTTTTAAAAAAATGCAGTTTTACCACCATTTGATGGTGCACCCATTTTAAATCTATTTTTGACACTTTTATATATTCAATTTAAAAAAATAAACTTCTTATTTGGTAGTGGGATATAAAAATTTACTTTCAATAAATTTTTGATATTTTTTTGATAAATTTCATGTTTTGATGAATAGTAAAAATATACTAAATTTTAATTGAAAACAAACTTTTTCATAAAAATAATTTATATTGTTAAATTATATTATTTAATTATTTTAAAGTATAAATAGACCATATTTTTATCATTTAATATAATTTTGGTCATTCGAATTAATTTTACCATGAATTTATATGTAAAAACATTTCAATCTTTTGCAATGTTTTAACTTTTAAAACCCTTTTTCATTCTGACAATGAGATTAATTTTAAATTAATTACTAAAAATTATGTGTTTTGAATTTTAAAAATTGGATTAGATATTTTGAATTAGTTGGTCTAAATTATGTAAATATATTTATTTTATTTTTGGGCATTATGAACAGTATATTTAGTAATTTTTAATAATACGGTAAAATGGTAAATTGGGTAATTAAGGGTAAATATAATATTATAAAATTATCATAACACTTGTACTAATATGATTGGATGAGTTATTTTCTACCTAAATCATCATTGGGTTTAAATGGTAACCTTTAGAAGCCACTTGGATTAGATTAGGACATTTAATATATTTTATTTAAAGAAAAGTTAAATATGTCTTACTCAAATTTTAATAACTTTATAAATTTTAAAATAAGGTTATATATAAGATAAATTAGACCATAAATACTAATTTTAAAGAAAAAATGTTTTTATTTATCATGGTAATCTATTTTTAATTTTTAGTAAATAAATAATCACTTTAAGGGCTTATACATTGATGATGCATAAATTATTTAATTGATAAAAAATCAATAAAATAATTTTTATTAAAATGATAATAACCATTAAAAGTAAAAAATAATTGATAAAATATTATTGGTTGATTATATATCGACCATAATAATTCAAGGGTCGAGTTATTGATCATTTGGAGTCATATGGAAAATATTATGACACTTATAATATTTTATTTAAAGTGATGTTAAAGTTGTCATGTTCATGTTTTAATAAATATAATATTTTTAATGTATGATTTTACAGGAGATATATTTTAATATAAGTATTATTATAAAATCTAGATGATTTATATTCATCATAGTATTTTATTTTTAATATTTACCCAACAAATAAGTATATTAAATAATTACACAAAACTAATGTAATAATTATTTTATTAATGGAAATACCAAATTAATTTTATTAAAAATATTAAAATAAATATAATTTTGGATGATTAATATATAAAACAAATTTTATATATGACCTTGACCCCTTAGGGATATAATAAAATATTTGTTTCTAGGTTAAAATCTTATCTTGATATTTTTAAAAATCCAAGAAATGAATAGTGTCAAAATTGACATTATTGATATTCTATCAAAATAATGCATTATTACATTATTTAAAAATAATTTTTTTTAAAATATATAATAATTATTATATGATGTTAAATTTTCTAAATTATTTATTTATGGTCTAATTTACATAAACAAGTGAATATTTCACACTTTTAAAATTAAAATATTTGTTACCTTAGTTAAAAATTAAATAGAATAACTTAGTATTAATTAAAAGTATAAGGTTTAAAAAGAAAAAAACCTATCTAAAATTTATTTTTTGATTATATTATAACGTTATCTCATATAATATTCGAAACTTATACATTTTGGAGGTTTTTGGATGGGTTTTTATTTTATTATAAATTAATATTTTGGAGATTCCAAAGGTGCCCCTCACCTCAATTATAAAAGGGAACCTCTTCCCTCATTTATTCACTTAACTTAGAGCCTTAAATATTATCCTTACCTTGACCATTTACCTTATAAACTTTCCTAGTCACGTTCTAGATATTCTGGTCTTCTCTAAAGATCAACTCTAGTGCCTTAAGAGGATATCTATAGGGAGCTCATCGAAGAAGAGGTAATCTCCTTTACTGACTCTCTCAAGATCATTTCTTCTTCTACTTACTATTACTTTGTTGTTTCCATTATAAATTAATAAATCAAGTATCAAATATATACTGAGATGTTATTATGGTTATGTAAAAACCACATTCCACCTTATATCTATCCTACAAAAAATAAAATCACCACACGTGCGTACGTACGACTTACCATCTCCACGCCATCTATTTTCACCACCACCTTACTTGGATGGGTATAATGATGTAAATAATAACTATATATGATTATTATAACATGATATTTATTATTTAACAATATATATACCATCCATTTCCATACCATTTTACAATCATGGTAATGATATCGTCGCTCATGCGTACGTATGATCTACCGTCTCCACGATGCAATGCAATTCATTATACATAATTTCCATTAAATAATGAATTATATAAATGCATATAATGAGTAAATATGATATATATATATATATATTATTAAAATCATTATGTAAATTATTTTAATATAACCTATGAACAAGAATCAGAACTTATTCGACAAAACATGCATAAGAAAATGAAGCAGTTAACACTCGAAAGAAGTGTAATAATGAAATATTATTAAACGGGTGTTAATATGATCATATATGATATCATAAATGTAAATATGTTTATGGAATAAGTTTATAACATTATTTAATCCATTATACAGAAGTTTTTGATACATGCAAAGGAACTCAAACCTAAGGTAAGAGATAATTTCACAATATCATTATTATCCGTGATTGTTTATACATAATTTTTTACTAGGGTTTATTTATCATAAATGTCCATGTTTTATAAAAATTATTTTGAAAAATGTTTTACTATTTCCCAATGGATTTTTAAAGTCATTTTTATCCATTTTTTAATTTTTACTACATGGTTTGAAAAGAATATTTCTTTCGTTTTCCAAATGAGGTACTTTTTGACCTTTTCAGCATAAGTACGAGAAGAATGTTTCTTTAACTTATACGGAATGAATAGATTTCTATGCTTTTATTAATTCCTTATTTACATGAAGTTTATATTACATGTTTTCATGGTTATCTTCAAATAAATTATTTTCTTTTAAAGTTTCATGATATTTTAAGAAAAGAAAATGTTTTTGAATAAGAAAGGATATTTTCCTCAAGAACCAATTTCAAGTGTTTTATAAAAATTATTTTACGTATAAGATGAAATTATTTAATAAGGATATGTTTCAAGTATATTATCCCTATTATTACTATGGTTTATTATGTTTATGATGGAAATATATTTATGAAATCCATTCATTTTATATGGATTATTTTATAATGGAATGATGTTTAAAAAACCCATTTTATTTCATGGATTCTAATATGATAAATGATTTTTGTTTCTATGAAAAAAAAATATGATTTCATTATGAGATGGGTGATACCTATATCTACCTCCAATGCATTGGGTAAGGATGGATAACTCATGAGGTATATATTTTATGCGTGAACATGATTTCATGTTCACAATTCTATGAGTAGACTTGGTTTTAATGTCCATAATTTTATGAGTGGAATTGGTTTCCATGTCCATATATTTATGAAAGGTCCAGATTTCATGTACTTAATGAGTGAACCTATTACTATTTATACATATTCACAAAGTTTAAAGTTGATTTTTATGCCACAATTTCATACCTTAAATCAATTTTATGATCTTATGGATTATGTTATTTGATTTCCTTATGATTCAAGTTTACCTTTGATATTCAAGACACAATATTATAATGTTATGATCATGTTCTCATACCCTTTATGATCATGTTTATGTTTACATATCACCCTTGTTTACTCTTACCGAGCATCTTAGCTCACTCTTTCTTATGTTTTCTTTTCCCCAGGTTATAAAGAAAGGTTTTAGGTAGGAGTAAAAAAGGGGAAGATATTTGTGGGAAACATTGAAGATATTTCACTAGACTATAAGTTTGTGTTCCAAGTTTCCAAAGGCACGAAAATAATACAGTCATTGGGCATCTGTTTATTTAATATATTAAGTATTCTGCAAAATTAATGTAATATTCATGTATGTCAAGATTGGGTCACGAAATTGTGGATGGAATGGTGTTAGTAGTTGAAATTATGGATAAGCATGGATTAAGAGGAGAAACATGCACATGATGATGAAATCTATTGAGGCTACACTTGAGGAGTGATATAAAGAAATCCATGAGGTGGGAATTTCACCATTGGTCATTGGAGTGTGTGGACCTTATTATAGATGAATTTTAGTGAATACTAAATATGATGTTCTTGGAGATCCCAGAATGTGTGGTAATTGATGTTATGTGTTATCACTCAGGTATTATTGGGATTATCATGTTTATTCATTACATGCAATAATGAAAAAAACATGGGTTGAGTAAGTATAAAATTTGTGTTATAAGGGATGTGGGTATGATGAGACTGGTCATTGGATGATAGATATGGAATTTGGATGTCGGTGAGAAGATAAATATGGTTGTATCTAGTTCCATGTTTAATACCAAATTTAAGACTCATATGTAGTATTATATAGATTTTTTAATTGGTATCAAGCTCAGGATGGGTTGATAGGATCCAAAAACAAGTCGAATCAGAGGTGTGTTGGTACTTGTAAGTGGAGTACGGTGGAGGTTTTGGTCAGTTCAGTATTAAACCATGTAATTACATCTAGAGTCGAGTTTTTTGGGTATATGATGGTCTATGGATACCTTTAGGAGTAGAGTCACCATGACTAGGTGATGAGATAGTGCGTTAGCTATTGCATCTGCTCATTTTTAGGAATGGTTTGTCAGGGGAGGTATGATTGATGTTTTTATACATAATTGGGTATGGTGAGTTGGAAACTAAAATGATCATATCATTGGACCATGATAAATGCATTTTAGTGGTAGATTTCAATGGTGAGGGGAACCATGGATCTCAATAGGCCCTTATTGGTGAATTTTTATAGTGGGAAGATCCATTATCCTATGGATAAATTAGTTTATGAAATTGTGGTGTATCGAGATATACAGGTGTAGGTATTCACTATCCCAGTAATTTAATGATAATGATGAGTGGCGACTTGGGTTTTTAATAAATATTGTGCCCCATGTTTAGAGTCGTACAACAGAAGCTCATTCAACATTTTGGATAAGAACACAACAAATTAGATATAAATTGATGACTAGGATGAGTAGAGGTAAAGGGTTTAAAGTCCTTCGAGTCTTCTCAAGGATGAAAAGTGCTATGGTGGGGATGTTTCAAAATTCCATGTCTATATAGGTTGATAAATTCCATGCTAGTTTGAATATTTATTTTCCAAAGCAGATGTTTTTTTGATAACTGAGATTCATATTGGAATTCTAGGTGTTTGAAAATCTATATAAGATATTTTTAGATGTGTAACTAGGCCCAAATAGAAGTATGGGTGTTCGATTGGATTTTGGGGTGAGGTTGAGGGAGTGCATAGAACCTGGAGGCCCACCACATCATATGCTACATCATGCTGGCCCTAGTCTGGTTTTTTAGAGTACTATAAGGAACTTGATGATGTATAACTCCTCATGGTGACAAGGTATGGAACTAATGAAAAAAGGTAAAGAAAAATTCCCTAGATGGGTGTTTGGTCGACCATGGTGGTAGTTTGCATGACCGAGGCTGTAGAATGGGAACCAAAAACATAATGGTCCTCACCCACTAGGTGTTTCATCCGAGAGGATTTGTAGTGGTAAAAAATGAGTGGTGAGGTGCCTAATCCTTGGTCTTAGGCATGTCAAGTTATTGGGGGGATGGCTAGAGTGCACCATGACATAGCGCATGTCGTGGTTCAAGCTGTGTGGTGATGATCACACACTGTTTTGGTTGAGGTACATCACCATATGAATTTATCTAGAGTTTTTTGTTAAATTAAATTATTTCAGTGATTATATTGGTTCCAATTATTAGGTATTTTTTCTAGAATGGTGTTGAATTTATGCCACAAACTGTAAAGACCCGTAAAATTCAAGGGAAATTTTTTCTTAATTTTCTTTAGAATTTTACAAGAGCGCGGTTTCTGACGGCACCTGATTCCGAGGCCCGGAGTGCCCGGAATCAATTTCCGAAGTTTGGCTCGGGTACGTTCAGTGAACGAACGAGCGGGAATTCCTAACTTTTGATCCGGTGCTCGGAATTGAAATCTGAGGGTACCGATGAACTCGCAGCGCCGATATTCGCTTAAAGAGACCTTTTCGTAAGTTGCGTTTGTTGCGGGACGAAAGTTAGTTTTTGGGAGAATTATAAAAAGTTGAATAAAAAAATGTGGAATTCTTTTTATTTCACTTTTGTAGGTTAACTCCTCTAAAAGGGAGTTAGGGGTGGGACCCACACCCACTTAACCTCCCTTGATAGGATTAAGTGTGGTGGGACCCACACGAACCTAAACCTCTCATCTTCCCCCTTAAACTCCCCTCTCTCCCTCTTAAAAGTTTGTTAACTTAACATCTAATTAATTACACATGACATGTATAATTAATTAAGTGTTATGTTTTTGAATTTGAAGTTTTGAATTCCTTGGCTTGGTAAATAAAATAAGGAGGAACCTTATTTTATTTGGTTAGTCTTGTTTTGCCAACTTGTGAGGAATTTTGAGAGCTCCTCCTCCTTCTTCTTCAACTTGACGAAGAACGCTCAACTTGACGAAGAACGCTCAACTTGACGAAGAACGCTCAAGCTCTGACGAAGAACACCGCTCCTCTCTTCTTCATCTTCCGTGTCAACGAGAGGGAACGCCGCTTCCTCCTCGGACTCCCTTCGTCGGCATACGAAGATTCTCCAACGACGTATCTCATCGGACGCACCTCTTCGTCATCGGATTTGACGAACGACTACCCCGACGCCCGACCTCCGCGACGTTGTCTTCCGCGGGACGTTGACAAATCTTCGAACCTATACCCAAGGTAGGGGTTGTTGATTCTTGTTTAATTATTTTATTCTTGCTCGTGGTTCGCATGACTAACGTAAGGATATTGAATATTTTAAGTTGCGTTATTATTTAACGTAAGGGGGGCCGGACCGCATGAACACGGCCGAACCCCCTCCATCGTTCTTGTTGATTTACCTTGCGGGTGGAAACAAGGTGGCGTGGTGCCGTCGCACCACGCGGTTAATCGTGCAATTATTTTACGCGACGCCGTCGCGCCGCGCCATGGAAGGATCATCAAGAACGCGACGCCGTCGCGCCGCGTTGAGGGAAATCAAGGTGCGGCGGAGGGGCGCGGTGCCGTCGCACCGCGCCGGACGACGAACACCGCGGCCGGTTCCGGGCCGCGGCGGAATGAGAAGACCGGCGGCCGGGCCGCCGGCGTTGGAAGCCCAAGAGGGGACCGGATTTTCCGGTCCCGTTGGAAAAAACCGGCCGGCCAGCTGGCCGGCCAGATGGTAATAAACCGGGGGAAATTAATCCCCCGGCCAGCACACAAAACCCCCCCTCATTTATGAGGGGGGGCGGTTTCCTTGAGGGGGGCAGGAGGCCCCCCGGTTTCCACACAAACAGGCCCCCCACGTGGGGGGGGGGGGGCGTTTTTAAAACAAGGGCGCGGCATATAGCCGCGCCGACCCTTCAATCAAGCGGGGGCTTGATCCCCCCCGCGCGCTGCCTCCGTGCGGCGCTGGGCCGCCGCGCCGCCGGCCGGCCGGGCCGGGTCGGACCCGGGTCGGGTCGACCCGGGTCGGGCCGACCCAGGGGGGGTCGGGCCGGGTCGGCCCGGACCCGGACCCCCCCGTTTCGAATCAGATTCGGTCTTTTGGCCATATCTTGAGCCACGGACCTCCGATTGACGAACCGTCTGCGGAAACGCGATCCTTGGATCGAGACGGTCGTTTCGGTATATCGCACTCAAGGTTTCAGATTACTTTGAGTTCGTCCGGGTTGGTTCGTTCACGAAACCAACCGGGCCTTCGGAGCGGAAACGCTCATATCTTGAGCTACGAACGTCCGATTGACGTGCCGTCTGCCGTGTTGTGTTCCTCTTAGTGAGACGGATCTTTTGGCATACTCCGCCCGAGGTTTGGACGCAGGTGGAGTACGGTCGGGTTGGTTTTGCCTTAAAAACCAACCGGGCCCCGGGGACGAAAATGCCAATAACTCTCAGACCGGGCGTCCGATCGACGCGCCGTCTGTTGCGTTGAGTTCCTGTTGTCGATACGGAACTTTTGGATACATCAACTCTGGACTTTGTGACAATTGATGTATCAGCCTCTCGGCTCGTGGAGCGGACCCTCCGAACGAGCTTGCTGTGTGCGGGAACCCTAGTGCTGGCTGCGACTGTTACTGTGACTACTACTGCTACTACTGCTACTGTGACTGCGACGACGACAGTACAGAGATCCTGTGTGGATTCGACGACAACGACTACAGCACTCAGCGATCCTACGTGGATCAGTGCTACAGGTCCTGTGTGGGCCCGATCCTGTGTGGGTCTGATCCTGTGTGGGTCCTTGCGCTCAGCGGTCCTGTGTGAACCAGCGCCTACAGGTCCTGTGTGGGCCCGATCCTGTGTGGGTCTTTTCCGGGGGTTAGTTACCTATCGATCCTTCGTGGGTCCGACGACTTAGATGGATCAGAGATCATCTTTATCGTCCTTGAAGATGTATACCTGTGTGAGCTGAATCCTGTGCTATCCTGTGTGGATTTTAATATAATTTCCTGTGTGGAATACGTTTACTTTCCTGTGTGGAATGAGTTGTACTTGGGCTCGGAGGTTGGAGCGTATTTGAAATTGATGTCTTAGGTATATGTATGGGCATATACCTAAGCAGTGTCGGTTGTTACTTCGTGAATGTACCTTTCTTCGTAGTTCATTTTTTGTGGATTTGAGAGACCTTCAGGGGTATCGGGGTCCCTACTGAGTAGCTTATACTCACCCCTGCACGGGCTTTGCCCGCACTACGTTGTGTTGGTTGCAGACGACGGACAGCGTTGACCTTAGCTGAGGCTTGCAGAGCGGGACGGTACCCGGAGGTGGACCACTGGGCGGGACATGCTCGGAGCGGACGGCGGGACCCGTGGAGTAGTGGAGCTATCTGTACCCACCCTTCAGGTGGAATTCCCGGTGGACAGCTCGGTGTAGCGGCTTTTACTTTTCAGTTGCTGTTTTCCCTTTCGAGTTGTACTTTACTTTCAGTTTGGGTTTGTATACTGGCCCATTTACTTTTCCGCACTTTCAGTTGTACTCTGCTTTTGCTTAGTGTTTACTTTCCGCTTGCTTTCTCTGTGGTGTTTGTTTACTTTATAAAGGCAATGCCTTCCCTTTTTACCGGGATTTACGCCTTGGTGCTAGTCGCCAGCCCCTGGCCTATGGAAGGCGGGCTTGGGGTAGTCACGGCACGGACCCCGAGGGCGGGTCGTGACAAATTGGTATCAAAGGAGTTCGGTTCTACCGCGAATTCTGATCTTTTCTATGTGAAGCAATAATGTTTAGCGTATTGAGTGTGGTTATCAGTTCAGGGAGTCCAGTGTTGGTACGGCGGCCGACGTATCCGTACACCAGGACCCTGACTTCTGATTTCCGACTTAATGCACGAAAACATTGATTGCGTGTGTGTTTCAAAGTTTTCTTTGTGATTACTTATATCAGCTCACCAGGTATACTGTTCTGACCGTGGCGCACCTGTTTCCTTTTCAGGATGGCCCCACGACGGCAGCCAGCTAGGGTTCTGAGAGTCGAGCGTGACGACAGCCCACCGAGTGACGAGGCCTCGGTGCAGGGCCCTTTGTCAGCAGTGGCACCGGCAGTAGCACTACCCGCCGAGCCCCTAATGCTTCCAGCAGCAACCGCTGACGATGCACGTCGCCTCAGCGCACTGCATGAGTTTCAGCGCCAGCGACCGCCCAGGTTTCGCGGGGAGATGGATTCCCAGGCAGCAGAGGACTGGCTGAAGGCAGTGGTACGAGTGTTTAGGCTAGTGAGGACACCAGCAGACCTCATGGTGATCCTCGCTGTGATCCTACTACACGCAGCAGCAGGACGATGGTGGAGCTTGATGCTCCAGGTGCACGATGAGGCATCTCTACTTTGGACGGACTTTGAGAGCCTCTTCCGCTCGGAGTTCGTCCCAGCCACCCTTCGTGCGGTGCGTATCCAGGAGCTTCTTCAGCTGCGGCAGGGCAGCATGACGGTCGCTCAGTACTTGGCGAGATTTACCGATCTCTCGCGCTACTCGACCGATATGGTACGAGACCCATTCATCTGGGCCCGGACCTTCGAGCAGGGTTTGAGACACGAGATCAGGGCATCGCTGATCTCCCTCAGCATACCGACTCAGACAGGAGTACTGGAGCGGGCCCTTCTGATCGAGAGCTTCCTTGCTGAGTCTACACCAGCATAGCGACCCACCGCAGGGAGGAGGCGGACGAGGCAGAGGAGCTGGACGAGCAGCCGGTGGTGGGCGACACTTTGAGGCTCTGCCACCACCACCACCAGGAGGTCCACCCCGACCACAGGGAGCTGGCGGGCAGAGACAGGCACAACTCCAGGCAGCAGAGTCCTACGACCACGGCGCACCCGAGATGATTCGAGGTACTATCTGTGTCTATTCCACCCTTGCTGCAGTTCTTATAGACACAGGAGCGAGTCACTCTTTCATAGCCGCTGCCCTTGTTCGGAGCTCGGAGATTCCGACAGAGCCGTTGGCTCGATCCTTACGGCTAGAGACTCCTACGGGAGCAGACTCGACGATTACGCACTGGTGCCGGAAGTGTGAGCTTACTCTAGGAGGCAAGAGCTTCGGCTGGGATCTTCTTGTAGCAGCGTCGAGGCCTTACGACGTCATCTTGGGCATGGATTGGCTATCTACGGTCCATGCACAGATTGACTGTTTTAGGCGCAAGGTGCGATGTGTACGCACCGACGGAAGCAGGTTCACCTTCACCGGCGAGAAGGGAGCCTTTGCAGCACAGGATGGACTTCCGCGGAGGAGTGGACAACCCATTACTCATCAGTTGGCTAGCCTTATCCTTGGAGCAGTTGACGTGCGGAGTCCTGGTTTTCCTGCAGTGGTGGATCAGTTTGCGGATGTTTTTCCCGATGACATTCCAGGGCTACCTCCTCGCAGAGAGGTAGACTTTTATATTGACTTGTACCCCGGGACTGCCCCGATATCCACTCCAGCATATCGGATGGCCCCCGCCGAGCTTCGAGAGCTACGGGTACAGTTGGAGGACTTGCAGGGCAAGGGGTTCATCCGACCTAGTGTTTCACCCTGGGCTTCTCCGATTTTGTTCGCCAAGAAGGCGGACGGGAGCTTGCGACTTTGTGTTGACTATCGTCGCCTGAACCAGGTGACAGTGAGGAACAAGTATCCGCTACCGAGGATTGATGACCTCTTTGATCAGCTCAAGGGAGCACGGTGGTTCTCGAAGATAGACCTCAGGTCAGGCTATCATCAGCTCAGAGTCAGAGACGAGGATGTGCAGAAGACGGCCTTCAGATGTCGGTATGGCCACTATGAGTTCTTGGTTATGACTTTCGGTGTAACCAATGCTCCAGCAGTGTTCATGGCTCTCATGAACAGGATCTTTCAGCCATACCTCGATCGGTTTGTCGTGGTATTCATCGACGACATTCTGATTTACTCTACGACAGAGGAGGAGCACGCCTATCACTTGCGAGTTGTACTAGACACACTCCGAGAGCACCAGCTTTATGGTAAGCTCTCGAAGTGCCAGTTATGGATACGTGAGGTCCACTTCTTGGGACACGTTATCTCTGAGGCAGGAGTTACAGTGGATCCCGCGAAGATTGAGGCTGTGTTAGCTTGGGAGCCACCCAGGAGCGTGACTGAGGTTCGGAGTTTCTTGGGACTAGCTGGATACTATCGGAGATTCGTGCCAGACTTCTCTAGAGTTGAGGCATCACTCACAGCTTTGACGAAGAAGGGGAAACCCTTCGTGTGGTCTGACAGATGTCAGCAGAGCTTCCAGGAGATGAGACAGAGATTGACCTGCGCACCTATCTTGAGGTTGCCTGAGGAGGGAGTAGGGTACGTAGTTTACTGCGATGCATCAGGGACCGGACTCAGATGTGTTCTGATGCAGGAGCGGGCAGTGATCGCCTATGGATCACGTCAGTTGAGGCCGCATGAGAAGAACTACGCTACCCATGACCTGGAGTTAGCAGCAGTGGTCTTCGCTCTGAAGACATGGCGACACTATCTGATGGGCGAGCGCTTTACAGTCTTTTCTGATCATCAGAGTCTCAGGTATATCTTCTCTCAGAAGGACCTAAACCTGAGACAGCGGCGATGGCTCGAGTTCCTCCAGGACTATGACTTTGAGATAGTCTATACTCCTGGGAAGGGGAACGCAGTAGCCGATGTCCTTAGCAGGAGGACGGGCATTCAGCTACTTGAGGAGGCGACGGAGCAGCTATCCTCTTTGCAGATATCCTTCGTGGATAGAGATGGAGTAGCCTTCCTCCAGTCTCTCACAGTCACCCCTCCACTACTGCAGCGGGTCAGAGAGGCACAGCGTGAGGACGCTGACTGTGAGACACGGCGTGCACAGATATCCTCGGAGCAGGCACCTGATGGTTTCTCCCTTGAAGCAGTGCACGACATCCTTTTCAGAGGACGTACCATGGTACCAGTCACTTTGCGAGAGGAAGTGCTGAGAGAGTTTCACACTTCTCCTTTGGCGGTACATCCTGGAGTGGCGAATATGTACCAGGACCTCAGACGACAGCACTGGTGGCCGGGCATGAAGAAGGCAGTAGCAGAGTTCGTTTCTCGATGCCTCACCTGCCAGCAGGTGAAGGCAGAGCATCAGGTACCAGCAGGCTTGGTACAGCCCTTGGAGGTTCCGGAGTGGAATTGGGACGGCATATCTATGGATTTCGTGACTGGACTTCCACGCACTTCTAGAGGTCATGACTCCATCTGGGTGATTGTTGACCGACTCACCAAGTCGGCACACTTCTTACCCATCAGAGAGTAGGGATCAGTAGAGAGCTTGGGACGTCTCTACGTTCAGGAGATTGTGCGGCTCCACGGCGTGCCATCATCTATCGTCTCCGATCGAGATGCTCGCTTTACTTCCCGGCTTTGGAAGGGGTTACAGGAGGCGTTCGGGACGCAGCTACGTCTGAGCATAGCCTTTCACCCTCAGACGGATGGTCAGACGGAGAGGACCATCCAGACTCTCGAGGACATGCTCCGCGCATGTGTCCTCGACTTTGTTCATAGCTGGGAGGACCACCTACCCTTGGTAGAGTTTGCGTACAACAACAGCTACCACTCCACCATCGGGATGACACCGTACGAGGCGTTGTACGGCCGACCTTTTAGATCTCCTTTATGCTGGACAGACCCTGGGGAGTCAGCACTTGTGGGACCAGAGATGGTCCAGGCCACGACAGAGAAGGTCCAGGTCATCCAGGAGCAGATGAGGACAGCTCAGAGCCGGCAGAAGTCATACGCTGACAGGAGGCGGAGGCCACTGGAGTTCGAGGATGGCGACCACGTCTTCTTGCGGGTCTCACCTCGACGTGGTATTCGAAGATTTGGCAGAGGCGGCAAGTTATCTCCGCGCTTCATCGGACCCTTTCAGATTCTCAGCAGGATTGGTGAGGTGGCTTATCGCCTGGTTCTACCACCTCAATTGCACCGGGTGCACGACGTCTTCCACGTGTCTCAGCTGAGGAGATACGTGCACGACCCGACGCACATCATTGATCATGGGGAGCTTGACGTTGACGATGGGGAGACTTTTACGGAGGTCCCGGTGGAGATAGAGGATCGACAGGAGCGGGTCCTGCGTGGGCGATCGATTCCTCTTGTGCGCATCAGATGGCAGCACGGGAATCTCCAGGAGAGCACATGGGAGCGGGAGGCTCAGATGCGTGCTCAGTACCCTCATTTGTTTCCCTAGTTTTTGATGTATCTTTACGGGGACGTAAAGCCCTGAGGTGGGAGTAATGTAAAGACCCGTAAAATTCAAGGGAAATTTTTTCTTAATTTTCTTTAGAATTTTACAAGAGCGCGGTTTCTGACGGCACCTGATTCCGAGGCCCGGAGTGCCCGGAATCAATTTCCGAAGTTTGGCTCGGGTACGTTCAGTGAACGAACGAGCGGGAATTCCTAACTTTTGATCCGGTGCTCGGAATTGAAATCCGAGGGCACCGATGAACTCGCAGCGCCGATATTCGCTTAAAGAGACCTTTTCAGAAGTTGCGTTTGTTGCGGGACGAAAGTTAGTTTTTGGGAGAATTATAAAAAGTTGAATAAAAAAATGTAGAATTCTTTTTATTTCACTTTTGTAGGTTAACTCCTCTCAAAGGGATTTAGGTGTGGGACCCACACCCACTTAACCTCCCTTGAGAGGATTAATTGTGGTGGGACCCACACGAACCTAAACCTCTCATCTTCCCCCTTAAACTCCCCTCTCTCCCTCTTAAAAGTTTGTTAACTTAATATCTAATTAATTACACATGACATGTATAATTAATTAAGTGTTATGTTTTTGAATTTGAAGTTTTGAATTCCTTGGCTTGGTAAATAAAATAAGGAGGAACCTTATTTTATTTGGTTAGTCTTGTTTTGCCAACTTGTGAGGAATTTTGAGAGCTCCTCCTCCTTCTTCTTCAACTTGACGAAGAACACTCAACTTGACGAAGAACGCTCAACTTGACAAAGAACGCTCAAGCTCCGATGAAGAACGCCGCTCCTCTCTTCTTCGTCTTCCGTGTCAATGAGAGGGAACGCCGCTTCCTCCTCGGACTCCCTTCGTCGGCATACGAAGATTCGCCAATGACGTATCTCATCGGATGCACCTCTTCGTCATCGGATTTGACGAACGACTACCGCGACGCCCGACCTCCGCGACGTTGTCTTCCGCGGGACGTTGACAAATCTTCGAACCTATACCCAAGGTAGGGGTTGTTGATTCTTGTTTAATTATTTTATTCTTGCTCGTGGTTCGCATGACTAACGTAAGGATATTGAATATTTTAAGTTGCGTTATTATTTAACGTAAGGGGGGCCGGACCGCATGAACACGGACGAACCCCCTCCATCGTTCTTGTTGATTTACCTTGCGGGTGGAAACAAGGTGGCGTGGTGCCGTCGCACCACGCGGTTAATCGTGCAATTATTTTACGCGACGCCGTCGCGCCGCGCCATGGAAGGATCATCAAGAACGCGACGCCGTCGCGCCGCGTTGAGGGAAATCAAGGTGCGGCGGAGGGGCGCGGTGCCGTCGCACCGCGCCGGACGACGAACACCGCGGCTGGTTCCGGGCCGCGGCGGAATGAGAAGACCGGCGGCCGGGCCGCCGGCGTCGGAAGCCGAAGAGGGGACCGGACTTTCCGGTCCCGTTGGAGAAAACCGGCCGGCCAGCTGGCCGGCCGGATGGTAATAAACCGGGGGAAATTAATCCCCCGGCCAGCACACAAAACCCCCCCTCATTTATGAGGGGGGGCGGTTTCCTTGAGGGGGGCAGGAGGCCCCCTGGTTTCCGCACAAACAGGCCCCCCACGTGGGGGGGGGGGGGGGCGTTTTTAAAACAAGGGCGCTGCATATAGCCGCGCCGACCCTTCAATCAAGCGGGGGCTTGATCCCCCCCCCCCCCCCCCACGCGCTGCCTCCGTGCGGCGCCGCGCCGCCGCGCCGGCCGCGCCGGGTTGGAACCGGGTCGGGTCGACCCGGTTCGGGCCGACCCAGGGGGGGTCGGGCCGGGTCGGCCCGGACCCGGACCCCCCCGTTTCGAATCAGATTCGGTCTTTTGGCCATATCTTGAGCCACGGACCTCCGATTGACGAACCGTCTGTGGCAACGCGATCCTTGGATCGAGATGGTCGTTTCGGTATATCGCACTCAAGGTTTCGGATTACTTTGAGTTCGGCCGGGTTGGTTCGTTCACGAAACCAACCGGGCCTTCGGAGCGGAAACACTCATATCTTGAGCTACGGACGTCCGATTGACGTGCCGTCAACCGTGTTGTGTTCCTCTTAGTGAGACGGATCTTTTGGCATACTCCGCCCGAGGTTTGGACACAGGTGGAGTACGGTCGGGTTGGTTTTGCCTTGAAAACCAACCGGGCCCCGGGGACGAAAATGCCAATAACTCTCAGACCGGGTGTCCGATCGACGCGCCGTCTGTTGCGTTGAGTTCCTGTTGTCGATACGGAACTTTTGGATACATCAACTCTGGACTTTGTGAAAGTTGATGTATCAGCCTCTCAGCTCGTGGAGCGGACCCTCCGAACGAGCTTGCTGTGTGTGGGAACCCTAGTGTTGGCTGCGACTGTTACTGTGACTACTACTGCTACTACTGCTACTGTGACTGCGACGACGACAGTACAGAGATCCTGTGTGGATTCGACGACGACGACTACAGCACTCAGTGATCCTACGTGGATCAGTGCTACAGGTCCTGTGTGGGCCCGATCCTGTGTGGGTCCGATCCTGTGTGGGTCCTTGCGCTCAGCGGTCCTGTGTGAACCAGCGCCTACAGGTCCTGTGTGGGCCCGATCCTGTGTGGGTCTTTTGCGGGGGTTAGTTACCTATCGATCCTTCGTAGGTCCGACGACTTAGATGGATCAAAGATCATCTTTATCGTCCTTGAAGATGTATACCTGTGTGAGCTGAATCCTGTGCTATCCTGTGTGGATTTTAATATGCTTTCCTGTGTGGAATACGTTTACTTTCCTGTGTGGACTGAGTTGTACTTGGGCTCGGAGGTTGGAGCGTATTTGAAATTGATGTCTTAGGTATATGTATGGGCATATACCTAAGCAGTGTCGATTGTTACTTCGTGAATGTACCTTTCTTCGTGGTTTATCCTTTGTGGATTTGAGAGACCTTCAGGGGTCTCGGGGTCCCTACTGAGTAGCTTATACTCACCCCTACACGGGCTTTGCCCGCACTACGTTGTGTTGGTTGCAGACGACGGACAGCGTTGACCTTAGCTGAGGCTTGCAGAGCGGGACGGTACCCGGAGGTAGACCACTGGGTGGGACGTGCTCGGAGCGGACGGCGGGACCCGTGGAGCAGTGGAGCTATCTGTACCCACCTTTCAGGTGGAATTCCCGGTGGACAGCTCGGTGTAGCGGCTTTTACTTTTCAATTATTGTTTTCCCTTTCGAGTTGTACTTTACTTTCAGTTTGGGTTTGTATACTGGCCCATTTACTTTTCCGCACTTTCAGTTGTACTCTGCTTTTGCTTAGTGTTTACTTTCCGCTTGCTTTCTCTGTGGTGTTTGTTTACTTTACAAAGGCAATGCCTTCCCTTTTTACCGGGATTTACGCCTTGGTGCTAGTCGCCAGCCCCTGGCCTATGGAAGGCGGGCTTGGGGTAGTCACGGCACGGACCCCGAGGGCGGGTCGTGACACAGACACTCCATGAGAGGTTGGTCATCATTTTAGTATGATGAGGCTGGATGATGAGTTATTAGTCATTTATGCCTATTTTAATTAAATTATACATTTAATTGAAAGTTTTTAAATTAATTATAATTTGATTATAATTAATTAGTTTTTGGAAATTTTTTAAATGAGATAGGGCCTCTTGTGGATGGAAAATAGCTATATGTCTTAGAAGAGTTTGGGCAAGGTTTGTTGGGTTACACTTAAAAAGGAATAACTCTATTCTTGAGGTACTTGGTCCTTATGCATTTTCCCTATGGTATTATACATTATTCATGTGAAATGTGATACATGTGTCTCTCCATTAAAGGTGATCAACCTATTAAAATTATATAATTTGTTTAATTAAAATTTAATCCCTATGTATGGAATAAATAAAGTGATGAGGCCATGATGGACCTTGTGTGCTAGCTTGTTGCCTCAACCACTAATGATCGAGGACTTGTTTACACATGTATGCCTTAAGATGTATATAACCTGATGGATGTGAACTAAATAAAATAAAATAAATGATATGTAGTGTCCCAAGTGATATGTGCCCTTAGTGACCTCTAGGATAAGGTGAGTGTTGAATTAATATGGATAACCTATGGATTGGACATGTGAGAAACTTGAGATGTCTTAAAGCCTTTATTGACACTCCTTTCCTTCACAGAGTCCAACAAATGGCAAAGGGGAATACCTTAAGCACAAAGAGGGTCACCCTTTGAAGAACATCAAAAAAAATTGATGAAGGCATGGACTAGGAGCCCATTTAGAGTGAGGTGCGCAAGTTACTTGCGCTCCACCTATGGGTCGCGTAACTCACTTGCACGCCCTATTTAATTTTTTTTCCAAGGTGCAAGGTGGCCTATAAATAGCCCCTGTGGTCTCCCATTTCAAGGACGGATTTTCCAGAAGTCAAATTCAAGCTCTAGTCGCCCAAGTATTCAACTCAACTCTTCTGAAATCTTCTAAGGTAACTTTTTACCTAGAATAGAAGACTTAAAGAAGTAGGATAAGTCCTAAGTGTTTAGAATTCATCAACACTTGCGTGCTTAAGTGTCCAGACCACCTTAAAAGTAGAAACACTTTCACTCTGCCCTATCCTTTCAATGAAACTTGTGCGCCGACCTTTTTGAAACATCTTAGGATAGTACTCAAGGATTGAGTTAAGTCTCGCCCAAGTATTACCCTATAGATTCTTTATCACCCAGGTGAACACATTCCATGCAAGTACACTTGTACGACCAAGACTTGTGCGCCAAATGACTTGCACGACCAACACTTGCACGCCAGCTTCATTTGTGTGCCTCTCTTCTATTCCCATATCCTCTTCATTATATTAGCCCTCAAACCCCTATTCAAAGCCATTTATGGCATGGTTCCTTTGTTGGATTCCATATCTGAAATGGATTCTGTGAGAACCTCTCCCAAAAAATTGTGACTTACAAGATTTATGTCACTATGGTTAGAGGTTTCCTCTATATAACCTCATCATTTAAGATGAGAAGATATTTTGATTTTTGGGCATCCTTCTCAGGAGTAAGCCCCAATCATAATTCCTTTAACCAGGGCCTCCTTCTTAGGAGTAAGCCCCAAGTTACAAATCCCCTTAACATGGGCCTCCTTCTCAAGAGTAAGCCTCAGTCATAAGTCCCCTTAACCTAGGCCTCCTTCTCAGGAGTAAGCCCCAGTCATAGTTTCCTTTAACATTGGGAATCCTCCTTAGGAGTAAGTCCCAATCTTAATTTCTTTTGATTTGGGCCTCCTTCTTAGGAATAATCCCCAATCATAATTCCATTTTAATTTGGTACTCCTTCTCAGGAGTAAGCCCCGGGTTAAAACTCCAAATCTCCATAAAGTACAAATACCTTTATGGACCCTGATCCTGGGATTCTTTCCTGAAGTAAGTACTAGCCTTCATCTACTTGGGCAGTCATTCATATGTAATCCCCACATCATTTCTCATGACTACATCTTTCGTGTCATCATCGTTAAGTTTACTGATACCTCTTGTTTCTCACACCGAGCATGACTCACATGAGCTTAGAGTGTAAAAGTAATCATAACATCTCTTTTTGGGCCATTAACCATGCATAAACCCCATCCTTATTATAAAACTATGTGGGTTCTGATTCCTTTTTAATGAGGATACATAGGTAGCCCATCTGCGGGTACGATCCCAACTCTGAAATAATCCCAGTCTTTCTGAATGACAATAAACTTTAAGTGCCCCACTGAGTGGCTTTAAAACCAGTATGATCATCATAATGACCAAGAGATTTATATATAATATATTGAAGGATACCATTGACTAATAATATCCAATATATATGGACGATTCTCTATCAATGAAGAACCTAAAATACATATAAAAGATTATCTAAATCCCATACATATCAATCATTGATTTCCAAATCTAAAAGAAAACTCATTTTCATGCTTGGTGAATTGATAAGGATTAATGAACATAAATTAAATCTATAAGAGAGTCCCAGAGTAGGAAATAATCCCCCCCCCAAAGGTGTGATGAGCCTGACCTCCCATCCTCTCGACCAATGCAAATTCTTAAGCCTCATCAGTCCACAACTAATGATCACCTACCTTTGGAAAGTAGGTCCAAATGGATATAGAATCATTAAGTGTTTTTAGTTCTATGAATAAATACATTAGAAACCGATTGGAAAGTTTGAAACTTAAACAAATAAGGTCATTCCCAATTCCAGAAGAAAAAAAAAACTGTGAACCCAACATGAATCCTTAACCAAGTTAAATGATGTTTTACTTATTTATTAGGCCCCTATTAAACTCAATATGAGGGCCAACAAAGCAATCAATAACATATGTGCTCATCCAAAAGATGTAGTCTGGCCAAAACTATCTTGATTATGTCTGCTATATCAAAAAGTCACTCTTTTACAAGATCTTTCTACAACACAGAATGGCTTCTTTAAAGTTCACACCTGTGAATGCCTCGGCCGCTACTCGTGCTGGATCCTCGTTCGATCTGAGGATGACATCACCTACTCAGTGTCTTAAACACTGGGTCTTGAATGCGTTGGTGAGGGAATATCATGAACAAGGTACCATCCTAACTCTGGAGGCCGCTTGACAATCCCTCTAAGTTAACAACTCATCCTAGTTGTTCGGACAGCGACGACCAGTGGTCAAGAAGCAGGTGGTTCCAACCACCATCTCTAACCATTTTGGGTCATTATCCCCAGAACATAACAACCAGTCCATCCCATATTATAGGTAGGTGAATAAAGTGGTCACTCAAGGCCTCAGTTCAAGAAGATAGGAGCCCTTCCTGAGGAATCCCACCAACAATCGCCGCCAGACTCGTGCGGTAGTGCACCCTCAACATGATAAGGGTATCGCCTCTAGGTGTTCGGATCAGGTTCCTCAGACCCAAGCACGCAAGACGAACCATCAGAGGTGAAATTAGGCTAACAGGGTACAGGTTCTTACCGCTACCCCCTTCAGATAAGTCCATCAATCTAACTTGATGGTAAACAATGAGCTGGCATATACACTCGTCCGTCATGATTTCACTACCCAGCAGACTTTTCTGGAAGTAACACACCAATCCCACCAGGAAATTCCAAAAGAGTACTATAGGTAGGAACATACACCTGTTTATAATTCATCATCCAGTCAGCAGGCTCGTCTGACTGCATCCAAAGAAGCTCGCCAATCAAATGTGGTGACCACCTATAAACAGGAACATACACCTGCTTACACTCATCAATTCTGCCAGTAGTATCATCTTCTAGTATTGAAGGAATTTCATCAATCATATTTGGTGGAGAAAAATTATCAGGCACATACACCTGCAATTCATCAAGCTAACCAACAATCTCATTTGGTAGCACCTGGAGATGTCAATTGGAAAATTCCAATGACAAACAAGAGGCAAACCCAACTTTCTGCCCCCACACATGAGTACTGTGAGAATTCATTGACAGGAAAAGGAGGACAGGAGCAGGAACACACACCTACTCCAAACACGGAATGGACGTATATTCCCGTTCCGGCAACTGAATTCACCAAGCACATTCTGACAATGGTGAAAGAGCAGAAGCAAATCCCTGCCCATATTCTGGATACCTTTTAGAATATTATAACAACTTCAGTGACATCACAGGGAAAGAAACATAAATCTATCCCTATCAGTGGAGTGACTCATCAACATGTCACCCCGGAGTAGATACATACCTCTGTTCTAGTCCAGGAGGGTCATGGGGCATACTCCCCCATGTCATACGGACAATCAAGTTGGGCACATACACCCAATTTAAATGAAGATAATCAGAATAACCTAACCATTTCTCCTGAGTAGACACATAAACCTTCCCATAATAACCACTTTCATCAAAAAGTGGTTTCCAAAGTGAGTAAGAAGGCATACAAGAAAAAGAACCATCCAACACAGTTAAAAAATCAAGAGCCAATCTACAATAAGGCCTTGCTCAATGCTGGATTTCTTGAAGCCCTCAGGCAATTATCTGTTGCAAATCACGATTATACTCTCTCATTTACAAATTCTATAAGTAACAACAATAATTCCAAAGGTCTTTATCATACACTTCATCATTAAGTCTTACTTCATGACAATTAGATCAATCTCGAAGTATCATCTTTAGATGAAAACCATGATAACCCTCTGCATGGCCAGAAGACCAAGGAGAAAAAGGTTTCATCTTTTACTGTAACCCCCCATGGTGGTCCTCCCCATGATGATGAATTTACCTACGAAAGTCCTCTTCATAGTAGCAATTCACATTTCCTGGAAAATTATTCAATGGAAAATGCAGTAACGAGAAATCCCTCTTATCTTGAGGCACTTACAAATGTGAAGCCAATCATGTATGATGCCTTGCCACTAGAAGGTGAAATACTTTCTCAATTAGAAGATATCCCGAGGTGTAAGTCATTCTCCGAACCACCCCTGGGTCATTCATCTTCTAATTTGAAAAATGAATTCTCTACCAATATTGTTGAATCTGATGAAGCAACAAAGAAGCACTATCTTTGTTCCAATCAGGTAGAATAATCTTCATCAAATGACAAAGAGGAAGTGTTGAATATGAGAAAATAATTGGCAAAAGGTGAAATACCAGTCATTTTTTGGACTTTGTATGACTCTCAGTATGATATTCCTGAAACGTTAATAGAATATTGTATTCACGATATTCGTCTCAACATGTGGAAAACTCTTTTTCACTTAAAAGAGAAAATATTACCTTATGATTAATATCAAAATAATGTTAGGGTAATAGAAGGGTTGAAACGCCAAATTGACTTGGCATCTCTCTCAGTTTTCCGACATCCAAAGGTTGAAAAGTAGCAACAAGCCCTTCAACATACATGCCTTGGCACATTAAAAAGGTTGCACCAGTTAATTACCAATGCCCCATCTGGTATTCATATCAGGGTATGGGGTGTTCATGGATCATTTCATTTCATTGTGCTTTCCAATCAACAAAGACTGCCAAAAGTGGTCTCATGCAATGTTATTGCCCATGGCTGGCCACATCTAACTGGTTTTGTGTGTAATCAAAGGCTTTCTCAAGAACAGACCTCAACTAATTCTTCTCAAAGTCAGGAATATAAAGAACAAGTTGTCGAATTACTCTTGAATCAAGCAATGAGAATATCGAACATGCTTCTCGTTTAGAGAATGCACATCATCAGGTGAAAGAGGTGTCAGAAATAATCCAACGGTCATCTGAGCCAGGTGATTTGAGTGGATGTAGGATGATGCATTCAGCCAATTTCTAGACTAAAATCCGCAAAATTAGGAGAGATTTCAAGAAAGTTTCAGATGTAGTAGCTCAAGAGCCACCTTAGCTTACCAGGCTGGGGACTCTTTCAATCCAACCCTCAGGATCAATAGACAAGATTCGAGGAGTTAAGAAGGAAAAATAGGAACAGTCCCAGTCCACCGGACTGGGGACTTTTTCAAATTCTCAATATCTCCCTCAGGGAAATTCAGTCTTCTCTCGATTAGGGAAGAAGCCACAATAGGAACGCAGAGCCAAATTATCAGGAAATTCCCTTCAAATTATGGTTCATCAAGAAGTTCCTGAGGGGTCAATCAAACAAAAGGAAATGTCTCATAAAGGACATGGAAGAAGATAATATTGTAGAAACACTGACAGAAGGGATGCAATGCGTTATGCATCGATAAATGTTATTAATGCCATTGTCACTAATCCCCCAGAACATGAGTCTCACTCAGAGGGATCAGATGAAGAAGTTCCTGTTCAAGAGGTTGTACACACGGAAACAAATGAAGGATGTGTGCGTAACAGAAGCCAGAGGGTTGCCCAGAGGAAAGAGATTCCTTCGGGTAATGCCCTTCCATACTCCATAAAAGAACATGCCAAGGAAAAGGGTAAAAGTCAGGTTACATCCCACCCTACCTATGCATAAGTCCAATCACTCTCATTAGAGGAAAGGTTCACACAACAAGAAGAAGAAATGAAGGATTTAAGGAGGTTAAATGCATAACTACTTCAAGGTAGTCTTCATCCTAAGCATGCTGGAGTTAATCAATCAAGGGAATTTGTTGCAGCTACTGGGATGGATCAAGAATATACCCCTTTACAAGTACACCCTCGCAGGTCCAATCCTATGGGTCATACGTGACAACAACCACCAATACTACCATCAGTGGCAGTACTGGTCGCCACACCCGTCCAAACTCCAGTTATTGAACCTGCTCAGGTCCAAGATCAACCAGATGTTTCTCAAAAATTAATGATTACTATTGAGTCATTAACAACTAGGTTTGAAGATATGAAAGAAAAACGTGCACAAGTTCAACCAGAAAAGAGAGCTTACCCTAAATGGGTAGATGCAATTCCTCCCCCATCAAATTTTACGAATACCACATTCCCAATTTTTAATGGTTCAGGAGATCCTGAAAAACACTTAACACATTTTGTTTCTCATTTTGATCCTATGATGGGAACTCCTCAACAACAAGTAGCAGTTAAGATCAGGTGTTTTGTGTAGTCATTACAAGGACCTGATTTTGTCTGGTATACAAGTTTGCAATCTCAGTAAATTACTGGATGGGAAGATCTCCGTCAAAGGTTCCTTCTTTAATTTAGCTCAACATTACCAAAGATGATAGTTTTTTATCTTACCAATTGTAAACAAATGGAAAATGAAAGAGTTTTGGATTTCATTGCTTGATGGAAGGGATTAACATATTCCTTAAGTTTAGCACTCCCTCAAGAAGAATTTCTACCAATCTGTGTAGAAAATCTGCATGATGAATTACGCAAACCGTTGATCCCTGTGAAATAAAAAGGAGGGTTTTGAGACCTTACTTCAATCACTCAGCAGATAGAAGACTCTCTTATAAATACTAAGGCTAAAACTCATGTAATTCCATCAGTTCCAGGAAGGAGAATAGGGAAATTAGAGACTGCTACAGTTACACTTAAACAAGTACCTGTACCTGCTTCCACTTCAAAACCTTCATCATATCGAAGGGCTCCACCTCCTAAGCATAAAAAAAATTTGCCTCCTCATCAATATGATCAAAAAGATCAAAGGAAGAAATAGTTTGAGGATTTAAAGAATAATGTTTATTCTTTCCAAAATGAACAAGTTCATGGTTACTTCATCTCAGCTCTGGAAAAAAATCTGGTTCAGTTTCCAAGGCCCAAAAGACCGAACAAGGAAGGATATGAAGACATCCCCAACTATTTAACATTTTATTAGATGTTGGGGAATCCCATTCAGGAGTGTTTTGTCTTAAAATACCTCATGCAAAAGATGGTGGACTATGGAAAAGTAAAACTGAAAGGTTCTTCAGCCCAGGTAGCATGTGTTACTGCTACTGATTCAGATAAAGAAGGCGAGTGGCACGAAGTCAAAAGTAAAAATATGCAAATTTAGGATGATTGGATGGTTAGGAAAATGATAAACCAAACTCATGCCATTTTACGAACACAATTGAATCAACCAATTGTGTCTTCTTCTATTTCTGCCACAGCAAAACCCCCTTCATCGGAAGGAAAATCCTCAAAGAAGTGGTGTGATTTGAAGAAAGAAGAGCAGTCAGAAGAAGATGAGATCGTTTCAAAGCCTAAGTTGTTTTTGACTCTGGCAGATTTTATACCATCTACTTCAAAATAACGGGCACCACCCCACCAAATGGCATAGCCTGAACTGGTTCATAAGGAAGAATCTTCATCAGATGAAGAATTGATCTTTGGTTCTGTTAACATGATTCATTTAACAGATCCTTATGCCAATGACAGTTTTGATCATGATGAGCATGATTTCCCTGTATCTAATAGAGGAATTAGAGGAAGTGATAGAGGTCTAGGATACAGGGGAAGATATGGATATTTTAGAAGCCACTATTTCAATCCTACCCCTGCTAGAACTGTATATGCGGTAGAAACTCATGGAAAAGCCCTTCAGTGGGCTCAACAGGAACAAGGAAGTTCTTCCACACATGGCAGATTCAGTCCTGACACATTTATTTTGTAGGACCGGTTAGAGGTTATACCTTATTCCTCTCAACCAATAGATAGACCTAGTCAGTCTAATCTACCGAATCCAGGAGTGTTTCCAATTCCTACCCCGATACGGGATGCATCTACTGCCAAAGCATCAAATTCCAAGGCACATGAAAAACCACATTTTCATGATGGTAAATGCAGACCTTTGGACCAAAATTATGATGTCTTGAAACATTTGGACCAAGTACTGACCAAGTAATCAATTCTGGATGCCTTGAATCTATCAAAAGATCTTCGGGAGGCGCTTATTGAGGCTTTGTCAAGTCCTCAAGAATTCGAAACTGAAATTGTTGTGGCTGAGGTCTACCATATAGAGAATGATCCTGTAGAATTCCATGTAGTGATATCTTTTATAGATGAAGATGAATATGATGTTGTACATGGACATATCAGACCTTTGTATCTATCTAGAAAAGTCAATGATATAGACATCCGATGAGCTTTGATTGATAATGGCTCAGGAGTCAATCTCATTCCTATTCATACACTTCGTTGATTGGGCCTCACTGAATCTGATTTATCTCTTTCTACTTTGATGTTGCAAGGATATGATAAGAATGAACAAGAACCTCTGGGAGAAATTACACACAGAATTCAGTTTGGAGACCTTGTGTCTAATTTAGATTTCATGGTTGTTCGTTAGGACACAGTCTTCAACATTTTTCTTAGAAGACCTTGGCTACATCAACATGCGGTCATACATTCATCATACCATCAATGTATCAAATGTTGTTTCAATGGTAAAATTGGGACATTGTATGGTGACAAGGCCCCATTCAAAACGTGTGAATCTCAATACATTGAGGCAGAATTTTATCACATGGAGGGAAAGAAAAAATCCACGATAAAGAAGGTCACCAAAATTAATGCTCCAAATGGTTTGGAAAAGATTCCAGTAAACCCATTCATACATGTGAGTACAAATTATGTGTTGCCTATCAGTCAAATTAACAAGATAGACCTAAATCCAAACACTCTTATGGAAACTTCCATAATGTCAATTACAACTACTAAGCCAGACAACATGGGAGAAATTGTTGATTCACGAAGAAGTGATGAAAGATTAAATGGAGATGTCTTCATTTCATCCACTGAAATCCAAAAATTGTATACTTCATCAACCAGGAAAGAAGAAGGTATAACAATACCAGATGAAAATAATGATGTCAATTCTCAATCTATCATCTCCTCTCTATTACCCCAGGAAGACACTTCATCATCAATAGGGTCAGAAATGGCTGCCTCTTCTTCAAGATATTCAAATTTTAACTTCTCTCCTGACCATATAAATTCTGCTTTGTCATCTACTATGCAAGTAGAAATAGGAGAAGTAACACATATTGAAGAAGAAGAGGAAGATCTTAGGTATGCTCCTCCAGCATTTGAAGAGGGTATCTCTACCACTGTGGATGAACTCATAGAAATAAATATGGGTACAAAAGAAGATCAACACCCCCACTTTAATTAGTGCAGCCATGACTCTTGAAGAGAAATAAATGTATACTTCATTTCTAAAGAAAAATTGAGATGTATTTGCTTAGAATTATACAGAAATTCCAGGTCTTGATCCCGATGTTTCCACTAATCATTTGGGTTTGCTAGAAGAACATCGAGGATTCAAGCAAGCCGTAAGAAGAACACACCCAACTTATGCCTCCAAAATTGAAGTTGAAGTTGATAAGATTATCAAAGCTAACATCGTCAGAGAAGTTCAATATACCAAATGTATGGCTAATATTTTCCCTATGAAATGAAGAATGGACAAATTAGAGTTTTCATTGACTTTAGAGATCTTAATCGGCATTGTCCCAAGGATGATTTTGCAGTTCCAATCACATAACTCTTAATTGATGCAACAGCTGGCTACGAAGCTCTTTCCTTCATGGATGGTTACTCTGGGTACAATCAAATATGAATGGCCCCAGAAATGAGGAGTCTACAGTCTTCAGAGCTCCTAAAGGTGTGTTTTTCTATCAGGTAATTCCCTTTGTCCTAAAGAATGTAGGTGCAACGTATTAACGTGCCATGAACTATATCTTCAAACCATTTTTAGGGAAATTTGTTGAATGTTATGTGGATGATTTGGTGGTTAAATCCAGACAACGTTCTGATCACTTGGCCGATCTGAAAATCATATTCAACAAACTTCGACAACACAATTTGAAGATGAACCCCTTAAAATGTGCTTTCGGGGTAACCTCAAAAAAATTTCTCGGCTTTGTTGTATGCCATCATGGTATCGAAGTTGATCCTGAGAAGAAAAAATCAATCTTTGACATGTCACCTCCTATAAATTTGAAGTAATTAAGAGTACTTCAAGGAAACTTGGCTTATATTCGGCATTTCATTGCCAATTTGGCAGGCAAGTGTTTTTCCTTCACCAGATTAATGAAAAAGGGAGTCACCTACCAGTGGACTGAAGAATGTCCAGAAGCATTCGATATCCTCAAGAAATATCTCTTGATTCCACAGGTATTAATGACACCTGTTGAAGGAAGACCACTTATTCTCTATGTGACAGCTTTAGAGCGATCATTGGGTGCCTTCCTTGCCCAAAAAAATGATGCTGGGAATGAAAATAGCCTTTACTATCTCAGTCGGACTATGCTTGAGGTAGAAACTTGATATTCAAGTATTGAAAAGTGCTGCCTAGCATTAATCTTTGTAGTTCAGAAATTGATACACTACCTATAAAATCATGAGGTCCAATTGGTATCTCACAATAACCCACTCAAATTTATCCTTAGTCATCCGATGCTTACAGGACGTCTGGCAAGGTGGGAAGTTATTTTGCAGTAGTTTGATATCTAGTATGTGTCTCAAAAGGCAATAAAGGGCCAAGCCCTGACTGATTTCCTTGTTGAACACCCATCTATAGAAGATATATCTTTAAATATTGAACTTCCTGATGAGTAAGTCTTCTCTATTCATGATAATCCTCAAACATGGGAAATGTACTTTGATGGTGCCTCTAGAAGTCCAACAGGGAAGAAAATAGAAGATCCAAAATTCAACAAAGTTGGGTTAGGAATTGTGCATATTTCCCTAGAAAAGGTAGTGCTACCCTATTCCTTCTTATTGTTAGAAGGTGGTATAAACAATGAAGCATAATATCAAGCTCTCATCACAGGCTTGGAATTGGAACTTCAGGCACAGGTGAATCACTTGAAGGTAAAAAAGTGATTAAGATTTGGTAATCAAACAAATCAATGGGGATTATTCCATTAGATAGAAAGAGTTAATCCATTTGTATGATTACGTCAAAGAGTTAATGATGGAATTTACCTCAGAACCGATATTTTCTTATGTCCCGTGATCACAAAATTCCCAAGATGATGCACTAGATAATGTAGCCACAACCCTAGAAGATCCAAATCGGGATGAAACAATCATCAGTATTGCCCATCGTCGTGTAGTTTCACTTTTTTTTCAAATCGGAATAGAAGAAATCAATGAAATCAGTCCCATTTCTGAACCATATGGTCATACTACAGGATGGATGACACCTATCAAGGAATACATTCAAAATGGAACACTCCCACCTGATAGAGTCGGGAAAGAACAATTCCGGCGATGTGTGGTCAATTTTACTCTTTATGATAGCCCAGATCACTAAAAAATTCTCTACAAGTGAGGTTTTTATGGAATTATCTTCAGATGTATTGATGGTGAAGAGACAATGGTTGTCATGAATGAAGTACATGCAAGATTTTGTGGTGCCCACCAGTCTGGAGATAGACTGTCTGGTCAAATTTGAAGGCTTGGATACTTCTAGACTTCAATGATACAATATTGTGTTGATTTCACTAAGAAGTGTCATTCTTACCAAGTATGTTCCAAATTCATTCATCAACCCCCAGAGTTTCTTCATATGGCTAAATACTCATGGCCATTTTCTACATAGGGAATAGATGTAGTAGGACCTTATCCTCCGACTACAACTAAGAAGTTTAAGTATATTCTTACTGCTAATGACTTCTTTTCCAAATGGGCAGAGTCAATACCTCTCAAAGAAGTTGGTTCTAAAATCATTTTTATCTTTTTCAAGTCCAACATCATTACCATATTTGGTGTTCCTCATACCATATTGATGGATAATGGCACAAACTTTTGTTCATCCGAGGTAAGAAAATTGTATCAAGAATACAATATCAGATCTAACCATTCATCTCAGTATCATGAAGTGTCCAATGGTCAAATAGAGGATTTCAATAAGACTATTTCAAATATACTTTAAAATATGGTGGATAAAGATAAGAAGTCATGTCCTGATAAACTTTTTTATGCTCTATGGTCTTATCAGACTACCACCCGCACTACTACCCGATCAACTCCATATTCATTGGTATATGGAACAGAAGCAGTCTTGCCTATTGAAGTACAATTACCTTCTCTTAGAGTCTCCATTTGTAATCAGTTATCTGCAGATGAACAATCTCAAAAGCGATTGGATGAATTGGAATGACTAGATGAAAAATATTGTGCACACTGCACCATTTAGAAGTCTATCAGAATCAAATAGTACGAGCTTTCAATAAAAAGTTTGTATTTGTTCATTTATTCAAGGAGAATTGGTATTGGTCCTCAGAACCCCAATGATACTAGGAAAGAAGCCTCTAAATCTTGAGCCAAAGTGGGAAGGACCTTACTCAATACATAAGGTCTACTCCAATGGAGCTTATTATTTAATCTCAATGGATGGAGAACTCATTACAACTCCAAACAATGCAAGATTATTGAAGAAGTATTTTGTGTAACACAAATAAACTAATTGTCCTTGTTGTAGGACATTAAACAACATAGCTCACTCCATCGTCCAACATGATGTTAAACTGTGTCCCCCCATTTTGTCCAACATGATGTTAAACTGTGCATCGTTCGAGCTGCAGGACATTAAACTACCAAGCACCCCAAGTCTGTGATATATGACATTAAACTGTGATCATTGCATGCACAATTATCTTTTAAACTCTGTTTCCATGTGTTCCCTAGGTATCTAATCATTCATAAGCCCCAAAACATCCTTCATGGTCACATATTTCGCGACACGATCGTCAGTTCTGTTTCTTCCTCTTGTTTCTCACACCGATTATGGATCACGTGAGCTTAGAGTAAGCTTCGACCATGAAATCTTCTCTGGGACACTAACCACACTTAAGTCCCAACATCATCTTCGGGTCACTGTCCTCAAGTACACCCCGATCGCCAAATCCATTTCAATTGAACTATGCAGACTTTGATCCTTGCCTCCTAGGCCAGGTACGTAGGTAACCTCCTGAGGTTCAAGCCCGAAACCGCTTTCTTCACATCGATTCACCTCTATCACATACGATGTTGATCCGTGAAGCCCCCATCAACCATCTTATTCATATTGGTTCACTTTCGTCCTACATGACTTTAAACTATGTATGTCCCATCATCCCAGCTATATGACGTTAAACTATATTGTTCCCCATTGTCCTTGCTGCAAGAAATTAAACTACATAGCACTAGTCCATGAATACGACCTTAAACTATTTGTACTTTTGTCCTGTATGAAAATAAACTACAAAAATACCTGATACCCTCACTCAAGAGGAATCATCATTGACATGGTCTCTAAACATGTCATATTTCAAGAACTACATGTCGCTTGATTCTCATCCCTATGAGATACGTAGTGACACCCAAGTCTTTAATCTTGGATCCATTAATAATTGCAATACAATCCTATTTTCCCCTCATATGTATGAACCAAATCTGTACAAAGGGTATTTCAAGAACTACGTGCAACTTGATTCCCATCCTCATGGGATACATAGGAACGCTCGATCATTCCTCGAGTCCAGCCCCGAGCCTTTGGGCCTAACCCCAAACTCCACTTTCGGTCCCTTGGATGAAAAGTCCCCCTGGGAGCACATGGTGTGATGTGGAACACCATGGTCTTTATTCGCATCAGATTTATAACAAATACACGATGTGTCTCCCTCACTATGGTCTGAGCTCTACGACCCTAAACTAATATCTTCCATGATTTCATCCTGCATGACGTTAAAATGTTTTTCAAGAACTACATGTGGCTTGATTCTCATCCTAATGAGATACGTAGTGACATCTAGAATCTTAATTCAGGACCCAACCGCAACATTATACAAATAATATTCCTGATCTCCATAACCCTTTTTCTGACTTCTGGTCACAAAATGTCTGATACTTGAGAATTATTTTTCCTGACTATGTAGCACGTGCCCTTAGGTGACCTTGCATAAGTTGTCTACATAACGGACCTGTAAACCCAAAAGATGATACTATTTGACTATGCAGCTTATGTCCCAGTTGGACCTGCATAATTTAACCTCCATAATGGGTTTGTCAAGTAGTGGTAACTTCATTCTTAAGAGAAGCCTCTTTTGTCCCTATTGGTCTTAACGAAGATATGTAGGGATCTACAAAAAAAACTGCCATCCTTAACATATTTTTTCCATACTCTTTTTCATGATCTAGAAATATTATGTCGTATAATTTTCTCTCTCTGGTTTTAGTCATATGATTTAAAAACCACAGATACCTTTTTTCCTACGTTTGGGTCAGAACTTCGTAGAAGTCACATTCCTCCAATTTTTTGAAAATTCTGATTGGACATATCCTCTCCATATTCATGTACCTTTCTCCATAAAGCAGACTCTATGCTTTGGAAAGTTTGAATCCCTATAAAACTTTATTCATCTTTTAGCAATATAAAGTCAAATTTCTTAGATTTATTTTGCCCGACTATACGACACGTGCCCTTAGGTGGCCTTGCATAAGTTGTCTACATAACAGACCTGTTAGCCAAAAGATGCTACTATTTGACTATGTAGCTTATGCCCCAGTTTGCCCTGCATAATTCCGCCCCCATAATGGGTTTTTCAAGTAGTGGTAACTTCATTATTAGAAAAGACTTCCTCTAATTCCTTTTAGCTCTTTTCCCATGTCATTCCTCAGATTCAAAATTTCTCAAGTCATAATTTACAATTTCCCCCCTCCATACTTGAATATGGTAATATGTTTACAAACAAATTATCAAGAATTGAGTCAATATCATCCATTCGGTCAAAGCTATTCGACCTTAAATATTAGCCTTTTTTAGTCCAACATGCATGACTTTTTCTTTACCTCAGAGCCGGATCCTCTTTTCTTTTCAGATCCAACTCTGAGAGGGAAATTTTGTTGATGCTCCTTTCCATCACAAAGTCCAATGAATGGAAAAGGGGAATACCTTAAGCACAAAGAGGGTCACCCTTTTAAGAACATCAAAAAAAATTGATGAAGGCATGGAATATGAGCCCATTTAGAGTGAGGCATGCAAGTTACTTGCGCATCGCGCAAGTCATTTTAAATAATCCCTATCTTTCTAAATGACAATAAACCTAAAGTGCCCCACTGAGTGGATTTAAAACCAGTATGGTCATCATAATGACCAAGATATTTCTATATAATATATTGAAGGATACCATTGAATAAGAATATCCAATACATATGGATGATTCTCTATCGATAAATAACCTCAAATACATATAAAAGATTCTCTAAATCCCATACATATCAATCATTGATTGAGAAATCTAAAGGAAAACTCATTTTCATGCTTGTTGAATTAATAAGGATTATTGAACATAACTTAAATCTATAAGAGAGTCCCGGAGTAGGCAATAATTCCCCCCAAAAAAGGTGTGATGAGCCTGACCTCCCATCCTCTCGACGAATGCAAATTATTAAGCCTCATCAGTCCACAACTAATGAGAACCTACATTTGCAAAGTATGTCCAAATGGATATAGAATCATTGGGTGTTTCCGGTTCTATGAATAAACCCAATAGAAACTGATTGGAAAGTTTGAACCTTAAACAAACAAGGTCATTCCTAATTCCAGAATAAACAGCCTTCAATATAGTTGAGATTTATAGGGGTGAGTGTTTATCACCCACTATTATATGATAACTAGGTGGGTATTCCCTGGGTGGGTTGTGGATAGGTTGATTGAGAGGAATAAATAGAGATGACCTTGAAAGTGATAAAGGCCTTATGGAATCTCTTAAGACCAATTACAGTGAGACTTTTATTATGAGGCTAGTGAGATGGTTATGCAATCATAAGGGTGGAAAGGGATACTATGCCCTCTGAGTGATGGGTTTGGCCCAAGATTTTAGATCATGATTGAGGAACCCATGTAGGGTTTTCGTATATAAGGTGACATGGGGGTCCCTAGTGTGTGCCTATGTGATATGTTGACCCTAGAGAGGGTGCATATGATAATTTATAGTGATGATTGTAGGTGTCATCTTAGAACCTGAATTGATAATGTGTGCCTGTTATGGATATGATGATGATGGGTCATACACTTGATAGGACAACCTTAGATTGTGAGATGGGTTCGGGCAGATGGAAAACCCTATTGAGATGCGTTACATAAGATAATTTGAGTGGGATTAAATACCCATTGAGATGTTTTAAGATACATGGGATGCCTTGTATTTTCTCCTTGGATCTGGCCTTTGTGACTACTACTGATGAGATGATTTAGGTGGGACGCACTACCCACCGATATGTATTGAGATACATGGGATACCTTGGATGTTATCCTTATACCCAACCTTCGTGATTGATATATGATATGTACGGGTGGGACACACTACCCCTGATGTGATGTATGAGATAGATATGAGGGATGAAATTCCCCCCCAAAATGATTTATATGTGATATGATCTGAGAGGGATTAATTACCCCTTGAGTGATCAATATAGCAGTGGATTCCTAGGAATTTCTCCTAGGATTTGGTCATTGAAACTAATACTATTGGATTACTTATAAATTTCTCTTAGGAATCATCTACAATCCTGATATTGGTTGGAATGGTTTTTTGACATTCTTAGAGACACTTCAACAATTTCTAAAGTAGGTTTGAGTGGATCCTATGTTTCATTTTAGAACCCAAGGATCAATAGTGGTGATTTATTTACACTTTCATAGTTTGTTTATTTATTCATTTTTGAATATCACATGTATATATATTTCTTTACTAGTTATGTACATGACCATATTAGTGTCATCCTACTGAGTTTTACTCACACTGTGCTTAAGTGACCATGAAACTTGGGTACCCAAGTAGACTTTATTGATCACATATTCAGTTTGGGTAGTGGCTTGGGGTTTAGATCATTTAGATAGATAGCTTGGAAAAACTCAAGAGTTGTATGAGGTATAGATCAAGGATGGTAGTATAGCCTTTATGAATTTTATTTATTTGTATATGTGGTTGGAATATTGGGAGATCAGTAATTGTATGATAACATGATCATGAGTCTGTATGACTACTTTCTTCCGTATTCATTTAATATTTATGATTTTGTTTTTTTGCTTCTATATACTCTAATTTTTATTATAGATGACGTCTAGTTATTTTCTTATTATTGTGTATTATGATATGGGGGTATAGTATCCCCATGGTAATATCCTAGACCCCCTCCACTCATTATAAACCTATAGCATATGGGAATACACACCTAAGTTTTCATAATGAGCTGGTCCAATTACTATTAAAAGTGAAATGGAATAGGGAAATCACATTAGAAACATTCCATGTCTCTATAAGAATCTCATATATATGGGTAAGTTGGATGATATTGAGTATGAAACTAATTTTTGCAATTGAGTCTGGAAGGTGACTCAAGGGTCCATGGTTGTGGTACAATGAATGAAGAATGATACACTTTACTTGATGATAAATTCAAGTGGAAATGAAATGGATGAAATTTCAACCTAAAAAGATTTGAAGGTTTGACATTACATACTTGGTCACCTCAGTCAGAATACCATGAAAGTTTTAGCAGGGAAATGCATACTAAAGATTGATCTTATAAGTATTAGAAGTTGCAAGGGTTGTGTGTTGGGGAATAAAAAGTGGGTTCTATTCAAGTTTAATAATCAAAATACTAGAGCCTAAAAGTTGGAATTAGTTCACTAAGACGTATGGGGGTTAGGCCTGATCTAATATCACAAAGAATCCCTTTACTTTATCATTCTCATTGACGATGCAATAAGGAATAAATGTGAATATTTTCTTAAGCATAAGTCTAATGTTTTCATTACTTTTGTATAGTGGAAATCCATGGTTGAATTGGAATATGTTCAAAAGTTAAAGTGATTCAAATCAAATAATAGTAAAGAGTACAATGATAGTAACTTCTATAACTTCTATTAGAAGAATGAGATAAAGTTTGAAAGGATAGTACCAAGAACACAACAACAAAATTGTGTGGGAGAGAGGATGAACCAAACTTTTATTGAGAAGGCAAGATGCATGCATGTGCACTATGTAATTCCCAATTCCATTTGGGAAGAAGTGATCAACACTACAACATACTTATCCAATAGAAGACTGTTGGATATTATGGGATAATGTATAATATAAGAGCTATGGTTTGGTAGGTTATCAGAATTTGGGAACCTGGAAGTCTTTGTCATTATTTATTATACTCAAATTGATGAAAATAATAGATAAAATATTTATGAAAATACAAAATATTATTTTCTTGTGGGCTATGGAAATGTAGACTTTGTTTTCAAATAGTGGGATGATGACAAGAACTAAGTCATTAGAAGTTGAAACATTTTCTTTAATGAGAAGGTCCTATGGAAGGACCATAACTTGGATGAATTAAAGGTTCAGGGTAGGAAGACAACCACTAAAGTTTGAGTTGATCTAGATAAAAGAGACAAAAGATATTAAGTTCCAGTGAACCACATGTCAGTACAAATTCACTGAAATTACGACCAATAATATATCTTACAGAAATATCAAGGTCTATTGAATCTTGATGGAATGATCTAGAAGTTGAGAAGTTGGAATTAATTTCACCAAAAGATAGGGAACTGAAAATTACCACACCATAAAGAACTAAATATCAAGCTAAATTGAGAAGATATTCTAGAATTAGGTGACTGATACAAAGGTATAGAGCTTATTTTAATTTCTTAATTATAAAAAATGTTTGGGATCATGAATAACTAGAATATATAGGGACACTAATAGATTCAAAGAAGTGGGAGTCAATAATAAATGAAGAAATGAATTCCTTAAATTTCAATGGAGCTTAGGACTTGACAGAACTACTAAAAGGAAATTGAGAACTAGAGAACAAATGATTTTTCCATTTAATGAATAAGCTAACATAAGTAGAATATACAAATCATGATTTGTGGTTAAAATATTACAATATAATGAATAAATCTATTTCTTATAAATACTTTCATTATTAATAAAGCATACTACCATCTGAATAGTTCTAATCTTAGTTGTTTCTTAGAAAGGTCTGGGACTGTGGCAGTGGGAGAAGGTCATTCGCGGGATTCTTCGTTGGGTGGTTACTAGGGTTTCATACCCTGACGTCGTTTCTCTCCTTCCTCATAGGGTTTCATCCCCATGCTCTGTTTCTTTTTTCCTTACGGATTCATTCCCGGGTCCCCCTTCTCGGTTCTGGCTTCTATTTGGGTTTCACCCCCTCTTCCCTTTACCCCTGGACACCTAACCATGCCCTAACCTCACATTCCATAGATCCTCTCTAGGTCAGATTTGGAGCGATGGAAACCCGAAGGTTTTGGGAATTGTGGTTTGGCGATTGTGGGGCTCCCCTATAGGGTTTTATCCACGGTCTCCTTCAGGGTTTCTTCCCAGGTTTCCCCTCATTCCTGGTTCCTTTCATTTTCACCCCCGATTATGTTTTACTTTATCTGAAGTTTGATGCGTGTATTCTTCTGCTCGTCGGCCGGAGGGTGATCTTCTCGAGGAAGCTCTTTTTTGTGGTTCTGATAACCCGCGTCTACGAGTGCTGGTGGTGGATGACATCAATTTGGATGACGACGACGAGCCGCTGCTGCCGACGATGACAGTTATGGTTTGAGAAGACGACGATGCTATGCTGATGTGGCGATGGTAATGGTATCGAAAACTGATGCTGGATGGTCGTTGCTCTGGCCGACGACCGACACTGTTGGTGTCGACAATTCTTAGAGAGGCTAAAAGTGATGAGGACGATGGTGATTGGACAATGTAGCCGGTGATGCAATGATAGCACTAAAGATTTGGATTACACTGTGACCCGACATCCTGACCTCGATCCACACGGTGATATCGCGGCCATCGAGGAGCTGATTTGGTGGAATCGAGTGCGCTTTCATTTTTCAAATTTGTGGATCTTGTTTGGGTTTTCTGTTTGAAATCGTGAGCCTGTATCATTGAAATCATGAACCGGTGAAATCATGCTGTATTTTGAATCTTGTACAGTTACCACTAATCCAAAAAGTGGCTTTTAGAAAATTCAAAAAAGAGATTTGTGGTGGTTAATGATAAATATTTAGAGAAAATGGATAACAATCCTTCCTTTCTTCATAGATATTTTAAGGAGGAGATATATATGAAGAAAATAAAGGTTTTTTATTATCATTAGAATGAGGAACTTTTTTGTAAGTTGAAGTAAAGATTCTATGGCTTGAAATAGAAACATTGATAGTGGAACCATAAGTTTGATACTTTCATGACTGAATTAGGTTTCATAAGAAAATATTATAATCATTGTTACTATTGGAATTCATAGAATGATGAGACTTACAACATATTACTACTTTATACGGATGAAAAGTTACTAGTGGGTTTAGAGAGTTCATAGTTTCAAGAGATGAAGAGTATGTTTTCTAAAAGATTTAAAACAATAGATCTTGGTCATCCTAAGAAAATATTGTGGATGCGAATAGATAGTGATAGGAAATCCATTAATTTGGTGTTATTATAGAAAGAATACATCCATATGATCATTGGTAAAGTTGGGTTGACTAGATGTAAACTTGTATCAACCCCCCTTACTGGAAACTTTAATTTATCTATGACACATGCACAAACATCAAAAGATGAGGTCTGATATATAACAAAAGTACCATATGAATTATCTATTGGAAGCTTTATGTATGAAATGATTTGTACATGTCTATAAATTACCTTTACATTGAGAGTTGTAATTATTTTTATATCAAACCATGAAAGGAAGAACTGGAAAATCATGAAGTGGATCATTCGATACTTAAAGGGATCAGAAGATAAAGATATGTGAATTAGGGAAGATGGTCTGTTATAAGGATTCATGGATGTAAATTTTTCCAGGGATTCATACACCTAGAAGAGTATAATAGGCCATGTGTTTACCTTTAGTGGAATAATGGTTTGTTGGATATCTCAGATAGATCTAGTGGTTACGTTATCTATAATGGAAACAAAATACATAGAAGATATCAAAACTAAAAAGGTTTTAGTTTAGTTAATGTGCATGATGAAGGAGCTTAGAAAGTCACCAGAATGAGGAGTGTTATTACGTGATAGTAATAACACAATTAACCTTACTCAAAATCCAATGTTTCATGTGATAATGAAACATATTTACTAGAAATTACATTTTCATATAGAATTTTCTGTAAGATAAAGTGTTAGAGATACAAAAGATAATTGGGAGGAAAAATTCAGCTGACATGTTTATGAAAGTTCTAGTCCAAGAAAGATTGAGGCAACATTATGCCACAATAAAACTTGGGTGAACAAAAGATGTTGGAGAAAAATGTATGCATGGAGAAGTAGGATGAGTTCTACCTAAGTATTAGAGGATGTCAAAGATATATTTGAATCAATCTTTAAGTGGGAGATTGTTATGATTGTAAATCATATTCAGGTTATCAGAATCAGTTTATCGGAATGAGGAAATATGGTAAACCTTTAATATTGTCAAAGTAGTGATACCTAGATACTTAAACACATAATAAGGTCTACTATGAGATCGTTATCTTCCAATGGGATGAGTAAAATGGTCTACACCCACTATAAGTTGGGTTGTGCTACATCACTCTTTCAGATAAGGGTTGTGAATAGTTCATCAACAATAATGATTAAGTTGGTGATGACTATAAAAGAATTATGGATACAATATAAGGATTCCCTATTTATTGGATGGCAGTGAAACACGTTCAAATAGTTATAAACCTCTATAAAAGAGAGGTTGGACCAGATGTTGAGATGTACTTTTTTTACATTAAGTGTGATCACTAGCTTCTTATCGACAATGAATCTTGTAATTTTGGTAATATAAATATTTGGTAGTGTTCTCCCATAAACACATAACAAAAGTTAGAACCATATACATCTTTATATGACCTCTTTACTTTCCCTATTATTTCCTTACTTGAATGTTCGAGTATGGATTGTTCAGAAGAGTGAATGAGTGTGACTTAGTAGAGTGAATGAGGTGAAACAAAATTCCCAGTTCTAGTGCTATAATATATGGGAAAATTATGATGGTTGAATTATATAGTGTATAACCATTAGTGTGCGTGGTATTTTGATGAACTTATAGTTTTATCATATGGTGATTTTATATTCGACCACTTCCAAAAATAAATAGACTCCTAGACTCTAGTACGTAAATTTATATGATTGTTTGAGAAATATACAATTTTCAAAGGGAAATGTTGATAACAACCTATAAGTGAAAGAATAATCCACACACTCTAATTATTATTATGTATGTAGATGGAATTATACTTACTGGTGAAAAATATCATCTCTTTAAAAATTTTACTGAACAAATAAAAATGAATTTTGAGATGTCTATATTGGGGAGATGAACTATTTTTTGAGGTTATAGATTAATTAAAAATATGGTCACATAATTCTATCTCAAGAGAATTTTTATAGAGAATTTTAGAAAAAAAATTCCATGATGATTCTAAACAAGTCTCTACTCCCATAGTTTTTAGAACAAAGTTGAGTAAAGATAAAGTTGGAATCTTTTTTTAATAAGAGACTTCAAAAATTCATTGGGAGTCTATTTTATCTCATCTCTTAAAGGCCATATATAACATTTTATGTGACTTTTTATACAATATTTCAGAGTGACCCAAAGGGGTATCATATGTTGGATACAAAAAGAATATTAAAATACACCAAAGATATAATGAACTTCAACTTAAAATATAAAAACATATCCATACTGAACATGTAGGAATTTATAAATGTGGATCGGGTGGAAGACTGTACTGATATAGATTCCACATCTTGTGGATCATTCTTTCTTGATGAAATCTATACGATTTGGTATATCATGGATCATAACTCAGTTTCCTTAATATTATATTATAACAACACATACCAATACATTGATGATATGGATGTAGGTATAACTAGTAGATTTTAAAGAATTTATCAAGTAACCAATCTAAATTTCTTGTGACAACCAAAGTTCCATTGATCTATCAATGAATCTAGTTCAACACTCTAGATAAAAGTATATTGACATCAGGTACCATTTTATCAAATAAATATTGGTTCATAGTTATGTGAAACTTAAATATATTTACACTAGAGATCAAATTGCATATATTTTTACAAAGGAAATTCCAATAGATAGGTTTGCTAAATTGAGGCTGAAACTCCATGTTCATCATTTCCCTATAACTTAAGGAAATGTGTAAGTGACCCCCACACTATGATTTGGATTATGTTGTCAAAGAGGCTGGGGGGATATATGCATGAATTTCTTTATAAAAAATAATTTAAAGAGGGAGTATTAATTTAGGTATATATATTTATTATTATATTAATCTAAAGTTATGGTTATTACAAAAAAGGTGAGAGAAATCAATGTGTGATTTGAGAAGAGTATTGAGGAGAAAATCAACCAAGTCACTTGGCCACAATTTCTTATCATCAAGAGATGGAATTTTCTCAAAAAAATTATCTTATCCGGTAGTGTGGTGTTAAATTATCATTTGATAAAGGCTATGATTAGATGATTCCAAATTTATCTGTTTAGTTATCAAATGAATTTGAGAAAATATGATAAATAAGCATAAATTTTCTAAAAAATCCAAAGGGGGAGATTGAATAACCAATTGAAATTATTGAAAAATATTGATGGAAGTTGTATTTTTTAACATTGTTAAAAAAAGAATTTAAAATTATTGAGATTTTTTAAAGTGATGAAAATGATTTTGAGTTGAATTAAAGTGATTTAACATTTCAGGAAATTGAAATGGTGAAGACCACACTATGGTTCATCAATGGTGGGATTTTTTTGAAGACCTTAAATCATCAAGGAGTTGTTCTTTGGAAAGAGAAATAGCTAGGTAGTATTATAGATTTTAAAATGGGGAGCTCCATGATGAATAGGATTTAATGGTGAAAGAAAAATATCCCTATTTGAAATGATGAGTGGGAAATTTCATGGTGAAGCCATGATCTGAATAAGTGGTACATATAAAACTCAAACAATGATAATGTTGTGTGTGAATGATTTAAATATCACAAAAGGATTTTTTTGATTTGATCAAATTATTTTGAATAAAAAAATATTTTCAATATTAATAACCCACATGATCTAGACTATACCACTATGAGGCATCAATCGGGCTCAACCACAGTCGGGATAGGTAGTGGAAGAGGAGAAGAGATATAACGTGTGTCATGAGTAGCATGAGAACCTGGAATGGGGTAGTTAGAAGTAGATTAAGAGGAATAGTGGCTATGATAGGGGCATGCAACATCCCCACCCAACCCATTGACTTGGATTATGTTAGAGGTGCTACTAACCTTATGTGACATTCCCCAAAAACCAAAGGCTAATAGTAAATTACAAGGGTTTATACACAAATTTACAGAGGGGAATGATTTACTCTATTTAACACACACACACACACACACACTATCACTAGATAAAGTAAGAAATAAAGAAAATTAGATAAATCTCTATAAATGATGCATGAAACCAAAATAAATGGTAATAATAATGACCAAACCAACAATAACCAATAAATCAAAGACCAATATCATAGTAAAATAAGACCAATGTAAAATATAAATTAAATTCCAAAGTATTAAATGAATCAGGCACTAATGTGGCACCGATCAAAACCAAGATGCAGATACTCCATAGATCTAGCTCTACTAATAATGGCTGCGACATCAAGGAGCCCTAATAGAGACGTAGGAAATTGTCCCCTTTCCTATATCATGGAAAAAACATCTGCATAAGAACTAAAGTTCATATATAGTGGGTGACTAATCAATCCCTATAGGAAAAACCTAATAGAATTTCCCCACATGCCACTAAGACCAAAATTAGGTTAGCTCACTAGTTTAAAAAACATATGAGAGGAATAACAAAATAGGATTAGGAGCTTCCACAATAATAAATAAATCATATGAATATGCTTTCCAGAAGAAATATAACTAATACATGTTTTCCTTTTCAAGTAGAAAAATCAATTAATTAATTTCCAATTTAGAATAATCTTCCATATTCTATCTTTATCACACACACTCATGCATACCAAGTGACGTCCTTATACTCAGAAATAGTGATACGTCCTCTACCAAGCCACATCTCAGTGAATATTCCTCCATGTTCCTTTCCATTCATCACCAAACACTAAGTCTATATCATCAAGGACTCATAAAATACAATTCATGAAAACACACCAACCACATGCCTTTCCAATCGGCACCCAAAACCTATTATGGAAAAAACATGTTTCAAACCAACTTTCATTTAAGAAAACCCTTTTTAATCAATTCATAAAACATGTTACGAGTGACACCCATAATCCTATTTCAAAATAAAGCTAGTATGAGAGAAATATAAAATAGTTTCAATATAGAAAAACCATTAAAAATTAGAAGATAAATATTTTAATAAACCCAAGATCCTTCACATTATGATAAAAGTGAAAATTGGGAAAACCCACCTACCTCAGGCTTGTTTGGAAAAACCAATATCAAAAGATTCTATAGATATGACATATTACTTCCATCCCTCTATAAAAACACAAGACAAACTGATAAAAACTCATAAAAACCCATAGATCCAAGTATAACAATATTGATATATAGTTTTGTTAGAGATAAACCAAGGATATCCAATATGAGAGGGAAGGAAGAGGTCCTAACCTTTGATTTAATTATTAAACACTAAAAGAATCATCAAAATTAGATTCCATAGATTTAGTATTGTCAAAATTTCCAATGGGAACCTTGTAAATCAATATACTAGGTTGGATGAGGATAAATGAGGATTTTGGGAAAGTTTTGGGTTAAAAATTGAATTTATGTACATCTTAATTACCATCACACAGTTAGTGAATGGTTTATCAAACCATACACTAAATGTGTGAATCATATCTATATAGAAATTATCCAAGTCATATAGTTAGGCACATGGTTTTTTCAAATTTTGTGTCAAACATGTACCTACCTAGTAACTCACCAAACCGCTCACATAGTTTCTGAGAGATAGTTTCATGGTTTTTACTAACTTTTTTCAAACCCTACGTGTTAAAAAGGTATAAAAAACCTTCAAAAAACTTCTATAATATTCCCAGGCATTAACCCAAACATTACCTACCTAAATATAAGCATTAAAATTAGGTAAATACCTTAAAATTGGGGTGTTACATTCTCCCAAACATTAATATTTTCATCCTCATAAAGCTGGAATAGGTTTGACCACTACTCTTGTATGAAATTATCTCATTCACAAGTCTCTTCTTAAATGTTACCATACTACCATAAAATTCATACTAAGGGTATAATTTCTACACCTAGGATCTTATCTTATTTATCCATAATCCAAACTGGTTAATGGATAAAACTTGTATCTAGATCATGAGTAACATGGTCCCAACTAATCAAATGATCAATATCCAGGTGATAATTCTTTAGATGTGATATATGAAAATATCTACATTGAATTTTGATGATAAGGAAAACTGATACACAATATTTCAAATCCATTAAAATATATAAAATGGTATAAAATACCATGGATCCAACTTCCCTTGATTTCCCAAAGTTCAATTACTAAGTCTTAGTGACACTTTCAAGAAGACATGGTCACTCACATTAAATGATAATGGTCAAAAATGGTGATATGCATACGATTTTTTTGCCTATGATCCATGGTCATCTACTTTCAAATCATCTAGATATTTTCTACACTCTCATAGAAAATTATAGACCCAATTAGTGAAATTTACCCCATTTCAACCCAAAATTATTGAGAATGAAAATGAAGATCATATACTGTCTCAAACAGGGATATATGTATCATTTATTGGTAGCTATTATTATATGAGAATTAAATAAAATTCATATGATCCTCCCATGAGACACCAAAGTCTATGACACAATCTCTGATCATATCTTCCAATGTCTGAGTTATGAATTCTAACTACCCATCTATCTGAGGATGATATTCCATTATTATAGTCAGCTGAGTTCTAAGAGCCTATTACAACGATCACTAAAATTGATAAGTGAATTGAGGATCCCTATCATAGAATATTAAAACTAGAATTCCATGTAACATAAATACTTATCAAATATGTAACCTTTTAAAATCCTACACTACATTAGACTCACTAATTAGGAAAAAGTGTGATAATTTTTTTGATTCAATCTATGATCACTTAAATAAAATCATTATTATAAATCACCATCAGTAGAATTGTGAAAAAGTCCATGGAAATTTTCTCCCACTTCCATACATGTATAAGAATAGATTACATCATACTAGATGGTATTTGATGTTCAAACTTTACATAATGAAAATTTATACATTTCATAACATATTCTATAATCATTAATTTTATACCTAACCACCAGAAATGATCTTTCATCACCTTGTACAATTTTTGAATACCTGTGTGAATAGACCATTTCAAATGGTGACACACTGAAAGAAGTTATTACTAGAAATAATGAGGGACCATAATTCAATTTTTAAAGTGTTAAAAATAATTTTTTTCCTCTGTATAGTGGTAAAAATTCTTCCCACCATTTAGGTTTTTCCTAATGGTGATGCAATATAGATCTAATATTTAAGCATATTTTACAAAATTCATCAGGTCAAGAATAATATTAACTGGGAATAAAATTGTATTCTCATTATTTTCATCACAATCCAGATGCATGTTAGTAATAACACTTATTAGTTTCCATTGGTCATGAGATTCTTATACCACTTTGCTATAAATTTTCTGACTCAATGTATCTGCCACAAAAATCTCTTTACTGGGTGTGTATACCAAGTCATAATCAAACATATGATGGTACTCCATCTATATTCGTTTCCATAAATTCAAGTCCCACTAAGAGAAGATTTATTTCAAACTCTTATGATTAATAAATACTATGAAACTTTATCCAAATATACAGTGATAATAAGTTTTTAATGCATGGAAAACTATAGATAATTATAATTTATGTGTTAGGTAGTTCTTCTCATGTATTTACAACTACCTCAAACCATAGGATAAAACATGATATCACTTCATGAGAACACAACCAAGATTTAATACATATGCTTCACAATATACCACATAGCCTTGACCTAGTTCTAGAAATATTAGGATGGGTTCTGAGGTGAGATGAACTTTAAGTTCTAGAAAACATTTTTGACATTCATCATTACATGTAAATGGAACAACCTTTTTTGTCAAAGTAGTCATAGGAGAAGCAAGCCTTGAAAAATCCCAAATAATGAAATGGTAATATCCTACTAATCCTATAAATTTGTGTATCTCAAAGAAATTATTTAGTGGCTACTAAGATATGACCACTTCAATATTCCTAAGGTCAACTGATATTCCCTCTTTAGAAATGATGTTCTTAAAGAAACAAAATTATTATATCTAGAATTTAAGCTTAGAAAACTTAGCATACAATTTATGATCCTACAATGTACTTAGTAAAATTTAAAAGTGCCCTTCATGGTTATTCCTTATTCGATAATAAACTAAAATATCATCAACAAATACCATAATAAAATAATCAAGGTGTCTATGAAAGTTAAAGTTTATCAAGGCCATGGAGACTGTAGGTGAATTTATTAGAAAAAAAGGCATGAGAACGTGTTCATAATGTCCATATCGACTCTAGAATGTTATCTTTAGAATATACTATTTTTTGACTTTGAGATGATGATATCCTGACCAGAGATCAATCTTAGAGATCCACTTGGATCCCTTTAATTGATAAAATAGATCATCAATTTGAGGAATATGATATCGATTTTTTGTCATAACTTGATTAAATTTATGATAATCAATACCAAAAAAGAGAGAACCATCCACCTTATTTACAAATAAAATTTCTTTTTCCTAAGGAGATGTTCTAGGTCTTATGAATCCTTTACTCTCTAACTCTTATAGTTGGAACTTTAATTACCAAAACTCTATTAGAGCCTTTCTGTATGATGGGAGTGAAATAATGTTTATTCCTGGGAGTATATTGATAAAAAATTTGATTTCCTATTTGGTTGGTAACATAGAGAAATAATTTGGAAATAAATTAGGGTATTGATCCACTATGGAAGGAAGAGTCATATTTCTAGTTTCATCTGCAACACCCAGGGTCATTACTATTAATCGACTAGATATGGTTCCATCTACTAAGACTAAAGTTACCACTTTACCTATATTTATATTCTAATCCCCTTTAATGACATGAATAGTTCCATATGTGGATGTGAATGAAAATTTTCAAGTGTATCTGTCTATATGGGATTTAAATTTTACAAACTAGTCCATTATAAATATTAAATAAAAAAATCCATCTATAAGAACATAAATCCCTAGAAATTACACTGTGTTAATGGTAATGGAACATACTGGGTATTTAAATCCTCTCCACTCCCACTGTTTGAGGTGTGCCTTGATACCCATGGTGTGAGGAATCATTTCAATGTATAATCCCAATATTTTATCCACTCAAGAAGAAAGAAAAGAGTGTGATGAACCAGTATCAAATTAGACATGCATTAGAGTAAAGTTCATAAGTATGGTAACTCACATGGTGGAGGGACTTGGTTTCTTGGTTGAGATGACTTACTCTACTCTGTATAACTATAGAACAACTACCACATGATAGGTATTACTTCCCCTATGAGGTGTTGAATGAACAACCAAAGTGAACACAATGGTATCATAGTTCCCCTAGGTATGTGTATGGGTACTGTTTTGATGGGATTGTTCCATCCTAGTATATGAAGCTTGATGCTAGTTCAATCCAGTTCCACCTGCTGATTCGAGAAGTTTATGAAAACAATTATTTAGATTCCCTTTATTGCTATAGTGATGAAATTTATTCAGTGGTACAATGCATTCATTCTTCCTAGGTGTAATCACACCACATTAAAAATAACCAATATCATTGCTACGACGGGGTGGATAAGATACTAATTCGATGGATTAATTTTATGCTACCTTACTACTCTAGGAGTAAACATCCATCTTATATTAATTCCCCAAGCTAAAATTTCCATCAGTACTCAGATGTATAATGGTTTCCACTCCAATCAAATTTCCTTCTATACTTATATCCCCAATAAGAACCCAATTCACCATTTCTATATAGTCAATAATACAAAACATTACCTCCTTTTAAAAATCCTTGGGTTGGAGACTCGTATCAAATATCTATACTTTTAGTATCTCGCTAGTAGCTACCTCTAGTGTTAAGTGAACAAGTTGAGTAAATTTAGCAGTATATTTAGTCACCAACATGTTTCTTTATTCCAGTTGAAATAATTATTCTATCTCTATTTGAAAGGTTTATGGGAATAATTTTTTATTGAACACTTCTAAAAATAATTTCCAAGTAATATCTCAGTCCAAATTATCTTGAAAGTCCAAGTTACACCATGCTAGCACCAGGTCCTTAAACATATAAGTTACTAGCTTGACATTCATTTCTTATGAAGTCCACAAGAAGTCAAAAATTATGGCCATTATTCTCATCCATACTTCGTCTTGATCAAGTTCAGAATAACTATGAAACATTAGCAGCTTCTGTATTATAATTTTTTTTGAGTGATTCACCGGATGTGGTTACCCAATCCTAGGTCCCTTGTCAGCATCCTAAAAGTATTTTATGATACTTTGAACTAAAGACCGGTTCACTTATGGTTTAGGTGTAACCACATTCTCAAATAGTCCCTCTCACTAGTTTCTTGTTCACCTTAATGGTTTCATTTCATTATATAGCCCATTTTAAAAGTAAAAAACTTATCAATTTTACTATTCATCTTTTCATGGTTATATTTTATCTATAAAAAACAAAATCAAAATATCACATTACAAAAATCAAGTAACCATGTGACAATGTAGTCCTAGTGGTAAGTCTATTTACTAATGAATGATACCTAGAACTAACTAGCTAAACCCACGATGATGAGTTGATGACATACCTATAAGTGCTTAGCAAAGCTTTTTACCCGAACTACCCCGTTAACTTGAAGTTAAACATAAAAAGGTTAGATATATATTTTTATGATATATATTTCATGATTTTACATTCTTATCTCATTTCTACCATCCTAGCTTATAGAATGAACAAATTGATACCATTTTTAACATCCTCTACCAACCCATTGGAACAGATCAGGTCATAGGTGTTACTAACCTTAGGTGACATTCCTTATACACCAAAGGCTAGAAATAAATACCAAGGGATTATAAAAAAATTTACATAGGAGGAATAATTTACCATATTTAACACACACACACACTATAACTAGATAAATCAAGAAATCAAAAAAACTAGATACATATCTATAAATGATGCATGAAACCAAAAAATGTAGTAATAACAATGAAAAAACCAAGAATAACCAATAAATCAAAGTCCAACTTCAAAGTAACAGTGAAATAGTGTAAAATAGAAACTAAAATCCAAATAAGTAAGAGACTCAGGAACCAAGGTGGAACCACTTAATACTAAGACATAAATACTTCATAGCTCCAACTCTATCTATCATGATTGTGACATCAAGGAGACTCGCTAAATAAGTAGGAAACTGACCCCTTTCCTGTATCACAGAAAACAATGTCTCCAAGAAAAAAAGTACATATGTAGGGGGTGAGTAATAAAACATACTAGGAAACCCCCAATATAATTTTCCCACATTCCAATAAGAACATAAATAGGTTATATCATAGGTTTATAAAATAGAAAATGGGAATAAAAAATCAGATAAATATTTTACACAATAATCAATAAAGCAGATGAACAAGTTTACCAAAATAAATATAACCAAGATGTGTTTTCCTTTTCAAGTAGTAAAATAAATTCATTAATTTCTAATTTAGCATAATCATCCATGTTATATCTCTCTCTATCTCACACATACCCATGTATGGAAAGTTACATCCCTATACTTGTGAGTGGTGATATTCCCTCCACTATGACGTCGTTTGGTGTCAATTACTTCTTATGACTTTATAGTCAGTACCAAGAACCAAATCCATCTCAATAAGGCCTTATAAAATGAAATTAATGAACAAAAACTAACCATGTACCTTTTTGGTTGACACCTTCAACCTCATTCTACCAAAAAATGTGTCAAATCACATTTCATTTAAGAAAAACATTTTTAATCAATTCATCAAATATGTTGTGAGTGACACACACAAACCCATTTGAAAATCAAACTAGTATGATAGGAATAAAATAGAGTTTTATTAGGGTAAAACCATTTAAAAATAAAAGATAAATCTTTTAAGATTCCCAAGATCCTTGGAAATATAATAAAAGTGGAATGAAGAAAAAAAACCCACATCGAGTTCATTTGGTAAAACCAATCTTAATAAATTTTACAGATCTAACATATTCCTTCCACTCCTCTATAAAAACCTGATACAGAATGATCAAACCTTATCCATATCCATAAATCTGGGTATAAAAACACTGATCTATGGTTTTTTTCTAGAAAAACTAAGGAGATCCAAGATGAGAAGGAAGAACAAGGTCCAAACCTTTGATTTCATGATAAAATGCTTGATAAATCATTAGAATTAGTGTATAGAGATAAAATATGGACAAAAATCACATAATATAACCATATAAATCAAGATCCTAGGTCAATATAGGAAGAATGGGGCTTTTCAGGTAAGTTTCATGTCAAAAATTGAATTTTTGTACAACTTAATTCTCATCGCACGATTAAGTTGCATAGTTTGAAAAACCGTGTGATAACTGTATGAATTATATTTATCCATAAATTATCTAATTCACATAGTCAACCTCATTATTTGTCTAAATAATTCACCAACTGTGAACCTTCCTAGTAACTCCCCAAAACAATCACATGGTTTCCTGAAGATGGCAGCACTGTTTCTACTAACCGTGATCGAACCATGAACCTCCCAAAAGGAATCCAAAACCTTATGAAAACTTCTAAAATATCCCTAAGACTTAACCCAAACATTACTTACCTTAAAATAAGTATTAAATTTTTTTAAATGCCTCAAAATGGGAGGGGGTTATAGGGAAATATGATTATATTTTAATAGATGACCGTGCCACACTCTTGGTAATAAATGAGTACCTCTCCAAAGTATAGTCTGGTGTGGGATTTAATCAAGTGGAAACTATTCAACTTATATTATCACAGAAGGTAATTTAGAAGATAAAATTAACCATTCCATGTAGAAGGTAAACTATGAGCATAGTGGATGTAAAATGAATAGAGATTTTTCACCATTCCATGGAACTTAGCATTTCACATTGAGAGTTTACCTATTAAAGACAAGGAATCCTAACTAGGTCATTTTGGTCACCATGTTAGGCTCACATATAGAAGTATGTTTGATAAGGTTAGTTAAAATGAAAAACTAGTGGAGACCACACTGTGGTGGATGTCGCGATGCATCTCTAAATTACTTGTCAAAAATAGGGAATCACGCCATGGGTGTTTTGGATACCGTGGTGGAATTATGTAAGAAAAGTTAAATCAAGATGTTGGATAACCCTATTCCATAGTCCATGGAATTTTTTGTTTTTATAATTCTAAGATGAAAGTGGAAATATGAATGTGATAATGATGATATCCATTTATAAGGGAATTTTGTGTGAAATTGTTATGCGCTAAGGTTATGGCCTTGGTGAACAAGTACTAAAGATTATTGGGAAGCTATTCTAAGTTGTGTTTGAATATTATGATTCATAATTTTTCCATTATTTTCAAACTGATGTGGTCATAAAACAATAGGTATTTTTTAGGAAGTTATATGGAAAGTTACATGATTTAATTAATACATATCATGAGAATTAATGAGAGATAATCAAGGTAAATCACTGAGTAATCCTTTTTGAAGCATCTGTGGAACGAATAACAATTATTAATACACATAGAATAAGAAATTGTGAGAGAATATTTTAGTAGTATAAAGTGAGAAAAATAAAGATTGAGGCCAAGGTTTTTTATAGATTAAAGAAAAATTCCAATAACCCAAGCATTCAGTGATTTCAAGAAGAAGAAGCAAATCATCAAACTAATTTTATATGAAGGGAATAAGAACCAAATGTATTATCTTTCATAAATCTATATTATCTATAGTTAAAGTTCTTGAAAAGGTGAAAATAGTTTGATTAGACCATATTAAAGGATTTAAGAGGAATATTTTTATCAATATTTACTAAAACAGGAGAGATCCATCTATTTATTTTTCTCAAATTTGTTTGAACTTATCTAAAACTATTGGGATAAAATATTATCAATGAGATACTAGTATATTCTTGGAATCACTAGGCTAAAGGATAATTTCTAGCCTACTCCATTGTATTTGATTGAAAGATTATAATGGAAAATATATAACTTGGATGATACCAATCACAAAAAGGACGTAGTCTCCTATCTTGGGGGTGAAAATCGTAAAAAAATATGTTCCTTATCCTACTTTATATTTCATTTAATTTGGGTAAGCTTGAGGTAAAAATCTGAAAGGATTGTGTTTTAACCAACAACCAGGGTTAATTTCAAGTTTATGAAATTTTAAAAGATCAAGCACCGCTAATTTACCCCCACTAATTCACCCCTTACCGTCTAGCTTTCTATTTCATATCATTCGAGTAAGACTGGTATAAAAATATGAGAGGATCCTCTCTTAACTAAAATTAGAGGTTAATATTAATTTTAAAAAATTATAAAAGATTGAGAACCACTTATTCAACTCACTTCTTAATGGTGTACCTATTCCTCGGGTGCATCATTTTAAAATGAATATTATTTTAAGATTCATGATAATTTTATTTTTAAGCTATAAAAATATATAAACATTTATAGTTATTTATATATAAATAATTAATTTTTATAATTTTAAAAAATTCATAAGTTAAAAAAACAATTTTTATTCATTTAAACTGAAGATATTTTTTTTTCTATTTTCATAATCTAATATTATTTTTAAATTTATAAAAAATAATTATAACATTTTTTAATAGAAATGGTTGCGAAATCATTGAAAAATTACTATTTTCCACAAATTCATATAAACATTATTTTATTTGAGGTATAAAAATTTTATTGTAAAATTTATTAAAATTTTACATTGATAAATTCATTAAGAAATTTTATTATAAATTCCACTGAAATGTTATAATGGAAAATCCAATCAAATAATTTTATTGAAACATTTAATGGGAAATTATATTATAAAATTAAAATGAAAATTTACCCTAAAATATTCCACTGTAATTTTACAGTTCCACTATAATTTTATGGTGACATTTTCCATTAGAATTCAATAGAGAATTTTTTTAGTGGTATTTTCATGGAAAATTATACAATAAAATTTTTCAATATAAAATTTCAGTGATATTTTCCATTGATGTAATTATTAAATACTATTTTACCACTAAAAAACTATAGTGAAATATTCCATTGTAATATTTCAATGTAAAATTCAAGTGGAAAGTTTCATTTAAAAATTTCAATGTAACGTTTCAATGAAAAATGTTATTGAAGATTTATTAAAAAATTTAAGTGTAATTTTCAAATGAGAATTTTCCATTAGATAATTTCATTTGAATATTTCATTGAAATATTTCATTGAAATATTTCAACATGTAATTTAAGTGGAAATTTTAAATGAAATCTTATAATTTTATACTATAGTGTAATTTTCCCTATAAATATTTAAGTAAGAAATTCTTATGATAAATTCCATTAGAAGATTCTAATAGATTATTATATTTAATAATTTCACTATATAATTCATTGGAATATTTGAGTATAATTTTCTATTAAAAGTTTAATATCATAATAATTTTTAAAATATTACAGTGCAATTGACTAATGTAATATTTCAATTGGAAATTCAAATAGAAAATTCAACTAGGAAATTACAATGGAATATTCTAGTGTAATTTTCAATTGAAAATTTTCAGTGAATTTTTCAAGTTTAATTTTAAAGCGGAGGTTTCAGCTAGAGTTTTCAAGTGGAAATTTCCTTCAGTGTTTTCAAGTGGAAGTTCCATTTGTTATTTTCTAGCATAGTTTTCAGTGGAATTTCAATTTTAGTCCTTTAGTGAAAATTTATATTGGATATTTCAAGTATACATTTTCATTGAAAGTTTATAGTTCAATTATCCACTAGGATTTTTAGTGACATTTTCCCCAGGTATTTTATAGTTTATTTTTTCCAGTATAATTTTCCATTGTAAATTTTTAATGATATTTTACACTAGCATTTTGCAGTGTATTTTTCTAATGAAATTTTCTAGTTTATTTTCTAGTGAAATTTTCTATATAAATTTCCAATGGAAATTTATAATATAATTTTTAGTGTAATTTTTGATTTATTTTTTTTATAGAAGTTCCTGTAGAGTTTTCCAGTGGTTTTTTATTTTGTAGTGGAACTTTTCATTGAAATTTTCCACTGGAATTTTGCAGTGGAATTTTTCAATATAATTTTATGATTATATTTTTCACTAATATTTTGAATTAAAATTTTATAATGTATTTTCTAATGGAATTTTTAACTTAATTTTTATAGTTTATTTTTCCAATGTAAATTTTTAGTGAGATTTTCTACTAGTATTTCATAATAATCATAACAATATTTAAAGAAAAATTAAAAAACTAGTTTTTAAATGAATTACCTGATTTAAATGGAATAACATATGTTTCATGCATTTAAAGTCAAATAAAACTTATTTTAATGTAATATTAAAAATGAATATATCATTTTTTATTAATTGATTTATTTTTTTGAAATATAATTACAATTTTTTTATCAAGATAACAAGTTTATGATTTTTTTAAATGATTTATAACTTATTATTTTTTTAAGGTAAATATTTTTCTAATTTTCATGAATTAAATTAGAAATAATTTTTATTGAAACATAAATAAAATTATTTTTAAAAAATTATTCATAAAAAATTACTTAATTATAAAATAAAAAATATTTTTTATAGGGATTCCAAATTTATTTATATTTCAAATTTGATATTTTTTCTAAATTAATTTCCCCCAATTTTTATGAATTGAATTTTAATTTTCTTAAATAAAAATAAAAAATATATTTTTTAAAGTCTTCAAAAATCACTAATTAATTGTAAATATAAAAAATATTTTTTTGTTTGAATAAAAAAGTAGTAATTTTTTTAACAATTTTTTATCTTTTAAGTAATTTCCCCCTATTTTTTGAATTGAGTAAGAAATTATTATTATTTTTGGTTATAAATGAAATTTATTAGTTTTATAAAATATTCAAAATTTACTAATTAATGGTAAATATAATAAATATTTATTATATAAATATTAACTTTATCATATTTTTAAATGATTAATAATTTGATAATTTTTAAGTAATTTTTTTACTAATTTTATGAATTTAATTAGAAATTATTATTTTTAAAATCAACTAAAAATTATTAAATTTTTAAATTTTATAAAAATTATTACTTAAATTTAAATATAAAAAATATTTTTTTAAGTACACAAAAAATATTAAATATATTAATTTTTTTTTGTTTTTGGAATTATAAAGAGTTTACTATTTGTTTTGATGATTGAATATATTTAGAGATGTCTATATATGCAATGGAATGGTTTTCTTTTTGAAAAAAATTGGGGCCCATCTTTTTTATCCAATGACACGTAATTTTTTTTACACGTGGCATGATCCAAAGTATGTTTGAGGGTCTAGTGAAATGGGACTACTAAAGTGGTTTTTTATCTGAGGGAGGTTGAGGTTTAGAGTTTGGGTTCCATTATTTTATATAAACATAATAAAACTGAAAAACCATAAAATCGGTCAAATACAATTTGATCCTCCTAGAAAAAACACAGACCTATAAAATCTTCATAGACCAGATGTATCATCTCTTTTCTTTGAATTGGTTCAATTGGTAATGGAATAGCTCATTTTAGTTGGGCTGATCTGATCCACCCACCCTAAAAGGATTTTACATGCTTATTTTTAATTTTTTTATATAATTTAATTACATATAGCTAATTTTTGACATTAATGATCTTAATTAGTTTAATGATTAAAATTTAAGTTATAAGTGTTAAAAGTTTATTATTTTTATTGTATGTTATGTAAAATAATAATTCCATTTGAAACTAAATATATCTATGAAATATAAATTACAAGTTTTTTTAGATTATAATAATTTAATTATCACCCAAACTGATCCACCCTTTAAATATATTTAGCCTACCATATTGCATTTTTTGATGAATTGTTTGTTCGGGTGTTTAACATGTGGAAATATTTTTAAATTACTTAAGATGGGTAAGGTATGATTTATCTTTAAACATAATTGATTCACCCATTTTCACACCCCTAAATACACCTAAAAAAGTATAGTGGTGGTAAATCATAAACCTAAATTTTTCCATTTTAAAAAAAACATCAGTCATGAAATTGAATTTATAGAAAATCAACTAAAAACAAGAAATTACAAAATATGATGCAAGGGTATGAATTTTTTTCAACAATAGAAATATCATTTTTTGGAAATTTTGAAGGATACACCCTTTAGAATAGCTAAGGGTCACTGAATAACATACTGGTTTCTGATTAATATGTTTGATAGAATTAATTCAAAATGACAAAATCAAGAAAAAACATAGAGAAATTTAGCGAGTCAAAACGAGATCAAACATGGAGTAATAATAATGAAAAATATAAAGAAATAAAGGGACACAAGATTTAATGTGATTTAGATCATTTGGGATCCTACATGCATGGAAATAACACCACCCCACACACACATTTTATTTTTCTAAGAAAATAGAATCAAACAATACAAGAAAAAATCCATAAAGCATTGATTCAAAATAATAACAGCTAAAAAACAACCAAGAACCAAAGTTAAAGAATAATAAAGGATCTTACAATCCTTAGAAAATCTTACCACTATCTAGGAAATCTTCATTGATGGTAGGCAGATGTTGAGCTCCTTGTACAGAATCCAAAAATGTGCCCCATAAGTGCATCAGGTTTGAGTCTCCACTAATATTTTTCTAAGTTGGTTTGGACACTCCTCCTATCGATAAAGAATCATCCAAAAAATAATTATGGTTTGAATCTTGGAGCTTCCTCAATGGAGATCATACAAGGAACTAGGGTTTCCCTCGACTAGAAGAGAGCGAGAGCACCAGGGAGCAGATTGGGATGAATAGACTCTTCTGAAAGGACGAGGCAGTATGGGGTCATTAATTCCCCTAAAAATCACACATATTATCCTAACTACCCAACTAATCAAAATATTACACATATCCCTACCAAGAAGAAAATAAACCATGAAACAACATTTGAAAAGGTATGTGCTACATAAAGGTATGTAAAAATCACTTGGTAATGCATAAGGGTGCCACCCTCATAAGGGTATACACATAAGGGTACCACCCGCATAAGGGTAATCAACTCCCACGTAAGGTTAATCCATAAACCACCTAAAGGTAAAGGGAACCTCACATAAGGGTAAAACCACCAAACCCATGCGTAAGGGAAACACTCATGTAAGGGTAACCAAAACAACATGCCTAAGGGTAATACCTTAAGATCCAGAATCAATATTTGAGTATAATAATGAAAGGAGAATTAAAATCCCCTTTTTCATGCTTGTATAAAAAAAATATAAATGATAGAAATAAATGTACAAAATTTCATATGTAAATTCAAAAACAATCCTCCACCATTTTCAGATGATATTGGTGATGTTCTTATACCTATTTTTATTGAATTGGATCCAATTTCACTAAGTATAGTCAATTCTTGAACTTAGAAAATGTCATGACCTTAGTTAAACTATCAGTCAGATTGTCATCGCTGTGTATCTTATTGAAACACACAATTCATAATTCAATGACGTCTCTAATGCAGTGTAACTTAATGTTAATATTCTTAGACCTGCCCTAACATACAAAATATTTAGATAGGTATAAGGTATATTGACCATTAGAATATACAGTAATTACACAATTATTAAGAGTAAGTTCATAAAGTAAAATATTGAGAAAAGTTGACTCTTTGAAAAAATCATTCAAGGATATATATTCAGTTTCGACAGTTAAGAGGGCCACCACTGATTGCATATTACATTTCCAAGACACTGTTCCTCCAAAGGTATTAAATACATACCTTATGAGATACTTATGGGTATTTATATTCCTTGTATAATCTAGATCTACATAACTAACAACAAGGTCAGTAATTTAAGAATTTTTTCCATAACATAAACACAACGATGAATCTTGGGAAATATATCTAAGTAACCATTTTAAATCTTTCCAATGTGGATTTATAGGATTACTCATAAATATATTAAAAACATTATATGCAACATCATGTCATGTGAAAGTTATGACATAAATGATGCTGCACACTACACTAGAATATGGTATCTTAGACATAAACTCAACATCAGATTATGTAGTAGGAGATTGAGATAATGTGAGATTAAATTTTTTTGCTATTGGGACAGTAGTAGGTTTCAAGTTTTCAAACATATATCTCTTAAGAATTTTCAAAATATAACCATGTTATGATAGGTTGAGAAAATTATTGTTCGTATTTCTTATTATTTCCATCCCCAAAATTTGCCTAACATTTCCAAGGTATTTAATTTCAAACATTTAGAATTGAGACTTAGCAAAAATGACAAGTTTCACATCCTTTTAAATAATAAGCATTTCATCAACATATTATAGTAAATAAAGCATAAAATATTTGATAGTTTTGAAATATACACATGAATCATGTTTACTTATATTAAAATAACCACTAAGCATGAATTTATTAAACTTATAATACCACTACCTAGATTCTTGCTTTAGACCATAAAAGGATTAATTCAAAATACACACCCGATTGGCGTTGAAATTATTCAAATAACTATCAGGTGTTTTCATGTAAATGGTCTCATTTATATCAATATAAAATAAGTATGTTTTTAAATCAAGTTTATCAATGTTACAATCATAATAAGTAGAAAAATAAAGTAACAAATAGATGGATTAATATTTAACAATAGGATAAGAAATATTAAAATAATTGATTACTTCTCTTTGGAGGAATAATTTGGATACAAGACTATCCTTAAACTTGATTTTATTCTCATTAGTGTTATCTTATTTTATTTTAATGATCCACTTGTAGCCAATTACTTTGTAATTTGGTGTCTTAGAAACTATAGTCCATGTGTTGTTATCTTTTAAAGATTTCATTTCATAATCCATGGAAGTGACCCAATGATTAGTGTATCTATTGTGTATAGATTTCTATTAAGTATGGGGATCCTCATATTCAATATTATGGGCAACATAAAATTAAAATTAGGACATGTTATATTGGTTAAACTAAGATGGAGTCTTGATGACCCCACTGGCTCTATCCCGAGTAAGCTGGTGATCATCTTGAGCCTCTGTCAGCTCATCATCTGATTCAATAGGAGAATCAGGTTCACTAAAGTATTGAATGTGAGGTTCTTGTGGAACATTCTTGGTTGGAGCCCCAAATTGGGTTTGATTATTAGTTTTGAAAACTTCATTTTGAGTCATGTCTGAAAAATTTAGATTTGGGAACTATAGAATCATGGAAAACTACATCCCAACGTATAATGTACTTTTGGTAACCTAGCTTGTCAACCTAAAGATTATACCCCTTAAACCCTTGATTATATCTTATAAATATACATTTAATGGCTCTCAGTTCAATCTTATCACCTTTAATATGAGGATAGGTTGTGTAACCAAAAACTCTTAAATGGTTATAAGAATGGGTTGGTCACACCATAAAATCTTGAGAAGTTTTAAATCCATTTTCAAAAGAAGGACATCGATTAATAAGATAATCTACTATAGATGAAACTTCTACCCATAAAGATTTTGGAAGCCCTTAGTATTTTTACATACTTTAGACTCTTTCAAATATAGTTTGGATAATACACTCTTCCAAACCATTCTGTTGTGATGTTTCCCTAATAGTCTAATGTCTAACAATACCTACCAACTCACAAAATTGGATTAAGTCATATGAGTGATACTCTAATCCATTTTATGTTCTTAAAGATTTAATATTTCTACTATTTTTATTCTCAATAATGTATTTCCATGGTTTAAAGGTTTAAAAGACATCAGACTTATTTCAAAGGACATAAATACAAACTCTTATAGAGTAATCATTGATGAAGGTCACAAAATAAAAACCTCCACCATGAGAGGTGGTCATAGATGGTCCCCATAGGTCATAATGGAAATACTCTAAAGGGTGACCTAATATAAAGGAATTCTTATTAAATATGACTCTATTATACTTTATTAGAACACTATCTTCATTTAATGGAAGGTTTCTTGGTGTTATACCATTCAAAAACCCCCATTTACTCAACTCCTCTAGACCTTTTGAGCTTAAATGCCCTAATATTATATTCCAAAGAATAATAATATTTGAAATTGTGACATATGTACTACCTAGATAACTATGATGTGTCCTTCAATCTAAAACATACAACCCATTTATAAGAATCCCTTTGATTATTGTCCTATATCCCATAGATATCCATATACAACCAACATCAGAGCTGAAAGTGTACCATTTCTGGTATAATAAACCTAATGAAATGAGATTTATATGTTGTATGTGCACCTAAATTACATCTAGAAAGGTCACTAAAGAGTGATCATGAATCTATATTATAATTGAGCCACTACCCTGAACTATACACCTCTTGTTGTTACATGTCACAACTCTTCCCTAAACTCTCCCAGACAGATCAAAGAAAGCATATTCAACAGGGAACATATAAAAGTAACATCCGGAATCTAGCACCCATTCACTATATAGACCATTAGTAGTAACATTTATCTTTTTAGTAGTGTCATATCCAACATCAATGATCAAATATTGATTGGCATATTTATCAAGTTTAAAACTTTGTTTTTGGTTGGGCTTGCGGGACTCTAGAGCAATGTGTCTAGGATTCCCACAATTATAGTAGGTAACTTTATTTCCCTTAAAAATTGATTTATGTTTAGGTTTTTTAGTTTTCTTGATAATTCCCTTATTATTGTATTTCTTCATATTCTTACTCTTAGGTCCACCCCTAGTAAAAAGGATTTCTACCTCAAACTTCACTTTGGGTCTAGAATGCAATTAATTAGAAAGAAAGTATAAAATTATTTTAGATCTAAAGAGTCTTGGACATACATAATTGTCTCAACTAGGGTACTATTATAACTATCAAGTTAAATTAACAAGATAATATCTTGGTCCTCAAATTCAATTTCAACATTAATGTTATAAATACCTAATAGAATCTTTTTAAATTAATCATGATGGGATTGAATTTAAGTACCCAAACACATTCTAAAGGTAATAATTCTATGTTTATTATACATCTTACTAACAAATGAAGTAGTCATATATAGTTTTTCAAGTTTCAACCATATACCAAAAGAAGTTGTTTCATAAGATACTTCTCTAAGAACTTTATCACCGAGGAAGAGAAGAATCGAATGATGGGTCTTTCATAAGGTGTCAATAAGGACATATTGATAAGTAGTTATAGTCTTTCCATAATTATATTGGGAAAATAAATGGTTTCTAGGTCTATGTAAATAATCAATAATTCCTTGTTGCACATGAAGGGATCTTATCTTTATTTTCCAAAGGTTGAATTCATTATCACCATCAAACCTTTCTATCTCATTTTTAGAGGATTCCATATTTAGGATCCTATGCTCACAATAATAACACCACCCCACCACCCACATAGATTATATTATGGTCAAACAAAATGAAAACAAAAAATATAGGAATAAAACCAAAAATAACAGAAATGACAGAAGCCACAAAACAACCAAGAATGGAAGCTAAAGAATAGGAAAGTTATTAAAAATAATGGAAAGTATTTACACTTCTCAAGAAAGATTCTTAGATGGTATTTTGACATTTATTGTTTTATTATTAATCCAAAAACATGCACCAGAAGTTTAATTGGTCTGAATCTCCACTGAGGCCTGTCTTTGGTGGTTCGATCACACCTATTCTCAATGAAGAATTGTCTATCAAATGATGAAATATTGGAAGGTTTAGTTTTGATAAGGAAGAACACACAATTAAATAGGGTTTTCCCTCAATTAGGTGAGATAAAAATCACTAGGTATTTGAATTATCTAATGAATTCCTCGAGTGGTTGAGGCCACAGGGGGTCATTAATTCCTCTGAAAACCACATAGGCTAGCGTAACTGTCCAACTAATCAGAGGATTTCATAGATCCATAAAAAAGGAAAAATAATAACAAAAAAATATTTTTAACAGGATACACTATGTAAGAGTGAGAGACACCCATATAAGGGTAAGGATAACTGCATATATAGGTAACCCACTCTACATAAGGGTACTAAGCTGCGGTGTAAGTGTAACCTTAAAGTGTTGTGTAAAGGTCAAACACTCACTGCACAAGGGTACATACAACCTTTCATAAGGGTGTATACCCATTGTTTAATGTCTCAAATTTTCCATATATTATTTTTAAATATTATATGAATCATTATCGAGACTAGGCGCTAAGACAGTGTGCGATTATGAGGCCTAGTGTGCCCAGAATAAATGTTTAAAATATATTAAATATATTAAATAGAATGCATGTATGGTTTTCTTGAAAAAGTGGAATAAATCTTAAAAGGTTTCTAGGATCAAAATATTATGAAACCATTGAGTTAAAAATGGTGTTTTTACCCTAGGCGTGACTTAACATTAGTAGGCACATGTCATTTGTGAAAAAGTTTTCGCAGACCTGAAATTAATAAAATAAATTAACTTAAGAATTTATTTTATTTTTCTTAGCACAAAAACCTACATATTCTTTAAATATACAACTATAGAAATTTTCTTAAGGTTGACCACTAAAACCTAGAGACCAAGAAACCTTTGGAAAAGGGCATTCTTGGAAGACGATGACGGATCAGAATAAAATCATGGATCATCACGCCAGTAGAGTTGAAGGATCTCATCAACAATAGAAACACAATATTTATTCATCAATGATTGATCCAAAATCCAGGTCGGCTGTTTTTTTATGAAATTTCTTCCCCGTTCTTGATTACTACAATGAACGTGAATCAATCGACCAATGGATTGATCCATAGATCAGGCGTATTTGCGGATGGGTTTATTTCTGGGTTTATTTGGTAGAGTTGCTTATGGTTATCAATCTATTCATTATTTATCTTCTAGAAATGAATTGAGATCAACAATAACATTGACTAAGGTTTATTCCAATCATTCTTTCATGTGATTTTCTCTCTCGATTCATCGTTCACTGTGAGCATTCTTCACTTGGACCGTGGCTCAACTATTCCCAATCAATCGATTGTTGCGCACCCATTTTTTTGTGCAATGATAAAATATAATAGATCTAGGATCAACACAGCATGATGGAGTTGTGATGATGGATACAGAGTGATTCATATGAAATATGATTCCTGAATTCACATTTTTCATCATTCTTTGGTTCACATTGAAGAACGATGATTTAATCCTTTTTGCAAACATATCTAATGACCTGATGAATTGTTCGATGATGAAGAGGCTTGGAAGAGCTTGAATATTTGTTTTTGTGGAAAATTGATCACCGGATCAAAGTCCATAGGCACTAGATCAAACTTGGAGGAATAATCCGAGATTCTAGAAAATTCTACAGAACACGGCGTGTAATCTAGGATTACATGACGTGTGGGGAACCCTCACTGCAACGATAGGGTTTGGATGAAGTTAAGTATCACACGATGTGTGAACCCTATCACACGACATGTGATCCTCCCTAGTTTACTTAGAGTGTACTCTGGAGAGTACACAAACATTATTTGGATTACATGGGCATAAACACACTGTGTACTCCCCCATGGACACGACTTGGCATACACAGACTGGTACATGGACATGGATTTGATACACAGACACAATTAGGTGACACGGGCATGATACTGTGTGTCTCTACATGCTGTGTATATCCTTCTACACATTGTGTATATGGAGACTACATGTCGTGTGAGGCTCTTCCACATGGGAAGGACTTGGGATAGCTGGACACATCATGTACCCCTTAGGACACATCATGTACTCCCTCCAAGAGTGTTTGAGGATCTTCATTTCCTTAGTTTGTACCACTACAGGTTTAATTCATTATCTTGGTCCTTTTACCTTTATATTACAATATGGAATTACATCCACATCACTGCATTGGGATCCCCTCTAGATCCTGAGTCTCAGATAGAGTTGTGCCACCCCTTCATGAAACTGAAGTGTGATCCTATATCATCCCTAGTTAGAGTTTGTGGAATCATCATGACCTCCCTAAGTATGTCATTGATCCTAAATCTAGTAGGCCATATCGGTAGGGTTTTTGGAATCATTGTCATATGATCCCCTACATAGAGGGTTGATCCAAATTGGTTTCATGGTGTCCCCTAGTTGTTTTGGGAGTGACCTCGTATCTGTGTATCATAGTCATCTTAGACCAATGTGTTCTCTTTGAGAGGGGACCAAATGAGATGGACCTCTTCTCAGAGTGTCTCTAATGATATCATGTCTCATGGAGTGAGATCTATTGGAATGATAATTTCTTCGAGTAGTTCCTATGGATGATATTAGGTTATCACCACCTTATGGCATGGTGCATTTCCTAAATATATCTGGGTTATTCCTTGCTTATGTTATTCATTTATTGTTATATCTTGTATTGAGATGGCTATACTTGGTGCTTCGTGTTTTGTGTTTTCAGTGAGTCCTACTGAGTATTGTTATAATCACCCCTGCATGGGATTTTCTCGCACGTTTCATGTCTTGTGTAGATGATGACCCTTTTGATGGTGTCCTAGGAGGATAGGGAGCATATGGAGAATAGTTGGAACATGATAGACTGAGGTGTTTACCATGAGAATGTTTTTTACCGAGTCCTCACCCTTGGAGAAGGTTGGACTCTTTGCAGTTTTGGTTGGGATTTTCTTCGGCCCCTTTTCTATTTTTAGTACTTTACTATTGTAATCTATTGTGGGATATTAGATGTATGCATTCATTATTTTATTTGTTTACATTTCAATATTATGTGGGCTTGGAGAGGTGTGCATGTGTACAGGTACTTTAGGCAAATGCCTCCCATTTGTATGATATGCATGCTCGGTATTGTTCACCATCCTCTGGCCTATTGGAGGTGGGATTGGGGTAGTAATGGGTCAGACCTTAGTAGGTTAGGTTGTGATATAGTGGTATCATAGGGGGTTGGTTCTACTTTAGGTCCTGAGTCAATGATATTAGTTTGGGGTAATAGTGTTAAGTGTTTCAAGTTTAACTTTTAGTCCATGGACTTCAATTTTGGTATGGTGGCCGATGTATTCATACACCAGGACTTTGATCACCTAATTTTTGACTCAGTACATAAGAACACTGGTTGAAAATAAAATAATGGCTCATGAATAATATATTAATGGTTATGTTTTCTATGTCTTTCTTGAGTCAGATCCCTATATATACTCTATTGACCATGGTAAATCTTATTTTGTTTTAGGATGCCTCCACATAGACAACCAGCATGAAGTCCACCATGGGATAACGAGCATAATCTAACTAGTGACGAGACATCAGTATATGGGTATGTACTATATATAGAACCTCCAGGTGGTTTAACAGCTATACCATCACCCATTGAGAAGCATCTAGTACTAGAACTACCAACTGAGGATGCACATAGGCTGAGTGAATTGTATGAGTTTCAGAGATTGTGACCTCCCGAGTTTTGGGGTGAGCTAGACCCCTAGGTGGTTGAGGATTGGCTAGAGGTAGTCACTTATATTTTTCACCTTGTGAGGAAACCTGTAGACTAGATGATAGTCCTCACTGAGAGTCTTCTTCAGGGTTCTATGGGGTAATGTTGGAGCCTGGTGAATTAATCACACGACAAGAAAAATCTCTCCTAGACAGACTTTGAGCATCTCTTCATAGAAGAGTTCTATTCGGCCATGTTGTGATCAGTATGCATATAGGAGATTATGCATATGTAGCAGGGAAGTAATACTATGGTAGAGTATTCAGTGAAGTTTACTGATACCTCTTTCTACTCCTTAGATATGGTAAAAGACTAGTTCTTCAGGGCTTGGACCTTAGATTAGGGATTGCTCTGAGACATCGGGGAATCAGTGGAATTCTTTATCATTCCAACCTATGATGGGGGTACTTGGGTGAGCCTTTTTGGTAGAAGGTTTTCTGGTAGAGCTGACACCGGTTTTGGGAGTTATCAGTGGGCACTTGGTAGGTGAAACCTCCAAAGTAGGTAGATGATGACAGTCATAGATATCCAAGCATGTCAGATGCTTCAGAAGGTAATCCCAAGACTCAGGGTCAGTGGTGCAGGGTTTCCAGGGTGGCTCGAATTAGCTAAGGGACATGTGGTGTTTATCTTACAACAGTCAGGGACATCTGACATGAGATTGCCTAACCCATCATGAAACTTATCAGGAGATAGTCAAGGGACCACTTAGAAAAATACATAGGTAGTAGAATGGTGGTCTGTAGGTAAATATGTGTGGAAGAGGGGCCGACATGGCAGTAAGAGGTGGTCAGAGGTTTGACCTATTACTGCCACCACCTCCAGGTGGTCCACACCAAGCTCAGAGAGCTGGTGGGAAGGGACGAGGCCAACTATAGGATATGGAGGCCTAAGAACCCGAGGCTCTAGGGATGATACGAGGTATGATCTGTATGTTTTCTACCTTAGCTACAATATTGATAGACACAGGTTCTAGTCATTATTTTCATTCCATGAATCTTGTTCGAGACTCGTAGATTCCATTTGAACCATTGACTCGACCCTTATGATTAGAGAATCTTACTAGAGGATACTTAATGATCATGCACTGTCACCGATAGTATGACCAAACTCTTGGTGGTGAGAGTTTCGGTTGGGATCTATTGGTAGAGGCGTCAAGGCATTACGACACCATTCTTGGTATGAACCTGTTATCCATAGTTCATACTTAGATTAATCATTTTAGGTGAAGAGTGTGGTGTTTCTGTAGTGATGGAACCAATTTTTTAGTGAAAAGTGAATACAAAAAGTGTAGGATGGAATCATGCATAGGAGGGTGTAACTGATTAATCATCAATTGGCTAGCATAACCCTCGGTGTAGTGGATGTTATGAGTCCTCAGTTTCCTGTAGTGGTGGCGGAGTATGAAGAAGTATTTCTTGAAGATGTTTTAGGATTACCTCCTAGATGATAGATATAATTCTACATTGATCTAAACCTTGATATGAAACTAATATCTACACCTACATATCGAATGATCCCCATAGATATTTGTGAGCTAAGGGTGAAGTTGGAGGACTTTCAGAGGAATAGATTTGTGAGAACTAGTGTTTTACCCTAGGGAGCCCCAGTTTTGTTTTCCAAGAAGGAATACGGGAGCTTGAGGTTATATGTGTGTTACCGTTATTTGAAAGAAGTGAATATGAATAAAAAGTATACACTACCAAGTATTGATGAACTCTTTGATCAATTGAAAGGGACATGATGGTTCTTAATGGTTGACCACAGATCAGACCATCACCAGCTACGAGTATGGGATGAGGATATACCTAAGATGACCTTTAGATGTTGTTACAATCACTTTTATTACTTGGTGATTCTGTTTGTTATGAATAAAACCCCAACAGTGTTCATGGGACTCATGAACCAGATCATTCAACCTTTCTTAGACCGGTTTGTGATAGTCTTCATTGATGATATACTAGTGTATTCAGTGTCTAAGGAGGAGCACACAAGACACTTGAGGATGGTCTCAGACACACTCTGAGAGCACCAACTTTATGAGAATCTCTCTAAGTATCAGTTCTGGATTTGAGAGGTCCATTTCATGGGACATGTCATCTTAGAGGCTGGAGTTACAGTGGATCCAATAAAGGTTGAGGCAGTGATTTCTTGGGATCCACCCAAGATTGTCACCAAGGTGTGGAGTTTCCTTGGATTGTTTGGGTACTATGAGAGGTTTTTACTCAACTTCTATAGAGTGGTGGATCCCTTGATATCCTTGAACAAGAAAGTAAAGCATTTCATGTGGATGAAAAGTTCTAGTAGTGCTTTTAGGAACTAAGGCAGAGGTTGACGAGCGCTCCCATATTGAGGTTACCAGAGGAGGGTGTTGAGTATGTAATGTTCTGAAATACATGAGGGACTATACTTGGTTGTGTTATGATGTAGATATAATCAATTATTTCCTATGGTTCATTCTATTTTAGACCGCATGAGTATAACTACGCAAACCATCACCTTCAGTTAACAACAGTAGTTTTCACATTGAAGATGTGGTGAAACTACCTAATTGGAAAGCGGTTTATCATGCACTCTGACCATAAGAGTTTAAAGTATATATTCTATCATAAGGATCTTAATTTTATATAGATTCAATGGCTATAGTTCCTCCAAGACTATGACTTTGAGATTGTCTATACTTGTGTGAAGGGAAACATGGTGGTAGATACCCTCAGTAGGAGATCTAATCTGCAGTTGTTGAATGAGGTGTCAGAGAAGTTAGCCTTTTGTAGTTATCCTTTATGGATGGAGATAGAGAAGCTTACCTTGAGTCGATGGTTGTCACCCCTCCACTCTTACAGTGATTCAGGGAGGCACATCTTGGGGATACTGACTGTGAGACCCTACATTCTCATATATCCATAGAGCATGCTCCTGATAGATTTTTAAAAGGTGGAGAGAATTTCATTATTTTCAAAGGATGCACGATGGTACTAGTGATGTTGCGAGAGTATGTTTTGAGAGAGTTTCATACATCTACTTTTGTGGTACATCTAGGTGTGTCAAAGATGTATCAGGACCTCTAACATCAATTTTGGTGGCCAGGGATTAAGCAATGAGTTATAGAGTTTGTATCTCAATGCCTTACTTGTCATTAAGTAAAGGCTGAGCACCAGGTTCCAACTGGTTTATCTCAACCCCTTGAGGTGAAAAAATGGAATTGGAATGGAATATCTATGGAATTCGTGATGGGATTACCACATATTTCTTGGGGGAACACAACCATCTGGGTGATCATTGACTGACTGACAAAGTCATCCCACCTCGTATCTATTCAAGAATAGAGTTAAGTAGAGATCTTGGGACACCTCTATGTTTATGAAATAGTTTGACTCGATGTAGTTCCATAGATGATTGTATCTGATTGAAATGCTCTCTTTACATATTGATTGTGGAAGGGATTGTAGGAGGTGTTTGGGACTCATTTACAGTTGAGCATAGTGTTCCACCCCCAAACTGATGTCCAGACTAAGCGGACCATTCAGGTTCTAGAAGACATGGTACGAGATTACATGTTAGAATTTTTTTATAGTTGGGAGGATCACATACCCTTGGTGGAGTTTTCATACAATAATAGCTACCATTCACCATTGGTATGGCACCATTCGAGGATTTATATGAGTAACCCTGTAGGTCAACAGTTTGTTGGAATGACCTAGGAGATTCGACACTCATGGGCCTAGAGATAGTGTAAGATACTACAGAGAAGGTGAAGATTATCTAGGAGAAGATTAAGTCTACACATATCCATCATAAGTCTTATGAAGATAGGTGACGAAGGCCTTTGGAGTTCGAAGAAGGAGACCATGTGTTCTTTCGGGTTTCACCTCGATGGGAATTACAGATATCTGGACAAAGGGGAAATCTATCTCTAAGGTTCATTGGACCTTTCTAGATACTATGTATATTTAGTGAGTTTTCATATCGTTTATATCTACCTATGTAGTTAGATTAGGTACACGACGTCTTCCACATGTTTCAGCTGAGGAGGTACGTGAATGACCCATCACACGTTATCGATTAGGGTGAGCTAGACATCAAGGATGGACTGACCTTTGTTGAGTAACGAGTGGAGATTGAGGATTGAAATGAGAGGATAATTTATAGGAAATATATTCCTTTACTGTGTGTCCGATGGCAGCACGTGAATCTCCAGGAGAGTACCCAAGAGCGGGAGTCTCATATTTGTGCTCAGTATCCTCATCTTTTTTAGTAGCTGTTGTTTTGGATTTTTGAGGACGTAAATACCTAAGGTGTGGAGAATTTAACATCTCATATTTTATATGTATTATTTTTAAATATTATATGGATTATTATCAAGATCAGGCATTGAGACTATGTGATATTTTTAGGCCCGATGTGACCAGAATAAATGCTTGAAATATATTAAATAGAACACACACATAGTTTTTATAAAAAAGTGGAATAAATCTTAAATAGGTGCCTAGATCAGAAATCCAAGGGAACCATTGAGTTTATAATGATGTTTTTACCTTAGGAGTGGCTTAACATTACTCGGCGCAGGTAGTTTGTGAAAAAGTTATTGCAGGTGAGAAATTAATAAAATAAATTAACTTAAGAATTTATTTTGTTTTGTTCAGCACAACGACCTGCATCTTCTTTAAATATATGGCTATGGAAATTGTCTCAGGATTGATTGCTAAACCCTGAATACCTAGACACCATTGGAAGAGAGAGTTCTTGGTTGATAATGACATATTAGAATTATATCGTGGATCATCGTGCCGATGGAGTTGGAAGATCTCATTAATGATGACAACACAACTTTTCTTAATCAATGATTGATCCAAACTCTTGGTAGGATGTTTGTTTTATGTGATTTATTCCCTTTTCTTGATTCCTACGATGAATTCGGATCAATCGACCAACGGATTGATCCATGGATCTTTCATATTTTCAGGATGAGTTTATTTCGAGGTTTATTTAGGATAGATGCTTAAGGTTATCAATCATTTCATTGTTTATCTTATGAAAATTAATTTAGGCCAGCATGAACATCAATCTAGGTTTGTTCCTCTTGTTTTTTCATGCTTTTTTCTCCCTCGATTCATCATTCATCATAGGTGTTCTTCGCTTGGACCGTGACTTGACTATTCCCAATCAATCGATTGTTGTACATCCATTTCATGGCGTAATGATCTGATATCGTAGATATGGGATCGGCATGGCACGACAGAGGTGCAATAATAGATCCAAAGTGATTTTTAAGACAAATTATTCTTGAATTCACGTTCATCATCATTCTTCAACACACAATGAAGAACAATGAATTAATCTATTTTGTGAGAAGATTTGATGATGGGAGGCATTGTTCGATGATGGTGAGGCTTGTATGAGATTGGATCTTTGTTTTTTTGGAAAATTGATCACCATATCTAATTTTGGAGGTGATGGATCAAATGTGGAGGAAGAATATGGGATTTTGGAAAATCCCACAGAACACAACATGTAATCTGAGATTACACAGTGTGTGGGGCCACATGGATGTGTCATTAGGGTTTGGATGAAGTTAAGGATCACACAGAGTGTGACCATCCCCAGTCTACTTGTCATGTAATTTTGTGAGTACACAGACATGGGTTGGAGTACACAGGCACTAACACATCGTGTACTCATACACATACATTTCTTGGTGTACGCTAGACTGATATATAGACACATCTTCGATACATGGACATGGCCATGAGACATGGGAAGGATATTGTGTGTCTCTACATTCCATGTATATTATTCTATTCATCATGTATATGGAGGCTACATTATATGTGAGGCTCTTCCAAATGAGTATTAATTGAGATAGTTGGACACATTGTGTACCCCTTAGGACACACCATTTACTCCCTCCAAGAGTTCTTGAGGATATTTTTTTCCTTAGTTTGGACCAATATAGGTTGAGTGTGTTCCCTTAGTCCTTTTACCTCAAGTATATAGTGATAAATTTCATCCACATCACTAGATTTTTTATCCCCTCTAGAGGCCAAGTCTTGGATAGAGTTGTGGTGTCCCTCTGCGAGACTGGAGTGTGATCCTCTATCATCCTCAGTTAGAGTTTGCGGAATTTCCGTGACCTCCCTGAGTAGGGAGTTGATCCTCCACCTAGCAGGACACATCAGTAGGGTTTGTGGAATCATTATCATATGATCCCCTACGTAGCGGGTTGATCCATATTGGGTTCATGGTGTCCCCCAGTGGTTCTAGTCATTCCCCCCTGTATGTGTATCATAGTGTTCTTAGACCAATGTGTTCTCTTTGGTTGGGGCCCAAATGAGATGGACCTCTTTTTCAAGTGTATCCTATGATAGCATGGCTCATAGAGTGAGATCTCCCGAAATGAGCATTATGTTGAGCATAATCCTATGGCTGGAATTAGGTTATAACCACCTTATGGCGTAGTGTATTTCCTGAGTATATTTGGGTTCTTCCTTACTTCTATTATACATTGATTGTGATATCTTGTATTGAGATAACTATACTTGGTGCTTCATGATTAGTGTTTTAGGGGAGTCCTACTGAGTATTGTTATACTCACCCCTGCATGAGCTTTTCCCACACTTTTCGTGTCTTGTGTAGATGAAGACTCTTTTGATGGTGTTCTAGGAGGATAGGGAGTGGATGGAGTGCAGTTAAAGCTTGAAAGACCGAGGTGTTTTCTTGGAGTATGATTTTTAATTATTCCTCAACCTTGGAGTAGGTTGGACTTTTTGGAGTTTTGGTTGGGCTTGTCTTTGGCCCCTTTTCTATTTTCAGTAATTCACTATTGTACTCTGTTGTGGGATCTTAGATGTATGCATGCATTCTTTCAGCTATTTACATTTTGGCATTCTGTGGGCTTGGATATGTGTGCATGTGTACATGTACTTTAGGAAAATGCCTCCCATTTGTGGGATATGTCTACTCGGTTCTGGTCTCCATCCCATGGCCTATTGCAGTCAGGCTTGGGGTAGTAATGGGTCAGACCTCGGTAGGTCGGTTTGTGACACGCTGTGCAAGGGTCAGCACCCAATTGCGTAACAGTCCCACCTTACTCTCATAAGGGGAGAGATCATGTAAAGGTCATGAGCAACCTCACGTAAGGGAAAACTATGACCCATGTAAAGGTCATGTGATCCTCATGTAAGGGTGATAAAATCTTATGTAAGTGTAATCCATAAACCATGTAAAGGTGAAGGGACCCTCACGTGAGGGTAACTAGAAACAACATAAGGGTAATACCTTAAGATCTAGAGTCAAAATATGATCATAATAATAAAAATAAAAATAAAATTCATTTTTTATGAATTCATAACAAATTATAAATGGAATAAATGAATGAACACAATTTCATATGTAAATTAAACAAAAAAGGCGGTGAAGGTGGTGAGGGAGGTGATGACAACAAGGGGTTGAAGTGAGGAAAATGGTGATGATGAAGTTAGTGCATGTTAATGAAGGTGAGGTGGTGCATACGAATCTTGAAGTGAGGTGGATAGGGATGATGAAGATTGTGAGAGTAGGAAAAAACTGATGAGGTGTTGCATGTGGGGCTTCTATTGAGGCGGTGGGTGATGGCGAAGATTGTGCGCATGGGGGACAACTGGTGAGGTGTTGTAGGGAAGGAAATATGTGTAGGTGAAAGAGTGATGGTGTGTTCTAATGGTGAGATGGAGAGCGATAATTAAGGTGGTGGGAGACATGGTGAAGAGGGCATGTGGAGGAGCAGAGAATAATGACAAAGGCAGGTGCTGAGTAATGGGAACGTAGGTGAGGGTTAGATGGTGAGATGAGTTGATGCTATAATGTGGTGTTTGTTTGTTTTTAAAAGAAATTAGAAAAAATTGGTGGCCACCATGGGCTATCACTAATACTTACCTTAGGTAACCACATACAGTGGACACCTATTCCCCCTACACATTTTCTAGTTTTTTAAGTGGTGTTCGAGTCATCTAGAACTTGGGATTTTGAGTATCTTCGTGTAATAAAATAGGTACAATGGATTCTTTTCATTCATTATAGGGAGGGATGAGACTTCACCCAATGAAGTGTCTGGGTGTGTGTATTTTTTGCACTTTTTAGGTCCCTAATATAGATTAATAACTAAATGATATTTTTTTCATCCTTAGTGTAGTTTTCATGTTCTTTTGTGAACAATTGTGACATTCTTTCATCTTATCCCATTGGCATCTATCATAACTATTATTTTTGTGAATTTCCTTTACCTTTATTGTTGTAGGTGTTTATCAATTGTGAGTCTTTATGTGTGCTTATACCAAAAAAATACAAGGTATAATTTGAATCATGAGGTAGAGAATATCAAAGGATCATGATTTGAAATGGATTATATACACAGTGGTCATGCATATCACAGCTCATTGTAAGAAATTCATGTACATACAACTGAAGGCTTATCATCTTGGGTTTTGAAGATCACTCGTTGAAGATCTTGGAAGGTTTTATGGTAATTTAGGAATCCCATAAACCAAAATTCAAAATCATCATCAGTAAAAATTTCAATGAACTTTTGCATTGCTCTTTCCTCATTTTCACTTTGGTACACCGTCCTTATCTTTTGCAAAGGAATCAAAACCTTTAGCACAATTGAAAAGAAACCCAGTTCAGCACGATCACTACCGTAGATCAGTGCATGGGCAGCGTCGACCTTTATCAGTGCTAAGAAAAATGTGATGATAAAAGGGGGCTTTTATCAACGCTAGCTAAAAGCACCGATAAATCTACCCTTTATCAGTGTTAAAAAAAGTGATAAAATGTATATTTATTAGCGCTATTATTAACACAGATAAAAGTTTATAATAAAAAACATTATTAATTTATATAAAATTATTATATTTATATTAAAAAATAATGTTTATTTACACACATTAAATAAAAAATGCATGTTTATAATTAATATGTTTTTTTAATAATTCAAATATATATATAATGTTTTAAAAAAAGTATTTATAAGATTATAAATATATATTTAAATAATTATATGACTATAATAAATTTTATTAAATAATAAATATATTTATTATATTTATAATTATATATCTATAATATAAATACTTTTTTAAATATATATATTTATAATTATAATTACAAATAAATATTTATATATATTTAAATAAATATATGTTTCTAATGAATTTGATCAATAAATATATTAATGCATGAGTATAATTGACATGCTTATGTTATGTATTCATCATGATTTAATGTTCATTTATACATTACACCCTTATTATTATTCATGTTTTCCATATGTGATGACTCATTTTTTATTATTTATATACTTTAATAGGTATATGATTTATTCATGTTATACCAACGAATATATTCTCATAAATACTTATAAAATACAATAAATATATTTATTATATTTATAATTATAAAATTTCAATTATATATAAATACTTTTTGAATATAGTTATTTATAATTATAATTATAACTAAATATATATATTTAAATGATTATAAAATGACAATAGATTGATCTATTATAATTATATATATATATATATAATTATATTTATAATTATATTTACAGATACTTATAAATATATTTACTTATAGTTATAATTATAAATATATATATATATATATGTAAATAATTATAAAATTATAATAAATATATTTATTATACTTATAAAGTTATAAATATTTATATTAGGTGCTTGGGGGGTACAATTGCAATAAACATACACACACTATACACGTAGTTTGGAAAGGCAGGCCATATCCCCCCACCAGGGATAACTCACCCATAAAGCCTTATTTATTCAGTAAATGGCCTGAAGGTCCAGTGGGCATGAAGCCCATTACATGGCCCAAAGTCCCACAATCTAGCCAGAAGGCCCAATACAGTGTCATGCATGCATCATGGCTGCGTTGCCGTCTGCATGCATCACCGCCCGCTAGTGGAAATTCGCTCCCACCCAGATTTGAACCCGGGTTTGATGCAGAATCACGGGGCACCTCTACCACTCAGGCACACCCCAACTGAAAGTTATAAATATATATAATTAAATAAATACCAAAAAAGGTCTAGGAGCCAGGCGAACCTACCCCTACAAAAATTTATTGAAAAATAAAGGACAAGAACATGGATAAGAGAAAATTACAAATTGTTTTTACAAAAGAGTAAAATTAGGACCATCCCCATGAGAAGAGATGCCATCAGTTGATTCCCATTCTGATTACGAGTTCTACTAATTGAAAAGCACTAAATACTTTTACCTAAGTTTAACTTGCACTAGAGTAAGCTCCTTAGAAGAAGTCGACTGACCACACCCACACTTGCCATGTCCTCAGCCTTGATTTCTTGGATGACACAACCTCGTTTCCATGTCTTAGGTTGTTGCCAATCCCCTTCTGGTTTATCATCAAAAGAGTATCATTCCTTGAGAAAAATTTCCATCCTTCAGAATTGAGGAGGCATCAAGCCCATAACATTATTCCCTTTACTGGATAAGGAATGATCCTACAATAGTTCCTCATCCACTTCTTTTTTCACATCCCTCTCAAAATCAGTTTGACTAAGGTCAACAATATCAGACACTGGTTCAAAATTAAGTTTGGGACCTATTTTGGAACCAATAAGGGAAACTTTGAAGGAAACATTGCCACATTCAATGCCTTGACTGCATTCATATATTTTATCATCATTAACAAGATATAAAATCTCCATTCCTAAAGGAGATTCATCATTTTTCTGATTTGACATGGGTATTTCATTTCCCTTCAAGTCAACATCTGTAGTTGTTCCCCTCTCAGCAGCGGTGTGACTAATTACAATGTATTTCTTTAAAAATTTATTACTAGAAGGTTGAGAAGTATCTTCATGTTTGACTTGAATATTTCGAACCTTCCTATAGTTGGATACTTCATTCCTTACAACCTTGTAGAAATTATAGAATGATGGGATGAATTCATATTCAAATTGAACATCAATTTTGTCACCACAAAAGAATTATCCTGAGTACCCCCTGGGTCCCTGACGCGGGCCCCGACCATCTCCTCTGGACCAATGACCTTTCGGGAGAATACACGGTGAAATCCGGCTACCGGCTTTCCATTGGCGCTCATCCAGCTGATCGGGAAGGGGGGCCCTGGAAATCGCTTTGGAAACTTAACGTCCCCCCTACGATTCGTCACTTCTAGTGGAAGGTTTGCACATGCACCCACCCTACAATGAGACTTCTCATTTTCTGACATATTTCCAATGAATTCGGTTGCCCCTTCTGCCCAAACGTCCCAGAATCCCCCTCTTACGCCATCATTCATTGCCCGGGGGCTAAGGAAATTTGGAATAAATGGGGCCCTGAATCTGATGATTTTATGGCCACGGCCCCTGACCTCCCCTCTATCTTGACGCAATGGTGCTCCTCTCTCTCATCGACTAAAGTGATCTCACTTTGTACCCTGGCCTGGTTCATTTGGGTCTATCACAACAATTCATTTTTCAACCACGTCCACAAACCACCCGAATTATGGATTGACCGGGCCTCGTCATGGATTGAGGGCTGGAAACATCACAATGGACATCAAAATTTATTTGGAGCCCCTTCCTTTTCATCTCGATGGTTCCCGCCGATGGAAGGTTGTCTTAAGATTAATGTGGATGTGTCTCTCCCCACGAATGGACCCATTTCCATCGGCCTTCCGGCTCGGGATCATCAGGGACAAATCATGGCAGCCAAACATGAATCACACTATGCTTTTTGGGAACCTGTGGTAGCCGAGGCTACAACCATCCTCGTCGGTATGACACTCTCTAAAGATCGTGGATGGGATAATATCAACCTTGAATCGGACTTCCTCATCATAATCAATGCTATCAACCACAACAACGGCAGGCTCCAGTCATTTGGATCCCTCATCAGGAGAATCCTCTCTCTCCATTAAGGCTTTTCAAGCTTTACCTTATCCTTTACCAAAAGGGAAGGAAACAATGTTTCCCATCAGCTGGTGGCCTTTGGCCCCTTTGATGGCAACCAGCTTTGGCTGGACCACTTCCCTATACAGCTTCGTGTTTGTACGTCTGCTGATATTCAACATTAATGAATCCATCTTTTATCAAAAAAAATTGTCACCATTTTCCATAAGAGTCGCAAAATCAGAAAAAGTGTTTAGCATGTAAACATCCACAAAGACTCTACCAAAGTATCCAAATTTCCCTTTAAAAGTGTTCTGATCCATCTTATTGAGTGCACTAATACATGAGACAAGATCATTAAGAATTAGAGGATGCCAAAGCACCTAGCTGAGACCATGAATTCTAGTCTTGATATGTGAAATTATATGTTTTTGTGAATGTGGGTTGAAACTCAAATCCCAGGCAGAAACACGAAGGATTCCTGGGTTAAGCACATAAAAACTTGAAATCCAAGTACAATCCCTATCATTCACATTAGAGAATATTAAATGAAAAAAACCTCTTCCAATAGGAACAATCCACCACTGGGAGATGTCCCAAATCCAGAAGAGTTGTGATTTAACGTCCTCAGTATTCAACGATTTATCGCCTTTAGCAAGAATCAAATGCCCAATAAGAGAAAACTTACACGCATATAACCTTTCTTTAAAAGCATGAGGATTTTCAATGTGTATAAAGTTTATGTTTCCAAATCTGGAAACATGAGGCTCCACAAAATCTTGAGTACCTTCATCAGCTTGAATTTTAGTTTGCATTAGGACCTCAGCAAAAGAAAATCCCTTGTGCAGTGGCTTGGGATGCGCATGAACTTGAAAAATCCCCGACACAACCTATAGACTGCCTGGAACCTTCCTCACCGGTCTTCTTGATTCGTCCCTTACCACACTCAAATCTGGATCACCCGACACTGGACCACCAGAAACCTACCTTGCCACGCTCAACTCGGGTCTGCCTGAGACTGCTGCGCTCAGATCAGGACTGCCCGAGACAGGACCTCCCGACCTTGCCGCGTTTAGACGAACCAACCTAACCCCTGTCCACGGTCGCCTAGAGCCAGACGAACGCCGGCTGAGAGCTCTCCCTTTTCGTGATTCCATTCATTATCTATAATTAAATAAATATATTTATAATTATATAAAAATATTTATAATTATAATTCTAAATAAATATAAATATATTTAAATAATTATAAAATTATAATAAATATATTAATTATATATATTTATAAAATTATAAATATAATAAATATAATAAATATAATTGTTATAATTTTATAATTATTTTAATATATATATATAATTATAACTATAAATATATATAATTATAACTATAAATAAATATATATTTATTATATTTTTTAATTAAAAATAAATATATATTTATTTAGAGTTATAATTATAAATAAATATTTATTTATTTAAATAATTATTAAATTTTTAAAAAAATATATTTATTATTCTTATAATGTTATAAATATATATAATTAAATAAATTGTAGTTGGAGTTTGCCTCAGTGGTTGAGGACCCCGTAATACTACATCAGTTTGGGATTCTGCTAGGGTTCAATTCCCAGCATGCACATATATGCGCGGGAGCGCAACATGCGCTAGGTGGAACTGATGTACCTCGCTCAATGGTGGGGCGGGCTTCACTGTGGGTGCGTAAGGCGTGATGGCAGGACGCAGTGGGTCTGCTCATGCGGGGGAAACCGATCGTCGGTGTGGGAGGTGGGAATCCCAGGGGGCAGGACGAGAACAACGGGTGCAAAACACGGTGGGGGCCGATCATCGGCGTGTAGCGTAGATCCCAACCGACGAGATGAGAATGATGATGCGGGACGTAGTAGGTCTGTTGTGGGGGAAACCGATCCTCGGCGTGCGAAACGGGATCCCTGGTGGTAGGGCTCGACGGGCGGTGCAGATCTCATGTGGTGGGTCCTTAGGGGACTGTGAGGTGTGGGAAGCATAATCTTGCCACTGACAGGTGGAAGACAGAATGATGGTAGTTTGATGGCCAGATGAGCTGGATGCAGAAATAAATAATAAAGGATATTAAGTTGTAATCAGTTGGGTCTTTGTATCGTTAATGGGTGGGTTATCCCTTATGGGGCTATGACCTTCCCATTGTGGTTGGTGCGTGTGTGTGTGTGTTTTAGTTTCATTGTACCCAAAGTACCTAATATATATATATATATATAATTAAATAAATATATTTATAAACATATACAAATATTTATAATTATAATTATAAATAAATACATATATATTTAAATAATTATACAATTATAATAAATATATTAATTATATATATTAATAAAATTATAAATATAATAAATATTTTTTTATAATTTTATAATTATTTTAAATAATAAATAAATAAGTATATATTTATAATTATAATCAGTTTGTGGGCCTTTGGGTTATGTAATGAGTTTCATGTCTACTGGGCTTTCGAGCCATGTACTGAATAAATAAGGCTTGATGGGTGAGTTATCCCTTGGGAGGCTATGACATGCTTTTCCAGACTGTGTGTGTGTTTAATGTAATTATACCCCAAGCACATAATATATATATTTATAAAATTATAAGTATAATAAAAACAGTTCTTATAATTTTAAAATTATTTAAATAAATAAATAAATATATATTTATAATTATAACTATAAGTAAATATATATTTATTATAATTTTTTAAATTACATATTTATATAAATATATATTCATTATATATTTATTATATTTATAATCTTATAAATATATATAATTAATATATTAATTATTATATATTTATAAAATGGAGATTGATGGTTGGGCATTGGGAGCTCTCACCTCCTAGAGATGGAGATTATGTTTTCTCCGATCTCCATCTCACAGCCTCTGTCGTTCCCCAATTCCTTCTGCCAGTGCATTCAACGTGGTGCAACTCTTATTCTGTCCACGATCTTAACCCACTACATGATCAAGGTTCTGATTTATGGCATCACGCCTCTCTCCGACTGTCTTGGATCTATAGAGATTTAACACACATCGATATGGCGAAACTTCAGTTCGCGATGCCACCCCCAAGGATTATGTCCATGTTATGACATAGTCGAAGATGATTACGGCGCTGGCAGTGGCTCCGGTTGTCTTGGATCCACGACGATTTGACCCACATCGATACGGCGAACCTTCAGTTCATGATGCCGCCCCAAGGGTTTTTTACATATTATTCCATCGTCGAAGGCAACCAAGACACTGGCAGTAGACCCAGTCTTGGATGGCGGTTGTGAGTCCGGATCGAGTGTGCCTTCCACTTGTGTGGCTTGTAGTGGTTTCTCCCTCTACAAGGAGCCCACTGTGGCGATTCATCGAAAAGGTAATATTGCACACATTAAGGCCGATGCCAATGTGGTCTCTGAATGTCTGAATCTAGGTAAAAACTCAATTATTGCAAGATTAATCCTGGGCAAGGGGTCAAAACCATGGAAAATTGATGATTTAGTTGCACGCATATCAACAATTTGGGGATTTAGCAGCTCGATGTGTGTTTTTTGGTGTTGAATTTCGGGTAAGGCCATGACGAACCATTGTTAAAGAACCCCAAAGGCATGTTTTGAATCAGCGGAGAATCCCAAGATGCTTAAGGTAGGTGCCCGCAAGATTTAAGGACCGTGCGCAAGAATGAAAAATGCGCAAAAGATCTTGCACACCCAATGCAACGTAAAATGGGATCGTTCATGTCAACCTTCCGAAAATCAGCCAAGTCAGCAACGTGAAGGAAAATTAGTCGGCGTGCAAGATTGGAAACCAGCGTGCAAGATCATTCGTTCCCAATGCCACGCCAAAGGGCCACTTGCACGCAGCTCACCTTGCGTGCTGCTGCCAAAGTTTTCGACTATAAATAGAAACATAACCCCGCACTTCAGGGGACGATTACAGAAGACAAACCAATGCTATGTTGTGCGAAAGAAAACCCTTATGTGACTGTGCAAAATACATGGCCTCAAGGTTTTGGATCTTGCGCAACAGGTCTCCTCGGGGTCCTCCTTCGGGTGTCCCCACTAGGACTTAACCCTTGACCATTTCATTTTACTCCCAATAATTTGTGCGCAAAATATTCCTCTTGCATGCTAGTCTTTCCCTTGTGTCATTCCAATCTTGTGTACAGGGTCTCCCCTTGCGCGCAACCACTCGTTTTGCGTGCACCCACCCAATCTTGCGTGCAACCCCTCATCTTGCACATTCCCCTTCAATCTTGCATGTTCCCCTCCGTGTGCGCTCCATGTGTCATCCTTACCCTAAGGAACCATGTTTGAGTCCCTATTACATGCAACACCCCTATCTTGTGCATACTTCTCCCGTATGGACCTCCAGGTTCGTACAAAGTAATTTCAAGGTCCATTGGGCAGTTCTTCATGTTGCATTGTTTTTCCTCATGCTTCTTCACATAGGAACACTAACAACTATTGCTTCCTCACATATCCTATCCTGAATCGACCCTACCCAGGATCAAGTCGCAACTACCCCAATCCCGCCTCCATAGGCCAGGTGCTGGTGACAAGTGCCGAAGGCTAAACAACTCAGGGATGCCTTTTCCTAAGTACCTGTACACACACACGCAGTCCACTCAATGCAATAGTGCAGAGTAAAAAAGAAAGTAAGGTACCAACTGTTATAAATAAACCACAAAGTGCATCGACCTCTAAACAGTACAAAGAAAGTGATGAAGGTAAACTGAAAAGAAAAGGGGCAAAACACATGCCCAACCGGAAAAGTGACACAACCCGACAACAGGTAAACAAAAGTAAAACAGATGGGAGAGTCCCACACCTGGAACCCGACTATGACCACCATACGCGGTCCAAGCTCCTGAACTCCTAAACTCTGCTGAAGTCATGACCAACCTGTTCGTCGTCTGCAAGGGCATACCAAGTGCGGGCAAAGATAAAGAAGGGGTGAGTATAAAAATACTTAGTAGGATGCCCCGAATGCTCGAGAGAGCAACAAAGGAGGTACTGAAGAGGTGAGAAGTAGATAGATCAGGGAAAAGTAAAGAAGTACAACCGAGAGTGCAGTAAAGAGTACAGATCAACCCAACAAGAGGAAGGAAGTAGATTCGTCCAAACATAAGGAGCTAGAAATGGTGAGAAGATAAACTTCTCGTCGAGTCTTCGCTACCTATAGCAGGAGAGTAGACTCGTCCAACCACGAGAAGCTAGACACGGAAAGCACGTGGCATACCCCGCGCGTCTTCGCCTCTCCTGGAAGGAGAGTAACCAAAACCCAAGGAATGGGTATTGGAACAAGGTATATACATATCCAAATGCTCAATCAAGAAGCCCGAACAAGATCGTAAGGGTATCTCCATCCTGTAGCTCAGTCCAAGAAAGTGAGTAGCCAACAGTTCGAGAAGTAAACACCATCGATACCTAGTATCCCACACATCTGCCCCGAACTGCAAGTCAAGAGGCTCAAATCACCGCACCTCGACACTATCCGCTTTGGGCGACACTGACTCGCCCACACGGTTTTAGGTCACATCACAAGGACACGTCTTGGTGGGGAAAGCACCCCTCGTACTTGAGAGTTCTGGGGAAAGTCAAACCACACATCGTCACTATCACACAGTCGAGAGGTCTTCTCAAAGTCGATGGGTTCCCACTGCCCATCCCAGCAAAAGGGTAATCTACTGGAGGGAGACCCGAAAAAAGTCATCGACGGGTCCCAATGCCCAGCCCTGTGAAAGGGTGATCCGCTGGAGGGAGGCCCGGAACCGTCATCGGGGACCACTTCCCAGCCCAGCTGGAGGTAAAACCGGAACCACTCTGGCCATCCCTACTGGATGGTACCCCACTAGCCATCCCTGCTGAATGGTACGCCACTGGCCATCCCTGCTGGATGGTCCTGCACTGGCCATCCCTGCTGAATGGTACGCCACTGGCCATCCCTGCTGGATGGTACCGTACTGGCCATCCTTGTTGGATGGTACACCACTGGCCATCCCTGCTGGATGGTACCTCACTGGCCATCCCTGTTGGATGGTACTGCACTGCCAACCAGAACACATAACGATAGATCGCAGAAGGAATATATGATCTCGATACACAGCTAGGGAGTCTACGCCCAGGGCTCACTGGGGGATCCGTACCCTACTAGAAACAACCTCCTGGGTAGAGGATCGATGCCTGCGTAATGTGTTGGTCACACCGATACTCAAAGAACCCTACTAGGGAACACAAAGGGACGTGAGGATCTCCCCGGGCCTCTCGGGGTGATACATGCTCCAATCCGCTGAGTCTACTATCAAAGAAGACAGAGACAACTCACTCTAGAAAGTGGGAGCACACCCACACTGTAAAAACGCACATAGCCGTAAACAATGTCGCAGTCCAGTGAATGGGACACAACACTCAAAACCCCCTCAGCTGAAAGAATAGGGGAACCAAAACAACTATTCCAGTCAAACCATCGAGAACAGAATCATGGGACCCACTCGACCCTGATGGTCGAAACCATCGAGAACAGGAGGACCCTCTACGTCGCGAGAGGTCAAAGGTACGTAAAGTAGAACACGACACATACAGGGGTCCCACACGACATGTGGCCCCAGCTCATCTCCAAACCAAGAAAAAATGTTCTCAGGTACAAACTACAACATCTACCTCAAAGCATTCTCATATACTCCAAGAGTATACCACATCTCTAGCCCAAAGGCTATCATGCACACGACACCTAACGTCAACACGAAGGATCACTACTGGAAATGGGAGTTTTCCCAATAGTTGTTTACCAACGGTTCAAAGAAACCGTTGGTATATTCTGTCTTTTCCAACGGTTTATATAAACCGTTGGGAAATACCTATTAGAAGAGACTTTTCCCAACGGTTTTATGAAACCATTGGGAAAAGTGGAAAAAAATTCAGTCTTTCCCAACGGTTTCATAAAACCGTTGGGAAAAGGTGGAAAAAACTTATTTTTCCCAATGGTTTTATGAAACCGTTGGGAAAGACTAGTTTTTCCCAATGGTTTTTATGAACCGTTGAAAAAAAACCCCAAAAACCCCAATTATAGCAGCGGCCTCCCCACGATTCAGAAGCGGATCCAGAGCCTTCCGCTCATCTTCAGAAGCTCCTCCAGAAGTGATTCCTCGGCAGAATCACTTCCCAATCCCCACATCTTCCATCGGATCACCAGCCACCAGGTTAGATTCCTATATTTTTGTTCCACCTGTTATAAAGAATATAATTCTACGAATGATTTCCTAATTCCCAAATTTTAGGGTTTCTGTAAAAATTTATGATTGTTCCATGAATTGTGTAGTCAAATCCCTATATCGTTGTATGTCCAATTAATTTTTTCATTACACATTTACATTTATAAGGACACGGTGTCTCTTTATTGTGTTCTAATTTTGAAGATTCATAGTTTTGGTTGTGCGGTGGTTTGTGATGTGCAATATTTTTGTTGTGATATGTGGTTGTTTTGGTGAGATGGTTGGTCAATGTAACATGGCGTCGATGGTTATTGTGAGATGGTGAGTTATTGTGTGGTGGTTTTATTAGTTTCCTGGTTATCTATGGAATAAATTATGCTGTTAAAACCAAAAAACAAGATATTAAATAAATGATATGGAATAGAAATGGATGTGTGGTAAATGGATTTAATTAATTTAACATTAAATTAATGGACAATGTAAGTGTGAGTGAAGTGGCTTATAAATGAAAGTGAGAAATGATATGCGTCTTGTGTGGTGGTGGTGTGGTTTATGTGTTTTATGGTAGTAGTGAAGTGTGTGATTATGTAGTTAATGTGAACCCATAGGTTGAGTATTTTGTGCTATCTATATATCATGTATTTTTATGTTATTTCTACACATTCCCAACCAAAGTTGGATAAACTTACCAACGATCAGATGTTTTGAGTTATGGGTATTTTTTCTAATATCTAGGATGGTGGTTATATGGTTGGATAGCTACCATGTCTTCCCTACTCTTCCTTCAAAAGTGATTGACCATGTATTTTTAGGCAAGATGGGATGTGATTGTCCATGTGTCTTCAGGTGAGATGTACTATGATTTCCCTAGTGTTTTCCGGTGAGGTGTGATGTGATAAGGCTATAATAAGATGTGGCATGTGGTTGGGGTCATGTAGGGTAGGAGGATGGCACAAGGTTGATGTTATTCATGTTCATGATACCCTACTAATATGGTTATGGGATGAGGCATGCTGTGATGTGATATAACACATTAATTTCTTGTTGGTTTTACATTTTTTTAATAACACATTTGTATGTTTTTTTCACATGTGTAGTTGATACCTTGACTATTTTCTTCCTTTATCGTTTACTTAAATGTATTTTCTATTAAAGTTCAATCCTATTGAATTGTTTATGACAAAATGACTTATATAAATTCTTTTTACAGAATGGACAGAAGTTGGATGTATGAAACCGATCGGATCTCAAGCGATTTTCAAAACAATTTGGAGATATTTATAGATTTTGCATTTCACAATGCTTCAGATAGTGGTCGCATACACTGCCCATGTTCCAATTGTTTTGGTAGACCTTGGTTGAGCCGTGAAGAAGTCATCTACCACATAACCAAAAATGGTTTTCAATCAAACTACTTTGTGTGGTATCACAATGGGGAGAAAATGAAATCTCAAATTGGTGATGATCGAAATGAAAGGAATGGAATGGAGAATTTGTTAGATGATCGGTTTCCATTTATTCGTCATCATGAAAAAGAAAGGATTTTGACTCAAGAAGACATCGATATGAGGATAGCTGATGCATCTAGTGAAAATGATGATATTGATAGGGTGAAAAAATTGAATGATGCTGCCACGACTCCAGTATATCGACAATGCGATAAAATGAAAAAGCTGGAATTTTTAATCTGATTGTTTCATGGGAAAACTATGTATGGAATTTCTAATACAACAATCGATTAAATTCTTACCCTATTGAAGGATTTACTTCCATATGATGCAGATATTCCCTCAAACCACTATATGGAATGGAAGTTAGTTGAGGAACTTGGATTTTCAAGAAACAAAATTCATGCTTGCCCGAAAGATTGCAGTTTATTCTGGGAGGAAACCGGTGAACGAAATGATTGTATAAAATGTGGCACATCCCGCTGGAAGACAAAATCTGATGGAACACCATCCCGCGTTCCACAAAAAGTAATGTGGCACTTTCCATTGATACCCAGACTTCAGAATCTTTTTATGTCTGATGACATATCAATAAAAATGAGATGGCATGATACCGAGAGAAAGAAGACTAATGATGAGTTGGTTCATCCTGCAGATGGATTTGCATGGCAGAGATTTGATGCTCGACATCCTGATTTTGCAGCTGACGTGCGTAATGTGAGGCTGGGTATTTCATGCGATGGTTTTAATCCGTTTGGGCAGATGCTTACTTCGCACAGCACATGGCCAGTTTTTATACACATTTATAATCTTCCCCCATGGTTGTGTATGAAAAAACCTTTCACTTTCATGAGTATACTCATATCTGGTCCTTCTGATCCCGACATTGATATTGATGTATACATGCAACCTTTAATAAAAGAGTTGAAACTTATTTGGGACGTGGGTGTGCGCACATACGATGCATGTTCGAAAGACATATTTCAGATGCGTGTTGCGCTTATGTGGACGATCAATGATTTTCCGGCTTATGCAATGATGTCTGGATGGAGCACAAAGGGAAAACTGTCATGTCCAGTTTGTATGAAGAATACACGATCTAGAAGACTGAAACATCGCTGTAGTTTCAGTTTTATGGGACATCGACGATTCTTGACAAAGGATCATCCATATAGAATGAATCGTCAAAGATTTGATAATACCATAGAGACCGATGATCCACCTCAGCGTATGTCTGGAACTGACGTGCTTAATGAATTGAAAGATTTCAGTTTTTCATTCGGGAAGGGTCAAATGAAATCTGGAAAGAGAAATAATGTTTCCACTGAAACCTGTTACAATTGGAGGAAGAAGAGTATCTTTTTTGATTTGCCTTATTGGTCAACCAATTTGTTACGTCATTGCTTAGACGTAATGCATATTGAAAATAATATATGCGAAATGTTGCTTTCAGTTCTTCTAAATGTCAAGGGGAAGACAAAAGATGATTTATGATCTCGGCGTGACTTGGTGGATTAGGGCATCAGACCAGAATTGCATCTTGTACGTATCAGTGAAAATAAATGGCAACTTCCATGTGCTTCTTATGTGATGAAACCTGCGGAAAAAAACAATTTCTGGAAGTATTAGAGACTATTAGAGTTCCTGGTGGCTATTCAAGAAACATATCTAAACGGGTCAACAGAAGAGAGTTGAAGCTAAAATCTTTGAAGACTCATGATTATCATGTTCTACTGCATGAGTTTCTTACAATAGCAATCTGTCATCTTTTGTCCAATAATGTAAGGGTGGTTGTTATTCGGTTGTTCCATTTTTTTAGAGATCTTTGTGCTAAAAAGTTTTCCAAGTCTTTCTTGCAAAAAATGTTGACAGATGCCCCATTAATTTTGTGTGAGTTGGAGAAAATATTTCCTCCATCATTTTTCACATGCATGCTGCATCTGACTATCTATATTCCCACTGGAATACTTCTCGGAGGACCTGTTTCTTTTCGTTGGATGTATCCAACTAAAATAAATATGTTCACATTAAATTCTTATGTCCGAAACAGAAATCATCCCGAAGGTTCCATCGTGAACGGTTACTTGGCTCAAGAATGTATGGATTTCTTATCGATGTATTTGTCTGATCTTACTACAAGATTGAACAGACCAATGAGAAATGAAGAAGAACAGTATGAGAAAATTGAACCTAGTTTTCCATCACTTCCTCAAACAGGAGGAATTCCTGGATCATATACATTGAAGACATTAAGCCATGAAGAGCGGGAGATGGCACATCGCACAGTTTTGTTCAACTGTGATTTGTTAGATGACTATATTAGGTAACTAAATTGATTATGTATATCTTACATATATATCTGTTAAACTATTAATATTTTTTTATCTAAAGGGAACATAAAACAATGATAAATAGGAAGCATCGTTCTTTATCTTTGAGAAGGAGAGAGACTTTTCATAGCAAAGAGTTTTCTGCTTGGTTAAAATTGAAGGTATAAAAAAATTAATGTTTAAAATAATTATATCAATATTTAATTAACTTTAATAGTCATTTATATTTCAGGTATTGAGTTTGTCTGCTGACTCTATCTCTGAGGAAATAAGAGCTTTGGCTTTTGGTCCTAATACCATGGTTCGTGACTGTAAATCAATTGTTATCAATGGGTACAAATTTATTGTCACTGAACGAGAAAAAAACATGAGAACACAACATGATGGTTTTATGGTTACTGCCACAAAAGATTATTATGCCAGTGCATCAGATAGTAGACCGCGATTTGAAAATGTGGGTTATTATGGAGTTGTTGAGAAAATAATAATATTGGATTATTACTCTCATGGACGAGTCACAATGATGAAATGTCATTGGTTTGATTAGATGACGAGACATGGCACATTTATTGATGATTATGGATTTCGAGTAATTAATATGACTCACACTCTTGCTACCGAAGAACCATATGTGCTGGCATCAATGGCTAAACAAGTTTTTTATGTCAAAGACCAACTTCGACCTGAATTTGGTGTCATAGTTGAAGTAATTCCAAGACATATTTTTGATGATGGTGATGATGGAATTGACACTGTCCCTAGTGCCATTGGAACCAATCCATTTATTTCTTTTGATGACTCAAATAGCTCAATTTTCAGAGTTAATTGTGAACCTGAAGTTGTGGTTGAAAATATATAGAATCATTCATCCATGTTCTCAATTCTTTTGGTTTACCTCGAGTTGGGTTGTTAAGGTTGGTAATATTCAAATTGATTTAGTATTGATCACAAATATGTTTTAGCTGACTTGACCGTTATGTGAATTTTCAATGTTTATTGGTTGCAGTTTTATTTGAATTGCGTTTTCTAATTTTGAATTGAACTGTATTCAAACATAGTCAAACATATTTCTAACTTGGTGAACATTACAACTTGTATGATTTATTAAATCCATTCAAGCTCTTCTAAAACAATTGATAGCTGACTTGACCGTTATGTGAATTTTCAATGTTTATTGGTTGCAGTTTTATTTGAATTGCATTTTCTAATTTGTAATTGAACTGTATTCAAACATAGTCAAACAATATTTCTAACTTGGTGAACATTACAACTTGTATGATTTATTAAATCCATTCAAGCTCTTCTAAAACAATTGATAGCTTAATTGACCATTATGTGAATTTTCAATGTTTATTGGTTGCAATTTTATTTGAATTGCATTTTTTGGGTTACACATTAGTTTTCTTTTTCTAATTAATTACATATTTGTTTTCAAAAGCAGGAAATGAAGCCAATTGAAGAGAGACGAAGGAAAAAAATGATGGAGAACAATCGTCGAATGACGGAGATGGGCGTTCCACCATTAGTGCCTACAGTGAGTACTTTATTTCAAATTGATATATTTAAAGAATATATAATGTCATGTGATTAATTTTTTTGTAAACATTTTTGTAGGATCCACCTATACGTCAACAGTTATTCAATGAGGAGCCTAGTACTGGTCCTAGTACTCAGGCCGGTGGTATGAGGAGGGTTCGTACTAGAGGTGGACGAGTAGCTGCGCGTACCCGACTAGACCCTGCCCCTCCCACTGACATGTCATCCTTCCCACATTCTGATCCCGGTGTGTTGTTAGAGACACACGGGATATTTAGGCCTCCCATGTTTTCGCTACCTTCTGCATCTTCTGGCCCATCATTTTCACATCCCATGATGATTCCCACTCCTCAGTCAGCATCCGGTCAGACAGCTGTCCCATCTTCTTTTCCTTCTACTTCTGTCTCTCCGAGATTCTATATTCCATCGTCTTCGACTCCTGTTCCACCACAGGGTGTTCCATCAGTTTCTGTGGATCCATCGGCACTCAGCGATCAGACCGGCACAAATATATTTATAGAACCCTAACAAATTTTTATAGAAATATTTATTTTCATTATAACATGTTCTGATAAAATATTTGTTTTTCTTTCATGACAGATACATCTACTGACAGTAGATGTGGGCGGGGGCGTACACACATGCGTTCGGTGTGGATCCACCGCACACAGGTTATGGTGGATTATAATTAAGACAACTAAATGGTTGAGAAAACAGGGCAGCAATGTCGGAGTTTTTTTACGATGCTTTCCAAATACTCCGACATCATTCCCGTCAGCCCGCTATCGTGGAGACATTTGCCGCATGAGGTCAAGGATAGAGATTGGGAAGATATATGGGTAAAAAAATCTATTCTATTTAATTCCATGAATTATTTTTGTATTTATATGAATTAATATTTTGATTTCAGCTTCGATTTAATTTTCCCGATGGTGAGGGTGCACGATCAGAACGTCTAAAGGATTTAGGCGAGCTTTGGAGATCCTACAAGCATGAGTTGTATATGGGCTGGCGTGATAGAGTTGGCACTGAGTTAGAGGCGGTACCAGTTGTGGATGATTTTCCTATAGAGCAGTATCATCAGATGATTACTCATTGGATGAGTACCCAGTTTAAGGTATTAATAACATTTGAGGTATTTAAATAATAACTTTCATGTTTTTCATTAATACTATCTGTTGAATTTTTGAATTTTATTTAGGAATCATCTGAAAAAAATAAAAATAACATTGATGCAAAAAAATACCTCCACACATTGGGACGCACTACGATGCCTGGTCATGAGAGGAAGTAGGTATAACAATTGTTTATAAGTTTTCTTTACGACTTACACTTTATTTTGTTTCTTCAATTATTTAATAGTTTGATAAAGTTTTCATATAACTTTAGTTTTCAATGTCATTTTAGAGTCAAATACAAAATATTGAAGGACGCATGCCTCAAGCAAAACTGTTTTGCTTGAGTAGACAAAAAAAGGATGGAAGTGCCGTCAACGAAGCGACTCAGCAGCAGATTGTAAGTTTTAATCTGTTGAATTTATTTTTTAATATATATTTTGTAACTTAATGATATATTTATATTTGTAACAGGCTTCTTTAGAGGCCCTCGATGCCTAAGAACCAGACAATTTTGGGCCAACAGATCACTTACATCAGGTGTTGGGAGAGGAGCATTCTGGCAGAGTATGCTGCCGACCTAGGATAGCCCCGACGAGGTATTGGACCTCCTCAGGTACGAGCTGTAGTGCCACCGAGCTACAGCAAGTTAGGTCACAGGCAGAACAGGCTGAGAAAATGGTCACAGAGACGGCAGAACAGTCTGCTAGGGCAAATAGTGCGTTTATGAAATTTATTGAAGTTCTACGTCCTACACTTCCAGCAGAGGCCAACCCAGCTTTTGCTGAGTATATGTCGTCGATACGTTCTATATACGGTGCACCAGGTGGAAGTTCTAGTGGTGTTCAGGACGATGTACAGCTTGACGATGATGATGGCGAGGAGTCTGACGCGGAAGAGGAGGGATAGGAGGAGGGCGAGGCGGGTGGCGAGGGCGAGGAGGAGGGAGAGGACGAGGAGTAGGGAGCGGGCGATGATGATGATGGGGACGAGGACGAGGGTGATGGTGATGATGGTGATGATGGTGATGGTGATGTAAGACAAGTTGATCCATTACATTTTTGACTGATATTACTAAGATTTGATATTTAATATATTCTAGTTGTTGGTTTTATCTAGACTCGTAGTATAGTATTGGAGTTGAGTTATTTTTATATATTATCTGTTTTTATGGATGTTGTTGTCTTTTAGTGGTTGTGTGTTTGGGAACCCCCCTCCTTCCTGGACCCTGGACAACCCCCAACCCTCCTCCCTGGACCCCGGACATCCCCGCTGGATAGCCCCCAAGACAGCCCCCGGACAGCCCCCCCACCCTCCACCCTGGACCCCGGACAACCCCCCGGACAGCCCCCCAGACAGCCCCCCAGACCGCCCCCCACCCTCTTCCCTGGACCCAGGACAACCCCCCCGAACAACCCCGGACAGCCCCCGGATAGCCCCCCGAACAGCCCCCCAGACAGCCCCCCCCACCCTCCTCCCTGGACCCCAGACAGCCCCCCGAACAACCCCCCAGAAAGCCCCCAGACAGCCACCCAGATAGTCCCCCCACCCTCCTCTTTGTACCCCAGACAACCCCCAAACACCCCCCAGACAGCCCCCCGCACAGCCCTCCCACCCTCCTCCCTGGACCCCAGACATCCCCCCGGACAGCCCCCCGGACAGCCCCCCAGACAGCCCCCCGGACAGCCCCCCCACTCTCTTCCTTGGACCCCAAAGTGTCTGTCTTTTGCTTAAAATGGACAACAATTTAAGTACATACGGAAAACTGACCAAACACATTCGGTTTCCATTGAAACTTTAGGAGAACGATCCATGGGTCATATGTGACGTGTACGAGTCAACCCCTCCTCAATCTGAGGCGCGGTGTGGCCGCCACCACTCAAAGTGTCTGTCTTCTGTTTCAAAAGGATGTCATTTGAAGTGAAATACATCAACTGGCATACAGAAAACTGACCAAACACATTCAGATTGTGTCGATACTTTAGAACAACGATCCATGGGTCATATGTGACATGTACGAGTCAACCCCGCCTCAATCCGTGGCGTGGTGTGGCCTCCACCACTCAAAGTGTCTCTCTTTTGCTTAAAATGGACAACAATTTAAGTACATACGGAAAACCGACCAAACGCATTCGGATTCCATTGAAACTTTAGGAGAATGATCCATGGGTCATATGTGACATGTACGAGTCAACCCCGCCTCAATCCGAGGCACGGTGTGGCCTCCACCACTCAAAGTGTCTGTCTTCTGTTTCAAAAGGACGCCATTTGAAGTAAAATACATCAACTGGCATACGGAAAACCGACCAAACACATTCATATTGTGTCGATACTTTATCACAACGATCCATGGGTCATATGTGACGTGTACGAGTCAACCCCACCTCAATCCGAGGTGCGGTGTGGCCGCCACCACTCAAAGTTTCTGTCTTTTTCTTAAAATGGACAACAATTTAAGTACATACGGAAAACCGACCAAACGCATTCGGTTTCCATTGAAACTTTAGGAGACCGATCCATGGGTCATATGTGATGTGTACGAGTAAACCCCGCCTCAATCCGAGGCGTGGTGTGGCCGCCACCACTCAAAGTGTCTGTCTTCTATTTCAAAAGGACGTCATTTGAAGTGAAATACATCAACTGGCATATGGAAAACCGACCAAACGCATTCGGATTGTGTCGATACTTTAGCACAACGATCCATGGGTCATATGTGACGTGTACGAGTCAACCTCGCCTCAATCTGAGGCATGGTGTGGCCGCCACCACTCAAAGTGTCTGTCTTTGGCTTAAAATGGACAACAATTTAAGTACATACAGAAAACCGACCAAACGCATTCGGTTTCCATTGAAACATTAGGAGAACGATCCATGGGTCATATGTGACGTGTACGAGTCAACCCCACCTCAATCCGAGGCGCGGTGTGGCCGCCACCACTCAAAGTGTCTGTCTTCAGTTTCAAAAGGACGTCATTTGAAGTAAAATACATCAACTGGCATACGGAAAACCAACCAAACGCATTCGGATTATGTCGATACTTTAGAAAAACGATCCATGGGTCATATGTGATGTGTACGAGTCAACCCTGCCTCAATTCGAGGCGCGGTGTTGCTGCCACTACTCAAAGTGTCTGTCTTTTTCTTAAAATGGACAACAATTTAAGTACATACGGAAAACCGACCAAACGCATTTGGTTTCCATTGAAACTTTAGGAGAACGATCCATGGGTCATATTTGATGTGTACGAGTCAACCCCGCCTCAATCTGAGGCATGGTGTGGCCTCCACCACTCAAAGTGTCTGTCTTCTGTTTCAAAAGGACGTCATTTGAAGTGAAATACATCAACTGGCATACGAAAAACTGACCAAACGCATTCAGATTGTGTCGATACTTTAGAACAACGATTCATGGGTCATATGTGACATGTAAGAGTCAATCCCACCTCAATCCGAGGCGCGGTGTGGCCGCCACCACTCAAAGTGTCTGTCTTTTGCTTAAAATGGACAACAATTTAAGTACATACGGAAAAATGACCAAACGCATTCAGATTCCATTGAAACTTTAGTAGAACGATCCATGGGTCATATGTGACGTGTACGAGTCAACCCCACCTCAATTAGAGGCGCGGTGTGGCCGCCACCACTCAAAGTGTTTGTCTTCTGTTTCAAAAGGACGTCATTTGAAGTGAAATACATCAACTGACATACGGAAAACCGACCAAACGCATTCGGATTGTGTCGATACTTTAGTACAACGATCCATGGGTCATATGTGACATGTACGAGTCAACTCCGCCTCAATCTGAGGCGCGGTGTGGACGCCACCACTCAAAGTGTCTGTCTTTTGCTTAAAATGGACAACAATTTAAATACATACAGAATACCGAAAAAACGCATTCAGATTCCATTGAAACTTTATGAGAATGATCCATGGGTCATATGTGACGTGTAATAGTCAAAGCCGCCTCAATCCGAAGCACAGTGTGGCCGCCACCACTCAAAGTGTCTGTCTTCTGTTTCAAAAGGACGTCATTTGAAGTGAAATACATCAACTAGCATACGGAAAACCAACCAAAAGCATTTGTATTGTGTCGATACTTTAGCACAACGATCCATGGGTCATATGTGACGTGTACGAGTCAACCCCGCCTCAATCCGAGGCGCGGTGTGGCTGCCACCACTCAAAGTGTCTGTCTTTTTCTTAAAATGGACAAAAATTTAAGTACATACAGAAAACCGACCAAACGCATTCGGTTTCCATTGAAACTTTAGGAGAAAGATCCATGGGTCATATGTGACGTGTACGAGTCAACCTCGCCTCAATCCGAGGCGCGGTGTGGCCTCCACCACTCAAAGTGTCTGTCTTCTGTTTTAAAAGGACGTCATTTGAAGTGAAATACATCAACTGGCATACAAAAAACCGACCAAACGCATTCGGATTGTGTCGATACTTTAGCACAACAATATATGGGTCATATGTGACGTGTACGAGTCAACCCCGCCTCAATCCGAGGTGCGGTGTGGCCGCCACCACTCAAAGTGTCTGTCTTTTGCTTAAAATGGACAACAATTTAAGTACATATGGAAAACCGACCAAACGCATTCGGATTGTGTTGATACTTTAGAACAACGATCCATAGGTCATATGTGACGTGTAAGAGTCAACCCCGCCTCAATCTGAGGCACGGTGTGGCCGACACCACTCAAAGTGTCTGTCTTTTGTTTCAAAAGTATGTCATTTTAATTGAAAAACATCAACTGGCATACATAAAACCGATCAAACGCATTCGGATTGTGTCGATACATTAGCACAATGATACATGGGTCATATGTGATGTGTACGAGTCAACCCTGCCTCAATCCGAGGCGCGGTGTGGCCACCACCACTCAAAGTGTATGTCTTCTGTTTCAAAAGGACGTCATTTGAAGTGAAAAACATCAACTGGCATAAGGAAAACCGACCAAACACATTCAGATTGTGTCGATACTTTAGCACAACGATCCATGGGTCATATGTGACGTTTAAAAGTGAACCCCGCCTCAATCTGAGGCGCGGTGTGGCCGCCACCACTCAAAGTGTCTGTCTTTTGCTTAAAATGGACAACAATTTAAGTACATACGGAAAACCGACCAAACGCATTCGGTTTCCATTGAAACTTTAGGAGAACGATCCATGGGTCATATGTGACGTGTACGAGTCAACGCCGCCTCAATCCGAGGCGCGGTGTGTCCGGAACCACTCAAAGTGTCTGCCTTTTGTTTCAAAAGTACGTCATTTTAATTGAAAAACATCAACTGACATACGGAAAACCTACCAAACGCATTCGGATTGTGTCGATACATTAGCACAACGATCCATGGGTCCTATGTGACGTGTACAAGTCAACCCCGCCTCAATCCGAGGCACGGTGTGGCCGGTATCTCTCCAGGTTTATGTATTATGTTTAAACTGGACATTATTTCAAGTAAAAATATATGGTATACAAAAAACCGATCAAATTATGAATTGACTTCCGGATTCCACATATAATTGTCATCTAAATTATAATTATGTTATGAATTCTAATTTAATTATGGATGTGTATAGTTCCACCACTATATGTTAAATGTGTATGAATTTGTTCTCTATATGTAATTGTTAGTTGGTTATTGCAGGTACAATAATTGTATATGTATGTGTTAGTTTATTGCAGGTACAATAATTGGATTGAAAATGAGAGGGAACCACAAAATGAGACCTGGGAAAATTGGATATCTGCTGGGAAATTGAAGAGCTGCTGTGCTGGGAAATTGCAGAGCTGCTGGGCAATTTGCCCAGCAGAGGCTATGCCAACGGTTTTTAACCGTTGGCATAGAATGTGTAGGTCTTTTTTTACCAACGGTTCTATGAACCGTTGGTAAAACACTTTTCCCAACAGTTCTAAACCGTTGGGAAAGAGAATACATTGGGTTTTTCCCAACGGTTCATAGAACCGTTGGGAAAAACATGATAAATTTGTGCACTATTTCCTAACGGTTTTCAAGAACCATTGGGATATGGTAATTTTTCAGCACCCTATCCCAACGGTTCACTGTAAACCGTTGGGAAAAACTTTTCCCAACGGCTTACTTCCCTACGGGTTGCAGAACCGTTGGTATAACATATAACAACGGTTCTAAACTGTTGGGAAATCCTGCATTTCCAGTAGTGGGTGAAAACGTAATTTCGCCAACCTGATTTCTCCACATCCCTAGCACGGCCAACCAAATCTCTTTAGACATCAACTTCACTCACACGGGAGTGAACATGATCTCACGCCAAGGGTTCGCTTTCGAACACAGCAAGGAGAACCACCACCAGAGCACCTTTCATGCTTCCACATTTAATGAGATCTTGAAAGAGACTCCCTATAATGACCCAATTTTTTTGAATAAATCTTGTTTCCTAATTTTGTGTGTTATTTTATACTCAACAAAACTGTTTCATTTGATAACATGAGTATAATTAAAATGAGACCGTTGGGTTTCAACTGTTATATGACCATTGGTCAATATGACCGTTGGAAACTAAATGTTGCAATTATTGTCTCTAAATACAAGTGATCTTGGTTAATTAATATAGAAAGAAGATTCGATGGCCTCATCCAGTAGTCTCGGGCCAATCGAATCCCATCGAACAGAAATTGAGAAGGAGGTAGCACCACTGGGCTTTGCTCTGGACCCAACCCAAGCTGAACTTCATCGTGTGAAGCTAGAACGAAATCGACTTTGCAAGAAGTTCAAACTGATAGAAATTACTACTCGTGCAATTTTGGTCGAGCCTCCCTCAGATTCTCTCACCTTAGCACACCTTACACTTAGGTCCTATGCTGGGGTTATAAGGGGCTATGTAAGGAGACCGTAACTGCTTTGTGTAATCCTTTGAGACAAATAAAATTGTGATTTCTTCTTATGGTGAAGTTTGTGAATTTTCAAATGTCCGGATAATTTTAGGATGTATATTATTAATGAATTTTGGAAAAAGGATATTTTAAAATATTTATGTAAACCTTAAATAATTAATGATGTGTAAAGATTTTAAAAATATGGTCTTCTACAAATGTGTTCATTAATAAATTTAGAGTCTAATACGATCAACTTGATTTTTTGGTGAATAGTAATTTATGAATAGTGATTTTATGCTTAGGATTAGTAATGTGACCAAATGGATTAGTAATCTCACTTAAAGAAAGTATTAATATAATATAGGCACCTTGATTAAGTAATGTGATTCAATAAAATTGGTAAATAACTATTTCAGAAATTATTAGTCAAGTATTAGTTTTTTCAGGTGAATAGTGTTTTTTAATTAAAAATTAAATTAAAATTAGTTAGAAAATTATTTTTATAAAATGGACTTTATTTTTGAATTCAGAACATCGATATTATGTTAAGGTAATTTTTAGGGATTTTTCTGAAAAAAATGAATTTTCAGTGAATAGTATTTTTATATAAAAAATTAATTAAAAATATTTAGAAAATTATTTTTATAAAATGGAGTTCATTTTTGAAATTAGAGCATCGATATTTGGTTAAGATGAAATTTTGGGATTTTTCTGAAAAAGTTGAATTTTCAGTGAATAGTGAATTTTCAGTGAATAGTGAATTTTCAGTTTAGAGTTTCAGGTGTTTAATGACATCATTAAGGATGTAATAATTATCTAATAATTCTGTTCGACTTATGAATAGTAAGATAAGGTATGAGGTGTCCCAAGTGGCCAATACCAAGGGAAAATACCATGGTCAAGCCAAGGGTTTTTCCAATACCACCAATGAGGTGTCCCTTGGCCATTAATGCCTTGTCCCCTCACTTCCCCTATAAATACCAAGCCATTCTCTCATCCTTTCCATTTCAAAATCCTCCTCAACGAAGTTCTGGTCTCCTTACCTCCCAAGGAGTCCTCCCAAGGTTCCCTCAAGCCTCCCAAGGTCCCAAACTTCAATATTTCGAAGTTACTCTTCAAGGTAAGGGATCCTACCTCTCTCTTTCTTTCCAAGTACTCTCTTTTATGTCATTTCTTTTATGCTCTATGTTATTATGTTGGGGATGTTCTTTTATATTCATCCTACTTTCCTTTTCATGTTCATATGATGAGATACCCCCTCTTTCTCTCATCAATTAATTTTAAGAATGTTTAAGTGGCGCCGTTAGGCTGCCGAATTTTTAAGGGATTCTTTCACCCTTCTCATTTTCAAAGTTCTATTTTATGTAAAGTATTTCAAGTTCCTTTTTATTATTTTTGGGTATGATATCTATATCCATAATACTGTTATTTTATGTTCATATGATGAGAGACCCCAATTGATCTCATTAATTCATTTCTTGAAGTTTTAAGTGACGCTGTTAGGCTGCCGAATTTTCATAAGAGAAATTTTATTTTTGTCTTCCTTCCATGTTTTTCATTTCATATGGTATATCTTTAAAATTTCATTACCATGTTCTTATATACTTTATATTCTATCCCTATACTATTTCATGGGTCATTTATGAGTGGGTGACCCATGTCCCCTCTCTTTTCAATGTATTCTAAAACCCTGCAAAAGAGCTGTTATGCTGCAGAATTTTCATCTCAAAATGTCTCTCTCTTTTTCTCAAATTATTTTATTTTATTAAGTGAATACTCAAAGCTATTTTTTCTACAGGGGTATTCACATATATATCAAAATTTTCTATTTTAAATTCTGGGATTTACATACATGAAACCCGCTTTCCTTTTTTGTGGGTTTAAAATGACATAAAGATCATGTCTTAAAAGCAGTTTTTAAAACGTTATGATTATGAATTGAAACCCATTTCTTTTATGCTATATAGGTTATTTATGAAATGTTTAATGATAATATATGTGGCTCACATGATAATAAAGACAAATTTAAGGGTGCGCCCTGATAGCGCTCCAATGCATTGGGTAATGATGTAACCACTAGAGATTACAATTTTAACGATACCTTGGTGAATAACCTTGGTAATTTCAAATGAAACCTTGGGGATGAAACTTGGTGATATGTTCATTATTGTATAAGTTAAATGTTGTAGCCACATCTTCAAGTTATGAATCATGTTCTTTCCATTATGATATACCTCATGATCTCTTTCTCATTCCTTAAATCTGTTTATCATGACTTTATTGATGTATCTCAAGTTCACATGCAAAGTGTTTCTATTGTTTCCCTTACTGGGCCTTCTGCTCACCCTTTCCTTTGATGTATGATCCTAGGTTATGAGATTCTATAATGAACCTAGGATGGAAAATGAAGAAGCTTTTCAAGTGTTTAAGAAGAATTTTTTTTAAGTTGTCATGTATTAAGTTCCTGGTTTCTAAGACACTAAACCTTAAAGATCCTCGGTTTGGTATAATGTAATGAAAGTTTATGTAATGAAAAAGGCAGGATGCTATACTCCACACATCCAAACGGATCACACCTTTGTAATCCTCACGGAAAAACATGAGAAAATGACTATTTACTCACCTTCAACGAATATCCAATGGAAAAGTCATCCAAGACCGCTTTACGCCCGAACGACATCCCGTGGTCCTGAGCCTCGGTCCCAAAAATAGTCGGGCGCATCGCACCGTTGCGATCTCCTCGGAAAGACACGTCAAATTGACTGCTTACTTGCGTGGAACGGATGTCTGGAGAAAAAGATGAATATTGCCATACTGCACATGAGCAGTGCTACGTGGGACCCACATCTCGGTCCCGAAATGCAATGAATGGATAACACTATTGAGATCCTCTCGAAAAGTACATAAGATTGACTATCCACTCGTCCGAAACAGACACCCGGTGACAAAGGTGGAATTCACCGTCAACGCCCCAAGCGACCCTCGTGGGGCCCGCACCACCATGTGGAATTAAAGTGGGTGGATTGTGCCATTGCAATTCCCTCGGAAAAAAACTCAGAATCGACGACTCACATGCCCCGAATGGACATCCGATGAAAAATTTGTAAAGCGTTGCACATAACTTAAAAGACGGTCCGTGGGGTCCACTCCTCAACTCCAACTTCAATGCCTGAAACCACCTTGGAAATCTCCGCCTTGGTGCCACGGTCCCAACGCCGCAGACGGCGCTTAAAATGGACTCCGGATGTGTCTGCGCCATCCAAAACAATAACCCCCAAAAAACGTCAAACTACTTAATGTATGTGTCGTGCCACCGAGCCCCTCGTCTTGGGAATTAAAAATTCCTGAGACCATATCAAAATGTCTGTCTCGATCCAAGGAACGCGTCGCCGCTGATAGCACGTGAATCTGACACCCTCTTTAGGAGTTACGCCAGTTTAAACGTCTTCGGACGCAAGCAGGGGTGGACCGGGCCGGTCCGGCCGGTCCACACCCCATGGACCGGCCCTAGCTGGCCGGTCCACGACTCAGCTGGATGAGCTGCCGTGATCTGCGGTTCGCCTGCGAGGACCGCAGTCCACCAAAATGGACCGACCCGGAGGCCGGTCTTCCTTCCATGCGGAGACCCGCAAAGGCGGGTCCACTGTCCATCGGTCGGGGTCAGCGACCCCGGTCTTCCACGTCATCGCACCCCGCTGGCGCCCCGCGCTCGTCGTCGCCCCCAGCTCGCCTGGCTACCGCGCTCACCCAGCTGCCTCTGCACGGCCTCGCCTCCGCTCGCCCGCACCGACCTCCGCTGCCGAGAAGCCGAAGGATGCCGCCGCCTGGAGCACCGCCGGAGGCCGCCGCCTGCACCTACGTCGCCGCCTGAGCCCGAGCCGCCGCCTCCTAAGGACGCCGCGCCTCCGCCGACCACCGCTCGAACCCGCCGGAGAACCCAAATCCGCTAGAAAAACAACAAAAACACCCCGGACTTCGACTCGCAGCTACGGACGCCTCAGAACTCCAAATTTAAAACCGAAACATGCATCGGAGAGCTCAAAACAAATACTACGCAACCAAGGGCTTAGATAGACAAAAAAAATCAATTAAATTCTTTAAATTGAGATCAAAGTAGGTGCGGGAATTAAAAAATGTAAACACATGATCCTACCTTTTGGGCGTAGCCCGACGCTTCGCAACGATCCGTCGAAGCCGCGCACCACCTTGGGGAGGAGAGGATGGAGGAGGGTTGGTGAGGGCTCTACTTGGTTGAGCTTGAAGGTTCCTCTGCCAAAGAACTCCAAATGGTGAAGGAGAGGGGTTGAGTTTAGGTTTAAATAAAGAAAAATTAATTAAAATTTTAATTAACTTAAACCCCTAAATTAACCTGCATCCAAAATTCTCGACGGGGTCAAGGTTAAGCCTCACCTAGGGTAAACACCACCCTCCGAAGACAACGGCGGCCTCATAATTTTAATACGAGGCCCCGTTAAAAAGTTATAAAACTTAACGCCTGAGGCTGCTAAATTACCAAAATTCCCCTGAGGCCATTTTCTACAGAAGGCCCGCGCCCGTGAAAATTACACCCCTCATAGGGTAAACGATATGATCTGGACTCAAAGGTGCCCTCGGTTTTCCAATCCGTGTTACCGTTTAAGAGATACTTGAGTTTAACCATTAAACGAATAAATTAATTATTTTATTTATATGTTTAATGTTCCGTCAATAGGAGAGGGGTCTCAACGTCCCGTGCTGACATGTTTTATGCCGTTCCTGGGGTAAAAACCCCATTTAGGACCCATATGTGCACTCAGATTTCTGTTCTGGATCTCCGTTTAAGAGTTATCCCATTTATTTGGTGTTCCCAGTGTGAACGCACTGAAAACTTAATTCCAGACACACCGGGTCTCGGAATCATACATCGTCTGAAGGTGTTGCTTTGGAATAACACCAAGAAAATTCCAAAGTCTTTTATAGAAAAAACCGGGTTCTTACATCATTCCCTCCTTCAAGATTTTCATCCCCGAAAAGAAAAACCAGGGAACAACTTAGGGTACTAAGCCCACACCTGGCTCTTTCGTACTTAGAAGAACTCATGCACAGTCCCGCGTCACCGCACATAGACCAAAGGATTTGATCTATTCATGTGAGGTCTTCCCTCACCGATGACGTGCATAGGTGCACGCACACTTCCTCTTAGATGAGTCACGTGAGAGACGTTATGCACCCAAACTAGCCTTTGGGTTTAGGGTAAGGTGGTAGGGGACCTATCCATCCCTTCGCACGGTCTCAAATGGACCGAAGGCCCTCGGAGGTAGCTCACCTCCCCGGCCGAACTCCTACGTCACACGCCGCTACTAGAATCACCATTTGGACCTGAGACAAAGCCTAGTGATTCCCTCCTTCAGAATATCCATATGGTGAAACACCCAAGGATATCTGGTCATGCAAGATTTCACAGTCGATGTCTTGCAACCAAGACTCTCTTACACACTCAGAAAGTGATGGAGTTGACACCATCAACTAAAGAGAAAGTTTCCACACCTTCTATTCCACTAAAACAGGGTTACACCGATGCCCCGGGTCACCCTGATAACAACTCAAGCAAGGAGAAGGGAGAAAGCATTTCACACACAAAGTCTAACAATCCTACTACAAAAAGTAGAAGAGCCGTAGAGAATACCTCTTATCACCTAATGCTCTGTAGGATCGTAGACATCCAAAGCTTGCAGTTGTCCGTGGTCCCAACTGTCAGCTCCCGGAGCCTAACGTGGACCGCCTGGTGGTGATGGGAAGACCTCGTACTGTCGTCCCCCACTCCCACTCCTCTTCTAGCATCACCTCTCTGGGGACCACTCCGATCACGGAACTACCTCCTTCGTGGTGGTGCACCCGCTACCTACCTGATATTCTCAGCACGCCTGGTCGAGCAGTCTCACGCCAGGTGACCTCACCCATCACAAGCATAACACTGATTCTCTCCAGGCTGCACTAGTGCCCTCCGGCGCCACTGTGGTGTACGACTACACCCCTGAGTCCGGTTATCAGAAAGCAACATGCGTCGAAGTTCCGTTTGCTGACGCCTGCTAGCTGCGGCAGACATCTCAGCTTTGTTGAGCCTACTGCCACCACAAACTATAGAACGCGACATGAAGCTCTCTGTCACCAATGCCTACTCTAGCACCCCAGAATATGTGGAAATACCCAAGGGTACTATGATAGCATGAATCTCTCTGCAGAGACCCTGCTCAAACTTCTGCGCTCGGAAGTTTCCGTCATGGACCAAGTCCGGGTAAAAACGTGCATGGTCTGCAAAACTAGTTGTGTACTCAGTCACTGTCATCCCTCCCTACTGAAACTGCAGGAGCTCCTGGATCTGAACGGAGTGTAAGAATGAGGGATAAAACTCCTCATGAAATAGCAGCTGAAAATCATCCCACGAAAGTGACGACTCATCGAGTAACTGAGTCACCAAACTCCACCAATGCCCAGCTGCTCCATGGAAAAGGTTGGTTTCTAAAGCCACCCTCTGATCTGCCAGTGTCTGCGCAAGCATGAAGAGGAAAACTACTGTCTCGAGCCAAACCTATACTGCCTAAGGGTTTGGATCACCATTGAACATCAGTGGTCTCTATCGCTGGAACTCACAGAGCACGCTCAACCAACTCTCAAGCTCAGTCTGCTCTGCTGAAGCTGTCTGCTGCTCACCAGGTGGGGGTGCTGCTACCGTCCCACCCGGAGAAAGGGAATCGCATGATGGGTTCTAGACTGAGGCCTCCTAGCTCACATGGTTGTCGTCACAAACCAAAGCTGGTATCCTGAATGGATTTCTTCACGGGGACATCCTGAATGTTAGCAAGGAGTGCCGCGGTCAGATGAGCATATATGTATATGTCAGTAACAACAATGGAAAGCTGACTCAAGAAGGATAGTCAAAGACTCAATACTAGGTGATGCACAAATTTTTTTTCCCTGCAATGAGTGTCTCAGCATGCCGAGTCGACAAGTGGGTTATCAGGCTCCTGGTGAATGGATACGTCGGCTGCCACACCATCACTAGACTCCCTGTCCTGAGAGCCGCTCTCGAGACGCATTGACACTGTTTCCCTAGATCCCAACCAATTCCTTTTTAGGGATGTCCAAAAAACATCCCAAGGAACAAAAAACCTCTGATACCACTTTTTCATGACCCTACCCTACCCGGGCTCGAGTCTCAACTACCCCAAGCCCGCCTCCACAGGCCAGGGGCTGGCGATAAGTGACAAAGGCTAAACAACTCGGGGAGGCCTTTGCCTGAGTACCTGTACACACACACGCAACCCACTCAATGCAATAGTGAAGAGTAAAAGATAAAGTAAAGTACCAACTATTATAAATAAACCACAAAGTGCATCGACCTCTAAACGGTACAAAGAAAGTACAGAAGGTAAACTGAAAAGAAAAGGGACAAAACACACGCCCAAACGGAAAAGTGCCATAACCCGGCAACAAGTAAACAAAAGTAAAACAGCTGGGAGAGTCCCACACCTAAAACCCGACTACAACCACCATACGTGGTCCAAGATCCTGAACTCCTAAGCTCTGCTGAAGTCACGACCAACCTGTTCGTCGTCTGCAAGGGCACACCAAGTGCGGGCAAAGCCCAAGTAGGGGTGAGTATAAAAAGACTCAGTAGGATTCCCTGAAGGCTCGAGGGAGTAACAAAGGTGGTACTGAAGAGGTGAGTAGTATATTGAATAGGGAAAAGTAAAGAAGTACAATTGAGAGTGCAGTAAAGAGTACAGCTCAACCTAACAAGAGGAAGGAAGTGGATTCGTCCAAACACAAGGAGCTAGAAATAGTGAGAAGATAAAATTCTCGTCGAGTCTTAGATACTTATAGAAGGAGAGTAGACTCGTCCAACCATGAGAATCTATACACAGAAAGCACATGGCATACCCCGTGCGTCTTCGCTTCTCCTGGAAGGAGAGTAACCAAAACCCAAGGAGCGGGTACTGGAACAAGATATATACATATCCAAATGCTCAATCAAGAAGCCCGAACAAGATCGTAAGGGGATATACATCCCATAGCTCAGCCCAAGAAAATGATTAGCCAACATTCCCAGAAGTAAACACCATCAATGCCCAGTATCCTGCACATCTTCCCAGAACTGCAAGTTAAGGGGCTCAAATCACCGCACCTCGACACTATCCGCTTTGGGTGGCACTGACTCACCCGCACAATTTTAGGTCGCGTCACAAGGATACGTCTTGGTGGGGAAAGAGCCCCTCGTACTTGAGAGTTCTGGGGAAATTCAAACCACACCTCGTCACTGTCACACAGTCGAGTGGTCTTCTCAAAGTCAACGGGTTCCCACTACCCAGCCCCTCAAAAGGGTAATCCACTGGAGGGAGACTTGGAAAAATTCATCGACGGGTCCCAATGCCCAGCCCCGTGAAAGGGTGATCCACTAGAGGGAGGCTCTAAATCATCATCAGGGACCACTTCCCATTCCAACTGGAGCTAAACCCAGAACCGCTCTGGCCATCCCTGCTGGATGGTGCCCCGCTGGCCATCCCAACTGAATGGTACGCCACTGCCCATCCCTACTGGATGGTACCACACTAGCCATCCCTGCTGGATGGTACACCACTGGCCATCCCTGCTGGATGGTACCTCACTGGCCATCCATGCTGGATGGTACCGCACTACCAACCGGAACACGTAACGATAGATCGTGGAAGGAATATATGATCTCGATACACAGCTAGGGAGTCTACGCCCAGGGATCATTGGGGGCTCTGTACCCTACTGGAAACAACCTCCTGGGTAAAGGATCGATTCCCGCATAATGTGTTGGTCACACCGATACCCAAAGAACCCTACTAGGGAACACGAAGAGACGTGAGGATCTCCCCGGGCCTCTTGGGGTGATACATGCTCCAATCCGCTGAGTCTACTATCGAAGAAGACCGAGACAACTCACTCTAGAAAGTGGGAGCACACCCACATTGTACGAACACACGTATCCATAAACGATGTCGCAGTCCAGTGAAAGGGACACAAAACTGAAAACCCCCTCAGTTGAAAGAACAGGGGAAACAAAACAAATATACCTGTCAAACCATCGATAACAGAACCAGGGGACCCACTCGACCCTGCTGGTCGAAACCATCGAGAATAGGAGGACCCTCTACATCGCGAGAGGTCAAAGGTACGTAAAGTAGAACATGGAACACACAGGGGGCCCACACGACGTGTGGCCCCAGCTCATCTTTAAACCAAACACAAACATTCTGAGTTACAAACTACAAAATGTACCTCAAATCATTCCTATATACTCCTAGAGTATACCACATCTCTAGCCTAAAGGATATCATGCACACGACACCCAACGTCAACGCGAAGGGAGAAATGTAATTTCACCAACCCGCTTCTTCCACGGCCCTAGAACGACCAACCACATCTCTTTAGACATTAACTTCACTCACACGGGAGTGAATGTAATCTCACGCCAAGGGTTTGATTCTGAACACAGCAAGAAGAACCGCCACCGGAGCACCTTTCATGCTTCCTCATTTAATAAGATCCTGAAAGATACTCTGCACATCCAAATGGATCGCACCTTTGTAATCCTTGTGGAAAAACACGCGAAAATTATTATTTAATCGCCTTCAATGGATATCTGATGGAAAATTCGTCTAACACCGCTTTACACCCGAAAAGCGTCCCATGGTCCCGAGCCTCGGTCTTGAAAACGATCGGGCGCATCGCACCGTTGTGATCTCCTCAGAAAGACACATCAAATTGACTGCTTACTTGCGCGGAATGGATGTCCGGATAAAAAGGTGCATATTGCCATACCACACACGAGCGGTGCTATGTGGGACCCGCATCTCGGTCCCAAAATGGAACGAACGGATCGCATCGTTGCGATACTCTCAAAAAAGTACACAAGATTGACTATCCACTCATCCGAAACGGACACCCGGTGACAAAGGTGGAATTCACCGTCAACTCCGCAAGCGACCCTTGTGGGGCCCACACCACCGTGCGGAATTAAAGTGGGCGGATTGCGCCATTGCAATGCCCTCGAAAAAACACTCAGAATTGACTTCTCGCAGACCCCGAATGAACATCCGATGAAAAAGTTGTAAAGCGCTGCACGCAGCTTAAAAGACTGGTCGCGGGGTCCACGCCTCAACTCCAACTTCAATGCCTGAAACCACCTTGGAAAGCTCTGCCTCGGTGCCAGGGTCCCAATGCCACTGATGGCGCTTAAAACGGACTCCGGATGTGTTCGCGCCATCAAAAAACAATAAACCCCGAAAAAACACCAAACTACTTAACGTACGTGTCGTGCCACCGAGCCCCTCGTCTCAGGAATTAAAAATTCTCAAGACCATCTCAAAATGTTCGTCTCGATATAAGGAACATGTCGTCACTTACAACACGCGAATCTGACACCTGGTTTAGAAGTTACGCCAGTTTAAACATCTTCGGACGCAAGCAGGGGTGGACCGGACCGGTCCGGCCGGTCCACACCCCCTGGACCGGAACTAGCCGGCCGGCCCGCGGCTCAGCCGGATGAGCCGCCGCAGCCTTCGGTTTGCCCACGCGGACCACCTTCCACCAAACTGGACTGGCCCGGAGGCTGGTCTTCCTTCCACGTGGAGACCCGCAAAGGCGGGTCCGCTGTCCGCCGGCCGGGGTCAGCGACCCCGGTCTTCCGCGTCGTCGCGCCCCGCTGGCACCTTGCGCTCACCGTCGCCCCAAGCACTCCCGGCTGCCGTGCTCGCCCAGCCGCCTCCGCACGGCCTCGCCTCAGCTCGCCCGCGCCGACCTCCACTGCCGAGAAGCCGAAGGACGCTGCCGCCTGGAGAACCACCGGAGGCCGCCGCCTGCACCTTCGCCGCCGCCTGAGCCCGAGCCGCCGCCTCATGAGGATGTCGCGCCAGCGCCGACCGCCGCTCGAATCCACCGGAGAACCCAAATCCGCAGGAAAAACACCAAAAACACCCCGGACTTCAACTCACAGTTGCGACGCCTCAGAACACCAAATTTAAAACCGAAACATGCGTCAGAGAGCTCAGAACAAATACTACGCAACCAAGGGCTTTGCTCGACAAAACAACAGCAATTCAATGCTATAAATTGAGATCAAAGTAGGTTCAGGAATTAAAAAATGTTAACGCACGATCCTACCTTTTGGGCGTAGCCCAACGCTTCGCAACGATCCGTCAAAGCCGTGCACCACCTTGGGGAGGAGAGGATGGAGGAGGGTTGGTGAGGGCTCTCCATGGTTGAGATTGAAGGTTCCTCTACCAAATAACTCCAAATGGTGAAGGAGAGGGGGTGAGTTTAGGTTTAAATAACGAAAAATTAATTAAAATTTTAATTAACTTAAACCCCTAAATTAACCTGCATTCAAAACTCTCGACGGGGTCAAGGTTAAGCCTCCCCTAGGGTAAACACCACCCTCAAAGCATAACGGCGGTCTCCGAATTTTAATCTGAGTCCCCGTTCAAAAGTTATAAAACTTAACGCCCGAGGCTGCTAAATTACGAAAACGCCCCTGGGGCCATTTTCCACATAAGGCCCGCGCCCGTAAAAATTACACCCCTACTAGGATAAATGAAATGCTCCAAACTCAACGACGCCCTCAGTTTTCCAATCCGAGCTACCGTTTAAGAGATATTTGAGTTTAACCATTAAACGAATTAATTAATTTTTTTTATTTATCTTATTAATGTTCTGTCAACGTGCGAGGGGTCCCAACGTCCCGCACCGACATGTTTTATGTTGTTCTTGGGGTAAACACCCTATTTCAGACCCATTTGTGGACTCATATTTCTGATCTGGATCTCCGTTTAGAAGTTATCCCATTTATTTGGCGTTCCCAGTGTGAACGCACTGAAAACTTAATTCCGGCCACACTGGGTCTTGGAATCGTACGTCGTCTGAAGGCGCTGCTATGGAATAACACCAAGAAAATTAAAAAGTATTTTATAGTTAAAAACAGGTTCTTACATATCCACGCTAATGTGAGAACTTAAATGGATCACTCCACAGCCCCATCTCTATACGATATTGCTAGTGCCTTCTCTTCACCAAGGGTTGAAGTGCGTCGGTTATGTAAGTCCTAGGGGTGAGGAGTGGATACCCACCATCCAAACTGTAGAAATTTAAACTACCAAGCACCTGCATCCTCACCACAAGATGTTAAATTGTGATGGATTTATGTGTGGTAGGTCCTAGAGGACCACAGAGGGGATGGGCACGGGTTCCCTCTTTCTCTCTCTTTCCCTCTGAGCTTTTTCTCCATGCGCACCTCAGGTAGTCTCCACGTAAGCCCTAACACCCTATGATGGGATGTTTCAAGTATGATGGCCATATCATCCTCATATGTCTGGACACCCTCCTTTCTCATCGGGCCTCCCTCTTGGAGTAAGTCCCAATCTCCATCTCCCTAGGGTGCTAAATATGCGTAAGCCCCACTCCATTACTCACAGACACACCTTTTATGACCTGATCATTAGGTCTTTGTTTCCTCTTGTTTCTCACACTTATCATGAATCATGTGGGCTTATAGTAAGCATTGACCATGACATCCTATTTGGGCCACTAACCATGCATAAGACCCTTTCCCCTCTCTGCCGAACTATGTGGACTTTGATCTTTTCCCTTTCCAGGAATGGTACATAGGAAGCCTCTCTAAGGTTCAATCCCATCACCCTTTGGTCCCGACCACTTCACATCAGCTCACCCTCATCCTTTATGATGTTGAACTATATTCGTTAGGACTATGTGGGTTTTGATCCCTTTCTCCTAGTACAGGGTACGTAGGAAGCCTCCCCAAGGTTTAACCCCAAATACTAGTAAACTTTGATGTCCCCTTTATTGGGATACAAACCCTTGGTCCACCCTTTAATGGTGTCAGATCAGCTACTGGGCAACTAAACCTGCATAATCCCCATACTTAATTCATACTCCTCCAACCAAGAGTGTCCCTCTTGCGATGGGATGCTAACCGTGTGTAAGCCCCAACATGTCTCTGGGTCATTTTCCTTTTTGTACACCCCAATTCCATGCTCAATCCTGAACTACATGGACTTTGATTCCCTATCATAGGCATACGTAGGAAGCCTCCCTAAGGTTCAATCCCATCACACATGTCCCATCCTGATCTCTCCCTTGAGCCTTTGTGTTTCGGGAAGGTCATGCCTTAACACGAGGGTTCTACTTCTTTCGAGTCCCATCCATGCATCAATTCTCACGAGCTGCATCCTTAGGTGACTCATCACCCCACTAAACTACATGGACATTGATTCCCACCCATTGGGATACGTAGGAATCCTCCTTGAGGTTCAATCCCAACACCACTGTTATCTTCAAGTCAGTGCCATCCCATTCCTATCATACACGTCATCAAGTCATCCACCATTCATCATGGTTTTACTCAGGCTACCACATCCTAGTGAGATCATGTCATCCACATCCTCACTACTCCTAGGAGTACCCAAGACGCTAACCATGCATAAGCCCCATCATGTTTTTGGGTTTTTTCCATTGAATACACCCCGATCCCATGATTTACCCTCTCAAACTACGTGGGTTTTGATCCCTATCTTACATACAGGGTATGTAGGAGGCCTCCATGAGGTTCAATCCTAGCCAATGATAGACCATGGTTTCCCTTTGTAGGGACCCAAGCATCCCATTTTTTAGGACCCAATCATCCTCAGATTTTTCCTCATTGGGTTTTTTGATCCACCCATCTAGTAAACCTCCCAGGTGCTCCCTCCTAGGGGTATACCCCTCTGATCCACTCTCATCAGTGTTTCAATTAGTCTGATTCATCTCTGCTAGATGTTAAACTCACAACATACCCCATGTTAAATATGGGAAGCTTAGGAAAACCTCGAAGACATGCCTATGGAATATAATTTCCCACACTCGACATGGGATGCCTCAGGATTATGTGCCCTCGAGAATCCCTATCATAAGGGGAATAAATCTAGGTGTACTGGTGTTTTAGTATCCCGACACATCCGGGATGTCCAATGTGAATACTCACCTGATCAAAGGATGTTTCCCTAACTCTAATCCTTAGAATGTCCTGATAGAAGCAACGTAATTAACTGACATCCAAAAATATGTGGCACCAGGAATGAGATTCACAAACAACATCTGAAATCTACGAGGGAGACCCGGACCAGGCGATGAATTCCAAGGAGGAATCTATGGAAGGAGAGACCGATATCCTTTCATCCCATTTAGATCAAGGAGAAAATGTCTCTAAATAAGTGAAGGATGTCTCCCACCATTGGAAAGTGGGAATGCGTGGCAACTACAAGCAGGTAGTAACACAATGATGTGCGCTCCGATGAAAGCATAAAAAACAGAAATAGTGAACCCGACATGAATCTTATCCTCAATATGGAGATTAGTAGCATACAAGGAATCAATAGATAATCATTTCACAATATCCAACTATCCAGTGCTATGTCCCACTAAGAAAATAGTGGTCTTAGCATGAAACTCACCAAAGTTTGGGGTAGTTAATCATTGGGCATTCCGGTTTGCGACATTGTCAGCATGGATCTTTCTATCCAGCCATGGAAGATTGAACGATGTTGGGTAACTATGCATAACTTTCCTATTGTTTGTACTGATGAGTGAATTTTAGTGCTTTTTAGGACCCAAGATCAAGCTACAGGAAACTAATCATCTCCCTCCCATGGATGTAGGGGCAGGGGCAGTACGAATGCAACAATTTTCCGCTGCTTCATCTCCTCTGTGATGGCTCCCACACCAGCAGCTACTGGGTTCCCATGCCCCTTATCACCCACTAAATTTATTCATTGGAGGTTGATTGATACTCTTATTTGATGATATCCCCCAAGGGCCACGTAGGGAGCTGCTGCTCCCTACTCCGACCTTCAACAGCTTCGGGAGGCTATCCCCGGAGCGTTCCTATGACTCACTCTCTTATATTGATGAAGTAAGGGATGTTTGAGTCCACTCGGTGAGGGATTCTGCTAGGGAGTTGTTGAGGAGGAATCCCACCCAGCCATGTCAGCATCACCAGCTAGTCCTACAAACCTAAGAGTAGGTGGTCCATCCCTATGCACAACCATATCTAGTCCTGATGTCAACACCGGGTGCAAGCTCAGGAGTATGGCCTCTAGGGGGCATCACCATCTATGGATTTAGCGGCCTGAGCCACCACCAGTACAAGATATCAATCCCCTCTCATTATTGGTAAGGGGAAGCTCCCAGTTACAGAGTAGGGGCACTTCCATGCCCGACTAAATTTGAATTACCAGTAACCCTGTGAGCAGGTTGAACTGGCTCTCCCAGTTATCAGGGCAAATAGAAGTTGTCACAAGATAGTCCATGACAATGACATTTGGTTTGAGGACCCTCACATGCCACTATTATTAGCCCAATTAGAGGCCCTCCCCATCTTGTTGACACCCATCATGAAGTTCTTCATCATGCCTTAGATTTCAGGTATGGAAATTTTCCTCACATACTAGGTTCTCAACGTGAGGGTCTTCCTTGCCTAGTCACCCAATAATATAGAGGCCCTCCCCATGTGCTCATCAATTCCAGTAGAGGTCCTCACCGTTCCAGAAATCACCAAAGTAGAGGCCCTCCCTGCTTCACCAATGGTGAACACAAAGGCACTTCTTGTGTCTAGCATAATCAGTATGAAGGCTCTCTTCGTACCATTGCTATCAGGGCCAGCTGACACAAAGGTCCTCCCCACACTATGGAAAACCACCATAGATGTCCTTACCATGTGTTTACTAGCTCTAGTAGAGGCCCTCCCCACTATATCACTATCAAACATAGATTTCCTCCCTTTGTTCCATTCGACATTTTTTCGGGTGCCCCTCGCACCCCATCTCATAATATTGGAGGTCCTCCTTGCATCGGCAATAGATGATATGAAGTCCCTCATCATATACCATCTAATGTAGGTGGAAGTCCTCCCCACTATAGCACCAATATGCATAGAAGACCTCCCAGTGTCAAAATTCTTCCATATCTTGAAGAACCATCGTGATGCAAGAGGGTGGGTCACTGCCACCAATGGAAGAATCCTAAGAAGCTTTAAACTGCAATCAAACCTGTCCGCTTTTTAGATTCTGAGGTAGAGTGCGATTTGGTGATGAAATCCTCAACCCGATCTTCTGTGTTGGGGGATAAGGCGGGAATAAGGCATATAATCCTCATATAGGAGGAGGAAGATTTGGCCCCTTTCTAGGGTCTGACTGTGCAATCCTTATTATCATCAATAAGATCATTATCTACCTCAAAAAGAGATCATAGAGAGTTGTTATGGGGACCAATAGAGGATGAGAAATAGCGTGACCCACCTCCAATAACCGTAGACCCTACACTGGAAGCAGTGGTCGTTAGTCCGTCTTACAGGGATGTGGTGGCACAATTAGTGCATTCTTAGGAAGACATCCCAAGATGCAGCGGCTTGTCAGCTCACGCGCCATACTCTCCACCGGCCAGTATACCATCACAACGGTCCGATTCAGTACCATTACCAGTCCCTCAACATCCCCTCATCGATGAATGGGGAAAACAAAGGTCGGATCCTGAGTCTGAGCCAAGAAGTTTGTGGAACCTACTCACCGCATATCATTTCCCTAAGATGTTCTGGCACTTTACAACAACATGTTTCAACATTCCAGAATCTCACACCCAGGAGGAGGTCATGTGCTTCCACCAAACTCTCTGGGTAATGCACTTCCATCTCCATCATCGATGGGTAGCTTATCCCAAGATCTTGGAACACTTCAACAACATCGTCAAGCAATGCCACATGGTCGAGTTGGACGCACTCCCTGTGACTCAGTACCCTGAGTCACCCGATCACCATCAGATCCTACAACAACAATGCATCTAGAGATTTATAGTGCTTTGAAAAATTATTAAGAAGGATTCCACCCATGTTTAGATCCATGGTTGGGGGCAGTATGTTTCCCTTCATTTCAGTCATATCCGGTTCCATCTCGACTTTCTAGGTGATATTAAGGATATGCCTCCAAGAACAGTCATAGTTAACATGGCTGACCTATCAGAGGAAGAAACCGAGTTAGGACTCATTGAAGAAAACTTAACCCCTAGGGTGGTGCCACACCTGTTGGATCCTTTGGGAAGGGTTACTCGCCATAAAAGAAACTTACTGGGCCTTACTTCACCTTTCGAGTCATTGTCCTTCGGTCGGGACCCCAATAAGGGTAAAGAGAACGATGAGACTGTCAAACCCACCGACCCGTCTGGCTAAGTGAAAAAGACGGAAGATGACCCTGAAAAGGTTGTGTTGCGTCAAAAACTCATAGAACATAAAAAGATAGTCGAGGAACTTATCTCTGAATGTGCTACGGAATGATGACCAGATTATGGTAATCCTTGACCGAGGCAGCCCATGCAGTAGGGACAGGTATAGCCTCCCCCCGACGAGTTGTCTCCCAGTGACCTTGACCATCCTACCCATATAGATAGAGCAGAGGCTGGAGTTTATGGAAAGCGGGAGCGATATGCATCACTGAATCCACCTGAGTTGCGTGATAGCTCTCCTAGGGACCAAACTCAGGTTCCCCCAGCCACTCCACATGTCATTCCCCCGACAGTCCCACAAGTCATCCCACCAGCCACTCTACAAGCCGCTAGGCCCTCTTAAAATGTTAAAGAAACTGCCAATGCACTGGTGGTCATAGATCCTTGTCAAGACAGGAATCCCCACCAAGATGGTTCAATGGATGCTCTCATTGCCCGCCTCGAGGCTTTGGAAACCCGGAAAGTGGCGATTCTGCCTGATGGAAATCCATATCTGGCATGGGTGGATGATATTCCAACACCACTGGGTTTCGGAAATCCTACCTTCTCCACTTTTAATGGGACAGGAGACCCGCTGCAACATCTGGCCCACTTCATTTCACAATGTGGACCATGTTGGGAACTCCAGTGCTGCAAGAGGCTGCCAAACTCTGGTGTTTTGTGCAGACATTAGAAGGGCCTGCATTTGTTTGGTATAACCTGTTACCTATTGGGTCAGTAGCCGGTTGGGAGGACCTTCGTAGGCAGTTTCTCTACCAGTTCAGTTCCACCACCCAGAAGACAAGCATTGGTGACCTCTTCAAATGCAAGCAGAGGCCTAACGAACACGTCGTAGACTTCGTTGCCAGGTGGAAGGGCCTCACATATTCCCTTGATATGCCACCAACCCAGGAGAAACTGTTGACGATGTGCGTGGAGAATGTGAAAACCGAACCAGTCCCTTCTCTCATCACTTAGAACTTCCCAGGCAGGTTTCAGGATTTCTCTAATAAAGCTCAACATTTAGAAGAAGGCTCAGAGCAAGCCAAGCAGACAGGTCCATTGCCTCCTGTGGTTCCCACAAGAAGAGCTGCTAAGGCCGAGCCCTCCGCGGTAGCACAAATAGAGTCCCCCAGGCAGCTGAAATTGTTACCGGCAGAGCCACCTTCACAGCTTCGTCGAGGTCCACCACCTCAGGCGTAACCTTCGACCCAACAATGCCCGCCTCAGAGTCGACAGACACGCCAGGGTAATGCGCCACCACCACCTAGGTGAGATAATCAGATTTCTCCTCCCCGTTAGGCTCCTCCAGCCCCTCCACTACGGGAAAAATGGGCATTTTCAATGGGTCAGGGGGCCGTCACAAATAACCCGTCGGAAGGGGTTATTTGTGATGAGCCCATTGTCCCGTCGCAAATAATAAACATTTGCGACGGGTGGGTAAGGACACATTGCAAAAAGTTTGGCGGGAAATGCATGCCAAACTGCAGGAAGGACATTTGCGACGGGTTCCCTATTCCCATCGTAAATGCCCGATGACAGTTTTTACTATTTATGACGGGAAAAGCATCCTGTCGCAAATAGTATGTTGGCAGGTACCCATTTGCGATGGGTCTCGTCGCAAATAGTTTTTTTTACCGACAACAATTAATGATGGCAGTGGGCTTTTGCGATGGGTCACGTCGCAAATACGTCCATCGCAAATAATCTAACCTATATATACCCCCATCAGTTTTCCTCTCATTCAACTCCTTTCTCAACTTCTCTCTCTGTCTCTTTTGAAAAAATTTCTTCTAAAATTTTTCGTAGTTTAACTTTTTAAATTAGAGCATAATCCGTGACTTTTATACTCCGAAAGCTTCAGTTTCAAGGTATTTATCTATTTTTTCATTGTTTAGTTAATTTATTTTATTTTAAATTACTTATAACTTTTGTTAGTTATATGCAATTAAATTAAATTAGAATTAGATATTCGTTTTTTCACTATTTATTTTTTTGAATAATTATGTCTATGTGTTAATTATAAATAATTAGTAATAATTAGTAATAAATTGTAATAATTAGTAATAAATTGTTATAATTAGAAATAATTAGTAATAATTAGTAACAATTATCAATAATTAGGATTAATTAGTAATAATTGGGATTAATTGGAAATAATTAGGATTAATTAGTAATAATTCTCAATAATTAGTAATAAATTATAATAATTAGCAATAAACTGTAATAATTAGTAATAAACTGTAATAATTAGTAATAAATAGTAATAAATAGTAATAATTAGTAATAAATGGTAATAATTAGTAATAAATGGCAATAATTAGTAATAAATGGTAACAATTAGTAATAATTAATAATAAATTGTAATAATTGGTAATAAATTGTAATAATTAGTAATAAATTGTAATAATTAGTAATAAATTGTAATAATAAGTAATAAATTGTAATAATTAGTAATAAATTATAATAATTAGTAATAAATTGTTATAATTAGAAATAATAAGTAATAATTATTAATAATTATCAATAATTAGGATTAATTAGTAATAATTAGGATTAATTAGAAATAATTAGGATTAATTAGTAATAATTCTCAACAATTAGTAATAAATTTCAATAATTAGTAATAAACTTTAATAATTAGTAATAAACTGTAATAATTAGTAATAAACTGTAATAATTAGTAATAATTAGTAATAAATGGTAATAATTAGTAATAAATGGTAATAATTAGCAATAATTTGTAATAATTAGTAATAAATAATAATTAGTAATAAATTGCAATAATTAGTAACAAATTGTAATAATTAGTAATAAACTATAATAATTAGTAATAAACTATAATAATTAGTAATAAACTATAATAATTAGTAATAATTAGTAATAAATTATAATAATTAGTAATAAATTGTAAAATTAGTAATAAATTGTAACAATTAGTAATAAATTGTAATAATTAGTTATAAATTGCAATAATTAGTAATAAATTGAAATAATTAGTAATAAATTGTAATAATTAGTAATAATTTGTAATAATTAAAAATAATTTGTAATAATTTGTAATAATATGAAATAATTTGTAATAATTTGTTATAATTAGAAATAGTTTGTTATAATTAGAAATATTTAATAATAATTAGTAATAATTATCAATAATTAGGATTAATTAGTAATGATTTGGGTTAATTAGAAATAATTTGGATTAATTATTAATAATTATCAATAATTAGAAATAAATTGTAATAATTAGTAATAGTGAGTAAAAAATTGTAATAATTAGTAATAATTAGTAATAATTAGGATTAATTAGTAATAATTAGTAATAATTAGGATTAATTAACAATAATTAGGATTAATTAGTAATTATTTGGATTAATTATTAATAATTATTAATAATTAGGATTAATTAGTAATAATTTGGATTAATTAGTAATAATTAGGAATAATTAGTAATAATTGGGATTATTTTTGTAATAATTAGGAATAATTAGTAATAATTAGGAATAATTAGTAATAATCAAGATTAATTTGTAATAATTAGGATTAATTTGTAATAATTAGGATTAATTAGTAATAATTAGTAACATTTAGTAATAATTAGTAAGAATTAGTAAGAATTAGGTTAAATTAGTAATAATTAGTAATAATTAGTAACAAATAGTAACAATTAGAATTAATTAGTAATAATTAGGATTAATTAGTAATAAATTGGAATAAATTTGAGTACATTGATAAACTATCACAATTTCCAGCGGATTGGAAACATTCCTTTTGATCGACGCCTTAGCTCCTTGCAAATTTCTCCCACTAAAATCAGTATAAAAAATATGCTCTGATGTACAGTGGAACAGATTTTTCATAGTGATTTAAGTTATAGAAAGTTTCATGGAGGCGAACTGTCAGATAAAAGAGGCTCTTTTTCCCAACGACTCATATCCTTGGAACTTCTCCGACTGAAATCACTATAAAAAGTATGCTCTGATGTACAGATATCAATTTTTGTATGCACAATCATGGAGATCAGTGTGGCGAGGCCTCTCTACTCTCAATTATGCATACCAAAATGGATATTTGTACGTTAAAGTAGAATTTTCATAGTGATTTTAGTTGCATAAAGTTGAAAGGGGATGAGTTGTCTGGCAAAAGATTTGTCGCTAATCCGTTGGAAATTATGATGTCGGTAATTAACAATAATTAATAGAAAATACCTATAATTAATAATAATTAGTGGTAGTTAGTAAAAGTTTTTATAAATGAGTGCAGATTAGTATAAAATCTTAAAAATAGTATAAATAACTATAAAATAATAGAAATTATTATAAATTGTAAGAAAAGAGAATTTAATTGTATTATATTTTTTGGATAGTGTTTATTTTATATCTAATTATACAAAATAACTAATTATTTCATATTTTTTAGAAAAATGTGGAACAAGGAAGTTGAAAACAGTCATTATTAGATGATCGTGCTTGGACAAATCAGCATAGGAATCCAAATAGTTCTAGTTTAAATCCTGAATATATTGAGGGTTTTTAAGATTTCTTATCATTTTAATCATCACAACCAAAATTTGTTTCAGAAGGGACAATTAAGCGTCCTTGTAAAAAATGTTCTCTGAGGATGTATGACACATTTGAAAACATTGGAGGTAATTTATTACGTTTTGGTTTTCAACCAGATTATGTTTTTTGGTATCAACATGGTGAATGCAGTTTCAGAGAAGATACTAATAATTTGGTTCTAAATCCAGCACAGTTTCAAAATTTAGTACATGATGTGGCAAGTTTGTCTTTTTGAAAATTTGAAACTCCGGATGATATTTATTTAACTCTTGAGTTGGAAACATCTCATTTATATGAGTTATCGAGGTCCATTGATGATTCCTTATATCCTAGTTGCAAGATAATCAAGTTTGAAGTAGTTTCTAAATTTATGGCTATTAAATCAGATAATGGAATGTTAAATAGTTGTTTTGATCAGATATTCTCTTTATTAAAAAAATTGCTACCTGAAGGATATGCGTTGCCTGCAAATTTCTATGAGAGAAAGAGGCTGGTTTGTAATATGGGTCTTAGTTATCAGAAGATTCATGCATTTTCAAATGACTGCATATTATATTATGGTGAAAATGAGTCATTGGATAGTTTTCCTACATGTGGACAATCAAAGTATAAAGAAGCTCAACTAGGGAAGTCAGAATTTTTTCCTGTAAAACAATTGAGATATTTCCTGCTCACACCCAGATTGCAGCGTTTATTTACGTCTCAAAACATAGCATCATTGATTTCATGACACAAAACCAACATTTCAACCAGTAAAAGCTTAAATCATCCCTATGATGGTGATTTATGGAAACATTTTGACCAAGTGCATCCATCGTTTTCTTTAGAAGCTCAGAACGTGCGATTAGCTCTTTCTATTGATAGTTTTTATCCATTTGGTTCTTACAAAAGTCAGTATTCATGTTGGCCTATCTTTATAACTATGTATAATTTACCTCTATGGATGTTGATAAAGGATACATATATATTTTTGACCTTATTAATTCTAGGTCATCTGAAAAAGAATATCGATGTTTATTTGAAACCTTTGATTGATGAGTTAAATTCACTGTGGAGTAATGGCATCAGTACATGTGATGTTGCTGCAAAATAAAACTTCCTACTAAAAGATGAATTGATGTGGAAAATTAGTGACTTCCAAGAATATGTCATGTTATTTGGTTGGAGTACACATGGTCCAAAATCATGTCCGTATTGTATGATATAAATCAAAGCGTTTATGGTCGTCAATGGAAAAAAACCTTGTTTTTTTACTACCATCGTAGATTTCTTCCAACCGATCATCCTTTTCAAAGAAACAAATATCATTTTAGAAAAGGAATAGTTGAAAAATATGGGCCTCCAAAAATGATCTTAGTTACATAGTTAAAATAAATTGTCTCTTCATTACCTCCCATCACATTTGAACCAACAATAAAACAAAAAAATTGATGGGTTTGGAAAAAGAACAATTGGATAAAACAAATAATTTATTGGGAATTTCTATATTGGTCTGATTTGTTGGTCTGCCACATGTTGTATGTGATTAATATTGAGAAGAAATATTTTGATAATTTATTTAATATAGTTTTGGATACACCAGGTAAGACCAAAGATAATGTAAAGGCATGATTAGATCTTACCCAAATTCACAAGCGACCAGAACTTGAACTATTTGAAAATGTCAGATCACAGAAGTTAATGAATCCAAAATAAGCTTATACACAGCCCAAAGAGAGTATCTTATTATTTTGTTAGTGGATTTCATATTTGAGACTTCTATATGGTTATGATTCCAATTTGGGAAGATGTGTTAGAAATGGTCATATTACTGAATTGAAAAGTCATGACTATCATGTTTTAATAGAAAGGATTTTTTCAGTTGGATTAAGAGTTTTGTTAAATTCTATGATTTTGGATGTGCTAATAGACATATAATATATTTTTTGAGACATTTGTATGTCAACAACATACTACGATGCTGTAAGAAAACTACAAGAAGATGTCATTTTAATTTTATGTAAACTAGAAAAAATATTCCCACCAGGTTTGTTTGACTCAATGGGAAATTTGATATTACATTTACCACATGAAACAAAATATGGAGGTCTAGTAAAGTTCTGATGGATGTACCCATTTGAGAGATTCATGGAAAATTGAAAAAAAAACATGTAACAAAGCATCAGTTGAAGGCTCAATTGTATAAGCTTATTTGCAAGAAGAAATTTATTTTTTATGCCCTCATTACTTTCAATCTGAATATCCCTCAAAACACAACCACATGATTCGTAATGAGGTAAATGTTGACTATAACATGAGAAGTAAATTTTCAATTTTCAATCAGCCCGAACCTAGCTTCAATGGAGTTTATGAATGATGGATTTCAGATTATGAGCATCACAGAGATAATACATATATTCTGATCAACTGTGAAGAAATTGCACCATTTGTATTGTGAGTTATACTATCACTTATTCTATAATTTTTATAACATTACATTAATCTTTTTTTTATTTGTAGGTTATATGATAATCATATCAAGAAACAGTTTCTATAATCTACAATAGCTGCTCTTGAAGAACTTTGTCAATTTTTTTCATACTGGTTTCAAAAACTAGTAACATTAATTATTTTTTATTTCACATAAAAAATCAATTTAATACTTTTTATAGTGATAATTATTTTACAACTTTTCAGGTATCTCAACATGCTGATAAAATTGATAATCACTTCTCTGTATTGAGTAACCCACCATCCAAAATGGTTAAATCTTATAATGCATATGCGGTGAATAGTTTTTTTTCATACACGTGCATATAGGGAATAAAAAAACATTGAATAGTGGTGTTTTCTTGAGAGGATATCATCATATAGAATCTAAAGTTGATTTTTACAACATGCTGGAAGAAATCATTGAACTGTGTTATCTGGGAAAACATTATATAATGATGTTTAAATGTCAGTGGTTGGATATTGAGAGAGGCTTGTGTGTTCATCTAATCCATGGAATAGTTGATATTAAATATAAATGTCTTATTTTAGTAAATGAACCATTTTATTGGCTCATTAGGCACATCAAATTTGTTATGAAAATTACTGTTATACTTCAAGGTATTTGGGTGATTGGTGGAGCATAATAAAAATTAAATCTCAAGAGAATTAGTTTACTAAAAGTGAATGTGGTTCCGCTGAAGTTCAAGGATTTAAAAAATTTCAAGAGACTACTCGGAATCCATATTTTACATGAAGAGACATGAATATTATTTATGACACCCCATAGTTAAGGGCCGATAGTGATGATGTTGTTAATGATGTTACAACTGAATTTGAAATGACAAGAGATGATGAAACTGAAACTAATATGGAAATTGATGATGCTGAGGAGGAAGATGAAGACATTGACATCGACAACTATGAAGATGGGGATGAAGATGGACATTGACACAGTTAAATTTTGGTTATAATCATATATAATATATATATATATAATAGTTGTTTTCAACTATTTTCTAACAATAATCATTTCGTGTTTCAGGTGGATGAGGATCTGTATCATTTGTTATAGGAGGTTGATCTACCTTTGGATGAGTAAGAGGTCAGATCATCTGACCCTTAGACTACTAGCAGTTCAGGGGGCACTCATAGGGGGCTTGGTCTTGCCCAACTGATGATTCTTGACCCTATCCTCGAGTGATGTCCACATCTTGAGTTCGATCCACACACACAAAGGTATGTTTACATGTTTATTTTAGTTAGTTTTCATTAATTTATTTATATTCTAATTGTTTGATTAATTTTTCTTTTTTTACAGATTTATGCATATAGTTGTTGGATAGGGGAGTTCTATATTGCGCTATTATTTTTCTGATGCATGGGTGTCATGGGAACAAATTCCTGTTGATGTACAACACCACATGTTCGAGCATTGGCTGGTATGTAAATAAATAAAATTTATTTTGAAATTAATTTAATTAAAAACTCGATATAATAAATTATTTGTAGGGTTTATAGTATCCCATTCATGAGAGCATTCATGAGGCTATCCTGAAGGCATGGCAGGGAGCTATGCGTCTGTGTTGCACTCATTTTTTGCACAATTTGAAAAGGAAAGTAATGGAGAAAGCATGAGTGAAGGAGTTTCATGATACATGTCGCGTCCACCAACCTGATTATATTTCATCTCATTTTTGGGATGGATTATGTACACAATGGTCGATTAGGAATTTTTAGAGTAGATCATTAGTAGGTCAGAAAAATTGAGGGATACATGAGGCAACACATCGAGATGGTAGTCATACATTCAGTACGCATAGAGAGCATATGGTAGGTACATTTTTTTAAATATTTCATATAACTTTAAATGTAAACGGTTTATTTTATATTCATATAGGCAGTCGCACAACCCGATATTATAGAGTACGACGTTTAAAGGAGGATGTACAGTGATCCAGCCACTAAAGAGATTAGAGGTTCTTGTCAGCATCAAATTGTGGTCAGTATAATTTCTTTTTGAGTTTTAAATTTAACTAAAAATATTATTTTAACTATTTTAATTTTAAATCTCAATTTAAGGAGTCATATGAGGCCACAACGTCTTAGAAACATGTTGAGAGTTAGGCCGAGACCGATGGTCAGACCAACACCCCTTGATTTAATGAGGCAACATGGATACAGGCGACCCAGTATGCCTTCGAGAAAGGCTGAGTTGTTGGTATCGGCTCTCGATTGACCCCTGGGGGTTTTTATGGCACCTTTGTGATGTCGACATCCAACTGAGAAGATCAAATAGATTCATCATCATCTCATGCACAATATGAGAGGCAGCTGTGAGCTCAAAGTGAGCTTATAGAGACTATGCATAGGGAACATGAGCATATGCATATGTGGAAACAACATTAGTAGGAAGAGTTCCTACGACAAAATCAGCAACAAGAGATGCAGGGTGAGATACGTCGGCGGTGGCATCAGCAGGAGTAGGAGTAGATGAAGTATATACGACATCTGACTCGTAGTTTAGGAATGGAGTTCCCTCCACCATCTCCTCCAACTCCTCCAGACGACCCTCCATCTCAGTGATGTATTTTTATTTTATAATGAAACATTTTAATGTATTTTTTTGTAATATTAACTATTTGAAGTTTTAAATAGTTTATTTTTATATTGTCTTGAATATTACATTTTTTTTATTTTTTATTTTTTATTATATTTATTATTTTATTAATTAATACATTTTTATATTTTTGTGAATACTCAGATTTTTAATATATTACTAATATTAATATTATTATTTCATTAATATTAATAATAATATTATTATATTATTTAATTATTTTATGGATATTAATATTATATAATTATTATTATTGTTATTTTAAAAATAATTTTATTGTACTAATATTAATATTATTATTTCATTTATATTAATATTATATTATTATTATTATTATTATATTTAATTTAATTTTTTTTTATATTTTCAACTATTTGCGACGGTCTCGTCACAAATACTAATTGCGATGGTCCGTCGCAAAAGGGTTAATTTTTTTTAGATTTTCAGCAGTATTTGTGATGGTCCATCACAAATAATAATTGTGATGGTCTATCATAAAAAGGTAAAAATTGGGAAACTATTTGCGATGGGTGGTCGGCCCGTCGCAATAGAGTTTTTAAAAAAATTGCCAAAACTTTTTTGCGACGATGCCACTGCCCATCACAAATAATAACTTTTGCAACGGACCATCGCAAAAGGAAATATTTTCCACAGGAACCCGTCGCAAATGACCCATCACAATAATCCATTTTTCCAGTAGTGCTCGTTAGGGCCAGGCTCCCAGATCCCCCTTCCAAGACAGAAAGAACCAGACCTACTCATTTAATGAGGCTTAAGTTCCTGGTTACTTCCAAAGTGCCTTGGATTAGAGAATCTTGCGGTTTCTAGAATGCAAGAGGCCCAAAGAGGAGGAACTCATTGATCACCCCAATTACTTCCCCTATCACCGGTTCCTTGGGAAAACCCTAAAGCAGTGCTATGTGTTTAAAGACTGGCTCCAAGACCAGGTCAATAACAATATAGTTAGGTTGGGTCCATCCCTGGCACATGTGGAATGTGTGTTTATAAATCCTGCCAGTGATAGTGAGGGTGAATGGCAACATGTTTCTAATAGCGGGTCTCAAAAATACAATGAGCGGATGGCTCACAAGGTAGTCACCCATGCTAATGGTATTAACCACACACATTTGAATTGACGTGAGCATTCAGAAGTTGCTGCATTACCTGCAACCACTACTTCTGTGTCAACATCTCATCCTTCCTCTTCCAAGAAGGGAAAGCATCGATGAATCAAGGGGAAGTAAAGTCCCCCACCGATGCCATCGTCATCCCGTACTCTCAGAAATTTCATGACCCTAGAGATGGAAATTTCCCCCCCAAATCTTCCCAATTATAGAGAATTATTCAAGTGATGATCAAGGGTATGCTTTGGTCAATACCATGGAGTTGGTAAACCCCTACATGGTTCCCGATGATGAGGAGAAACGTGCAGACCCTCCCAATATCCCCAGTCAATGCCAGAGTTGATGGGGCCGTGGGTATGTGATTCAACAGAATGAAATGGTCAATGATTCTAGTCAAGTCATGCATGACATTTAGACCAGGAAACATTTCTAGTGCAAAGCTCAGCACTCACAACATTCTCATCTTGGTTCATTGGATCTGCTTCTACTTCTGTTTTTACTACTCGATCAGGAAGAGTCACCACGGTCGTGTTATGATCAACCACGTTCCATTGTGGATAGACCTCAATCATCTATCTGTCATCTGGTATCCACTCTCAATGGTTTGACTAGTGAGCATTGAGACATTCCTAGAACCAGCCAGAATCCACTAGTTCAACTAGCAATGCCCGTCAGACCTCTTGCCACATAGCGACCTCATGTGAACAGAAGTATATGCCTAGAACAAAAGTATGATATACTCAAGTATCTTTCAAGTATTCCTATAAATCTCTCTATCCTAGAGGATCTCTTCCTGTCAGTGGATATGCGTGAATCCCTTACAGAGGCTTTAAGAAGACCCCTTCAGTTTGAGACAGAAGTAGCCGTCGCAGAAGCCTTCCATGCTGAAGAAATAGAGCATGTAGAATTTCAGGCCACTATTTATTTTTCTAAATAAGATAAAGGTTATAATATACATAGGAACATCCACCCACTGTACATCACTGGCCATTTAAATGGTGTGAAGTTCCGCTACTGTCTTGTCGACACGGGCTCTAGGATCAACCTTATATCAAACCGAACACTTTGAAAGATGGGACTCTCTGAGGAATATCTGAGTCCCTCTAACATGAAAATTCAAGGTTATGATAGGATGGACCAAAAACCAGTTGGAAAAATTCACCTGAAGACCTAGTTTGGTGTCCTAGTTGTTAGGACCGAATTCATGGTTGTCTCACAAGACACTACTTACAACGTGTTGATGGGTAGATCATGGCTCCACCCACATGCAACTATTTCTTCCTCATATCACCAATGCTTTAAGTACTTCCTTAATGGTCGAGTAGGCATAATCTGAGGTGATAAATCTCCCTTTTCCTCTTGTAAATCCCACTACTTGGATGCCAACTATTACAAGAGTAAGGATAAGCAGATTCAGGCTAACAAGGTTGAACACGCTATGGCTGCGACTGACCCATCGACAAACCTGGATGATGCCAACATTTTCCCAATTCACAGATTGGAGGCCCTGACCCCAGACTTGGGTAAATGATTCATGATCTCTGGAATGAGGGGGAATCATGTTACCAAGTCCAAGGGATGCCAGAATATCACCTCGTATTCCTACACAAATCAGTCTTGGGTGATCCCAAAGACCCCTACTCCTATAAGGTATCAATATATCTGCCCCATGGTAATGGAAATGCATCATAATTCATGTTGGGATAAACCAGCTCAAGGCGACATGCCACTATTTCTTTGATATCATCAAACATGGACCCTTGGGTTGAAGGCTAGATGGGATCAGGTTGACGACTCTCATCGCTATTGTTTCAGTAGCACATGAGCCTCCTGATAAAGTTTTCACCATTGTTCAGGCTGGAACCAGTGTCCCGTTAGGATCTATCAACTTGAAAGAGTTTCCTTCTACCGATGATCCTTTCATCGTGGATGAAAAATAGGATTTAGAAGAAACCCTTCCCACATTAGAAGATGGTGTCTCCACTACAGTCAATGAATTGGAACATGTGAACCTTGCTAACGAGATAGATCCAAAACAAACATTGATCAGTGCCACTATGCTCACTGAAGAGAAATAGTGATACATGGATTTATTAAAGAATAATCATGATGTATTTTCCTAGAGTTATGATGAGATTCCAGGGATACACCCTCAGGTCGTCGTCCACCATCTCAGTCTCCCAACAAATCATCGTGGGTTCAAACAACCTCCTAGAAAAATGCACCCTTCTCACGGTGCCATGGTCAAGGACAAGGTTGATAAGATCATCAAAGAAAACTTCTTCAAGGAGATCCATTACCCCATATGGTTATCCAACATTGTGGCCATCAGGAAGAATAATGGATAGATCAGAGTCCACATCGACTTCTAGTATCTCAACTATCATTGTCTGAAGGTTTATTTTCCCCTTCCTGCGACATAACTATTGATCGACACCACCACTGGGCTCCAGGATCTCTCCTTCATGGATGGGTATTCAGGATATAATCAAATCCAAATGGCCTCGGAGGATGAAGATTCTACTTCCTTTAGGGAACCACAAGGTAATTTTTACTACCAGGTAATTACTTTCAGTCTAAATAATGAAGGCACCACCTATCAGCGTGACATGCACCACATATTCAAGTAGATTCTCAAGACATTGGTGGAATGATACATGGACAACCTGGTGGTTAAATCTCTCCATCATTAGGACCATCCCAGGGATCTTGAGAAAGTGTTCATATTTCTCTGTTCCCGCCATCTGAAGATGAACCCATTGAATTGTGCCTTTGGATTCACCTATAGAAAGCTTCTCAACTTCGTTGTCGGATACAGATGGATTGAGATCAATATATCAAAGATAAAGTCTATTAGTCAGATGTCTCCTCCAAGCAACATTTGGGAGCTCTGAGGATTTCAAGTCCACTTAGCCTACATATTCCTATTCATCATAAATCTTTCTGGAAATTGTAATCCCTTTTCCCATATCATAAAGAAAGGTGTAGATTATTAGTGGGATGAAGAGCGTCAAAATTATTTTGAAGAAATAAAGTATTACTTACTATAAAAACCCATTCTGATTCCACCTATTTCCAAAAATCCATTGGTCCTCTATATGACTGTTCTGGAATGATCCCTCGGTGCCCTTCTCGCCCAGAAGAATAATGAGAGAACAGAGAACAGTTTATACTATCTCATCCGCATGATCCTCAATACAGATACAAGATATTCCTCTATCGAGAAGATCTTCCTTGTGCTGGTATTCATAGTGTAGAAATTTCATCATTACTTGAAGCACCATGAGATACAGCTAGTATCCCAAGTGAATCCGCTGAAGTACATTCTTAACCGCCCCATGTTGACATGTCATCTAGCTTAGTGGGTAGTGATCCTTCAACAGTTAGACATAAAGTTTATTCCCCATAAGGATATCAAGGGACATGAATTATCATACTTTCTTACTACCCATCTAGCCCCCATAGAGAAATATTCGGATCTCAACTTTCTATATGAGGCAATCCTCTCAGTGGATCAATCCATTCTATGTTTTAAAATTCACTTTGATGGAACTTCCAAAATCCCTACTGGAAAGAGATTTAATGATCCCAGACTCAAGAGAGTAGGCCTGGGTATCATCTTCATCATGCCTGCATAGGATATCCTACCCTATTCATTCCTATTTTCAGAAGGCTTTACCAACAATTAGACAGAGTATTAGGCTCTCATTACTGTTTTTGAGCTGGCCCTCAAGATTTAAATTCCCCATTTGCATGTGAAAGGGGACTTTGAGTTGGTCATAAAGCATATCAACAATGACTATGTTGTCAGGAATCCAAAGCTCATACCTCTATTAGAGTGTACTCACTAGCTAATGGGCCAATTACCTTCTCAGCTAGAAGTTACTCATGTCCCTTGTTCACATAACAGTTGAGCCGATGCCTTGACCATCCTTGAAACATCTATTGTAGAGCCTAACCAGGATGATTTGATTATTCATGTCGAAGAGTCATCACTCCCTTCAATCCAGATGATGATGATAGCCTATAGGTAAGCCACCTTATCGCTAATTCCTCCACATTGGGACCTCATGGTCCCCCTGCAGTAGTATTAGAGGATACCACTAACTAGAAGACTCCATTTATTGAGTATCTCTAGCACGGTAATCTCCTGATAGACTGAGCCGAACATGAGTGAATCCGATGGTGCACAATGCAGTTCACCCTCCAGAGTGGTCCTAGTTTTGAGCAGATCCCCTATAGGTGTGGGTTTTATGGGATTCTCCTCCATTTCATTCAAGGAGATGAGATTTATCAGGTTATGTAGGAAGTTCATGATGGTTCCTATGGGGCTCATCAGGTCGGGCTAGAACTCTCTCATCAGATCCGAAGATTGGGATATTTTTTCCCACCATGATCTGTGACTATATTGAGTTTTCCAATAGGTTCCATGTGTGCCAAATCCATGCTAATTTGTGCATCAACTGCTAGAGCCTCTCCATACTACCAAGTACTCTTTGAACTTTGCGATCTGGGGACTTTATGTCATGGGACCATATCCACCGGCAACATCTCACCAGTGCAGGTTCATCTCGGCCACTAAGGATTTCTTTTCCAAGTGGGTAGAGGTAGTTCCATTCAAGAAATTCAAGAAACATTATATCGTTGACTTCATGAACTCCAATATCATCCACCTATTTGGAGTCCCTCGCGTCATCCTCATCAATAACGACACCAACTTATGGGAATCTAAACTAAAGAAATTGCATGACAAGTATAATATACATTCTAATCATACCTATCTCTATCTTGTGCAAGCAAATGGGCAGATCGAGGCATTTAACAAAACCCTCTCTAACATGTTGTAGAAGATGGTTGGTCAGAACAAGAAGAGTTGGCTAGACAAACTCCCCAATGCTCTCTAGGATTATCGGATGATGACTCATAATTCCACTCAGGTGACTCCATATTCCCTGGTATATGGAACATAGGCAGTACTTCCCATTGAGATTCAATTACCCTCATTACACACAACCGTTTATGATCAGCAGGCACCAGACAGAGTAGCCGAAATCTATTTGGCTGAACTAGAGGCCCTCAATGAGAAATGACTTCTTGACTTGCACAATATGGATAGGAATCAGAACAAGATATCCAGGGATTTCAATAATAAAATACATCTCTATTATTTCCTTCAAGTTGATATGGTATTGTCCCTCAGAACGCTAAAGATACCCAGTAGGAAACTGCCAAAGTTAGAGCCCAAATGGGAGTGGCCTTATATCATTCATAAGGTTTACCCCAATAGTTAATACTTCCCAATCACCATTGATGGAGGGCACATTAATCATCCCACAAATGCTAAATTTCTTAAGCAGTATTTTTCTTAAGAGTACTCATCCACTGTCTTCACCGCATGACATTAAACTGCATGATCCATTCAGGCTGAAGGATGTAAAACTACCTAGCACTCATCCCGCATGAGGATAAACTACAAACTGTTCTGAGATCTATGACCTTAGACTAAGATCCCCCTCATCCTTACTACATGACGTTAAACTACACAGATTTTAATAACTATGTATGTTTTGATTCCCATTCTTATGGGATACGTAGCGATGCCTGAACCTTTCATCTATGGCCCAGCCTTAGGTCCCTCGACCTTTTTGACCTCTTGGACAAATTTCTCACTTAGGATTATGTGGTGTGGTATAGACTCTATGTCTTCATTCATTATGGTCTATTTTTTCCATGCCACATACATCCCCTTGAGACACCCCTTTGTCCTTACCGCACGATGTTAAACCGCATGCCATATTCTAGAACTATGTTTGTCTTGATTCCCTATATTTATGGGATATGTAGGAATGCTTAGAAATTTTGTATTTGGGTCCAGCCCAACAAACCTCTTCGCCCCTCCTCGGGTCTAGTTCTCTTAGAGCTATTTCATATGGTGTGGTATGTGGGCTTCTTTGGCCCCATTCACGTTGGGTATACAACAGGCGCATCATGTTCCCCTCCTTCCATAATTTCATTGATCCTTGTGTCCTTACTGCATGACATTAAACTAAATGAAGTCTCAATAATTGCGTATTTCTTAATTAGAATCCTCATGGTATATGTAGGAATGCCTGAACATTTTTTTTTTGGGTCAAGACTAGGTTCATCTATTCTTTCTCTTGACCACTTGGATTAAGTTATCTCTTGGAATTATGAATGGTGTAGCGAATGCGGGCTTATGTCCTCATTAAAATCGGTTTATTTTCCACTCCATACACATTCCTTCTCAAGTTACCCATTTTCTACGTCCTTATTTCATGACATTGAACCGCATGGTGGTTTCATAACTATGTGTGGCTTGATTCCCATCCTCATGGGATACGTAAAAATGCCTGGACATTTCGTCTTCGGGTCCAGACCTATCTTTTAGAAACCTTTTCTTCCTTTTGGACCCTTGGCCTAAATTCTCTATGGGGGTGGGGGTGTTTGGTGTTTTTTGGACTTATGACCTCATCCACATTGGGTTTTCAATAACCACGCCTTGTATCTCTCTCTTGAGATCTCTACATTCCCCTTTCTTCCACTCATATTCTTGAGTCATATGCTCTCAATTGGGCCCCTCAACCCTTTTTGGAGATTCATTAATGTGATCAGATCCACTGTGCTTTAGGACCTAGAGTGTTAGATTCCACATGAAATTTCTTTCATCCATTTACATGCTTCACATCTCCCTTTATTTTGGTTTCTATCATCTTTCACATTTGAAAGGACCCCCAAATGGTATGGATGGTCAACCTTATGGATCGACTACCACTTTGGGCCAACATCTCAAAGGATTTTGAATTACATTATGTGATAGTTTCCACATTTCGAAAACGGTTAGTGGTTAACCCTCATTTGTTGTTCCCATTTTAGGACAACGTGATACATGTACTATGTTTCGAACACGGTCAACAGTTATCCTCCATCATTGTTCCACCCCCATTGAACCCTAAATATTGTACTTGTGATTCACATCCCTTTCCACTCTATCATATTCAAGTAGAATTTCAACACCCTTGGTGATATCCCTCCATGAGCATTTGAACGTTAAGAGGACGAATCAACGTTGTGGTTTCATCCTTGACTCCCCACCATTTATGCTTTTTGTGTATTCCATGTGTTGAAAAGATCTTCTTTTCCCTTGTTTCCCACATCGAGCATAGCTCATGTGGGCTTAGGGACTTGGTCAAGGTTTACGCTCACTTAGAGGAATCTCAATTCTTTCAGTCCGAACTCTAAGACCTTAAAATAAGACCCCCCCCATCCTTACAACATGATGTTAAACTGCACGAATTTCAAGAAAAACGTGTGGATTGATTTCCATACTTATGGGATATATATGAATGCCCATAAATTCCATCTTCAGGTCCAGCTCGAGGTCCTTTGACCTTTTTTAGCCCCTTGTCTTGAGGTTTCTCCTCTAGAATTTGTGCACAGTGTGGTGTGGACTTATATTCTCATCCATGTTAGGTAAGTTTTATCACACCATGCACATTACCTTTAGAACCTCATTATTCTATATGCGTCCAATCCATATGACGTTTAACTATAATGTTTGGTCCCACATGACTTTAAACGGTTGCGTCTTTTCTGCACAATGTTAAAACGCATGGTATGGTCCTATCATACGACCTTAAACTGTGATATTATCGTCCTTGTTGCATGATGAAAAACAACATTGCATTATGGTGTCCTCACTTGAGTGGACATCATGTTTGGTATTGGTTATCCACCATTCCATTTGTCAAGGCCTGCATATTAATTGATTCCTACGATGATGCCCAGATTCTCCGTCCTGGGTTTGTTGCTTAAAAAAACACACATACACACTAAAGAAAAAAAAAGATCCATCAAATGATACTTCTTTTGGTGCATGGGACAGACCTTTATGACGGTATTTCCACTGGCATTGGTACCTTATGATTCCATTTTCATAACTATGTACAAATTTATTCCCATCCTCATGGTATACATAGGAATGCCTAGACATTTCGTCTTCAGGTCCATCCTAGGAACCTCAAATCCTACCTTCTTTCCAGCCCCTTTGTCCCAAACTCTATCTAAAGCATGTGGTATAGTGAGGACCTCTTGGGTCCTCATTCATGTAATGTTTATAATAGCCATGCCACGTACTTCCCTTCAGGGATCTTCCTTCCATTCTCCTTATGTCCTTATCGCATGATGATAAACTACATGACATTTTCAAGAACTACGTATGACTTGATTCCCATCCTCATGGGATACGTAGGAACGCTCATACATTTCATCCTCGGGTACATCCATAGGTTCATCAACATATTTTTCCCCTTCTCATTTGGACTTCTTGAACTCTCTTATGCCTCACCAACATGCTCAGATGCACTATGGTTTAGGACCTAGAGTATTGGATTCCACGTGAACATGTTGTCATCCATTTCCATGATTCACATCTCCCTTTATTTGAGTTTTCATTATCTTCCACATCCAAAATGAGCCCTAGACGGTATGGATGATTGACCTTATGGCTTGAATGATTCTTTGGAATAACGTCCTAGAGGATCTTGAATGACAATTTAACATAAGTCTCACATTTTGAACATGGTCAGTAGTCAATTCTCATTTATTGTTCCCATTTCAGGTCACACGATATGGATGTTGTGTTTTGAACACGGTCAATAGTTATCCTCCATCGTTAAACCACCCCCATTAAGCCTTAAATATTGGTCACGTGATTCACATCCCTTTCCACTCCATTGTGTTCAAGTGGAATTTCGACACCCTTGGTACTATCTCTCTATGCACATTTGTGTGTTAAGAGGAAAAATCAACGTCGTGGTGTCATCCTTGACTCTGAACCATTTCTTATTTTTCTTTATTCCATGTGTTTCAAAGATCTTCTCCACCCTTGTTTCCCACATAAATAATAGATCACGCGGTCTTAGGGATATGGGTAAGGTTTGTGCATACATGGAAGAACCACCCTTCATTTGGTCTGAACTCTATAACCTTAAACCAGGAGCTTTAGTCCCTTAGTCTAGGCATCGTGACTTTAAACTGTGTGCGTTCTTATGGAGATTTGTGGTCCGGTGTGGACTATTTTTGTCCCCATTCTTGTCTGATCTCTTTATGGTGCCACGTCACATATTTCTGCTTCAGGAATCTTCATATTTTTGGTCCAAGCTCTATGACCATAAACTAAGATCTCTTACACCCATATCGTATGGAACTAAACTATGTCTTCTACACCCAGGATGTGTAATGATAAATTACCTAGCCATTTGATGTCTTCACTCGAGAATACTTTGACCCTTTTGGTATTGGATTCCTTTCATACCATCGTCAAGAACTACATATGGCTTGATTCCCATCCTCATGGGATACATAGTGATGCCCAAACTTATTGTATGTGGTCTCTCCATATCACCAGGAACCCTCTTGTGCCATTCCGGCCAGAGATTCCTCAGAAGTATGTGGTGTGTTTTGGAATTTGGTCCTCCTTTATTTCAGGTTATGAACCATGCCACACATTTCTCCTTTAGGGTACCCATGTCCTCAACTTGTGAATTTAAACAATAGTTCTACCCTGAACAAGTTCAGGATGCCCCATGATAATTATGGGATGCATCAGCTTCCTTGCTAGAGAGGATTGACCCCACCAGTTTCATTCTCTGACCACACTTTGCTTAAGAACTACATTTGGTTTGATTTTAATCCTTATGGGATATATAGAGACGCCCAAGCATTTCTCCTTGGTCCCATCCCCAAGACCGTTTACCTTTCATGTTCTTTTACCCTAATCATAGTCCGGACTACATGACCTTAAACTATGGGTTCCTAGTTCATGTAACATGAATTTAAACTATTGAGAAATGTCCTGGAAGTATGAACTTTAAACAATATGCAACATCCTAATCATACAACGTTAAACTATTCACTATCTTCCTCACCGTATGATGCTAAACTGCGTGCTTATTATCCCTATTTACATGATGTAAAATTATAGACCATTTTAGGTCCTTGCTAGAAAGGTCCCTCTTTGAAATAGGTCTAATCTCGATTCAGACCGATATGATTACCCATGGTACTTTCATCATGGTAGCATAATTTTAAGAGTGTTAGACTCTATTCAAACAGACCATCATTCCATCACTGCACATTGAATACCCTATATTTTTAGATCCTCATTCTCTTTCACATATAAAGGAAACCCCTAATGGTTAGGAAACTGGACCTTAAGGATCGCCTACCATCTTGGGCCAACGTTCTAGAAGATATTGGACGATACTTCGAGTTCGGCCCCATGTTTCTAATGTGGTTAGCGATCAACCCTCATTTGTTTGTTCCTGTAACGACCCAAAGTTTTACTAATAGAAATCCCTCTTGATCTAGTTAAATGTATCTTTATGTAAAATGTTTATATAAAATGTCAACTTCTTTGATTTTATGTTAAGAATTATGACTGTTGCTTTTATAGCTGTTGAACAGTGATCAGATGATTAGTATAAATATAGGGATTTAACAAATCCAATTTACTCAGACAAAGGAAATGATGGCCTCATCCAGTAGAATTTCTCCATACGAAGACCATTTTTCAAAGCTTGGAAAATATGTGGTGTCTTTGGGCTTCGCTCTTGACCAAGCCCAAGCTGAGCTTCATCATGTCAAGCTTGAACGTGACCGTCTACGGGAAAAGTGGAAGTTGATAGAAATTACCACTCTTGCGATGTTATCTAAGCCACCCCAAGAGTCTGTCACCATCGCACACCTTACCCTTAGGTCTTATGCGGCTGTTTTAAGGGGTTATGTAACAAATTTCTAGTAATATGTTCATGTACATTATTTTTTTATATAATAATGAATATACTTTCTTGTCATTATTGATACATTATAAATAGTTTTTAAAGTACAAATAGTGTTTTTAGTTATTATTTAATTAAGAATACTATTTTATTAAATTAATGGATTTTTGAATTAAATAATATTTTAATAAAATATTACTATTATTATTAAATTAATTTTTTTAAAAAATAAATAATCTTATAAGCTTATGAATGTAATTGTAATTTTTATTATGGTTTGAAAGCCATTTTTTTCAAAACCCGTGAATTTTTTATAAATGTCGGTTTTTATTTTAAAAGTGAAAATTAAAATATTTAGAAAATTATTTAGATAAAATAAATGTTATTTCTGGAATCAGGATGTCGAAATTATCCAACGGTGAATTTTTCATAATTTTCTGAGACAGTCAATTTTTTGGGTAAAAAATAAATATTGTTTAAATATATAATGTGTTTTATGACATCATAATGACCCAATAGTGATGTAATAAAATAATATAAGCTTTATGTTCTGCCAATATATGGTTTAACATTAAAATAATGTGATTTTGGGTTTGTTTGACTTACTTTTCATATCATTAATGGACCCTTTAAGACTTATTAAACACCTTGTCTTTTTAAATTGTTTTCCATGGGAGTGTGACTCACCACCACATAAGAAACCCTATTATTTTAATAATTTATGACTTTTACCTTATAAAATATTGTTTTCCTCGTCACTTTTCCAAAAACCATGGGAAAAAACCATGGTATGGTTTGTGTTTTGGACTAATTTAATATAAGGGGTCCCAAACCTAAATAATAAAGAATTCCCTCACCTTTCCTATATAAACCCACCCAAGATCCCACTTCCTCCTCAATAAAAGCCTTTTTAGTTCGTCCAAACTCTACCCTACTCTCTCTAGAATCCTCTCAAGTTGCTCCAAGCTCCCAATAAGCCTCTCTCAAGCCTCTCTCAAGCCTTTGGAAGTACACTTCCAATTAAGGGTTTTTTCTTCCTTTCTCATTTTTGTCCAATTTTATTTAAGTTGTTTTTCCCTTTTAATTTCAATTATGTATGTTGGGGTATGGTTTCACACCTCCCTCATACTTCCCTTTTCATGTTTGAATGATGGGAGACCCCTTTCTCTCTCATTAAATTCCTCCCATTTACACCTGTTACTATGTCGAAATTCTGAAAGGAACTTCTCTCTCATCTTTTACATTCAAGCAGTACTTTTTTATCATGAATCTAAATTCCATTACAATTGTTGGGACATGTATATATATGACCTCCTTAATTTCCATTACATTTAAATATGATTAGTAACCCCTTTCTCTCTCATAATCCATTTTTATGAATTCTTATGTCACGCCGTTACACTGCCGAAATCACACCGATTTTCTAAGCCAATGTCATTGTGTAGTGAATACCATGCCCATTTCTCCATCAAGGGTATTCACCTTTATGAACATTTACTTATTAATTATAAATTTTCATGTATGAATTCCACATTCCTTTATCATGCAATAAATTATTATGTTTTATGAATCCATGTTTTATGATCTATGTGGCACACTTATGCATGAAATGAAATGTTTAAGAAGGGTGCGCCCTTATAGCGCTCCAATGCATTGGGTAAAGTATAGTATCATGATACGTCATGTGCAATGAGTGTTGAATCATGCTAATTCAATTGAAAATAGGGTTTACTCATGCTTCATGTGCAATGAGTATTTACTCATGCTCTATGTGCAATGAGCCTTGGCTCATACTAATTCCATGTTAAGTGTTGTTGCCACATTTCCATGTTATGATTATCATGATTTATCATGCCTTTATGTCCATGTTTCTCTTGTGCTCTATTGATATTCCTATTGTCTAACATGTATTGTACTCATCATGTATTCCATGTTTATTCCCTTACTGGGCTTTATTGATCACCCTTTTCTTATGCATGTCCTCAGGTTATCCCATGAAATGCTAAGTACGAGGGAATGTAGTGGTCATGTAAAGGAAGTTTTCAATAAAGATGTTGTATTTTGTGTTTTAAGTTGTTATGTAATGATCCTAATCCCCAAAGACATTAGACCTCTCGATCTTCCATGTTGTATCAAGTGAATAGTTTATGTAATAAATTATGTTTAAGTTTGGAATAAAAGCAGGGTTATCGTAGTTGGTATCAGAGGATAGGTTTAGTTATTTTTGGGATTAGGATTAGAAAACCCTAGTAAAGCCTTAGATACAAGACTAAGTATAATAAGAACATACCTAAGTTTTGGTAAGTACTGAGTTAGTGGTTTATCAAACAAATACATCCATGTCTGGATACGAGCAGGTAGAGGCGGCTATGGCACAGATTTATCCTAGGGGTAAAACCCGAAAACACCGCTTTGAGCTAGACTCGAACGAGAACTGGTGCACAATAACGGGTCTTGCTGCACTCTTGGTTACGAAACTCTCAGGGGATATGTTTTGATAAATTGACAAGCTTAGTATGAACCCTCATTAAGGGAATTAAAAAAAATTACCCTAAGAATATATGTTAGAAAGTAGATCATGAAAAGCCAAGATTGAAGCCTATAGACTCATGAGTTAAGGAAATAAAAGTTTATTTATAAGTCATCAACTTTTGTCTTTGGATTAACCTTTATGTGTTACCCCCTAAATTTCCTTTTATTCCATCCAATGGACGGTAATAGGAGGACTCGGGCTAACAACCAATGTGAAGATCAGTGTGATGACTGTACTAATGAGATACCCAATCCAATGGGAGCGGGAATCACGAACTTTGTCACACTTCTCTCTCAGCTAAATCAAGCATTGAATAGAAACACGGTTCAAGAGGAATGTACAAACCCCCCTAAGAAGGAACAATTTTCTATCGATATCTTCATGAGAAAAATGCCTCCTACTTTTAGTGGATCATCTGATCCCACGATCGTTGAACAATGGATCAACTCCATTGAAAAGATCTTCTCCATACTTCAATGTTCTGAGCAAGAGAAGGTTCTCTTAGAGGATTATCGTATGGAGAGTGAATCTGATCAATGGTGGATGTTGATCAAAAATACGAAGCCTGAGGAGGAGATCGAGGCATTGGAATGGAAGGATTTCCAGAAGATTTTTTTCAATAAATATTTTCTGCACACCCTCCGGCTTAATATGGAAAGAGAATTCCTTTCCCTCAAGAAAAAAGATGAAGAATCTGTTGGAGAGTATGAGGAAAACTTCACAAGGCTTGCACGATACACTTCCAGCTTTGTTTTTACCCCCGAATGCAAGGTTGACCACTTCTTTGGTGGGATGAAGCCTAGACTGCAGAAAGAATTAGCGATCCGTGACTTCGACAGCTATGAGGAAATTGTACGATGTTCCCTAAAGGTCAAAATGGAGATCAGGGAATCACAGGGGTATCATGGGGACAAGAAGCGTAAGGTGGACTTCAATTCTGGCAGTCCGATGGATAAATCCAATGATGCTAAGAATATCCAGCACCCCACTTACCAAAAGTGAAGAAATAAGCACCCTAGAAATTTCCTCAAGAGTATGAGGAAATGATTTATGTGTGGAAGAGAAGGGCCCCTAACTGTTAACTATTGGCAAGAAAGACCTGTAGCTGCGACAGAGGAGAGAAACACTCCATTAAAACCTCAACGCATTGTTCAATGCTACAACTTCAAAGAACCGGGACACTTTTCAAATCAGTTCCCTAAACCAAGGGTTTTCAGAGGCAACCAACAAACTCCATGGCAGCAAGGAATAGCTTTTTCCATCGCTTCTACTGAAGCGAACCCCGACAACGAAGTGGTGATAGGTACGCTAGTTATTAATTCAAGAATAGCGAACCTACTTTTTGATTCAGGTTCTACGAATTCTTTTATATCTTGAATGTTTAGTAGAACAATCCTACCACCACCACAAATCATGTAAGTGAAGATGTTGGTGAGTACGGAAAATGGGGAAATCATTGCATCCCATAAATATAAGTCCTCCCCTATTATAATCTGTGGATTGAATTTCCCGATGAACCTCGTCATACTCCCTCTGGTGGAATTTGATGCAATTCTTGGCATGGATTGTCTTTCCTTATATAGAGCCAACATAAATTGTTGGGAGAGGGAAATCACACTCCATATGGAGAATATACCCCCGATTCAACACAAGTGTAAGGAGGTATATGAATCTCCTTTAGCTCCATCATCTCAAGCATGGATATTACTGCCCTATGAGCATGCGTATCTGGCTCAGATGATTGAGTCCAAGGAAGAAACTATCCTTGAAGAAATGCCTATTGTGAGGGAATTCGTTGAAGTGTTTCCCGAGGAACTGTTTGGTCTTCCTTCTAAAAGAGACGTTGAATTCTCAATTGAACTTATACCAGGGGCTCTACCAATATCCAAGACTCCATATAGAATGGTTTTCGTAGAGCTTGAAGAGCTAAAGAAACAAATACAATAGAATCTGGATAAAGGGTTTATACGCCCAAGTGCTTCATCATGGGGTGCACCAGTCCTCTTCATCAAGAAGAAGGATGGTTCAATGCGGCTTTGCATCGATTATCGTGAACTTACAAAAATCACGATAAAGAACAAATATCCTCTACCATGGATCGATGACTTGTTCGATCAGCTACGCGGAGCACAACACTTCTCCAAGGTAGATTTGCGGTCGGGATATTATCAAGTAAGGGTGAAGAAGGAAGATGTCCCCAAGACTGCTTTTTGTACAAGATATGGGCACTATGAATTCATAGTAATGCCTTTATGACTCACCAATTCTCTAGAAATCTTCATGGAATTGATGAATAGAGTCTTTAGATATTACCTAGAAAAATTTGTGGTAGTCTTTATAGATGATATTCTAATATACTCCAAAACCAAGGAGGATCATGAGGAGCATTTAAGAAATGTACTAGAGACTATGTGCAAGGAGAAGCTCTATGAAAAGTACAGAAAGTGTGAGTTCTGGTTGAAGGAGGTCTCATTCTTGGGCCATATCATCACAAGCAATGGGATATCTGTGGATCCCTCCAAAACAGATGCAATTGAGGGATGGCCGAGGCCAACATCGGTAATGGATATCTGTAGCTTCTTGGGGTTAGCTGGATATTATCGACGATTTGTGAGAAATTTCTCATGATTGTCCAACCCTCTTACCAAGATAACTCGAAAGGGAGTAAAGTTTTCTTGGAGTGATAAAGGCGAAGAAAGCTTCAAGGAGTTGAAAAGGAGGCTTATCACTTCTCCCGTGCTCACTTTACCCACAAGTGGGGAAATTTTTGTGGTATTCAGTGATGCTTCAAAGAAGGGATTAGGCTGTGTGCTGATGCAGAATGATAAAGTGATATCCTACACCTCAAGGTATTTGAAAATCCATGAGTGAAACTATCCAAAGCATGATCTAGAGTTGGCGGCGGTGATCTTTGCCTTGAAAATCTGGCGGCATTATCTCTATGGGGAGAAATGTGAGATATATACTGACCACAAGAGTCTTAAATATATATTCACACAGAAAGAGCTTAATATGCACCAGAGAAGATGGATAGATCTCATCAAGGATTATGACTGTTCAATACATTACCACCCTGGGAAAGCAAACAAGGTGGAAGATGCCCTAAGTAGAAAGGACCCAACGATTCTATCAATGATGAGAATTAAGAAGGATCCAATCTTCTTAGACTTGATGAAGATGGACATGGGAATCATAAAGAATGGAACATCATCAATCCTTTCAAAAATGATTGTTCAACCGTCTCTTTTGGAAAGGTTAAAGGATGCTCAAAAGGATGATGTGGGAATTTAGGAAAAAGTGGAAGCTATCAAAAAATGGAAATCCTCGGAGTTTAATGTTAATGAAGAAGGAATTGTGAGATTTGGGAAAAGTCTATGTGTTCCATTACATCCGGAGCTGAAGAAGTAACTTTTTGATGATGCACATAGTTCAAATTTCTCTATTCACCCAGGGAGCACAAAGATGTATTGAGATCTCTGAGAAAACTTTTGGTGGGATAATATGAAAAAGGAGATCACTGAATATGCATCAAAGTGCCTGGTGTGCCAGCAAGTGAAGGAAGAGAGGCGGAATTCTAAGGGGATGATGCAACCATTGCCCATAACAGAATGGAAATGGGAGAACATCACCATGGACTTTTTCACCGGAATTCCAAGGACATCCAAAGGCAACAATGCAATTTGGGTTGTTGTGGATCGTCTTACAAAGACTTCACACTTCATTGCTATTCGGGAGGATTTCTCATTGGATCAACTGGAACAGATATATATCAGGGAAGTGGTAAGGCTATATGGAGTGCCACTATCTATTGTGTCTAACCGAGATCCAAGATTCACCTCTAAGTTTTGGAAGAGTCTTAAACATGCTTTGAATACTGAACTGAACTTCAGTATGGCCTATCATCCTCAAACTGATGGCCAATCCGAGCGGACTATCCAAACACTTGAGGACATGTTTAGAGCATGCTCAATAGACTTTAAAGGAGGATGGGATCAACATATTCCTCTGGTTGAGCTCTCTTATAATAACAGTTTCTACTCGAGCATCCAAATGGCACCATATGAATCCCTTTATGGGAAAAGGTGCAGAACACCGGCATGTTGGGATGAGGTCAGTGAACGAAAGCTGCTTGGACCGGAAATGGTCGAGGAAATGGTGGAGAAGGTGAAAACCATTTAGTATCATATCAAGGCATCCCAGAGTCAACAGAAGAGTTATGCAGATAATCGTCGATGAGACCTTGAGTTTAAAGTTGGTGACATGATTTTTCTACGCATATCTCCATGGAATAAGTTCATGAGGTTTAGAAAGAAAGGGAATTAAGTCCAAGGTACATCGGCCCCTTCGAGATTCTTGATCGTGTCGGGGCTGTGGCCTATCGACTAGCACTTCCACCTACCATGGCCAAAGTACATGATGTCTTCCATGTATCCCTCTTAAGGAAGTATATACCGGACCCTTCACATGTACTCTCTTCTGAGGTGGTACATTTAGAGGATGAACTTTCTTATGAGGAACAACCAGTGAAGATCTTAGATCATAGAGAAAAAGTTCTATGAAATAAGACAATGCCCCTTGTCAAGGTGTTGTGGTGAAACCACAAGTTTGAAGAAGCGACTTGGGAATTAGAGGAAATGATGAAGATGAGTTACCCACATCTGTTTTAGTGTGGGAAAAAGGAAATTTCGGGGGAGAAATTTCTTAAGGGGGGAATATTGTAACGACCCAAAGTTTCACTAATGGAAATTCCTATTGATCTAGTTAAATGTATCTTTATGTAAAATGTTTATATAAAATGTCAGCCTTTTGGTTTTATGTTAATAATTGTGACTGTTGGTTTTATAGTCGTTGAACAGTGATCAGATGATTAGTATAAATATAGGGCTTTAACAAATCCAATTTACTCAGACAAAGGAAGTGATGGCCTCATCTAGTAGAATTGCTCCATACGAAGCCCATTTGTTGGAGCTCAGAAAAGAGGTGGTGTCTTTGGGCTTCTCTCTTGACAAATCCCAAGCTGAGCTTCATCATGTCATGCTTTAACGTGACCGTCTACAGGAAAAGTGGAAGTTGATAGAAATTACCACTCGAGCAATGTTATCTGAGCCACCCCAAGAGTCTGTCACCATCACACACCTTACCCTTAGGTCTTATGAAGTTGTTTTAAGGGGTTATGTAACAAATCACTAGTAATATGTTCATGTACATTATTTTTGTATATAATAATGAATATACTTTCTTGTCATTATTGATACATTGTAAATAGTTTTTAAAGTACAAATAGTGTTTTTAGTTATTATTTAATTAAGAATTATATTTTATTAAATTAAGGGATTTTTGAATTAAATAATATTTTAATAAAATAATAATAATAATATTAAATTAATTTTTATTAAAAATAAATAATCTTATAAGCTAATTAATGCAATTGTAATTTTTATTCAGGTTTGAAAGCCATTTTTGTCAAAACCCATGAATTTTCGATAAATGTCGGGTTTTATTTTAAAAGTGAAAATTAAAATATTTAGAAAATTATTTAGATAAAATAAATGTTATTTCTGTAATCAGAACGTCGAAATTATCCAATGGTAAATTTTTCCTAATTTTCCGAGACAACCAATTTTTTGGGTAAAAATTAAATACTGTTTAAATATATAATGTATTTTATGACATCATAATGACCCAATAGTGATGTAATAAAATACTATAAGCTTTATGTTCGGCCAATATATGTTTTAACATTAAAATAATGTGATTTTGGGTTTGTTTGACTTACATTTCAAAGCATTAATGGACCCGTCAAGACTTATTAAACACCTTGTCTTTTAAAATTGTTTTCCATGAGAGTGTGACTCACATCCACATAAGCAAACCTATTATTTTAAGAAGTTCGGACTTTGGCCTTATAAAATATTGTTTTTCTCTTCCCTTTTCCAAAAACCATGGGCAAAAACCATGGTATGGTTTGTGGTTTGAACTAATTTAATATAAGGGGTCCCAAACCTAAATAATAAAGAATTCTCTCACCTTTCCTATATAAACCCACCAAAGATCCCACTTACTCCTCACTCAAATCCTTTGTAGTTCATCCAAACTCTACCCTACTCTCTCTATAATCCTCTCAAGGTGCCCCAAGCTCCCAATAAGCCTCTCTCAAGCCTCTCTCAAGCCTTTGGAAGCACACTTCCAAGTAAGGGTTTTTTCTTCCTTTCTCATTTTTGTCCAATTTTATTTAAGTTGTTTTTACCTTTTAATTTCAATTATGAATGTTGAGGTATGGTTTAAAACCTCCCTCATACTTCCCTTTTTATGTTTGAATGATGGGAGACCCCTTTCTCTCTCATTAAATGCCTTCCATGTACACCCGTTACTATGCCGAAATTCCAAAAGGAACTTCTCTCTCCTCTTTTACATTCAAGCAATACTTTTGTATCATGAATCTAAATTCCATTAAAATTATTGGGACATGTATATATATGACCTTATTACTGTCCATTACATTTAAATATGATGAGGAACCCCTTTCTCTCTCATCAACCATTTTTATGAATTCTTATGTCACGACGTTACGCTGCCAAAATCGCACCGATTTTCTAAGCCAATGTCATTGTGTAGTGAATACCATGCCCATTTATCCATCAAGGGTATTCAACTTTATGCACATTTACTTATTGATTATAAAGTTTCATGTATGAATTCCACATTCCTTTATCATGGAATAAATTATCATGTTTTGTGAATCCATGTTTTATGATCCATGTGGCACACTTATGCATGAAATGAAATGTTTAAGAAGGGTGAGCCCTTATAGAGCTCCAATGCATTGGGTAAAGTATAGTATCATGATACATCATGTGCAATGAGTGTTGACTCATGCTAATTCAAGTGCAATGAGGTTTTACTCGTGCTTCATGTGCAATGAGGATTTACTCATGCTCTATGTGCAATGAGCCTTGGCTCATGCTAATTCCATGTTAAGTGTTGTTGCCACATTTCCAAGTTATGATTATCATGCTTTATCATGCATTTATGTACATGTTTCTCTTGTGATCTATTGATATTCCTACTATCTAACATGTATTTTACTCATCATGTATTCCATGTTTATTCACTTACTGGGATTTATAGATCACCCTTTTCTTATGCATGTCCTCAGGTTATCCCATGCAATGCTAAGTATGAGGGAATTTAGTGGTCATGTAAAGAAGTTTTCAATAAGGATGTTGTATTTCGTGTTTTAAGTTGTTATTTAATGATCCTAAGCCCCAAATATACTAGACCTCTTGATCTTCCATGTTGTATCAAGTGAATGGTTTATGTAGTAAATCATGTTTAAGTTTGTAATAAAAGCAGGGTTGTCATAGTTCCCATTTCAGGATAACGTGATATGGATGATGTGTTTCGAATTTGGTTAATATAAATCATCTTTAGTCATGACATCCTCACTGTGTCCCAAATTTTGGGTATCATAATTCACATTCTTCATTCCCCTTTGTTTGGATTTATTCAAACACCCCTAGCATCATCCCTCTCGTGCATTGGAGTATGTGGGAAAGAGCGTTTTGGCTGTTATGAGGACCCTATTCTCTGGTCAAGAACCCTCTCTTATTTAAAAAACTCTAGGTGGTCATCCAGACCCTAAGTTTTTGAAAGTTTAGCCAATTCTCTCATAAAAAAAAGTAAATAGTTATGTAGTCTTCTCTTGTTTCTCACACAGGGTCTGACCCACGTGAGCTTAGGGATTGATCACTTATTACTTCACAGTTATGGTTGGAATGAACTAGAATAATAAAGGAATCAAATAATATTTACATACACGTAGTTTATAATAGGAAAGAAAAAAGGAGAGATAGGTTTATGAGTTCAGTCAGAACATGGACCTTATGGATTGACCCCTTTGAGGGATTATTTTAGTGTCGCTACTTTCTAGCTTGTGTCTCCAGGGATGCTTCCTGCTCCTTGAGCTCCATCTCTTTATTAGAAGTTGTGGAGAGGAACTCATTATCTTTGGTATTCATTCACACCTACTCCTCTTGGAGCACAATTATTTGACGACTTGCCTGCACTGCCTGCTCCTAGGAATCCGCTAGCTGGGCCTTCAACTGTTCAATGAGATTATAATGACTCACAATAAATGACGCTCTTTTGTTTGGTTTCTCTTCAAGGATTAAGAATTCTATCTTATCTTTGAGGAACTTATGGGTATTCTCTGATTCCCTATGACACCAGTAAATATCATATCATTTGATACTCTCTTGTATCTTCTCAACCATATAATCTCAGATCATTATATGAAGGCGATAAGTATCCACCCATATAGAATAGATAAAGCATATCCATGTGCGAAGTGACCCCATCCGGCTCAACCATTTTTTCTATGACTAACTGAGAATGCGTTTGATGTACTTCCACACCTTACACTTCATCATATGACTCTCCTCAGTTGCGTCATGATCATATTCATCCATTTCCTCAGGATCTGTAGGACCGTACTCAGGAAAAATAGCTAGGAGTTTAGTGGAAGGGTCATCTTCTAGAACTCTTTCCTCTTTAGAAACCTCAACCCCACCATCCTAGAGCTCAACCCTAGTCGTATCATCACCCATGATTGAAAATTCTCGCTCACTGGGTGTTAGGGTGGGACCAACTTGAACAGTTGGCTCTGCAAAAGATGGTGCAATCACTGGTAGGTATCCCACAAATTTTCTAGACTCGAAAGTTTCCTGAGCCTTTATCCATTAGATAACTAAATTAGGAACCAATATCTTGGTTGGTCGAGTCCCCCAATAAAAAGAGTGAGCCTACAAAGGAAGAAACTTACAAGAGCCAAGAGCAGCGGTGTCCAGTGCCTAAGTCACGACAGGTGCTACCACCACATGATATCCATCGACACTTGTTAATTTAATAATCAACACTGGATCCCTCTGGAAAACAAGAATAGTTTGAGACTCTGAGGTCATAATTTTATCCCTTCCTTCTATTTCATTTCTTCCCACTTCAATCGTGGTTAGCCTTCGACCGCTTCAACCATGGTTGGTCCCCCACCCTGCTCAATCCCAAATTCAGACTCATGTGGATGTTCTTCCACATCCATGGGTACATATTCATCCCCTGAAGGGAAGACTTCCTAGATCTCATAATCTATGTGTTCCTGAACAGGGAAGAGTTTGTTTAGTGGATTCAAATTATGAAAATAGAGAGTCTAGTAGAGATAAGAGTTGAGACTCACCTCAAGTTGTTCGTCTAGTTCCACATCAGAATCTTCGATCTCGCCACTATCATGTGGGATTCCCTAGAGGACAACTGTTTACTGAGGTCTCTCACTTCCGAGACCTTCACCCATAACCTCCTATTCTCCCTCTTCCTCTTCTCTCTATTCTATATCTTCCTCTTCCTCCTCCTCCTCCTCCTATTTCTCCCCTTTTTCTTCTTCTTCCTCATCGTCTCTATCCTTTGAAGGCATCTTTTCTAGGTCATGCTTTTATCCAAGCATCACTTTCACTATGAGATGTGGTTCTTCATACCTCCCTCATTGGAATGTGTAAATATCCATGGTTGTTAGGTATTCATGTTAGCAATGAAGGTTTACCCTATCTTCAACCCAAATGCACCCTATGTCTGGTAAGTCAAGCCTAGTGCACAACAATCTCTGTCATAGCTCTTTGGTGGACATAGATTGTCGCAAAGTCCTCTAGACAGACTATAGAGATGAAAAAATGGTATTGGTAGTTAGATTTAGTAGATTCCTTAGTTACTTCCTAGGAAGTTCCCTAGTTGTCCCACAAGGTCACCCATGAGACCATCCCTCTTCAGAAGGTGGAGACACATTCTTACCTCGCGACGCTCCTACCGATGAAGTTCTGACCCACACTGTTCTAACTCCTTGGGTTATTCCTTTTCTCGCCTCCCCAATGGTACCTTGTATGCTTCTACTTTGTCCTGACTCCACGCTATCCACCATGATTTTCTGAATGAGTTTCTGCAGAATCGCCTCTGGGTACGTTGCTATCCAATGGTCGACATACTCCGTTGATAGGCCAACATTAACATCGGTAGGGGGAAGGGTGATGAATTCCCAAAAACCTTTACTTGTGAACATGAGCCACAGTTGGTGAAGGATGAAAGGATATTGATCTTCCCAAACCTCTATATATATTTATTTTTTGCATCTACTACATGCATTCAAATTTCCTGGAAAACCTCATAAGTATATACGGTTTGCAGAAGATTTTTCCATCAATCTAGGAAACCAGCACACTGCCTATGATGCTTTTCAAGTAATCCCTCTTCTCCAATGTGCCTCTCCCATCAGATACCATCTAGAAAATGGAGTCTAAAATGGATGAAATTTGAATTTTTCATGGTTTTTGATCTGGAGTTTGATCCCTTACTCTTTAAGAATCAACAAGCGGATTCCAGTAATGTTCAATAAGGATGGTCGCAAACTATCACCTGAAGGGAAGATGACATTTGGAAATTTATACCCACTGAAATGAGCTACAACCCAGCCATGAAGAATCTGGAATGGTACACATATCCTCCTAGGCATACTCCCTCTATAAATTCATCCCAAAATACTGTAGATCCTAGCCAATATGGACACCCCTTGATTAAACTTGTTCTTGGCCTCCATGATTCCATCCATCACTAGAATTCCTGGACGAACCCCCATCCTCGTTTCCCTCACTAGAAGAATACACCCACTCAAAAATGTTTCAAGGAACCTGAAATATCATACATTCGAGTCCCATCTTTCATTTAGACCAAAGCCCCATGATCGGTACTCACTTTCTTCCAAGACCATCCAGTATGATCCCGCCTTCCCCCTCAGTGATGTGTTTGGGAACTGCTTCCCTTTTCCTGGATTTTTTACCACTTTGTATTGAATTAAAAATAGACTGAACCATCCAAAATAGGATATATCCTTTAGGATGTACTTGATTTGCAGATTCTCTTTAGCCATCTCCAACAGATTCTATGTTAGAATTGGGGTGCACATCCTATCCTCCCAAACATTCTCTATTGGAAGGAACTCATCATATCGGTACCCTTCCAGGGGAATTACCCTGATGTAATGAATGTCCAACATACTGATTCTTATGTCCCCATGGTGAAGGTGGAAGGTATTCGTGTAGGGAGACCACTGACTAAATAGATTTGGTACCACGTCTTGCAAATGGTAGAAGTGAAACTACGATGTCCACGTAGCTTCAAAAAACATGATAGACCAAAACTATGCCCCAAACTCCTTGAAAGTTTGGCGTACCCAATATGCCCATGCCCATTCAATCGTGAAATTTACCCTAGAACTGAAGTTCCATTCCTTCCAACCTTTGGTCTCATTTGTAATGTTGCTTCTGAATTTTCTCACATAGTAATCTAGAGATTCCTCAGGAGTCTGGTCAATCACTACAACAGTCATGGTCTTCTAATTCAGGATGTAAATGCCCATGTTCTGTGTTTCTCTGGCGAGGTGACTGTTGCTCATAATATTGAACTATGGAAGGCTATCCTCACATGTTTCCCATGACTATGGAATATCGGTCTCAAAGCCTGGCTTCAAAACCTCTTCCAAAATACCGAAGTTCTATATCAGTAGATTGTCACTCAAAATGTAATCCTTTTGATCTTGCATCATCATACTGAAAAGCATCTGATTATCGGACATGACTCTTCTCGCATGAAGAATCTGAGGGTTTGTAATCATTTGGGACCTCCTTGCAGTAGCGGTAGTTTCCCTCTCAGTGTCAGCCAGTTGAGTAACCATTTATCTCAGACCCTAAATTCACAAAGGGACTAATGCGAAAGAATGGGGTTTTAGCATGCAAGACAGGCGGGTGCACCCAAGATGTGCCTAGGTCATGCAAAAATATACCGTTAAGCAGAGTGCACGCAAGAGTTGACAGCGGAGTGAAAGAGTCTGCAGGTGCACACAAAACTCAAAAAAATTCGAGAACTTTCACACATAAATTAAGATATTTCGTACACTAGGGAAAAGTGGTTTGTCGTATGTAAAAGTTAATGTGGGGAACTAGGGGGGATGTATTTATAGGTGCGATCCAAACCTTTCTTGCACGCAGAAGTGGTTTTCATGCCGAATGGAAATTTTTATGCATACCGACCATCAAGTGCTCTAATTTTCAGCGTGAACCTTAGAATCTGACCTTCAGGTCCCCCTTCGGCTTTGATTCTAGGGGGGGGGGCATTTGTTGGTGATGAATTTGGAGTAAGGCTATGACGACCCATTGTTAAAGAAAACCAAAGGCATATTTTGAATCAGTAAATATTCTCAATATTCCCAAGGGATGTGTGTGCAATATTCAAGGACCACACACAAGAATGAAAAATGCACACAAGATCTTGCACACCCAATGCGACATCAAATGGGATCTTCTACATCAACCTTCTGAAAAACAGCCAAGTCAACAACGCGAAGGAAAATTATTCAGTGCGCAAGATTGGAAACTGGCACACAAGATCTTTATCACCCAATGTGATTTCAAAAGGCCACTTGCATGCTGCCACTAAAGTTTCTAACTATATATAGAAATGTACCCCCACACTTAAGGGTATGGTTGCAAAACACAAACCGACGCTCTGCTGTGTGAAAGACAACCCTTTCGTGACCATGCAAAAGACATGGCCTCAAGGTACTGGATCTTTCATGACAGGTCTCCCAGGGGTCCTCCTTTGGGTGATGTCACTAGGGGTTGACCCTCTCCCATTTCCTTTTACTCCAAGGAAATTGTGCACAAAATATTCCTCTTGTGTGAATGTTTTTCCCTTGTGTCGTGCCAATCTTTCACATAGGGTCTCTCCTTGTGTGCAACCACTCGTTTTTCATGAAACCCCTCATATTGTGATCACCCCTTCAATATTGAATGTTCCTCTCCTTATGTGCTCCATGTGTCTTCATTACCCTAAGGCACTATGTCTGATCCCCTCTTATGCACGACACCCCTGTCTTGTGAATACTTCTCCCGTATGACCCTCCAGGTTCATACGAAGTAATTTCAAGATCCCTTGGATGGTGCTTCATGTTGCGTTGTTTTGCCTCATACCTATTCTTGTAGTCACACTAATAGATATTGATTATTCACATAACCATGAAAATTTGAGCCCTTAAATGGATCACTCCACAACCCCATCTCCATATAGAATTAATGGTGCCTTCCCTTCTCCAAGGGTTGAAGTGTGTCGGTTATGTAAGTCCTAGGGGTGAGGACTGAATCCCCACCATCCGATCTATAGGAAATTAAACTTCCAAGAACCTGTATCCTCACCATAAGATGTTAAACTATGATGGCTGCATGTGTGGTAGGTCCAAGAGGATTAGAGGGGGGATGTGAACAAGTTCCCTCCCACTCTCTATTTCCCTATGAGCTTTGTCACCATGCGCACCTTGGGAAGTCTCCATGTAAGCCTCAACACCATATGATGGTATGTTTTATGTATTATGGCCATATCCTTCTCATATGTCTGGACAACCTCCTTTATCATCGGGCCTACCTACTAGAGTAAGTCCCAATCTCCATCTCCCTGGGCCACTAACCATGTGTAAGCCCCACTCCACTCCTCATGGAGAACCTTTCACAATATGATTATCAGGTATTTTTAGCCTCTTGTTTCTCAAACCAAGTATGAATCACATGGTCTTAGAGTAATCATTGACCATGACATCATCTTTGGGCCTCTAACCATTCATAATCCCCATTCCCCTCTCTACTGAACTGTGTGGACTTTGATCTTTTCCCTTTCCAGACAAGGTATGTAGGAAGCCTCTCTAAAGTTCAAGCCCATCACCCATCGGTCCTGACTATTTCATTCCATATCATCCTTATTCCTCATGACATTAAAATGTATTCTTTCTAACTACATGGGTTTTGATCATTGTCTCCTAGGAAAAGCTACGTAGGAATCCTCCCCAAGGTTCAACCCCAAATACTGGAAAATTTCATTGTCCCCTTTGTTGGGATCCACACCCTTGGTCCACCCTTTAGTGGTGTTAGATCAGCTACTATGAAGCTAACCATGTATAAGACCCATTCTTAATTCATACTCCTCTAACCAAGAGTGTCTCTCTTGTGATGGGATGCTAACCGTGCGTAAGCCCCAACATGTCTTTGGGTCGTTGTCCTTTGTGCACACCCCAATTCCATGCTCAATCCTAAACTACATGGACTTTGATTCCCCATAATAAGGATACAAAGGAATCCTCCTTGAGGTTTAATCTCATCATCCATGTCCCATCCTGGTCTCTCCCTTGAGTCTTTGTGTTTCGGGAAGTTTATTCATTAAATCATGGGTTCTACTTCCTTTGGGTCTCCTCCATGCATTCATTCTCACAAGATGCCTCCTTAGGTGACTCATCACCCCACCAAACTATTTGGAATTTGATTCCCATACACTGGGATATGTTATAAGCCTCCTTGAGGTTCAATCCCAACACCACCGTCATCTTCACATCAGTCCCATCCCATTCATCTCATAAATTTCATCAAGTCATCCTTCATTCATCCTGGTTTTACTCGGATTGCCACATTCTAGTGAGATCATGTCATCCACTTCCTCACTGCTCCTAGAAGTACCTAGGTTGATAACCATGCATAAAACCCAAGTTGTTTTAAGGTTTTATTCCATTGCGGACACCCCAATCCCATGATTTACCCTATCAAACTACGTGGGTTTTGATCCCTATCTTCCATAAAAGGTACGTAGGAGGCCTCCACGAGGTTCAATCCTAGCCAATGGTAGGTTGTGGTGTTACCTTTATAGGTACACAAGAATCCCCTTTTTTGGGACCCAATCATCCTTGAATTCATCCTCAATGTGTGTTTTGATCAACCCATCTAGTAAGCCTCCTAAGTGATCCCTCCTAGGGATATACCCCTCTGATCCACTTTCATCAGCGTTCTGATCAGTCCAATCAGTCTCTTCTAGACATTAAACTCACGACATACCTCATGTTAAACATGGGAAGCTGAGGAAAACCTCAGATACAAGCCTATGACATATAATTCCTCACACTCGATGTGAGATGCCTCGGGATTTCGCACCTTCGAGAATACCTATCATAAGGAAAATAAATCTAGGTGTACCAGTGTTTCAGCCTCCTGACATGCCAACGATGTCCAACATGACTAATCCCCTAACCTAAGGTTGCTTCCCTAACTCGACCCCTTGGAATATCATGACAGAAGCATCGTAATATACTAAAGTCCTCAAATATGTGGCAACGATAATGAGATTAACAAACAATGTCTTAAATATGAGGGATACCTGGACTGGGCGACAAATTATGCGGAGGAATCCATAGAAGGAGAGACCAACATCCCATCATCCCATTTCAATCAAGGAGAAAAGTCTCTTAATAAGAAATAGATGTCACCTGCCTTTGGAAAGAGGGAATGTGGGGAAACAACCAGTGTGTCACATCATGAAGATGTACACCCCGACGTAAGCATCAGAAACAACATTTCATTGAGTAGAGGATTTTTTTCATATTCTCTTTCCCACCGATTAACTGAAGATGCGTGCATGGGGGTATGGTTCAAATTGAATCAAGCCTGACATTGTGCATTTCCATGAATGGGATTTGAATCTTAACCCATTGGAGGTACATAGCTCATCCACTCAATTTTGGGTGATTTTTTTTAACTGGATGTTGTTGAATCCAAAGATCATGTATGATATTTATCTTTCTATTAGAGTTCCTATTAAATTAGACAAAGACTTAAAACTAATTTTTTTTATTATTATAAACCCCCCTTTTAAGGGATTAAGGGGAACCCAACATGACATCAAGAAATAAGATAATAAAAAACATGCCCCAATAGTCCAAAGGCCATAAAATCAGATCAATCAACAAAGGAAAGCCCCTCCCCAACATAGAAAATTTTAAGCATGGTTTAACCTTCTCATCCCTGATCAACTATTTATCCCATGCATAGATGAATGTGTCTGGTATCTATGGAAAAATACACACCTTCTCAAACATCCAATTCGATAAAGAAATGATTTGATGAAAAGCACAGAGCTCTAAACTTCATCTAGAAAATCCCCTGAAGAATATTGAGTTGAGTTTTAAATATGATAAGGTCCTGAAATTTTGTTTAAACTACAAAGTAATTGTTCATGACTTACTAAACTACAAAAGAGCAGAGTTTTGTTCCTACTGTTCAACTCATGGACATGTTGAACATAATTACAATATAAAGGCTTGTTTTATGAAGGAATCTACCTGGGATACTGGTGTAAAATAGATGGATGGTGGGATTCTAGAAAATGGGATTGCAAGTAACTATACCTTAGATGATTTGAATATGAATGGTAAGGATTCCTCCTTGGGGAAGAAAATATGGGACGATATTGTTGCATAGAAGGTCAATCCAACAATGTAGCCTATGCATGAACTTGTTGGGAAAGAGGGTGATTTTAAACCTTTTTCAAAGAATCTTGATGACACAAAAAAGCAGGAGAATGTCATTGACATAGGTTAGTAGGAGCATATTGCTTCTATTATGACTAAAAACTATCATTTTTATTGATTTTTTCAAACACAATCCGCAAGAGATACATCACGAGGGCCTAAAGTATTGGAGGCCCAAAGCATCATTAACCACAAAATTTATTCCCTCATTCAGAAAGAAACCTAAGTGAAGGAAGTAGAAAATACTTTGATTCAAGGGGTCCATGGATGCAAAGAAGTCTGATACCATGTTCCCCTCCCTGAAATTGTGAGTGATCTTAGTGTGGGTGCCCATGAGTTGTTTACACTTCCTGATAATATACTCAATTTTCTAGGGATAATTAACTGCACCTGAAAGTGCCTTGTAGAGAATCAAGGAGTCAGTCTCCACCACCTTCAGGTTGAGGTGTATTTGCTTTCATAACTCCAGACCTGTGGCCATAGCCAGGGGCTCCACCTACAAAACATCACCGCTTCCATAACAGGGTGAGAAATCAGCTAAGATGGACCCCTCCCTGTCCTGAATAACACCTCAGCCACGCATCACCCAACTTATAAGAGACTTGTCCGAGTTAAATTTGAGCCCACATGTGGGATTCTGCCATCAGACCCAATTCCCCTGCCCCAACCTACTGACCTGATTGGAAGAAACATGATTCAATAGAAAATTCCTAACTGACAGAGCATCCTTGCAGTTAGTGCACAAGATAACCATGTCCAGTAAAATATTTCTCATGTTAAAGGAGATGTTGATTTGAGAGCCTTTATCATTTATGTGACAAACATCGTTCCAGGCCTTCCAAATAGTACAACATCCTTCCAAAAGGATGATTGCTCGACATTTCCTCTCTGAACCTCGATCGCTGTAATCCTGAAACCACGAGCTGAAAAAACTATCATGCATGCCTCCATGATTATCCCGACCTAAGAAGACCCTGAAATCCTACGAGACCCATCTCTTTCAATCGCTATCGAAGAAGAGGTGGCCCACTATTTCCTATTTTTGAACTCTACAACAATAATACTTTGATTCCAAACTCACTCCCATGTGTTGGATCTTTTCATTCATGGGAAAAGAATTATGCCTCACCCTCCAAAATAGGAAGTTGAACTTTGATGAAACCTTGAAAATGTTATTCAAGATGAATTGGACAAGTAATTGATCCAAGAACAGGCTTTTATATCCTCTATGAGAAAAGAAAAATATAAGTTGGTATTGGCTTCCCCACTTACTATTAAGAATAATGCGGTGAGTATCAATACCTCGGACCTTAGAAAATCCCCTTCACAGAATAGGGGTATAGTGCAATTCACCTCTGATGTACTTGATTATCCTACTTTGGAGTCCAGTGTGAAGGCAACACCAATTATTGGTGGATCTAATGATAATGTGAAGAAGCAGATGAAAGGTGCTTTTGATTTGGAAGATTTGGGAGGGAATTGGAAACAAGTTAAGACTTGGCAGGGGGTTTACATCCAAAAAATCATGGTCGAAGGCATGGCTATGATGACTGGGCTAGTGCATGAGGGAATGGAAGAAATGTGTCCAAGAGGTCTTCCAAGGGACTCACTTTGGAGCAAAAAAGGCTTCAAGATAAGTATTTGATGCTCTTCAATCAAAGGAACTCACAGTCAGAGTGGGAAACTGGTGATGATGATGAGGATTCTAATCATGATTATAGACCGATTATTGATTTATAGACTCTCCTTTATGGATGTGGGTTTCCCTTGTTTGAACCCATCCATCTTTCATTTGATTTCTTCTTTTTCTATCATTTTAATAATAAGGGTCTTGACCCCAAACTTTTTTGCTATATTTATAAAATTATAAATAAAATTATTATAATTTTATAATTATTTAAATAAATGTACATAAATTTATAGTTATAAATACAAATAAATGTACAATTATAATTATATATAATAAATATATTAATTACATATATTTATTATATATAATTATAAATATAATAAATATATTATTATAATTTTTTAATTATAAATAAATAAATAATTATTTATAATATCTATAATTTAAAAATATATATATAAATATATAAATATTTTTATTATATATATAAATATAAATAAATAAATATTTATTTATAGTTATAATTATAAATAAATAAATATAAACTGATTTAGAAATGGTTATCGGGTGTTGGGAGCCCCTGCCTCCTAGAGATGGCTAGGGTTTCATTGTAGGTTCTGGGCACAGTGGAAGTGCAGGATGGGCGTATACCCAACTTTGAAAATTGTCATGATTAATGATTAATTTGGGATCAATATGAAATTAAATGCCAATATTCATGGAATTGAATCAAAGATAAAATACAAAGGAGAGAACCCAGAACCGAGAAGAGAAGATCAACATATTTTGTTTATAACTAATTTAATTAAATTAAAGAATTACCTCTAAGGTGGTTCTTTCTTATTTTATGCATTCTACCATGGGTTCGAGGTGTGAATTTATTGAAATATAGAATCTAAGGATATGATTCCTCTAGCAGTGATCCACACATGCTCTACATATCTCCGAACATCCCTGAAGGAGTCTCTGGGTGTTAGCATGGAAGATCCTTTCACTTGTGATGTCCGCCTTTGATTTCCTTGAGAATCACTTCCAAAGTGTTCTCCTAGATCCAGTGGAGGAGGATCTCTCTCATTCTTAAGATCCTTCTTGGGGAGGTAAGAGTTCTCTAGGCTTGAGAGATTTTCTCCAAGAATGTTGTGTACACAACCATTAGTTAGCCGGTGGGATGACCCCTTGGATAATTAGAGAATAATAACATAAAGGTGAATTTAATTCACTAGGTAATAATAAATAATTAACACAAGTATTGTTACTTATTTTATTATTCCATATAAAACCCCATGTCAAATAATAATAGCAATGCTATTATTTCCATGATATGTTGTTAACTTGCACATTATATTTAAATATTATTTAACCAAATAATATTTAAATATTATTTAACCAAATAATATTTAATATTATTTATCATCAAACCCATAACATTTTCTTCCAATCCTCCTCAATATTTATCAGGCCTTGAATAATGACTATTTATTTAGAAAATAAATATAATTTCATTATTCATCGATAAATAAATATTCCATCCGCAATATATTATCTCGAATAACTTGAGATGAAATAAATGTGACCGGGCATACTTGAATATTTTTTAAACCACAATAGAGAATAATATTTATTCAACTTGTTAAATAATAAATTATTTAACTGAGATACTGGATACACTTAGTGTATGTCCCTCTAGGCCTCTTTCACGTTGGCATTAGGTGGGATTTCCTAAAGTCCAAGATTACTGTCTAGCAACAGGTCAAGGATCCCAATAGAAAGAAGTTGATGTCACAATGACATGTCACCTCATATGAATGATTACCCTATAATATAATCCCTTTTTCCTAATATCTCCAATCAAGCGGGTTGGATTCAAGTGCCATCAACCCATGTGCTTGATTTCTCATTCTTTGAATTCTCAAAACTGAACTTGCCTTGAGAACGCCATGAACATGGATTTAGTTAGGCTATATCATTTCCATCAAAAGTCCTAATATATCTACTTATGTATAAGTGAAAAATCATTTCTCGCATTATTCATTAATACAGTATTACTCATGATGCACCCAACATATCCTACCTCACCATGAACATTTGTCGTCATGGTTTTCTTTAATACATCTAAGCACGCGAGCCATAATACCCATTAATAATAATCTTAAAGTCTAATAACCAATACACACATCTATAGATAGGAACATCCAATGATACTTATGAATGTTGATTTACTACTGGCAGGTCTTGTTCTCATAATATCCTCCTGGACATTACCAAGGGGGCACACCATGAGAAGGTTCCTCACAGTTTCATGAGTCCCCACCCATGATAGCCTGTATCATTTGTGTACCTTCAAATGATATCATCCGGCTATAGAACATTTATTCAAAATAGTGTCATGGAACTTCCAAGCTCTCATCATAGTAGGGATCCACTATGACCTTTTAGTGTGATAGATATTCTTAGGACATTATCACATACTATGTCACGCAGAAGAACAATCATGATGTGATAAAAAGTTTATTAATATTCATCCAATGAATATAAGTTTATAATAAAGTACAAAGAAGTTGGTTTCTAGGGAACCAAATCCAACATACTCCCACTTTCACTAGATCTAACTGCTAAAAATATTTATTCTAATAGCTCTCACATGATATTCATGCTTCTGTTGAGATAGGCCTTTAGTCAAGGGGTCCACTATGTTCTCAACCATAGACACTATGATCACTACAAATTCACCCATTTGGTAGAAATACCTCAATAGGTGATACTTTCAGAGTGTGTGATTTTTCCATTGATGTGACCTTGGCTCCTTTGCAAGATCCACTATTGTAGTATTATCACAACACAAGGTAATGGGATCCTTACTACTAGGTACCACATCATGCTCCTGAACAATGTTCCGAATCCTGAAGGATTCCTTGGCTGAATTAGAAGCCTCTATATATTTGGACTCCATTATAGAATCAGAGATAGCTGGATTCTTTAAACTATTCCATATCATAGCTCCTCCGTTGAGATAAAAAACATATCCTGATTGGGACTTCAGATCATTTTGATTTTTCTGAAAACCAGCATCAGCATACCCTCTGATGAAAATATCCTCATCTCCTCTATACACCAGGAACATATCCTTAGTTTTTCTCATATACTTAAGGATAGTCTTGATAGTAGTCTAATTTTGTTCTCCTAGATCTTCTTGATATCTCCCTACCATTCTCAGTGCATAGGCAACATCAAGTCTGGTATATAACATGGCATACATGATAGATCCTATCACTGAAGCGTATGAAATCTTACTCATCTTATCTTTCTCATGTTGTATATAGGGACACATTTTCTTAGAAAGATGTATACCATGTGACACTGAAACCAATACCCTCTTAGATTGTTCCATACAAAAATATATTTAGTATCTTATCAATGTATGTACTTTGAATTAGTCTAAGTAGCCTCTTGGATCTATCATAAATGATCTTGATCCCAAGAATGTATGCTACTTTTCCTAAATCCTTCATAGAGAAGCACTTGTTAAACCAGTCCTTGACTGACTACAAGACTGGTATGTCTTTTCCAATAAGAAATATGTCTTAAACATACACTACTAGGATAATGACCGCATTCCTATTAAACCACTTGTAAAAAAAAAGGCTCACATTCATTATTAATGAAACCAAATTCTCTTATGTATTTATTGAATCAAATATTCCATGACCTGAATGATTGATTTAATCCATAAATGGATCTCTACAACTTTCATAACCTTTTATCATCACCTGGTGTCACAAAACCTTATGGTTGTGTCATATAGACATCTTCCTAAAGGTTCCTGTTAAGGGATGCTATTTTGACATCCATCTACCAAATATCATAGTGACGAAAATATGCTATGGAAAGTATGATTCTTATGGATTTAAACATGGAAACTGGTGAAAAGGTTTCATTATATTCAATTACTTGACATTGTTTAAAACCTTTAGACACTATCCTTGCTTTATAGGTACTAACTTCACCTTCCATTTACACACTACTAGAAAACAAGGATATAGCCACGGACCTATAGCCACAATTTTATAAGTCCATGGATATAGCTTTGTTTATAGCCACACTTCTATTAAAATTGTGGCTAAATCATTATTTATAGCCACGCTTAACAAATTCCGTATCTAAGTTTTTTTTTGACCATCCATCGGGCTCCTCCATGATTCCTCTCCCCAGACCCCTCGCGACCCAGCTTATACCCGTGACCATGGCCCTCTCTTCTCTACACGACTTCTTCTCACGGCTACCCTCCTCCACCCTCGTGACTTATCCTCTCTCGACGGCGACCTCTCCTCTCAGTAGTGACCTCTCCTCTTGGTAGCGACATCTCCTCTTGGCGGCGACCCTTCTTCCCCGACGGCCTTGGCGACCTCTCCTCTCCCCGATCCTCATCCCCCGACAGTTCCTGGATGGCCTTCGCGACGCTTCCCCATCCTCATCCCCCTCGTGACGTTGCCCGTCGCTGCCACAAAACGAGGCAACCCGGTCTACTTCGTGGTAACATCTCACCTCTCATACCTCAAAGTTGATCGACTTTATCTGAATTACATACAAATATTTCTCTCTGCTGGAATTCTTCAAACTAGAAATTAATTCTAATAGGTAAAGGATATTTTTATATCTTGTTGAAATCGCAAGAGGATATATAGAGATTTTGGAGGACTAAAAACCTCAATCTTAAACTCGGTTTACTCATAATTTCTAATTGGGACTCTAACTTCAATTTGCACACACATAGGAATACATTGGCCAAAGTTTGAGTCAAACTACGTGGTCTTAATTGGTTATTTTTGGCACCCAAAAATTCTGAATGATATTGTCTCCTCCTTAGGAACTCCCCTAAAAATTGATCATAGAACATTAAATGTCGACTTATGTCTCTTTTCTAGAGTTATGGTGGAAATTAAAAATGATTCAAAGCTGCCCACCATAATTAATTTCAATTCAAATGACTACAAAACTGAAATTATAATTGAATATGAGAGGAAACCTCCCTTTTTTGAACATTGTAAGATCATCAGTCATACAATTTTCAACATTAGAGTAATTAGAAAATAAGTAACACAACCAGTTGAAAATGATTGGAATGAAATTATGAGAAATAAAAAGGATAAATCCCCTATGATAGATATACCTGTACCCCCATCAAAGAAATCTAAAACTTGGGTGGAATAGTAAAAAAAAGTGATACACCAAGGGGATAACTCATGTACTAAATGGGATGATATGGCTGAATAAGAAGAAAACTCCATTAAAGATAAAGGCCTCTTATAAGAAATTGAAATTTTGGTGTTAGATGCTATTAGGATATCCAATAAGGACGAATCTAATACATGCTCAGCCGGACAAATTTCTGAATCAAACCAAAATTCTGAACATAGCCCAGGTAAAAACTTGAAGTCCAATGAATGCAATGCATTCACTACACCCCCTAATAACTATGTGTGCACTAGATCATTTCCTGTTTAATCTATGGATGATCACTCCTGATATTTAAGTACTTGAAAAATCGAGGACCCCTCCCTATTAGATGCCACTATTTTATTAGGGAAAAATATTCAGACCAAAAGTAAAACAAATGTACCTGATAATTTCTCTAAAAATATAGATTCAACTAGCCATTCTATAGATTTTGGGAATCTATTGTCTATCCAAAAATCTGCTCAGGATATCACACATACTAGTAGTATGACTGCAACTGTTTCCATGGATTTGGAAACTGTTAAATCAATGAAGGTAAGTACACCCTCGGTACAGGTGACTAAAATGCAGGATCTCGTTGGATCCATTAAGAAGATTCAGCCCATGGAGGATACTGGTGTGGAGAAAAAAAGGATCCAGTTACAACCTCTTGTTCTAATTTATACTCTTTTTATGGTTCACAACCTGCTAATAGTATTGATGTCATTAGTTCTCTGATGCTTTGTAATTTGAATCCTACAGACCCAACCATTAAAACTTCATTAAATCATGCTGTTATGAGATCTTTTAATCACTTATCTGACATATCTAATAATAATACTACTCTTTAAATGAAGTTGGTAACCAAAAATTTAGAGAAGGATTTAGCTTCTTCTCCCCTTGTGCACTCTAAATTTATTACCAGTTATGTAGAATCAGGGAGTCAGATGAGTATTTTTAAGGTTGTTTCAACTGAGACACACACCCATTGGATTTTTACTGCTTCTCCACACCCTCCTCTGACATGTGAAATAGCCATATATTTATGGTAAATTGACTTGCGTCCGATCTGCTACTCCACGCCCTCTATAATGGTGTCGACTTATCCATCGTCGCCAAAGGTATGGGTTTACCACACCATTTTTTACATCTTGACAAGTTTTCTTTTTACTCAACTGTATCCTCAAATATGAAATTTAACCCCAGACTCACATTTTCATAATATGATGCAGTTTCATGTTTGGTGGTTTAATGTTTTCAATGTATGGGTGAAATATCTAGTTTAGGTGACGTTGATTCATCTTCCAACATCAATGGCATTGAAAAGGGTAAAATTGCAATATCATCTTATTTGAAAGATTAAAATTAATATTTCTACTCTTTTAATTAATGAACACATGATATTGTTATCATTTCATTAATGTTATTTATGCTTTCAGGTCAAGAATCATTACAAATAGTATTGACAATGACATTGCAATGTTACTTAAAAAAAGGTTGGATGAGAATAATTTTATAAAAGGTGTGTAGTTCGACTATTTATCAATTATCAATTACTATTTATTGTAATTTTATCCATTGAAATCATTAAAATTGTCAAAATTCTTTTAGATTCATTTAATGTTTTATATTTTCTAATTTCATTTTAATTGATTTCATTTATGAAATCTATAATTTTCAGGTTTAATTCTCTAGTTTAGGTGATTCTGCTTCATCTTCCAACATCAATGGCATTGAAAAGGGTGAAATTGCTATATCATGTTATTTTCTAGATTAAAATTGACATGTATACTCTTGTAATTAATGATCACATGGTATAAGTACATCGATCATGGAGTTTTTTTCATTCTATGTTTGATTTGTGTGCAGTTGATGAAATCAACTGTTATATTACTATGGCTACAGTGCATCACTTCTAGAAATGTCGGACCATGTGATCATAACATGGAAATATTAGTGCAACCATATGTCAGTCCATTTAAATTATTTTTTCTTGAAACATGGGGATTATTCACTATAGGTTGGAGGTCATGTTAGGATCACTGTGGGGCTTATTCACTACAGGTTCAAACTATAATTTATTTTATGGTTTTTTACAGAGAGCTAAGGCTTGGTTGGTCAGAGAAGTTGGGTATGCACTTTATGATTTCTGGTAGTTTCAATCCAAGCTGGTGTTCGTAGTCACTGCTCATTCTATATTCAACTGAGATGAAATTGAACCAAGTTAGACTTCATAAGAGGTGAACCAGAGCTTTTTAAGTGGAGTTCATTGTGGTTATTCATGAATTCAATTGAAGACTGAACCAAGACCAACAAGTTGGACCCACATGTAGGAAGTTGGAGTCATGTGAGATTAGCCAGAGTTAATTAAGTTTGACAGGGTTGAAGCTGAAATTCAACCAAAATGGTGATGTGGACCCAAGCAATGAATTAAGGTAATTTTTCATTTGTTTTTAAAATAGGGCTGATACTTTTTGAGAATATTTTTTACTTTGGAACCACTATTGGAGGATTTTTTAGGAATTATTCTCTCTTTCATTAACACATCATTATCTAGAACCATAAACCCTTAGGACCAAATGAAATATTATTGAAATAGGATTCCAATGCTTATCATATTTATTCTGTTTTCTAAAGTTTCTTTTATCATATCAATATAAGACTGTTTTTTCAATATAATTATTCTATTGATATTTTCATTTTCTTTTTTCCAACAATACAATAGTAATAATTATGTGTTAATGTCATTAACACTTCATTATATATAAACATATATACTTTTATCTATTATGATCTATAAATTATAGACATGTTTTCAATCCTCAGCACAGTCACAGTGGTATGTATGTATTTACACATTTTGACATCAAGTGGTGTGAATATGAATCAACCATACAAAATCAAATTTAAATGTTTTAAATACATTGTCATTGTTTTATTTTTACATGTATCATTATTATTATACCAAAATAACAGATTAGTATTTCAAAAATGGTTGATGAATGCTCATGGAAATACTTCATGAGTCAAAAGACTAATAATTGAAGGTATCATCTGATTTTTTCATTTTGACCCACTGTGAAAGGGGATCCTATAGAATGTGCAAGGGGATCCTTGAAGCAGATTGTAGTTACAACTACTCTTGAAGTCAAAGACACCTCCATTCAGTACATATTTGATTCCTGTATAGCTGTAATTATCCAAATCAAATTGTCCATCAATTTGCATAGGAGCTGAGATAAATCTATTGCTAATTGGTGAATTTGCTAATTAGATTCCTTCTCACCCCATATTTAACATAGGTCTGTAGACACCCAATATGGTATAGATGCTATGACAACTATAGTGAATATGAAAAGATCATTGGTGACTGAGATTATAACAGGTTTACATGGAAACATTTCCTCCCATAAACTGCACTTATTTGGCTTTACTACATGCACATTGTTCACTAATTTGTTAAACAAGTTGTAACTTTTTAACAAAATTTATTTGGTTGGTTTGTTTTAAAAATTACTATATCGATCCTTAAATAATCATCTTTTACATATATACTAAAATAATTTGTAACTTCTTAACACTTTATTGTGGAATGCTGGAAAATCTTTCTTGATAATTGAGTTATTCATGTTGGCCCGCAGATACACTCTGTAGAGGGAGGTTCGATGGAAACCTTTGGAGGGGTATTCATTAAAAATATGAATGATGAATTTTGTATAAGTACAGTACACTGAAATGTATACAAATTGGTTCTTTATTTAATATACATCATAGTGTTGGGTTTCATGCATGGTGTTCTTAGAATTTTGGGATTCTAATTGTTTCCTATAAGATAAATAAGGGTCTTTTGATCATTTCAACCCCCTTAGTGGTATTAGACCTATGTTGTGTGCTTGGTTCACAAGATCATGTTCTAAAATGAAGAAATTGTAGGAATCGTTCACGATGTTGAAAAATAGAGCACCATGTTTTATAAGAGATATGGTGCATATTGTTAAATATGACTAGAAGATTCAGTAGTTGGTATTATGACATTATAATTGGTTCTTAATTTACATGGTATAACCGCATAACACATAATATTAACCTAATGTTAATGTCACATAAGTCATGTGCACTGAAGATAATTATATATAGTGACTTTTCATAAGCTGAAATTTCTATCTCACCTTATACAGGCCCACACATAGATAATTATTGGTAGTGTCTAAAATAATTTGTAATTTTTTTAACACTTTATTGCAATAGTTTTTACCACACATTTATGTTTTCAATATATTTAGTATAATCAATATTCATGCAGGGTTTTGATCCAACTTACAAGGTGACATGATGGAGTAACACTCGATTTTGGAGAAATACAACGTCATGGAAGACTGGAGCAAGGGTATATTTTCAAGAAGTGAGCCATTTTATTTTTTTCAGTTAATAGTTTATTTTACTTGTATTAAATATGATATGTGCCCATGTATATATATATAAATGCATACGCAGGTGAGTGGAGACTGGTATATGCATATAAGCATATGTGCAAGGATCCCCTTACACATGCTCATGGTCATGCAGGTGTGTGCATAGGGGCTAGGTGTCCTTGCATGTGTGTGAAGGTGCATATACCTAGTGGGGGAGTATAAAATTTTAGTTAGAAATCTCCAAGAGCCAAAGTGGATGGTTTGGTTCCACCTTGAGGTACGATCCCTCTTCTAGCCTCTTTAATTCAAGAATGCTTTAAATTAAATTTAGCTTTTTTCTTAATTAATGCTTAATTATATTGAATTGAATATCTTGAATAAGTGTTATTTAATATAATTGTTTCATTTGATAAATAAAGTCATGTATTTATAATAAAACCCCTCCAACTGAGGTACGCTATCTGTGAAAACTCATAGTGATAGTTATGTTGATCTAGTTGCTTAAATTATTGCATTTGATTTGTGCTGAATGAGTTTTAGAATAAATGTTAAATATAATTAAATGAATTATGTGATAAATCAATGCCATGATTTTATAATTAAACCCCTCCAACAGAGGTGCACTGTCTTCTAAACCAAAGAGTAGTGATAGTTATTTGTATCATGTTTAGATTTGGTTTGAGTCTTTCATATTCCTCTTGTTAGTGTTTGTTTTGTGGCTAGTTAGTTTTTGTTTTCTTTGAATAATATAAATTGGCTTATCATACTTGTTTAATTCAAATTACATGTCCCGAGTAGGCATATTCCTTGACCATGACACTTTCCTTTTCATGCTTTGAATATTATAAATAAAATTTCCATGTTTAGGAAAAGTGAATGAATTTGTAAATGGTTTGTGTAGGGTGTATGATTCTTTTCTATCATTTTTTTCCCTTTAGACGTTGCGTCATTGTTCTACTCGCTACAACCTTCTCTGGTGATCCCTTGTTATAGCATATTAAATAACTGATTTGTTCTATCATCTGCCGGTGGGGCAATGGTCAGAATGTTGCCCCACCTCCTCCTGCTCCCTTCACTCCTGGCTGGAAGATGTTGCCCCGCAGATGTCACTGGACCAGGCCAACACACCGTGGTCACGCCGCGGTCACACCGCAGTCATGCCATGATTTGGCCCTGCTACGGGATGACATTCCGCGGTGGTTCATAGTGATAGTATTCCATGAGTCTTGTGATCAATGTTGAGATTGACTAATCAAAATTTCTGCAGGTTGGGTGACGACCGGAATGTTGCCCCGCCTCCTCCTGCTCCCTTCGCTCCTGGCCGAAAGATGTTGCCCTGCAGATGTCGTTGGACCAGGCCAACACGCCGCAGTCACGCCGCGGTCACGTCGCGGTCACGCCCTGGTCACGCCGTGGTCACGCCGCGGTCACGCCGCGGTCACGCCGTGGTCACGCCGCGGTCACGCCGCGGTCACGCCACGGTCACCCCGCGGTCACGCCGTGGTCATGTTGTGGTCACGCCGTGGTCACAACGCGGTCACACCGCGGTCACACCGCGGTCATACCGCGGTCACGCAGTCACGCCGTGATTTGGCCCTGCTCTAGGAAGACACCCCGTGGCGGTTCGCAGTGATAGTATTCCATGAGTCTTGTGATCAATGTTGAGACTGACTAATCACAATTTATGCCAGTGGGGTGACGACCGGAATGTTTCCCCACCTCCTCCTGCTCCCTTCGCTCCTAGCCGGAAGATGTTGCCCTGTAGATGTCGCTAGACTGGGCCAACACGCCACTTTCACTCCACGGTCACACTGCGGTCACGCCACGGTAATGCCGTGATTTGGCCCTGCTCCAGGATGACACCCCGTGGTGGTTCGTAGTGATAGTATTCCATGAGTCTTGTGATCAATGTTGAGACTGAATAATCACAATTTCTACCGATGGGGCGACGACTGGAATGTTCCCCACCTCCTCCTACTCCCTTCGCTCCTGGATGGAAGATGCTTCCCCGTGGATGTCACTGGACCGGGCCAACACGCCGCAGTCATGTCGCGGTTACACCGTGGTCATGTCGCGGTCACACCGCGGTCACGCCGTGGTAATGCCATGATTTGGCCCTGCTCCAGGACAAAACCCCGTGGCTATTCATAGTGATAGTATTTCGTGAGTCTTGTGATCAATGTTGATACTAACTAATCACAATTTCTGTTGGTAGGGAAATGACCGGAATGTTGCCCTACCACCTCCTGCTCCCTTCACTCCTGGCCGGAAGATGTTGCCCCGCAGATGTCGCTGGACCGGGCCAACATGCCGCGGTCACACCGCGGTCATGTGGCGTTAATGCCATGATTTAGGCCTGCTCCAGGACGACACCCCACAACGGTTCGCATTGATAGTATTCTATGAGTCTTGTGATCAATGTTGAGATTGAATAACCACAATTTCTGTCGGCGGGGCGACGACTAGAATGTTGCCTTGCCTCGTCCCGTTCTCTTTTCTCCTGTCCAGAAGATGCTGCCCCACGGAGGTCGCTGGATCGGTCCAACACGCCGCGGTCACGCCGGGGTCACGATGCGGTCACGTCGCAGTCACACCACGGTCACGCTGTGGTAATGCCGTGATTTGGACCTGCTCTAGGATGACACCCCGCGACGGTTTGCAGTGATAGTATTCCATCCACCAGCATCGTCCTGCATAACTCCCACAACATTCATCACCAAAGAATCATCCTTCAATCCCACATAACAAACCAACAACCCATGAAATATCTCACAACCCCTAATAGAAACCCTACCCTAGTAGCTACCCACTATACATGATCACAACCACCAGCACCTCCTAGATAACCCAATCCACACAAATCCCCTACACCCCACAATCACCAACCAGCCCTCATCCTACCCCAAAGATTTATCCAACCAACCAGTAACAACCACACCAATGAGCCAAGAAATACCCACTATACCCACCTACCCACAACCCCTAAACCATAGGACCCACAATGAGATTCTCATCATCCAGTTCCATATCCCCTTACTATCACCTAGTAATGGAAACACCCTCCTACAGTAAACACCATCCCCTTCAAAGCCTTCCACTCCCAAGTGCCAAGCTCCAACAACAAACAACCCCATCACCCAACTCTTAAAATAGCTATATCACCCCTGTCCACATGAAAACATCAGCATACATCAAAGGATAGCATCACTTATTTCCAAAAAATTGATAGATCCACCAACCGTAAGCCCAAAGTATCTAGAGTAGAATAATAAATCCTTAAGAAATCCAAGATAAAAGCCTAATGCCACCGAGAAAACTAGTAAACCCATCATCTCCATCACCACTAAACCCCAACCTCCCAGCTTTCAATCAATAACCAACCCCTAGTGGAACTGGAAATAGTAGTAGCCCGCTTAACACCAGAAGCACTCCCCACCAAGAAGCGACCTAATATAATCCAATAACACTAGCCAATAGCCCATGTACTAGAGAAAAACCCAATAACAATCAGAGTTTTAGTAGTAACCCACTCAACAGTAATAACACCAACACCTATAAGGAAATGGAATTTTCCATCCACTAGTAATGTACTCAAATTTACATCCCAAGCCACCATCACCAACCCATGCCACTCCTGAAACACACCCCATCAAAGAGGCATCCTACACCACACAAAAAAACCAGCCAACAACCCATTTACCAACTCACAGTCAACAATAACACCCAATCTCTGTTAACAAACCAGTCCACGGAAACAGAACCTCCAGCACCTCTAAGCCAAAACCATCCATAACTTTAGCCTCTACACCCATCCATCACCAAACATCTATCTTGATGTTCCTATCTAGAATCTCACAGAACTACTCAACAACATCTACCAGTATTTGTAGCACCAAAAATAATCACCCAATATTTTGGAAATCTCCCAGCAGCCACACCACCTCCTAGAAACCGCGACATCACCCAACACCCACCTACACCAGCATCAAGACCCAAAAATAGTAAAAAAAAATAGAATATGGACACCCTACACCATCATCCACTATTATAGAGTAACATATCATAGAAAACTAAAACTCTCACTAGGGGGTTCAGCAGGGGGGGACTACTGTCCGAGGGGGCTACTATCCAGGGGGGTCTAGCAGGGGGGGTTGCTATCTAGGGGGGTCCAGCAGTGGGGGGGGGGGGGGGGGTTGTTGTCCAGGGGGTCCAGGGGCAGCTGTTCAGGGGGGTCTAGCAGGGGGGGTCTATCTAGGGGGGTTCAGCAGGGGGGACTGTCCGGGGGGGGGGGGGGGGGCTGCTGTCCAGGGGGGTCCAGTAGGGGGGAGCTGTCTAGGGGGGTTGCTGTCCAGGGGGGGTCCAGCAGGGGGGGCTGCACTATTCTTGTTTATTGAGTTATATTCTTTGTGAATATTCTAATATTTTTTGTTCTACCATAATTTTATGGGATGAGAACTACTATGTTCTACCTTGTGTTGTAGGTACTTTTGAGCTGGTTCCAGACTTCTTTGATAGTTTTTCTTATAGGGAGGCTCATGTAAGTGTAGTTATGTGTTTTTTTATATTTGGATTTGTTTAATTCTTATTATGTAAGTATATTTTGTGTATAATTTAATTTGGAGGGGACTGACAGGGGGCAGGGAGGAAACTGGCAGGGGGGAGGGGACTGGCAGGGGGTGCAAGTGGGAGCTGGTAGGGGGGTGCAAGTGGGGGCTGGTAGGGGAAGGGGGGGGGGGGGAAACGGGTGGGGGGGGGGGGGCAGGACTAGGGGGTGTCTAGGTTCTGGGGGGGGGGTTCTATGGTCTGTCCAGGAGGGTGGGGATGGCAGTCCAGAGGAGTGGAGGTCTGGGCTGTCCAGGGGGATCTGTCCAGGGTTTGGGGGTGTCCAGGGTCTGGGGGGGTGGCTGTCCAGGGGAGTGGAGGTCTGGGCTATCCAGGTGGATATGTCTAGGGTCTGGGGGGTGTCTAGGGGATGGGGGTGTCCAGGGGCTGTTGGGGGGGGGGGGGGGTCCAGGGTCTGTCTAGGGGGTATCCAGGGTCTGTTTAGGGGGTGTCCAGGGTCTATTTGGGGGGTGTCCAGGGTCTGTCCGGGGGGTGTCCAGGGTTTGTCCGGGGGGTGTCCAGGGTTTGTCCGGGGGGTGTCCAGGGTCTGGGGGGTGTCTAGGGTTTGTCTGGGGGGTGTCCAAGGTCTATCCAGGAGGGGGGCTTTGCAGGGGGGATGTCCAGGGGGAGGGGGTTGTCCAGTGGAGGGGGGTTTATGTAGGGTGGGGGTGTCCAGTGTCCAGGAGAGAGGGGTCTATAGGGGGGGGCACTGCAGGGGGGGCTGTGCAGGGGGGTGGGGGATATTTTTTTATTATTTTTCAGACCCTATAGCCATGGTTTTTAACTGTGGATATAGGTCTATTTCCATGTTTAAAAATCGTGGCTATAGGTCTAATGCCATGGTTTTTAACCATGGCATTAAATTTTTTCCATCCTATAGTATAGCCACAGTTTTAAACCATGGATATAGAGATATTACCATGGTTAAAACCGTGGCTTTATACTTATATCCATGGTTTGAACCGTGGCTCTAGACCTATAACCATGGTTCCAAACCGTGGCTATAATTCTAGGCCTATATCCACTCCAAACTTAGCCATGATTCCTCAAACCATGGTTATTACATATAGCCAAGTTTTGAAGACCTATAACCACGGTTTACAACTGTGGTTATATCCTAAATTTCCAGTAGTGACAATTTCTTCTTGAATACCCATTTACACCCAATAGGATTTACATCAACTGGTGCTTCAACCAAAACCTATATTTGGTTATGATATATGAAATCTATCTCATAATTCATTGCTTATAACCATCTTATAGATTCTAAGCTCTCTACTGCTTCCTTGTAGAAGAGAGGTTCATCATTGTCCAACAATAATGAGTCACCATACTCTGTGACAAGAAAACCATATCTCTCTCGTTCCCTTACCTCTCTTGTACCTATACGTAGTACTTGTTTTTCAGGAACTACCACTTCCATGGGGACCTGTGGAAGTTGTCCCTTTACCAACTCATATGTATCTTGAACATCAACTTCATCGAAGTCAATATTGCTCCCACTATCCTTTTTGAGGATGTGCTTCCTCTCAAGAAATACAACCTACCTGGAAACAATCACTTTTTTTTCCAAGGGGTTTTATAGGTAGTATCAATTTTTTTACTTGGGATACCCTATAAAGATACACTTCATGCCCTGGGGTGCTAGTTTATTTTCTGAGAAATCCTTGACAAATGCCTCGCATCCCCATACATGTGTATGTGACAAAGTGGGTTTCTTTCCACTCTATAGCTCTAAGGGAATCCCATTTTTAGATTTAGTTCGTACTTAGTTTAATGTGTATGGTGAAATTTTCAATGCATATCCCCAAAAGGATAATGGAAGATTTTTATGAATCATCATCGACCTTACCATGTCCCACAAGGTATTGTTCCTCCTTTCACTAACACCATTTCAATGTGGTGTATAATGTGAAGTGAGTTGAGATAGAATCCCAGACTCCTGTAAAAGGTCTATGAACTATTGGTTAAGATATTCTCCACCTCAATCTGTTCGAATATTCTTTATCTTCTTACCAACCTGATTATTTACTTCATTCTTGAACTCCTTGAATTTCTCAAAGGACTCATACTTATACCTCATTAAGTAGACATGGCCATATCTACTCAAGTCAATAGTAAAAGTAATGAAGTAAGAATATCCACCTCTAGATTCTACGAAAAATGGTCCACAAACATCAGCGTGTACCAATCGTAGAAGCTTTGTGGAAATTTCACCCTGTCCACTAATTGGTATTTTTTTCATTTTCCCTTATAAACAAGTTTGACATCTATCAAGTGGTTTTAGCTCTAAAGATTCTAAATAACCATCTTGACATAGCTTTTTCAGGCACTTATCATTTACATGACCAAGGCGATGATGCCACAATTGGGTGTTGTATGAGTCATGTGAACTTGGTTCATTATAAATTTCCAAAACTTGGTTCTCATAATTTAACACATACAGACTCTTATTTAAATGTTCCATACCATAACATATGTTGTCCTTATAAAATTAACAACATTTATTTCCAAACATGAAAATAAATCCATATGTATCTAAACTCGATTCAAAAATTATGTTCTTGGTAACACTAGGTACATAATAACAACCATGAAAAACTAAAACCATTCTCATTGGAAATGTGAGGTGGTAGTCACCATTGGAAAGACAATCCATCCACGCACCATTGGTAGCTCACAGATCCACCTCTCCTCTGGAATTTTTTTGGAATCTAATTTGTTCCCGCATTTGAATACAGATGTGAGCCCCACAAGAGATATCTAAAACCCAATGTGTAAAAATGGAAAAATTTCACTCAATAACAAATGCACCTTTGGATTACCCTTGCCTTTGGGTACAGTTCCTCTTCCAGTGGTCTGACTTGCCACATAAAAAGAATATTTCCTCCTTTTCCTTTCCCGGCCTCAAGATCTTATTCCTATTGGTCAGATGGTTCTCAGAGGCTTTAGATTTTTTATAAATCTTATTCCCATTTTCCTTTTCCTTCCTCTTCCTATTAACCATAAGAACTGTGAGTTTTTCATGCCCCATGTCCTTATCCACTTGGAGAACCAGGATAAGAAGCTCTGATAGAATCTTATCATTATTGATCATATTATGATTCATAATAAAACTAGAGAGGGTCTTGGGAAGTAATGATAGTATGAGATCTGTATGCAACTCATCTAGGAATTTAATCCCTAAGATATACAGACACTCAATGTAACTAATAAGATTGACTACATGTGGTCTAAATGGAATAGACTCTCCAAGATTAGTATTGAACAAATCATTAGAGATCTCATACCTCTCATATCTTTCCTTCTCTTGATAAAGATCCCAAAGGTGAGACATCATGCTATAAGCATCCATTTCCTTATGTTGCTTCAATATCTCATTGGTCATGGATGATAGTATGAGGGAATGAACATATGTAGCATCATTCAGATGTTTCTCATACACATAGATTTCCTCATCACTCACCTCATTTCCAAGCACAACTAGTAAGGCTCTTCCAGTACATAAAGTTTCCTCTCATGTTGAAGGAAATCCCAAAGGCACCTTTGCCACTCTTGGAAATTAGTGCTGGTGAGAAGGTTTTCTTTCTTGAGTATGGATCACAATGATATGTTTGATGTAATTTTTTATATTGTTTCTATAAAAAAGATGAATATAGTTTTAGTACTTTATCTCGATAAATATAGAAAATAAATAAATTAATATCTATTAGTCTCCCATTATTTTGTAAAAACTCAATATCCCTCACCATTGGATTTGGAATATCCTGTTTCTTGGAAATTCTAGTGGAAAGGATCCATATTTACCTTCACATTACCCCAATTAGGGTTGGTCAAGCAACTTGAAAGGTTTTAGGTAGGCATTCTAAATGCCAACTGCATTAACTCAGAGCTCCTTGATATGTTGAGTGGACTCCCCAATCCTGAAATCCTTAATTTTGGATTTCCTCAACATTTTACACTCAGTTTCACCAAGTCCTGATAGGGCAATAAACCCATTATGTAAACTAAGTTAATTCAACCAAAAACCCCAAATTATAATTCCCTGGTAATTGAAAGAACCCCAACTAGGGTTGTTCAAGCACTTTGAACTATGGTTCGATTCTAACCAAAGTAATGGAAGGAAATACCGACTTAATATTTGATTGAGGTATTTTATCATTTAAGTGTAAATTTACAATTTTATCTTTTCACATAATTTTTAATAGTAAGTGTTATGTACTTAAGTGAATATTTATGCATAAGACATTTTATTTTTAGTTCCATATTGTATGCTTGTTAGTTCATTAATTATGTGATCATATCAAACATCCATAATGAATAACCATACAACTGACATAAATAAATAAAGGGTATAATCATGATATTTACTATTGGTTAGTTTATATAGAAGTTGATAAAAAAAACCTTGACCTAGGGGAGAAACACCTTGAACCATTTAAGGTTTGTGTTTATAGCTTTACAACTGTCCACCTTTGTATCTCCTTGGATTGGATTCTCCTCAGCTCCTAACTTGAACCACCTCCACTATATTGGGAGATTCATCCATTACATATGATTTTAACTCACATACAGGTGAGGCGTAAAAGGGGGTTTACATAAAAGAAACCATGGGCACATAGACCCTACATATTAATGAGGAGAAAGCACGCAAGCCAAAAAAATTAATTTAATAAATAAATTAAAAGAGAACCAATCACATACAAAGGTCTGGTCTATCTCATGATCATCCACATACATGCAAATAATTATACATTTAATAAAACTAGAATTAAATTATTTAATTACTCTTATTAAGTTAAATTATGCTCGAATCGATTAATCATTATCTTTAATTAATCAATCCTTTTTATCTTAATCCTTTTCTGAATTTTCTTGAGATTCTCATCTATAACCTTATACATAACTTGTACCTTATAGAAAACCTAGTGAATAACCATACAAAACTACCCAACACATATTTATCCTTGTATACACTTTATTCATTGTGACATGTAGCATGCATGCAGAATTATAATTGTAATTCAACTCATACATGATGTGAAGATCTTTAAAAATTATGCAGATGTTAATTAAACACACATACACACACAAATATATATATATATATATATATATATATATATATATATATCCAATACCTATCACATGTTGTGTCCTAGGTTTACACCCACACGAAGGTACATGTCTCAGGGGTTACATAATATAATAATAAATTTTTAAATCTACATAATCTGGAAAAAGTATACAGTGTGTAGAGCCGACTATACGGCGTGTACCCTCCTCACCATACATCTTAAGTACACACCTGGGGAAATGGAATGTGAGGTGTACTTTAGAAATATTAGGAGTACACGGCATGTTGAGTGGGCCACACATCGTGTCGACTCTGCGTTACACGGTCACCAGTCGGGCAAGCCGTGTATGGGATACATGTCCTGAACCTGACCTGAAGGGACTACACGTCGTGTCCAGTGGGTCACAAAACATGTATTATGGATGACTGTGTTCCATTTTATCCTAGTCAACATGCAGTGTAAGAATTAACTACACTGCATTTCATTAATTTACACGGCTTGAGTAATTTTCAAATTACTCCTGATGCACTGAACACAACTACATGGGGTGTGATCTGGATTACACGGAGTGTATAGAAGATTACAAGGCATGTAATTATGAATACACCATGTGTACTATCATATTACCTGGATAGAACTGTTGACACTTCCTTATGATATCCTTGATGTAATTTTAATCCAAAAATTATTCCTTTTTGTTAGATCTGCGAGAAACGAAAGAGGAAGAATAAATCTCAAAATTCAGATTACAATAACAATTAAACATGAATTGACAAACTAAATTATTAAATAATGAATCATCAATGAATAATTTAAATAATTATAAACAAAAATATGACCTCTCTGACACCACTTGTAGGTTTCGGGCATAGCGGAAGCACAGGATGGGCTTGTAACCAACTTTTCAAATTGCCATGATCAATGATTAATCTGAGATCAAGATTACGATAAACACCAGTATCCATGGAACTTAATAAAAGATAAAAGAAAAATCAGATAACTTGGAACTAATAATAGAGGATAAAAATATTTTGTTTATAATTAATTTAATTAAATTAAAGAATTACATCCAAGGTGATTCTTTCTTCGTTGATGCATTCGACCACGTGTCTAAGGTGAAACTTTATTGTGATGTAGAATCCAATGATATGATTCCTCTAGTGGTGATCCACATGTGATCCACATATCTCCAAACTTCACCAAAGGAGTCTTTGGGTGCTAGCATGGAAGATCCTTTTTCTTTTGATGTCCGCCTTGATAATCGCTTCTAAAGCATTCTCCTAGATCCAGTGGAGGAGGATCTCTCTCGTTCTTGAGAGCATTCTTAGAGAGGGAAGAGTTCTCTAGGCTTGAGATATTTTATCCAAGGATGTTGTACACACAATCATTAGTTAACTGGTGGTATGACCCCTTGGATAATTAGAGAATAATAACATAACATGGAATTTAATTCATTGGGTAATAATAAATAATTAGCACAAGTGTCGTTACTTATTTTATTATTCCATGTGAAACCCCATGTCAAATAACAATAGCATTTCTATTATTTCTAAGACGTGTGCTTAAATTTCACATTATATTTAAATATTATTTAACCAAATAATATTTAATATTATTTTTCACTAGACCCATAACATGGTTTTCCAATCCTCCTCAATATTTATCAGGCCTTGAATAATGATTATTTATTTATTAAATAAATATTACTGCATTATTTTCTGATAAATAAATATTTTTTTCGTAATATATTCTATAAAATAACTATAAACAAAATAAATGAAATCAGGAATACTTTAATAATTATTAAACCACAACCAAGAATAATATTTATTCAACTTGTTAAATAATAAATTATTTAACTGAGATACCGACTACACTTAGTGTGTGACCCTTTAGGACTCTTTCTCATTGAAATTAGGTGGGCTTGCCTAAAGTCTACTATTACCGTCTAGAAATGGGTCAATGCACCCAAGAGAAATAAGTTTATGTCACAATGACATTTCACCTCATACGAATGCTTACTGCATAATATAATCCATTTTTCTTGATATCTCCAATTAGGTGGGTTGCATGTAAGTGCCATCAACCCATGTGATTGATTTCTAATTCTTTGACTTCTCGGAATTGAACTTTCCTAGATAACACCATGGTTATGGATTTAGTTAGGCTATATCATTTCCATAAAAGGTCTTGAGATATTTACTTCCATAGAAGTGAAAAATCCTTTCTCGCATTATTCATTAATGCAGTATTACTCGTGATGTACCCAATATATCCTACCTCACCGCGAACATCTGTCGTCATAATATTTTTCAATAAATCCAAGTGCACAAGTCATAATACACATTAATAATAATATTAAAGTCTAAGGACCAATACACACATCCGTATATATGAACATCCAATGACACTTATGAATGTTTATTTTCTACTGGCGGGTCTTGTTCTGGATATTACCAAGGGTGCGCACCATGATAAGGTGCCTCAAATTTTTATTATTCCCTACCTCTGATATCTAGTATCATTTATATACCTTCAAATGATATCATCCGACCATATAAAATATATTCAAGAATAGTGTCATGACACTTTTGGGCTCTCATTATAGTAGGGATCTGCTATGACTTTTTAGTATGACATCTATTATTAGAAAATTATCACATACTATGTCACACATAAGAACATTCATGATGTGATAAGAAGTTTATTAATATTCATCTAATGAATATAGGTTTATCATATTGTACAAAAAAGTTGGTTTCTAGGGCACCAACTCCAACAGACTCCCACTTGCACTAGATCCAACTACTAACGACCTTCATCCTGCTAGATCTCACATGATATTCATGCTTTTATTAAGATAGGACTTTATTCAAGGGTTCATCCATGTTTTCTTTCATTGACACTCTCCTCACTATAACTTCTCCCCTTTTATAGAAATCCCTCAAGAGGTGATACTTTAAGAGTATGTGATTTGTACTTTGATGTGACCTTGACTCTTTTTAAAGAGCCACCATTGTAGTATTATCACAATACAATGTAATGGGATCATTAATACTAGGTACCACATCAAGATCCTAGAAAAAGTTCCCATATGGCTTCCTTGGCTGCATCAGAAGCCGTTATATATTTGGAATCTGCTATAAAATCAGCGACAACCAACTACTTTGAACTCTTCCATCTCACAGCTCCTCCGTTGAGATAAAAAAAATATACTGATTGTGACTTTAGATCATTATGATCTATCTAAAAACTATCATCATCATACCCTCTGGTAACAAGCTCCTCATCTCCTCCATAACCAAGAACATATCTTTAGTTATTCTCAGATACTTAAAGATAGTCTTGATAGCAGTCCAATACTGTTCTCCTGGATCTTATTGATATCTGACTACCATGCTCAGTGCATAGGCAACATCAGGTCAGGTACATAACATGGCATACATGATAGATCCTGTCACTGAAGTGTATGGAAACTTACTTATCCTATCTTTCTCATTTTGTGTCTTGGGACACATTTTCTTGGAAATATGTATACCGCATGACATTGGAACCAATCCCCTCTTGGATTGTTCTGTACTAAATCTCTTTAGTATATGGTTAATTTATGTATTTTAACTTAGTCCAAGTATCCTCTTGGATATGTCATGAATGACCTTGATCCCTAGAATGTAGGCTACTTTGCCTAAGTCCTTCATGGAGAAGAACTTTTTTAACTATTCCTTGACTGAATGAAAGTCTGTTATGTCGTTTCCAATAAGAAATATGTTGTCAATATACACTACTAGGATAATGACTACATTTCCATTATATCACTTTTAAACACATGGATCACATTTAATCTTAATGAAACCAAATTCTCTTATGGAATCATAAAATCAAATGTTCCATGACCTGGATGCTTTATTTAATCCATAAATGGATCTTTGTAACTTTCATACCCTTTTAGCATCACCTGGTGTCACAAAACCTTCCGGTTGTGTCATATAAACATCTTCCTGAAGGTTCTTGTTAAGGAATGTAGTTTTGACATCAATCTGCCAAATCTCATAGTCATGGAAAGATATTATGGTAAGCATGATTCTTATGGATTTAAACATAGAAACTGGCCAAAAGGTTTCATCATAGTCAATTTCTAGATGATGTTAAATACCTTTAGCCACTAGCCTTTCTTTATAGGAACTACTTGACCTTCCATGTCCAGTTTCTTCTTGAATACCCATTTATACCCAATAGGATTTACATCAACTTGCATATCAACCAAAACCCATACTTGGTTCTGATACATGGAATCCATCTTAGAATTCATTGATTCTAGACATCTTGTAGCTTCTAAGCTCTCTACTACTTCCCTATAGGAGAGAGGTTCATCATTTTCCAACAATAATGAGTCACCATCCTCGGTGACAAGGAAACCATGTCTCTATGGTTCCCTTACCGCTCTTGTACCTCTACATAGTACTTGCGTTTTAGGAACTAGATCTTCCACGGGGACCTGTGGAACTTGTTCATATACTAACTCCTGTATATCTTGAGCATAAAGTTCATCGAAGTCAATCTTTCTCCCACTATCCTTTTTTAGGATGTTACCAATATCAAGATAGAATGCATGTATAGAAACAATCACTTTCTTTTTTGAGGGGTTGTATAGGTAGTATCCTTTGGTTTCCTTAGGATACCCTATAAAGATACACTTTTTCCCTGAGGTGCTAGTTTGTTTCCTGAGAAAGACTTAACAAACACCTCGTATCCCCAAACACATGTATGAGAAAAATTTAGTTTATTTCCACTCTATAGCTTGAAATTAATCCCATCTTCTACTTTAGTTGGTACTTGGCATAATGTGTATGTTGTATTTTACAATTCATATCCCCAAAAGAATAATGGAAGATCTGCATAACTCATCATCGACCTTACCATGTCCAATAAGGTATATTTCCTACTTTCACTAACACCATTCCATTGTGGTGTATAAGGTGGAGTGAGTTGAGATATAATCGCAGACTCCCATAAAAGGTCAATGAACTCTTGGTTAAGATATTCTCTACCTCGATCCGATCAAAACTTCTTTATATTCTTACCAAGCTGATTATATACTTCATTCTTTAACTCCTTGAATTTCTCAAAGGACTTGGAATTATATTTCATTAAGTAGACATAGCCACATCTACTCAAGTCATCAGTAAAAGTAATGAAGTAAGAATATCCACCTCTAGATTTTACTGGAAATGGTCCACACACATCAATGTTTACCAATCCCAAAAGATCTGTGGGCCTTTCACCCTATCCACCAAATAGTGGTTTGGTCATTTTTTTTGTAAAAAAGCATGACATATATCAAGTGGTTTTAGATCAAAAGAGTCTAAATAACCATCTTGATAGATATTTGTCAAGCGCTTATCATTTTAATGACCAAGGCAGTGATTCCACAACTGGGTGTTATATGAGTCATGTGAACTTGGTTTTTTATCAATTCCCAACACTTGGTTCATGTAATTTAACACATACAGACCATTATTTAAATGTGCTATACCATAACATATATTGTCCTTATAAAATTAACAACATTTATTTCTGAACTTGAAAATAAATCCATTTGTATCTAAAATCAATATAGAAATTATGTTCTTGGTAACAGTAGGTACATAATAACAACCATGTAAAACTAAAATCATTCCCATAATCAATGTGAGGTGGTATTCACCAATGGTAAGAGTAGAATACCTCACACCATTGGAATCTTGTAGATTTACCTCTCCTTTGGAAATTTTCCAAAATCTACTTTGTTCCTACATTTGAACACAGATGTGATCCCCACAAGCTTTATCTAATACCCAATGTGTAGAAATGTAAAGATTTCACTTGATAATGAACAAACCTTTGGATCCCCCTTTCCTCTGGGTGTTGTTCCTCTTTTAGTGGCCTGACTTGCCACATGAAAGGCATACTTCCTCCTTTTCCTTGACCTTCCTCTAGATCTTATTCTTCTTGGTCGGACAGTGCTCGGAGGCTTTAGATTGTTTATAAATCTTAGGCAACTTTTACTTGTCATTCCTCTTCCTATTCACTTTATGGATTATGGGTTTTTCATGCCCCATGTCCTTACCCACTTAGAAAATAGGGGTAAGAATCTCTAATGTACTCTTCTCATTATTTATTATATTATAATTCACAATAAAACTATATAAGGCCTTGGGTAGTGATGATAGTATGAGATATGTATGCAAAATAATTTGAGAAATTAATCACTAAGATGTCCAAACACTCGATGTATCCAATAAGCTTGACTACATGTGGTCCAGCTAACATATACTCTCTAATATTATTAGTGAACAAAGTATTGGGGATCTCATACCTCTCATGTATCACCTTCTCTTGATAAAGACCCCAAAGGTGAGACATCATACTATGAGCATAAATTTCCTCATGTTTCTTTAAGAGATCATTAATCATGGATGATAGCACGATGAACTGAACATCCATAGCATCATTTAGATATTTCTCATACACATAGAGTTCCTCATCACTCACCTCATTTATAGGCACAACTGTTAAAGGCTCTTCCATCACATAAAGTTTCCTCTCATGGTGAAGGATAACCCAAAGGCTCCTTTCCACTCCTAGAAATTAGTGTTAGTAAGACGGTTTTCCCTCTCAAGTATGGATTGCAATGATATGTTTAATATTATTTTTGATACTGTTTATACAAATAACATGAGCAGAGTTTTAGTAATTTATCTTGATAAATATAGACAAATAAATAAATTAATATCTATTAGTCTCCCACTATTTTGTCTAAACTCAATATCCCTCACTATTGGATTTGGAATATCCTATTTCTTGGACATTATAGTGGAAAGGATCCATATTTCCCTTCACATTACCCCAACTAGGGTTGGTTAAGCAACTTGAAAGGTTTTAGGTTGACATTCCAAATGAAAACTGCATTAGCTCACAGCTCCTTGATCTGTTGAGTGGACTCCCCAATCCTAAAATCTTTAATTTTGGATTTCCTCAACCTTTGAATCTAAGTTACACCATGTTTTTCTATGGTAGTCAACCCTTGATGAAAACTAAGTTAAGTCAACCCAAAACTTCAAATTATAATTCATCGATAATTGAAAGGACCCCAACTAGGGTTGGTCAGGAACTTTGAACTATGGTTAGATTCTAACTGAAGTAATGGAAGGCTATACCGACTTAATATTTGATTGATGGATTTTATACTTTATGTATAAATTTACACTTTTATCTTTTCACATGATTTTTAATATTAAGTGTGATGTACTTTTGTGATTAACCAGGTATAGATAATATTTATACATAAGCCATTTTATTTTTAGTTCCATCTTGTATGCTCTTTAGTCCATTAATTATGTGATCGCGTCAAACATCCATAATGAATAACCATACAAATGACAAAAAAAATAAAGGGTATGATCATGAGATTTACTATTGGTTAGTTTATCTAGGGGTTGATAAAATAACCCTAACCTAGGGGAGAAATACCTTTAACTATTTAAGGTTTGTTTTTATAGCTTTCCACCTGTCCACCTTTGTATCTCCTTGGATTGGTTTCGCCTCAACTCATAACTTGAACCACCTCCACTATCTTGGGAGTTCCGTCAATTACAATGCTTTTAACTCACACGTAAGTGAAGGGTAAAAGGGGGTTTACATAAAAGAAACCATGGGGGCACATTCCCTATATATTAATGAGGAGAAGTCACACATCCCAACAATTTTAATTTAATAAATAAATTAAAAAGGAACCAATCACATACAAAGGTTTAGTCTAGATCATGATCATCCACATACATGCAAAAAATTACGCATTTAATAAAACTAGAATTAAATTATTTAATCATTATTATTAAGATAAATTATTCCCGAATCGATTAATCATTATCTTTAATTTATAAATCCTTTTTATATTAATACTTTTTTGAATTTCCTTGATATTATCATCCATAACCTTGTACATAACTTATACCTTGGAGGAAACCTAGTGAATACCCTTCCAAAACTGCCCAACATGTATTTATACTTGTATACACTTTATTCATTGTGACATGTAGAATTCATATATAATTATAATTTTAACACAACTCATACATGATGTGAAGATCTTTGAACATTACACATATGTTAATTAAAAACACACACACACACATATATCAAACACCTATCACATGTTATGTCCCAAATTTATTCCCACCCGAAGGTACATGTCTCAAGGGTTACATAATATAATAATAAATTTTTAAATCTACGTAATATGGAAAAAGTACATGACATGTAGATCTGACTACATGGTGTGTACCCTCCTCACTGTCCATCCGAAGTACATGCCTGGGGAAACAGCATGTGAGGTGTACTTCAAAATTCTTCATAGTACACAACATGTCCATTGGGCCACACGTCGTGTCGACTCCGTGTTACATGGTCACCAATCGGGCAATCCATGTATGGGATATATGACTTGACCCTGACCCAAAGAAACTACATGCCATGTTTTGTGGGCCACACGACATATAGTCTGGATGATTGTGAACCAGTATATCCTAGTCAATACATGGTGTAAGAATTAAATACACCATGTGTCATTAATGCACATGGATTGAGTAATTTATGAATTACTCTGGATGCACTGGACACAACTACACGGTGTGTGATCTGGATTACACGGCGTGTATAGCATATTGCACAACATGTAATTCTGAATACATGGTATGTACTGTTGTGTTACCTAGATAGAATTGATGGTGCCTCCTGATGAGATCCTTGATGTAATTTTATTCCAAGAATTATTAGTTTATGTTAGATCTGTGAGAAATGAAAGAGGAAGAATAGATCTCGAAATTCAGATTACAAGAACGATTAAACATGAATTGAAAAACTAAATTATTAAAGCGTGAATCATCAACGAATTATTTAAATAATTATAAATGAAAATATGACCACTCTGATACCACTTGTAGGTTCTGAATGCAGGATTGGTGTGTACCCAACTTTGAAAATTTCCATGATGGATGATTAATCTGAGGTCAATAAGATGATAAAAGCTAGTATCCATGGAATTGAATCAAATATAAAAGACAAAGGAGATACCCAAAACCGAGAAGAGAGGATCAACATTTTTTTATAATTAATTTAATTAAATTAAATAATTACCTCCACAGTGATTCTTTCTTCATTGATGCATTCGACCATGTGTCCAAGGTGCAGATTCATTGCAATATAGAATACAAGGATAAGATTAATCTAGCGGCAATCCACACATGCTCCACATATCTCTGGATGTCATCGAAGGGGTCTTTGGGTACTATCATGGAAGATCCTTTTGCTTGTGATGTCTGCCTTTTATCGCCTTGAGAATTGATTCCAAATCATTCTCCTAGATATGGTGGAGGAGGATCTCTCTCGTTCTTGATAGAATTCTTGGAGATGGAAGAGTTCTCTAGGCTCGAGAGATTTTATTTGAGGATGCTGTGGACACAACCATTGGTTAGATGGTGGGATGACCCCTTGGATAATTAGATAATAATAAAATAATGGGGAATTTAATTCCCTATGTAATAATAAATAATTATTGTAAGTACCGTTACTTATTTTATTATTCCATGTGAAACCCCATTTCAAATAATAATAGCAATTCTATTATTTCCATAACACGTGCTTAACTTGCATGTTATATTTACATATTATTTAACCAAATAATATTTAATATTATTTCTCACCAGACCCATAACTTGGTCTTCCAATCCTACTCAATATTTATTAGGCCTTGAATAATGACTATTTATTTATGAAATAAATATAACTGCATTATTTTCCAATAAATAAATATTTCGTCTGTAATATATTATCTCGAATAAATAGCGATGAAATAAATGAGATAAAGCATAATTGAATAATTATTAAACCACAATCGAGAATAATATTTATTCAAATTGTTTAAATAATAAATTATTTAACTAGATACTGGATACACTTAGCATCTGATCTTCTAGACCTCTTTCTCATTGGTATTAGGCAGGCTTGCCTAAAGTTAAATATTACTGTCTATAAACAGGTTAAGGCACCCAAAAGAAAGAAGTTTATGTCACAACGACATGTCCCCTCATATGAATTCTTACCATGTAATATAATACCTTTGTCCCAATATCTCCAATCAAGTGGGCTGCATGCAAGTGTCATCAGCCCATGTGCTTGATTTCTCATTCTTTGACTTCCCATAATTGTACTTTCCTAGAGAACACCATGTCCATGGATTTAGTTAGGATATATCATTTCCATAAAATGTCCTAAGATATCTAATTCCTTAGAAGTGACAAATCCTTTCTCGTGTTATTCATTAATAGAGTATTACTCGTGACACACCCAACATATCCTACCTAACCATGAACATCTGTCATCACGGTTTTTATCAATATATCTAAGTGATATATTCATAATATCCATTAATAATAATATTGAAGTCTAAGTACCAATACAAACATCTATAGGTAGGAACATCCAATGACACTTATGAATGTGGATTTCCTACTGGTGGGTCTTGTTCTCATAATATCCTTCTAGATATTACCAAGGGCACACACCATGAGAAGGTTCCTCAAAGTTTCATGAGTCCCCACCCCCGATAGTCTATATCATTTGTGTCCCATAAAATGATATCATCTGGCCATAGAATATATATTCAATAATAGTGTCAGGGAACTTTTGAGTTCTCATCATAGCAGGGATCTTCTATGACCTTTTAATGTGACAGCTATTCTTAGGACATTATCATATACTATGTCACACAGAAGAACAATCATGATGTGATAAGGAGTTTATTAATATTCATCTAATGAATACATGTTTATCATAAAGTATAAAGAATTTGTTTTCTAGGGAACCAATTCCAACATTCATCATGTCATCGTTCAAACTCATTTTCATGTGTCTTCTGGTTGTGCTCACTACGAAATCTCATCAGCGCGTGTCACTTTTTACACATCTTCATCACATCGTTATGGAATCATGTTCTTGCTGCCGTCATGCTGGTTGGGCTTACTGCGGGAAGATCTATTTGTCGCGTGTCTCGTTGTCCATGTCATCATCATATCACTGTGGGGTTTCTCACGATCTCACTATCATGATCACCTCAAGTCGATCCCTCCTCACAAAGTTCTTCGGTATATGGAGTCTCTTGCTGAAGATACTTTGGTTCAAGGGTGTTTTGACTCACACAGGTATGTTGTTTAAAAATCTGATGACTACAAGGATTCCTGGATTGATTCCAGGTCAAATGCTTCAGCTGTTGTGAGAAAAAGATCATTATTGATCTACAAAGGGTCGTCTACTAGGGTGATTCGTTGGAAGGGGAGAATCACTCATGTGGGAGATAATGATGATACAGTTTCTGAACACCTAAAGCTAGGAAGACATTCGACTATTGAATGAACGATCTTACCAAGGGGATCCAAATATTGGAAAGTTGATGATTTGGTCTTATGTATACCATTAATTTGGGGTTTTGAAAATTGGAGATGTGTCTCACTGGGAAGAGGTTTCTTCCATATTCTTTTCCCATCATATGATTTGAAATTGTGAGCATGGGGCTTTGGATCAATCTCCCTCAAGCTTGAAATTCTTAATCATTATTAATGGGATTAACGTTTCAATACTTAAAAGGTAAGTAACTTATCTACAAAATTTTAGGTCAAAGTGTTGGGTCTTAATTAGATATTGTGGCACCCAAAGATCTTGTATGATCTTGCACTTGCAATTAGTGTTCCCATCAAACTTGATAATAAAACTGAGTGTGGTATATTTGTACATTATGAAATATTTTTTGTCGTGGTTGATCTAGGTTCTAACATGGTTGAAAAAATTTATCTCTACACTGAATTTGATGATATTTTTCTCAAAATTGAATATGAGAATTTGATGAAATTCTGATCAATATTCAAGATTATTGGACATGAAGCTATGAATTGTAGAAGATATGTATTTTGTTCATTATGTTCAGCCCATGGACATGAAAAAGAAAAATGAAATAGGAGGGCTCGTCTCATAGGTTCATAAGATGGCAGACATAGTAAGGTTGATGAGGGAAAGGAGTTACTAGTGGGGAAGTCCCCTGAAAGACGTAGGTCAGTTGGTTTAAATAATCTGGCTACCTCTGAAGTTGTGAATGATGAATCTATAATGATTCATAATGGGGATGCCTCTAGTGTTCCTATCTCTAACTCTTCTATAAAGTTAGGTAATTATTATATTGATTTCTATGTAGGTAATAAATTACTTCCTACTGAGTTCTCTAAGAAGATGTGTTGGTATGATATTGTTTCTAAAGAAGGAAGTTTGGATAGAATTATCCTAGATGACCAAACACCTATGATGAAGGATGAATAGTATACCAGAGATATTGATGTGAAACATATGGATATTAATGATTCATGCATGAACAAATTATAAGAACCAACAAAGGTAAGAAGAAAAATATTTCATAGCTCCGATTGAAGCTTAAGAGAAGGGGAAGTCTCATGTATCTATGGATAGTCCCAGGAAACCCATGACTTCTTCACCTCCGGTGATTCAGTCAAAAGTTGAGGAGGTTGAACTGGATGGGAATAGGAAACATTCCAAGTCATGGAGATGGGAACATCATCCCAAATCTCATGGTCAAGGGTGTGGTCATATTGAGTCTTCCTCAAGTAGGTGTGGCCACTCTACGGGAAAGCTCACTTTAGAGCAGCAAAAGAAAAGGAAAAAATACTCTCTACTCTTCAATAAAAATAATTCATAGTCAGAATGGGAATATGTCGATGATATATTTGTTGATGAATATGGGGATGAACCTGATCCTCTTCATTTTTAGTTTTCTTATGGATGAGGGATTTCCATTTGTTTAACCCCATTCATCATCTTCTTCATGTATTGTCTTTTTTATTAATAAAATTTTGCAGGAACAGGTTCGCCTGACTCCTAAATTTTTTTGTAAATAAATATAAATTTATTATATATATAATTTTATAAATATACATAATAATATAAATAAATTATTAACATCATAGATTTATCAGTGCTTTTTTATCTCTGATAAAGATAGGACTTTATCAATTCTAAAAAAGTGTTGATGAAGGAATGTTTTATCGGTGATTTTTATTTTAGTGTTGATAAACAATAACTTTATCATTGCTTTTTAACTAGAGCTGATAAAAGCTTTACCCGATTTTATAAATTAACCCTAACAGTCAGATTCTTCTCTCGCACACCTTAAGATCTTGTAGAAGCTGATCTCTACCGATGTCGACCCCTCCTTTTCCACCACCGACCCCTCCTCTAACGCTGATCCCTCCTCCACCTCGAACCCTCCTCAGTTACTGCGAATCCCTCCTCTACCACCTAAAATCCCATCACTGTGAACGCCACATCCACCATGAACCCACCTTTACCACAAACCCACTTCCACTGCTGAACCCCACCTCCACCATTAACCCCTCCTCTGACACGAACCCACCTCCACCGCGAACCCCACCTTCACTGTGAACCCATCTACGGCCTCCGCCACCGCCGCTGCCACCGTCTACCCTGACTCCACCACTATCAGACTCTACTACTACTTCCAGATCTCCAAATATAAGGTATGTTCTTATTTTATTTGGAATTATTAGATAGTGAAATATTAATTATAAGGTTTTAGTGTTTGAAATCTTTTTGATGTATGAATTATGTGTTTGATTTGATTCATTATTGTGAGAAAATGGTTTTTTGATTGGTAAAGTGTTTGATTGTTTTTTTGGAAATATTCTATGAAAATTTTGATAATTTTCTATGTATAGTTTTCTAGGACTTTGGTATAATTAAAATTGATGAACTTGGATAGATCTAAATGTAAAATCAAGTTTGGATGAGGTGTTTTGATATATTAGAAACATTATAGGGATTGTTTTAGGTGAAAGGGTATTATAATATAGTGGTTCTAGTGAGTATTTTGAATAAAATATAATTTTTTCATTGGATAAATAAGACAAAACACTTTTGAGTTGGAATATATAGTGAACGTGGGATCTGTGTTTGGGTTTTGATTAAAATTTTGATGATTTAATTGGGATAAATCAAGGTGTTTTCTATGTATGTTTTTCTAATATATATTTGAAAATTTATCAATTTTAATTATGGGTGTCGATGTATAAGTGGATGCTTCAAGGGATGTTATACCATGTTGACATTATAGTTTTATAAATGCATTTCATCGATTATTAGTGTTGGGATTTTAGAAAAACATTATTGGGATATTTATGTATAGATATGGGAATTATAGATACATGAGTTATAATATTATGGTCACACATTTATAGTACCTATATCTTAGGTCTCACACCCACTACTGGAATTTCCTTCTCAATGAGACCATTAATGGTGATTTTATTGTGTTGCATTTGTATTGCAACAATATTCTAGTGTGATGATTACTTTAATTGTTCAACTTATATTATCTCCTTAGGATTTTGGTAGGTACCCCTTAATGGTTGATGTTTGATATTTTATTATCATTTTATCTTATGTTTGTATCTTGGTAAATTATATTTTCTTTAAAAGAAAAATATATCTTTTTTTAGTTTTATATACTCAACCCTATGTAATAAAATTATTTTCATTATTTTCCCTAAAATTAGAATTTTTTAGTTTATCTTAAAAATGAATGGTATAAAATCTTTAACGATATCCTACTAATCTATTTTCTCACACCATACATATACACAATGGCTCATATATAGACTTATTTATCTATGATACAAGTAAAAGGAAAGGGTTACACTTTTATAGTGGTTTTCTATAGTCACTTGTTAAAGGTATAATGATAATGGGATGTAGATGTCACCATAGGGAATAAAGAGACAATACTACTTTTGTGTTATTTTAAGATATTTACTATAAAGTGAATCTCTTGAAAATAAATTTATTTTTTGTTTAACTTTATATTTTGAATCATGTGTAAACCTTTTATAGCTTCATATTTTATAAAATGTTGGTTATTCTTGATTCATGTATCTTTTATAAAGTGACTCTCTTGGGATTTATGTCTTTGTGAAAATTCCTAAGTGGCTCTTTTAAAATGATTTAAGTGTTTTGACATGTTTATTAAAAAAATTATATGTGTTCAACATACCATTTTTTGGTTTTAAATAGCTTTAAAAATATTTATACACTTTTTATGGACTTAAGTTTCATGCCAAGTGTTTGTCAACTCACCCTATTGACTTTCATAAAGGGATGTGAATGTTTTTTAAAGCAAACTTAATGTTGGTTTCATTTTAACAAGGGGTGTGTGATGTTTTAAATAATTTTTTTTAAATATAGAGGTTTATCACTCATTTTAAATGATTAAGTCTATTTGTTCATGAAGTTGAATTGAATTTTAAAAAAATGGAATTGTGGTTTTGTGAAAGAGTACATAGAATTGACTAATTTATTTTAAAAATGGTGTGTTATTTTAAAGAGAAATTTGTCTAAATGATTGGTTTTTTAATGGGATTTAAAGTATGATTTTATGAATAGTTTTCAAAGGACATATGAAATGTATTTTTTATATAATATTTTAGGTTTATATTTCTATAGAATTGGGAAAACCATTACATTATATAGGGAAGACAAGTAGATTAATAATAACACCATGGAAAGGGCATGTCACTAACTCTATCCAACCTATAGGATATCCATTATGACCTCACTCTCACAAAAGGTGAATTAATTTTTAACCCCATTGAAAATCATAAACCTACTTTCTATCCAACATCACCTGCATGGTTTAAATTAGGGGATTCCTCTACAATTACATATTCTTTATGGTTTGGTGTTATCTTATAATGGGATGAGTCTCAGACAACAAAATGAAATAATAACTACCATTCAAATGTCAAGTTCCCATTATTTGACAGGCCCATTTTGTGTATTTTTTTTAAAATTAATATTATCAAATCAAATAGGATGGATATGAATAAAGAATGCCAATCGTCTGACAAAAGAGTATGAAGATGGAGTGAAAGAGTTCATCATGTTTTCAAAAGATCATGCATATGACCCTTCTCAAATACTTTGTCTGTGTTTAAGTTGTTATTATTCAATACTAATTAGTCCAGAGGAGTTGGAGGAACAATTGATCTATCATAGAATAGACCAAAGTAATTAATATTGGAATAAACATTAGGAAAATGTAAATGTAACTAGTGGATGGGATAAAACTATGTTTTATGGATCATCTGATATGATTAAAAGTGTTGAAAATGAATAAGACTGTATTGAGGATGTTATTATAGAAGTGAATGATGATGATGATCAATATTGAGTAGATAATAAAGAAAATTTAAGTTGAACTTCGTGATTTCCAAAAAAAATGAGAAGTTGAAGAGTTTTTAAAAGATTCCATTGTATGTTGGTGTCACTAGATATACAACATTGTCAGCTATACTGAAGCTGTATAATTTGAATGTAGGAAACAGATGGAAGGAAGCCAGTTTTATGGAACTAATTGCTCTCTTAAATGACATGATCCAAGAATATAATGAGCTTCTGAGCTATACATACAATATCAAATGAATGATACACTCAATGGGTATGATATCTAAAGGAATAACGCTTTCCCAAATGGCCATATACTATTTATAAAAGACCAAAAATCACTTACAGAATTCCCAAAGTGTGGTGGTTCTCAATACAAGAAAGATGAATCTGGTCCTACAAAAGTTATATGGTGCTTTCTAATCATTCCAAACTTTAGTCACCCATATGGAAGTAAAGAGGATATAGGGAAATTGAAGTGTCATGAAAATAAAATAATTAAATATGGTAAAATACATCACCTAGTATAAACTCATTAATATGACACACGGTGTGACCACTATGACTAAAATTCTCCATTATCAGTTTAAAATTGACATTTTAGTTCAAAACATATCACTCACTGAAAACCAACCAAACTCACTCTGATTATATTGATAATTTCATACAGTGATTCATAAGTCATTTGTGATGTGTATGAAGTAATATCATATCAAATTGATTCATGATGTGATCGGTATGACTCAAAATACATGTTTTCAGTTTGAAATGAAATTTTAGTAAAAAACACAACTAGCATACTGAAAAATGGTAAAATGCATTTAGATTATTTTTATACTTTAGTTAAATGATCCATGAGTCATTTTTGATGTGTAGGAGTCAACCACACTTCAATATGATGATCAGTGTGACAATTATGACTCCCAGTGTGTCTTTTTATTTAAAATTGACATTAAATTAAGTAAAAAAGAAAAAGTCACATAATGAAAACTAATATGACACATTTTAATTGTTTTGATACTTTAGGAAAATGATCCATGAGTCATTTGTGATGTATAAGAATCAACCATGCCTAAATTAGACACATAGTGTGACTGGTATGACTAAAAGTGTCTGTTATCAGTTTAAAATTGACATTTTAGTTCAAAATGTGTCACTCACTGAAAACCATAAAAACATGATTTGATTGTCTTGATAATTAATTAAAGTGATTCATAAGTCATTTGTGACATGAATGAATCATTATAATGTCAAACTGACACACGATGTGACCGATATGACTCAAAATAAGTGTTTCTAGTTTGAAATGACATTTTAGCAAAAAAAAAAAACACAACCGACATACTAAAAATCAAGAAAAAAAATTCAGATTGTTTTTATAATTTAGGAAAGAAATACATGAGTCATTTGAGATGTATAAGAGTCAAATATAGCTCAATACGATGCACAGTGTGAAAGGTATCACTTTAAGTGTGTCTTTTTTTTAAATTGACATTAATTTAAGTAAAAAGAATAAGTGACACACTGAAAACTAATAAAACACATTCATATTGTTTTTTTACCTTAGGAAAAATATCTGTGAGTCATTTTTTATGTGTAAGAATCAACCCCACCTCGATCTGATGCACGGTGTGACTAGTATGACTAAAAGTGTCTGTTATTATATTAAAATTTACATTTTAGTTCAAAACATGTCACTCATTGAAAACCAAGAAAACACACTCTGATTGTATTGAAAATTTAGGACTAGAATTAATAAATTATTTTTTGATGTGTATGAAGTAGTCTCATATCAAACTGGCACACGGTGCGACCGGTATGACTCAAAATGCATGTTTTTAGTTTGAAATGACATTTTAGTAGAAAAACACATATGGAATACTGAAAATCAAGAAAATACATTTGGATTGTTTTGATACTTTAGTAAAATAATCCATGAGTCATTTTTGATGGGTAGGAGTCAAATGAACCTCAATACGATGCATAATGTGATAGGTATGACTCCAAGTGTGTCTTTTTATTTAAAATTGACATTAATTTAAGTAAAAAAGAATACGTGACATAATTAAAACCAATAAAATGAATTTGTATTGTTTTTATACTTTATTAAAAAATCCATGAGTCATTTTTGATGTATAGAAATCAACCCCACCTCAATCTGATACACGATGCAACTAGTATAACTAAACGTGTCTGTTGTCAGTTTAAAATGAACATTTTAGTTCAAAACGTGTCACTCACTAAAAACAAAGAAAACATGCTCTGATTGTCTTGATAATTTATGAAAGAGATTCATAAGTCATTTGTTACATGTATTAAGTAGTCTCATATCAAACTGACACACAATGTGACCGTTATGACTCAAAATGCATGTTTCTAGTTTGAAATGACATTTTAGTAAGAAAACACAACTAGCATACTGAAAACTAATAAAACACATTCTGATTGTTTTGATACTTTACAAAAATGATCCATGAGTCATTTTAACATGTATGAGTCAACCTAACCTCAATAGGATGTATGGTATGACATTTATGACTCTAACTGTGTTCTTTTTATTTAAAATTGGCATTAATTTAAGTAAAAAAGAACAAGTGACATACTAAAAACCATGAAAATGTATTTGGATTGTTTTGATGCTTTAGGAAAATGATCAATGAGTCATTTTTGATGTGTAGGAATCAACCCCGTCTCAATATGATGCACAATTTGATCAGTATGACTAAAATTGTCCGTTATCAGTTTAAAATTAATATTTTAGTTCAAAATGTGTCACTCACTAAAAACCAAGAAAACATGCTCCAATTGCTCTAATAATTTAGGAAAGATATTCACAAGTCATTTTTGATGTTTATGGAGTAGTCTCACATCAAACTGATGCATGATGTGACCAATATGACTCAAAATATGTGTTTTCTATTTGAAATGACATTTTAGTAAAAAAACACAACTAACATACTGAAAACTAAGAAAACACATTCAGGTTATTTTGATACATTAGGAAAATTATTCATGAGTCATTTGTGACATGTATGAGTCAACAAAACCTTAATACGATGCACGGTGTGACCAATATGACTCCATGTGTGTATTTTTATTTAAAAGTGACATTAATTTAAGTAAAAAGAACAAGTGAAATACTGAAAACCAATAAAAACATTCATATTGTTTTGATACTTTAGGACAACAGTCCATGAGTCATTTTTGATGTGTAGGAATCAACCCCACCTCAGTCTGATGCACGGTGTGACTAGTATGAATAAAAGTTTCCATTACCAGTTTAAAATTGACATTTTATTTCAAAATGTGTCACTCACTGAAAACCAAGAAAAATTGCTCCAATTGTCTTGATAATTTAGTAAAATTATTTATAAGTCATTTTATGACGTGTATGAAGCAATCTCATGTCAAACTGATGCACGGTGTGATCAGTATGACTCAAAATGCGTATTTCTGGTTTGAAATGGCATTTTAATAGAAAAACACATCTAGCATACTAAAAACTAAGAAAAAACATTCATATTGTTTTGATACTTTAGGAAAATGATATATGAGTCATTTTTTATGTATATGAATCAACCACACCAAAATCCAATGCATGGTGTGATCGGTATAACTCCAAGTGTGTCTTTTTATTTAAATTTGACATTAATTTTAGTAAAATGAATAAGTGACATAATGAAACCTGAGAAAATGTATTCAGATTGTTTTGATACTTTAGTAAAATGACCCATGAGTAATTTTCTATGTGTAAGAGTCATCAAAACCTCAATCTGATGCACGGTGTGAATGATATAACCCAAAATGTGTCTTTTTTATTAAATATTGGAATTTTATTGATGCATTCTTTCATATTAAGGTTTAATTTATTTCTTTATAGTATTACTAACATAATATTTGTTTTCTTATATCGGTGGAATATTTTTTTCATGTTGAGATGATTTGTTTAGCAACTGATACCATGGGAAAACATTTTTTAGAGGGGATCATGAGCATCAAAATATGAAACATTAATGTTTTTAAATGTTTTTTGGATAATTGTAAATGTAATTATATAAAACATTGCTTGAAATGTATATAGTAGTTTTTTTTGTATATACCATGGGTGGAATTTTTTGTATTCATGATGTCACATTAAATGTATATAGGATTTTTTGAAATTATAGGTTTTTGCTAGGTGTGCTATTATATTAATAGCCCATTGGAGCCAGCTAGGCCTCTATCAGTGTTACAATAGCGCTGATAAAGGGGAACCTTTATCAATTCTAAAAATGGTGTTGATAAAGGGGACCACCCCTTCACTACCACAGATCGGGGCAAGAGATGTACCGGGTTTTATCAATGCTAAGCAGAAAGCGCTGATAAAAGGGGGCCTTTATCAGCACTATTTTTAGCACTGATAAATGTTTTTAATAAAAAATATTATTAATTTATATAAAATTATTATATTTATTTTCAAAAATAATGTTTATTTGTATATATTAAATATAAAATGCATGTTTATAATTAATATATATTTTTTAATAATTCAAATATATATAAAATAAATTTCATTAAATAATAAATATATTTATTATATTTATATATTTATAATTATATATTTATAATTTTATATAAATACTTTTTAAATATGATATTTATAATTATAATTATAAATAAATATATGTTTCCAATTAATTTGGTCAGTTGATGCATGAATATAATTGACATTCATATGTTATGTATTCATCTTGAATGTTCATTTATACATTACACCCTCATTACTATTCATGTTGTCCATATATATGATGACTTGTTTATGATCTATACTTACTCAGTGTATATGATTCATTCATATTCCCATGAAGCTATTATGTTCTCATAAATACTTAAAATGTAAATATATTTAAATAATAAATATATTTAATTTAATTTAATAGGTATTTAAATATATATAAATTTATTTATATTTATGACTATAATTAAAATATATATTTAGTTCATAAGTATTTCAGAATTATTTAAATAAATATATATTTATATTTCAATAATTATAAAATTATAATGAATATATTAATTAAATAAATATATGTAATTAAATAAATATATTTATAAATATATACAAATATTTATAAATAAATACAAATATTTATAGATAAATACAAATATTTATAATTATAATTCTAAATAATACAGATATATTTAAATAATTATTAAATTATAATAAATATATTAATTATATATATTTATAAAATTATAAATGTAATAAATATATTTTTTATAATTTTATAATTATTGAAATATATATATATATATATATATATGATTATAACTATAAATAAATATATATTTATTATAACTATAAATAAATAAATATAAATTTATAGCTATTAAATAATTATAAAATTATAATAAACATATACAAATATTTACAATTATACTAAAACGGTTCAGATCATGGTTTTGGTAACCCAAAACCATAACCCCGCAAATTTATTGAAAAAAGTAAAGGTAAGATAAAAACGCAAAAACATGGGGTGCATACCCCCAAAAATAAAAATAAAGTCCATAAAGATTCCGCAAACCACAAGACCATGACACAATTATTTGTCTGAGAGACCAAAAAATGCAAGGGAAAACCACCTGCCATCATATGTGCACTAAAACCATAGAGTCAAAACAGCTGGCTTGCACCAGCTCCCGAGATCAACTCATCCAGCAGTTTGTCGGCAGCCAAACCTGTCGCTATACCCAGCATTACTTCTTGTGATATTTAAAATTATAATTCTAAATAGATATAGATATATTTAAATAATTATAAAATTATAATAACTATTTTAATTATATATAATTATAAATATAATAAATATATTTATTATAAATTTATAATTATAAATAAAAATATATTAATTATATATATAAATATAAATATTTATTTATTTATTTATAGTTATTATTATAAATAAATAAATATATTTATTTATTATACATTTAATTTTATAAATATATATAAAAATATAAATAATTTATTACCATTATAGTTTTATCAGTGCCTTTTTAGCACTGGTAAAGGCATGTTTTATCAGTGCTTTCTATTTTAGTGCTGATAAAACATACCTTTATCATCACTTTTTAGCTAGCACTGATAAAAGGTTTACCTACTTTTATAAATAAACACTAATAGTCTTCTCCTTCTATCGCATGCCTCAAGCTCTCACGGAAGCCGAACCCTACCATTGACTCTTCCTCCTCCTCCTCCTCCTATGTTGCCACTGACTCCTACTCCTCCACTGCCACTGAATCCTCCTCCCCCTCTTCCACCATCATGAATCTCTCCTCTACTATGAACATCACCTCCACTATTGAACCCCATCTTCTAAAAACCCACTTCCTCTGTGTACTATACTATCGAAGCCCACCTCTGTTGCGAAACCCTTCTCCTCGGTGAACCCACCTCCACCGCGAACCTAGCTCCTCAGGTGATACCACTGTGAATCTATTAATTCTCTTGATCTCCATGCTTATGTTGAAAGAATATTAATTTTTTATTTAGACATTTTTATCCAGTTTTTTTATGTTACCTTTATGGTTTGGTTATTTTGAGATGTGATGTATTATGAATATTTGATGTGATACTGTGATTATTCTTATCTTATCATGTGTTTGTTTAAATCAAATGATGATAGTTTAAGTAATTCCATTCTAGGGGATTCCAATCTAGGAATTTTTCAAGGGTAAATAGGATTTTTAGGGGAATTCAATACATGCCAAAAAAATTTATTATGGAAGATAAAATAAAATCATAAAAATACCATATCTCAATGAATTTGATAGTACTACATGGGATGTATTTTTGTCAAACAGTAATGGATGACTCCACCAACCTATTGTGATGTATTTCATAAGTACTAGGAGAGTTCGGTGATAAAAAAACTCAGACCATTGAGGATGAGGCTTGTACTACCTTTTAGGTGGTCCAACCACTCCCTACTCACCTTTGGTTATGTATAATTTTATTGAAAGTATGAGTTAAATACAAGAGAGAGATACAAATTTCACATATATAAAAAATGTATGCATATAATGTTTCACAACTATTTTATAGTTTTAGCTTTAAACTCATTAATTCCCACTTAATATAGACATAAAAATGGAAAGGGAAGGTTCCAGTGACATGAAATCTATGAGTCTAGTTTGTGACTACAATTAAAACCCCCATATAGTGATGTATCTACTATATCAATTGTTTTCATTGATGGGTGGAATTATATTTTTTTAGGATGATGATTATGTCTATATTGGAGAGTTGGATATGAAAACTAGTTACGTAGAAACTATATTTCTATAGTTGGGTAGAATCATATCCTATTTTTCTAGAGTAATTTTGGATGATAGAGAGACACATTAGTTAGTATGTCTTACTATCATCAATAAGTTCCTAGATGTATTTACCAAGGAATTATCTAGGTTACCACTGAAGGGATAGGTTGAGTTTGTGATTTTGTTCTTACCAGTTGTGGAGAATATATTTATTCCACCATATAAGATGCTTCATGTAGAGCTATGAGAGAGGAGGGCTCAATTGAATGACTTTGAGGTGAAGGGGTCCATATGAATGATTATTTCCCCTTGGGGTGCCTTAGTTTTTTTCCATAAAAATTCAAATGGATCATTGAGAATATGTGTGGACTATTAGAGGTTATAATAAGTGATAGAAATGAACTTATATCCACTTATACATATTGATGGAATATTTGATCAAATTATATGTGCTAAAGTATTCTCTAAGATCGATTTGATATCGCACAAGAGCCTCAGCCTAGTTGGTGAGGACTCGCTAGGTGCATCCAAAAGACCCAGGATCAAATCATAGCGGAAGCACACTTTCGGGTACTGTAGCAGCACTGTAGCAGGCACTGTAGCAGGCACTGTAGCAGGCACTGTAGTAGGCACTGTTCGGTACAGTAGTAGCCGGAACTATTCATCCATCTGGGCCTTCGGGCCACTGGTTTTGTTCTCGGGTCCTGAAAGGCTTTCGGGCCACCCAAGGCCTTCGGGCCAGTTGATTCTCAAGGCCTTCGGGCCACTTTAAGGCCTTAGGGCCACCCCAAGGCCTTCGGGCCATATGAATGAAGGCCCAGACACACTACAAAAAAGGAGCAGCACCAGAAGAGGATTCAAAGCAGGTACATTCACCAGAGCAGAGCCAAATGGATTGTCAGAAAGAGAGGGTATGGCTATGCCATCGGTACCATCCTGTGCTTGCACGGGAAGCCTAGCCAGACGGTCATGCAAAGGTGGAGTGCTACTATCAAGATGCAGATGCTGGGGAGGGGCAGTTCCTTATAGATAGTTTGGTTGAATTCCCTTAAGACCTTTGGGTCATGTAATCTCTTAAGCCTACGGGCCATGTAATCTCTGAGCCTACGGCCCTTGTAAGGGTTCCCTATCATCCCTTGAAAGAGGGGTTATCAAAATCAATAAAAAATGAAGGCCTTCGGGCCATTCAGGCAGATCGATTTGATATCAAATTATCATTAGTTTATGGTGAGGTATTTTGATATACCAAATACTATATTTAGTAGTATGTATGTATTGTATGGGTATCTAGTGATGTCATTCAGTTTGAAAAATACAATGGTAGTGTTCAATACTGATATGAATTGGGTCTTCCATCCTTATTTAGATAATTTTGTAGCCGTATTTTTCAATCATATCATCATATATTCCCTGTCGAGGGAGGAACATGCTCGATATCTACAAATTATTTTTTAAAAAATTAGGGAGAATCAACTATATTCCATGATCTTAAAGTGTATGTTTTGGATTGATAATTCACACTTCATGGGGAAAATTATATTAGTGGATAGTGTATTTTTAAAACCTAAGAAGTTCAATGTTATTTTTTATTTAGATAGGCCAAAGAATGTTTTTGATATCTGAATCTTTTTAGGAATTTATAGTTATTACCATAGGGTCAACCATGATTCTTCCTGATTGGAAGCACTACAAAGGTCTTAACCAAGAATGTGGTATGGTTCCTCTTCTTAGATGTTCATGATAGTTCCTTCTAAGGTCTTAATGAGAGATTGATGAAAACAACAATCTTAACCTTGAATGATCTGGGTAATGAGTATGGATTATATTGTGATATATTAGGAGTTAGGATTTAAATATTTTCAGTCCATTATGGTCATTTTGTTACTTATGGATCCAAATAGTTAAGGACACTTAAGAGAAATTTCCCAAATCCTTTCTTAGATTTTTAAATAGTGGTTCCTTCCATGAGGTGTTATTAGCATTATCTTTAGGTTGAGGTATTTTTAGAATACACTAAAAAAAGTGTTTGAAATATATTTAGTCACAAAGTAAAAAAAACCATTGATAGTGGATAAAGTTTGAGTACCTATTTTCATTTACCTTTGACCTAGTGTATACCCTCAAGAAGGGGAACATTTTTTCTAATGTACCGTATTGGAAGGATCAAGCTTAGGTAGTACATGATTTAAGAATCAAGTGGAATATGGTTGCCCAATTTGGTGATTTATATTCAAAATTATCATGGCCAAGTGACACTTAAGTCTTATCTACCACTTATTCACTCCTCAGTAGTATTGTAGAAGTAAACTATAGGATTCATGCTATTTATTCATGAGAGACTTGATAAACATTTTATAGCTTTATATTTTATAAAATGTTGGTTATTTTTTATTCATGTATCCTTTATTAAGTGCCTCTATTGGGATTTACGTCTTTGTGAAAATGCCTAAGTGGATCTTTTAAAATAATTCAAGTGTTTTGAAATGTTTTTTAAATAATTATATGTGTTTAACATACCTTTTTTGGTTTTAAATAGCTTTAAAATGATTTAAAAACTTTTCATGGAGTTAGGTTACATGAAAAGTGTTTTCCAACTCACTTGATTGGATTTTATAAAGGGATGTGAATGTTTTTAAAGCATATTTAATACTGGTTTCATTTTAACAAGGTGTGTGTGAAGTTTTAAATGAAAATTTGTAAAATATATAGGATTATAGATCATTTTAAATGATTAAGATTTTTGGGTCATGAAGTTTCATTAAATTATTTAAAAAAATGAATTGGGGTTTTGTGAAAGAGTGTTTGGAACTGATTGGTTTATTTTAAAAAGGTAGTGTTATTTTAAAGAGTAATTTGTGTAAATAGTTGTTTTTAATGGGATTTCAACTGTGATTTTATAAATAGTTTTCAAAGGACATTTGAAATGTAGTTTTTCCATAATCTTTTAAGTTTATATTTTTATAGAATTAGGAAAACCATTATATTATATAGGGAAGACAAGTAGATAGATAATAACACCATGGAAAGGGTAAATGCATTTCAATAATTATAAGGATTAGATTTCAGTTATATTTTCTCTCGTGTTATAAAGCATATAATAATTCAGATAGTTTTCATCTTGGTTTCCATGGAAGGTTTATTTCTAGAACAAAGGAATGTCATTATTATATTCCTTTATAGAGATTTGGAGGAATAGATCTACATAGGTCAGCTAGAAGGTTTCATGGTAAATGGAATAGAAGGTTCAGTTACAGTCACAAATTGAGTTTTTTTGGGATTAAGTAGGCACCAAGATAGTGTAATTGTAATTTCAATGCTTTCATGGTAGAATTAATGTTCATGCAGTGTATTTTAAATAATGTCTACTATATAAAGGTGTATTATGATGCAAGTTTTTTCATTTTACTTCTTTATGTGGATGAATTTATCTTAGTTAGATCAATTAAGGAAATATTGGAAGAGGTGAAGATTTATTTATCTAGAAGATCCCAAATGAAGGAGCTTGGTTCTAGAAGGTGGATATTAGGGATAAATATTGAAGGAGACTTAAAGTCTATAACTTTTTTTAACCTTGGTTAATTTTTATATCAATTTTTTCTGTATTTTTTTTGTTAAATATTAATATTACCAAATAAAATATAATATATATGAATAAATAATGGATTGATACCAATCATCTGGAAAAAGAGTACGAAGATGGAGTGAAAGAATTCATCAAGTTTGCAAAATATCATGCATATAACCCTTCTCAAATCATTTTTCCATGTTTATGATATTGTTATTCAAGAAAAATTAGTCCATGGGAGTTATAAGAACACTTGATCTATCAAAGAATAGATCAAAGTTATAAATTTTGGAATAAATACAGGTAAAAAGTGAATTTATCTAGTGGTTAGAATAACACTACATTTTATGGATCATCTGATATGATTACAAGTGTGGAAAATAAGGAAGACCATATTGAGGATGTAATTACAGATATGAATAATGATGAAGATCATATTGAGGAAATGAAAATGATAGTTGAAGATGAATTTCATGATTTCCCAAAAATTTTTGAGAAGTTAAAGAGTTGTGAAAAGATTCCATTTTATGGGGGTTGCACTAAATATATAACATTTTCAGTCATACTGAAGCTATATAATCTGAAATAATACAATGTATGGAGTGATTCCAGTTTTACAGAACTACTTACTCTCTATAATGACATGCTTCTAGAAGATAATGAGCTCCTAAGCCAAACATATGATGCCAAATGAATTATACGATCAATGGGTATGATCTCTAAAAGAATACATGCCTCAATAAATGATTGTATACTATTTCTTAAAAACCAAAAATAACTTATATAATGCCCAAAGTGTGGTGCTTCTTGATACAAGAAATATGAATATGGTCCTATGAATTTTGTATGGTACTTTCCAATCATTCCAAGGTTTAGGTGCCTATATGGAAGTGAGGAGACTACAGGGAAATTGATATGGCACCTAGATATAAGAAATAAATATGGAGAACTATGACACCTAACAGACTCTCCTCATTGGAAGAGAATTGATCATGAGTATCCTGAATTTGGAAACAATCTGAGAAACCTTCATCTTGAGTTATCTATAGATATAGTGAATCCTTTTGGTTTTCAAAGTAGCACTCATAGTACATGGCCAGTTATGTTGGTAAATTATAACCTTACACTATTATTTTGCATGAAACAAAAATACATCATGTTATCTATGCTTATATCAGGACCAAAACAATCAAGAAATTATATTGATGTTTATTTGGCTCCATTGATCAAGGATTTGAAATTATTGTGGGATTCATGTGTTACATTGTATGGTGATTACATAAATTAAGATTTCACATTAAGAGTCATATTTTACAAGATGGTAAATGAATTTCCTACTTATGGAATTTTTTTAGGATATATAATTAAAGGAACTCAAGGGTGTCCCATTTGTGAACAAGGTACACAGTCAATTAGGTTGAAACATTCATCGAAAACCACATTTCTAGAACATCACATGTTTATACCTGGATGACATAAGTATCGATATTGGATGACATCATTTAATGTAAGCTCAGAAGAACATAAAAAATTGTCTCTACTAACTAGGGATAAACTCTTTGAGAAAGTAAAATATGTGGTTACTACTTTTGGAAAACTGTTTTTGAAAAACCTTATGAAAACCGATTGAAAAAAAGCGATTAATTTTTTTTTTGAATTACCATATTGGAATTTTTTTTATGTCAGATGTTTTTTTGATGTTATTCATGTTGAAAAAATGTATGTGATAGTGTCTTCCACACATTGCTAAATTCACCTCGCAAAACAAAGGATATAATTAAGGCTATTTTGGACATGGTTGACATGGGAATACAATAAGAGTTGGCACTAATGAAGGGTAAAAAATGAAATTTTCTTCCTCTAGTTGCTTACACTCTTTCCAAGTTGGAGAGATATCAGTTTTGTAACTTCTTGAATGATGTAAAGGTTTCAAAGGGGTATTCATCGAATATCAAGAACATCGTGTCAATGACCGATTTAAAGTTAAAGGGTTTGAAATCACATAACTACCATGTTTTTATCCAAGATCTAATTCCTATAAATTTATGTTTCGTTTTTCCCAAGAATGTTTTCCATACATTGACCAAACTCTATATCTTCATCAAAGGTATATGCAACAAAGTTACAAACCCAATTAAATTTCCAACTATGGAAAGAGAAATTTCCATCATATTATATAAATTGGAAATATTCTTCCCTCCGACATTATTTGATATGATGGTTCATTTGATGGTTCTCTTGGTGAGAGAGATTCGACTATGTGGTCTTGTACACTATATATGGATGTACCCCATTGAATAATATATGAAGATTTTGAAAGGGTGTGTAAAAAATCAAAGTCAACTAGAGGGTTGAATTACAGAGTGATATATTGTTGAGGAAGTCATTGAATTCTTTACCAAATACCTATTTACTATGGAAATCATTGGTATACCAAAATCTCGTCACACTAGGTAGTTATGGGTGAAGAAAGTTTTGGAAGAGATGTTTTAATAATCAATATTATAGATTAGGAGCAATCCCACATTTATATTTTTCATAACATTTTGGGGGTTTCCCCATCTGTTGAAACCCACAAATAAATTCTTAGTCATTTGATTCCATCAAGGGATAAAATATGGATATCAAATACACATAATCAATAGTTTATAGGATGGTTTTAGGACTATATTTTAAAGGAGTTAGATGAAAATCTGGATTCAATTTCATAACGACTTCGATGGCTAGCTAAAGGACCAAGTGTGTATGTATTATCTTACAATGGTTATGTAATTAATGGTTATATGTTCTATAAAAATGATCATGATGATGAAAATACCATGAAAAATAGTAGAGTTACACTCATAGATGAAGTGATTCATGTTTCTGGTACTAAGGACATAAATCCAATTTATGAGAATATGTCATACTTTGGAATCATAAAACAAATATGGGAGTTGGATTATAAAACATTTGAAGTGCCAATTTTTAAATTCAAGTGGGTTGATAATAGAAGTGCTATTAAAATAGATGAATTGGGATTTGTGAAAGTTGATTTTAGTAAGTAAGGGTACAAAGACAAACCTTTTATAATAGAATCACATGCAGTGCAAGTATTTTGTATTCTAGATCCCACAAACCAAAAGTGGTCAATTATTCTATTATAAACCAAAATTACTAAAGGTTCAGATGAAAATTCAACGAAGGATGACCCTTTCATTGGGACATCACAATCATTTTGAAGTGTTACCAATGTAGATGGTGTTTTTTATGTTAGAGGATACCATAATGAAGGGATTTTTATCATCGATAGAGGTGTCAAATACCTTCATCCTTTAAAAAAGAAAAATAGAGTTCAATAATCATGTTACAATTTTTTATAATATGCATCGTGTTACCTAATGTTATTATCCATTTGCTACTGCATTTATGTAATATAAATTAAATTTTAAACCACTTCTATAGATAATGAATTATTTATGTTTTAGTGCTCCCAATACCGAGGAACAATAGGTATCTCAACCTACTACTACTCACAGTGCAAAGGAATGACCTTCTCCACGTGCTAGTGATCCCATTCCTGAGAAAAAATAGGTATCTCTACCAGATACTGCTCCTAGGTCATAGGTACAACTAAAATATGTACATATTGATTCTACCACTCTAGAGGTAAATATTGATGATGTTGATCCCATAGAAAAGGTAGGAGGCAAAGAACCAATGATGCATAAAAAATAGGAGCATCGTAGTTTGATGGTTTTAGAAAAAATCATTAAGGCAAAATTCAAAGGCATCAAATTCTAGGATGGATGGAATGCACGGGGCCAACATGTTAACCCCAATAATGCCACGTTCAATAGTTATATTGGAATTTTCACTCAAAAACATGTGCCGATTGATATAGATTCATGGAACCATGTTATGCCTGGGCTTAAGACACTGATGTGGGACGAGATTATGGTAACATTATGATATCATTTCTTTATTTTACCAAAAAATAAAATAATGAAACATTGAATTACTCTTCATCATCCATTCTAGAGTGTATTTATAATATATGACTCCCACAAGAAATATGTATTAATGTTTACTAGAAGTATTTAGAGAGAATAATCCTAACAAGACATCATCTTAAATATATTGAAGGGAAAATAAACATGCACCCACCACTTATCTATTCACACCAGATAACCCAAGAAGTGTGGGATGTGTTTACTGGCCATTGTGTAGATTTGTATTTTCATGTACATTGTGGATAGTAATACATTGTTTGATGATACATGTATTCATCACTTTGACTCAAAATATTTTATTTATATAACAACAATTGAGTGCTCGAAGTTAGGAACGAGAAACAAAACCAGTGTACCCCTACCATAAAGCATGGATGGGGTATACTTCACTTGAAAAAAATTGGTACGTATTTTAAATCTACCATAATACTTTTATGTTACATGAAAAAAACACTATAATTATGTTCCTCTATTTATATGCAGATTGATGAATCCAAATCTGAAGCCACTTCCATCCCACGCCATGTGCTATGGAAAGAGGTACATGTAAATAAAGACAGGATACTAATAGATGAAAAAAATGTGGGAAACATGTGTATGTATTACATAATAAAAAAATTGATTTAAATTTATATTACATAACAATGATAACTTATTTTACAATATTTTCAATCAAAAATAGTCATAGGAATCAGTAGCACCTGTACCAGATGAACACATACTATCAATGGCCCTGATACAGCCATAAAAATACGAGCATGTCAGAGGTGTGGGTTTTTGGGTGACACCCCGAACATATTTTGAGAAAAAAAACAAGATTATGATCAAAGTGAATTAATAAAACAGATGAGAGAAATAATATATACCCTTTAATAATAATTATAATGTTAGAGAGAGATAATGGAAACTTTTATGGGGGAGGTAACGAGAATAATTAACTCAAGAATAGCCACCGCGTGGAGATCCCCCCCACCCCAACCACCTATGAGGCTATCCATTCCCATCAAAGATATGTCTTAGCTGAGGTAATAGATGTTCAAATAAATGCTTCTGTGAAATGTGAATTAGATAGACACTAATACCTTTCATGTACTGATATTCTACAGGGTAACAATGATTGTGGTTTATATCTAGTAACACTCACTCATCACCTTGTAGCAAGGGCTATGGTGTTCAATATAAAAAATGACATGGTACACAACATACCAATTCCAAAAATCCATGTGTGAGTGTTGATAATCATAGCCCATGATCTGAGCATAGAGCTACCTATTCCAATTCGTGAAGAAGATATTAATGCTATCAAAAAAGCTATTGGAACATTCATCAAATGGCCATCACATCTTGTAAAAAACATGTTGATAAAGAGATATTCATTTAAAATTTACTTTTCAAGATAAACCTTTAACAATTAATAAAAAAAGTCTAAACTGATGAATGTTATTATAGATAGAAAAAGAGAAGAGGATTAAATGAAACCCCCCTCAAAACCATTGAAAGGATTGACCAACCGATCTAAAAGATCTACCAAAAGCACCATTACCCCACCATTTCTATATCATCATTTACTATCTTTGATGAAAAATGTAGATACAAAGTTAAAAAATGATCATAATCACATATTTGATTCTGAAAAAAAATACGGAGAGAAGTATCAAGACTTAATTGGTGTTGAGAGTGTAAGTGAAATACTCAACTATGATTGGATAGGTGTCTCAGTTGTAAATGTATACATGAGGTATGTTTTCATGATTTTATTTTTCAAAAGATGATATACTATGTTAATTATAACTAAATACATTTCATATTTTTGGTAGGCATATATATGAAAAACAATTTAAGGTATTCACCCCTGAAAGAAAATTTGGACCCGTTATTCCTCACATCACCTCTATAAAACAAAAGAAAATAAATACCAATAAAAAGGATGAAATATTGGCAGTTCTGAACAAATCATTTAGGAGAAAAAAATTAGATAATAGAATCTATTTATTACCAATTATGAAGTGGTAAAACTCTAAAATTTAATCATATCAAATATATTTTCATTTCTTCCATTACTTATTCCTTTTTGTGTTTTTAGGTAGCATTGGATGCTTATTACGGTAAATTTGGATAATCCAAATATTTATTTCCTGGATTCAATGCATGGATATCCAACAAACCATCCACACATGATGGAATTTATAAATTTTTAATACACTACATACAATATTTTAGAACTAAGCATCAAGTTATATAATTTATATTATCTTTTAATGAGGATTCTTTTATGATATTGTGGTGAATCAATATCGTGAAAAATAAGGAATGAGGCAAGGGGATAAGCATGTGGACCAAGACAAGTACTACAAATGGAAAATCATCAGGGTATATATAATAAGATTTCACTATCGAAAAACATATCAAAACAAATTACTTATTCTTCTTAATGTTTCTGTAGTGTCTGAAACAAACCAATGTAAAAGATTGTGGTTATTATGTTTATAAATCTATGAGAGAGATCATATTCCATGAACAAACTAGCATCTATGAAGAGTTAATTTTTAAGATAGTTACTATTTTATTTAAAATATTTATTAATCATTTGTGTATTGATATTTTTCCAGTACTACTATGACTGTTGAAAATACTAATATTCACAAGACGATATAGATGTACTCAGAAACGAATGGGTAGCATATATAAGGACCCGACCTTATAACATACATAATCTTGAATTTAGTCAATAAAACAATTCCTTTTATATTGAGGATCCTTTCAAGTTTATAGATTTAGATAATTGGGACAATACATTCATAACATTACACATTATTACAGAGTGGATACCATAAAAACAGTTTCCATTTTTTTCAAACTATAAAACATTAAAACATAAACGTGACTTCTTGAAAATTATTAAAAATTTAACATGGAGTCATTATTTGTTTTACACATCCATTAACCAGTGAAAAATCATTTAAAAACTTGGGATGATCACAAAAGATTAGTATGGGATGAAAAATAAGGAAAGAGCACATTAGAACATGAATACTCATAATGTATGAAAGCATTTTAAAAAAAACATGCTTGTCACCCATATATATACTTACTTTGTGTAACATGATATTTACAAAAGATCCACACAAAACTTGAGAAAATAAATATAATTATAAAGGTATCTTGGTTAATTACTTACATAATCTTGTAATCCTCTCGACTACCTTATAATTTGTAACCCTCACAGCTACCTTACTATTTGTGTAACCATCGCAGTTACACTTGGAGTAACCATACGACCGACCTCCAACTTACACATACCCAATGAATTGGAGGGAAATATAGGTCCCAAACTTAATCATAAACAATGACCAATATCCAAAACATAATCACACAACATGAATAATAGCATAAAAACATTGCTTTTGAATTTTGTAAAACAGAATTTTAATAGAGGATTTTTAAAAGAAAATCCCCTTACATAATTCATGTAATTGAAGAAAGACTTAATAGAGTTGATGGAATATGTATATACACTATAAATACACATAATTAAACATAATATAAACAAAACCCAACACTCAAACAATTTTAATACAATATAAATAACTAAGCAGAAGGTTAACCCATATAATGGAAATCGGGTTAAGAATTCCCTTACCTCAGGCTTGTCTTACTTAAAACTTGTTTAAAATTCCTGTGTAATGGTTAAAATAGTGTTATTAGTATTTTAAAGAAAAAATTTCATGTTTATAATATCTTATATGATCATTTCATAACATCATTTCACCCTTTAATTATTAGTATTTTTCTCCTTGCACTGTTTTTGGGTGAGTTCTTTAAATGATTTCCAAGATTAGTTCATGATGGATGTTATTGTCGATTGGAAGTGAAACTCCAGAATTAGAATGGATTAGTATTTAAATATTTCTAGTACCATAAATCATACCATTTATCATTTTTAATTCTTACATGAGGATGATTCATAAGTTAAAACATTAATGATGTTCGTTTAGATCATTTTAGTGGTTCTTTAATAATAACGACCTCATTTTGTTTTATAAATTAAAACCATGTGTACAAAATAATTAAAAAACAATGGATAAGGCATAATAAATATATTATAACCTAGTTCGACCATAAAAATGGTTTCATGACCATAATTTTAAGAGTTAATTAAAATTGAAATCACATCATCCACGATGTCGGTAATTCGACACATCACGGACAATGTTTTAATTCCTTTAATAAGTGGGAGAGGAGGAGAAGATTGATGGTGAATTTTCCATGAACATGAGAACATCCAGAATATAAAATATATTTGAGATTTTATGCCTCTTGGTTAAGATGATGTGATGAAATAAGAATAAAAGAAATGAATCTTTAAATAAAATAAAACTTGAGAAATTTCTCACGAAAATTTGGCAGCCTAACAGCGTCTCTTAAAATTTCATAAAAATAGATTGATGAGAGAAAAGGGATATCTTATCACTATTACATAATATGGATAGTAAGGGGGGATATGGAATGAAATATCCCAACATAATTCAAAGTAAATAAAGATAATAACATAAAATGAAAGAAAAGAAAGAAAATAAAAGAGGATGTTTACCTCTTGATCTCTTCTCCTTGAGATCCTTCTTAAAGGCTTCAGTTTTGGTCTTTTGGTGAGACCAGCAGATCTAATACATGGGGAAGATCCTTGGGGGTAGTATTGGGCAGAACTTAGGGATGGATCAAGTCTTGAGAGGTGTGGGAAGAAGAGGGGAGTGAGGGTGGTATTTATAGTGTAGTAGAGGGGGTATTTTTCATTATTTTAATCATTATTATAATATTTTTGCCCAAGATTATGAATAGTATTAGTTCATCTGACCTAAAATAGTAATAATGGAATGTGATTTCGAACCAAGTGGCATTTCATCACTTATGATGTCATAAATAGTGAATTTTACTGATAATTTGATTATATGGTATTTTGTCGTATTTCACTATTCATTGAAAATTAAAGAAATTCAGAAAAATCCCAAAAATTTACCCTAACTAATTTTAGACGTGTATAATCCAAAAATGAATTCCATTTTTTGAAAATAATTTTCTAAATATTATTAATTTAATTTTTAAATAAAAGCATATTTAATTCAAAAATTAACAATTCTAATTCTATAACTACTTCTGTATCATGAAGAAAAATTAACCAAGATGTTATTATCTTAAAGAATTAAGAAAATAAAATAATAATAAAATTTACTATTAATTAGGGTCATATTACTATTCATAAGGGTATGTTACTATTCGCCAAAAAAACAAGTTGGTTCCAATAGACTCCAAATAACATACTTAACACAATTGTAGGTGAAAACTTCTTGAAATTAAAAACATAGAAGTGGAAAATTTATATTTTAAAGGATATTTATAAATATCTACTTAAAACAAAGTTCCATGCATTTCTATTTATTTTTAGAAAAACATGGGGTGTTACAACATACTTGATGGAAGAATGTACACAAATAGCATGAAAATGTGACTTCCATAGAAGTAGTGGATTGTTTCGTATTTATGTTTAATTTAATTCTTTTAGTATTACTCAAATAAGTATTGTTTTCTTATATAAATGGATTCCTTTGTTTGAGTCAGGGTGGTTTGTTCGAAACTGATCATGATTGCGAGAGATTAGACTTCGAGGCTGCAACTCAGAATTTGAATAACCTTTGTGGTGTTTTGTTTAACAAAGTTTTGTATTTATTGACAAATAATATTTTTGTTGAAGAATGTTTTTGAGTTACAGAAATTTGAAGTTTCTGGTTGTTGAAGATTTCCTTAAAGAAGATTATGTTGAAGAATAAGAAGTCGTAAGTTAAGAAAGTATCTCAAACATTCTTAACAAAATCAGACGATGCTTTACTGGTCTAACAGTTCTCACAAATCATGAAAAGCATCATGATAAAAGTTTTTGAAGATATGGTGAAGAGGATTGATATTTTTCACTAAGAAAAATTCTGAGAAAATTCGGAGTCTACTTCGTAAGCCAGAAATTCAGAGTCTACTTGCTGAGCCTGAAGTTCAGAGTCTACTTGTTGAGCTTGAAGTTCGGAGTCTACCTCATGAGCTTGAAATTCGTAGTCTACTTGATGAGCTAGAAGTTCAGAGTCTTCTTGCTGAGCCCTAAGTTCAGAGTCTACTTGCTGAGCCTGAAGTTTGGAGTCTACCTCCTAAGCCTGAAATTCGTAGTCTACTTGTTGAGCCAGAAGTTCGGAGTCTACTTGCTGAGCCTGAATTTCAGAGTCTACTTGTTGAGCCTGAAGTTTGGAGTCTACTTGATGAGCCTGAAGTTCGGAGTCTACTTGTTAAACCTGAAGTTCGGAGTCTACCTCCTGAGCCTAAAATTCGTAGTCTACTTGTTAATCCTGAAGTTTGGAGTCTACTTGCTGAACCTGAAGTTCCGAGTCTACCTCCTGAGCCTGAAATTCGTAGTCTAATTGCTGAGCCTGAAGTTTGAAGTCTACTTGATAAACCAGAAATTCAGAGTCTACTTGTTGAGCCCGAAGTTTGGAGTCTACTTACTGAGCTTGAAGTTCGGAGTCTACTTACTAATCATGAAATTCGGAGTCTATTTATTGAACCAGAAATTTGGAGTGTACTTCCTGATCTAGAAATTCAGAGTGTACTTCCTGAACCAGAAATTTGGAGTGTACTTCCTGAACCAAAAATTCGGAGTATGCTTCCTGAACCGGAAATTCAGAGTGTACTTCCTGAACCAGAAATTCGGAGTGTACTTCATGAGCTAGAAATTCGGAGTGTACTTCCTAAACTAGAAATTCGGAGTGTACTTCCTGAACCAGAAATTCGGAGTGTACTTCCTGAGCCAGAAATTCAGAGTGTATTTCCTGAACCAAAATTCGGAATGACAATCCTTAGAAACATGCTGAGAAATTCAGAATGACAATTCTGAGTTCAAGAAAACCAGAATTTCAACTTTGCTTAAATCTCGGAGAAATTTAAGAAGATTTGAAGAAGTCAAATATTGAAGATTAAATGCAGGAGATTTGCGGAGTTTTTGAGATTTTAGGAAGCGGGAAAGTTTTTCAAGATTCCCGCCTTTGTTTTCTAAGTTGCCTATAAATATGTGCTCAGATCATTCGTTCATTCATAACTTTTTACACACGTGGAAAAGGTGGAGAACTGGAGAATTCAAAATGAGAAGCATCTACCATCTTGAAGAATTTTTCTTGAGTATTGGAGAAGAAGAGAATCAGAACCATTATTTACTTGCTGAGAATTTCGTATTCAGAAGTTCGGATTCAAGAAATCCGGATTGAATATTCAGAGCGGGCATTTCTTCAGAATCATTATTATCTTACTGAGAAGACCGGTTTCAGAAAATCGGATTCAAGAAATCTGGATTGAAAATTCAGAGTGGGTATTTCTTCGGAATCATTATTATCTTACTGAGAAGACCGGGTTCAGAAAATTGGATACAAGAAATCCGGATTGATTATTCGGAGTGGGCATTTCTGCAGAATCATTATCTTTATTTCTGAGAAGTTTGGTTCCAAAAAATTAGATCCAAGAAATCAAATTGAAGATTCGGAGTGATCATTCAGAGTGAGAATTTGTGGAGCAGCTTATCAAAGTTCTTATTCTTGTGTTTGGCTCATTTTTTTTAAGGAAACATTGTAAACTGACGGGAGTCAATATAATCTTTCCTATCGGGAGATATAAGGTGTCTAACGGGAGTTGGCACAAGTTTTATTCACTTCTTCATCATAGTGGATATCCATAGACCCACGGGAGTGGCTATGGAAAGGACGTAAGTTCTCTTATTGAGGATGAACCTTATAAATCTTGTGTGCCTTTCTTGATTTACCTTTCTTGCATGCTTGAGTTTCTTGCTAAAGATTGATAAGGAATTAAATCTTAACAGGTTGAAAGGGTTGAGGTTCTTAAAGTTTTGAAACTTATAAAAAGTTAAACCACTGATTCAACCCCCCCTCCCCCTCTCAGTTGTTATTCGATCCTTGGAACTTCAAGTGGTATCAGAGGTAGGTTCCCTTGTTTAATCCTTATCATGAAGAATATCAATTCTGTCAATAGTAGAGGGATTCCTACATTCAATGGCAAGAATTATTATGGATGAAAAAATAGGATGATTCCTTATCTCCTATCTCTTGGCCTTGAAGTTGTTGATGCTGCTACTATTGGCTTTCCACTTATTGAAAAAAATGCTCCTATGACATTTGCTGACAAGAGAAACATAGAAGTTGATGGAAAGGAAAGAAATTCTATTCTCATGTCCTTACCAGAAAATGTTTATCAGAAGATGATGGGTCTCGCAGCATCAAAAGGCATGTGGGACAAGCTGGAAAGTGTTTTCGAAGGAAACACAAAAGTCAAGGAGGCCAAGATGCAAAATTGGCGTAGTAAGTTTAAAGACATCAGGATGAGAGATGATGAAACAATTGATGAATACTTCACCAGAGTTAATGAAATTGTATGCAACATCAGGGGATTTGGAGAAAACTTGGAAGATTTTACAATTGTGACGAAACTTATGAGAAACTTTCCAGACAGGTTAGATTCTAAAATTTCAGCTTTAGAAGATAAGGATGATTTATCTCTTGATGAACTGCATAACTTTCTTCTTGCCTATGAAATGAGGAAAGCTCCAATATTTAAGAAGAAGATGAAGGATGAAATGGCTTTTGAATCTATGAGAAAGATTAAAATCCAATCTGATGAAGAAGCTGACCCTTGTGAGTCTGTTAATAAGGAAGATGAAGAGTTGAATGAAAAAATCATGTCTCTCATATCCAAGAACTATCGAAGAGGAAGAGGAAAGTATTGAGGGAAACTTCCTCTCAAATGTTTTGAGTGTGGTGGAATTGGACAATTTTCTATGAATTTCCCTAAGAAGAAAGTTGGAGAATATCAAGATGTTTGTAAGGATAATTCTCAGTTGAAGAAGTATAACAAGAATGAAAAAGAAGAGAATACTTCAAAATAATTCAAGAAGAAGTTTTCAGGAAATAAAAGAAGTATGTTGAGCAAGAAGGTTGAATCGGAACCATTTGACAATGATTCCTCGGAATATGAAAGTAATGAAAGATTCAGAACCTTCATTGCAAAAGTTGAGAAAAAAAAATTTCCTCAGAGAGTGAAGAAGGTGATATAAAATTTTTGGAACATATTGAAAGTCATGATGGAGGAGCGGTTATGTTTGGCAATGATAGTTCCCTAAAAATTAAGGGATTCGGAACGGCATAGATTGAAGCATAGAAACTGAAATCTAAGGAATTATTGCTTGTTGATGGGCTAAAACATAACTTACTTAGTGTAAGTCAACTTTGTGATGATGGAAAAGAAGTTATCTTCAGAAAGGATTCTTGTACCATCAAAAGTGTGAAAAATTGAAAAGTGATTACAAAAGGAGAAAGAACCAGTGGGAATCTATTTCAAATTGGAGAATCCAATAACTCTTGTTATTTGAGTGCTGAAGATGAAAATATGATGTGGCATCGAAGACTTTGCCACCTTGGGCAGAAGAACATGAGTAAGCTTTCTAAAGTTGATGTTTTTCGGAATTTTCCAGAACTGAAAAGAAGAGATGAAGATGTTTGTATTACTTTCTAGAAAGGAAATATGACCAACAAAGTCCATAAAAGAGTTGAGATTCAATCTAACAAACCACTTCAGCTTATTCATTTCGATCTGTGTGGGATGATGAGACATCAATCAACAAAAGGAGATTTGTACTTTATCACTTTTATTGATGACTTCACTCAGATGACAAACATCATGTTCATGAAGCATAAGTGAGAGGCTATTGAAATGTTTAAATTCTTCAGAAGAGATGTCGAGAAAGAATTGGGGGCTTCCATCAAGAAATTGAGAACAGACAATGGTACCAAATTAAGAAGCAATGATTTTGAAACTTACCTAAGGAAGCATGGTATCAAACATCAGTATAGTGCTCCCTATACACCACAACAAAATGGAGTTGTGGAAAGGAAAAATAGAAGCTTGGTGGAAATGGGAAGAAGTATGTTATCAAAATACAAACTTTCAAAATTCTTCTGGAGAGAAGTTGTTAGCACTGCTGTACATGTTCAAAATAGATACATGTTGAGACCAGAAACCTACATGACTCCTTACAAGATGTGGTATAACAAAAAACCTTCTTTTAATTACTTCAAAGTTTCTGGAAGTCCATGCTTTCTCAAAATCAAAAATCCGAACTTAGGAAAGTTTGATGATAAAGCTGAAGAAGGAATATTTATGGGTTATTCACCAAATGGAAGAAGTTACAAATGTTGGAACAAATGTTTATAGAAGTTGGTGGATTTATATGATGTAAAGGTAATTGAAAATCCAAGTTCTTTCACAAAATTTTTTAAGAATACTGAGGAAGATAAATCAGAGAATCCCCACCAGAGTAAGAGTGACTTAGATAAGTCACATGGGGAAGAAAGTGATGCTGGGAAAGGAAATGTGAGTTTTACTACATTACAAAAACATGTTGAATCTGAAAATATTATTGGGGATCAGAAGGCTCCAGTTCAGACAGGAAGGAAGTTAATATTAGAAAATCAAACTTCCCTTATCTCAAAAGTTGAACCAAAATCAGTTTCAGCATCTATTCAACATAAAGAATGGGTGGATGCTATGAATGAATAACTGGATCAAATTGAGAAGAATGAAACATGGGAACTTGTTCCAAGGCCAGAAAATAATAATGTTATCCGAACCAAGTGGGTTTATAGAAATAAATTGAATGAGCATGGAGAAGTTACAAGAAACAAAGTAAGGATTGTGTGTAAAGGGTATGCACAAGTGGAAGGTGTGGATTTTGATGAAACCTTTACCCCTGTTTCAAGGTTGGAAACTATTCGAATGTTTCTCGTAGTGGCTGCTGATCAGAATTACAAGGTTTATGAGATGGATGTAAAGTCAGCTTTCATAAATGGTGAGATTGAGGAAGAAGTTTACATTGAACAACCTTGTGGGTTTTTGCTTGATGAGAATGAAAAAAAAGTTTTCAAATTGAAGAATGCCTTGTATGGGTTGAAACAAGCTCCACGATCATGGTATTCAAAACTTTAAAATTCTCTAAGAAAGATGAACTTTTCTAAAGGAAAGGTTGATAGAAACTTGTATGTTAAAGATGTTGACTATGGAACTTTAATTTTAATCATTTATGTGGATTATATAATTTTTTCTGGAGATGAAGAAAATGTTTGTGAAGATTTTGCTGAAGAGATGAAGGAAAATTTTGAAATGTCAATTTTGGGAGAATTAACTTTCTTCCTTGGCTTACAAGTTCAACAACAAGAAAACTACATTTTCTTATCCCAAGAAAAGTATGGCAAGGAACTGTTAAAGAAGTTTGGGATGGAATAATCAAAAGAAGTTTCAACCCCTATCTCAATGAGCACAAAATTGAGAAAATATGAGTCAGGGAATAGTGTGAATCAGAAAGACTTTCGAAAGTTAATAGGAAGTCTTCTTTATCTTACAGCCTCAAGGCCTGATATTGCTTATGTTGTGACTCTCTATTCCCGGTATCAAAGTAATCCAAAAGAATCACATATTTTGGCAGTTAAAAGGATTCTGAGATATGTTAAAGGAACAAATTCACATGGGTTGTTATACCAGAGAAAAAATGAGATGAAGTTTCATGGTTATACTGATGCTGATTGGGCTGGTGATTGTAATGATAGAAAATCAACATCAGGAGGAACATTTTTCTTAGGGGAATGTTGTGTGAGTTGGCACAGCAAGAAACAAAGTTCAGTAACTTTAAGTACAACTGAATCTGAATATGTTGCAGCTACTCAGGCTTGTACTCAAATGATGTAGATGAAAGTTCAGCTGGAAGATTTGAAAGTGAAAGTTTATAAACCTTTGAAAATACTCTGTGATAATCAAAGTTCCATTGATCTTTCCAAGAATCATGTTCAACATTCAAGATCAAAGCATATTGATATAAAGTTAAATTTTTTAAAAGAGAAAGCTGTTGCTGGAGAAATCTTGCTGGAATATATTTCTAAAAAGCATCAGATTGCCAATATTTTCACAAAAGCAATGTCAAACGAGAGGTTTGTTGAACTGAGTCTACAACTCCATGTTCAGCCACCTCCCAAGACTTCCTAAAACTCATAAGGAAGTGTCCCCCACTGTGCTTTGGATTATGTTGACAAAGGGGGAGAGTAAGTTTTCTTTTATGAATCTAAAGTTGTGGTTATCATATAATGGGGGAGAGAGAAAGAAAAATGAGAGAGAAAGAAAAATGAGAGAAGAAAAGAAAAGTGAGAAAGAAAAATATAAAAGTTGAGGGGGAGTTTGCGTAAGGTGATGTTTATCTTTACAAGGCTGCAAATTTTTCTTGTCACTGAGGGATGGAAATCCTTCAAAAACATTACTTTATTTAGTAGTGAAGAGTGTGGAAAATCTTTTTAAGAAAGGCTCTATTTTTGGTGAAATTCAAGAACTTGAGATGTTTTTTTGAGAGGTAAAAACTTGTTAATAAGGGTTTCCAAAAAATCCAAAGGGGGAGATTGAAGAACCTTTGTGGTGTTTTGTTTAACAATGTTTTGTATTTGTTGACAACTAATCCTTTTGTTGAATAATGTTTTCGATTTATAGAAAGTTGAAGTTACTGGTTGCTGAAGATTTCCTTAAAGAAGATTATGTTGAAGAATAAGAAGTCAGAAGTTAAGAAAGTATCTCAAACTTTCTTAACAAAATCATATGATTCTGTAATGATCTTAAAGTTCTCACAAATCATGAAAATCTTCATGATAAAAGCTTTTGAAGATATGGTGAAGAGGATTGATGTTTTTCCCTAAGAAAAATTCTGAGAAAATTTGGAGTCTACTTCGTGAGCTAGAAATTTAGAGTCTACTTGCTGAGCCTAATGTTCAGAGTCTACTTGCTAAGCCTGAAGTTTGGAGTCTACCTCCTGAGCCTAAAATTCATAGTCTACTTACTGAGCTAGAAGTTTGGAGTCTACTTGATGAGCCTGAAGTTCGGAGTCTACTTGCTGAGCTTGAAGTTCGGAGTCTACCTCCTGAGCCTGAAATTCGTAGTCTACTTATTGAGCCATAAGTTTGGATTCTACTTGCTGAGCCTAAAGTTCGAAGTCTACTTACTGAGCCTGAAGTTTGGAGTCTACTTGCCGAGCCTGAAGTTCAAAGTCTACTTGCTAAACCAGAAGTTTGGAGTCTACCTCCTGAGCCTGAAATCCGTAGTCTACTTGCTGAGCCTGAAGTTTGGAGTCTACTTGCTGAACCTGAAGTTTGGAGTCTACCTCCTGAGCCTGAAATTCATAGTCTACTTACTGAGCCTGAAGTTCGGAGTCTACTTGCTAAACCAGAAATTCGGAGTCTACTTGCTGAGCCAGAAGTTCGGAGTCTACTTGTTGAGCCTGAATTTCAGAGTCTACTTGCTAAGCCTGAAATTTGGAGTCTAATTCTTGAGACAGAAATTCAGAGTGTACTTCCTGAGCCAGAAATTCGGAGTGCACTTCCTAAACCAGAAATTCGGAGTGTACTTCCTGAACCAGAAATTCAGAATCTGCTTCCTGAACCAGAAATTCATAGTGTACTTCCGGAACCAGAAATTCAGAGTGTACTTCCTGATCCAGAAATTCGGAGTGTACTTCCTGAACCAGAAATTTGGAGTGTACTTCCTGAACCATAAATTCGGAGTGTACTTCCTTAGCCAGAAATTCGGAGTGTACTTCCTGAACCAAAATTTAGAATGACAATCCTAAGCAACATGCTGAGAAATTTGGAATGACAATTCTGAGTTCAAGAAAACCAGAATTTCAACTTTGCTTAAATCTTAGAGAAATTTAAGGAGATTTGAAGAAGTCAAAGATTGAAGATTAAATGCGAGAGATTTGTGGATTTTTTGATATTTGAGGAAGTGAGAAAGTTTTTCAAGATTCCCGCCTTTGTTTTCTGAGTTTCCTATAAATATGTGCTCAGATCATTCGCTCATTCACAAATTTTTACACACGCGGAAAAGGAGGAGTGCTGGAGAATTCAAAGTGAGAAGCATTTACCATCTTGAAGAAGTTTTCTTGAGTGTTGGAGAAGAAGAGAATCAGGTCCATTATTTACTTGCTGAGAAGTTCGAATTCAGAAGTTCGGATTCAATAAATCTGGATTGAATATTCGGAGTGGGCATTTCTTCGAAATCATTATTATCTTACTGAGAAGACCGGTTTCAGAAAATCAGATTCCAGAAATCTGGATTGAATATTTGGAGTGAGAATTTCTTCGGAATCATTATTATCTTGCTAAGAAGATCGGGTTCAAAAAATCGGATACAAGAAATCCGGATTGATTATTCGGAGTGGGCATTTCTGCGGAATAATTATCTTTCTTACTGAGAAGTTCGGTTCCAGAAAATCATATCCAAGAAATCGGATTGAAGATTCAGAGTGATCATTCGGAGTGAGAATTTGTGGAGCAGCTTATCCTTATTCTTGTGTTTGGCTCATTTGTTTTTTAAGGAAACATTGTAAACTGACGGGAGTCAGTATAATCTTTCCTATCAGGAGATAGAAGGCTTCTAACGAGATTTGGCACAAGTTGTATTCACTTCTTCATCATAGTTTATTTCCATAGACCCACGGGAGTGGCTATGGAAAGGACGTAGGTTCTCTTATTAAGTCCGAAACTTGTAAATCTTGTGTGCCTTTCTTGATTTACCTTTCTTGCATGCTTGAGTTTCTTTCTAAAGATTGATAAGTAAATAAATCTTAACAGGATGCAAGGGTTGAGTTTCTTAAAGTTTTGAAACTTATAAAAAGTTAAACAACTGATTCAACCCCCCCCCCCCCTATCCGTTGTTATTCGATCCTTGGAACTTTAAGTGGTATCAGAGGTAGGTTCCCTTGTTTAATCCTTATCATGGAGAATATCAATTCTGTCAACAGTAGAGGGATTCCTACATTCAATGGAAAGAATTATTATGGATAGAAAAATAGGATGATTCCTTATCTCCTATCTCTTGGCCTTGAAGTTGTTGATGCTGCTACTATTGGATTTCCACCTATTGAGAAAAATGCTCCCATGACATTTGCTGACAAGAGAAACATAGAAGTTGATGGAAAGGATAGAAATCTTATTCTCATGTCCTTATCATAAATGTTTATCAGAAGGTGATGGGTCTCACAACATCAAAAGGCATGTGGGACAAGCTGGAAAGTGTTTTCAAAGGAAACACAAAAGTCAAGGAGGCCAAGCTGCAAATCTGGTGTAGTAAGTTTGAAGACATCAGGATGAGAGATGATGAAAAAATTGATGAATACTTCACCAGAGTTAATGAAATTGTATGCAATATCAGGGGATTCAGAGAAAACTTGGAAGATTCTACAATTGTGAAGAAACTTATGAGAAACTTTCTAGACATGTTTGATTCTAAAATTTCAGCTATAGAAGATAAGGATGATTTATCTCTTGATGAACTGCATAACTTTCTTGTTGCCTGTGAAATGAGGAAAGCTCCAATCTTTAAGAAGAATATGAAGGATGAAATGTCTTTAGAAGCTATGAGAAAGATGAAAACCCAAGATGATGAAGAAGCTGACCCTTGTGAGTCTGTTGATAAGGAAGATGAAGAGTTGAATGAAAAAATCATGTCTCTCATGTCCAAGAACTATCGAAGAGGAAGAGTAAAGTATGGAGGGAAACTTCCTCTCAAATGTTTTGAGTGTGGTGGAATTGGACACTTTGCTATGAATTTCCCTAATAAGAAAGTTGAAGAATATCAAGATGTTTGTAATGAGAATTCTTGGTGGAAGAAGTATAACAAGAATGAAAAGGAAGATAAGACTTCAAAAGAATTCAAGAAGAAGTTTTCAGGAAAGAAAAGAAGTATGTTGAGCAAGAAGGTTGAATCGGAATCATCTGACAATGATTCCTTGGAAGATGAAAGTAAAGAAAGATTCAGAACCTTCATTGCAAAAGTTGAGAAAACAAATATTTCCTCAGAGAGTGAAGAAGGTGATATAAAAATCTTGGAACATGTTTAAAGCCATGATGGAGGAGAGGTTACGTTTGGCAATGATAGTTCCCTAAAAATTAAGGGAATCGGAACGACAGAGATTGAAGCAGAGAAACTGAAATCTAAGGAAGTGTTTTTTGTTGATGGGATAAAACATAACTTACTTAGTGTAAGTCAACTTTGTGATGATGGAAAAGAATTTATCCTCAGAAAGGATTCTTGTATCATCAAAATTGTGAAAAATGGAAAAGTGATTACAAAAGGAGAAAGAACCAGTGGGAATCTCTTTCAAATTGGAGAATCCAATAACTCTTGTTATTTGAGTGCTGAAGATAAAAATAAGTTGTGGCATCAAAGACTTGGCCACCTTGGGAAGAAGAACATGAGTAAGCTTTCTAAAGTTGATGCTGTTTGGAATTTTCCAGAACTGAAAAGAATAGGTGAAGATATTTGTATTACTTGCTAGAAAGAAAAGATGACTAACAAAGGCCATAAAAGAGTTGAGATTAAATATAACAAACCAATTGAGATTATTCATTCTGATCTGTGTGGGTCGATGATACATCAATCAAAAAAAGGAGATTTATACTTTATCACTTTTATTGGTTACTTCACTCGGATGACAAACATCATGTTCATGAAGAATAAGTCAGAGGCTATTGAAATGTTTAAATTCTTCAGAAGATATGTCGAGAAAGAATTGGGGGATTCCATCAAGAAATTGAGAACAGACAACGGTACTGAATTCACAAGCAATGCTTTTGAAACTTACCTAAGGAAGAATGGTATCAAACATCAGTATAGTGCTCCCTATACACCACAACAAAATGGAGTTGCAGAAAGGAAAAATAGAAGCTTAGTGGAAATGGGAAGAAGTATGTTATCAGAATACAAACTTTCAAAATTATTATTTAGAGAAGCTGTTAGCACTACTATACATGTTCAAAATAGATGCTTGTTGAGACCAGAAACCTACATGAATCCTTAAGATATGTGGTATAACAAAAAACCTTCTTTTAATTACTTCAAAGTTTTTTGGAAGTCCATGCTTGCTCAAAATCAAAAATCCAAACTTAGGAAAGTTTGATGAGAAAGCTGAAGAAGGAATATTTATGGGTTATTAACTGAATAGAAGAAGTTACAAATGCTGGAACAAACGTTTACAGAAGTTGGTGGATTCATATGATGTGAAGGTAATTGAAAATACAAGTTCTTTCAGAAAATTTGTTAAGAATACTAAGGAAGATAAATCAGAGAATCCCCACCAGAGTGAGAGTGACTTAAATAAGTCACATGGATAATAAAGTGATGCTGGGAAAGGAAATGTTATTTTTACTACATTACAAAAATATTTTGAATCTGAAAATATTATTGGGGATCAGAAGGCTCCAGTTCAGACAAGAAGGAAGTTAAGATTAGAAAATCAAACTTCCCTTATCTAAAAAGTTGAACCAGAATCAGTTTCAGAAGCTATTCAACATAAAGAATGGATGGATGATATGAATGAAGAACTGGATTAGATTGAGAAGAATGAAACATGGGAACTTGTTCCAAGGCCATCAAATAAGAATGTTATCGGAACCAAGTGGGTTTACAGAAATAAATTTAATGAGCATGGAGAAGTTACAGGAAACAAAGCAAGGATTTTGTGTAAAGGGTATGCACAAGTGGATGGTGTGGATTTTGATGAAACCTTTTCCCCTGTTGCAAGGTTGGAAACTATTCAAATGTTTCTCGTAGTGGCTGCTCATCAGAATTACAAGGTTTATCTGATGGATGTAAAGTCATATTTCTTAAATAGTGAGATTGAGGAAGAAGTTTGCATTGAACAACCTTGTGGTTTTTTGCTTGATGAGGATGAAAACAAAGTTTTCAAATTGAATAAGGCCTTGTATGGGTTGAAATAATATCCACGATCATGGTATTCAAAGCTTGAAAATTCTCTAAGAAATATGAACTTTTCTAAAGGAAAGGTTGATATAAACTTGTATGTTAGAGATGTTGACATTGGAACTTTAATTGTAATCTTTTATGTGGATGATATAATTTTTGCTGGAGATGAAGAAAAAGGTTTGTGAAGAGTTCGCTGAAGAGATGAAGGAAAATTTTGAAATGTCAATGTTGGGAGAATTAACTTTCTTCCTTGGCTTACAAGTTCAACAACAAGAAAACTACATTTTCTTATCCCAAGAAAAGTATGCCAAGGAACTGTTAAAGAAGTTTGGGATGGAAGAATCAAAAGAAGTTTCAACCCCTATCTCAGTGAGCACAAAGTTGATAAAAGATGAGTCAGGGAACAGTGTGAATCATAAAGACTTTCGAAATTTAATAGGAAGTATTCTTTATCTTACAGCCTCAAGGCGTGATATTACTTATATTGTGACTCTTTGTTCCCGATATCAAATTAATCCAAAAGAATCACATATTTTGGAAGTTAAGAGGATTCTGAGATATGTTAAAGGAACAACTTTACATGGGTTGTTATACAATAGAAATAATGAGATGAAGTGTCATGGTTATACTGATGTTGATTGGGCTAGTGATTGTAATGATAGAAAATCAACATCAGGAGGAACATTTTTCTTAGGGGAATGTTGTGTGAGTTGGCACAGTAAGAAACAAAGTTCAGTAACTTTAAGTACAGCTAAATCTGAATATGTTTCATCTACTCAGGCTTGTACTCAAATGATGTGGATGAAAGTTCAGCTGGAAGATTTGAAAGTGAAAGTTTCTAAACCTTTGAAAATACTCTGTGATAATCAAAGTGACATTTATCTTTCCAAGAATCCTATTCAACACTCAAGATCAAAGCATATTGATATAAAGTATCATTTTTTAAAAGAGAAAGCTGCTACTGGAGAAGTCTTTCTGGAATATATTTTGAAAAAGTATCAGATTGCCGATATTTTCACAAAAGCAATGTCAAAGGAGACGTTTGTTGAACTGAGGCTGCAACTCCATGTTCAGCCTCCTCCCAAGACTTCCTAAAACTCATAAGGAAGTGTCCCCCACCGTGATTTGGATTTTTTTGACAAAGGGGGAGAGTAAGTTTTCTTTTATGAATCTAAAGTTGTGGTTATCATATAATGGGGGAGAGAGAAATAAAAATGAGAGAGAAAGAAAAATGAGAGAAGAAAAGAAAAGTGAGAAAGAAAAAGATAAAAGTTGAGGGGGAGTTTGCATAAGGTGAAGTTTATCTTTACATGGCCACAAATTTTTCTTGTCACCGAGGGATGGAAATCCTTCAGAAACATTACTTTATCCAGTAGTGTGGTGTTAGGACACTCTTTTTAAGAAAGGCTGTGTTTTGGTAAAATTCAAGAACTTGAGATGTTTTTTTTTGAGAGGTGAAAACTTGTTAACAAGGGTTTCCAACAAATCCAAAGGGGGGATTGAAGAACCTTTGTGGTGTTTTGTTTAACAAAGCTTTATATTTGTTGACAACTAATATTTTTATTTAAGAATGTTATTGAGTTATAGAAAGTTGAAGTTGCTGGTTGCTGAAGATTTCCTTAAAGAAGATTATGTTGAAGAATAAGAAGTCAGATGTTAAGAAAGTATCTCAAACTTTCTTAACAAAATTATATGATTCTTTACTGATCTTAAATTTCTCACAAATCATGAAAAGCTTCATGATAAAAGCTGTTGAAGATATAGTGAAGAGGATTGATGTCTTTCACTAAGAAAAATTCTGAGAAGATTCAGAGTCTACGTAGTGAGCCAAAAATTCAGAGTATACCTACTGAGCCTGAAGTTCGGAGTCTACTTGATGAGCCTGAAGTTTAGAGTCAACCTCCTGAGCCTGAAATTCGTAGTCTACTTGCTGATCCATAAGTTCAGAGTCTACTTGGTGAGCCTCAAGTTCGGAGTCTACTTGCTGAGCCTGAAGTTCGGAGTCTACCTCATGAGCCTGAAATTCATAGTCTACTTGCTGAGCCAGAAGTTCGGAGTCTACTTGTTGAGCCTGCAGTTTAGAGTCTACTTGCTGAGCCTGAAGTTTGGAGTCTACTTGCTGAGCCTGAAGTTCAAATTCTACTTGCTAAACCTAAAGTTAAAAGTCTACCTCCTGAGCCTGAAATTCGTAGTCTACTTGTTGAGCCTGAAGTTCATAGTCTACTTGCTGAACCTGAAGTTCAGAGTCTAACTTCTGAGCTTGAAATTCATAGTCTACTTGCTGAGCCTGAAGTTCGTAGTCTACTTTCTAAACTAGAAATTCGGAGTCTACTTTCTGAGCCATAAGTTCGGAGTCTACTTGTTGAGCCTGAAGTTCGGAGTCTACTTGTTAAGCCTAAAATTCGGAGTCTACTTCTTGAGACAGAAATTAGGAGTGTAGTTCCTGAGCCAGAAATTCGGAGTGTACTTCCTGAACCAGAAATTCAGAGTGTACTTCCTAAACTAGAAATTCAGAGTATGCTTCCTGAACTAGAAATTTGGAGTGTACTTCCTGAACCAGAAATTTGGAGTGTACTTCCTGAGCCAGAAATTTGGAGTGTACTTCCTGAACTAGAAATTCTGAGTGTACTTCCTGAACCATAAATTTAAAGTCTACTTCCTAAGCCAGAAATTCGGAGTGTACTTCCTGAACCAAAATTCGGAATGAAAATCCTGAGCAACATGCTAAGAAATTCAGAATGACAATTTTGAGTTCAAGAAAACTAGAATTTCAACTCTGCTTAAATCTCGGAGAAATTTAAGAAGATTTGAAGAAGTCAAAGATTTAAGATTAAATGCGAGAGATTTGCAGAGTTTTTAAGATTTGAGGAAGCGGGAAAGTTTTTCAAGATTATCGCCTTTGTTTTTTGAGTTGCCTATAAATATGTGCTCAGATCATTCACTCATTCACAACTTTTTACACACGCAGAAAAGGTAGAGCGCTGGAGAATTCAAAGTGAGAAGCATCTACCATCTTGAAGAAGTTTTCTTGAGTGTTGGAGAAGAAGATAATCAGAGCCATTATTTACTTGCTGAGAATTTCGGATTCAGAAGCTCGGATTCAAGAAATCTAAATTGAATATTTGGAGTGGGCATTTCTTCGGAATAATTATTATCTTGCTGAGAATACCGGTTTCAGAAAATCAGATTCAAGAAATCCAGATTGAATATTCGGAGTGGGATTTCTTCAGAATCATTATTATCTTGCTGAGAAGGCTGGGTTCAGAAAATCAGATTCAAGAAATCTTGATTGATTATTTGGAGTGGGCATTTCTGCGGAATCATTATCTTTCTTGTTGATAATTTCGGTTCCAGAAAATCGGATTGAAGATTCGGAGTGAGCATTTGTGGATCAGCTTATCAAAGTTATTATTCTTGTGTTTGGCTCATTTTTTTTAAGGAAACATTGTAAACTTATGGGAGTTGGTATAATCTTTCCTATTGGGAGATAGAAGGTGTCTAACGGGAGTTGGAACAAGTTGTATTCACTTCTTCATCATAGTGGATTTCCATAGACCCACGGGAGTGGCTATAGAAAGGACATAGTTTCTCTTATTGAGGTCGAACCTTGTAAATCTTGTGTGCCTTTCTTGATTTACCTTTCTTTCATGCTTGAGTTTCTTGCTAAATATTGATAAGGAAATAAATCTTAACAGTTTGAAAGGGTTGAGTTTCTTAAAGTTTTGAAACTTATAAAAAGTTAAACAATTGATTCAACCCCCCCCCCCTCTTAGTTGTTATTCGATCCTTGGAACTTCAGAATTCAATGATAAGGTAAAGTTTTTTTAATATAATATGTTTTTACTCATAATGTTATTTTTTATCTACTACATTAACATATCTAAATTAAAATTTTGACTACTCAGGCAAACAATGTCTTCCACATACTTATTCTCCCTCAAAACCTTGACACCCTTATATTGTTGTCATTTATCACTTTCCTTCAAAGGTAGTGGAGATAAATTTAAGGAAAGTGATAAATGTTGACAATGTAGTTTTTATATTTTGATAAAGAAAGAAAATGGAAATCATGGTAATGAACAATGTGGCCGATATGAATCAAAGTTTGTCTTTTTATGTAATTAATTAATTTTTTTCATCATTTTATCTACTATTTGTAAGTTAATTCCCTTATCATTTTTATCTAATACTTATTTAGTTTTTTATTCTCATTTTATCCTTATATGATCACTGAAATATCCCTTTTTAAAATTTATTGAGCATATATGATTACCCTTTCTTATGTTTCATATCCATAGGTTATTAGGAATGGTTTTATAAATGATATGTCTAACAAGGTTTCTATTAAAGAATAACTTAATGAGAGACTCTTATGAACTAGTTCTTTATGTTTACATGTTTCCAAAAAGAACTAAATCTAAACTATTTTGGAATATATCATTTTTTTATGTAAGTAATATTAATCTACTAATATATTATATCTATGTATGAAATTTATGGGTTAATATAGTTGGTATCAGAGCAACTGACCTGCTCAAAACTGAGCAAAAAGAACAAGTGACCAGTATCACTCAAAGTGTCTATTTTTATTTTAAATTAACATTACTTTTAGTAAAAATAACAAGTGACATGCTAAAAACTAAGAAAATTAATTTTTATTGTTTTTATAATTTAGGACAAGTATCCATAAGTAATTTTTGATGTGTAGGACTCAACCGCACCTCAATCCAATGCACTATGTGGACGATATGACTTTAAGTGTGTATTTTTATATTAAATTGAAATTAAATTCAGAAAAAAGAACAAGTGACATATTGAAAACCAATAAAATGAATTCATATTGTTTTTATACTTTAGGAAAAGGATCCATGAGTCATTTTTTGACATATAGGAATCAACCAAACCTCAATCTGACGCATGGTGTGACCGGTATGACTAAAAGTGTCTATTATCAGTTTAAAATTGACATTTTAGTTCAAAATGTGACACTCACTAAAAACCAATAAAACGCTCTTCAATTGTATTAATAATTTATTAAAGAGATTCATAATCCATTTGTGACATGTATGAATAAGTATCACATTAAACCGATACACAATGCTATCGATATGACTCAAAATGCATGTGTTCAGTTTGAAATGACATTTTAGTAAAAAAACACAACTGACATACTGAAAACCAAGAAAATACATTAATATTGTTTTAATACTTTAGGAAAATTATCCATAAGACATTTTTGATGTGTAGGAATCAACCACACCTCAATATGATGCACGTTGTGGCTGGTATAACTTAAAGTATCTCTTTTTTATTTAAAATTGACATCAATTTAAGTAAAAACAACAAGTAACATACTGAAAACCAACCAAACACATTTATATTTTTTAAAAAAATTTAGGAAAAATATTCATGATTCATTTGTGATCTGTAGGAGTAAACCAAACCTCAATAAGACACATGATGTGCCCGATATGACTCCAAGTGTGTCTTTTTATTTAAAATTGACATTAATTTAAGTAAAAAGAATGAGTGACATACTGAAAACTAAGAAAAAATATTCGGTTTGTTTTGATATTTTAGGAAAATGTTCCATGAGTCATTTTTAACATTTAGGAGTCAATCATACATCAATACAATGCACGGTGTGAACGGTATGACTCAAAGTGTATCTTTTTATTTAAAATTGACATTAATTTAAGTAAAAAAGACAAGTGACATACTGAAAACTAAGCAAACACATTATTATTATTTTCATACTTAAGTAAAATGATACATGAGTCATTTTTGACATGTAGTAATTAATAAAACCTCAATTCAATGCACGGTGTGATCAGTATGACTAAAAGTGTCAGTTTTCAATTTAAAATTGACATTTTACTTTAAAACGTGTCACTAAATAAAAACCAATAAAACACACTCCAATTGTCCTTATAATTTAGGAAAACTATTAATAATTCATTTTCGATGTGAATAAAGTATTCTCACATCAAAAAAATGCATGATATGATTAGTATGACTCATAATGCGTGTTTCCAGTTTAAAATGACATTTTAGTAAAAAAACTGGCATACCGAAAATTGAGAAAAAATATTTGGATTGTTTTGATACTATATAAAAATTATATATAAGTCATTTTGGATTTTTTGGAATCAACCACACCTCAATATGGCACACGGTGTGGCTATTATAACTCAAAGTGTCTCTTTTTACTTAAAATTGACATCAAGTTAAGTAAAAACAATAAGTGACATACTGAAAACTGACCAAACACATTTGGATTATTTTGATATTTTAGGAAAATGATCCATGATTCATTTATAATTTGTATGAGTAAACTGAACCTTAATACAAAACACAATGGTCTTGATATAACTCGATGTGTGTCTTTTTATTTAAAATTGATTTTAATTTAAGAAAAAAGAACAAGTGGCATACTGAAAACTGAGAAAACACATTTTGATTGTTTTGATTCTTTAGTAAAATGATCCATGAGTCATTTGTGACATGTAGAAATCAACCAAACCTCAATCCTACACACAGTGTGGCCGATATGACTCAAAGTGTATCTTTTTATTTAAAATTGACATTAATTTATATATAAACAAGTGACATACTAAAAACTAAGAAAACTCATTTGTATTGTTTTGATAATTTAAGAAAATTATTCATGAGTCATTTTTGATGTGTAGGAGTTAACCTCACCTCAATCTAACACACGGTGTGACCGGTATGACTAAAAGTGTCTATTATTAGTTTAAAATTGACATTTTTAGTTCAAAATGTGTCACTCACCGAAAACTAAGAAAATGCATTCTGATTGTCTTGATAATTTAGGAAAGTGATTCCTAAGTCATTTTTCAAGTGTATAAAGTAGCATCACATCAAACTGATTCATGATGTTATGGGTATGACTCAAAATGCATGTATCAAGTTTGAAATGGAATTTTAGTAAAAAAACACAACTAACATACTAAAATTTGAGAAAACATATTTGAATTGATTTGATATTTTAGGAAAACAATCTATTAGTAATTTTTGACATTAAAGAGTCAATTTCACCTCAATAAGGCACATGGTGTGGCCGGTATAACTCAAAGTGTCTATTTTTATTTAAAATTGACATAAATTTAATTTTAAACAACAAGTGATATACTGAAAACTAAGAAAACACATTTGGATTGTTTTGATACTTTAGAAAAACAATACATGAGTCATTTTTGACATGTAAGAGTCAACTGAACCTCAATATTATGCATGGTGTGACTGGTATGAGTCAAAGTGTATCTTTTTATTTAAAATTGACAATAATTTAAGTAAAACAACAATTGACATACTAAAAACTGAGAAAACACATTCATATTATTTTTTATATTTTTTAAGAATGATCTATTAGTAATTTTTGATGTGTAGAAATTAGCTACACCTCAATACGATGAACAGTGTGGTCGGTATAGCTCAACGTGACTCTTTTTATTTAAAATTGGCATTAATTTAAGTAAAAACAAAAAGTGACATACTGAAAACTGATAAAATGAATTCATATTATTTTGATACTTTTGGAAAATGATCCATGGGTCATCTGCGATGTGTAGGAGTCAACAAAAACTCAATCTGACATACGGTGTGACTGGTATGACTCAAAGTGTCTCTTTTTATTTAAAATTGGCATTAATTTAAGTAAAAATAACAAGTGACATAATACAAACTGAGAAAATGAATTCAGATTGTTTTTATACTTTAGGAAAAAAATACATGAGTCATTTGTGACATTTAGGATTCAAATTCACCTAAATCCGATACACAGTGTGACCGGTATGACTAAAAGTGTCCATTATTAGTTTAAAATTGATATTTTAGTTCAAAATGTGCCACTCACTGACAACCAAGTAAACATGATCCAATTGTCTTGATAATTTATTACACTGATTCATAAGTCATTTATGACATGTATGAAGCATTCTCACATAAAAATGACCCACGATGTGACCGGTATGACTCATAATACGTGTTTCTATTTTGAAATGAAATTTTAGTAAAAAAACACAACTGCCATATTGAAAACCAAGAAAATGCATTCATATTTTTTTGATACTTTAGGAAAAAAATCCATCAGTAATTTTTGATAGATAGGAATCAACCACACCTTAATACGATGCATGATGTGGCTGTTATAACACCAAATGTTTCATTATTTAAAATTGACATTAATTTTAGTAAAAGAACAAGTGATATACTCAAAACTATGAAAAAACATTTGGATTGTTTTGATATTTTAGTAAAATGATCCATAACTCATATGTGACATGTAGGAATCAAACCCACCTCAATAAAATGCTTGGTGTGACCGATATAACTCCAAATGTGTCATTTTTATTAAATATTTTCATTTTATTAATGTATTATTTCATATTAATTTTTAATTTATTTCTTTATAGTATTACTAATATAATATTTTTTTCTTATATAAGCGGAATATTTTTCTTGGTTTGAGATGATTTGTTCAGAAAATGATACTATGGGTGTACATTTTTGATAGGGGATCACGAGCATCAAAAGATGAAATATTAATTTTTTAGAATGTTTGTTGGATAATTGTAAATGTAATGATATAAAACATTTTGTTTGAAATGTAAATAGTAGTGTTTTTTGTATATACCATGGGTGGAAATTTTTTTATTCATGATGTCAATTAAATTTATATAGCATTGTTTGAAATTATAGAATTTTTTAAAATTATAGGTTGTATATAGAATTTGAAATTCCAAGTTTTTCTTCTGGGTGTGCTGTTATATCAACAACAGATTGCAGGTGGCTAGGCCTTTATCAGTGCTAAAAAAGTATTGATAAAGGGGGTCCTTTATCAGTGTTTTTTTAGCATGGATAAAGGCCCCCCATTATCAGTGTTTTTTATCATTGATAAAGAGGACCCCCTTATCATCGTTGTGATTAACAGTAATTTTTTAGCACTGTTAAAAGCTGATTTACATGTTGTTAAAGGGTATATGTGTAGTAGTGCTTTATTAGTGATGCGATTAACAGTGTTGTTAAAATCCATTTTTCACATTGTTAAAGGGATTATGTGTGGTTGTGGAGAGAGAGATATATATGTACAAGGAGGGTGAGTGAGAGGTTCATGTACCACTACTAGAAATCTAGGCCTTTTCACCTCAGGTCATTAGCAACCACCATTGTTGGTGGCTAGAGGGGGTGTTAGCGATCGCCAATAGCGGTCGCTAATCCTTTCAAAAAATCGGATGTGTTTTTTTCTACTTCTACTCATATTATTCGTGGTTTTCCTACTACAACACGCTTTCACCACCCCCTACCATATTTGTCGCCTCCCTCATTGCCTCGGGTGACCTCCAACACACCTCGACATCCGTTGTTGTACCTGAGGGGTCCTCAAATCATTGCTGCAACATTTCCTAACCACCCCGCAACATCTGTCATTGTACCTGCTTCCCTACAACTGTCGTGGATCTTATATGGATAGTGACTGAAGATTTTGGGGTCCCGTACCATAACCCCCATGTCCATATGTTTTATCAACGACAAACCACACATGCAACCAGGTGTTTTCATGGGGGACTTTTAGTAGCCTCCAATGATGGTCACTATTGTGCTTCACCAATAGAGCAACTACGATCACCAAAAGTGGTTACATGCCTTTAGTGACCACTTTTGGAAGTCTTTAAAGGGTGTTATTCTAGTAGTATAATGTACTCTAGACAAGTTTCTTTTTTTAGATGAGTGTTTGATGGATCGGTCGCTGCAAAACGCTGCCTTATTGGAGGAGATGAAGAGGAGGCCGACACCAGACTACCAATCTCTCAACTGAGGGTGCAATGATGTTTTCCATGTTCCCCACAACATGTTTTTGAAGCTAGTCCTTCATGTTTTATAATGTCCATGACTTCCTCAGATGATACCTCTATGTCTGCATCATTTGGATTTCCAATATTTGTGGAGTGCGTGCAGCTAGAAAACCCCTGTCTGGAAAAGGTTTTTATAGAGCAGACTCGGTTGGTGAGAGGGGTGGATTTAGTTTTTCATGAGTCATCGGTGACTCAGAAACAACATGAAGCTCATAAATCCAATCAAAAAACTTTATTTCTTTTTAAACTTTATGCAAAAGATGGTTTCCCCAATGATGTGTGCATGGAAGATGATTCTAGAAAAAAAACATGCTCATCACTATGAGGAGAGCGAGTCCATGATCATACTGTCAACACACATGTGAAGACAGGATCTCTACCCCCCATCATTAAGAGGTCAATGAATCTTTGGGTACGCCAGTAGGAATGATTCGTGTTGTATAAAATTTGATGGTGTTAGATAGACTCTAATGGTAATAGAGTTATTTTTTTGAGGTTTACACTGTCATTTTATTATTATTAATATTCTCTCACAAAAATGATGAATATAAGGCTGTCTAGGGAATTTTCTTTTTTAGAATATGGGTGTAAACTTTAGCAACCTTCACTACCACAGTTCGGCGTAAGGGAAGTGCTTTAAAAATATGTTGATAAAAGGGGGTCATTTATCAGCACTAGCTAAAAGTGCCGACAAATATACTTTTTATCAGTGCTAAGAAAAGCACTCATAAAGGTGTACCCGTATATGATGACTCGTTTTTTATAATTATAATTCTAAATTAATATAGATATATTTAAATAATTATAAAATTATATAAATATATTAAATATATATTTAAAAAATTATAAATATAATAAATATATTTGTTATAATTTTATAATTATTTTAGTCAATATATATATTTATAATTATAACTATAAATAAATGTATTTATTATAATTTTTTAATTAAAACTAAATATATATTTATTTATAGTTAGAATTGTAAATAAATATATATTTATTTAAATAATTATAAAATTATAAAAAATATATTTATTATTCTTATAATGTTATAAATATATATAATTAAATAAATATATTTATAAATATATAAAAATATTTATAAATAAATAAAAATATTTATAATTATAATTATAAATAAATATATATAAATTTATAGTTATAAATATAAATATTTATTTATTTATAATTATATATAATAAATATATCAATTATATATATTTATTATATATAATTATAAATATAATAAATAAATTTATTATAATTTTATAATTATAAATAATTATATATATTTTTATAATATTTATTATTTTATAAATATATATAATTATATAAATATATTTATTATATATATAAATATAAATATAAATATATTTATTTATAATTATAATTATAAATAAATATATATTTTTTTATTATATATATAATTTTATAAATATATATAATAATACAAATAAATTCTTTAAATTATAGCTTTATCAGTGCTTTCTATTTTAGCACTAATAAAACTTACCTTTATCATCGCTTTTTAACTAACACTGATAAAAGCTTTACCCGATTTTATAAATGAACCCTAACAGTGAGCTTCTTTTCTCACACACCTCAATCTCTCACAGAAGCCGCCCCTACCATCGTTGGCCCCTCCTCGGCCACTGTTGACCCCTCCTCTATTGTCGACTCCTCTGACCCGACTCATCCTTTGTCATCATGAATCCCTCCTCTTCCACCAGGAATCCCTCCTCCGTCGCAAACGCCACTCCTTCCGCAAACCCCACCTCTGTTGTGAACCCCTCCTCATCTACAAACCAACCTTTTCCGTGAACCCCACCTCCACCGCGAACCCCTCTACGACCTCTGCCGCCACCGCCACCGCTGAATCCACCATCGTCGAACCCTACTGTTGTCACTGGTCCTCCAAATCTAAGGTATGTTCTTATTTGATTTGGAATGCTTAGATAGTGAAAGATTAATTATAGGGTTTTAGTGTTAAAAATCTTTTTGATGTATGAATTATGTGTTTAGTTTATTCATTATTGTGAGACAATGTTTTTTCGATTGGTAAAGTGTTCGATTGTTTTTTTGGGCATATTCAATGAAACTTTTGATAAATTTCTATGTATAGTTATCTAGGGATTTGGTACAATTAAAATTTCTAAATTTGGAATGATCTAAATGTTAGAAAATGTTTAGATGAGGTGGTTTGATATATTAGAAACATTATAGGGGTTGTTTTTAGGTGAAAAGTATCATGATTGGTATTATAATGCAGTGATTCTAGTGAGTAGTGTAGATAAAATATAATTTTTTCCATGGATAAATAAGATAAAACACTTTTGAGTTGGAACTTATAGTGAAAGTGGGATCTATGTTTGGGTTTTTATTAAAATTTTGATGATTGATTTGGGTAGAATCGAGGTGTTTTCTATGTATGATTTTCTAATATATATTTGAAATTTTGTCATGTTTAATAACGGGTGTTGATGTGTAAGTGGATGCTTCAATGGATGTTATACCTTATTAGAATGATAGTTTTATAAATGTGTTTCATCGATTATTAGTGTCGAGGTTTTAGAAAAACATCATGGCAATATTTAGGTAGAGATATGGGAATTCTAGAGACATGAGTTATTGTCGCGACTCGTCCTCCGGGGCCCGTATCGTGACTACCCGAAGCCCGCCTTCCCTAGGACAGGGGCTGGTGACTAGCACCAAAGGTGTAATTCCCTAAAACTGGGAAATCCATTGCCTTTATAAATTGTAAACACACACAACCAGAGTACAAGCGGAAGAAAACACTAAGTAAAAGTTGTATAACAAGTGTAATGAAAGTAAAGGGGCTGGAAATACAAGCCCAACAGTAAAGTACAAGGAAAGGAAAAACAAGTACAACTAAAAAGACAAACAGCTGGAAGGTGTCTAGCAGCTCCTGGATCGTCCACCACGGATCCTACCGGAAGGGTAGGTATAGATAGTCTCCTCAGCACTCCACGTCCCTCTGTATCCTCCGGGTACCGTCTCGTTGTGAGGTCCACCTCCGGTTACCATCTAATCCTCACACACTCTGCCTCGGTCAGCGTTGTGTGCCATCTGCATCCAACACAACGAGGTGCGGGCATATCCTGTGCAGGGGTGAGTATAACAATACTTAGTAGGGACCCTGAGACCATCAAGGTCTCACAAAATCCAATAAGGATAAACCAAAAAGTATGAAGTCAACAGATAACCATTACTTAGGTATATGCTTATACATATACCTAAGTTATCAAGTAACCCATCTCAATCATGAGGAAAATACAAAGGTCATTGAATCAGCTCAAACCGGGATTTTCATTATCGAAACCACAGCTGCTGGAGAACTCCTCCTCTGTCGAGTACAGTGGGCCTGTCGCAACTCTGAGACTCTTCTCACTAACCTTAGACTTCTGAGGTACTCCTCCTATCGAGTACCGCGGGTCTGCTGCCAACTACCAGGCGCTCCATTCGTTGTGGGTCTGCCGCCAAATACCGGGTGCTCCCCCTAATAGCCTACAGAGGTACTCTTCCTATCGAGTATCGCGAGTCTGCTGCCAACTACCAGGCGCTCCGTCTGCCGTGGGTCTACTGCCAAATACCAGTCCCTCATTCCATTGGGCTAATCGAATCACTCCGAGTCGAATCGGTCAAGCAGTCGTCAGGTCTACAGCTACTAGGTCTTCGTACTTTGACTGCTCGTCACCGGAAGGATCCGCTCCATGAGCTACTGGTCAATACTCCAAGTGTCAAGAATTCTCACGTAGAAGTATCTAAAAGGACCGCAACGTCATAGGGGTCTCAACGCAACAGACGACACGTCAATCGGACGCCCGATATGTGAGTTATTAGCATTTTAGTCTCAGGGGCCCGGTTGGATTCGTGTACGAACCAACCTGACCGTGACTCAACTATACCCCGAATGCCAGTGGGGTATACTCAAAGGGATGGCTACAGTCCAAGAATACCGGTGCTGCTGAAAGTTCGTCACACGGACGTCCGGTGCCAAAGATATGGCCCAAGAAGGTAATGGGTCAGTAATGGGCCCGAGTCCGGTCTGACTTGGTCGGACCGACTCGGCCCAACCCGGTATGAGCTGACCCGGTCTGGGTCGACCCGGTCAGACTCACTAGGTCTGACCCGGCCCATTGGGCGGGTCTGCCCGCTAAGTTTTGACCCGATCCGCTCGGCCCGGCCCAACGGACCGTGAGGGCGGTTCGGCCCGGTAGTCGCCATGTAGGCGGCTTGGTAACTCGGCCGAGGAGACCGGGTCGGTTCGGCCAGCAACACCACGGGGGAAGCCGCGGGTCATCCTGGGAGGTTGGTGGCTGGGAGGCCAGCAGGCAGGCCGCGCGGGGCGCGGGCAGGCCGACTGGTTATAGGCAGGCAGGCAGGGCGCCGGGGCGCCGGGCAGGCCACCGGCAGGGGCCGGGTAGGCCGCTGGCAGGGCGCGGGGGCACCGAGCAGGTTGTCAGTAGGGCGTGGGGGCGCCGAGAAAGCTGCCAGTGGGGCACGGGGGCGCCGGGCAGGCTGTCGGTGGGGCGTGTGGGCGTCGGGCAGCGCGCCGGGGCAGCGCGCTATGGATTGAGAAGCGCGCCGGCGGGGCATGGGCAGCGTGCCGAGGCAGCACGCTAGGGCGCGGGAAGCGCGCCGGGGTGGAACGGTTCATGGAGGCTGCAGGTAGCATGACCCTTGTTCATCGTCCTCGTCGTCGTCACCTCTTTGCCAAGTCGTCGTCATCGAACATGAACAAACAAGGGGAGGGTCAGACCGTTTTTGTGCAGCCCGAGCCCTCCTTGTTACGGTGATAGAAATTGGCGATTCTCATACCATATCTTTGTTCGACTAAGAAAGAGGTTTATATTCAAATATAAAATAACACAAAACTCCCTACCTCGCTTGTCGGTGATCGATGAAGGAGTCGCGCAAGTCGGACGTCGTTCTGTCAACATCGGGAAGTGTCCGGGGTAGGAGACCGAGGAAGAATCGTCGTCGGTGTTCTTCGCGGTCGGCTCCTTCCTTAAATCTGGTTGAAGAAGGAAGAAGATGTTCGATGATGTTCTTCATGTTCTTCACGTTCTTTACATTCTTCGTTGGAAGAACGGTTCTCCGTTGAGAGCTTTCTCCAAGGGTTCTCCAAGATCTACCAAGTTTCCAACCCAAAAATAATAAAGAAAAGTCTATTATTTGTTGGCACAAAAACACTAAGAGTTGTGTTTAATTAAATGAGAAAACTCGTTTAATTAATTGGGGTGGAATGGATTCAAAAATATTTTAATTAAATGAAACCATTCATTTAATTAAAGGATGGAGAGTTGGCAATTAAAAGAAGGGGGGAGGTGAAGAGGCTCCCCCACTTTATGGAGAGTTTTACCAAATTTAATTGGGGGTTTGAGGGGGTTAAAGGGGAGTTAGAGAGGTCGGGTGGGCCCCACCTAATAATCCTCCCAAGGGAGGTTATGGTGTGGTGGCCCCCACCTCCAACCTCCCCTTTGAGGTTTTAACTACCAACATAAAATAAAGTTAAATATTTAACTTTATTCAATTTAATTAAAAACCCCAAAAAACTAACTTCTACTCTTGATAAAATGAAATTACGGTGAAGGTCTCACTAAGAAATTAATGACGCTGTGAGTTCAACGGTGCCCTTGGATTTTGATTCTGAGCACTGGTTCAAAAGTTATAAAATTCCAAACGTACGTTTACTGAACGTACCCAAAAAAAACTTCAAAAATTGATTCCAGGCACCCCGGGCCTCGGAATCAAGCTTCATCAGAAACTATGGACTCGTAAAATTCCCATGTATTTAAAAAAAATTACATGGGAATTCCGGGTCTTTACATTCTCCCCACCTCATGGATTTACGTCCCCGTAAGCTACAAATCGAACTAAGGGAACAAATGAGGGTACTGAGCACGAATCTAAGCCTTCCACTCACATGTGCTCTCCTAGAGGTTCTCGTGCTGCCAACGAATGCGCACCAAAGGTATTGACCATCCACGTAGGACCCAATCCTGTCGATCCTCAATCTCCACTAGAACCTCCGTAAAAGTCACCCCATCATCGATGTCCAGCTCCCCATGGTCGATGATGTGGAATGGGTCATGCACGTATCTCCTCAACTGAGATACATGGAAGACGTCGTGCACCTGGTGCAGCTGAGGTGGAAGAGATAAGCGATAAGCCACCTCTCCTACTTTGCTGAGGACCTGGAAAGGTCCTATGAACCGCAGAGATATCTTACCACCTCGGCCAAATCTCCATAAGCCTTGTCGAGGTGAGACCTGTAGGAAAACATGGTCGCCATCCTCAAACTCCAGAGGTCTCCGTCTCCTGTCAACATACGACTTCTGCCTGCTCTGTGCAGTCTTCATCCACTCCTGGATGATTTGTACCTTCTCCATGGTAGCCCTTACCATCTCTAGTCCCTCTAGTGCTGACTCCCCTGGGTCTGTCCAGTAGAGTGGCGATCTGCAAGGTCATCTGTATAAAGCCTAAAAGGTGTCATTCCGATGGTGGAATGATAGCTATTGTTGTAGGAAAACTCAACCAAAGCCAAGTGATCCTCCCAACTGTGACTAAAGTCGAGGAAAAATGCACGTAGCATGTCCTAGAGGGTCTGGATGGTCCTCTCGGTCTGACCATCCATCTGAGGATGGAAGGCGGTGCTCAAGCGAATCTGTATCCCGAAAGCTTCCTACAACCCCTTCCATAGCCAGGAAGTAAATCAAGTGTCATGGTCGGAGACAATAGAAGATGGCAATCCATGTAATCGCACAATCTCCTGCACGTAGAGGCGTCCAAAGCTCTATACTAAGCCCTTCTCTCTGATCAGTAGGAAGTGGGCTGACTTGGTGAGTTAGTCAACGATCACCCAAATCGAGTCATAACCCCTGGATGTACGTGGAAGACCAATCATGAAGTCCATGGATATCCCATTACACTTCCACTCTGGGACCCCTAAGGGTTGAACCAAGCCTGCTGGTACCTGGTGCTCCGCCTTCACTTGTTGACAAGTGAGGCATCATGAGACAAACTCTGCTACCGCCTTCTTCATACCTGGACACCAGTGCTATCGTCGAAGGTCCTGATACATCTTCGCCACTCCTAGATGTAACGCTAAAGGGGAAGTGTGAAACTCCATCAACACTTACTCCTGAAGTGAAACTGGTACCATTTTATGTCCTCTGAAGAGGATGACATGCTCCCCACCTTCAGAAAATCCATCAGGTGCCTAACATGTGGATATCTGAGCACGTCACGTCTCACAGTTAGCGTCTCCACGCTGTGCCTCCATGACTCGCTGAAGAAGTGGAGGAGTGACTATAAGAGACTGAAGATAGGCTGCTCCATCCCTATCCACAAAGGATATTCTCAAGGCAACCAGCTGCTCTGTCGCCTCTCCTAGAAACTGTATACCAGTCCTCCTACTGAGTGCATCCGCAACAACGTTCCCCTTCCCAGAAGTATAGACTATCTTGAAGTCATAGTCCTGGAGGAACTCAAGCCATCGTTGTTGTCTCAGGTTCAGGACCTTCTGAGAGAAGATATACCTGAGACTCTTGTGATCATAGTACACGGTAAAACGTTCGCCCATCAGATAGTGCTGCCACATATTCAAGGTGAAGACCACTGCTGCTTACTCCAGATCATGGGTAGCGTAGTTATGCTCATGCTGCCTCAGCTGCCGAGAACCATATGCGATAAAAAATTGCTCCTACATCAGGACACACCCGATTTTGATCCCTGATGCATCGTAGTAGACTACGTACCCTATGTCTTCTTCTGGAAGCTTCAAGAGGGGGGCACTAGTCAGCCTCTGCCTCAGCTTCTGAAAGCTCTGCTGGCATCTCTCCGACCACACGAAGGGTTTCCCCTTCTTCGTCAAGGATTAAATCAGTGCTGCAACTCTGGAGAAATCTGGAATGAATCTCCAGTAGTAGCCAGCCAAACCCAGGAAACTCCATACCTCTGTCACACTCCTGGGTGGCTTCCACGCAAGTACCACCTCGATCTTTGTTGGATCCACTGCAACTCCAGCCTCTGAGATGACATGTCTCAAGAAGTGAACCTCTCAAATCCAGAACTGGCACTTTGAGAGCTTACCATAAAGATATTTCTCTCGGAATGTGTCAAGTACTACCTGCAAATGGTAGGCATGATCCTCCTCAGTAGTCGAGTATATCAAAATGTCGTCAATGAAGACTAAGACAAAGCGATCGAGGTATGGTTGGAATATCCTATTCATGATACTCATGGAAACTTCTGGAGAATTTGTTACACCAAAGGGCATAACCAAGAACTCGTAATGGTAGTACCGACATCTGAAGGTCATCTTCTGCACATCCTCATCTCAAACTTTGAGATGGTGATAGCCTGATCTGGGGTCTATCTTCGAGAACCACCGTGCTCTATTGATATGATCAAAGAGGTTTTCGATCCTCAGAAGTGGGTACTTGTTATTCACGGTCACCTGATTCAGGTGATGGTAGTCGACACAGAGCCTCATGCTCCCGTCTGCCTTCTTGGTGAATAGAATCGGGGCTGCCCAAGGAGAAACACTGGGTCGGATGAATCCCTTCCCCTGCAAGTCCTCAATTTGTACCCTCAGCTTGTGAATCTTAGTAGGAGACATCCGATATGCTGGAGTAGATATCGGTGTCGTCCTGGGGTATAGGTCAATGTAGAAGTCTACCTCTCTGTGAGGAGGTAGTCCTGTGACATCGTCAGGGAAAAAATCCGAGTATTGGTCCACCACTATAGGGTATGTCGGACACTCCACATCAACTGCTCCAAGGGTAAGGCAAGCCAACTGGTGAGTGATCGGTTGCACCCTCCTTCGAGTAAGTCCGTATTATGCTTCAAAGGTTCCCTTATCGCTAGTGAAGGTGAACCTAGTCCCATCCGTGCGGACACACCGCACTTTTCGCCTAATACAGTCAATCTGATCATGGACTTTAGATAATCATTCCATACCCAATATGACGTCGTAAGGCCTCGACGCCGCTACTAGAAGATCCCAGCCGAAGCTCTCGCCTCATAGAGTAAGCTCGTACTGCCGACACTAGTGCGTAATTGTCGAATCAGCTCTCGTAGGAGTCTCTAGCTGTAAGGATCGAACCAACAGCTCCTTCAAAATCTTCGAGCTCCGAATGAGGGAATTGGAAATGAAAGAGTGATTGGAACCTGTGTCTATAAGAACTTTAGCTAAGGTGGAATAGACACAGATTGTACCTCGAATCATCTCCAGAGCACCATGATTGTAGGCCTCAGCTGCCTGAAGCTGTGCTCTGCCCTGTCCACCCGCTCCCTTTGGTCAGGGTGGACATCCTAGTGGTAGTGGCAGTAGCACCTCGTAACGTTGTCCACCGCTATCTGCATGGCCAGATCCTCTGCCACGTCTGCCTACACCCTATGGACCACCTCGATCGAACCTCTGCCTCTGCCTGGGAGGTCCCTCAACTGTCTGCTGATCATCAGAACAACGGGTCGGACAATCACGAGTCATGTGACCAAGCCCTCCACAGGAGTAACACTGTCCGCTCCAGGCATGACTGGATCTGTCTCCACTCTAGGTGCCCCGCACAACCGATCCTGAGTCATGTAGTCGACCACCTGTGGGTCTGGTCCTCTTGGACCTCTGCGTCATTTGTTTAATGCCAGTTACAGAAGACTCCACTGCATGTCGGCTAGTGGTGGGTCTCGCTACTGGAGACTGCTCGGCAAGAAAACTCTCCACTGGGAGGGCTCGCTCCAACACCCATGTCTACGCCGAGATTTTGTGGGAGATAACTGAAGCTCTGATATCTCACCGGAGTCCCTACTCAAAGGTCCAGGCCCTGAAGAACAGGTCTCGTACCATATCAGTGGAGTAGCGCGAGAGGTCGGTGAACCTCGCTGAGTACTGAGATACACTCATGTTGCCTTGATGCAGATGTAGTATCTCCTATATCCACACCGCTCAAAGGGTGGCTAGTACAAACTCCGCCCGGAATAGGCTCTTAAAGTCTGCCCATAGAAGTGTCACCTCGTCATGCTTCTAGAGCATCAGGCTTCACCATCTGCCTGATACTGCCTGAAGGAGGCTGGAAGTAAGGATCACTATGAATTTGACTGGTGTCCCTACTAGTTTGAAGACTCTCACCACAGCCTCCAGCCAATCCTCAGTCGCCTACGGGTCCATCTCTCCCCTGAACCTAGGTGGCCTCTGGTGTTGGAACTCGTGCAGCGCGGTCAAGCGGCGTGAACTCTCTGCTGCTGGGACTGGTGGCATCGGTGGCCCAATGGGAAGTAGTACCGCTGGTGACTCAACTAGGAAAGGGCCTTGTACTGAGGCCTCTTCGCTCGGCGTGCTGTCAGTACGTACGAATCTCGGGGCTCTAGATGGTCTTCCATGGGGAGGCATCCTGAAAGAAACAGATGTGACATGGTCAAAAGACTATACCTGGTGACCTGACTGAGTTTGAGCTGCCTTAAAGAAAAATTTTGAAAACACACACGCAATCAGTGTTTTCATGTACTAAGTCGGAAATCAGTAGTCAGGGTCCTGGTGTACAGATACGTCGGTCACCACACCAACATTGGACTCCCTGAACAAAAAACCACACTCGATACCCTTAACACTATTGCTTCACAGAAACAAATTATCAGAGTCCTAAGTTTTGTGGTAGAATTGACTCCTCTGATACCAATTTGTCATGACCCGTCCCCCGAGGCCTGTATCGTGACTACCCCAAGCCCACCTTCCCTAGGCCAGGGGCTGGCGACTAGCACCAAAGGCGTAATTCCCTAAAACTGAGAAATGCATTGCCTTTATAAATCGTAAACATGCACAACCAGAGTACAAGAAGAAGAAAACACTAAGTAAAAGTTGTATAACAAGTGTACTGAAAGTAAAGGGGCCAGAAATACAAGCCCAACAGTAAAGTACAAGGAAAGGAAAAATAGGTACAACTAAAAATACAAACAGCTGGAAGGTTTCTAGCAGCTCCTAGATCGTCCACCATGGATCCTACCTGAAGGGTAGGTACAGATAGCCTCCTTAGTGCTCCACGTTTGTCCGTATCCTCCGGGTACCATCCCGTCGTGAGGTCCACCTTCGGGTACCGTCCAGTCCTCACACACTCCGCCTCGGTCAGCGCTGTCTGTCATTTGCATCGAACACAACGAGGTGCGGGCATAGCCCGTGCAGGGGTGAGTATAATGATACTCAATAGGGACCCCGAGACCCTCAAGGTATCACAAAATCCAACAAGGATAAAACACAAATTATGAAATCAACGGATAACCATTACTTAGGTATATGCCCATACATATACCTAAGTTATCAAGTAACCCATCTCAATCATGAGGAAAACACAAAGGTCATTGACTCCGCTCAAACTAGGATTTTCATTATCAAAACCATAGTTGCTGGAGAACTCCTCCTCTGTCGAGTACAGTGGGCCTGTCGCGACTCTGAGGCACTTCTCACTAACCTTAGACTGTTGAGGTACTCCTCCTGTCAAGTACCGCAGGTCTGCTGCCAACTACCAGGCGCTCCGTCCGTTGTGGGTTTGCCGCCAATACCGGGCGCTCCCCCTAATAGCCTACAGAGGTACTCCTCCTATCGAGTACCGCGGGTCTGCTGCCAACTACCAGGCGCTCCGTCCATCATGGGTCTACCACTAAATACTTGGTGCTCCGTCCACCGGGGTAATCGAATCACTCCGAGTCGAATCGGTCAAGCAGTTGTCAGGTCTACAGCTACTAGGTCTCCGCACTCTGACTGCTTGTCACCGGAAGGATACGCTCTACGAGCTACCGGTCGATACTCCAAGTGTCAGGATGTCTCACGTAGAAGTATCTCAAAGGACTTCCACATCATAGGGGTCTCAACGCAACAGACAGCGCGTCAATCAGACGCCCGGTCTGTGAGTTATTAGCATTTTAGTCCCAGGGGCCCGGTTGGATTCGTGTACGAACCAACATGATCATGACTCAACTATACCTCGAAATCTAGTGGGGTATACTCAAAGGGATGGCTACGCTCCAAGAATACCGACACCGCTAATGGTTCGTCAAACGGACGTCTGGTGCCAAAGATATGGCCCATGAAGGTAATGGGTCTGTAATGGGCCCGGGTCCGGTCTGACCCGGTCGGACCGACTCGGCCCAACCCGGTCTGGGTCGACCCGGTCTGGGTCGACCCGGTCTGGGTCGACCCGGTCTGGGTCGACCCGGTCAGACTCGCTGGGTCTGACCCGGCCTATTGGGCGGGTCAGCCCGCTAAGCTTTGATCTGGTCTGCTGGGCCCGACCCAGCGGACCACGAGGGCGGTTCGGCCCGGTAGTCGCCACATAGGCGGCTCGATAACTCGGCCCGGGAGACTGGGCCGGTTCGGCTAGTGACACCGCTGGTGAAGCCGCGGGTCGGCTCGGGTGGCCAGTAGGCAGGCTGCGTGGGGCGCGGGCAGGACGGCTGGGCACCGGAAGGCCGCGGGTGCATCGGGCAGGGCGTCGGGGCGCCAGGCTGGCCGCCGGTAGGGGCCGGACAGGCCGCCGGCAGGGAACGGGGGGCACCGGGCAACCCGTCGGTAGGGCGCGGGGGCACCGGGCAGGCCTTCGGTGGGGCGCGAGGGCACGCGGGCAGGCCGCCGGCGGGGCGCGTGGGCGCCGGGCAGGCCGCCGGTGGGGCACGGGGGCACCGGGCAGGCCGCCGGTGGGGTGCGGGGGCGCCAGGCATCATGCCGGCGGGGCGTAGGCAACGCGCCGGGGCAGCGTGCTAGGTCACGGGAAGCGCTCCGGCGGGGCGCGGGCAGCGCTCCGGCGGGGCGCAGGCAGCGCGCCGGGGCAACGCGCTAGGGCGCAAGAAGCGCATCGGGGTGCCTCGGGGGCAGCGCGGTTCGCAGAGGCCGCTGGTAACGCGGCCCTTGTTCGCCGTCCTCGTCATCGTTACCTCTTTGACAAGCTGTAGTCATTGAACATGAATAAACAATGGGAGGTTCAGACCGTGTTCGTGCGGCCCGAGCCGTCCTCGTTATGGTGATAGAAATTGGCGATTCTCATACCATATCTTTGTTCGACGAATAAAGAGGTTTATATTCAAATAGAAAATAACACAAAACTCCCTACCTCGCTTGTCGGCGATCGATGACGAAGTCACGGAAGACGGACGTCGTTCTGTCAACGTCGGGAAGCGTCCGGGGTAGGAGACCGAGGAAGAAGCATCGTCGTCGTTCTTCGCAGTCGACTCCTTCCTTTGATCTGGTTGAAGAAGGAAGAAGATGTTCAATGACGTTCTTCGCGTTCTTCGCGTTCTTCACGTTCTTCGTTGGAAGAACGGTTCTCCGTTGAGAGCTTTCTCCAAGGGATCTCCAAGCTCTACCAAGTTGCCAACCCAAAAATAATTGAGAAAAGTTTATTATTTGTTGGCACAACAACACAAAGAGTTGTGTTTAATTAAATGAGACAACTCATTTAATTAATTGGGGTGGAATGGATTCAAAAAGATTTGAATTAAATGAAACCATTCATTTAATTAAAGGATGGCGAGTTGGCAATTAAATGAAGGGGGAAGTTCAAGAGGCTCCCCCACTTTATGGAGAGTTTTACCAAATTTAATTAGGGGTTCGAGGGGGTTAAAGGGGAGTTAGAGAGGTTGGGTGGGCCCCAACTAATAATCCTCCCAAGGGAGGTTATGGTGTGGTGGCCCCACCTCCAACCTCCCCTTGGAGGTTTTAACCACCAACATAAAATAAAGTTAAATCTTTAACTTTATTCAATTTAATTTAAAACCCCCAAAAACTAACTTCTACTCTCAATAAAATGCAATTGCGGTGAAGGTCTCACTAAGTAATTGTCGACGCTGCGAGTTCAATGGTGCCCTTGGATTTTGATTCCGAGCACCGGTTCAAAAGTTATAAAATTTTGAACATACGTTTACTAAACGTACTCGAACAAAACTTCATAAATTGATTCCAAGCACCCCGGGCCTCGGAATCAAGCATCGTCAGAAACTGCAGACTCGTAAAATTCCCATGTATTTAAAAAAATTCCATGAGAATTCTGGGTCTTTGCAGTTATAATCTTATGGTCACACATTTATAGTACCCCTATTTTAGGTCTCACACCCACTACTAGAATTTACTTCTTGATGAGGCCATTAATGGTGAGTTGATTGTGTTGCATTTGTATTGCAATAATATTCTAATGTGATGATTCCCTTAATTGTTTAACTTAGATTATCTCCTTAGGACTTTGGTAGGTACCCATTAATGGTTGATTCTTGATATTTTATTATTATTTTATCTTATGATTGTATCTTGGTAAATTATATTTTCTTTAAAGGAAAAATATATGTTTTTTTAGTTTTATTTACTCAACCCCAGGTAATAAAATTATTTTCATTATTTTCCCTAAAACTAGATTTTTTTGGTTTGTCTTAAAAAATGAATGATATGAAATATTTGATGATATCCTACTAGGATCTTTTCTCACACCATACATATACACATTGGTGAATATATAGACTTATTTTTCTATGATACAGGTAAAAGGAAAGGGCCTCACTTTTATAGTGGTGTTCCACTGTCACTTGTTAAAGATATAATGATAATGGAATGTAGAGGTCACCATAGGGAATAAAGAGACAATATTCATTTTGTGTTATTTTAAGATATTTACTATAAAGTTCCTCTCTTGAAAATAAATTTATTTTTGGTTTAAATTTATATTTTGTATTATGTGTAAACATTTTATAGCTTTATATTTTATAAAATGTTAATTATTCTTGATTCATGTATCTTTTATAAAGTGTATCTCTTGGGATTTATGTCTTTGCGAAAATGCCTAAGTGGTTATTTTAAAATGATTCAAGTGTTTTGGAATGTTTATTAAAAAATTATATTTTTTCAACATACCCTTTTTTGGTTTTAAATGGATTTAGAATGATTTAAACACTTTACATGGACTTAGGTTTCATGCCAAGTGTCTGTCAACTCACCCGATTGACTTTTATAAAGGGATGTGAATGCTTTGAAAGCATATTTAATGTTGGTTTCATTTTAACAAGGGGTGTGTGGAGTTTTAAATGAAAATTTGTAAAATATATAGGTTTTCCACTCATTTTAAATGATCAATACTATTGGGTCATGAAGTTTCCTTGAATGCATAAAAAAGGAATTGTGGTTTTGTGAAAGATTACTTGGAATTGATTGGTTTATTTTAAAAAGGATGTGTTATTTTAAAGAGGAATTTGTGTAAAAGGTTTGTTTTTTAATAGTATTTCAAGTGTGATTTTATATATAGTTTTCAAAGGAAATATGAAATGTAGTTTTTCCATAATATTTTAATTTTATATTTTTATAGAATTAGGAAAACCATTACATTATATAGGGAATACAAGTAGATTGATAATAACATCATGGAAAGGAAATGCCACTAACTCTATCCAACCCATAGGATATCCATCATGACCTCACTCCCACAAAAGGTTAATTAATGTTTAAACCCATTGAAACTCCTAAACCTACTTATCATAGAAAATAACCTTTATGTTTTAAATTATGAGAGTCCTCTATAATTACATCTTCTTTATGGTTTGGTGTTAGCTTTTAAGGGGGTGAGTCTCAGGAAAAAAAATTATATAATAACTATCATTCAAATATTGAGTTCCCCTTATTTTAAAGGAACCTTTTATGTATTTATTTTTTAAAATATTAATATTACCAAATCAAATAGGATGGATATGAATAAAGAATGGATGGATGTCAATCATTTGACAAAAGAGTATGAAGATGGAGTGAAAGAGTTCATAAAATTTGAAAAAGATCATGCATCTGAACCTTCTCAAATCCTTTTTCTGTGTTTAAGATGTTGTTATTCAAAAATAATTAGTCTAGAGGAGCTTGAATAACACTTAATCTATCACAGAATATATTGAAGTTATAAAGGTTGGAATAAACACGGGGGGAAAGCGAATGTAGCTAGTGGATGAGATGTCACTATGTTTTATGGATCATCTGGTATGATTACAAGTGTGGACAATAAAGATGACTATATCGAGGATGTGATTATAGATGTGAATGATGATGAAGATCGTGTTGAGGAATAATTAGGATAGTTGAAGATGAACTTCGTGATTTCTCAAAATTGTTTGAGAGGTTAAAGAGTTGTGCAAAGATGTCATTGTATGCCGGTTTCACTAAATATACATCATTATCAACCATACTGAAGCTATATAATTTGAAAGTTGGCAATGGATGGAGTGACACTAGTTTTACAGAACTACTTTCTCTCTTGAATGACATGCTCCCAGAAGATAATGAGCTCCTGATCCAAACATACGATGCCAAATGAATGATACTCTCTATGGGTATGATCTATGAAAGAATACACGCCTTCCTGAATGACTGTTGACCCAGTCATCATTAAACCATGTCAATGTTTAATTATTTTTAAACTCCTAAAAACTATAATAAAGTGGCAAGGAGGTTCAAACCCAAGGGAAGGCTTAAGATTGAGTTAGATATGACCAAATTCCAAATCAAGCCCACTGTTTTCAATAGTGGGTGAAAATATTTTTTGACTTTTTCCTTTTTTTATTTTTTTTATTTTTATATGAAGGCAGTAAGAGGAAACAAAGTTTGAATGAGAAACTAAGTCTTAAACTAGAGTAATGGTGAACAATAGAAATAACAATGAACTAGAAACATGAACAATGGATAGGAAAATTCTATTCAAGAGACAAGCCAAGGGAATCTAACTCAACTGGTTGAAAAGCTAACATCTTCATTTAATTACTATTGAATCCACAACCTCCAAAAAATTATCAATTAACCTCCCTCTCCAGGTGATTAATCACACATTTAAGTGATTCTAGAAGTTCACCGCAACTAGAGTCACCAAAATATGAAAGAAATTGAGTTAAAGATGCTTAAATAAATCTCACTTATTTAATCAAGTTGAAATGAATCTTAGATTTGAAAAGATGTATCATTGATCTTTTTCACCAAAATATCGTGGAGTTTTGAAGTTATGTTCTTGAGGCATAAAAACAATTTTAATTTTAAGAATCAGATTCAACTTCTCCAGTTGAATCTGGTTCTTTGTTTGAAAGAATCAAATGAAGATGAGAAATAAAATCACTAGTAGATACTAAATTCCCCCCAAAAGAAGGGTTTATCCTATGATCGTATTCAAACACGAATTAAAAACAAAAAAAAATTTACAGAGAAATAAATTGAAAAGAGGAGAAAGAGGTCTCCGTTTCAAAATCCTGTATTGTTGCTCTATTTCATCTCTCCCAGGTCTTTCGTTGTTTTCCAAGGAATGTCAAAGGAATGAATCCTCGCTGATCTCTCTATGTGTCGAATGAATGAGAAGTGAATGAATGGAATGAGATCTCCCCATCAATTATTGTTCCTTTTCTATTTAATCCTCTATTATCTCTTGCTTCGTCACCAACTGTTTACCGACTTCTGTTGGTTTATCTTTTGCATCATCACATGTGTCACTGGTCTCAAAGTAAAATCACCTGCAAGTCAACTTTGAAAAACTCTCCTAACTACCTTGATGATCAGTTAGTTGAGAATGCATCTGGACGTCTCTCAGACTCTATTATGAATTTGCACAAAATAAACTGAGTAAAAATAATTAGATGCAACATTTTCTTATAAAAAACTTATTTTTATAAGTAATTACTTATTTATTATAATTATAATTTATTAGATTAATGTAGTTATTATGTGTAATTAATTTATATCAATTCATTAATTTTTAATTATTATTTGAATAATTTATTATTATTTCAATTCTTTTATTTTATTTAAAACTTGTTGTTAATTAATATTAATTATTATTAATTAAATTATTTATCTATATTATTAAATTTGAAAATTTTATTAAATATTATTATTTTATTAAGTTATTAAATTAATTTTATTAAAAATTATTATTAATGTTATTATTTTTTATTATGTTAATTAATTAAATAAATAAATAATTATTATTATTAAATATTAATTTCTGATAGTTACTATTTTATAATTATTTATTTGATTAAACTTATTTTAATTTAATAATTAATTTTATTAATTATTAATTTTTATAGTAGTTTTATTATTTATTTAGTAAAGTTGATTTAGTTGTATTTATTTTAGTTTAATTAATTAAGTTATTGTTTTATTTTTTGTTTGTTTTTTTCATTTCTCCTCCTCCACAGCGCGGTGACGACTCCTTCAATCAGCAGTGACAACGGCTGGTCTCAGGCAGCGATGACGTGGATCTCCTTTCTTCATGGCAGTCCGACGGGGTTCCAAAGCAGCGACATCTCACGGTAGAATTTATGACGGTGTGTCAACTCAGAAACTATAGAACTGTCTTGAAGTTAATCTGCAAAGCTTGAAACTAAAATTAATTAACAAAAAATATTAACAATAAGATTAAAAATTAAATTCTAAATTAATAAATTAAATAAACAAAACTCAAAATAAAATAATTAGATTCAATAACAGAAAACTAAAAAGAATTTAAAACTAAATTTAAATTAACAACAAACTAAAACTATTAAGAATGAAAATTAACTAATTTGAAACTCAAACATTAAATTGAATTAAAAAATTAAAATTAATAGAGTTAAGTGAAGAAATGAAATTAAAAACTTGAATTGATAATTAAAGTTAAATTATATTTAGAATTCATAATTAAAATATTAAAAATTAAATTAAAGAATCATTTAATTAGAAGAAAATAAATCGATTGAATGTTTAACTATTAAAAATAGACATGACATAAAATTAAGATCACAAGAAAACTAAAGATTAAAAAGTATTTAGTGAATTAATGCACCAAAAAATTAAGAAAGACAAAAATAATAATTTTAGTAGAATAAAATAAAAAATTGACTATAAAAATTAATTAATTGATGAATTTAATTATTAAATTACAAAAGTGAAATTAATTTGAAAAAAGTGAAAAATTAATTAATTAAATCATTAAAAACTTAATAAAAATATGTGGTAAAATCTTGCATTTTAAGGCCACATCAACTGTATAATGTTTCACAAGAACTACAAATCACTTACAGAATTCTCAAAGTGTGGTGCTTCTCAATATAAGAAATATGAATCCAATCCTATGAAAGTTGAGTTGCAATTTCCAATCATTCCAAGGTTTAGGCAGTGAGGAGACTGCCGGGAAATTGATGTGGCACATAGATACAATAATTAAAGATGAGAAACTGCATCACTCAACAGACTCTCTTTAGTGAAATCGAATTGATCATTAGTATCCTGAATTTGGAAACGATCCAATAAACTTTCATCTTGCGTTATCTAAAGATGGAGTGTGTAAAAACCCAAAAAAAATCAATGTAATTTTTATTATTATTTGCGATTATTACGAGTCTTTGAAAATTGACGGCACGTGATTTCGAGGCCCAGTGTGCCCAAAATGAATTTCTGAACTTTTTTTTTACGGGACGTTCAATAAACGTGCGGACAATGTTTTCTATCTTTTGAACCGGTGCTCGAATTAAAAATATGAGAACACCGTTGAATCCATAGCGCTGAGATTCGCTTAAAGGAGGTTTCATTTTGACCGCAGTAGGTCGGGAGAAAAAGTTAGTTTTTGAACTTTTTAAAGAAAAGTAAAATAACATGCAATTGTTATTTTATTTCATTTTTCTCCAACGGATGAACGGCGATGGCGGGACTGTTGAATTGTCAAGCCAATTAATGGGTTGACTCATCAACTACGTATCTCCATCGTTGTGAATTAAAAGAGAGGTTCATTAATTTATTTAATGAGCCTCGTTAATTCCTCAACACGTTACTCATCTTTCCCCCTCCTATTTAAATGGAGGTCGGGGTGGGGTTTTGACACGACTTTCTTCAAGCGAGGAAACTCTAGCAGAGTTCTGCGACAACATCCACCGACGAAGGACGAAAGCTCGGGCGGCAACAATCCAGGATTGACGAACGCCGACGACTCCATCCAACGTAGACGCCCCTCCCGCCGTAACCGCGACACCTCCAACAGATCTCGAGGTATGTGGTTTATGTTCGTTTTGGTTTAACATTACTGAAATGAGTTTATTTAATCTTTAATGTTAGATAAATATTCACCCTTGTTATCATATTAACACGAAGGGCGCGAGCCGAACGAACAAGGCCCAGACCCTCAGCCGCTTCATTCATGTTGCGTTCTTCGGGGACGACTTTCCTCAATTTTGATGGTAACGCGAGATAGAGGGTCACGCTGTGACAACGGTAGTTTGGGAGGTTCGTAGGCGCAAACGACACAGAGAAAGGACCATTGGAGCACGTTCGGTGGCCCGCGGAAAGAACCGATGGCGCGCCATGCTGGCGGTGGCCGGAGGAGGCCTGTGGAAACCGGCCGCGGGCGGTGGGAAGGCGGCGCGCCGTCGCGCGCCGCGGTGGCCAGAGGCGGCTGGCCCGAGCCAGCCGCATGAGAGAAGGGTGGCACCCGCAGGTGCCAGCGATGACAGCATCCACGACCAGCGTTCCGCGACAGGAGGGGGCGACACGGCCCCGCGCTATACCGCGTTGGCTGGAGAACGACCGAACACCTGGCTGACCGTTGTCTACAGTGGGGCAACGCCCCACCTGTCTGATGAAATGGCCCCATGTCCGTAGGGTCAGTAGGAGATGCGATCCACCTTCAGGCGGACCGAGCCGGACGTGGGCCAGCGCGCGGGGGGGGGGGGGGGGGGGGGTGGAGCCACACCCGGCGGGCTGGCCCAACCGCGGATCGGGCCCGCAAACCAGTCGGCCCAACCCCGACGGGCCGAACCTAGTGAACCGGGCAGACCCTTAATGGACCAGACCCGGGCAGGGTCAGGTAGACCCCGAATCCTATTGCGTCGGACAGACCCGACCGAGTCGGACCGGGCCCAGACCCAACCGACCCCCAAATAAAGAAACACCCCTAACTGATGACCCCAGTGTCCGTTTGACACGCCGTAAGTGGTTTTGGGATCCCTTTTTATGAAGCGATCCCTTTGACATATTCCGGCCGGCCCGACCGAGCCGGGCTGACCGAGGTGCGATCACCCTCATTTTACGGAAATGGGTGTTACTAACAGACTAGACGTCTGATCGACGCGCCGTCTGTGGCATAAGGACCCTTGTGACAAGACAATCCTTTGGAGATACTCTAAGTGAGTTTTGACGGAGTTTGATGTGCGACATGGGTTGGATTAGACTTGAATCCAACCGGACCCTTTTTACAAAAGTGCCCATATCTCATAGACTGGACGTCCGATCGACGCACCATTTGTTACGTTGGGACCCCTATGACGGGGCAGTCTCTTGAGTATGCTTTTTGCGGGACTTCGTACCGGTTGAAATATGACTGATGGCTTGAGGAGTAGAGTCTTCCAGAGATTTGGTGTGCTTCGTGCGGGAATCCAGTGGCTGGCTGTGACATGAAGAAGCAAAGCGACCAATACGTGTCAGCATCAGAAACTCCAAAGTGGGATGATCTAGCTGTATGACTAATCATTCCAACCTCTATACCAGCGACCGATACAGGTCCACACCAGCGACCAGTACAAGTCAGCACCAGTGACCAATAAGGGTCAGCACCAACGACCAATACGGGACAACACAAGCGACCAATACGGGTCAGCACCAACGACCAATACAGGTCAGCATCTAGCGACCAATACGGGTCAACATACAGTGACCTATACGGGTCAAAAGTAGAGTTACTACAGATAGGATAATCTGTATTTACGACTAGTCACCCCTATCCCAGTAACCTTGAATTTATACCGTTAGAGTGAGTTGTCTCTTTTACCTTTTTGGTATTTCTTGTGATGTTTACCTTTTTGAATTACTGAGAGACCTTCAGGGGTCTCGGGGTCCTCTACTGAGTTGTTAAACTCACCCCTGCACGGGCTCTGCCCGCACGTGTGTGTCTGGTGCAGACTACTGACGCTCCGAGGCAGACTTTGGAGGTTCGGGACTTGGTGGATCCTAGTGCGATGGGGGCAGTCGAGATCCTCTTCTTCAAATTCAGACTTACAGCCACTACCCTTCAGGTAGAGCTCTAGGGTAGATGTGATGGCTGTCTACTTTCTTTTCAGTTTCTAGGTCTTGTATTCTGGTCCACAATTTCCAGTTTACAGTTGTACTTGTGGTTGTACCTTACTTTTGTTGGTTTTTTACCTCAGTTTCCCTTTTTGAGTGTGTACAGATATCTAAGGTAATCCCTTCCCTGTTTGGGAAAAGCCTTCAGGTGCTTGTCACCAACCCCTAGCCTATGAAAGACGGGCTTGGGGTAGTCACGCCCGGGCCCCATGGGATGGGTCATGACAAAGTGGTATCAAAGGGCGGTCAGTTCTACCATAAGAACTAAGAGTCTATTTTTAATGAGGTAATGATGTAAAGTGTTTTGAGTTCGGTTTTCAGTATAGGGAGTCTAGTGTTGGTGTGGCAGCCGACGTATCCATACACCAGGTCCCTGAATTCTGTTTTCTGACTCGGTACATGAAAACACTGGTTTATAGTGTTTTGAAAAGTTTTATTGATTTTTCTTATGTCATATCACCAGGTATAACTTATTGAATATGGAACATCTGTTTCTTAAAGGATGCCTCTACGAAGATAGCCATCCAAGTTTTCAGTTAGATATCGTGATAGTGGCCCACCGAACGATGAGGTGTCGGTATAGGGACCGCTCACAGTGATGGAACCTTCGGGTGGTGTACCAGCACCACCAACACCCATTGAGTAGCAGATGCTACCAGTGGATCATGCATGCCAACTGAGCGTGTTTCATGAGTGTCAGAGAGAGAGAGAGTCCTCTGAGGTATCAAGGCGAGATAGACCACTAGGAAGAAGAGGACTGGCTTGAGGCGGTTTCTTGGGTCTTTCCCTTAGTAGAGACACTTGTCGAGTAGATGACAATCTTGGCCACTAGCCTTCTTCAGGGCTTAACAGGACGACGGTGGAGCTCGACACTCCAGGTGCATGAGGATATGACCCTCACCTGGCCGGACTTTGAGATCCTTTTCATGGTGGATTTCATGCGAGCGACACTACGCTCTGTGTGTATTCAGGAGCTGCTGCATCTGCAGCAGTGCAGCTAGACTGTGGCTTAGTACTCAACGAGATTTACTGACCTCTCCCGATAATCCAACAACATGGTACAAGACCCTTACTTCTGGGCCCAAACCTTTGAGTAGGGAATCTGATGACAGATCAAAGCCGCGACAGTTTATCTCAACACCCTGACACAGGCTGGGGTGCTAGAGCGAACTTTGCTGATGGAGAGATTCCTTGTCGAGAAGGCACTGTCAGTGAGAGACCCTACCGGATGATAGGTAGCAGATTCATCTGCAGCTGGAAGTAGACAGACGACGTAGAATCCCAAGCATGCTAGACCTTTTGGAGGGTGACCCCGGGATGCAGGGTCAGAGGTGAGCGGCTCGAGAGGCCAAGGGAGCCACCAGCGGGGCATGATCTTTTTTTCCTACGGTGGACATGGTCATAGAGTTCATGACTATCCGACTCCCCACGCGGATGATCAGCAGACGGGGGAGGGGCCACCGAGGTAGCGACAACAACAGGAGCATGAGCGTCATCCAGGAAACAGACAAGGCAGGGGAGAAGGACGTGCAGTAGGAGGTGGTCAGGGTCACTAGGCACTACCACCACCACCCCCAGGTGGTCCACCATGAGCTTAGGGAGTGGATGGACGGGGACAGGCCCAACTACAGGTAGCAGAGACTCATGATCCTGACATCCCTGAGATGATACGAGGTACGATCTATATCTTATCTAATTTATCAGTAGTGCTTATCAACACAGGTACTAGCCATACTTTCCTTATCGTGGACTTAGTTCAGGACTCTGAGATTCTAACTAAGCTTTTAGCTCGACCTTTGCGGTTGGATACTCCTACGAGAGGAGATTCAACGATCACACACTGGTGCCGATAGTGTGATATTACTCTCGGAGGAGAGAGTTTCAGATGGGATCTTCTAGTAGCATCGTTGAATCCCTATGATTTCATTCTAGGCATGGACTAGCTATCAACAATTCATGTACAGATTGACTGCTTGAGACGTACAATGCGATTTACATGCATAGATGGAGGCTAGTTTTCCTTTGTTGGTGAGAAGGAAAACAGAGCAGCACGAGATGGACTTGCGCTCAAGATGGTGCAGCCGATTACATATTACCTGGATTGCATTAACTTTGACACGGTGGATGAGGTGAGTCTATAGTTCCCAGCGGTGGTGGACGAGTATGAGGAAATATTTCTAGAAGATGTCCCAGGACTACCTCATCGTAGAGAGGTATACTTCTGCATTGACTTGTACCCATGAACAAAACCGATATCTACACCAGCATATCGGATGGCCCCTGCGGAGCTCCAAGAGCTGAAGGTATAGTTGGAGGACTTATAGAGGAAGGTATTCGTAAGGCCTAGTGTTTCTCCATGGTCATCCCCAATGTTGTTTTCCAAGAAAGAAGATGGAAGTTTGAGGCTATGCAAGGACTTTCAGCACCTAAACCAGGTGACCGTGAAGAACAAGTATCCTCTACCGAGGATTAATGATCTGTTTAATCAGTTGAAATGAGTGAAATGGTTCTCGAAGATAGACCTTAGATCAAGCTATCATCAGCTTAGGGTATGGTACGAGGACGTACTGAAGACAACCTTCAGATGTCAGTATGGCCATTATGAGTTCTTGGTGATGACTTTCAGATTGACCAACACTCTAGTAGTGTTCATAGGTATCATGAACATGATCTTTAAGCCACACCTCAATCACTTTTTGGTGGTATTCATTGACGACATCTTGGTGTACTCAGCGTTTGAGGAAGAGCATGTTGTATACTTGAGGATAGTTCTGGACACACTCTGGGAGCACCAGTTATATGGGAATCTCTCGAAGTGTTATTTATGGATACAGAAGGTCCACTTCTTGGAACACACCATTTCAGAGGCTGGAGTTGCAGTGGATCCTGTGAAGATCAAGGCAGTACTTGCTTGGGAGCCACCTGAGAGTGTTACTAAGGTGCAGAGCTTCCTTGGATTAGCATACTACTATCGGAGGTTCGTACCTGATTTCTCTAGAGTAGCAGATCCTATGAATTCCTTGAAGAAGAAGGGTAAAACCTTCCTATGGCCAGAGACATGCCAACAGAGCTTTCAAAAGATGAGGTAGATCTTGACCAGCACGCCCATCCTGAGGTTGCTGGAAGAGGGCACTGGCTATGTGGTTTACTATGATGCATCAGGGACCAGAATCGGTTGCGTCCTAATGCAAGATGATGTAGTGATTGCTTATGGATCATAATAGTTGAGGCCTTAGGAGCATAATTATGCAACTCATGACTTGGAGTTAGCAGCAGTAGTCTTCGCACTGAAGATGTGGTGACACTACTTGATGGGTGAGCAGTTCATTGTTTACTCAGACCACAAGAGTCTCAGATATATCTTCACACAAAAAGATATAAATTTGAGACAGTGACGTTGGATAGAGTTCCTCCAGGACTATAACTTTGAGATAGTCTATATTCCTGGGAAGGGGAACATAGTGGCAGATTCACTTAGCTGTAAATCAAGTTTGCATCCACTGAACAAGGCTTCAGAGTAGTTATCCTCTCTTCAGATATCTTATGTGGATAGAGATGATACAGTCTACCTCCAGTCGATGGTTGTTTCCCCTCCACTCTTTTAGCGAGTCTAGGAGGCACAACTCGGAGATAGTAGCTGCGAGACTACATGTTCTCAGATATCGTCAGGCCATGCACCTGATAGATATTCTGAAGGTGGGGAGCACACTATACTTTTCAGAGGATGTATAGTTGTACCAGCGGCACTATGAGGGGAGGTGATGAGGTAGTTACGTATATCCCCCTTGTAAATACATCCAGGCATGATGAAGATGTATCAGGACCTCCGACATCAGTACTGGTGGCTAGGGATGAAGAAAGCTGTGGAAGAGTTTGTTTCTAGATGCCTCACTTGTCAGTAAGTGAAGGCCGAGCACCAGGTACCAGCAGGCTTGCCCCAACCCCTAAAGATACCAGAGTGGAAGTGGGAATGGATATCAATGGGCTTCATGATGGGGTTACCGCGTATATATAGAGGGCGTGATACCATCTGGGTGATCATTGACTGACTCACCAATTCGGCCCACTTCCTTGCTATTCGAGAGAAGGGTTCGGTAGAGAGCTTGTGACGTCCCTACGTTCAAGAGATCATGAGACTTCACGGGGTTCCTTCGATGATATTCTCAGACCATGACGAATGATTAATAGCCTGGTTGTAGAAAGGATTTCAAGGGGCTTTCAGGACTTAGCTTTTCTTGAGCACAACTTTTCACCCGCAGACATATGGTCAGACTAAGCGGACCATCCAGACCATGGAGGACATGCTTCGTGCATTTGTCCTAGATTTTGATCGCAGTTGGGAGGAACACCTACCCTTGGTGGAGTTCACATAAAACAACAAATATCACTCCAATGTTGGTATGGACCCTTTTGAGGTGTTTTATAGATGACCATGCAGATCGCCCTTGTGTGGGACGGATCCAAGAGATCCAGTACTCATGGGCCCAAAGATGGTACTGAGTACCACTGAGAAGGTGCAGGTCATCCAAGAGCAGATGAAGATTGCACAGAGCTGACATAAGTCCTATGCTGATAGGTGATGAAGATCACTAGAGTTTCAGGAGGGGGACCACATATTATTGCGAGTCTCCCCTCGACGGGGACTATGGAGATTTGGCTGAGGTGGAAAACTCTCACCGATGTTTTTCAGACCATTCCTGATGCTTCAGAGGTTTGGAAAGGTGGCGTACCCCTTGGCACTACCACCGTAGTTGGAGAGGGTGCATGATGTCTTCTATGTGTCCTAGCTGAGAAGATACGTGCATGGCCCATCTCACATCATCGACCATGGCGATCTGGAGATTGACGATAGTGCGACTTTTGCAGAGTACCCAGTGGATATAGAGGATCTATAGGAGTAGATCCTTCATGGGTGTTCAATACTTATGGTGTGCATTCTGTGGCAGCACGGGAAAATATTTAAGAGAACACATGGGAGCGAGATGCTCATATACATGCCCAGTACCCCTCTTTGTTTGTGTAGCCTTGTTTGGATTTTAGGGACGTAAATCCCCAAGGTGGGAAGAATGTATAGACTCAGAAAATTCCATGTATTTTTTTATTATTATTTGGGATTATTATGAGTCTGTGAAAATTGAAGGCACATGATTCTGAGGTCTGGTGTGCCTGGAATAAATTTTTGAACTTTTTTAAGATACGTTCAGTAAACGCGCGAGCGGTGTTTTCTATCTTTTGAACCGATTCTTGGATTAAAAATTCGAGGGCACCGTTGAATCTGTAGCGCCAGGATTCTCTTAAGGGAGGTTTCACTTTGATCTTAGTAGGTCGGGAGAAAAAGTTAGTTTTTATACTTTTTAAAGAAAAGTAAAATAACATATAATTGTTATTTTATTTTATTGTTCTCCAACGGATGAACGGCGGGGGCGGGAATGATGACTAGTCAATCCAATTAATGGATTGAATCATCAACTACATAACTCCACCATTGTGAATTAAAAGAGGTTCATTAATTCTTTTAATGAACCTCATTAATTTCTCAACGCGTTACTCACCTTTCCCCCTCTTATTTAAATGGATCTCAGGGTGGGGTTTTGGAATGGCTTCTTCAAGCTAGGAAACTCTGGCATAGTTCTATGGCAACATCTACCAATAGAGGACGAAAGCTCGGGCAGCAATGATCTGGGATCGATGAACGCCGATAACTCCATCCAACGTGGATGCCCCTCTCGCCACAACCGTGACACCTCCAATGGATCTTGAGGTAGGGGGTTTATGTTGTTTTTGGTTTAACATTATTGAAATAAGTTTATTTAATCTTTAATTTTAGATAAATATTCTCCCACTTGTTATCATGTTAACGTGGAGGGCGTGGGCCGAACAAACAAGGCCCAGACCCTCCGCCGCTTCATTCTTGTTGCGTTCTTCGGGGACATATTTCCTCAATTTTGACGGAAAAACGAGATAGAGGGTCACAATGTGATAGCGAAAGTCTAGGAGGCTCATAGGTATAGAAGGCACCAAGAATGGACCACCAAAGCACGTTCGGTGGCCCGTGGAAATAACTGCCAGCACACCATGCTGGCGGTGGCTGGAGGAGGCCCGGGACAACCGGTCGCTGGTGGTGGGAAGGCGGTGTACCGTCGATCACCATGGTGGACAGAGGCAAGCGGCCCAAGCCAGTCGTGCGAGAGAAGGGCGGTGCTCGCATGTTCCGTTAGCGGCAACAGCTATGGTAGGAGGGGGCGGTGCGGCCCCGTGCTGCGCTACGTTGGATGGAGATTGGTCGACCACCTAGCTGACTGTTGCATGCGGTGGGGCAGCGCCCCACTAGCTGGATAAAACAGCCCCGCATCCACGGGGCTAGTATGAGACGTGGTTCACCTTTAGGTGAACCGGGCCGGACCTGGGTGGGGTCAGGAAAACCTCGGGACCCATTGCATCGGGCCGACCTGACTGAGTTGGATTGGGCCCAGACCCAACCAGCCCCTGACTAAAGAAACGCTCATAACTAATAAACCAAGTGTCTATTTGAAACACCTTAAGTGGCATTGGGACACCTTTTTGGGAATCAGTCCCTTTGGTATATTCTGGCAAGCCCGACCGATCCGGGCCAGACCGAGGTGCGATCTCCCCCATTTCACAGAAAGGGATGTAACTAACAGACCGAGCGTCTGATCGACATGACGTTTGTGGCATAAGGACCCTTGTAACAAGGAAATACTTTAGAGATACTCTAAGTGATTTTTAAGGAGTTTGATGTGTGACCTGGGTTGGATCAGACTTGAATCTAATTGGGACCTTTTTACAAAAGTGCCCATATCTCACAGACTGGGCGTCTGATCGACGCACCGTCTGTCACGTGGGACACCTATGAGGGGCGGTCCCTTGGGTATACTCTTTGTAGGACTTCGTACTGGTTGAAATATGACTAATGTCTTAAATAGGAGAGTCTTCCAGAGATCATTCATGCTTTTTTTTGTGGGAATCTAGTGGCTGACTATGATATAAAGAAGAAGAGCAACACATACAGGCCAGAATCAGAAACTCTAGAGTGGGATGATCTAGCTATATGACTAATCATCCCTACCTCTGTACTAGAGACCAATACGAGTCATCACCAGTGAAAAATACAAGTCATCACCAAGGACCAATACAGGTCATCATTAGAAACTAATACAGATCAGCACCAGTGAGCAATATGGGTCAACATACAATGACCTATACGGGTCAATAGTAGAGTTACTAAAGATAGGATGATTTGGATTTATGACTAGTCATCCCTATCCCAGTAACCTTGAATTTATACCGTTAGAGTGAGATGTCTCTTTTACCTTTTTGTTATTTCTTGTGATGTTTTCCTTTGTGGATTACTGAGAGAATTTTGAGGGTCTCGAGGTCCCCTACTGAGTTGTTATACTCACCCCTGCATGGACTCCGCCCACACATGTGTGTCTAGTGCAGTATACTGATGCTATAAGGTAGAATTTGGATGTTTGGGACTTGGTAGAGCCTGGTGCAACAGGAGAAATCGATATCCTCTTCTTTGACTTTAAACTTACAACTACTACCCTCTAGGTAGAGCTCCAGGGTAGATGTGACAACTGTATACTTTCTTTTCAGTTTTTAGGTCTTGTATTCCGGCCCACTGTTTTTAGTTTTCATTTTTAATTATACATGTACCTTAATTTTGTTGGTTGTTTACCTCAGTTTCCCTTTTTGAGTGTGTACTGATCTCTAAGGTAATGAATTTCCTATTTGGGAAAAGCCTTCAGGTCCTATTCACCAACCCCTGGCCTATGGAATTCAGGATTGGGGTAGTCACATCCGAGCCCCGTGGGACGGGTCATGACAGAGTGAATCCTTTTAGTTTTCAAAGAATCACTCACAATACATGTCTGGTTATGTTGGTAAATTATAACTTACCACCATGGTTATTCATGAAAAAAATACATCATGTTATATATGATTACATTAGGACCAAAACAACCAGGTAATGATATTTATGTTTATTTGGATCTATTGATCGAGGATTTAAAATTATTGTGGGATTTAGGTATTGCATTGTATGATGATTACAGAAATAATGATTTCACATTTAGAGCCATATGAATTTCCTACTTATGGGAAATTTTCAAGATATATAATTAAAGGAACTCATGGGTGTCCTATTTGTGAAAAAGGTACATAATCAATTAGGTTGAAACATTCATTGAAAATTGTTTTTCTAGGACATCACATATTTCTACCCCTATATCATAAGTACTGATCTTGGATAACATTATTCTATGGAAGTTTAGAAGAACGAACAACACCATATCCACTAAGACGTGATTAGATGTTTGATAAAGTAAAATATATGTAAACTACTTTTGGTAAACCATTTTTGAAAAACCATACAAAAACTAGTTGGTAAAAGAGATAAGTTTTTTTTGAATTAATATACTAAAATTGTTAGTATGTTAGAGATTTTCTTAATGTTATGCATGTTGAAAAAAAATGTATGTGGTAGTTTCATCGACACATTTATAAATGAACACAAAAAAAGGATGGAATTAAGTCTAGGTTGGACATGGATGACATGAGAATATGGGAAGAGTTGGCACTGATAAAGGGTGAAAAATGAACTTTTCTTTCTCCAACTGCTTACACTCTTTCCAGGTAGTAGAAATTGCTAACCAAGATCAAATATCAAATATCAAGAACACAGTGTTAATGATCAAATATCAAATATCAAGAACATAGTGTTAATGATCAATTTAATGTTAAAAGGTCTGAAATCATATGAATGTCATGTTTTGATAAAGGTTCATAAATGTTCTATAGGGGTATTTATCAAATATCAAGAACACAGTGTTAATGATCAATTTAATGTTAAAAGGTCTGAAATCATATGAATGTCATGTTTTGATGAAATATCTAATTCCCATAACTTTAAATTGAATTTTTCTTGAGAATTTCCATTATACATTAACCAAGATATGTTTCTTCTTCAAAGCTATATGCAGAAAAGTTATAGACATTGAGAAATTGCTAACTATGGAAATATAAATTATCATCATATTATGTGAATTGAAAATGTTCTTACCACCAACATTTTTTGATATAATGGTTCATTTTATAGTTCACTTGGTGATAGAGATTCGACTATGTGGTCCTGTACTTTATAGATGGATGTACCACATTGAATGGTATATGAATATTTTGAAAGGGTATGTCAAAAATCAAAGTCATCCAGAGGGTTGTATTGAAGAGCAATATATTTTTGAGGAAGATGTTGAATTCTGTACCAAATACCTATTCAGTGTGGGAAGAATTATTCTACCTAAATCTCATCACATTGGTTAGCTTGTGAGTGAAGGAATTTTTGGAAGAGATGTTGTCAAAATCAATATTATCGATCGGGTGTAGGTCCACTTTTACATTTTTTATAAAATTTTGGAGGTTTCCCCATATTTTGAAACCCAAAATAAATTATTAGGCATTTTTATTCATCAAGGGATAAAATATGGATATCAAATACACACAATAAATAGTTTATATGATGGTTTGAGGACCATATTTTTAAGGAGTTAGATGAAAATCCAAATTCAATTTCAGAACGACTTCGATGGTTAGCTGGAGGACCAAGTGTGTATGTATTATCTTAAAAAGGTTATCTAATTAATGTTTATACATTATATACAAATGAACATGATTAAGAAAATACCTAGAAAAATAGTGGAGTTACACTTTTGGATGAAGCGATGCATGTTTATGGTACTAAGGAAATAAATTCAATTTACCCGAATATGTCATACTTTGGCATCATCAAAAAAATATGGGAGTTAGATTATAGAACAATCCAAGTGATGATTTTTCAATGCACGTGGGTTGATAATAGGAGTGATATTAAAATATATGAACTGGGATTCGTGAACGTTTATTTCTGTACGGAAGGGTACAAAGACAAACTGTTTAAAATGACATCATAGGCAATACACGTATTTTATGTTCTAGATCCCGCAAACTAAAAGTGGTAAATTGTTCTGTTATCTAACAAAACCATTGAAGGTTTAGATGAAAATTCAATTGAGGATTAACCTTTAATTAGGACATTGTAATCATTTATTAGCGGTCCCAATGTAGATGACATTTTGTATGTTATAGGAGACCACAATTAAGGGATTTGGATAGTCGATAGAGGGGTCAAATACCTTCATCCTTTAAAAAAATAAGAGAGTTCAATAATCATGTTATATTTATTTGTAATATACATAATGTTACCTAATGTTATTATTCATTAACTACTACATTTATGTACTCTAAATTGAATGTTAAAATAATTATGCAGATAATTACTTCTACATGTGCTGGTGCTCTAAATCCTAAGGAAAAATAGGTCTATGAACCTACTACTGCTCGCAGTGTAGAGGAACAATGACCTTCTTCACGTGTAGGTGCTTCCAATCCAAAGGAACAATGGGTTTGTCCACCTATTTTTACTCGCAATGTAGAGGTACAATGACCATATACACATGTCGATACTACTGCTCCTGAGGAGCATATTGAAGTGTTGAATTTGAGGGAATGGTAGGCAATGAAGGATTGGTGACACAAAAAAAGGGGCCTTGTAGTTTGACAATTTTAGAAAAAATAATTAAGGTGGAACTCAAAGGCATCAAATATGAGGTTAGATCAAATGTGTGGGGCCATCATGTTAACCCCAAAAGGCCATTTTTAGTATTTACATAGGGATCATCACTCAGAAAAACATACTGATTAATGTATATTCATGGAACCATGTTGCAGTAGAGATTAAGACACTGATGTGGGAAGAGATTACGGTAACATTATGATATCATTTATTTATTTTACTAAAAAATAAAATAATTAAACATTGACTTATTCTTTATCATCCCTTGTAGAGTGAATTTATAGTAGATGAATCCCATAAGAAATATGCATTAATGAATTCTAGAAGTATTAATATAGGCTTTCACATAATTCTAACGAGACATTATCTTAATGATCTTGAAGGGAAAATAAACATGAACCCACTGCTTATCTATGCACACCTAATAACCCAAGAAGTGTGGGATGTGTTTACTGGCCATCGCGTAGATGTGTATTTTAGGTGCATTGTGGATTATAATATTTTGTTTGAAGATACATGGATTCATCACTCTTATTGAAATTTTTTTATTTACAAAACAACAACTGAGTGCTAGAAATAAGGAAAGAGCAACAAAACCAACATACCCCTACCGTAAAGCAAGGATGTGGAACACTTCACTTGAAAAAATGGTATATATTTTAAATATACCATAATACTTTTATGTGACATGAAAAAAACATTATTATGTTACTATGTTTATATGAAAATTGATGACTCCAAATCCAAATCCAATTCCATCCCATGCCTTGTGCTATGGAAGGAGGCATGTGTAAATAAATATGGGATACTAATAGATGAAAACACACAAAAAGTGTGGAAAACATGTGTAAGTATGACATAATAAAAATTTGTTTTACTTTAAATCACTATTACATAATAATGATCACTTACTTTCCTATATTTTCTATTCAATATATTCATAGGAATCAAAAACACCTATACTGGATGAACACCTACTATCGATGGACTTGAAGCGTCCAAAACAGTATGAACACATTAGAGGTACCCCGAATATATTTTGAAAAAAAAAGATGAGTATCAAGGTGATGAAATGAAATATATGAGAGAAATAATAAATAACCTTGAATAATAATTCCAATGGAAGATAGAGTTGATAGAAACTTTTATGGGGGAGGGAATAAAATAGAAGAAAAAACTCAAGAAAAACCATTGCATGAAGATCCCACCCCACCCCCACCAGCTTTGAGGAAAACCATTCCCCTCAAAAAAACTATCTTAGATGAGGTAATAAATGTTCTAATAATTGTTTATATGAAATGTGAATCAGATAGACACCGATACATTTATTTTATTGATATTCTACAGGGTGATAATGACTATGATTTTTATCTATCAACACCCACCATCACCTTGTAGTGAGGGATACAATGTTCAATATAAAAAAGGTAATTCTACACAACAAACAACTTCCAACAGGTCATGTGAGTGTTTATTAGAGTATCCTAGGAGCTGAGCACCAAGGTACATGTTCTAATTAATGAGTAAGATATTCATAATGTAAAACAAGCTATTGGAAAATTCAATGCATGAATGTTACATCTTGTAAAAAAATTTCAACAAGGAGGTATTATTTTCCAATTTATTTTTGAAGCCAAACCTTTAACAATTAATTAAAACAGGTCTAAACCGATGAATGTTATTATAGACGTACAAAGGAAAGGAGTGAAAGGAAAGACTGGCTCAAAACCATCTACAGGATCGATCGAATGATTGAAAACATCTACCGAAATCACCTTTACCCCACCCATTCTATATCCATATTTACTATCATTGAAGGTTCATGTGGATAAAAAGTTAAAAAATGGTTTTAGACACATTGTTTATTTTGAAAAAAATATGTATGAAGAGGAAGTTCAAGACTTTATTGGTGTTGATAATGTAAGTGAAATACTTGACTATGATTGGCTAGGCACCTCAGTTTTAAATGTATACATGAGGTATGTTTTCATGATTTGATTTTACAAAAGATGATATAATATGTTAATTATGAATAAATACATTTCATATTTTTGGAAGACATATATATCAAAATCAATTGAAGGGATTTCCCCATGATTTTTTTGGAATCATTAGTCCTCACATCTCCTCTACAGAATAACCAAAAATAGATTCCAACAAAAAGAATGAAATAGTGGAAGGTTTGGTCAAATCATTTGAAAGAAAAATTTCATATGAAAAAATATTCTTAATACCAATTATGTAGGGGTAAAACTCTACAATTTAATCATATCAAATATATTTCCATTTCTTTCATTAATTATTCCTTTTTGTGTTTTTAGGCAACAATGGATGATCATTGCGGTGAATTTGGATACTCCAAAGATTTATTTCATGGATTCAATGAATGGATATCCAACAAACCTAACACACATGATGGAAATTTTCAATTTTTAATATACTTCATCCAACTTTTTAGATCTAAACATCAAGTTATATAATTTATATTATGTTTTAATGGGGATTATGTTATGATAGGGTGGTGCATCAAAATTGTTAAAAACAAGGAATGAGGCCAGGGGCTAAGCATGAGGACCATGAAAATTTCTACGAATGGATAAGTATTAGGGTATATATAATAATATTTAAATATAAAAACACATATAAAAACAAATTACTTATTCTTCTCAATGTTTCTACCGTTTCTGAAATAAAAAATGGAAAATATTGTGGTTATTATGTTTGTAAATTTATGAGAGAGCCCATATTCGATCAACAAAACATCATCCCTGAAGAGGTATTTTAAAAGATAATTAATATTTAATTTAAAATATTTATTAATCCTTTGTGTATTTATATTTTTCTAGTACTACTATGAATGTCAAAAAGACTCATATTCATAAGATGATATAGATTTTCTTAGAAATGAATGGGCAACAAACCTGATGGAAGAATGTACACAAATAGCATGAAGATGTGACTTCTATAGAAGTAGTGTATTATTTCATATTTATGTTTAATTTACTTATTTTCAGTATTACTCACATGATAATTTTTTTCTTATACATGTGGATTCCTTTGTTCGATTCGGGGTGCTTTGTTCAAAGATGCTCATGCTCGTGAGAGATAGTATTTAGAGACTACAAATCATAATTCAATGAGAAGGTATTTTTTTAATATACTATGTTTTTTATCATAATAATATCCATTATATACTTCATTAACATAATCTAAGTGATTCTTTTTATTTAAAATTAATATTAAATTTAGTAAAAAAGACAACTGACATACTAAAAACTGGGAAAACACATTCATATTGTTTTGATACTTTAATAAAATGATCTATAATTTATTTGTGATGTTTATGAATCAAACACACCTCAATATGATGCATGTTGTGGCCGGTATAACACAAAGTTTCTATTTTTATTTAAAACTGACATTAATTTTAGTAAAAAGAACAAGTGACATACCAAAAACTGAGTAAACACTTTCATATTATTTTGATAATTTAGGACAATAATACTTGAGTTATTTGTGACATGTAAGAGTCAACTACACTTCAATATGATGCACGATGTGATAGGTATGACTCCATATGTGTCTTTTTATTTAAAATTGACATTAATTTAAGTAAAAAGAATAAGATACACATGAAAAACATATCAAACACATTCATATTGTTTTGATACTTTTGGATGACTATCCATGAGTCGTTTATGATTTATAGGAATCTAACCCACCTCAATCTAACACACGGTGTGATCAGTATGACTAAAAGTGTATGTTATCAGTTTAAAATTAACATTTTAGTTCAAAATGTGTCACTCATTGAAAACCAAGAAAATGTACTATGACTATCTTGATAATTTAGGACATAAATTCATAAACATGTATGAAGAAGTATCACATCAAATAAATGCACAATGCGACTAATATGACTCAAAATGCATGTTTTCATTTTGAAATGAAATTTTAGTAAAAAAACTGGCATACTAAAAACCAAGAAAACACATTCATATTGTTTTTATACTTTAGGAAAATGATCCATGAGTCATTTTTGATAGTATGAGTCAACCACACCTCTATACGATGCACAGTGTGACTGATATGACTCTAAGTGTGTCTTTTTATTTAAATTTGGCATTAATTTTAGTAAAAAGAACAAGTGACATTCTAAAAACTAAGAAAACAAATTCATATTATTTTTATATTTTAGGAAAATGATCCATGAGTTATTTGTGACATGTAAAAAATCAACCAAAACTCAATCTGACTCACAATGTCACCGGTATGACTAAAAGTGACCGTTATCAATTGAAAATTGACATTTTAGTTCAAAATGTGTCACTCAGTGAAAACCAAGAAAACACGCTTCAGTTGTATTAATAATTTAGTAAAGCGATTCATAAGTCATTTTTGATGTGTATAAAGAAGTCTCACATAAAAACTACACATAATTATACTGTTATGACTTAAAATACGTGTTTCCATTTTGAAATGACACTTTAGTAAAAAAACAAAACTAGCATAATGAAAACTGAGAAAACACATTCAGATTGTTTTGACAATTTAGAAAAATTATCCATGAGTAATTATTGATGTGTAGGCATCAACCACATCTCAATATGATGTACGGTGTGATAGGTATGACTCTAAGTGTGTCTTTTTTATTTAAAATTGACATTAATTTAAATAAAAAGAACAAGTGACATACTAAAAACTGAGAAAACACATTCATATTGTTTTGATACTTTAGTAAAATGATCCATAAGTCATTTTTGATGTGTAGGAATCAACCCCACCTCAATCCAATGCATGGTGTGATCATTATGACTAAAAGTATCCGTTATCAATTTAAAAATGACATTTTAGTTCAAAATGTTTCACTCACTGAAAACCAAGAAAACATGATCCGATTGTCTTGATAATTTAGTAAAGTGATTAATATGTCATTTTGATGTTTATGAAGTATTCTCATGTAAAAATGATGTACGATGCGACTGGTATGACTCAAAATGCATGTTTCTAGTTTGAAATGCCATTTAAGTAAAAAAACACAACTGGTATACTAAAAACTAAGAAAATCCATTTGCATTATTTTGATACTTTAGTAAAATGACCAATGAGTCATTTTTTATGTGTAAGAATAAACCAAAAATCAATCCGACACATAGTTTGATCGGTATAACTCCAATTGCATCTTTTTATTTAAAATTGACATTAATTTTAGTAAAAAGAACAAGTGACATACTGAAAATTGAGCAAACATATTTGGATTGTTTTTATTAATGTATTCTTTCATATTAATGTTTAATTTATTTCTTTATAGTATTACTAATATAATATTTGTTTTATTATATAGGTGGAATCTTTTTCTCAGGTTGAGATGATTTGTTCGGAAACTAATACCATGGGTAGACATTTTTGAGAGATGATCACAGGCATCAAAAGATAAAACATTAATGTTTTTAAATGTTTGTTGGATAATTGTAAATGTAATTATATAAAACATTATTTGAAATTTATATAGTAGTGTTTTTTATATACCATGGGTATTAATTTTTTTATTCATGGTGTCACATTAAATGCATATATCATTGTTTGAAATTATAGGTTTTTGCTGGGTGTGATGTTATATTAACAACACATTGCATCCGGATATGACTTTATTTGTGCTAAAAATAGTGCTGATAAAGGGGACACCCCCTTTATTAGTGCTATGATTAACAATTCTTTTTTAGCACTGTTAAAAGACATTTTACACACTGTTAAAAAGAATATGTGTAGTAGTGCTTATAAATGTACTTTTTTGTAAGATAATCCCTTGAAAATGTGGGAATCCATATAATTATAAAACTCTTAATGTTATTCTATAAATAGGAGGTGTTAATCTTTTGTTGGAGAAAAAGATACTTATAAATTTATGATGTATTATAAATCACTACCACAGATCATACCTTTAACAGCACACAAAATAGGTTTTAACGATGCTAAAATAGAATTTTCTATTTATATTAAATCTAAAATATGAAATTAATGATGAAAATATGACCAGTAAAGATTTATTTTAATATTCAAATATACTAGAATAAAATTTTAATGAACTTAAAGATAAGTATAAAAATTTAAAGAAACATCATGCTTTATATATTTATATTAAATCTGATCTTGCTGTAGAAAAAGAAATGAATCAGCTAATTCTTAAAGAAAATAATGATTTGAAATTTATTAAATGAGAAATTAAAAAGATATATTGAAGGTTTTACTACAATATCTGAAACCATTAATAGAATTCTAGGTAGTCATGTTGTACCTAAACCTAGAGATGGTTTTGGTTATCAATCCATACATACAAATAAACTTTATAAAAATTATTCTATTCCAAGTTCAAATGTTGTAAGAAAACCTATAGTAAATGATAAAACTGGAACTTCAAAATTTGGATCAATCCAATTTGGACCTAATAAATCTTATATTTCCTAATTTTTTTAAGCCTCAATACCACAAATTTGACTTTCGCTAGTGCCACCCTTTATGAACGCTGATAAAAGGGGTAATTTTATCAGTGCTAAAAAAATGTTGATAAAAGGTATATTTCATAAAAAATGTTATTTATCATTAAAAATTATATATTAATATGTAAATATTTTTATATTGATATAAATATAATATATTTTATAAAAAAATATTTACATAAGGCTAAATACTCATTTACACTTAATATATAAGATATTTAGTAAAAAACGGATTATAAAATAATTAAAAATATAATAATAATTAAAAAAATTCTAATTATTATTGAGTAATAGACATTTAATAACAATTCCAAGATAGAAAAAATAAAAAAATTAAAAATCAATCTAAAATAAGTTAAAAATGTGACTCAAACTTCAAAAAACCATAACTTTTGATCTAGGAGTCCATTTGGGCTCTACCAAAAATCAAGTTAAATATTGTGATGAGATCTACGCCCTAATGATCAAGGAAAACCATGACCACGTTTTTGGGGGCCAAAAAAGGCCCATAAGACCTCTGGAACTGAGTTTTTAGTTGGGGTACCCCCATTTTTTAACATTTTATGGAATTTCAGCCCCGTTTAAGGGGGCCTTATTGTCTTTTTTTATAGAGACTGAATTTATTCCAAAATATTACATTCATATTGATATAATGATTTTTAAATTTCATCATTTTTCATATTTTAATATAATTTATAATCAAATATATAAAAATACATCCATATTTTGTATATATTCACTCATAAAAATTTAATTTTATTAATAAATATGTAATCATATTTAAATATAAAATATATTTCTCAATATATAAACCATATATAAATAAAAAATAGTATCCATTTTATAATTTAAAATAAAAAAGTATGAATATTTATATATCCATATAATGTGTGTGTATATATAAATATATTTTTGTGCGTGTCTGTTTTAACAAACTAATATATATATATATATTCTATTATATATAAATAAATGCTAATATATAATATATGTAAATAAATAAAAATATGTATAATTGTATTTATAAACACACACACACATATAAATATATATATATATATATATATATTTATAAATGTACACACACACAAAACATATTTTATAAATGTATTTAAAAATAATCATATAAATAAATATATAAATATATATATAAATATATATATATATATATGTGAATATATATTTATATATATGAATATATATATATAAATATATAGATATATCATAAAATATTGAGCAAAACAATATAGGGGAGTGGAAAAGGCATGGGCATGTGAGGGGGAGGTCTTAGGTTCAAAACTCACTCGAGTTAGTTGCGTGTGCAGGAGGTGTAACATAATTTTACTATTTTTAGGTACTCATAAACCCCTTTTTTGATCATGCTTTAGTTGGGTCTCATTTAGGGGTGCTTCGGGTGAAATTTTGGAAATTTTGGTGGGATTTTGGGCTATTTATGGTTGTACAAGTTTTGAAAAACCATTCTCCCACTAAAGAGACCTTGTAAAACCCCATCAGTAGGGGCACATGGCTAGGGTGAACAGTTTGAAAAACTGTGTGACCTTTCCCAAAAAAACCATACGTGCTAATTTTTATTATTCTGAAAATTCATTAAAAATTCCCAAACCCTTTTTTATCCCATGCTCAGGCCTAAATCAACCTAGAACATTTTCCCTAGGCCTTGGAGCTCTCAAGGACCCATTTGGGATTTTCTAAACCCCTTCCAAGGTGTATTAAAGTGTAGTGATCTTCATTCAGTCCTTTCCCAGTAAGTTTTCTCTTCGTTCGAATGTATGTAAGAACCCAACCACGTCCATGGATGCATAAGATATCATCCCCATCTACAGCCCAACCAGGAGGTGGGATATCATTTGAAACACTCTCCCTTGGGACTAAGCACTCATGATCTGATAAATTCCTTATATTTACTCTCTCCACAAGTGAATAAGTCACTAAAAATGATGCAAGTAAAGACTGTCCATGATGAACTTGAACCTACAAGTGCATCTTAGAAAATACAGCCATAAACTACCACTCATCACTGTCCTCTTGAACTACCAGTGTCTGATTCCTTCATCTCAGAGAATCTAATACTACATTGAATTTCCCAGGAATATAGGTAAGATAAAAAATGAAGTATTTTAGGTATTTAACCCACATTATCTATATAAGTTTCAATTCATTCTTTGTAAAAATATACTTGGAGAATTTTTTGGTCCATAAACACTAAAGAATTCCCTCTAAGAAAATAATGTCTCCAGAAATGTAAGGCATGAACTACAACTACCAGATCGAGACTGTGTGTTGGATAATTTCTCTCATGTGTTCTCAACTGATGAGACCCATATGCCATGACTCAATCATCCTGAATCAGAACTACTCCTAGTACAATACATAATGCATCATAATAGGCTATATCTATTTTTCCTTGATTTGGAAGAATTAGGATCAACACTAAATTCAATCTCCCTTTCAGATCCTGAAATATTTTCTCACAGAATTCTGACCATATAAAATTCACACCCTTCTTAGTCAAACATATGAGAGGTGATTCTAGGCATTAAAGTTCATGTATAAATCACTTGTAATATTAAAAAATCCCCAAGAAACTATGTATGTAAAAAACATTCTTAGGCTTCTCCCAAGTAACTACAACACTCACATTCTCTCGGTTAACAGAAACTCCAACCTCTAAAATAATATGTCCAAATAAGTACACCTTATTGATCCAAAAGTGTAATTTTTTGATCTTATCATACAATTGGTTCTATCTTAGTGTATTCTTAATGATCTCAATATTATTATCATGGTCATGTTGAGTACAAAAATACACTAAGATATAATCTATGAAGACTACCACAAATTTTTCCAAATACGAGTGGAAAACCAGATTCATCAAAGCCATAAAAATTGTTGATGCATTTGTGAGAATTAATGGCATAAATAGATACTCATAAAGACCATTTCTCTTAAAAAAATATGTATGAAGTATGTCTAAAGGTCTAACTCAAACCTGATGTGTGACGTCCCAGACCTGGAAGCCACTGAATGGGTGCCCCGAGCATAGTGGGCCACATGGCATCAAGCTCATCTCCCCGAACGCTAGAGGTTTTCAACTAGTAGTGAGGGCCTAGGGTGTGTATGTGAAGATATTATTCCTTAATTACCAAAGTATAGTGCAAATTATTATTGTAAACATAGGTAAATAGTGGAACCAATATAAGTAAATAGAAGGCACAACGAAAAAATAGAGACAATAATAAAAATGATTGAAACAACTGGAATAGAATTAAACAACTGATGATGATATATCATGTCAGTAGAAAACTAAAAAACATGGATACAAGACAACAAGAATAACATGTTCCACAAAAGTATAAATAAATCAAAAGATTATCACAAGAATCCTGAGATCCAACTCGGTCCTCTACTATCAAGCTCCATCCTAAACAGCAAGCAATCAAGTGTTCAAAGCCATATGCTTCCCTTTATCTACACCTGCATTAATGTAATATACTCTAGGTACCAAACAAAACCTGAATAGGGTGTGATATAAATCTCATTGGGCCACCACCAATGAAATCTATAACATCCGACCCGTGTAATGAAAATGTAACAGTGTACAAGAATGTATATATAAAGTAAAGTAGTACAGTGTAACTAAAAACCCAAGTACATGCATCAACCCTATGATGGTGTCTGAACATGTAAAAAATTCATTATTTGGTTATTACCAGTTTATAAATAAGTCACATGTTAGAAATTGAAAAGGTTCCAAGTTGTAACAAGGAAAACTTTAATGATATTTAATAGTGAAGTTCCAAGGTAATAACCAAGATGACATTGACATTAAGGCCCAATAACTAAGTAATAACTATAGCCTAGCATGGGGTAAGAGTGTAATCCAAGGATCATATTCCAATGAATTCCACAATGAGGTGCCTATTGAGTCTAAATAGTTCTTCCAGGTAAAAATGAGGCTAAGAAAAGATTGGTCCCGACGGGCTTTAACCATGGAACCTACTTATAAATTATAGATCCAAGGAGTGTATCCAAGGAATAATTTAATAATATTGAAGGTATCCTATGGTGTCATATTGGGAATCCAAATAATAAACAAGGACCAAGATCTAGGTGGGTCTCAACCTAATCAAGACGTGTCCTTGAATCAGAATGGGGTTCCCAAGTGATCATGGGATTCTCCGATCAAAATCCAAGGTGAGCTCGAGTTAGGCCATTCCAATTTTATTATGAAGTCATGTAATATTTAATTTGGTTCAATCCTTACCTTTCATTAGTGTGATAAGGTCAAGTATAATGCAACCTTTTAATCAATTCATTTGGTTCAATCCTTGCCTTTCATTAGTGTGACAAGTCTAAGTATCATGAAACCTTTTAATCAAGTCATTTAATCCATTTAAAACATATTTTATATTCAAGGTTTATTCTGATACCTTCCATTAATGTGTTAAGGGGTGTTACAATTATTAACCTATTAATAATTCATAATTAAGGACAAGTCATATACTTATTATACTTTCCAATTCACATTTCAAATTTTATTTTCAAATCGAAGTACCTACCTTAGTCAGGTCAAGAGGTGAGCATACAAGGTAATTTTCATTATGAAATTATCATTATGAAAAAGATGTTTAATATAGAAACTCTTACCCTTAGGAAGGTCAAGCCAAGGGACACCTGAACAGTGGCTCAAATGTGTCAAATACTAAAAAATCAATTATGTAATAACATCCTACATGGGATGGTTGGAGTTGTGGGTGTAACCACCAAAAATTAATCACATATTTGGAAATAGAATATCCATATGGTTCTAATGATTATAAGTATGACATATAAATTCAATAAATGACACCTGATGAAATCGGTGGTCCCTATATGATAATTCCAAAATCAACAAACTTAAGGGATGAATTATATATCACAAACCTTAGGGTTGTACAATCCTTGTACTTTGATATCATCCACTAATTTGGATTATAATGGAGTAGATCTGAGAAAAGTGAAAAAATGCTCACACCTCAATAACTAGGACGAGAGCAAGAGAGAAGAAGAAAGGCTCAAACAGACTTGAGTACTTACCGTTGTACATCCAACGTGATGAATGAAAGATCAAACGAATCCCAAATTAAGGAGATATCTTCATTCCAAACTTTGGAATTCAAAAATACCCAATTTGAGAGAAAAATAGTTAATCTCGATGGTTCTCAGATTAAGGAAGGATGGATCTAATTAGAACATTAAGGGAAAAAATAAAAATTTACCCATAAAAATAGTCTGTGTATGGTTTGGAAAACCATGAATGGTTACTTGGGTAGAAGGGGCACTTACATGGTTAGGATACACAGCCACACATAAACCATGTGAGGTGGATCTGTCCAAAAAAACACCATCCATACAGTTAGGAAAACTGTGCACCAACCATGCACCAACAGTGCAACTTGGACAGTTTCCAAAAAAAGATGTGTTCGAGGCTTCGAACAGGCCCCATACACCCATAAAAAATTTTATAACCCATTATAAATTCATATTAGGTTCAAAAAGGAATTAGAATTAAATTTAAAGGATCCATACTTGAGTGAAATACTGGGTTATTACAGTGTTCCCCCTTAAAAGAACTCATCCCTGAGTTCACCTTCCAAGGGTGGAGAAACACTGTCTGAGGAAAACTCTAGCCATCGGGCACATATGTTATCCTCCCTATCCCAAGTCTCATCCTACACTCGGACATGATTCCATAGAACCCATAATAGAGGGATAGACTAGCCTTAGAGATCCTTCATGCTATTGTCAATGATACACACTATATACTCCTTAAAGGTAGAATTATCATATAATTAAATTCCCTAGGATCAAAAGTATGATATAGGTTGACTTGATACTATAAAAACTGTAAAACATGGAAGACATCGTGCATGGAATGGTACCTCTGAGGTAGTATCAACTAATAAGCTACTGACCTGACTCTTTCTAGGATATCAAATGGACCTACGTAACATGGCGACAACTTACCTTGGTTCTTTAACTATCTATGCCCTAGCTTGAGTGATACCTGAAAGAAAACACAATCCCCAACCACAAACTCTAGAGGTTGATGATGATTATCAACATATGATTTTTTTTCTAGACTGAGCAGTATTCATATGCTTTCTGATCATCTAAACCTACTTTGAAGTTTCCTGAATGATATGAGGACCTAGTAGAGATGCCTCACCTGCCTCTAGCTAGCACAGGGGTGAACGACATGGCCTACCATATAAGTCCTCAAAATGATCCATCTAAATTATCACCTAAAATCTATTATTATAGGAAAACTCAACTAGAGGGATATGATTTTTCCAAGAACCACCAAAATCAAGGACACATGCTCGAAATATATCCTCTAGAACTTGTATTGTCCGTTCTAATTGTCCATCAGTCTGAGGGTGAAAAATAATGCTTAGAAGTACCTATGTTCCAATAGCCTTTTGCAAAAACTTCTAGAACTATGAAGTGAAATGAGAATCCCAATATAAAATGATAGTATGAGGAACCCCATATAGTCATATGATACCACGTACATACATTTTTCCAATTTAATCAACTGAGAAAGTCCCCTGAATAGGAATGAAGCGAGCCACTTTCTACAGTCTATTAATGAGAATCCATACAACATTGCTGCCTCTTAGTGAACTAGGAAAACTGACTACAGAGTCCATATCAAAATCTTACCATTTCCATTCTAGGAATGGAAGCGACTGTAGAAAGACCACATGTCTCTAGTGCTCCGTCTTCACCTACCGATAAGTGGAACACCTAGTGATAAATATTTCTATCAGACGTTTCATCCCAGGTCACCAATACCAGCATCAAATATCTCAATACATCTTGGATATGCCTAGATGAACTGCCCACTGTGAAGCATGTGACTCTTTCATCAACTCCTCTCTCGTTTCTATAGGGACCCAGATGCATCTATGAATACACATGATATCATCTCTATCCACAGACCAATACGGAGGCAGGTTATCTCCTGATATACTCTCATGGAGTACCAAGCCTTTAGGATATCAAAAATATCTACCCTTCACCTTATCAAGGAGGGAAGAGGTAACTATCAAGGATGAGAGGTAATATTGCTCATGACTGTCATAGAACTCAAGTTTCAGCTTAGAAAAGAGGGCTATTAACTTCCATTCATCATTGGTTTCCCATACCACCTGTGTTTGATTTTTATGACTCAGTGCATTCTCAACTACATTTCCCTTCCTAGGTGTATAGAAAATATCAAAATCAAAATATTGTATATATTCAAACCATATCCTATTTCTGAGGTTCAATTCACTCTAATAAAATATATATTTGAGTCTCTTGTGGTCCATGTACACCACAAAGCTCTCACCCAAAAGATAATGTCTCCAGCAATATAAGGCATGGACAACTGCTACTAGATCAAGGTCAGGCGTCAGTTAATTTCTATGATGAAGCCTCAACTTCCAAGATCTATGTGCAACAAATCTATATTACTACATCAACATTGCTCCTAGGATGATGCCTAATACATCACATAAGATGGTATAACCTATGCTTGGCTCCAAAAGAGTCAAAATAGGTGCTGATACAAGCCTCCCTTTCAGATCCCAAAAGTATTTATCACATGTTTCTGACCATATGAAATTAACACCCTTATTTATAAGACCAATAAGAGGTGAATCAAGACATGATAATTCTTGCATGAAACACCTATAATATCCAGCTAGCCCTAAGAAACTTCATATGTTAAACACGTTCTTGGGATGCTCCCAAAAAACTACATCAGTAACCTTTTTTGGGTCAATAGATATGCCTGATTCTAAGATAATATGGCCCAAGAATTGAACTTTATCAATCCAAAACTGGAGATTAGAAATCTTGGTGTAAAGATGATTCTCTCTCATTGTACTCAGAATGATGTTAAGATTTTTGGAATAGTTGTTATGAGTGTGAGAATACACTAAGATTTCATCCACAAAGACCACGATAAAAGAATCCAAATATGGGTGGAGAACCCTATGCATCATATCTATGAAAATTGTGGGTGCGTTCGTAAGACTGAATGACATAACAAGGTACTCATACAGACCATACCTACTACGGAAAGTTGTACAAGGTATGATTGATGGCCTAGCTCACACCTAATGATAACCTGATCTTAGGTCGATCTTAGAGAAGAACTTTTCTCCTCATAGCTGGTTGAAGAGATCATTGATTCGAGATATTAGATATCGGTTCTTGATTGTAAGCTCGTTTAATTTTATGTAATCCATGCATAGACGTAAGGTTTCATCCGCCTTCTTGTAAAAAATCACGAGAGGACCCCAAGAGGATATACTGGGCCATATAAATCCTTTTTTTCTAAATACTCTAACTTCCACTTGATATATTGAAGCTCTGTTAGTGCCATCCTATACGGAGGAATGGACCCTGGAGCTGCTCCTAGAATAAGCTTGATTATAAACTCTACCTCTCAATCAGAAGGTAAGCCAAAAAAATCACCAGTAAAGACATCCCTAAAAAAATACACTACTAGAAGGAAATAAACCTTACATAAACCCTGATCCTCCATGAAGAGATTAGAAATCTGGTCAGTCACTCCACCTAGACCATGATGATCTGGTCCTACTCTACTAGTTTGGACATCCCACTCAACCTTATGTAGATAACTGCTTCCCTCTAGTGATGTAAATGATACCCTACGATGATAATAGTCTACAAAATCATGATATTGAACTAACCAATCCATACCTATAATGAAATATAATCCCATCATCTCAATAACAAATATGTTCCATAATAAAGGGTAACTACCTACCTTAAGGGGATAATCCCTACACTGGCATATACCCTCTTTTTGTACCTATAACGGCGTATCTAGGTTCATTACCCCATAGTAATAGTGTATCTCTATTCCGAGACTTTCCACAATAGATACAGAGATAAAAGAGTTCTAAGAACCTATATCAAATAAAGTAGATACTATAGTAGATTCCACATGAATAGTACCTCGTACTGTAGATGGTCCTACAGCCTAATCCTCTGGTATTGGCTATAATGCATGTAACTGTCTTGATCCATGACCCTGCACAATAGTTATACTACCATGATCATAACTGCTTGGTGGGCACTGTTGGTGATTAGGGGTCTAGCTACCACGACCACAACCTCCTCCTTAGCTAGACTGAACAGTGATATTCCAACTTCATGCCTAATGTGACATAAAAGAACCTAATCCTAAAGGTGGATATGGAACATTTCCTTTTTCACTCGAAGCTGGTGGAAGGGTCCTGCAAAAACACTAAATATTCCCCATACGACCACAAGATCAACACTCCAGTGGGTACCTATCACACCGAGGCTTGAAATTCTCACATCATTCACACTGATGAAACACAAAGAGCTATCAAAATGGTTACTCTAGTTGTCACCTCCCCGATGAGAAACCTTTAGAGAACGCTTATTTCCACTGAAAGAACTACTGGCCTGATGTGGTACTGGTCCTCTAGTACTATTGCCTTACATCAGGTTATGATTGATGATAAGAGCCTGATTGACTATTTCAAAAAAATTAGGTAGGAAAAAGACATTCACCTATGTATAGATGGAATACTAGATCCCATATTTGAAACATATAGCATGCAAAATCTCATCACTAAATAGAAGTTATGAAAAGAATTGAAACTCCATGAAACACGCTAAATACTCCATAACTGACATAAAACCCTATTCGAGATGCATGAACTCTCTATCTCTATTAGCTCTCAGTATCTAAAGATAGAACTGATCATAGAAAATAGTATGGAAGTTAGCATATACCATGAATTGATGGTGATCTTCCTGGGTAACCACATCCCACCAATTCTTGGTTGAATACCAAAGAATGTATGTAGAAAGATTAACCCTCCTCTCTGGAGGCATTTCCTGATGCTTAAGGATAAACAGGGTGACCTCTAGACAAGACTCAATAGCCTGAAAACCTTCATCCCCTAAAATTTTAGGAGGATGATACTGATAGAACTCATGAGTCATATAATCCATCGTAGGTGCAAGACATGGAGCACCATGCATGGACTACATTAGACATAGGAAACTATCACAAACTTGGGAATCAGTTTTTAGATTATGTAAAACAGGTGGTGCCTCGAGTGAAACTCTTAGAGGTAAGAGTGTCAGCTCAGGTCCCACCACATCTAGAGAATGGTCATTGCTACCCTCCTGGAGTACGATACAAGGACATCATGGTGGCATTGGTCTAAAAATGATAATAACAGACCTCAGAAAAAGCTTAATCATAAATATAGAATCACTAGAGAAATTTGAATGTAGGAAAACTGACTACCCAAGACATACTACCCCAAATACCCTCTTAGACGGCTAGGTATCAGTAAGTGCTCAAGTATAAGTTTTATTTTGTTTTACATTTAATTACCAGATTCAATCTTTTAACTTTCATAAACATAACAAGGTGGGATAAAGATGTGAAACCAATTAATTTTGGATATCATGATTCACTTTATAATGGATATTAATTCCCATTGAATCAATTCCCATACACCTTATTAGTGAAAGTAACACCCATTTATTTATATCATAATGGATTGACTTGGTAAATTACTCATCCCAACCCATGAGGGCCTATACACCTCATGAATTGAGATAGGAAATCACTCTATTATATCCAAGAGTAATATAAACATAAGATAACTATCACAATATCACTAAAAAATCATAGGCATATCAAGTAATGAAAGTAGTGGAATAAATCTATATGTAATGAAAATATTCATGACATGTTAATTCTAGGTGCCTATAATTATGCATGTAATAATACTCCTTGTCCTAATATCATCGGGCCAAGGATGAAAGAAAATCCCCGATCAGAGTAATAATTAATAACTCCACACAACATGTGCATCACCCAGTGGTGAAATAATATCAACTGTAATAGCCAAAAGAAGAAGAACAATTATATTTTGGGTAACTTCACTTTTACCTCGAACATGGGTTTGTGATTCCCAAGCACGACTTATGAAAAAGTACCAAGTGTTACTAATCTATAATCTATTGTATCCAAATATTAAAGTAAGAATGGAACCTACCTCTGATACCACTTTGTATTTCCAAAACCTGGATGTCACTTAACGGGTGACATGTGCCTAATTGGACACATGGCCTCTAGTGCATCTCCCTGAACACCAGAGGCTTATGACTAGAAGTGAGGGCCTAGGGTGTGTCTATGGGGATACTATTCCCTCATTACCAAAGTGCAGTGCATTATATGATTTCAAACATAGGTAAATAACAGAAGTAATATAAGTAAACAAAAGGCACAATGAAAAAATATAGACAAAAATAACAATGATTGAAACAACTGGAATAGCATTCAACAACTGATGATGATATGTCATGTCACTAGAAAACTAGAAAACATGGATACAAGATGGAAGGTATAACATGTTTCACAAAAGTATAAATAAATCAAAAGACCATCCCAAGCATCCTAAGATCTAACTCGGTCCTCTTCTACCAAGATCCATCCTAAAAAACAAGAAATCAAGTGTTCGAAGCCATATGCTTCCCTTTATCAACACTTGCATTCATGTAATCTACCTCAGGTACCAAACAGTTCCTAGAGAGGGTGTGAGATAAATCTTAGTGGGCCACCACCAATAGTGTCTATAACATCCAGACTATGTAATGGAAATATAATAGTGTGCAAGCATGCATATATAAAGTAAAATAGTACAATGTAACTAAAAACCCAAATACCTGCATCAACCCTCGACTGGTGTTTGATCATTTAAACAATTCATTATTTTGTTATTACCATTTTATAAATAAGTCACATGTTAGCAATTACAATGGTTTTAAGTTGTAAAAAAGAAACCTGTAATGACATTTAATAGTGAAGTCCTAAGGTAATAACCAAGGATACATAGACCTAAAGGATCTCCAAATTAGTAATAACTATATCCTAGAATTGGGTAAGAGTGTAATCTAAGGAGCATAGTCCAAGGAATTCCATAATGAGGTGCCTACCGATTCCAAGGAGTTCGTCTATGGTAAAATGGGGCTAAGAAAAGATTGGTCCCGATGGGCTTTTACCATGGAACCTACTTGTCAATGCTAGATCTGAGGAGTGTATCCAAGTAATCCTTTAATAACATTCAAGGGATCCTATGGTGTAATACTGGGAATCCAAATAATAGAAAAGGATTAACATCTAGGTGGGTCTCAACCTAAGCAATCCATATCCTTGAATTGGAATGGGGTTCTCGAGTGCTCATGGAATTATATGATCATAATCCAAGGCGAGATTGAGTTATTCCATTCCTATTTGATTATGAAGTCATGTAATATTTCATTTAGTTCAAGAACTTCCTTTCATTAGTGTGATAAGGTCAAGTAGCATGCAACCTTTTAATCAATTCATTTCGTTCAAGCCTTGCCTTTTATTAGTGTGAAAAGACCAAGTAGCATGAAACCTTTTAATCAAGTCATTTAATCCATTTAAAGCATATTCTATGTTCAAGTTTAATTATTATACCTTCCATTAATGTGGTAAGGGTTTCTAAGAATATGAAACCTATTAATCATTCACAATTAAGGCCAATTCATATACTTAGTACACTTTCCAATTCACAATTCACATTTTATTTTCAAATTGAATCACTTACCTTAGGTGGGTAAAGTGGTGACCATACATGGTACTTCTAATTATGAAATTATCATTATAAAAAATTCATTTAATATAGAAACACTTACCCTTAGAAATTTCAATCCAAGGCACACTTGAATGGTGGATCAAATGTGTCAAATACTAAAAACCCAATTTTGGAATATAATACTACATGGGATGGTTGGAGTTGTGGTAATAACCACCAAAAATTAATCATAGATTTGGAAAGAGAATATCCATATTGTTATAATGATTATAAGCATGGAATATAAATTCAATAAATGGAACTTGATGAAATCACTGGGCCCCACATGACAATTACGAAATCAATAAACTTAAGGGATGAGTTATAGACCACCCACCTTAGGGTTGTACAATCCTTCTACTTTGATATAAACCTCTAATTTGGTTTAGAATTGAGTAGATCTAAGAAAATAGGAAAAATGCTCACACCTCAATAACTAGGTCGGGAGAAAGAGAGAAGAAGAAAAGCTCAAACAAACTCAAGTACTTACCATTGCTCATCCAACGTGATGAAAAAAAGCTTGAACGGATCTTGGATGAAGTATATCTCTTGATTCCTACTTTTGACCTTCAAAAACCTCCAATTTGAGATAAAAAAAAGGGTCAATCCTGATGGTTCTCATATTAGGGAAGAAGGAGGGATCTAATTAGATCATTAAGGGAAAAAGACAATTTACCCATAAAAATAGTCAGTGCATGGTTTGTCTGTACAATTTGAGAAACCATACACAAACTATGCACAATTACCTGGGATGAAGGGGAAATTTTATGGTTAGGCTGCACAACCATGCAACAACCGTATGAGGTGACTCTATTCGGAAAAACACCATCCACACAGTTAGGTAAACAATGCACCAACATTGCGTCAACCGTGCAACTTGTCTAGTTTCCCCAAAAATATGTGTTCCGGGCTCTGAACAAGCCCCAAACACCCCTAAGACATTTTTTAACCCATTATACATCCATATTAAGTCCAAAAAAGAATTATATTAAAATTTAAAGGATCCATACCTGAGTGAAAAACCGGGTTCTTACATGATGGTAGCCTAAAATCCAATTGATCTTAGAGAAAACTCTTCCCCCTTAGAGTTGGTTGAAGAGGTTATCAATACAAGGCAGTAGATATCGGGTCTTCACAGTAAACTGATTTAAATTTTGGTAATCCACAAAAATCACAAGGGTTTTATCCACCTTTTTGGAAAAAAGGACTGGTGAACCCTGTGGATAAGTACTAGTCCATATAAATCCCTTATATTCTAATTCCTATAGCTATCTATTGAGCTCATTTAACTTAGTAGTGGTCATCTAGTATGGAGTAATGGACACTAGTGGAACTCCTAGAACCAGCTCAATAGGGAACTCCACCTCTCACTTAGGAGGTAAACCATAAAGGTTGTCTGGGAAGATATCTCTATATAGTATACTAAAAGAATAAAATCATCTTGACGCATTCCATGATCCTCCATTTATAGGATAGAAATCTAGGTTGTCACTCTACCAAGATCACGATGCTCTGGTCTAGACCTAATCACCTAGACATCCCATTCACCCTTAGGAAGATAACTACTACCCTCTAGTTATGTAAATGATACCCTATGATGATTTAAGTACACATAATAATGATATAGGACTAACTAATCTATCCTTAGAATAAAATAAAATCCCATCATTTCTAGGATGAAGAGGTTCCATAAGAAATGATAACTGCCTGCCTCAAGGTGGTATTTCTTACACTGGAGTACACTCTCTGATCAATTCCCCAATGGAGTATCAAGTTTTATCACACCATATAAATACTAAATATCAATCCCAAAGATTTATTTAATATCCATAAAGATAAAGGAATGTGAATCACCCATGTAGAATAAGAGAGAAATGATAGTAGAGGCTACTAGAATAATACCTCAAACTGTAGATGGTATAAAACCCTACTCTTTGGGTATATGACGCACTGCATAAAGCTATCTTGATATATATACCTATACTGCAACATGAATATCCTAAGTTGGTCTGTTCTGTTGTCTCTATGTATCTAAAGCTTGGATACATTGGCCACATCCACCTCCTCGACCTGTATGTCCAGTGGTAGACTTGCTTCCTACCTAATATAGAGCTACTGATCCTACTCCTAAATATAGATCTGATACGGATCCTCTCCCACTAGGCACAGATGGGAGGTTACTTCAAAAACACTGAAGATTACCAAACTTTCTGTAACCTTATCACTCAATGGGGTCTCTAGGAAACCAGGGAATCATATTCCATAGCTTCCCACACTAGTGAAAAACCACATAACTATCAATGGGCGTCATATGGTTGCCACTACTCTTGCATGAAGTCTTAAATTGTAATTTTCAGCCACTAGTTGAGTCACTTCCTTGTCTCGATTCTAAACCAATCTGGTCCACACCATCATATTCCCTCAAGCCCCGTTTTCTGATAAGATCTTGGTTTACTATTTTCTAAATTGTGTTCAATCGAAATATATTTACCTAAGATCAGATGGAGTATATAAGACCAACCTCAAAACGTATCTATGTTACCAACACATCACCAGGAAGAGTTAGTAAAAAGTGTTGGAGCTCTATGAACTAAGAATAATAGTCCATCAAATACATAGTACCCTATTGTAGATGCATAAACTCTATAACCCAGTCTACTCTCAATATATGAGGAAATAAATATTTATAGAAGACTGTTTGAAAACTAAACCATGCCATACCCTGATAAATATCTTCTTGGGTGATAACATCCCACCATAACTTGGTAGAATCTCAAAGAATATACATAGAGAGATTCACTCTTCTATCATGAGGTGTCTCAAGGCTTGAAGATAGTCAGTATTGCCTCCATCCTTGATTCTACAACCCGAGGTCCACCATCCCCCAAAAACATGGAAGGATGTTTCTATTGAAACTCTCACATCATCTCTTATATAGAAGGGAAAATCCATAGAGAACCTTGAAAAGTATTCATAAGTTGAAGAAAACCCTCACAAAATTGGGCATCCATACCCATATTAGGTATAACAGTAAGTTCCATAGGATGCACTACTGGAGGTAACATTTGTAGACCAGGGCCCACCACCTCCAGAGCATAGTCATCACCACCCTCCTAGTGAATGAATTCAAGACATCGTGGTGGTATAGCTCTAAAAATTACAATCACATGCCTTATATAGGATTTGATAATGACATAATCCACATGTATTAGAATAGAATAGTTACAAAGTAGTTCTATAGAAATGTCACACCCCTATGCATGATCCTAAAGATAGTTCTTAGAAACATATAGATAATAAGAGTATCAAGAGACACTACCTACTACCGACTACTGAGGTTGGGTCAGGGTTAAGTTATCTTATATAAGTTAGGAGTCCCAGTATATAGAGTTTCAATTAAAATTTATAGGGGAAACACCATTTAAGTTGAAATTGGTATCTCCATTTAACAACAACCATTTCATTTTAGAATTCAAATTCATTTAAATTTTTATTTATTTATATAAAAATATTTCTAATAGTTGAATTATATAGATCACCACATCTAATTTATATAGGTCTATACACTTTATAAATTGAAATATGGAATCCATTTAATCCCAACCATAAACACATTCCATACCATGCAACCACTAGTCTATGACTCAATGTGCCATAATAGACTACTTAAGGCGTCAACATCAAAATATGCAAAAAAAACTATTAGATTGATGAAGTCACTTTAAGTAACCAATTATGTTACTCATTTACCTACAATGAATGTTAACACAATTATATTTATATAATTCAAGGAACTTATAACAATCACAGGAAATACAAGCAATGAGATGCACCTAAATGGCATGGCATACTACATGACATGTGAATCTCTACATGCCTATGATGATGCATGAGTTAACAATTCCTTTCCATACCAATCCAAGGGTAAAATGAAATCATAAATCACAATAATAACCATCATACAACATGTGCATCACCCAATAGTGAAATCAAGATAACTATAACATACATAATCCAAAACAACAAATCCCATTCCAAGAATCTTGGATTTTCTCCCATGCGTGGGTTAGATAATCCCAATCATAGGCTCATTACCAAATTCTGATACATCCCAGTATCATTTCTACTATCCCAAATAGTAAGGAAAATAAAATAAAAACTCAGATACCAATTTATAACATCCTAGACCCAGTTAACTTATAAGTAACTGAACTCGGTCAGTCACATGGCCTCAAGTGTGCCTCCCCATATACTCAAGGTTTTTGACTAATAGTGAGGGTCCAAGGTGGTAGAGTGGGGAGGCTATAGCCTCATGATTAGAGTAACATAGTAGTGTGATAAATGAATAAATGGTGGAAGAATAATATCAACTCACAATAGAAGATAAATAATCTGTATAAAATAAACCGGCCATTAGTAGAAATATTCATTACCATATACAGAATGATGTAATGTCATGTCTCTAAAAAAAGAAACAATCAAACATGGAAAATGGAACACATATATATAGGTATATAAAAAAGAACCAAAAGACCAAAATACTACCTCTAGATAACATCATGATCCATAACTTGGTTCTGTGCTCCCCACTCCCATGATATAATAAAATCAAGTATCAATAACCAAAAACTTTCCCTTATCCCTACCTATATCCATGAAGTTTTTCTGGGTACCAAATGGCATCCTAAATAGGGTGTGAGATATAATCAATAGGCCACCACCAACGACATCTAGAAGTATTCTGCTAGTGCATATAATATGAGCAATGTGCAAAAATAATAAGGGTAAAGAAGTAAAGTAAACTATAAAGGGTTGACTCTAGTTCCTAAAGGACACCAGGATGACACTACCTACTTCAGTACATACTAGGAAAGCCTTTGAAAGATATCACCATAAACATATACATATAAGTGTATACACATGTAATTATATATATGCTCTATATAAGTAGTGATGTTTATAGCCACATGTATACATATTTAGTGCTATCCAGGAACTGAGGCATAACTCAAACATACATGTCTAGTCACTAGAGTCTCAAAAGGTAGTAGGGAATTCCATGATTGAGTATCATAGATCATAAAGGTCACTATGCCTAAGTATCATATATCATAGATCATAAGGGTTCCATGCCCAAGTATCATAAATAATAAGGGTCTCCATTCCTATCTATCACAGATGTATGGGACGCCATTCTTGAGTATCACAAGTATAAGGGAATCCATGCCCAATGTCACAATTATATGGTATTCCATGCCTAGTATCACAAGTATTAGGGATTCTATGTCCAGTATCACAAATATAATGGACTCCATGCCCGATTATCACAGATGTATGGTACACCATGCCTGACTATCATAGGTATAAGGGACGCCATGCCCAAGTATCACAAACATATTGGATACCATGCCCTGTATCATAAGTATATGGGTCAAAGAGACTTATCATTTATTAACATTACACTTTAAAACAAGGGTGTAACCATTTTTTATGTAAAATAATGTGACGTGGTCATACCACCTAATTTCCATTTGATTAATTATAGTCATAACATTTAGTAGTCAATACAAAACCATATAGAAGATGGTTTGGTCACTTAAGCATTTACAATATTAAGGGGAAATTCCATAAGCACATCTCAAGGGGTGGAAATAGTCAATAGGGGCCTATTATGATAAGAATAAGGAGATACTAAGTCAATATCTCAAAAACAAAAAATTAAATAAGGGATAAATGTATTTTTATGGAAACTCACAAAAGTTCTGGTGTGTGGAATCACAATACGTGATATAAAACCATAAGACTTGATGGATAATTACTAGACCACCTACCTTATTCCCATTGAGGAACACTCATCCAGTATCAGCCTTTGGTTTCATCCAAATTGAAAGAAAATGTAAACATAGAAAAACACCTCGAAAATAGGGAATGCGAGATCACACAAAATTAAATCCATATATAAAAATAAGAATGATGAAAGGAGCTAAAGGAATGGCGAGCTTACCGGTGGTGATCCAACATTACAGACAAATCCTGAATCAAATTTCGGATAGAATAATGGTATCAAAGAATAGATTTAGACTTGAGAGATCTCTAAAGGGAGGAGGGGAGTGCTGCTATCCACTAGAAAAGGAGAAAGAAAGAGGGTGTTAGGCCTTTAAAACAAATGAGGGTAAAAACATCATTTCAACCAAAAATTAAAGGTCACATGGTTGTATAAAATCGTGCACCAACTGTGTGCCTAGCTCTATCCCAAGACACACCTCATATGAATTGTAGTGCATGATTAGATAAACCATGCACAACTCATGTGCACCATATTCCTCACCTCTTCACAATCATCCGACCTAGTTGCATGGTTCTATTAAACATTGTGACCACCTAATAATGCAAAAGATCACCCCACATGGTTTGTACTAAATATTAAAATTGGGTGACACAGTTTCTACTAACCACGTGACTCGGTCATTTCCTCCAAAATTTAGAGCTCCAGACTTTAAACAAGCCCCAGACACCCTCGTTTCCTCTATAACCACATTAGGAATTTACATTAAGACAAAATTAAGGAATCAAACTGAAATTAAAAGGTTTCATACCCTGAAGAAAAGTCAGGATCTTACTGTCAGTGAGAAAATATGAGGACCACTAGTCATGGGAAGTTCATCTACACCATTTTCTTGAATCCTATGATTCCCTGAACTATTCAGCAAAGCATCCTTACATGCATTGATATTCATACAGATAGTTGGATCCATCAGTGTGACATTTTCAGAGTTAACATTTATGGGAAATCCATCATCCACTATAGTCAAGCACCGACATTGCCTAGTTGCACCGCCACATCCCACTGTACATGGCCTCCCATTTCCATCGAAGCTAGTCACCAACACAACCCCCTCAAACTATGCCTCCATACCTATGTTCGTCCCTGAACTGATGTCGTGTTGCATGTTGTGTCACCATCCCCAGCTCTGTCGTCTAACAACCATTTCCAGCATGTGCTCTACTAGACACCTACCTCCATTGTTGAGAGGAGGCCACATCCACAACCCCGCTATCGAGCGTGGCCCCCACCGCACTACTGTAAATCCACAAACTGCGCCTCTATCACTGATCCCCAAATCGGGTGGTCCTTCAAGAAATCCCCTAAATAGGGGCGAACGGGGTTTGAACCCTCATCAAATATAGTCTAATAGTACACCTTAACCACTAGGTTAAACCCAAGATGATTATATATATATATATATAATAAATATATTTTTTATTTAAATGTATTTATTATAATTTTATAATTATTTAAATAAATAAATATTTATTTATATTTGTAATTATAAATAAATATATTTATAAATATTTATATATAATTATAAATATATTTATATAATTTTATATATTTATATAATAATATATATTTATATAATAATATATATTTATATAATTATATATATTTATATATTTATTTAATTATATATATATATATATTTATTAATATATAAATATATATAATTATAAATATAATAAATATAATAAATATATTTATTATAATTTTATATTTATTAATATATATATATTTATTTATTTATTTATAATTTTATAAATACTTTTTATAAAACATTATATATATTTATAATTTTATAATTAACTATTTAAATCAAAAAATTGTTAAAAAAATCATTTAAATAGATTAATTATATAAATTTAAAACATATTTTAAATGTTAAAAATTAATAAACAAAAAATAATAAATATTATTCATATAAATTACAAAGATATTGAAAATATTACATGTATAGTAAATAAATATATGTATAAATAAATATTACAAAATGTTTAAATTCCAACAAATATAAAAATCAATAAATATTAAAAATGAATAAATAATATTAAATGAAAGAAATATTAAAAAATAATAAATATAATTTAATAGAAAAAAATATTTAAAAAATAAATTCATATAAGATTAACTACATGAATTGTAAACACATAAAGAAATGAAAGAAATATTAAAAAAATGAATTTAAATAACTTAATTATATAAATTTCAAACATTTTAAAAATATTAAAACCTAATAAATAAAATTGAATAAATACTAATTATATAAAGTTAAACATATTATAAATAATACTTAGTAAAATATAAATATGTAAAAAAAATGAATAAATTCCAAAAATATTATATCAAAAATGAAAAAAATATACATCAAATGTGAAATAAGTACATGTCATACATACACATGTACACATGTTATATATCTATATGTGTACATCCCACGTACATGTGCACATATATATAAACATACATACATCCATACATGTAGAACATCAATATATACACATACAAAAAACACACCCACACAACATAATGCATACACATATATGCACATAGACATTGATATAAATACATAAGTCCAAATATCACATATTAAAAACATCATTTATATTTATATAATTGTTTTAATTATTAATATATATATATATATATATATTAATATATCATATTGATATTAATTATATACATGCATTTTGTAATTAATGTATATAAATAAACATTAATTTTTGAATATAAATACGATAATTATATATATATATATATATTAATAATATATTTTTATTAATTTTTTTATCAACACTAAAAAAGTATTGATAAAGATCTGCCTTTATCAACATTAAAAAATGCACTGATAAAAGGTACACATTTATTGGTGCCTTTTTTAATACTGGAAAAATTTACCTTTATCAATGCTTTTAGATAGCATTGATAAATGTTTCCCTTTTATTAACTCTTTATGTTTAGAGTTGATAAAATCCATCACTTGATAAAACATGATCTGTGGTAGTGTTACCTTAGGAGACCACATATAGTGGGCACCTGTTCTCCCCCCTTATACATTTTCTAGTTTTTCAAGTAGTGTTTGATCCATCTAGAACTTGGGCCTTTGGGACTCTCCATGTAATAAAATAGGTCTAGTGGATGCTTGTCAGTCCTTTTGGGGAGGGATTAAGCTTGACCCATTGGAGTTTCTAGGTGTTTGTATTGTTTTTTATTTATAGTCCCCTCCAACTAATATATATTAATAACTAAATAATATATTTTTCATCTTTAGTGTAGTTTTTGTGTTCTTTTGTGAACTATTGTTACTTTATTTCATCTTCTCCTATTGAAATCTATCATAAATATTATTTTTGTGAATTTTCTTTACCTTTATGGTTGTAGGTGTTCATCAATCACTATAATAAAAAAACAAGTCTTAGCAACAATTTATTAGCGGAGAATCTAATAACTGCCTATAAATAGATTGTATTAAATATAATTTATAATATAGAAGAGGTTTAATATAACCAAAACTATATTTTTTATTTTAAAATTTACCAGTAGTTTTTTTAAACCACAACTAAATCTTTCAAAAAAACCCTAATTCGACCCCCCAATCCCCTTGATTCTGACCCCCTGATCCCCATGCTCTGATCCCCTAACTCCCCAATGACGACACCCCTCCCTCACCACAGATCCCTGTGACCTTAACAATGACCATACCTCCTCCCTTCCAATCCCCATGAACAGAACCCACCTACCCCTCGACGATGACCATCCCAACTCTGATCCTCATGACCCCTATCACCTACTCCCAGATGATGACCCCGTATCGACCCCCTACTCCTTAAAAACAACCCCCAATGAAGAACCTTCTTCCCATTTTACTAGTGACTATAAACCCCGATGACGGTAACAGCCCTATCCTCCTTCTACCCATGACCTCATCCCCCTCCTACCCCTTTCTCATCCTGATTCCCCCTACCCATTCCCATCAGTGAGTCAGACTTCACAGGCCTCATCTCCTCGACCTCCATGTTTTTTCTTTGAAGGTATGATGTCTGTTGTATTTTTCTAAGGGTTTTAATTAAATTATATAGAGATCCATGTAATTGAGAGTTGTATTTTGTGCTTTTTTTTGGGATGATATTGGGGTTACGTTGAAGACCTTCCATCAACAATTGGTCACAATTTTAGAGAGTGGATGCATCTCAATGTTATTTTTTGGAAATTATTTATATTTTTTTAATTTTGAATAATTAATTATAAATTTTTATAATTAATTTTTTCTTTCACGTGTCATGATACAGGTTCCAAGGGTGTTGTTGGTGTGTGGTTTAAGACTTGAAGCTTTTACATTTTCATCAAGAGGTAGGCCAATATTTCGGTGTTGTGTGTTTCTTCCCCATTTAATAATCATTTAAATGTTTTTCAAATGATAATTTTCCTATTGAGGTCCACTATAAGGGACATTTTGGGTTGTATTTGGGAGAATATTGGTTTTAGATGTTTTTATAGGGGTTTTGTTTGGAAAACCTTATCATTTATCCCGTGTTTTAAGAACACAAGCTGAATGTAATTTAATAGTGCCTAGTGGTAGTGACAGGAGAGTTTTTTGGGTATTCTTCTTAAACTAGAGCATGGGTGGTTTAGTGTATACTCCCTTATGAGTGTTTCTTTATATTTTACCATTGAGATGTAATGAAAAATTCTAGAGGTGGGGGTTAATAGACTTGTAAAACTTTTCAAAAATTAAAATTATTAGAGATAACATCATATATATTTTAAATAAAATAATGATAATAATTTAGTAAAATACAATTTAGCAATCAAAAGATAGTGTAATAGAAAATAAAAAACAAATAACACACAATTTTTATAGTACTTCAATTAAATATGAACCTATTTGCGATATTTAATACCCTATACTCCTTGAGAGAATTAATACCCACTAAATAATACCATGATTATGAAGGGATTAACAACCCTTTATAAAATATAATGTCTTTCTATGGATAAAAGAATAACCAAACAAATTATAGTCCTTAATTTTTAATTGAGAATAAAAACTCAAAATAAATGTCCCTTTGAATTAAAGGTACAAATCAAATCAAATATGATTTTTTGGGGAATATTATAAACCAGAAATTTAAGTTAAAATAGAGGAATTAAAATAATACAATGGTGAATATAAAAAAACTAGATTAGGAAGAGTGAAATTTTAGAAGTATAACAAATCTTTATCACAATAACATCTCTCCTCGGCTCAGTGAACTTATTCTATGACATTCGAATAGGTTATTGTGTGGGGTAATATTTATTCATTTATGTTGTTTAAGTTTTTCATGTTATATTGAATCATTTTTATGTTGAATTTTTATTATTATGAATCAATACCCTACCGTAGTCAATGACGAAGTTGGGTGATTTTTAATTTTGATTTTACTTTTTTGATTAAACATCTATATCTTTATATCTGTATATACAGGGAGAAGAGTGAAAATCCAATACCTATAGTTAAAAGTTAGATTAATTTACCTCAAAACACACCTCATTGTGAAAAGGGTTTGGAAGTTTTTTTAGATTATACAATTTAAAACCGATCAGTGGATTGTAGAATAAAATTTCCATGTCCTGATTATAAATTAAAGTGATGGTTGAATAGAAATGAAGCATATGATTATTTTATATTAAAAAAAATTTCTAATCAATATGTATGTTGAATTTGGAATGGTGAATCTAATGTTATTTAAATTAAAAAAATGACAATCCAATCAATGAAACACAAAGTGACCCACCATAGGATAATTTAGTTCGAAATTTGATAAATGACACATTGGTATTTACAAGATACAATTCCCATAATTTTAATAGATCAATACAACCTTCATTTTATCATGAGTAGGTTAATCTTTCTCAGAACTTCTATGATCAAAAAAATGAGTTTTATGGATTAGTTGAAAATGGACAATAATAACTGTATGAAGGGTGTGCCAACTATTTGAAGTTGTCTTTTCTACTTAATTTGTACCATATCAAGTAGATCTATGGAATTACTAACAAATTAATGTACATGATTTTTGAGTTTCTTCATGATTTATTTAGTAAAGATAAAATCCCTACATCATTATATGAGATGAAGAAAATCATCAAAAAACTTGAACTTTATTACACAAAGATACATGCATACCCTAATGATTGTATGTTTTATTGGGGAGAAGAGTCCAATAAAGAAGAGTGCTTAATATTTCATTCAAGTAGATGGAATTCAATGAACAAAAATGATAGTAAAAATTAATGAAACCCAAGGAAGAAACTGAATAATAAAACTCCTACAAAGGTATTACATTACTTTCCTCTAAAACCATGCTTGAAAAGATTATTCATGTTGTCTAAGACTGCATACGACATAAAGTGGATTGCTCAGGATAAAAACAATGATGTATTGATGAGGAATCCAAAATATTAAACATCATGGAATGTGTTTGATCCTTATATCCATATTTTTCTTCGAATCCTAGGAATGTACATTTGAGATTAACTTCTAATGATTTTAAGCCTTTTAGTACTTTAAGTGCCAATTATAACATTTGGGAAGTTGTTTCAATCCTCTAAAATCTACCTTTATAGATGTTTATGAAGAATACTTATTTCATTATTTTGATGATTATTCTAAGAAATAAAATTCCTGATAATAAAACTGATATATACCTTCAAACACTAATCAAAGAGTTGCAAGAATTATGGGATGAGGGATGGAAATATATAATGGTTCAATGAGAAAACTATTCAAAATTCATGCTAATTTAATGTGTAAAATTAGTGAATTTCTTGGACTAAGAAACTTATATGGTTGGAACACTCATACTTGTTTGTCTTGTCCAGTTTGTATTTTTGATTTTGAACCTAGATTTTTACCACATTGTATAAAATTGTGTTTTATGTGTCATCATCAATTTCTTGATGCTTCTCATGAATTCAGGTTTAACATGACACAATTCAATGGAAACATTTAATTGATAAAGTGGCCAAATTTATTACATGGTTAAAAAATATTAGGACAATCACAATATAATTCCTAAAATTTAATCAGTTTAAAGGTGGGAAAAGCTTACAAGGTACAATATCCAAAATATCTAGAAGAAAAAATGGAAAAAATGAGTAATTTGTTTGAACTCCCTTATTAGGTTTTTAATTTGATATTTCATAATCTTTATTTAATGCACATTGAAAAGAACATCTGTGACAATGTAATTTTTACATTACTTAATGAGAAGGGTAAATCTAAGGATCACATTAATGATCCTAAGGAATAAGAATCAATGAATATAAATCATGGTTTATGGGAAAATGATAATTGAAGGTATACTTTAGCTATTTTTTACAATAAAAAATCATGATAAAGACATATTCCTTCAAAATTCAAAGAATATAAAATTTTTAGATTGATATTCAAGTAATATTTCAAGGTGTGTTGACTTAAAACATCAAAAGTACATGGATTGGAAAGTCATGACTTTCATATTCTGATGGAGAAATTATTTTCATTAGAATTTCATAATATGTCACCTAAAAAAGTAACTAAAGTTCTAGTTGATTTGTGTACCTTTTTTAGATAGTTGGAAAAAATCTAAACCCAGTTAATATTTATAAACTTCAAGAAATATTTTTTTGACACCTTTTTATTTGGAAATGTTATTTTCCCCTTCATTCTTCATTATCATGATTCATTCGATTGTTTATTTGGTTGAAGATGATAAATTTGGTGGACTAGTACACTATTGATGGATGTATCCAATTGATAGGTACATTGATATTATTATTATTTTCCTTAGTGAATTCAATTTTTATCAAATCATTACATAATTTCTTTTAATATGCTATTATTTTTTTCACCAGGTACTTAGGTAATTTGAAATCATATGTAAGGAAAAAATCTCAACTAGAAGGATATATTTCTAAAGGTTCCATAGTTGAAAAGTTCCTAACCATAAATTCTAGGTATTTAGATGAGAATGAGACTAGATTCAATCATTTTGGATGTGTTTACAATATCTCCACTAATTTTAATTTTTAAAACCAATCATTGATATTTCCAACTATTGGAAATCCAATTGGAAATGGGTCAAATTTTATACTAATTGAATTATAGTTTCTATAATCACATAGATATATTATATTCAATAGTGTTATTTTAGATATATATATTGAATAATTGTTATTGAAATCAAAGAGGTGACTAAGGGGTTGGGATAGAAATGAGTTAGAATTAACAAAATATGTTAATAATGAGATTATCAAATGGTTCACCCATAATGTAAGTATATACTCATATTCATATCATTGATGTGTAGTTATTTTTTCTATGTTAAAAGTAAAACCTTATATATTCTTTTCAAGATAATTAATATTGATAATCGAGCTAAAATATCAAATTATTTGAAGTTTTTGGATTGAGGTCCTCTAAGTAGGCTAAGAGATTTGATGCCTATAATATTCTTGGATTTGGGTTTCATACAATTTACCATGAAGAAGACTTGAAAACACAAAATAGTGGTGTATTTACTCTTGTAGAGGTGGGATACTATGGAAAGTTGATTGATATAATTGAATTAAGATATTATGACCAATTTTTAGTTCTCTTATTCAAAATTAAGTGGTTCAACATTGATATGGTTATATTGAAAGATTCATTACATTTTACTTCTATCAACTTCTCTTGCTTGATCCATACGAATGAGCATGAAGAGCACCATCCATTTATCTTGGATTCAAAAGAGAATATGGTTTATTATGTGTATGATGAAATACATGAAGTTGGAGTGTTTTTGTATACTTAAATAATAGAGTCTTTTATGATATGGGTGATGAATATCAATTGGTACTCTGTGATTGTGAATCTTATGAACCAAATAACATTGAATAGTTTTTTCCTGACAATATTGAAATAATAGAACATACAAGAGAGGGTAGAAACGAAGCACTCATTATAATGGATGTTGATAATAATGAATAAAATGAATATGAAGATAATTAAATGTATAAATTAGTAATGGAATTATAATATAATTTCTCATTTATACGTGTTTCGTTCATATATACATTATTCTATTTTTCCCTTTTTTTAAAATATTTTACTTATATTTTTTTATAAATTTAATATATTTTGAACCATTTTAATTACAAGAGTGTTGAGAACTATTTTTTTGAGATCATAGCCAATCAACATCTTAGAGAACACCATCACTACCATCAGCTTTAGTGGATACAAGTGATTCCACTATAACAGATACTTCTAGAGATCCAAAAGTTCCCCCTAATTTTTTAAGTATCCCAACATCCAATGAACCTATAATGATGGATAATTTGTTCACCTATATGTGAAGGGGATATTGGAGAGGTACCATTACTAGAATGTATGTCATTTTACAAAAAAACTATATATTTTATTAATTTTTAATGAAATTTTCAAATAGATAAAGATAATAATAGAAGAGATTTAAATATGAATATAGTAGATGTATGGAACCTGAAATACTTAAAGATTTTTGTTCCATTTAATGAGTATAGGGTTCCTACTAGTGATGCTTCCAAAATCTATGGACAAATTCTTAGGCATCTTGCTTGTGAGATGACAAGTTTTCCTGTTAATTATAAAGATTAAATGCATATTTCCACATTTTGGAAAAAAATTCCTTGATAACCAATAGAAGGTAATAAAAATTTAATATTCATTTATAATTAATTTAAAATACATTAGTACAATTATTAATATAATTATAAATCCTTATGTTTTTTTCTATTTTTTTTCATTTTGATGCCCCTAACTCCATTTCACGCCCATGGACTCTAATTTTTTTTGGAAAGAACTGGAGATATTTTAAATGGAGATTATGGAATGAAATTAATGAAATATCTCTGATCTCATGAAAAATGTATGACAAAGTTCCTAAAGGTGTTTCTTGTAAGTATTGGAAGATGTTTGTTGATATTAATAGAGACGTGTCTCATGAGGTAATTGTATATTTCATAATATCTTAATAACTTAAACACAATAAAATGATAATTTTTATTAATGTTTCCATTTTTTGTAGGTAATATATAAAAAAATATTATGAATTGTGGGAACCAAGTCATTACTCATATTGCCAGGTCTCATAGTTTTTCAGGAAAAATAACAATCTTGGTTGTATTTTATCCACTATTATTTATATTATTTCATTATAAGTCAAGGTTTTTTTCTAACTTGTATATATATATTATAAAGTATACTGAATTAGGCCACTCTTTTGGACAAACATAGATATGGCTTAAATTTCATAGAAAACCCGATAACAGTTTTGTGAATGAACCTACTAGACACATTGGAGTTAGTAATTTTCATTACTATTCAATGTTATTTCATTACTATAAATAAATATTAATGAAAAATAAATTATAAAAACAAAAAATCTTTAAAACCAATTAAATGGGGCTAACTACATGTATCAAATGGTTCTAATTAGCTTTATTGGAGCCATTTAATCTATCTATCCAGACCTATTTGATTGGTTTTAAGGCGTGTTTGTTGTTATAATTTATTTTTAATTATTATATTTTTATAGTGATAAAATAACATTAAATAGTAATGAAAAAGTTAAGAATTAGATAATATTTTATAAGTTCATATAATTTAAAAAATCATTGGTAATATTGTTATATTAATAGGTTAAAATTCAAGAATCCCAGGATAAGAACCCTTCACAGTCATCATTGGTATCCTAGAATAATGAAATTGCAATAGTTTTATGGAAGGAGCATCCCAAGCATGTATGGGGGATAGGTTTTGGGCCTACTCCATCAGTTATCTTTGGTAGAGTGACATCGTTATTTACTACTAAACCCAGTGTGGGTTTGAGTAATATCTTTGACCAGGAAGCACAAAGAGAAATTACAAGGTTTAAATAAAAAGTACATGAATATGGATCTTATAGGAAAACACATGATCGATGGAAATTGAAAATAGAAAATGCTTTAGTGTCTATATTTCATAGGAAGAAGGGTACAATCCCCATGGAAATTTCCAACCTTATATATTATCATATAAAGGTAAATTCTAAACTCCATAAAACATTCACACATTTTTAAAGAACATATACAACTACCATGAATAAAACTAAAATGAAACTTTATATTGAAAACACACACTTTGAGTCATATCGACCACATTGTGTGTCAGATTGATGTGCGGTTGATTCCTATACATCAAAAATGAATTATATATCATTGTACCGATGTTTGAAAACAATTTGAGATTGTTTTCTTGGTTTTGGATAGATGGCAAGTGTTTTAAAGTAAAATGACACTTATACTGAAAACACGCACTTCAAGTCATACCTCCAACTTCATGTGTCCAATTGAAATTCAGTAAATTCCAACACATCCCAAATGAATTACGGATCATTTTCCTAAATTTTGAAAACAATATGAGCTCATTTTATCAGCTTTAAAAACGTGACAGTCATTTTAAAATAAAATGACACTTATATTGAAAACATGCACTTAGATTCATACCTACCACATTGTGTGTCGTATTGACACTCCATCAATTCATAGATATCAAAAATAAATTATGGGTCATTTTCCTAAAGTTTTTAAACAATACAAGCTTGTTTTATTAGTTTTGGTTATGTGACATGCGTTTTAAAGTAAAAAATGACACTTTGATATTGAAAACACTCGCTTTGAGTCATACCACCTAATTCACATGTTTGATGACCACAAAATTAGAGGAAAATTAACATAGATTTATTTTTAAATGATAGAACCAAAAAATGTCATTCTGAGTTACAGTTTTCTCAGGATGCCTGTAAATGAGTTTTCATTGTTTTAAAACACTAAAACATGAATGTAATGGTCAAAATCATAGAAAAATATATCATATTGATGTGAATTCATGGTAAAGGCACCACTGGATTATTTTTGATGGGTATACACAAACAACACATCCATTAAATGTGTGATGTGCTCCAAATAACTCAATAAGCAATTTTTAAAGATACCAAAGTCTTTAAAAACACGTGTCAAGGGATAAAAACTACACAAATGGAATCGTATGGATGTAAAATCATAGGAAAAAGTCCGTAGATTTATTTCTAAAATATAATAACTGACAACATGTCATTTTAAGTAACAATTTCCCTAGGATTCTCATAAATGTGTTTTCAGTGTTTTAAAACACTAAAATGTGCATGTAACTGTAAAAACCATAACAAACGACCCCATATTTATGTGAAATCCTAATAAAACCAAAGTTTATTTTTTTGACGTGTACGCATAGATATCACATCCATCCGATGTGTGGTGTGCTCCAAATGACTCCGTACTCAGTTTTTAGAGATAATAAAGTGTTTAGAAACACATGTTAGGGGGTCCAAACTATGAATTTTTTTTGAATGGATTTGAAATCATAGGATAATGACCATAGATTTATTTTTGAATTTTAGTAACTGACGAAACATCATTTTTAGTTATAGTTTTCTTGGGATGCCTGTAAACGCATTTTCAGTGTTTTAAAACAATAAAACGTGTGTGTAATGGTAAAAACCAGAGAAAAAATTTCATATTTACCTGAAATCACTATAAAACCATAATTTAATTATTTTTTATGTGTATTCATAGAAAACACATCCATCCGATGTGCTATGTTATCTAAATGACTCAATAAGCAGTTTTTAAGGATACCAAAGTCTTTAAAAATGAGTGTCATGGGGTTAAAACTATGAAAATGATGTCAAATGGATGTGAAATCATAGTAAAATGACCATATAATTATTTTGGAAATGTAGGAACTTACGACACATCATTTTGAGTTATGGTTTTCCCATAAAAGTATTTTCGATGTTTTAAAATAACAAAACATGCGTGTAACAGTCAAATCAATTAAAAATGACCTCATATTGATATCAAATCATGGGGAAAATACCATTGAATTATTTGAAATATGTATGTGAAGATAACACATCCATACTATGTGTGGTATAATGATCAAAACATTATAAAACAACCTCAGGTTGATGTGAAATCATGGGAAAATCACCGTTGAATTATTTATGATGTGTACATGGAGAAAACACATCCATTTGATGTGCGGTGTGCTATAAATGACTAAATAAGAAATTTTTAAAGATACTAAAGTCTTTAAAAATGTGTTTTAGAGGGTAAAATTTTTTCACATGATGTTTTGTAGATGTGAAATCATAGATCAATGAATGTAGATTTATTTTTTAAATTTTGGAACTAACGACACGTTATTCCAAGTTATGGTTTCCTACAATTCCCTTAAACATGTTTTGGTGTTTTAAAACACTAGATAATACAGGTAATGATAAAAAACATATAAAATGACCTCAAATTTATTTGAAATCATGATAAAACCACTATTTAATTAATTTTTAAATATAATACATGGTTCCATATCAAAGTCTTTAAATTTTGTTTATTAAGTAAATTTCAAGCACACTGCATGTTGTTTTAAAAAATTGATTAGATTTTTAAATACTTATCCCTTTTTAGTTCCAAGTGTTGAATCATATTTTACATATTTAAATTTATGTTTTCAAAATATGATGCATGATATATTATTTGTTTTAAGTTAAAATGTCTTCTGTTTTATTAACAAAATAACAAATGTTATGTGTAACATTCTGAATATATCATGTGTCCATTATCTTTCTTATTTAATTTATTAAATGTTTTGGTTTTTATTGTAGGTGACAGATGACAGCAATAGGCTAGATCATAACCATTATGATCCACAACATTCTTTAGAAGGCAATTTTCAGGGTTATTAGTTTATGTGGTATGTTTATATATTATCAATTATTCTATTGTAATTTTGATTTATTATGTTCAATTATAATTTCTATCTAATTTTTTGTTGCAGTTGATGAAATTATGTGGTCGGTTCTAGTTGATGACATGATGTGGAGGTAGATTAATGCAAAGAGGTAATGTGATTGATGTATATTGGCCAAGAGTTGTTTTTGTTGTTGGACATATTTTATATGTATACATTGATGACTGAGGTTATGGTTTGACTGATGTTATGAGTTGACTGATGTTATGATAATTGAGGTTGTATATATATGACTATAGATGTATGATGGGTTTATTGGTAATTTATGTTTTAATTTATTGTATTTGATATTTTTTATATTTGTATTTTTGTATTAAATGTTAACAAAATTAGAAATATATTTACCGGTGGTTTATGATAACTGATGCTAAATATATTTTTATGAATTTATTTAGTGATGGTTATCATTAACCACTACTAAACATAAATACCGCTAATAAAGGTAGAGGTAGTTATTTTCATTTTCTCTATTTATTTTTGCATGATTTTCTTTTAGAGAAAAATGATACATATGAAATCAAAACCACTGCTAAATGATCCAAAAACGACACATAAAAAAACTATCGCTAAAAAAGGAAAACAACCGCTAAATGATCCAAAAGTGACACATACAAAAATCATTTCTAAAAAAGAAAAACCACCTCTAAATGATTGTTGAACATGAAATAAAAGATGGTTAAACAATGTATTGGTGGTTTAAATAATAAGTACGCTAATACCTCCCTTTTTTGTTGTGAATTGTGAGTCTTTATGTGTGGTTATAGGTATAATTTAAATCTTAAGGTATGGACTATCAAAGGATCATGATTTGAAATGGATTATATACACAATGTCCATGCATATCATAGCTCATTGTAAAAATTCATGTACATCCAACTCAAGGCTTATCATTTTGGGTTTGAAAGATCGCTCATTGAAGATTTTAGAAGGTTTTCTAATAATTGAGGAATCCCATAAACCAAAAGTAAAAATCATCATCAGAAACAATTTCAATGAAATTTTGTGATGATCTTTCCTCTTTTCACTTTGGTACACCTTCCTTATCTTTTTCAAAGGAATCAAAACCTATGGCTCAATTGAAAAGCAACCCATTTTAGCCATTTGAGAGTGACAGATGGATAGAGAGAGTGGCAAGGCAGAGGGGGTAAACATGTAAAGAAAGATGATAAGAAAGAAGAAATACCATGTTCTTGGATTCCGACTACGATGAGCTCAATTCCATAATGATCAAGGAAAACCCTGATCACATTTTTTGGGATTGAAAAAGGCCTAGAAGACCACCAAAACTAAGTTTTTATTCGAGGTACTGCCATTATTTAACATTTCATGGAATTTCATCCCTATTTAAGGGGGCCTTATTGTATTTTTTCGATGGAGACTGGATTTATTCCTAGATATTACATTCATATTGATATTATGGTTTTGAAATTTCATCATTTTTCATATTGTGCTATTATTTATAATGAAATATATAAAAATATATACATATTTTGTATATATTGACTCATAAAATTTTAATTTTATAAATAAATATGTAATAAATTTACATATAAAATATCTTTCTCAATGTATAAACCATATCTGAATAAAAAATAATATCCATTTTATTATTTTAAATAAAAAAGTATGAATATTTATATATCTATATAATGTGTGTGTATATATAAATATATTTTTGTGTGTTTCTGTATTAACAAACTGATATATATTATATGTATATTCTAATATATGTAAATAAATATTAATATATAATATATGTAAATAAATATAAATATGGATAATTGTATTTATAGATACATAGAAATATATAAATATATATATTTATAAACGCACACACACACACAAAACATATTTTATAAATATATTTAAAACAAAAATATAAATAAATATATATATATATATATATGAATATATATAAAAATATATAGATATATCATAAAATATAGAACAAAACAATATAGGAGAGTGGAAAAGACATGGGCATGTGAGGGGGAGGTCTCAAGTTCAAAACTCACTAGATGAATTTGTGCACACAAGAGGTGTAACATCCTGTTACTATTTTCAGGTACTTCTAAACCCATTTTGATCATTCTTTGGTTGGGTCTTGTTTAGGAGTGCTTTGGGTAAAATTTTGGAAAATTTGGAGGGCTTTTGGTCTGTGCACGGTTGGCGCACATTTTGAAAAATTGTGTGTGTAATGGTCTGTGCCTTTCTATTTTATTACTTTTCTAGTTTTGGTTGTTAGAGGCATTTAGAGGAGGCTCAGAGGAAGTCTGGAGAAGTTCAGTTGCTAAAAGTTAGAAGTAGAGGAGGATTTCACATCATGAAAAGTTACATGATGTGAAAGAGGGTTTCATGACATGTAATTTATCAGGGTTTAAAAATAAATAATAAAATGAAGAAGTGATGAATTTTTCAATATAAACCAAACCTTAGGGATTACAAGACGTGAAAGGGGATTACATGTCATGTAATCCCCTAATAAAGTGTAGTTTAAAAAACAAATCTACCAAAATCTCATTCATTCGAACATGGTTTCTTCTTCCTCTCATTTTGGGTGAACCATAGGCACCATGAGGTTTCCTTTAAGCCATTTTCCTCCTTTTTGATCCGTTTATCCTGGTGGTTGTTTGTTGGTGATCTTTGGTTGATTTGTGGTGAGTTCTCTCTGCATTCTCATCTGTTTTCTTCCATTCTTCTCTAGGGAATCCACTATGGTGGTGTTTCTTCTGTATTGTGGTGGGTTTGGGTTTTGTTTTTATGTATCCTTGGTGTGATATAGGTTTATATCTGGTATTCATGGTGCGCTTGTGGTTTTCGGGTGTTCTTTTTTGATGTTGTGGTGCGCAATAAGTTGGAAAGCTTATTTAAGGTAGGAATTCCCTCATATCTCTTTATTATGTATCATGCAGAAGGGGTTTACTTTTGTTTATCTATTAATTATTGTTTTCTAGCTTAATAGAAGATAAATAATTAGTTAATTGAATTGAAATAGTCATGTGGGGTTTGATTCGCATGATTTTATAGCTTTGATACTATTTGTGATATTTTGAATGTTTGGACTTGATGCCCCACTAAAAATTATTGCCATTGGGGGATTTGTTTGTGCTGTATATATCTATTATGATTGTTGTTTTGATTGTGATTGTTGTGATATCACCCTAAATGGAAATTTTCTAACCAATTGTATTTGGTTAATAGATTGGTTTCCCTAGTATTGTGATTTGTGTGATGATATCCCTAAAATAAAGTGGAATGTGATGGAATTCTTTTTTTGTAAATATGTAAATGACCCTTAATGTGTTGTAATGTGAGGTCATTATTATGGGATAACAATGTGTGGTTGGGGAATGTGGGGATAATGGTTTGTGTTCCATGCCTTTGGGGCAGAGAGGTGACATAATGTTGAGATGCTTGTGGAATGTGGTTTCTTTGTTCTAGATGCTCGAGTAGTGATGGAATGAATAAATAATTATTTAATATTGTTTAAAAAGTCAAGGGTAGCTTTGGTTAATTAGATGAAAATTTGTTAATGGAAAAGTGAATGATGGGTTGTGTGGTTAAATGTGTTTGATTATATGAAATAAAATGAATGGGTGTTAAAAATGGATGAAATTTGAAGCCGCATTAGATTATCAGGACTTCTCACCTTTTGAAATGACTTCTGAAAATAATAATAAATGCATTTAGAGGTGGCAGCAAAGGTGACGCTATTGTGAGTTGTTTTTTTGTTTGAGAACCCATAGGTTGGGATTTAGTGTTTGATACAATATATATATATACTTGTAAATTATTTTGATTTCTATACGTACCTCACCCACATTGAGAACTATGCACTGAACACCCATATAGCAATGTGGGGGTGTCTTTCCCAAAATCCCGATGGGATGATGGATGGATTTCCACATGCTCTTCCCTACTCCATATTCTAGTATAGGTAGGTATTTCATAGGATTCAATGGTCAAGCTCTATTAGTGAATTAGATTATGGTTTTGGTATCCCATGTGTCTTTAGGATGAGTTGTGATGTGGTATCCTAAGTGTCTTTGGAATGAGTTGTGATGTACTTTTCCAAGTGTCTTTAGGATGAGTTGTGATGTGCTTTCCCAGGTTTATTTATGATGAGATGTGTTGTGATTTTCTTTGTTATGATTCCTAGGTGTGTGAAGGTGGGATTTGTTGTGAGGACAAGGTGTGTGCGGGTGGGATGTGTTGTAAGGAATAGGTGTGTGTGGGAGGGATGTGTTGTGAGGATCAGGTGTGTACAGGAGGGATGTGATGTGGTATATTCAGAAGAGGTGGGAGCACCAGGACATTTTCCTTTGGGGTGTGAGACTGGCTAATCAGTGGTAAAGCAGTGTAGTCTACCCTATAATCAATGTGCTTTACTTTATATTATATTACTTGGCTTGCGTTATTTGGTGAGTATTCCTTGATGAGGTTGGGATGGTTAGTATACTTGTATAGGTGATGTTTGGTTCTTATATTTTCTCATAGGTTCATTAATATTCATCTTTCACATGTGCACAATAGAATTTAGTTTTTTTCTACTGAGTATACTTGTATGGTCACCCTACATATATAAAATTGTTTTTAGGTTTGTAGAAGGATTTTTTGGACTGTGTGGGACCTTACTAGCTCAGATACTTGACAGTTTATGTTTCGCTGCTTTAGCTTTACTTTTGTAAATTTACTTTGGAGACTTTCATTTGTATCATTTCTATTTATACATTCATGTGGTATGGTTTTTGGATTTCTTTTAGATTGTTTCATGGAGTTGGTTTTGATTGATACATCCTATCTCCTTATCTTATTTTCTTATAAAGGGTAATACCTCCCATATTGTGATATTTATACACCCTTGGTGCCGGTCACAAACCTAGGGTCTACTGGAAGTGGGACTCGGGGGGTCATTATTTCCCTTTATTCATTACTAGCCCAGGAGGGGTATCTTTGTAGAGAGGGGGTCATGACAGAGTGGTATCAAAGGTGATGGTTAAGAGATAAGATGGAGTTTGGAGTTTTTCATAGTGAAGATTGCATGGGGTGGTATGGAAAGAGTTCCAATTTACCTTGGTGAGTGAAATAGGCTAGGGAGACTATCTAGGACATGATATTTTATGACCACCATGATCTAGTGCACAGACTCTGATATTATCGAACAACCAAGTGAGATAGACCTGCTTATAGGGTAGTGAACTAGGAAAGGTACATGCATCATAATGACACATGTTGTTGTTTTAATTGAGTTGTTTTGGGGAATTCAAAATAGATAAAATGAATAAAATAGATTAAATTTAATTAAAATATATCATAATGAAAATTTTATACTACTCAATCTTAGGAAATCCTTGTTTTCCTTTTAGCTATGTCTCCTGGTCATCGTCCACATGTGACTCATATAGTTGAGGTTCAGCAGGATGGTCTGATTGATCATCGTAGGGTTGATCCAGTTGAGGTGGATTATTAGTGGCAGAGGATGTTGTGCAATTTCTAGTGGTAGTCATTAGGGAAGTATGAGGGATGTGTTTCAAATGTGGAGACATAGATATGGCTAGTGGATCTTGAGATTTCTTTCAGTTTGATCCAGGGCTCGATGGAGTACCGGGTACCTTTGGCAGTCAATCAGATGTGAGGAGCTATGTGTTAGTGGTGGATGTTATATCTGGTAGAATGGAAGGAGGTAGACGTTTTATGGGCTGACTTCTAGAAGGAGTTTCAGGAATAGTTCCTTTCGTTGACCATGAATTCAGTAAATAGGTAGGAGATTCTTTCTCTTTAGTAGGGGATCATGTCAGTGTAGGAGCTAATAATCAAGTTCAAGGATATTTTGCGTTTTACACCATATCTTTTTCTAGATAACGAGTATTTTGTGAGATGTCTTGAGGAGTCCCTCTATCCTTATATCTAGTATGAAGTTACTCCTTTTATGTTTCTGGAATATCTAGAGGTTCAGAAGAAGGTAGAGGTGATCGAGCAGATGAACTCATGAGGAGGTTTTCCATGAGAGGGTAACCAATAGGGTTACCTAAGGGGAAGTGTTTTCAGTGTTAGTTATTTGGCGTTAGGTACTTTTTAGGTTTCAACCAGTAGGGATTTGACCTCAAAAACTTTCTTTCCAGCCTTCTAGTGCCAGTAGAATCTATTATTTTATGATGAAATTTATGCCAATGTGTTTTGGTTATGGGGTTTGTGTCCATCACCAGATCTAGTGACTAGTGGTTACCTAAGCTCAGTTTGGTGGAGGTGGATAGGTTCAATGTAAACCTTAGCAACATTTTCTAGTAAATTCATTTCTGTAGTAGGGGCAGAAGGTTTTTTCTTCGTTGAGGGGAGATGAAGTAGGTAGAGTCCAACCTCAGGATGTTTCTCATGTTTAGGGACTGCAACCTGAGTGTCTCCATGGAGTTGGTCATTGGAAGATAGGTAGAGGAGCTAGGTGTGGTAAGTTTCATGCAGTGGAGGCAACAGTTCCAAAGGTTCCATATATCATCAAGGGTATGATCAATTTTTTTCGTACTCTTTTATGTCCCTTGTTTTATTTAGAAACTTCACACTGCTTTGTTACACCCGATCTATCCCATGATATAGGACTAGACATAGAGAGGATTCTCATTACCTTGGTGTTGACTATGCCAGTCATAGGCCATACCAACTTGTTTGATGTGTGTTGGGGGTGTAGACTAATGATGGGGTTTCATCAGTCCCATGGGGATATTTTATTTCTACAGATGAAGTTATACAGTGTCATACTCAACATCGAAAGTTTGTATTCCATATGTTCTGTTATCGATTACTTCTGGAGGAGATTCGTATTTTCATATGTGGATGGACAGTGCATGGTTTTCATTGGTGAGCAGAGTTTTCAGGTGGTCAGTAGGTGTGTGGATACCCTTATTTCCTTATTGTATGAGTTTTTAGTAGAATCAGTATATTCTAGGATGGTAGAGGTTCCCAGGGTCATTGGGGAGTTCTTAAATGTTTTTCCCGAGGAAGTTGTGACACTAACCCCTCGATATGATATTGATTTTAGGATAGAATTGCAGCATGGTGATTCTTCTACTTTGATGGATACTTATATGATGGAACCTTTGGAGTTGAAGGAGTTGAGGATTAAGATAGATGATCTGATGCAGAAGGGTTTTATCTGGCCCAGTGTGTTGCCATGGGGTGTTATAGTGTTGTTCATCAGTAAGGCAGATGGTAGTTTGAGGTTGTGTATAAACTACCGAAGGTTGAATTAGATTACAGTCAATAACTGTTACCCTCTTCCAAGGATATATGGTATTTTAGACCATCTAAGAAGGGAAAGTTGGTTTTATAAGATTGATCTGTAGTCTGGATATCAACAATTGAGGGTGAAGGGGGAAATATCTTGAAGACTTCCTTTAGGTGTAGGTATGGGCATTTTGAGTTTGTATTCATGTCATTTGGTGTTACAAACTCACTATCCATATTCACGGGGCTTATGAAATCCATGTTTCTTAAGTTCTTAGATCGGTTCATCATTATATTCATCGATGGCATCTTAATCTAATCGAAGTTAGAATAGAATCATGTCGAGAATCTCTAAGATATCTTGAATGTTCTTCGACGCCACCAGCTCCATGGAAAGTTTTCCGAGTGTAAGTTATAGACATTATAGGTGCATTTACTCAGGCATGTGGTATCTTATTAGGGTGTGGCGGTAAACTCGTCGAATGTTTAAGTAGTTTTTTCTTGGGTGACACCCAAGAATGTGGTAGAGTTTTGTAGTTTCCTTGGTCTCGTAGGCTATTATCTAAGGTTTGTATGTGATTTCCCTCAATTTACACCCCTTTTGACATATTTTACTATAAAATACCAAGCTTTTGTGTGGAGTTATCAGTGATATAAAACATTCGGTTTCTTGAATGTGAAGTTGGTTAGTGATCAAGTGCTCTAGTTTCCTGAGGAAGGTGTGATGTTTTAGGTGTTTTGTAAAGATTGTCATCTGGACTTAGGGTGTGTCTCGATGTAGCAGTTGGAAATGATCTCTTATGGGTCTTAGAAGTTATGTCATCATGAGAATAACTATTCCACCCATGATTTAGAGCTATCGATGGTTGTGTATGCACTAAAGTTGTGGATACATTACCTTATTGGGGAGAACATTTTGATCTTTTTGAATCATAAGATCTTGAGGTATGTCTTTTATCAATGTGATTTGAACTTGTGGTAGTGGATGTGGATGGATTTTATTCAGGATTATGATTTTGAGATCTCCTACACCTCAAGAAAGGGGAATGTTGTGGCCAACTCTTTGAGTAGTAATTCATGGAAGGGTGTTGTTCGAGAGTCTGTGGATGCTTGGAGAGAAATGGATTAGTTATCATCCTTTAACATAGATGTGAGGGTGGATGGTGGTAGAGAATTTTTGTTTCATTTGATGGTGAAGTCTTATCTGACATAGTAGGTGGAGGAGTCTCAATGGGGAGACTCATAGGTAGAGGTGATGTGTGATCGTGTGGTTCATGGTGATGCTCTAGAGGGACAGTCAGAGGATATTCAAAACCATATGTTTTCTCAAGGAAGGATATTTGTTCTGATGGAAATGCACAAGATAGTTCTTTGCGAGTTCCATAGATCAACCTTGGTGATGCACCTATGAATTTCTAAGATGTATCATGTCTTGAGGCTATAGATTTGGTTTCCTAGGATGAAAATAGAAGTTATGGAGTTCATGGTGAGGTGCTTGGTTTTCTAGTAGGTTAGGGAGGACCATTGTGTTCTTGGTGGTTTGTTGTAAACCTTGGATGTTCCTGAGTAGAAATAGGATGACATCTCAATGTATTTTTTCATAGGGTAACCCAGAGCTCAGGGAGGTTGTGATTCTATCTAAGTGATAGTGGATCAGTTTACAAAATTTGACTACTTCATAGTGATTAAGGATTCTAGCGTAGAGGATAACTTGTGTAAGAGGTATATGGATGAGTTGGTGTGGTTTCATGGAGTTTTGAGGTCCATTTTCTTGGATCAAGATGCATGTTTTACCTTACAATTTTGGAGGATATTGAAGCATGATTTTGGAACACAATTATGGATTAACACTACTTTCCACCCTAAAAAAGATGAAAAAATAGAACGGACTATCCAGATATTGGAGGATATGTTGTGGTCATACTCTTAGACATTGGTGAATCTTGGGTATAAAACCTACCATTTGTAGAGTTTTATTATAATAATAGCTATCGCTCTTCTATTTTCATGAACCCATTTGAGGCTTTGTATAGAAGACCATGTCGTTCTCTATTGTGCTAGATAGAGGTTGGAGAGACAAATGTTCTTGGTCCCTATGTGGTGTAGAGCACAATAGAGAAAGTTCAGCTCATTTGTGAGAGAATGAAAGCATCACAGGACCAACAGAAGTCTTATGTCGATCACAGGAGGAGGCCCTTGGAGTTTGAGGCTTGGGAACATGTGTTTTTGAAGGTTTCCCCTCAATGTGGTTAGCGTAGGTTTGGAATAGGGAATAAGATTTCTCTCAGGTTTGTTGGGTCCTTTGAGGTGTTGGGGAATGTTGGAAAGGTGGAGTATTCGTTGTAAGTTCCACCACAGTTGGAGGGGATCCACAAAATCTTCCACATCTCTCATATTCATTGGTATCTTCATGATGACTCCCATGTCATTGAATGGGGAGAGTTGAATATCAAGGATGATGTGATGTTTTTGGAGAGGTTAGTAGAGATTTAGGATCATTAGGAGAAGGCACTGCATGGATGAACCATTTCTTTGGTTCATGTGTTTTGGAGGCATGGTGTCCTAGAAGAGTTTACTTGGGAGTAAGAAACACAGACATTTTTCTAGTTCCTGAAGTTGTTTTGAGTTTTTACTTGCTATGTTTTTCTTGCAATGTGATGTTTGAGTCCGTTATGTTTAATGATATTTTTTGTTTTCCTTGGTTGTTTATGTGTGTGGTGTGATGTGTGATAAAGTACTAACATATTAAAAGATAAGGACCTAATTCCTAATCAAGGTGAATTAACTGTGATGCAATTAAACCTGTGCGGGCAAGTCAGTGCCTCTCAGAGTGGAAAGTATCTTGACATGGAAGATAAAATTATTTGATTCATTTGTTCAGGATGGTGTGTTTTTTTGGTTATTCAGTGGTTTTTTGATGGTGTGTTTCAATGAGAGGAGGTGGTTTTTAGTTATGGTTTCATGTATATGATGTTTTTTGGGATGTTTTTGGTCGTTTGGTTTGGTGTCTTTAGATGGTGGTAGCATTTGAGGTATGAAGAGACCCTTGAGATGTATCTCACGGGGTGGTTGTTCAGACACCGTTTTCTTCTAGGATCATTTTAGGATTCTTAAGGTCAAGAAATGTTTGAAATTTATCTGATTAAATGTTTTGTTCCTTCCTGGTTCGTTAATTTTCTAGTTTTGGTTGTTATAGGTTCTTGGAGGAGGCTCAGAGGAAGTCTGGAGAAAATCTGTTTCTAAAAGATGGATGGAGGGGAGGATTTCACGTCATGAAAAGTTACACAATGTGAAAGAGGTTTTTATGATGTTTAATTTATCAGGGTTTAAAAATAAATAATAAAATGAAGAGGCAAAATGTTTTTTGGTGGAAACCAAAACCCAAGGATTACACGACGTTAAAGGGGATTACACGTCCTGTAATCCCCTGATACAATGTAGTTGTAAAAATTATTTTCAGCCAAAATATCATTCATTCGGACATGGATTCTTCTTCCTCTCATTTTGGGAGAAACTTATGTTCCCCTATGTTTTTTTCAATCCTTTCCCCCCCTCTTTGATCTATTGATCTTGGTGGTTGTTTGTTGGTGATCCGTGGTCGATCTGTGGTGAGTTCTCTTCTCATTCTCATCTATTTTCTTTCTTTCTTCTCCAGAGGATCCATTACGGTGGTTTTTCTTTGGTATTGGGGTGTTTTGGGTTTATTTTTTATGGATATTTGGTGTGTTATAGGTTGATCCATAGTTCTCATGGTGTGGTTATGGTTCGCAAGAATTCTTCTTTGCCCCGCGGTGTGTAGTGAGTTGGAAAGCTCATTTGAGGTAGGAATTCCCCCCATTTCTATTTATTGTGTATAATGTGGGAAGGGTTTATATTTTTTTATCTATTTATTATGGTTTTTAAGGATTAATAAAATATATATAATCTATTAATTGAATTGAAATCATCAAGAGGGGTTTGATTCACATGCTTTTATAGCTTTGATATTATTTGTGATATTGTGATTGTTTGGGATTGATGCCACAATGAAAATTATGGTCATTGGAGTATTTTTTTTGAACTAAATATATATTCTATGATTAAGACTTTTGTTTTGATTATTGTGATATCACCCTAAATGGAAATCAGATAACCAATTATATTTGGTTAATAAATTGGTTGCCCCAGGATTATGATTTGTGTGATGACATCCCTAAAATAAAGTGGAATATGATAAAAGTATTTTTTTGAAAATTTGTAAATGAGCCTTGATGTATTGTGATGTGAGGCCATTCATCTGGGATGAAAATGGGTTGTTGGTTCATGCAGGAATGATGGCCTGTGGGCCATGCTTTTGGGGCAGTGAGGTGATGGAATGTTAAGCTGTTTTTGGAATGTGGTTGCTTTGTGCTAGATGCCCAAGTAGTGATGGAATGAATAAATAATTTTTTAATAATGTTTTAAAAGTAATGGGTTGGTTTGGTTAATGGGATGGAAATTTGTTAGTGTAAAATTAAATTATGGGATTTTTGGTTAAATGTGGTTGATTCTAAGAAATAAAATGATTGGGTGTTAAAAGAGGAGGAAATGTGAAGACATGTTAGATTATCAGGACTCTTCGCCTTCTGAAATGACTGCTGAAAATACTAATAAATGCATTTAGAAGTGGTAGGAAAGGTAAAGGTGTTGTGATTTGGTTCTTTGTTTGAGAACTAATAGGTTGATCTTGAGTGTTTGATACTATATATATATATACTTGTACATTCTTTGGATTTTTATATGCACCCCACCCACATTGAGCACTATGTCCTGAACACCTGCATAATAATGCGAGGGGTGTTTTCCCAACATCCCGGTGAAAGTATGGATGGCTTGACACCCATTATTCTCTACTCTCTCTTATAATAAAGGTATTTATTGCACATTATGTGATGGTCGTAGGTCTGTCAGTGCATTATATGGTGGTTTTGGTATCCCAAGTGTCTTCGAGATGAGTTGTGATGTAGTATCCCAAGCGCCTTTGGTATGAGTTGTGATGTGATTTCCCAAGTGTCTTCGGGATGATATGTGATGTGATATTATTTTTTGTGAGGCCCAGGTGTGTGTGGGTGATATTTTTTGTGAGGACCAGGTGTGTACAGGTGGGATGTGTTGTGAGGCCGAGGTGTGTGTGGGTGGGATGAGTTGTGAGGCCCAAATATGTGGGGAAGGATGAGATGTGGTATATTCAGAAGAGTTGGGAGAACAAAGAGTCTATGAACTAGATCTTTAGGGGAAGGGTTGTTAGTGGTAGGTCTTAAGAATCAGGGCCATTGAGGTTTCGAATGAAAGGGAGTCTACCTCAACAACTTTCTTTTCAGCCTTCCGGTACTGGTGGTTTTTGGGATCTTTTTGGGAGCTTTATGCTAGTGTGTTTTGGTTTTGGGGTTCATGGCCATATTCAGAGCCAGCACCCCCCGAATGGACCAAAGGCCTATTTCTAATTTAGAGCTAGCACCCAGTATTTCCTTGAACTTAGTTTTGTGGAGGTGGATAAGTTCAATGTCAGCCTCAACAGCAGTTGCTGGTGTGGGTATTTCAGCAGTAGGGGCAGTAGGTTATTGCTTTGTCGAGGGGAGATGGAGGAGGTAGAGGCTGAAATTAGGATGTTCCTTGTGTTTAGGGACTCTAACCCGATCATGGATATGGAGGTGTTTGTCAGTAGAGAGTAAAGTATCTAGGTGTGTTCAGTTGCATGTAGTAGATGCAGTAGTTCCAGAGGGTCCATAGATCGTTAGGGGCACGATAAATTTATTTAGTATGCTTGTTTGTGTCTTATTTGATTCAGGAGATTATCACTCCTTTTTTTCAACCAGTAAATCCCATGCTTTGGGACTATACTTATAGAGGCTTCTCATTCTCTTGGTATTGACTATACCAGGCTATACCAGCTTTTTTGATGTGTGTTGGGGGTGCAGACTGATGATGGAGCTGCATCCGTCCTGTGGGGATATTTTTTTGCTACAAATACAACCATACGATGTCATCCTCTACATGGACTAGTTGTATTCAATACATGTTTTTATTTATTGCTTTTGGAGTAGAGTTATGTTTTCATATGAGGATAGATAGTGCATGGTTTTTCTGGGGTGAATGGAGTTATCAAGTGGGAAATCAGTGTGTGGAGCCCCTTATTTCATTATTGGATGAGTTTTTAGTGTAATCAATAGATGCTGGGATAATAGAGGTTCTCAGGTTCATTGGGGAGTTCCTGGATGTTTTTCCTAAGGAAGTTGTGACACTCCCCCCTCAACATGAGGTTGAGTTTGGGATAGACTTTCAGCCCGATGATTCTCCAATTTCAAAGTATATTTATCAGATGAAACCTTTAGAGTTATCAGAGTTGAATATTAAAATGGTTTATTTGATGAAGAAGGGTTTTATCTATCTCGGTGTGTCACCGTGGGGTTCTCTAGTGTAGTTCTCTAAGAATTCAGATGATAGTATAAGGTTGTGTATGAACTTATGAAGGTTAAATTAGGCGATAGTCAAGAACCTTTACCCTATTTCAAGGATAGAATATCTTTTCGACTAGATGAGAGGGGAGATTTGGTTTTCTAATATTGATTAGTGGTTAGGATATCACCAGTTGATGGTGAAGGGGGGAGATATCCTAAAGACTACCTTCAAGTGTAGGGATGGTTACTTTGAGTTTGTAGCCATACCATTCAAAGTTATGAACACACCATCCGTGTTCATGGGTCTTATGAAATCTATGTTCTATGAGTTCCTAGATTGTTTCATCGTCATATTCATCAATGATATCTTAATCTACTCAAATTCATAAGAGGATCATGTCGAGCATCTCCGAGCTATCCTGCATGTTCTTTGACCCCACGAGCTCTATGGAAAGTATTCCATGTGTAAGTTATGGACATTAGAGGTGAATTTCCTTGTCTCATCAAAGTTTGTATGTAGACTCGTTGAAGGTTGAAGCGGTTTTTTCTTGAGAGTAACCCAATAATGTGGCATATTTTCACTATTTCCTTGGTCTTGGAGGCTATTATCAGAGGTTTTTTTTCCCAATTTCTCTCAATTTGAAGCCCTGTTGACATCTTTGACTAGAAAAGACTAAGATTTTTTGTGGAGTGATTAGTGCCAGGAAACATTTAGTTACTTTAATGGGAAGTTGGTTAGTGCTCTAGTGCTCCATTTTCCTGAGGAAGGGGTGATGTTTGAGGTTTTTTGTGATGCTTCCTATCTGGGCTTAGGGTGTATCTTGATGTAGAAATGAGAAGTGATCCCTTATGGGTCTAGGTAGTTATATTCCCATGAGAGTAATTATACCACCCCAGATCTATATCTAGAAGAGGTTGTGTTTGCACTAAAGGTGTGGTGACATTACCTCATTGGGGTGCACTTTGTGGTCTTTACAGATCAAAAGAGTTTATGGTATATCTTTTATCAGTGTGATTTGAACTTGTGGAGGTGGAGGTGGATGGATTTTCTGCAGGATTATGATTTTGAGATCTCCTACACCTTAGGAAAGGGGAATGTTGTGCCCGACACTTTGAGTAGGAAGTCATGGGAGGGTGTTACTTAGGAGTCTGAGGATGCTTGGAGAGAAATGAAGGAGTTGACAACCTTGTAATTAGATATAAGGGTGGATGGTGGTAAAGATTTTTTGTTTTATATGATGGTGTATTATTCTCTGATGTAGTAGGTGGATGAGTCTCCACGGGGAGACTCATAGGTATAGGTGATGTGTGATCGTGTTGGCCATAGTGATGCTCTAGTGAGATGGTTAGAGGATAGTCAGAATCAGATGTTGTTTCGAAGAAGGATGTTTATTCTAATGTAAATGCATAAGGGAGTTATTTTTGAGTCCCATATCTTGGACTTGGTAGTACACCAAGGAATTTATGAGATGTACCATGGATTGAGGCTATATTTCTGGTGACCCGGGATGAAATGGGCAGTGGCAGGGTTCGTGGTGAGGTGCTTGGTTTTCCAGCATGTAAGGGAGGAGCATCATGTTCTTAGTGTTTTTTTGAAACTCTTGGATATTCCTAAGTGGAAATGGGATTAAGTATTGATGGATTTTTTCACAAGGTTTCCAGAACTCAGGGAGGTTGTGATGCTATCTAGGTGATAGTGGACCAGTTGATGAAATTGGTCCACTTCTTAGCGATCAAGGAGTCGTGCATAGTAGATTACTTGGCTAAGAGTTACATGGATTAGGTGGTGCATTTTCATGGAGTTTCAAGGTCCATTATATCGGATTGGGATTCATGTTTTACCTCATGAGTTTGGAGGAGATTGTGGCATGATTTTGACACTTAGTTATGACTCAACACTTCTTCCCATCCTCAGATAGATGGGAAAATAGAACAAACTATCCAGATGTTGGAGGATATGTTGTGGTCATGTATCTTGGACTTTTTTGGATCTTGGGTATGAAACCTTCCCTTGGAAGAGTTTTATTATAATAATATCTAACACTCTTCCATTGGAATGAACCAATTTGAGGCTTTTTATATAATACCATGTCATTCTCTATTTTTCTAGATAGAGGTTGGAGAGACAACCGTTCTTGGTCCTAATGTGGTGCTGAGAACGACAAAGAATGTTTAGATCATTCGGGAGAGGATGAAAGTGGAACATGACTAACATAAGTCTTATACTGATCACAAGAAGATTCCCTTGGAGTTCAAGGTTGGGTACCACATGTTCTTTAAGGTTTCCCCTCAATGTGGGCATCAAAGGTTTGGTAGAGGTATAATCTTTCTCCTAGGGTTTTTGGTCAATTTGAGGTGTTGGAGAATGTTGGAAAGGTGGTGTACTGGTTGGATTTTACATCGCAGTTGGAGGGGATCGACGAAGTATTCCATATCTCTCAGATTCATCAGTATCTTCATGATTACTCCCATGTCATTGACTAGGGAGAGTTGAATATAGAGGACGACTTGACATTTTTGGAGCGGTCAGTAGAGACCCAAGATCGTTAGGAAAAGGCGCTATGTGGACATACCATTTCTTTGGTTTGTTTTTCGTAGAGGCATGGTGGCCCATAGGAGAGTACTTGGGAGCAAAAATGCAAATTCATGCCCAGTACACAGAGTTGTTTTTTGTTTTTCCTTGATATTTTTTTCTTGTGATGTGATTTTTGAGAACTTGTTGTTTAATGAGATGTGTTGTTTTCATTTGTTTTTGATGTGTGTGGTGTGATGTGTGATAAATTACTGATAAATTATTAATATATGAAAAAGAGAGGACTAGATTCCTAATAGATTCACATTAACTATAATGTGATTAAACCCATGTGGGCAAGTCAGTGTTACCCAAAGGGGATAGTATCTTGACATGGAAGACGAAATTATATGATTCATGTGTTTGGTATGGTACAATTTGTTGGTTATGCAGTGGTTTTGTGTGTGGTTGTGTGAGGGTATAAAGTTTTTAGTTTATGTTTTTTGGATATTATGTTTTTAGGGTTGTTTGTGGTTATTTGGTTTGGCATGTTTGGATGGTGGTAGCATTTGAGGTATGATGAGACCCTTGAGAGGTATCTCACAGGGTGGTTGTTCAGACCCCTTTTTCTTTTAGATTCGGTTTTGGATTATTGAGGGTTAGAATCATTTGAAAGATATTTGATGTAATGGTATGTTCCTTCCCGGTCTGTTACATTTCTAATTTTGGTTGTTATAGGTGTTTAGAGGAGGCTTGGAGGAAGTCTGGAGAAGTTCAGTTGCTGAAATCTAGAAGCAGGGGAGGATTTCACGTCATAAAAAGTTACAAGACATGAAAGAGGGTTTCATGATGTGTAATTTATTAGGGTTTAAAAATAAATAATAAAATGAAGAGGCAAAGTGTTTTTCATCAAAAATCTAACCCTGGGGATTACATGAAGTGAAAGTGGATTACACATCATATAATCCTCCGATAATATAGTGTAGTTTTAAAAATTATTTTCAGCCAAAATTTCATTCATTAATCCATGGTTTGTTCTTCCTCTCATTTTGGGTGAACCCTAGTCACCCTAAGGTGTACTTCAAGCCCTTTTCCTCCCTTTTAATCCTTTTATCATAGTTATTGTTCGTTGGTGATCCGTGGTGATTTATCTCCTCATTCTCATCCATTTTATTCCATTCTTATCCTAAGGATCCACTATATTAGTGTTTCTTTGGTATAAGGGTGCGTTTGGGTTTCAATTTTATGGATCCTTAGTTCAGTATAGGTTGATCCATGGTTCTCGTGGTACATTTGTGGTTCAAGGGCATTCTTCTTCACCCTGCAGTGCATAAAAAGTTAGAAAGCCCCTTTAAGATAGGAATTCCCTCATTCCTCTTTATTATGTATCATACGAGAGGGGTATATGTTTTTTTATCTATGTATTATGGGTTTATTTCTTAATAAAACATAAATAAATGGTTAATTGAACTAAAATGGAAAAGTGTGGTTTTATTCACATGCTTTTATAACTTTGATATTATTTATGATATTATGATTATTTTGTCTTAGTGACCTACTGAAAATTAATCCATTGGGAGATTTTTTTCACTGGATATATCTACTTTTATTTCTACTTTGGTTGCGATTATTGTGATATCAACCTAAATGAAAATTGGCTAACCACTTATATTTGGTTAATAAATTGGTTTCCCTTGGATTATGATTTGTGTGATGAAATCCCTAAAATAAAGTAGAATGTGATAAAATCATTTTTTTGTAAATATGTAAATGACCCTTTATGTGTTGTGATGTGAGGTCATGCTTGTGGTATGATGATGTGTGGTTGGGGTATGTGGGGATGATGGTTTTTGGGTCGTGCCTTTGGGCCGATGAGGTAATGGAATATTGAGCTATTTGTAGAATGTGGTTGCTTTGTGCGAGATTCCTGAGTAGTGATGGAATGAATAAATATTTTTTAATAATGTTTGAAAAGGCATGGGTTGGTTTGGTTAATGGGATGGAAATTTTTTAATGGAAATGTAAATGATGGGTTGTGTGGTTATATGTGGTTGATTATAAGAAATAAAATTATTTGTTGTTAAACGTGGAGGAAATGTTAAGCCACATTAGATTATCAGAACTATTCACCTTCTGAAATGACTGTTGAAAATACTAATATATGCATTTAGATGTGGAAGAAAAGGTGACGATGTTGTGATTTTGTTGTTTATTTGAGAACCCATAGGTTAGGATTGAGTGTTTCATACTATATATATATACTTTTACATTCTTGTGATTTATTTACGCACCCCACCCACATTGAGAACTATGTTTCAAACATCCACATAGTCATACAGGGGGTGTTTTTCAACTTCTCGATGGGAGGATGGATGGATGTCCACCCACTCTTCCCTACTCCCTCTTCCAGGAAAGGTAGTTATTTCATAGGTTGTGATGGCCAAAGGTCTGTTAGTGCATTAGATGGGGTTTTTTGTATCCCAGGTGTCTTCAGGATGAGTTGTGATGCGGTATCCTAAGTGTCTTTGGGATGAGTTTTGATGTGATTTCCCAGGTGTCTTCAAGATGAGTTTTGATGTGTTTTCCCAGGAGTCTCTAGGATGAGATGTGATGTGATGTTATTTTTTGTAAGGCCCAGGTGTGTGCAGGTGGGATGTGTTGTGAGGACCAGTTGTGTACAGTCGAGATATGTTGTGAGGCCAGGGTGTGTGTGGGAAGGATGTGTTGTGATTCCTTGGTGTGTGCGAGTGGGATGCGATGTGGTATATTCAAAAGATGTGTGAGAGCCAGGATGTTTTTTATTAGGGTGTGAGAGAAGCAAATTAAGGGGAAAGCGGTGCGGGGTACCCTATAATTGATGTTATTTACTTTATATTATATTACTTTGCTTGTGTTATTTTATGATCATGACTTGGTGAGGTTGGGATGATTATTATACATGTATAGGTGTGGTTTGGTTATACTATTTTCTTATAGGTTCATTAGTATGATTCTTTCACATGTACATGAGAGACTTGAGTTTTTTATACTGAGTATACTTTTATGATCACTATACATATATAAAAACGTTTTTAGGTTTCCAGGAGGATTTCATGGACTGTGATGGACCTTACTTGCTTGGATCCTTAATAGTTGTTATGTCATTGCTTTATCTTTACTTTTGTGTATTTACTTTTGAGACTTTCATTTATATCAGATAAATTTATACATGCATGTGGGTTTGTTTTTGGATTTCTTTTATATTGTGTCATGGAGTTGGTTTTGATTGATACATCCTATATCCGGATATTATTTTCTTGTAAAGGGTAATCCCTCCCATATTGTGAGATTTGTACACCCTTGGTGCTATTCACCAACCCGAGGCCTATTGGAGGCAGGAATCAGGGGTTATTATCTCCCTTTATTCATTACCATCCCAAGAGGGGTATTTTTGTAGGGATGGGGTCATGATAGTGTTACCACCAAGTAGAAACTATAAAACACCATCAGTAGAGGTTCATAGATAGGGTGCACAGTTTGAAAACCTGTGTTCCCCTACTCAAGAAACCTCACACGTGACTTTTTTTTTATTCTAAAAAATCATTAAAAATTCCTAAACCCTCCTTTCTATCCCCTTATCAGGCCTAACATGACCTAAGACATTTTCCATAGGCCTTGGAGATCTTAAGGACCGATTTTGGATCTTCCAAACCCCTTACAAGGTGGATTTAAGTGAGGAGATATTCGTTCAGTCCTTTCTCAGTAAGTTTCATATTCATTAAGATGTTTATAGGAACTCATACACGTCCATGGATGTGTAAGATCTCATCCCCATCCATTAACCAACCATGAGGTGGGACATCTTCTGAAACACTCTCCCTTAAGACTAAGCCCTCACAATCCAATAAATGCCTTATATTCATACTCTACATAAGTGAAGAGGTCACTGATAATAATTCAAGTACAAAATGTCCATGAAAGTTCTGAACTTCCAAGTTAATCTCAAAAAATAGGAACATAAAATACCACTCATCACTTTCCTCTCATACCACTAGTATTTGACTCCTTTATCTCAGAGCATCTGATACTGCATTTCCTTTGCCAGGGATATAGGCAAGAAAAAAAATGAAGTATTGTAGGTGTTTAACCCACATTCTTTACATAAGGTTCAAGTCATGATGTTTGGAAATATACCTATGGATTTTTTGGTCCGTAAACACTAAAAAATGCCCTATAAGAAAATAATTTCTCCAGAAATGTAAGGCATGAACTACAACTGCCAGATCGAGACCGTGTTTCAGGTAATTTTTCTCATGTGGTCTCAACTGAAGAGACCCATACACTACGAATCAATCATTCTGCATCAGAACTTCTCTTATCCTGATACTTGATGCATCACAATATATGATATATCTTTTTCCTTGATTTGGAAGAATCATGATTAGTGCTGAAGTTAATATCCCTTTTAGCTACTAAAAGGCTGTCTCATAGGCTTTTGACCATATAAATTTGACAGCCTTCTTTGTCAAACCCATGATAGGTGATTCTAGGCATGAAAATTACTATATAAATAACTTTTAATAGTAAACCGTCTCTAATAAAATATGTATATCAAAAATGATCTTGGGATGCTCCCAGGTAACTATTCAACTCACCTTATCTGGGTCAACAAATGTAACACCCCAAGCTTCCACGGTACACTTCTCTTTGAATAATACAATAGTGTGTGTTGTACGCAACTTCGAGTTCTAACATACCACAACTAATCAAACTAGCCTTTATAAATAGTAATACCCACTTTTTGAAATTTTATAAATTTTATCTTTCAAAATGGACTTCATTTTTGGATTTGGAATATCGAAATTAGATTAGGGTAAATTATTGATATTTTTTCTAAAAACTTTCAATTTTTGATGAATAGTGAAAAACATTGAGTTATAGTTTAAAACCGAATAATTATTTAAATAATTATTTATTTTATTTAAATTTATTTTAGGTCAAAATAGATACATAATACCTATATAATTTTAATGTAATTCATTGGAGTCAGTTTATAATAATTTTAGATATATAAAAATTTTATTAAACTTTTTACCGTCTTTTACCCACCTCCTAGGAGTATTTTCAAATTTACATAAAACTTAATTTTACCACTTCTGTGAGTTGAATTTCAAAAATATGAGAGACACGGTTAATATCAGTAAGTAAAATGTGGTTTAATAAGATGAAAATAATTTTTTCTGAATAGTAACTTTTTACTTTTATTTACCACGGTTAAAAGTAAATAAGGTAATTAAGGGTAAAAATGATATTATTATTACCCCAACACATGTCCTAATTCTATTTAATAAGTATAATTCGACCAAAAACAACCTTATTAATAAAATATTAACCTCTTTGGTCCACTTGGATTAGATTAGGACATTTATTATTATTTTATTTAAATAAGAGTTAAAAGTGTTAAAATCACAGTTTAATAACTAAAACATTTTTAATATTGGGTTATACATAATATAAATTAGACTATAAATAGTCATTAGAAAGATAAAATTATTTCCTACATAATGGTATTTTATTTATAATTTCTAGATATTAAATAATTTAATTTATTTATGATACAATGATGATGCAGTAATTAACTTATTAATGAAATATTAAAATAATTGAAATTATAAATACCCAAATAAATGTAATTTGAGACTTTTTATGAATTAAAATAATTTTATAGGTTAATATGACATGTTAGGGTTTATTAAATTATTTTTTTAAGTAATAATGCTTTTATGAATTTAGAAAAAACAAAATACCAAATAGTGTCAAAATTGACATAAAAGAGTTTTTAAAACAAATATTATATTATTAATTGGTATTTTATACCTAAAAATCTAAGGTTCAGACAAAGGTATTAAATAATATTATATATGTCATTAAATAACCACTTGGGGTTCTCTTGGAAGTCTATAGTAAGTTTATTAACCATATAATATAAAAATACAAAGAGGCATGGTAAATGTCAAACTATTTAACTAAGAGTTAAATATAAAAGATAAGGATAATATAGTGACCCAAACCTGTATAAAACCTATTGATTGAGTGGTTTTAGACCCATAACCACCTTATAATTTATATAATTCATTTTTTATCCATTAGAAACAGAAAATTATTTTATTATAAAATAATATTTCTAGCTTTTCCTAAGGTGCCCCTTACCCCTATTATAAAAGGGAACTTCCCCTTATCTCAAATTAACACCTTTAAAGCCATTTGGCTCGGCTAAAACCTACCAAAATATCCTCCCAACTATCCACCATTCATCCTAGAGTCCTTATTTTGATTATAAAACCAACCTAAGGAGCCCTTTTGATCAAATCAAAAGGAAGAACTCGAAGAAGAGGTAAATATATCACCACCTCTTTCAAGTTATTTTCTTCTTTCACTTCCTCTTTATTTGTTGTTTCCATTATAAAATAATAAATCCAGTATCTTATATATATTGTGATGTTATTATAAAAATGTTACAACCATATTCATTATGTTATCTATCCTATGAATAACATGTCACCATACATGCGTACATACGACTTACCGTCTCCACGTCATAGTGTAGTTGTTATTCAATACATTATTATTTGGATGGGTATAATAATGATGTATAATTTATGTAAATAATATATATAGAATGTTAATTATTATTTATATAGGATATAACATCCATTTACTTATGATTTTAATTACAAAATAATGATATTGTCGCTCGTGCGTACGTACAGATTACCATCTCCACGAACGTGATGAGATTCATTCCCCATCGTAATCATTCAATAATAATTTTAATGTGATGATTAAAAATAATATTTAAAGAACTTAATATCATTCTGGATATGAATCAAATACACTCTATCCATAACAATCATGTCTTACATAACTAAGCATATAATGGAAAACGAATCAGTTAACAACCGAAACGATGATACTACTAAAATATCATTAACAAATCAATATTGGAAGATCATATATAATATAATATTAATGTATATGGTTCTTTTATAATTTAATAACAATTATTTAACCATTATACAGGAGGTTAACCTACCCTCTACCAAGGAAAAATACAAGTTAGGGGTTAATTTCACAATCTCTTTATTATCCGAGGTTTTTTTACGTAAGTATCTACTGGGACCTCTTTATCATCCACATCTGTGTTTTCCTAAAAATGTATTTCAATAAATTTTTACTACTTACTAGACTATAGGTTAAAGTCATTTATACCCTTATTTGACCTTATACATTTTTAAAGGAATCTTTCTGTCGTTTTCCAAACAAGTTACTTTATGACCTTTTCGACAAAATTAAGGTAAGAATGTTTTTTTAACTTATACGACGGGTGCAGCTATATTACGTCATTATAAAATCGTCAAAGATTACCTTAAAATATTATAATAATATTTTCAAAATAAATATTTTCTTTTATAATTATGTGACTTTAAATGATTTCAAAAAAATAAAGAGATATTTCTCTCAAATAGTCTTGATTTCATCTATTTCAACATCCTTTGATGGATTTTACACTTTTTTTGAAGTTGATTAATTATGATACAAATATTCCATATTTTATTGAAGGTTTTGTGATTTTTTTGACTGTGGATGTGTTATTTTTACACCATTCATGGTTTATGGATAAAGTATTGACATTTCGTTTGATATTTTTAATACGAATGTTTATGTTATGTTTAAACCTTTTCATATGAGGAATGAATTAGACTTAGAGTAACGGGTGGAGCCCGCTATAGCTCCTCGATGCATCAACAGGTCTCATGAGACAAACTAGTGTCTTGGAACAAGGCCTTGACAAAATCTTATTTGTAGTCTTGGCACAAGGCCTTGACTATGTGGTTATGAATTCTGTCATTACGCATTCCATCATTATGAAAGTGGATATTGATATTGCATGTGATTATTCGACTAGTGGAATATCCATATGAGTAAGTAAATGGAATTATTTTTATTTATATTTTCCATATTATGATGAAGTTTATGTTTAAAAGGATTTTGTTTTAGTTTTATACATTGGTTTAAATGTTTATGCTTATTTATGAAAGTTATTGCTATATTGTTATCCTTACTGAGCATCTGAGCTCACCCCTTTCTATGTTTTATTTTTCCTAGGATGCGAAGAAGTATATTATGACTGACCTGGAGGGATATTCTTTGGGATCTCAGTGTTTTCTATGGAAACAATTTTTCTGTAGTTTTCCATTTTATGATGTAATGTAAACCTTATGAATGTATCTAGTACTTCCAAGGCTACTAAACTAATCGGTCTTTTTAGACTTGATCTTTTGTGATCATGACAATGATACGTAATAATGCACCAAATTTGGTCTTTTGGGATCGGGGTGTTACAGTTGGTATTAGAGGAAGTTTAGTAAAAACCTTGGAATCTAGATTTAGAAAAACTCTGATTAGAGCCCATTATCCTAAGATAGACTTTGAGGATTAGTATAGAAGAACTTCCTAGAATTTTGGTACTGTAGAGATTTTGTGAGTTTTCCAAGAAATACATCTCTGTATCGATACGAGCAGGTAGAGGTAGCTCTGACATAGATGTACATAGGGGTAAAATCTGAAAATACCGCTTTGAGCTAGACTCGAACAGGAACTGGTACACAACAACAGGCCTTGTTGCACTCTTGGTTACGACACTCCTAGGGGATATGCTTAGGATAATCCACATTTCATTTACAAACAATTATGAAGGCTTTATGAGTATATAACTCCTCAAACAAAACATTTTTTTTATTATTATGGATTATATCCATAAAATGTTCAATTTATGTTAAGTATGTTATAAGTTTGGAATTATGTATTGTGATTCATAAACTAATCTAGTGTATATAATTGTTTAGAAATGGCGCCTAGTGTAAGTAATGGAAACCGTATCAATGCAGTTAATATATTTAGGGATTTCCCTCCTACTCAAGATAATTATAGTGGATATAGTGATGCAACTGGTGATGATCATCTTATCACTATACTAAGACAACTCACTCAGATTATGAATAATAACCTTACCCGTATGGATCACCTTGATCCGTAGCGTGTAGGATCTATGTTAGATCGCTCCATGAGGTAACAACCCCCAACATTCAATGGGGGTACAAATCCATTAGTAGTTGATCGATGGATAAATTCCTTAGAGAAAATATTCCACGCCTTGGGGAGTAGTGAAATGGAAAAAGTTGTCATGGTGGTTTACCGCCTCACTGGAGATGTTGATCAATGGTGGTCATTGATTAAAAACACAAAGGAAGATGATGAAGTATCAAATATGGAATGGAGGTAGTTTAAAGAAATTTTCTTAGAAAAATACTTTCTTTGTGACCATCGAGCGGATATGGAAAGACAATTTCTGAGTCTGAGGGAAAAGGAGGATGAGAATGTCGCAAAGTATGAAGCTAACTTTACAAGGTTAGCGAGACATGCTACAGATTATATACGTAATCCAAGAAGTAATATTTATCATTTCTTTGATGGGTTAAAACCATTTCTCCATCAAGAATTAGTCTCATAATCCTTCTCATCATACGGAGATATTGTCTGATGTGCTATCAAAACAGAAAAAGAATTCTCTAAGTCTTACAACTTTAAAGAAAAACAAGAGAATAAGGGATCTTCTAAACACTCTAGAAATGGAAATAAGGGGAATAAGGGAAAAGTTGAATATCCATCCTGTAGTAAATGTGGGAATAAACACCATGTTACTTGTCTGAAGGGAATGGGAGTCTGTTACAAGTGTGGTGAAAAAGGCCACCAAGCTTATGATTTCAAGGGGAAGAAAGAGGCTATTAATGTTGAATGCTACAATTTTAGAGAAATGGGACACTATGAAAATGAATGTCCTAAGATTCAGGGGAAATTAACTTAGAAAAGGCCAAAGGATCAAGGTCAATCTTATGATATCACTACTGTTGAGGTTGAAGCTTCGAAAGACGTAGTGGCAGGTAATTTAATGGTTTCTTCAAGTTTATCCAATGCTTTATTTGATTCTGGATCATTGCATTGTTTCATATCTTCCTAGTTTTCTAATAAAATTAGATATTTCCAATTTTATTTAACAAGGGATTTGTCAGTAAAAACTCCTAAGGGAAGTATCATTGCAACAAAGTTTTGTAAATCAGTCCCCATTAGGGCATATAAATGTTATTTATCTGCTTATCTAATCATCATACACATGATTGAATTTGATATAATCCTTGGTATGGATTGGCTTTCGGACCATGATGATAAAATTTATTGTAAGAAGAAGGAGGTTACAATTCTCGATGATGATAAGCAGTACCTTATCTTTAGAACATAAACATCACCACCTAATTCTTATCTAGATCCACCCCCAGTAGCTCAACTAAATTCAATTTTTGGGGAGGAAGAGAATGAAATAACTGTGGGTGAGGAAAATAATGTTCAAATAGAGGATGTACCTATTGTTCAAGAATATGTTGATGTGTTTCCAGAAGATTTACCTGGACATCCTCCAGAACGAGAAATTGAGTTTTCCATTGACTTAATTCCTGGTTCAAGGCCCATATCGAAGACCCCTTATAGAATGGCCATTGTGGAATTAGTGGAACTAAATAAAAAACTAGAGGAATTGAGTAATAAGGGATTTATTCACCCTATTTTTTTCCATGGGGATCCACTGTTCTTTTTGTTAATAAGAATTATGGATCTATGAGGTTATGCATTGACTACCGGGAGATCAATGCTATAACAATAAAGAACAAGTATCCCCTACCTCACATTGATGATTTATTCGACCAAATTCATGGAGCTCAATACTTTTCAAAGATTGACCTTCGATCTGGATATCATCAGTTGTGTGTGAAGAAGGAAGACATTCCGAAAACAGCATTTTGAACCAGGTATGGGCATTACGATTTTACAGTAATGCCTTTTGAATTGACTAATGAACCCTCTATCTTCATGGATCTAATGAATAGAGTTTTCAAGGAATATATTGATGACTTTGTAGTGGTATTTATTGATGATATCTTGGTATACTCTAAAAGCTATGAAGATCATGAAATTCACTTGCACATTATTCTAAAGACTCTTAGAATACATGAATTATATGGGAAGTTTAGAAAGTGTGAATTTTGTCTTCAGGAGATTTATTTTATTGTCCATATTGTCTCTAAGGATGAAATCTCTATTTATCCTTCTAAGACCAAGGCAATCCAAGAATATCCAGCACCAATGAGTATAACTGAGGTACATAGTTTTATTGGTTTAGTAGGTTATTATCGGCGTTTCGTCCAGAATGTTGCCCGATTGGCTAACCCATTAATGAAGATCACACATAAAGTGATTAAATTTGTTTGGACAAAATAGTGTAAAGAATGTTTTGAAGAATTCAAGATAAGATTATTCAATACTCCTATCTTGACTCTACCATCAGGGAATGATGGGTTTGTTATTTATAGTGATGCATCAAAGAAAGGACTTGTTTGTGTCCTTATGCAGAATAATAGGGTTATTGCCTATGCATCACGACAACTAAAAATTCATGAGAAAAACTATCCTACTCATGATCTTGAATTAGCAGCTGTAATCTTTGCTTTGAAGATATGGAGACATTATCTCTATGGTGAAAAATGTGAGATATATACCGATCACAAGAGTTTGAATTATATTTTCTCATAGAAAGAACTGAACATTAGGCAAAGGAGATGGCTTGAACTACTCAAGGATTATGATTTCACCATACACTACCACCCGGGGAAGACAAATAAGGTGGTAGATTATTTGAGAAAAAAGGATCATGGAGTTCTGAACAAGATGAGAGTTGAAAAGGATCCTATATACAAGGATCTAGTAAAGTTGGACATGAGGATAACCATGGAAGGTGAAACATAAAAAGTTTTTCAAATGTTTTCCAATCCATCTTTACTATAAAGAATAAAGAGTTCTCAGACCGATGATGAAGAGTTTCAAAAAAAGATTAAAGCTGTGAATGATGGGAGATTGAGTGAATTTGTGTATGAAGATGGAATTTTAAAATTTGGGAAGAGACTTTGTGTTCACAATATACATGATCTAAAAAGGGAATTGTTGGATGATGCTCATAGTTCCAATTTCTCTATACACCCTGGTAGCACTAAGATGTATAGAGATTTGAAGGAAAATTTTTGGTGGGACAACATGAAGAGGGAGATTGCTGATTTTGTGTCAAGATGTATATTTTTTCAACAAGTGAAAGCTGGAAGGAGACAACCTGGAAGAGTTATGCAACCTCTTCCCATCCCTGAGTGGAAATGGGATAATATTATGATGGACTTTGTCATGGGACTACAAAAGACTCCTAGAAGGAACGTTGCAATATGGGTCATTGTTGATCATATTACAATGTCAGCACATTTTCTTGATATAAGAGAAGATTTACCACTTGAATGTCTAGAAAGACTATATATTAATGAAGTTGTGAGACTTCATGGAGTACCCCTATCTATTTTTTCTGATCGTGATCCACATTTTACATCTAGATCCTGGAAAAGTCTTCAAAAATCCATGGATACTAAACTTTGTTTAAGCACTGCCTACCACCCCCAAACTGATGGAAAATCAGAACGGACCATTCAAACCTTAGAAGACATGTCGAGATCATGCTCACTTGACTTTCAAGGTATGTGGGATCAATATTTACATCTGGTTGAATTTTCCTATAACAATAGCTTCCATTTAAGTATTCAGATGGCACCATATGAAGCGTTATATAGAAAGAGATATCGCACGCCAACCTGTTGGGATGATGTTGGTGAAAGAAAACTCATAGGCCTAGAAATTATGGAGGAAATAATGGAAAAGGTGAAGGTAATCCAAACCCACGTCAAAGTATCTCAAAGTAGGAAGAAGAGCTATACCGATAACTGATGGAAGGATTTGGAATTTCAGGTAGGAGATCATGTTTTCTTGAAGGTATCTCCATGGAAGGGTGTTATACATTTCGTTAAGAAGAGAAAATTAAGTCCCAGGTACATCAGACCTTTTGAAATTCTAGAAATAATTGGAGCTGTAGCTTACCGTTTGGCAATGCCACCAAGTCTCTCCGAAGTTCACGATGTGTTCCACGTATCACTGTTGAGAAAATACATGCCTGACCCAATGCATGTACTCAACTATGAGGAATTAGAACTTGAACCTGACCTGTATTATTGCGAAGAACATGTCAAGGTTCTTGATATAAGAGAACAAGTGCTGAGAAACCAGACGACTTGTCTGGTAAAAGTTCAATGGAGAAACCATAAGATGGAAGAGGCAACGTGAGAACCCGAGGAACTTATGATGAAGAAACACCATAGTATTTTTATGCAGTAATATTCTAGAAATTTTGAGGATTAAATTATTTGAATGAGGGGAGAATGTAACACCCCAAGCTTCCACGGTATGCTTCTATTTGAATAATACAATAGCCTGTGTTGTATGTAACTTCGAGTTCTAACACACCGCAACCAACCAAACCAGCCGTTATGAATAGTAATACCCACTTTTTGAAATTTTATAAATTTTATCTTTCAAAATGGACTTTATTTTTAGATTCGGAATATCGAAATTAGATTAGGGTGAAATTTTGGTATTTTTCTGAAAACTTTCAATTTTTGATGAATAGTGAAAAACACTAAGTTATCGTTTAAAACCGAAATTTTATTTAAATTTATTTTAGTAAAAAAAATAGATACATAATACCTATATAAGTTCAATTTAATTCATTGGAGTCAGTTTATAATAATTTTAGATATATAAAAATTTTATTGAACTTTTTACAATCTTTTACCCACCTCCTTGGAGCATTTGCAAATTTACATAAAACTTAATTTTATCGCTTCTGTGAGTTGAATTTCAAAAATCCAAGAGACACGGTTAATATCAGTAAGTAAAATGTGGTTCAATAAGATGAAAATAATTTTTGGTGAATAGTAACTTTTTACTTTTATTTACCACGGTTAAAAGTAAATAGGGTAATTAAAGGTAAAAATGATATTATTATTACCCCAACACATGTCCTAATTCTATTGGATAAGTATAATTTGACCAAAAACAACCTTAGGAATAAAATATGAACCTCTTTGTTCCACTTGTATTAGATTAGGACATTTATTATTATTTTATTTAAAGGAGAGCTAAAAGTGTTAAAATCAGAGTTTAATAACTAAACCATTTTTAATATAGATTTATACATAAGATAAATTCGACTATAAATATTAATTAGAAATATAAAAATATTTCCTACATAATGGTATTTTATTTATAATTTTTAGACATTAAATAATTTAATTTATTTATGACACAATGATGATTCAGTAATTACCTTATTAATAAAATATTAAAATAACTGATATTATAAATACACAAATAAATGTAATTTGAGACTTTTTATGAATTAAAATAATTTTCTAGGTTAATATGACATGTTATAGTTGATTAAATGAATTTTTTTCGAAGTAATAATGATTTTATAAATTTAGAAAAAACAAAATACCAAATAGTGTCAAAATTGAAATAAAATAGTTTTTAAAACAAATATTATATTATTAATTGGTATTTTATTCCTAAAAATCTAAGTTTCAGCCAAAGGGATTAAATAATATTATATATATCATTAATAAACCACTTGGGGTTCTCTTGGAAGTTTATAGTAAGTTCATTAACCATATAATATAAAAATACAAAGAGACATGGTAAATGTCAAACTATTTAACTAAGAGTTAAATCTAAAAGATAAGGTTAATATAGTGACCCAAACCTATATAAAACCTATTTTTTGAGTGTTTTCGACCCATACCCACCTTATCCTTTAAATAATTTATTTTGGAGCCATTATAAACCGAAAATTATTTTATTATAAAATAATATTTCTAGCTTTTCCTAAGGTGTCCCTCACGCCTCTTATAAAAGGGCACTTCCCCTTCTCTCAAATTCACACATTCAAAGCCATTTGGCTTGGCCAACCCCTTCCCAAATATCCTCCAAAATATCCTACCTTAATCCTAGAGGCCTTAGTTTGATCATAAATCCAACCTAAGGATCCCTTTTAGTCAAATCAAAAGGAATAACCCGAAGAAGAGGTAAATATCTCACCACATCTTTCAAGTTATTTTCTTCTTTGACTTTCTCTTTCTTGGATGTTTCCATTATAAAATAATAACTCAAGTATCTTCTATATACTGTGATGTTATTATAAAAATTTTACAACCATATTCATTATTTTATCCATCCTATGAATAACATGTCACCATACGTGCGTACGTATGACTTACTGTCTCCACGTCATGGTGTAGTTGTTATTCAATACATTATTATATAGATGGGTATAACAATGATGTATAATTGATTTAAATAAAAGATATAACATGTTAATGATTATTTATATATGATATACCAGCCATTTACTTATGATTTTAATTACAAAAGAATGATATTGTCGCTCGTGTATACGTACGGATTACCGTCTCCACAAACGCGATGAGATTCATTCCCCATCATAATCATTAAAGAATAATTTTCATGTGGTGATTAAAAATAATATTTAAATAACTTAATATCATTATATATATGAATCAAATACACTCTATCCATAACAATCATGTCTTATGTAACTAAGCATATAAAGGAAAATGAATCAGTTAACAACCGAAACGATGATACTACTAAAATATCATTAACAAATCAATATTGGAAGATCATATATAATATCATATTAATTTATATGGTTCTTGTATAATTTAATAACAATTATTTCACCATTATACATGAGTTTAACCTACCCTTGACCAAGGAAAATTACAAAGTAAGGGTTAATTTCACAATCTCTTTATTATCTGAGGTTGTTTTTACGCAAGTATCTATTGGGACATCTTTATCAACCACATCCGTGTTTTCCTAAAAATGTATTCCAAAACATTTTTACTACTTACTAGACTATGGGTTAAATTCATTTATACCTTTATTTGACCTTATAAGTTTTTAAAGGAATCTTTCTGTCGTTTTCCAAACAAGTTACATTATGACCTTTTCGACAAAATTAAGGTAAGAATGTTTTTTAACTTATACAGAGGGTGCTGCTATATTCCGCCTTTATAACATCATCCAAGATTCCCTTACAAGATTAAAATAATTTTTTCAAAATAAATATTTTCTTTTAAAATTATGTGACTTTAAATTATTTCAAAAAAATAAAGAGATATTTCTCTCAAATAGTTTTAATTTCATCTATGTCAACATCCTTTGATAGATTTTACACTTGTTTTGAAGTTGATTCATTATGATACAAATATTCAATATTGTATTGAAGGTTTTGTGATATGTTTGACCATGGATGTGTTATTTTTACACCATTCATGTTTTATGGATAAATTATTGACATTTTTTATGCTAGTTTTAATACGAACGTTTATGTTATGTTTAAACCTTTTCATATGAGGAATGAATTGGACTTAGTAAGTGATAGGTGGAGCCCGCTATAGCTCCTTAATGCATTGGTAGGTATCATGAGAGAAAATAGTGTCTTGGCCCAAGGACTTTAAAAAATCTTATTTGTAGTCTTGGCACAAGGCCTTGAATACGTGGTTATGAAGTTTGGCATTATGCATTCCATCATTATGAAAGTGGCTATTGATATTACATGTGATTATTCGACTAGTAGAATATCCATGTGAGTAAGTAAATGGAATTATTTTGATTTATATTTTCCATATTATAATGAAGTTTATGTTGAAAAGGATTTTGTTTTAGTTTTATACATCGCCTTAAATGTTTATCCTTATTTATGAAAGTTTCTGCTATATTGTTATCCTTACTGAGCATATGAGATAACCCCTTTATATGTTTTGTTTTTCCCAAGATGCGAAGAAGTATATTATGACTAACCTAATGGGATATTCTATGGGATCTTAGTGTTTTCTATAGAAACAATGTTGTTGTAGTTTTCTATTTTATGATGTAATGTAAACCTTATGAATGTATCTAGTACTTTCAAGGCTACTAAAATAATTGGTCTTTCGAGACTTGATATTTTTTTATCATTCCAATGATACATAATAATGCACCGAATCTGGGCTTCTGGGGTCGGGGCGTTACAACGAACACTCTGAACTCCAAACTATTATGACAAAATAAGGGCACATTATCAATCCAAAAGTGGAATTTGTTGATCCTATCATATAACTGGTTCTCTCTTAGTTTATTCAAAACGATCTCAAGATGTTTATCATGGTGATGTTGAGTATATGAATACAATAAGATATCTTCCATGAAGACTACCAAAAATGATTCTAAATATGGGTGGAAACCCGATTCATCAAGGCTATAAAAACTAATCATGAATTTTTGATACTAAATGGAATAACCAGATACTCATAAAGGCCATAACTACTACAAAACACTATATGAGGTATGTCTGAAGGTTTAAATTGTACCTGATGGTAGCCTAACCTCAAATCAATTTTGGAGAAAACTCTTGCTCATCGGATTTGGTCGAAGAGGCTATCTGTAGTACCCCTGGTTTATGGTACGTAACCCTTAATTGATGCTTTTCTTGGTCTTAAAAGTTATGGGTGACATATGGGAGAATCGGGAGCTCTTGGAGTGAAGTTGTAAGCAAAGGGGAAGGTGCACGGGCGGCGCACGGTTTGTCAAACCGTGAGTGTCTGACTGAGGAGGCAGTGGCTTCCGCACAGTCAGCACACAGTTAAGATAAACTATGCGATGAGGTCATGCATGAAGGAGGGCCAAGGTAGAAGCTAACGCACGGTTAGTGCATGGTTTGTCAAACCATGCAGACTAACCATGCAGTCACTTAAAGTTAGATCCTAAAATTTTGGATCTAACTATTTTTGCCTTTAATTTCCTTGTTTAAACCTCCTAAGCGGCCCTAACTTGGGATTACTCTCCCTTGAAAGTTGGAAGACTTCTCCCAAGCATTCTGGAGGCGATCCGAAGGCTTCTCTTGGCGAATCGAATCCGGATTCTTGAGGTATGTGACCGTTCTTGTTTGATTTCTCAGATCCGCTTAGATCTACTTCTCCTCTTCTCTCGGCTTCTTAGATCTACACCCATTATGGGTAGATCTAAGTGTGTGGATGCCAAACATGATGAGTTTTGGTCTTGGTTGTGTTAGGAGGAGAGGTCTAAGGAGGATCCTTGGTGAATCGGGACAGTTTTCTTGTGCGTTCTCCGTTTGTTAGGTTTTTTGTCAAAACCTTTAAGGTAGGTGGCTTCACTCTCAATTCTGATTTCTTAGAACTTAAAGTCTTAGTTTACATTGATTTAATCGCTTGGTTTTGATTGTGAAATTGTGGTGAAAAGCATTTTATAAATCTTCTTTAGTGATGATTTATGGGTTTTGATGAAATTGGGGAAATTGAAAGAATGGTTTGTGAAAAGTGTTTTGGTTTCTTGATTTTAAAATAGTGATTTTAAAATATGGATTTGTGGGATTTGGAAAATGGTTTGTGGGAAAAGTTTTTCAATAAAAGGGTGTTTTATTGAAATGGTTTTGGCATGGTTGAAATGGTGTGGTTTTGGGCATACTTGGTGTGTGTGTTCATATTGCATTTACGAGGCTTGGTTGAAATATGAACTTGTGCTTGGTGCCAAATGTGCAATGGAACATGGGGAATAATTACCATGTGATGACTTGGTAGATTGATGAGAAACCGCTCATGAGTATGGAACTGGCATAATGATGCATGCATAGTGGATTTCACGGGTTGTGAAATGGTTGGTTGTGTTGATTTGTGAAATGGAATGAAAGTGCCAAAATGGAAATGTGAATTTGATTGGGAAACTTTTCTTGGTTGCTTTGTTGAAAAATGGTTTTTGTTGAAAAAATGGCTTTGACATGGAATTTTCTATATTGTAAACTATTTTGGAATTGTTTTATATAAATTGTTTTATATAAATGTGCTAACATGTTTTATCCTAGAGGCATGGGTTGGGAAGTCATCGGGGAAAACCCACTGAGTTTCATTACTCACCCCCTACTTTGGCACGTTGGTGCTTTTTCATATGTTATATACCGGGATGTTGACAAAGGTAAAGTGTCACAAATTTATAGCACTACTTCGTAACTCTTGGGATGGTGCGTGATGTTAGATCTTAGAACTTGTGGAGCATGGAGTTGGGTTGTCGTCTTGAAGTCTTGTAGTTGTCTTTCCACTGTTTACTCTAATTTGGTTTTGTACTCCATTGTTTAAATTAGTTGGGTTTTTATGAAAATAATGGTTGAGTTTTTTTGGTTTTAAATCATGCATCATATAGTGGTTTCTTGGAGATGTTAATCTAGTTTGCTATGTTTGTTGGTTATTTTCAGTTAAAGGGTAAATCGTCCCCCATGTATTTTGAAACCCTTCGTCATTTATTGCCAGCCTTTGGCACCTTGGGGATGTCGCTTAAGGCCAAGTAATGACTCGTTGAGCTCTCAAGCCAATGAGAATTGGAGGGTCATTACAAATGGTATCATCTTTTTAGGTCCTTTCCTAACAAGTAGTCATCGATGTTCTTGGTCTTGGAGTTGAAATTCCTTTTTATCTATTCCTTGGGTGGTCATCTTAGATAGTAGTAGGATTGTCAGAACTTGAAATTTATAGCAGAAAAGGATGTAGCTAACCCGTTTATGCTGAACTTCAAGTTACCAGGGTGTTGGGTACATAAGTGTTTTGGAGACACTTGTAGGATAACAAATCTCATTGTCATGGGTTTAGCCAATGAGATGATCATGACATGTATTAGAGGAATGACTTCCCACTAGGAGTGAATATATCATTTTGAAAAATGCATTATGGTCTGATGCAAAAGCGTGATTTCTGAAAATTTTAAACTTGTTTTCAAATGAAAGACTTTGAAAAGAGAATGGTTGGTGTATTTTGAAAATGGATTGATTTTCAAAAGAAAGAAAAGATTTTTCAGAAATGGGTAAATAGGGAAAAACTGGATGTTTGGAAAACAATGTTGTGATAGCGATTTAATAGAAATTGAAATTCTAAGCCTTCAGTTTCTAGGAAGTGAGACTAATGGCATGCGTTGTTTGTATAGAAAATGGCACCCATTAGGCATCGTAGAAACCAATCCGAAGAAGCTGCGGAGAATGTGGTTGCACCTGAACCACGTGTGAACCAAGAGCTGGTTCAGAGTATCGTTCAAGCGTTCCAGGCTGTAGACAAATGGAAACAGAGGGATGAGTCAAGGCATGTAGACCATTCCGTCCAGTTCCAGAAGCAGAATCCACCCATCTTTCAGGGTGATTCTGAACTAGAAAAGGTAAAGGTGTGTCTAAGCAGGATGAATCATATATTCGATTTCATCCGCACACCAGTAGAACTGAAAGTCAAGTTGGCGACGTATATGCTGGAGGATCTTGCACGACAGTGGTGGGAGCTAGTGGTGCAGACTAAGGTGGATTGAGGCCTGAGTTGGGAGGAATTTGAGGAATTGTTCAATAAACAATTCTATCCTCACATGTTCAATATCTAGAGGACAATGGACTTTTTCAGCCTGAAGTAGGAGAATCTCTCTGTCATGGAGTATGCGGCTAAATTCATGAATTTAGTGTGTTTTGCACCGGAAGTTGCTGCACGTGCATCGCTGAAGGCATGCATCTTTGAATCAGGGTTGCGATAGGAGATTCACTCGAAGATAGTTGTCCTCTGTATTGAGGATTATACGGATATGGTAAACAGAGCAACAGTAGCTGAAAGAGACCTCTCGAGAGTTATGGGACACCTACTTCCAAGGTCAGAGTGCAAATCAGAATTAGACGACTGGATCAGTGAATCTTCCTCCACGATCCATGATGAAAGATGAGTTTTTTCAATGTAGCGTGATTGACCACATGAAACGAGAATGTACAGAAACACCAAGATCTTGCCACAATTACAACAAGATGGGGCATATTCAGTGATATTGTCGTAGTGCTCCGAGGTCGGGTGCGCATGACACCTCCCAAGCATCGCAAGCATATTATGCTTCGACAGGGCGAGGACAGAAAAATCAGACTCACCAGCAGAACATAGCTAGTTATAGTGATTTCAGGAATACCATGAAACCTCAGGCAGGGCAATCTCAACAAGGCAATAAGGAGAAAAGTGCAGAGCATGTGCTATAATTGAAAACTGAAAGTGTTGTTTGATACTAGCGCATACCATTCTTTTCTTGCTTCTCAGATTTCTAATTTTCTGAACTTACAACGTGAAATGATGCCTTCTATGTTAAAACTGAAAACTTCTCTGGGTGAAAGATAATGTCAAGCCTTCGTGTGTAGAGCATGTGCTATAATTATTGATGGAGCTGAGATGGAATGGGGCTTCTCTATGTTTTATATGGATATCTATGATGTAATCCTGGGTATGGATTGGTTGACAAGGTTTAAGGCTCACATCGACTGTTATGGGAGAAAAAGTTAGTTTCACGACGGAGGAGGGAATCGACCATCTCTTCAAAGGAGAGAGGATGGTAAAGAAAGGTGCAAAGAACTTGTTGGAACCAATGGTGGGAATGATCTCTTATCAATTAGCAGCGTTGACTTTGGAATCATTGGAAGAGATCGTGAAAATAGTTTTTCAGCTGTGGTGGATCAATTTCCTGATGTTTTTTCTACAAACTTCTCAGGGTTACCACCTGTAAGAGAAGTAGAGTTTACGATTGATCTCCTTTCGGGGACCAATCATATCTCACTTCTATCTTATAGGATGGAACCAATGGAGTTAAAGGAATTGAAGGTGCAGTTAGAGGAGCTGGAAAGCAAAGGTTTTATTCGGCCAAGCATGTCCCCATGGTCAGCACCAGTTTTGTTTGTAAAGAAAGCAGATGGAACTTTGAAGCTATGTTTGGATTATTGTAAACTTAACCAAGTTACGATAAAGAATAGATATCCACTTCCACGCATTTATGACCTATTTGATCAATTTATGGGAGCTCAGTGTTTCTCCAAAATTTACTTACGGTCAGGATATCACCAGTTGTGAGTTCGGAAGGAGGATATTCTGAAGACAACCTTTAAAAGCAGATATGGCCACTATGAATGTGTAGTCACGCCTTTTGGTCTTATGAATGCACTGGAGGTCTTCATGGATTTGATGAATCAGATATTTCAGCCATATCTGGATTCTTTTTTTGTCGTGTTTGTGGATGACATATTGGTGTATTCAAGAATAAAAGATGAGCATGAGAAACACTTGACGACAGTGTTGGAAATCTTGAGAGACCATCAGTTGTATGCCAAATTGTCAAAGTGATATTTCTGGATACAATAAGTACATTTTCTGGGCCATGTAATTTCTGAGAAAGGTGTTTCAGTGGATCCAGAAAAGATAGAAGTTGTTCTTTCTTGGAAACCGCCGAATAATGTCTTTGAAATACGAAGTTTTCTTGGTCTAGCTGGTTATTACCGACACTTTGTACGTGAATTATCACTAATATCTTCTCCCATGAGAGCTTTGACAAAGAAAAATAGTGCATTTCAATGAAATGAAGAATGTTATAGATCTTTTCAAGAGTTGAAAGTTCGCCTTACATCAGCACCCATCTTGATTTTTCCAGAATCAGGACAGGGGTATGTGGTGTATTGTGATGCTTCGAGAATAGGGTTGGGTTGTGTTATCATGGAAGGAGACCATGTTGTTGCTTATGGTTCAAGGCAATTGAGGGTGCATGAGAAGAATTATCCAACACATGATTTGGAGTTAGCTGCAGTTGTCCATGCCTTGAAGACTTGGCGTCATTATCTCTTTGGTGAGAAGTTCACTCTGTTTACAAATCACAAAAGCCTGAAACACATTTTCTCACTGTAACACCTGAGATTTTTATGAGTAATATTTTTTTTTATGTTATATATATATATCATCAAAGGAATCTTTCACTACACACTAGCTTGGCTTACTTTACACGCAATTGCGACCTTCCTCGATAGCTTGCGTTGTATGCAATACCGAGTTTCACTAAACAACGATATGCTATTAAAATATTATTTAAATAGCCGTTATGAATAGTAATAACCACTTTTTGAAATTTTATCTTTCAAAATGGACATCATTTTTGGATTCGGAATACCGAAATTATCCTAGGGTGAAATTTTGGTATTTTTCTGAAAACTTTCAATTTTTGATGAATAGTGAAACCACTAAGTGGTAGGTTAAAAAACTGAATTTTGCATAAAACTTAATTTTACCGCTTCTGTGAATGGAATTTCGAAAATCTGACAGACACGATTGATATCAGTAAGTAAAATGTGGTTCAATGAGATAAAAATAATTTTTTGGTGAATAGTAACTTTTTACTTTTTTTACCGCGGTTAATAGTAAATAGAGTAACTAAGGGTAAATATGATATTACTATTACCCTAACACATGTCCTAATTCTATTGGATAAGTTTAATTCGATCAAAAACAACCTTATGAATATAATATGACCATTTAGGTCCACTTGGATTAGATTATGACATTTAATATTATTTTATTTAATGAATAGTTAAAATAGTTAAATTCAAATTTTAATAACTAAAACATTTTTAATATGGGGTTATACATAAAATAAATTCGACTATAAATATTCATTAGAAAGCTAAAAATATTTCCTACATAATGATATTTTATTTATAATTTTTAGACTTTAAATAAATTAATTTATTTATGACACAACGATGATGCAGTAATTACCCTTTTAAGGAAATGTTAACATAATTGATGTTATAAATGCTCAAATAAATGTAATTTGAGACTTTTTATGAATTACACTAATTTTCTAGGTTACTATGATATATTAGTGTTGATTTAATCAACTTGGTTCGAACATATAATTCTGTTATGACTTTCAAAAAAATCATATATCAAATAGTGTCAAAATTGACAGAAAATTGTTTTTAAATCAAATATTATATTATTAATTGTTATTTTATTCCTAAAAATCTAAGGTTCGGCCAAATTACTTAGATAAGGATATATATATTAATAATAAACAACTTGGGGTTCGTTTGGCATGTTATAGTAAGTTTATTAACCATATAGTATAAGAAAACAAAAAGTCACGGTAAAAGTTAAATTATTTAACTTAGAGTTAAATCTAATTGATAAGGTTAAAATAATAAGCTAAACTTGTATAAATCTTATTGGTTGATATGATTTCGACCCATACCCACTTTACCTTAGAAATAAGACCCTTTGGAACCATTATAAACCGATTTTGACTTTAATATAAAATAATATTTTGAGGTATTCCTAAGGTGCCCCTCTCCTCCCTTATAAAAGGGCACCTCCTCCCCCTCCTCATCACACCAATTTGAGCACTAAAGCTCGGCCAACCCCTGCCAAAATCCCTTCTCCACTTCCCTAGAATAATCATAGAGGTCCTGGTCTTCTTCAAAGACCAATCTTAGTTCCCTAAGTGGAGGATTCAAAGAGGTGTTTCAAAGAAGAGGTAATATCCATTACCGATCTTTTCAATTTCTTTCTTCTTCAACTTCTTCTTCTTTAGTTGTTTCATGATAAAGTAATAACATCAGTATTAATTACATACTGATATGTTATTATAAATATGAAACAACCCTAATTCACCTTCTATCCATCCTACGGAAAAATGAAATCACCGCGCGTGCGTACGTACGGAATACCGTCTCCACGTCGTGGTGTACTCTATTTTCCACCATCACCTTAAAAGGATGGGTATAATGGTGTAATGAGTAACTATATATGATTATTATAAAGTGATATTGATACTGAAATAGTATAAATACACTTAAATACAATTCCACGATCATGGGAACAATATCATCGCTTGTGCGTACGTACGGAATACCGTCTCCACGATGTGATGCGACTCGTTCTACATGATCATCATTACATAGTAATTATATAAATGAATTGAATGAATAAATATGATATATTTTACACTAATACCATTCTGGATATAAGGTATCTATAACCTTAAAAGAATAATAAGAATTTATTCGGCAAAACACGCATAAGAACAAAAGGCAATAAAGACCCGAGTAACAAGTAACAATGAAATATTACTAATAAGAAGCTAAGAATATGACCATATATGATATCATATCAATATGTATGATTCTGGAATAAGTCAATAACATTATTTAAACCATTATACAGGAGCTTCGGACACATACAAAGCAAATCGGACCTAAGGTAAGGGAAATATCACAATCTCACTTCTATCCGAGATTGTTTTTACTTTGGTAATTACTGGGGTGTATTTTATCATCCACATCCATGTTCCCTCAATATGTAATATTATTTCCATCCTTCTACAATATTTTATATCCAATTTTACCCTTCGTTGAGTTTTTAGTAAAAGATATGAAAGGAATCTTTTGTCGTTTTTCGTACGAGGTACTTTTTGACTTTTCCGACAAAAGTACGAAGAATGTTTTTTTAACTTATACGGAAAGAATGGATTTTTAAAACATTATTTCCAAGAATCATCCTTTATAATTTTTAAAGTTTATTTTTAATAAACTTATTTTAGTTTATAATTGTATGACATGTTAAGAAAAGAAAAGTGTTTTTGAAGTAGAAAGGATATTTTCCTCAAGAATGGAGTTCAAATGTTTTATCAAAATTATTTTCCATCTAAGATAATATAGGGTTCTGTTTTTATCCCTATTATTACATTGATTTGATTATGTTTTGAGGAAATTATTTTTATGAAGTCATTTACCTTATATGATTTGTTTTATGATGTCATGATGTTTCAAGAATCCCATTTTTGTTACATGTGTTATGCGATGATGTATGATTTATGATTATGTGGCACACATAAGAAAGGATTCATTATAAGATGGGTGGGACCTATATCTCCCTCCAATTCATTGGGTAAAGATTTTATATCTCATGATATAGACATGGCTGGAACGGTAGGTTATACCGGTTCAGTGAAACAGGACTGAAACGAGGGTGACTCGGTTCATAAAGGGACTTTGTCCACTAAGATAGTCTTGGCAATGAGTCTTGACTAACAAGAAATGATTCTCTATGATTATGTGTGTATGCCACAAAGTTTCATGTTTTAAGTTATGATTATTGTGATTACATTTCACTGCCATGATTTATCCCATGTTATGAAATTATGATCTCTTTTGCAGGTTAAGATTTCCAAAAGTTATGTGCTTATGTATACAATGTGATTGATATTTCTTTTGTTTACCCTTACTGAGAATTTGAGCTCTCCCTTTTCTATGTTTTATTTCCCCAGGTCAGGAAGAAGATTATTAAGTAGGATATGCCAAAAAGGGACTCTAGATATGATGAAATAAGTGGGAGGTAAAGTTGATGCTTTATGAACCAGTTGTTTATGTTTCCCAATTTCTAAAGACACTATACCTATACGGTCCTTTCGTGTTTTTTGTTATATGTTGTAATAAGTATGCTTCAATTTTGAAGTATTAATAATTTATGTAAAGTATGGGTCGTTATACTCACAATGAGATTTGAATATGAGGCAGAGGAGATGGATGGAGTAACTTCAAATGTTTGACTTTGACTTGATGTATACACCGGGTAAGGGAAATTCGGTGGCCGATGCATTAAGCAGAAAGTCGTATGCTTAGTTGGCGAAAGAATCTTCATATGAATGACAGTTGATGTCAGTCTTAGCCGACATGCATGTGGAATGTGAAAACCAAGGCAATGTTGCAGTTTTCTTTTCAGCTACGCTTGTTCCTGAACTGGTAAAAGTGGTCAAAGAGGCACAAACATCTGATGCGGAATGTCTGATAATGAGTTCAAAACTCAATGGTGGGGAGACCATTGATGACTGGAAACTGGAAGCGGGTTCAGTTTTGTGTTTCAGAGATCGTATGGTTGTACCTATAGTTTGTCAGGAATAACTCCTTAATGCTTACCACCATTCAAGATGGGTTGTACATCCGGGTACACAGAAGATGTATAAGGCTCTAAAGGCACAGTTTTGGTGGAGCGGTATGAAAAGGAAGGTGGTTGAATTCATCTCGTGATGCTTAACTTGTTAGCAGGTTAAAGCAGAGCATTCGAGACCAGATGGTATATTAAAATCTTTACCTATCCCAGTGTAAAAATGGGAGCATATAGCAATGGATTTTGTTACAGGTCTTCTAAGAACGGTCTGAAAACACGATGCCATTTGGGTGATAGTGGATCGTCTAACCAAGTCTGCCCATTTCATCCCAATTCGTGAAACCCATATGGTGGAAGATATTTCAAAAATCTATATCTGGGAAGTGGTAAAGAGACATGGTGTACCAGTGTCTATCGTCTCAGATAGAGATCTGCGGTTCACATATCGTTTCTATAAATCCTTACAACAAGCCCTTGGGACTCAGTTGACTATGAGTACGTCGTATCATCCTCAGACGGATGGGCAATCCGAGTAGATGATACAGACGTTGGAAGACATGTTTCGGGCTTGTGTAATGGATTTTGGTGGCTCATGGGAGGATCATATACCCTTAGTGGATTTCTCAGACAATAACAGCTATCAAGCCTCGATACGCATAGCTCCGTTCGAAGCATTGTATGGGCATCCTTGTCATTCTCCACAATGCTGGGTGGGAACTGATGAAACTTCAATAGTCGGGTCGAGCCTTGTCCAAGAAACAACATAGAAGATTTAGTTGATTATAAAGAGGATGGAGATGGCTTAGAGTCATCATAAATCTTATGTGGATCATCGCCGAAGACCGTTGTCATTTGTAGTGAGTGATCACGTCTTTTTAAGAATCTCTCCAAGTCTTGGACAATGTCGTTTTGGGAAGTAGGTCAAGTTATCTCCTCAATATATAGGCCATTTTGATATACTGGAACGGGTTGGAGAGGTGGCGTATCAGTTGAAATTTCCACCACTGTTCAGTGCAGTGCATAATGTGTTCCATGTATCTCAGTTGAAGAAGTATCAACCTGATCTTGACCATGTGATCAGATGGGATCACATTGATCGAGAGACGTATGCTTCGTTTGTACATATCCCGGTGCGGATTGTGGATAGGCAGGATAAAGTCTTGTGTGGAAAAATCATCGGCCTAGTGTGGGTTTTGTGGCAACATGGTGAGATTCAGGAAGAGACTTGGGAATGTGGGAAAGAAATGAAGGAGGAGTGGCCAGAACTCTTTCAGTCAAGCTATGGTTATCTACTTTCCGGGGATGGAAAAGACAATGGTGGGGACAATTTAGTACCCCCGGTTTCTGGTATATAACCCTTAATTGATTCTTTTCTTGGTTTTAAAAGTTATGGGTGACATATGAGAGAATCGGGAGATCCTAGAGTGAAGTTGGAAGCAAAGGGGAAGGCGCACGGGCAACGCACGGTTTGTCAAACCGTGCGGCCAAACCAGGTGTGTCTGACTGAGGAGGTAGTGGCTTCCGCATGGTTGCATCATGGTTAAGTGAAACCATGCGATGAGTTCGTGCATGAAGGAGTGTCGAGGCAGAAGCTAACACACGGTTAGCACACAGTTTGTCAAACCGTGCAGACTAACCGTGCGGTCACTTAAAGTTAGATCCTAAAATTGTGGATATAACTCATTTTTCCTTTAATTGCCTTGTTTAAACCTCCTAAGCGGCCCTAACTTGATATTACTCTCCCTTTAAGGTTGGAAGACTTCTCCCAAGCGTTCCGGAGGCGATCTGAAGGCTTCTCTTGGCGAATCGAAGCCGGATTCTTGAGGTATGTGACCGTTCTTGTTTGATTTCTTAGATCTACTTAGATCTACTTCTCCTCTTCTCTCGGTTTCTTAGATATACACCCATTATGGGTAGATCTAAGTGTTTGGATGCCAAAAATGATGAGTTTTGTTCTTGGTTGTGTTAGGAGAAGAGTTTTAAGGAGGATCCTTGGTGAATTGGGCCGGTTTTCTTGTGCGTTCTCCATTTGTTAGGATTTTTGTCAAAACCTTTGAGGTAGGTGGCTTCAATATCAATTCCTCTTTCTTATAACTTGAAGGATTAGTTTATATTGATTTAATTACTTCGTTTTGATTGTGAAATTGTGTTGCAAAGCATGTTATAAATCTTCTTTAGTGATGATTTATGGGTTTTGATGAAATTGGGAAAATTGAATGAATGGTTTGTGAAAAGTGTTTTGGTTTCTTGATTTTAAAATATGGATTTGTGGGATTTGGAAAATGGTTTGTGGGAAAAAAGGTTTTCAGTAAAAGGGTGTTTTATTGAAATGGTTTTGTCATGGTTGAAATGGTGTGGTTTTGGGCATACTTTGTGTGTGTGTTCATATTACATTTACGAGGCTTGGTTGAAATATGACCTTGTGCTTGGTGCCAAAGGTGTAATGGCACATGGGGAATAATTACCTTGTGATGACTTGGTAGATCGACGAGAAACCGCTCATGAGTATGGAACTGTCATAACGATGCATGCATAATGGATTTCACGGGTTGTGAAATGGTTGGTTGTGTGGATTTGTGAAATGGAATGAAAGTTCCAAAATGGAAATGTAAATTTGATTGGGAAACTTTTCTTGGTTTCTTTGTTGGAAAATAGTTTTTGTTGGAAAAATGGCTTTGACATGGAATTTTCTATATTGTGAACTGTTTTGAAATTATTTTATATAAATTGTTTTATAAAAATGTGCTAACATGTTTTATCCTAGAGGCATGGGTTGGGAAGTCATCGGGTAAAACCTACTGATTTTCATTACTCACCCCTTCTTTGGCACATTGGTGCTTTTGTAGATGTCATATACCAGGATGTTGGAAAAGGTAAAGTGTCACACGTTTATAGCACTACTTCATGACTCTTGGGATGGTTTGTGATGTTGGAGCTTGGAACTTGTGGAGCATGGAGTTGGGTTGTCGTCTTGAAGTCTTGCAGTTTTCTTTCCACTGTTTACTCTGATTTGGTTTTGTACTCCGCTGTTGTACTTAGTTGAGTTTTTATGAAAATAATGGTTGAGTTATTTTGGTTTTAAATCATGCATCATATAGTGGTTTCTTAGAGATGTTTATCTAGTTTTCTCTGTTTGTTGGTTGTTTTCAATTAAAGGGTAAATCGTCCCCCATGTATTTTGAAACCCTTCGGCATTTATTGCCAGCCTTTGGTGCCTTGGGGATGTCACTTAAGGCCAAGTAATGACTTGTTGAGCTCTCAAGCCAATGAGAATTGGCGGGTCATTACACTATCAATACGAGGCTGTGGATAATAGTTCTTCATAGTAATTTGATTCAACTTCTTATAATCCTTAAAAATACCAAGGTTTTTGTCCACCTTTTTGGAATAAAGGACTATTGAACCCCTGGGAGAAGTACTGGTCCATTTAAAACCTCTATCTTTTAATTCCCCTAGCTATCTCTTGAGCTCCTTCAACTCAGTATTGGTCATCCATTATAGAGGAATGAACACTAGTGAAACTCCTAGAACCAGGTCAATAGAGAAATCCACCTCTCTCTCAAGAGTTAAAATAGAAAGTTCATATGGGAAGATATCCATGAAATGATATACTATAGGAATAAAATCATCTTGACACATTCCCAAATCTTCTATATATAGGATAGAAATCTAGGTTATCACTCTACCCATCTCACAATGCTCTAGTCTGGATCTACTCACCTGGACATCCCATTCACCCTTGTAAAGATAACTACTACCCTCTTGTGATATAAATTATACCCTATGACTATTGTAGTCTGCATAATCATGATACGAGACTAACCAGTCCATCCCAATAATGAAATAAAAGCCCATAATTTCTAGGATGAAGAGGTACCATAAGAAATGATAACTTCCCACCTACAGGGGGTATTTATTGCATTGAAGTACACTCTCCGATCGAATCCCCAACATAGTATCAAGCATCACCATGCCATAGAAATACTCAATATCAATCCTAAAGCTTTATATAATATCTATAAAGATAAATGAATGTGAGTCACCCATGTCAAATAAGACACACACAATTGTAGAGGATACTAGAATAATACCTCAAACTGTAGATGGTCCGACACCATAATCCTTGGGGTATAGGATGAACTACATAAAACTAGCCTGATCTATATCCCTATACGACAACATGAATACCCTGAGTTGGTCCTCTCTACTGGATCTATGTATCTAAATCCTGGATACCATAGCCACATCCACCTCCTTGGTCTGTTTGGCCAGTGGTATACTAGCTTCCTTCCTAATGTAGAGATAATGATCCTACTCTTGAAGGAGGATATGATATGGATCCTATCCCACTAGGAACGGATGGGATGTTACTTCAAAAATTCTAAATATTCCCCAATTTTCTGTAACCTTAGCCCTCAATGGGGTGTCTAGGACACTAGGGCCTCTTACGATATGAATTCCCACACTAATGAAGAACCAAGTAATTATAAATGGTCATCATATAGCTACTTCTACTCTTATATGCAGTCTTAAAGTGAAATTTTTGGCCATTAGTTGAATCACTTCCTTGTCTCAGTTCTGAACCACTCTGGTCGACACTATTAGCTTCTCTCAGGTCCCACTTAGTGATAAGAACCTGGTTTACTATTTTAAAAATAGTGGCCAACAAAAATATATTTACCTGAGATAAGATGGAGTATATGATCTCATCCTCCAAATGTCTCATTGTCACCAGCACATCATTAGAAAGAGTTGGTGCAAAGTGATGGAGATTCATGAACTAATCATAATAGTCCATCACAAACATTGTACCCTACCATAGATGCATAAAATCTCTAGCCTAGTATTCTCTCAGAATTTGAGGAAAGAAATAGTCATAGAAGACCATTTGAAAACTGAACCAGGACATACCCTAATAAATATCTTCTTGGGTGATAACATCCCACCACCGCTTGATAGAATCTAAAATCATATACACATCCATATTCACCATCCTCTCAGGAGGTGTCACAAGGTTCTCAAATATAGTTAGTATTTCCTCCATCCATGATTCTATAGCCTGAGGGACATTATCCCCTGGAAACATGGGTAGATGGTACTACTGGAATCACTCCAGCTCTTCTATAGAATGGGAAAGCCATATATCTCCATGAATAGTCTTTATAACTGGAATAAAACCCTCAAGAAACTGGGAATTTATACCCATATTAGGTATAATAGTAGGTTCCACAAGATTCAATACTGAAGGAAACACTTGTGGAATAGGGACCACCACCTCTAGAGAATAGTCATCACCACCCTCCTGGTGCATGACTCCAGGGCATCATGGTGGAATGGATCTAAAAATCCCTATCACATGCCTCATATAGTATTTGATAATGACATAACCCAAGAGTATTAGAATATAATAGGTACAAATATTTTCTGTATAAAAGTCACACCCCTCTGTCGGCTTCTAAAGACAGGTCTGAGCAATGTACAAATCATAAGAGTCACAAGAGACACCGCCTCCTGCTTACTACTGAGGTCGGGTCAGGGTCAAGTTCTCTACAATAAGTCAGGATTCCTGGTATAAAGAGTTTCAATTATAAGTTATATAGGAAACACCCTTTAAGTTGCAATTGGAATCTCCATTTAACGACAACCATTTCATTTCATAATTCAATTTCATTTAAATTCGTATTTATTGATATAATAGCATTTTTAATAGTTAAATTATATAGATCACCACTTCCAATTTATAGAGTCCCATACACTTTATAAATTGAAATATGGAATCCATTTAATCCCAACCATAAACATATTCCAACCCATGTGACCAATGTTCTATGACTCAATATGCCATAATTAACTACTTAAGGTGTCAACATCAAACTAAGTGGGAAAAAAATATTAGATTGATGAAGTCAATTTAAGTAACCAATTATGTTTCTCACATTACTACAATGAACATTAAAATAATTCTATTTATGTTATTCAAGGCACTCATAACAATCACATGAAATACAAGCAATGAGATGCACCTATATGGAATGACATAATGCATGAAATGTGAATCTATACATGCCTACAATGATGCATGAGTTAACACTTCCTTTCCATACTAGGACAAGATTAAAATGGAATCATAAATCATAATAATAACCATCAAACATCATGTGCATCACCCAATAGTGAAATCAAGATAAATATAATATGCATAATCCAAAACAACAAATCACATTCCAGGATACTTGTATTTTCTCCCATACATGGGTATGCTACTCTCAATAAAAATCTCATTACCAAATTCTAATACATCATAGTATCCTTTATACTATCCCAAATAGTAAGTCAAAGAAAATAAAAAATCCAAGATACCAATTTTTAATATCCTGGACATGGTTTACTCATAAGTAACTAAAATCGGTCGATCACATGGCCTCAAGTGTGCCTCCCCATATTCCAGAGGCTACCGACTAATAGTGAGGGTCCAAGGTGGTATAGTGGGAAGGTTATAACCTCATGATTAGAGTAACATAGTAATTTAATAAATTGATAAATATTAGAAGAATAATATCAACTCACAACAAAAGATAAATCATCCAAATAAAATAAAAAACCATTAGTATAGATATCCAGTACCATATACAGAATGATGTAATGTCATGTCTCTAAACAAAAGGAGTAGTCAAACATGGAAAATGGAACACATAAATACAAGTATATAAAAAGGACAAAAAATACCAAAATAATATCTCTAGATAGCATCATGATCCATAACTCGATCATGTTCCCCCCACTCCTGTGCTATAATCAAATCAAACATTGAAAATTGGGCACTTTTCCCAATCCCTACCTATATCCATTAAATATTATTGGGTATGAACTAGTGGATTGAATAGGGTGTGAGATATACTCATTAGTCCACCACCAATGGTGTCTAGAAGTATCCATCCAGTGCATATAATATGAGAACTGTGCAAATATAATAAGGGTAAAGCAGTAAAGTAAATTGTAAAGGGTCAACTCTAGTTCCTAAAGGACACCAAGCTGACACTACCTACTTCAGCCCATACTGAGAAAACCTCTAAAGGATATCACCACAAACATATACATATAAGCATATATTCATGTAATTATATATATTCTCTATATACATAGTGATGCTTATAGCCATATGTATACACATGTAGTGTTATCCAAGACATGAGGAGTAACTCAAACGTCTATGTCTAGTCACTAGATTCTTACAAGGTAGTATGGGATGCCATGATTGAGTACCATGGATCATAAGGGTCTCCATGCTTAAGTATCATAGATCATAGATCATAAGGGTTCTATTCCCAAGTATCACAGATCATAAGGGTCAACATTCCTAAGTATCACAAATGTATGGGATGCCATGCTTGAGTATCATAGGTATAAAGGACATCATGACCAATATCACAAGTATATGGAACACCATGCCTAGTATCATAAGTATAAGGGACACCACACCCGATATCACAAATATAAGGGATGTCATGCCTGAGTATCATAGATGTATGGTATACCATGCTCGAGTACCATAGGTATAAGGGATGCCATTCCTAAATATCACAAATATATGGGACACCGTACCTAGTATCACAAGTATGAGGGTCAAAGAGACTTATCATTTATTAACATTCCACTTTAAAACAAGGGTGTAACCATTGTTTATGTAAAATCATGTGATGTGGTCATATCACACACTTCCCATTTGATTCACTATTGTCATCACATTTAGGAGTCAATCCAAAACCATATAGAAGATGGTTTGGTCACTTAATCATTTAAAATATCAATGGTAAATTTCATAGGCACATCTCAAGGGGTAGAAATAGTCAATGGGGGCCTATTACAATAGGAATAAGGAGATACTAAGTTAGTATCTCAAGGCCAACAAATTAAACAAGGGATAAATGTATTTTTATGGAAACACACAAACGTTCTAGTGTGTGGAATCAAAATTCACAATATATAACCACAATAATTGAGGGATAATTACTATACCACCTACCTTATGCCCATGGAGGAACACTCATCCATTATTAGCCTTTGGTTTGGTCCAAATTGAAAGAAAATGGAAAAACTAACAAGTGACATGAAAATAGGGCATATGATCTCACACCAAAATAACTATGTAGATAGGAAAACAAATAATGAAAGGATATAAAGCAATGTAGAGATTACCAGTGATGATCCAACATGACAAATGAATCCTGAATAAGATTTTGGATGGAATAACGGGATCAAAGCGTAGCTTTTGGCATGAGAGATCTCTAAGGGGAGGAGGGGAGGGATGTTGTCCAATGGAAAAGGAGAAAGAAGGAGGGTGTTATCCCTTTAAAACAAAGGAGAGAAAAAAATGTCATTTCTCCCAAAAATTAAAAGTCACACGGTTGTCTAAACCGTGTGCCAACCATGTGCCCAACTCTATCCTAAGACACCCCTCGCACGACTTGCAGCGCACGATTAGAAAAGCCATGCACAACTCATGTGCACCCTTTGCCTCATCTCCACACGGTCATGAAACCAAGTTGCATGGTTATATTAAACCATGTGACCCACTAATAATGCACAAGATCACCCCACACAATTTTTTCTAACCATGAAGACCGGGTGACATGGCTTCTACTAACCGCAAGTCCCAGTTGTTTCTTCCAAAAGTCAGGGCTCTAGGCTTCAAAAAAGCCCTAGAAACCCTTATTTCCTCCACAAACACATTATAAATTTCCATTAAGACAAAATTAAAGAATAAAACTGAAATTAAAGGGTTTGATACCTTTATGAACAACCTATATCTTGTAGTTAGTGTGGAAATATGAGGACCACCAGTCATGGGTAGTTCATTTGCATCCACTGTCTTGAATCCCAGGATTCCCTACACTATTCAGCAAGGCATCCTTACATGAATTGATATTCATACAGGTAATTGGATCCATTAGTGTGGTATTTTCATAGCTAAAATTTATGGAAAATAAAATATTCATTGTCGCCAAGCACATCGCTTGGTTACTCCGCCACAACCCACTATGCCAGGCCTCCTATTGGAATTGAAGCTATCCCCCAACATAGCCCCCTCAAACTATACCACCATACCTATGTTCGTCTACGCAATGATGTTGCGATTCCCATTACACCACCATCCCTGACTATACCATCCGACAACTATTTCCGGCCTATGATCTTCCAAACACCTACCTCTGCTGTCGAGAGGAGGCCACATCCACAACCCCACTGTCGAGTGAGACCCCACTACACTGCTGTAAAGCCACAAAGCACGCCCATATCACCAACCCCCAAATCCAACAGTCCTTCAAGAAATCCCATAAATAAGGGCGATCGGGGTTTGAACCCTCATCAGATGTAGTCTAACAGGGCACCTTAATGACTAGTTTATACCCAAGTTGCTTATATATATTTATATAATTATATATATAATAAATATATTTATTATTTAAATATATTTATTATAATTTTATAATTATTTAAATAAATAAATATTTATTTATATTTATAATTTAAAATAAATATATTTATAATTTAAAATAAATATATTTATAAATATTTGTATATAATTATAAATATATTTATAAAATTATATATAGTTATTATACTTTTATAATTATTAAAATATATAATTATTTATTTATAATTTTATAAATATTTTTTATAAAAAAATATATTTATAATTTTATAATTAACTATTTAAATTAAAAAATCATTAAAAAAATCATTTAAATAGATTAATTATATAAATTAAAAAAATATTGAAAATATTACATGTATAGTAAATAAACATATGTATAAATAAATATTAAAAAATGATTAAATTCCAAAAAATATAAAAATAAATAAATATTAAAAATGAATAAATAATATTAAATAAAAGAAATATTAAAAAACAATAAATATGATTTAATAGAAAAAATATTTTAAAAAATAAATTCATATAGGATTAACTACATGAATTGTAAAAACATATAGAAATGAATGAATTATTAAAAAAAATGCATTTAAATAACTTAATTATATAAATTTAAAACTTTTTAAAAATATTACAACCTACTAAATAAAATTGAATAAATACAAATCATATAAATTAAAACATATTCAAAATAATACTTAGTAAAATATAAATATGTATAAAAAATGAATAAATTCTGAAAATATTATATCAAAATTGAAAAAAAAAATATACAACAAATGTGAAATAAGAATATTTCATACATACACATGTACACATGTTATATATATGTACATCCCATGTACATGTGCACATATAAATACACATACATACATCTATACAAGTAGAACATCTATATATACACATACAAAAAACACACCCACACAACATAATGCATACACATATATGCACAAACATTTATATAAATATCTAAGTTCAAATATCACATATCAACAAAAAATCATTTATTTTTATATAATTGTTTGAATTATTAAAAATATATTTTAATATATCATATTTATATTAATTATATACATTCATTTTGTAATTAATGTATATAAATAAACATTAATTTTTGAATATAAATATTATAATTATATATATATTAATAACATTTATTTATTAAAAGTTTCTATCAGTGCTAAGAAAAGCACTGATAAAGAACCACATTTATCAACGTTAAAAAATGTGATGATAAAGGGTACACTTTTATCAATGATTTTTTATCACTAGTAAAACTTACCTTTATCAGAGCTTTTAACTATCACTGATAAATGTTACCCTTTTATTAGCATTTTATGTTTAACGCTGATAAAAGCCAGTGCTGGATAAAACATGATCTATAGTATTGTTACCTTAGGTGACAACATATAGTGGACACCTATCCCCCTACACATTTTCTAGTTTTTCAAGTAGTGTTTGAGCCATCTAGAACTTGGGCCTTTGGGCCTCTCTATGTAATAAAATAGGTCCAATGGATGCTTTTCATTCCTTGTGGGGAGTAATGAAGCTTGACCCACTAGAGTTTCTAGTTGTCTTTATTTTTTATGCTTTTTAGTCCCCTTTACCTAATATATATCAATAACTGAATGATATTTTTTTCATCTTTAGTGTATTTTTTATGTTCTTTTGTGAACCATTGTGACTTTATTTTATCTTCTCCCATTAGAATCTATCATAACTATTATTTTTGTGAATTTTATTTGCCTTAATGGATGTAGGTGTTCATAAATCACTATAATAATAATAATAAAATAAGTCTTAGAGATAGTTTATAAGCGATGAATCTAATAACCGCCTATAAACAAATCATATTAAATATAATTTATAATATAGCACCGGTTTAATATAACTTCAGATTTTTTTAAATTTAGAGGAAATTTTTTCTAAACCACCACTAAATATTTCAAAAAAAACGCAATTCGACCCCCCGATCCCCTCAACCCTCACCCTTCGATCCCCATGACGTGATACCCTGGATCTCCAATGACGATTCCCCTCCCTCACCACTGATCCTCGTGACCTCGACGACGACCATCCCTCCTCACTTCAAATCCCCATGACCACAACCCCCCATGCTCCTTGATGATGACCATCCACCCTCTAATCCTCATGACCCTGACCCCCTGATCCCCGATGATGACCCCGCCTCGACCCCCTACTCCTAGAAGAAAACCCCCAATTATGGACCTTCTTCCTCTTTTCCTGATGACTGCGAACCCCGATGATAGTAACTTCCCAAACCCCCTTTCTACCCACAACCCCATCCCCTCCTACCACTTTCTCGACCCGATTCCCCCAACCCCTACTCTTCTGTGAGTCAGACTTCGCTAGCCTCATATCCCTGACCTCTATGTTGTTTCTTTGAAGGTATGATGCATGTTGGATTTTTCTATGGGTTTTAATTAAATTATATAAAGATCCATGTAATTGATATTTGTTTTTTGGGATTTCTCCTAGGATGATATTGGGGTTATGTTGAAGACCTTCCATCTACATTTGGTCACGATTTTGAAGAGTGGATACACCTCAATGTTATTTTAGGGGATTATTTCTATTTTTTTAATTTGTAATAATTAATTATAAATTTTTATAATTAATTATTTCTTTCAGGTGGCATGATACAGGTGATGAGGGTGTTGTTTTTGTGTGGTGTAAGACTTGAAGACTTTACATTTTCATCAAGAGGTAGTCCAATATTTTGTATTTGTGTGTCACTTCCCCATTTAATAATCATTTAAATGTTTTTAAAATGATAATTTTTCTATTAAGGTCCACCTTAAGGACCATTGTGGGTTGTCTTGGGGAGAATAGTAGTTTTATATGTTTCATATAGGGGGTTTCAATTGGAAACCCTAATCATTTAGAATGTAGATTAATAACACAAGTTACATGTAATTTAGTAGTGGTTAGTGGTAGTGACAAGAGAGTTTATTGGGTATTCTTCTTACACTAGAGCTTGAGTGGTATGGTTTATACTCCCTTCTGAGTGTTTCCTTATATTGGCCCATTGAGATGCAATGAAAAATTATAAAGGTGAAGGTTAATAGACTTGTAATTTTTTTTTGAAAAATTAGAATTATAAGAGCTAACATCATATATAGTTTAAATAAAATGATGAAAATAATGTAATAGAACACAATTTAACAATCAAAATATAGTGCAACAGAAAATAAAAACAATGAACATAAAATTTTTATAGTACTTTGATTCAATATGAACCTAATTTAAATATTTAATAACCTATACTCCTTGATAGGATTAATAACCACTAATAAATACTATGCTTATGAAGGGAGTAACAACCCTTTTCAAAACAGACTATATTTTTATAGACAAAATAATAACCAAAATAATTACAAAACTTACTTTTTAAATGAGAATAAAAACTCAAACTAGATGTCCCTTTGAAGTACATGTATAACTAAACTCAGATATGATTTTTTGGGGAAAATTATAAATTGAAACTTTAAGTAAAAATGGAGGAATTAAAACAATACAATTATGAGTATAAAAAACTAGATTAGGAATAGTGGAATTTAATAATTATAGAAACTTTACATTATGATAACCTATCTCCTCAAATCAGTGAACTTATTCCATGACATATGAACAGGTTATTGTGAGGGGTAAGATTTATTCATTTATGTTGTTTATGTTTTTCATGTTATATTGAATCATTTTTATTTTTAATTTGTGTTATGATGAAACAATACCCTACCCTGGTCAATGATGAAGTTGGGTGTTTTTTAATTTTGATTGTAATTGTTTGATTAAAAATTTAAATCATTATATATGAATGTATAGGGAGAAGAGTGAAAATACAATACCTATAGATAAAATTTAGATTAATTTGCCTAAAAAATCACCTTAGTATGCCAAGGGTTTGGAAGAATTTTTAGACTATACATTTGAAAACTGATCAGTGGATGGTAAAATAAAATGTTTGCATCCTAATTATAAATTCAAGTGATGGTTGAATAGAATAAAAGCGTATGATCATTTGGAATTAAAATAGTTTCCTGCTCAATATGTATGTTTGAATTGGAATGTGAATCTTATGTTATAGAAATTTAAAATAATGAAAATCTTATCAACGAAACATAAAGTGACCCGCCATATTAGAATTCAGTTTGAAATTTGATAAATGATTCATTAGGATTTGAAGGATATAATGCCCAAGATTTTAATAGATCAAAAGAACCTTCATTTGATCCTGAGTAGGTTAATCTTTTTGATAACTTTATTGACAAAAAAAAAGAGTTTTATGAATTAGTTGAAGATGGAAAATAAGAACTGTATGAAGGGTGTTCCAAGTATTCAATGTTTTCTTTTATAATAAAGTTGCATCATATCAAGTGTATCTATGGAATTAATAAAAAATAATTCCCATGATTTTAGATTTTCTTCTTGATGAATTTAGTGAATCTAAGATCCATACATCATTCTATGAGATGAATAAAATCATTAACAAACTTGAACTTGATTACACAAAGAAATATACATGACCTAATGATTTCATGTTTTATTGAGGAGGAGAGTTCGATAAATAATAATGCATAATATGTTATAAAAGTAGATATAAGTTAATGAACAACAATGACAATACAAATCAATGCAACCCAAGGAAGAAAAATAATAATAAAACTCCTAAAAAGGTATTACATTACTTTTTTTGAAATCATTCTTGAAAATATTATTCATGTCATCTAATATTTCATACAATATGAAGTGGCATGCTCAGGATAACAAAAATTATGGATTTATGAAGCATCCAAAAGATTAAACATCATGGAATGTGTTTGATTCATTATATCCAGAGTTTTATTTGAATCATATGATTGTACGTTTGGGATTGGCTTCTGATGGTTTTAACACTTTTAGTACTTTAAGTGCTAATTATATCATTTGGGAACTTTTTTCACCTCCCAATAATCTACCTATGTGGATGTGTATGAGGAATATTTTTTTTCATTATTTCAACAATTATTCCTAGAAATAAAATTCCTAAAAATGATATTGATGTATACCTTCAACCTCTAATAAAAGTGTTGTGAGAACTATGGGATGATGGGATGGAAACATATGATGGTTCAATGAGAAAAATATTCAAAATTCATGAAACTTTAATGTGGACAATTAGTGACTTTCCCAGACTAATAAACTGATCTGGTTAGAACACTCATACTTGTTTGGCTTATCCAGTCTATAATTTTTATTTTAAACCTCAATGATTACCTCATTGTATATAATTATGTTTTACATGTCATCATCAATTTCTTAATGCTTCTCATAAATTTAGTTTTAACATGACTCAATCCAATAGAATATATTTAATTGATAAATACTCCAAAATTATTACCTAGTTCAAAAATCAAGGGACGATTAATGAATTTCACTGTAGAATTCATAAAATGTAATCTGTTTAAAGAATGTGGTAAAATGTTACAAGGTACAATATCCAAAGCAGATGTAACACAATAGTGGAAGAAAATAAGAATATTTTTCAAACTCCCTTATTGGGAGTTTAATTTGATATATCATAATATTGATGTAATACATATTGGGAAGAACGTCTGTGAAAATGTAATTTTTACATTGTTTAATGAGCAGGGTAAATCAAAGGATCACCTTAATGCTCATAAGAAATTTGAATCAATTAATATAAAGAATGGTTTGTGGGAAAATGTGAATGGAAGGTATCCTTTATCTATTTTTACAATAAAAAATCATGATAAAGACATATTCCTTCAAAATTTAAAGAATGTAAAAGTTCCAGATGGATATTCAAGTAACATTTCAAGGTGTTTTGACTTAAAACATCGAAAGTTACATGGATTTAAAAGTCATGAATCATATATTTTTATGGAGAAATTATTTTCATTTTTATTTAATAATACATTACCTAAAAAAGTAACTGAAGTTCTAGTTCAGTTGTGTACCTTTTTTAAATAGATTTGTGGAAAAACTCTAAATCCAAATAAGATTTATAAACTTCAAGAAAGATTTTTTTGACACTTTTTCATTTGGAGATGTTATTTTCCACTTCATTATTCATTTTCATGATTCCATTGATTGTTCATTTGGTTAAAGATGATAAAATTGGTGAACTAGTACACTATCGATGGATGTATCCAATTGATACGTACATCGATATTATTTTTATTTTTATTTGTGAATTAAATTTTACCAAGTCGTTTTGTAATTTTTTTAATATGTTTCTTATATTTTTTCATCAGTTAATTAGGTAATTTGAAATCATATGTGTGGAAAAAAACTCAACCAGAAGGTTCTTTTTCTAAAGGTTACATAGTTAAAGAGTTATTGACATTATATTCTAGGTATTTGGATGGGATTGAGACTAGATTAAATCATTTCGGATGTGTTTATGACATCTCCACTAATTTTTATTCTCAAAAACCAGTCATCGATATTTCAAACTATTGGAAGACCAATTGGAAAGGGGTGAAATTTTATACAAATTGAATTAGAGTTTCTATAAGAATATAGATATATGTTATTCAATAGTCTTATTCCATATCCATATATTGAAGAATTGTGATTGAAAACAAATAGGTGACTAAGGTAATGAGATCAAAATCATTTGGAATTAACAAAATCCATTAATAAAGAGATTATGAAATCATTCATCAAACATGTAAGTATATAATCATATTCATATTATTGACATGTAATAATTTTTTCTATGTTAAAAGTAACACCTTATATCTTCTTGTAAAGATAATGAATGTTTATGATAAAGCTAAAATATCAAATAATTTAAAGTTTTTGGCCCATGGTCCCCTAAGCAGGTCAATAGATTTAATCTCTATAATATTTATGGATTTAGTTTTCATACAATTTATCATGAAGAAGGCTTGAAAACACAAAATAGTGGTGTATTTACACTTGAAGAGGTGGGATACTATTGAAAGACCATTGATATAATTTAATTAAACTATTATGGTCAATTTTAAGTTCTCTTATTCAAATGTAAGTGGGTCAACATTGATAGGGGTATAATGAAAGATTTGTTAAATTTTACTCATGTGAACTGTTCTCGCATGATCCATATCAATGAGCATGCATAGTATCATCCATTTATCTTGTATTCATAATAGAAGATGATTTATTATGTGGATGATAAAATACATGAAGTTTTGAGTGTTTTTGTACACTTAAAGAAGAGATACTTGTATGAAATGGGTGATAATGATCAATTAGTACTCTATGATAGTGAATCTCATCAACCAAAAAACATTTAACAGTTTTTCCCAAAAATATTGAAAAAAAGTACTTAAAAGAGAGGGTGAAAATGAAGTACTCATCTCAATGGATGTTGATAACAATGAATAAAATGAATATGAAGATAATTGAATGTATAAACTATTAATGGAACTATATTATAATTTTCTCTTTTATAAGTGTTTCATACATATAAAAATAGATTTATTTTTTTATTTTTATAAAATATTTTACTTCTATGTTTTTTATACATTTATTATATTTTGAACCATTTGAATTATAGGAGTTTTGAGAACAATTTATTTTGAGATCCTAGCCAATAAACATCTCATAGCACACCACCATTACCATCAGATTTAGTGGATCTAAATGATTACACTATTCTAGAGACTTATAGAGATCCATAAATTTCCCATGATTTTGTTGGTATCCCACCATACAATGAACATATAGAGATGAATCATTTGGTTACCCCTCCATCAAGGGGGTATTGGTCAGTTACCATTATTGAAATGTATGTCATTGTACAAAAAAACTATAAATTTTATTAATTGTTTAATGAATTTTTCAAATAGATAAAGATAAAAATAAAAGAGATATAAATATTAATATAGAAGTTATATAGAACCTTAAATACTTCAAGATTATTATTCCATTTAATTAGTTTGGTGTTCCTAATAGTGATGTTATTGGAATATATGGACATATTCTTAGGCATATTTCTTGTGAGATGACAAGTTTTCCTGTTAATTATAAATATTGGAGGCATATTCCAACATTTTGGAAAAATAATGTCTTTGATAACCAAGAAAAGGTAATATATATTTAATATTAATAGATAGATAATTTAAAATACATGAGTAAAATTATTAATATACTTATAAATTCTTATGTTTCTTTTCTATTTTTTTCATTTTGATGCCCCTGACTCCATTTCACGCCCATGGAATCTATAATTTTTTTGGAAATAAATGGAGATATTTTAAATGGATATCATGGAATGAAATTAATGAAATATCTCAAATATCATGAAAAATGAATGAGAAAGTTTCTGAAGGCATTTCTTGTGAGTAGTAAATTATGTTTGTCGATATTAACAGAGATTCATATCATGAGGTAATTAAATATTTTATAATATCTTAATAACATAAAAACAATAAAATTATATTTTTTATTAATATCTCCATTTTTTGTAGGTATTAACTAATTTGAATCATGGGAACCAAGTCATTCCTCATATTGTAGGGTCTCATAGTTTTTCAAGAAAAAGAACAACCTTGGTTGTATTTTATACACTATTATTTATATTATTTCATTATAAGTCAATGTTTTTTTTCTAAATTGTATATATATATATATATTATAAAGAATAATGAATTAGGATACTATATTATATAGACAAATATGTGACTTAAATTTTATAGAAAAACTGATAACAGTTTTTTGAATGAACCTACCAGACACATTGGAGATATTATTTTTAATTACTATTTAATGTTATTTCATTACTATAAATAAATATTAATGAAAAATAAATTATAACAACAAAAAATACTTCAAAAGATTAAATGGGGCTGAATAAATGGATCAAACAGTTCCAATTAGTTTTATTGGTTCCATTTGATCCATCTAGTTGGACCTATTTAATTGGTTTTAAGGCGTGTTTCTTGTTATAATTTATTTTCATTATTTTATTTTTATAGTGATAAAGTAACATTAAATAGTAACTAAAAATTTATGAATTATATAATATTAATAAGTTCATGTAATTTAAAAAATCATTGTTAATATTTTTGTATTAATGAGTTAAAATTCAAGAAGTCTAAGATGCGAACCCTTCACAATCATCATTGTTATCCTAGAATGATGTAGTTGTAATCATTTTAGGGAATTATCATCCTAGGCGTGTATGATGAATAGGTTTTGGGCCTAATCCATTAGTTGTCTTTGGTAGGTCAGCATCATCATTTACTACAACAACTAGTGTAGGTTCGATAAGTTTCTTGGATCAGGAACCACAAAGATAAATTACAAGGTTGGAAGAAAAAGTTCAAGAACACGAATCTTATGGGAAAACACATGATCAACGGATATCAACAATAGAAGATTATTTAGTGTCTATATTTTAGAGGCTAACAGGAATAATCCCCATGGAAATTTACAACCTTATAGATCATCCTATCAAGGTAAATTTTAAACTCCATTAAACATTCAAACATTTATAAAGAACATATACAACTACCATGAATAAAACTGAAATGAAACTTTTATATTGAAAACAAACACTTAGAGTCATAACGACCACATCGTGTATCAGATTGACATGCGGTTGATTCCTATACATAAAAAATAAATTATGGATCATTTTCCTAATGCTTGAAAACAATATGAGATCATTTTATTGGTTTTGGATATATGATAGGTGTTTTAAATTAAAATGAAACTTATATTAAAAACACACACTTTTACTCATGCCACCCAATTCGTGTGTCTAATTGAAGTGAAGTTAATTCCTACACATCACAAATGAATAATGGATAATTTTCTTAAAGTTTGAAAATAATCCGAGCTCATTTGCTCAGATTTGACAATGTGACATATGTTTTAATCTAAAATGAAACTTATATTGAAAACATACACTTAGAGCCATACCTACCACATCATGTGTCAGATTGACATTCCATTAATTCTTAGAAGTTAGAAACAAATTATAGATCATAGCTTGTTTGCTCGATTTTGGTTATGTAACGGGAATTTTTAAGAAAAAAATGGCACTTTTATATTGAAAACATGCACTTAAAATCACACCACCTAATTCATGTGTCTGATGACCATGAAATTAGATAACAATGACTAAAGATTTTTTTTTTTGAAATGTAGGAACCAACAGAATGTCATTCTGTGTTATGGTTTTCTTGGGATGCCCGTAAACGTGTTTTAAGTGTTTTAAAACACTAAAATGTGCATGTAATGGTAAAAACCATATAAAAAGATCTCATATTGATGTGAAATTATGGTAAAACTATTTCTGAATTATTTTTAATGTGTATATATAAACAACACATCCATTCGACATGTGGTGTGCTCCAAATGACTCAAAAAGCAATTTTTAAAGATACCAAAGTCTTTAAAAATGCATGTCAGGGGGAAAAACTATACAAACAACATCAGATGGATCTAAAATCATAGGAAAATGATTGTAGATTTAATTTTTAAATTTAAGAACCAACAACATGTCATTCCAAGTTACAAATTTTCTAGGATTCCCATTAACGCATTTTCAGTGTTTTAAAATACTAAAACGTGCGTGTAATGGTAAAAACCATAAAAATGATATCATATTGATGTGAAATAATGGGAAAAGCACCATTGATTTTTTTTGATGTGTATGCGTAGAAAACACATCCATCTGATGTGTGGTGTACTCAGAATGACTTAATACTTAGTTTTTTGAGATAATAAAGTCTTTAAAAATGTTTGTTATGAGGTCAAAACTATGAAAATAGTGTCAAATGGATTTAAAATCATAGGATAATGACCATAGATTTATTTTTGAATTTTAGGAACTGACGACATGTCATTTTGAGATAAATTTTTCTCAGGATGGCTGTAAACACGTTTTCAGTGTTTTAAAACACCAAAACGTGTGTGTAATGGTAAAAATCATAGATGAAAAAACATATTAACATGAAATAACTTTAAACCATTGTTGAATTATTTTTGATGTGTATTCATAGACAAGATGTCCATTCTATGTTTGATGTGATCCAAATGACTCAATTAGAAGTTTTTAAAGATACCAAAGCCTTTCAAATGTGTGAATGGTGGTCAAAACTATGAAAATGATGTCAGATGGTTGTGAAATTATAGGAAAATTACCAAAAACTTATTTAGGAAATGTAGGAACTGAAAACACATCATTCCAAGTTACGGTTTTCCTTTAAAAGTATTTTCGATGTTTTAAAACACTAAAACTTGTGTGTAACGATCAAATCCATAGAAAACAACCTCATATTGACATGAAATCATGGGAGAAGCACTGTTGAATTATTTTCAATATGTACATGCATAAAAAACATCCATCTGACATGTGGTGTGATTTGAATGACTCAATAAGCATTTTTTTAGATACAAAAGTATTTAAAAACACGTGTCAGGGGGTAAAAACTATGAAAATGATGTTGGATGGCTGTGAAATCATAGGAAAATGACTATAGATTGATTCTTGAAATTTAGGAATAGAAAACACATTATTATGAGTTCCAGTTTGTCTGATATCCCATTAAATACGTTTTCAGTGTTTTAAAACACCAAAACATGCGCGTAATGGTCAACACCATAAAAAACCTTAGTTTGACAAGAAATAATGGGAAAATCAACTTTGAGTTATTTTTTGATGCGTACGTGTAGACAACACACCCATATGACATTTGGTGTGCTCCGAATGACTTAATAAGCAGTTTTTAAAGATACCAAAGTCTCTAAAAATGTGTGTCTGGAGGTCAAAACTATGAAAATGATGTCATATGAATGTGAAATAATTGGACAACAACCGTAAATTTATTTTTCAAATTTAGGAACTGACGACATGTTATTTTGAGTTACGGTTTTTTGGGGATACATTTAAATGTGTTTTTAGTGTTTTAAAACACTAGATCATATGGGTAATGGTAAAAACCATAGAAAATGACCTAAAATTGATGTGAAATCATGATACATTGAGCGTTGAATTAATTTTGAAATATAAAACGTGGTTACATATCAAAGGTAATTTTTTTGTTAAGTAAGGTTCAAGAACACTTCACATTGATCTAAAAAATTAATTAGATTGTTATATACTTATCCATTTTTAGTTCCAAGTGTTGAATCATATCTTAAATATTCAAATTTATTTTTTTAAGTGTTCTGCATGATATATTATTTTTTATGTTAAAATTTATTCTGTTTGATTACAAAAATAACAAATATTATGTGTAACATTCGGAATATATCATGTGTTTATTCTCTTTCTTTTTTCATTTATTTTTTTTGTTTTTTATTATAGGTGAAAGATGCTGATATTAGACATGATAATAACCATTTTGATCCATGAAATTCTTTATAATACAGTTGTGAGATTTCTTAGTTTCTTTGGTATGTTTAAATATTATCAATGATTCTACTATAATTCTGATTTATTATATTCAATTCTAATTTCTATCTTTTTTTTGCAGTTGATGATATGATGTGATCGGTTCCAGTTGATGACATGATGTGGAGGTAGATGAATGCAATAGAGGCCGTGAGATGGATGTATATTTCCAATTAATTATTTTTGGTGGACATATTTCATATGTATATATTGATGGATGAGGTTATGGGTTGACTGAGGTTTGACTGAAGTTATGGTGAATGAGGTCGTATATATATGATTGTAGATGTATGATGGGTTTATTATGCATTTATGTTTTAGTTTATTATATGTCAGTTTTTTTATATTTATATTTTTTATTAAATGTTTTTAAAAAATAAAATCTTTAGAAATATATTTAGTGGTGGTTTATGATAACTGTGGCTAAATATATTTTTATGAATTTATTTAGTGATGGTTATCATTAACCACTGATAAATATAACCGCCACTAATGGAGTCAACAAAAATTATGTTCATTTTTTCTATTTTATTTTTGGTAGAATTTATTTCAAAAAACCTACTACATATGAAATCAAAACCGCCAGTAGTAATGATTAATATTGTATAAAATTTGATGGTGTTAGATAGATGCTAATGGTAAAAGAGTTATTTTTTGAGTTTTATAATGCCATTTTAGTATTATTATTATGTTATCACAATGATGATGAATATAATAAGGTTTTCTGGCTAATTTTATTTTTATAATATGGGTGTAAACTTCACCACTACCTTAGAAAAAAATTTACACAGTGCCACCCTTCAACAACGCTAGAAAAAGCACTGATAAAAGGTGATTTTAACAGTTCTAGAAAAAGCGTTGTTAAAAATACCACCTTTTCAACAATTTTTTTAGCACTGATAAAGGTACCCCTTTATTAGTGCTTTTTTTAGCACTGTTAAAGGGACCCCTTTATCAACGTTTTTTAGTAGCACTAATAAAGGAGGTCTTTATTAGCATTTTTTTAATAGCACTGAGGAAGTGTATATTTCAAAAAAAACATTAAAAATAATATATTAATATATAAATATATTTATAGTGATATAAATATAATATATATAATTTAAATATGTTTTAGGTAAGTATAAATTGACATTTACACTTAATATATAAGATATTTTGTGAAAATGGCTTATAAAATATTTAAAAAATTAATATTAATTAATAATTTGATAATTATTATCAAGTAATAATCATTTAATAACAATTTAAAAAAACAAAAAATTGATAAATCGATAAAAGATCAAAAATAAGTTGAAAACGTAACTCAAACATCAAACATCCATAACTTTTGATCCGGGTATCCATTTGAGCTCTATCACATATAAAATTATAACCTGTGGTGATATCTATGCACTAGTGACATAAAAAAACCCTCTATAACATTTTTCAAGGCCAAAAAGTCCCAAAAGGCCTCCCAAATCAATTTTTAGTTGGGATATCCAATTTTTTTAACATTCGATGGAATTTCAACCTCATTTAAGGGGGTATTTTTTTTTTCCTTTTTTAGTAGGTACTGAATTTATTCCTAGGGATTACATTCATATTTATATTACAGATTTTAAATTTTATCATTTTTCAAAATATACTATTATTTATAATCAAATATATTACAATATATACATATTTTTTTATATATTCACACATAAAAATTTAATTTTATAAATAAATAATCAAACATATTCACATATAAATTATATTTCACAATATATAAGCCTTATCTAAATAAAAACTAATATCCATATTATTTAAAATACTATATATGAATATTTATATACCTATATAATGTGTGTGTATTAGTGTGTGTCTGTATTAACAAACTGGTATATATTATCTATATATTCTAACATAAGCATATTAATATATAATAAATGTAAACATATATAAACATATATAAATATGTATAATTATACTTACAGATACACATATAATATATATATATGTGTGTGTGTGTGTGTTTGTTGTGTATATGTATTTATTTATTTATAAACACACACAAAAAAACATATTTTATAAATGTATTTAAAAATAATCTTATAAATATATATTAATATATGAATAAATATACAGATAAAAAAATATAACTATATATATATATAAATGAATAGATATAAATATATATTAATATACAAATAAATATATAACTATATAAATATAACTAACTATATATATATATTAATATAGGGAAAATATATAAATATAACTCTATATGTATATATATATATATATATTAATATAAATCTGTATGAATATATGAATAAATATAACTATATATATATATATAAATAAATAGATATATCATTAAATAGAGAACAGAACAAGATGAACGAGTGGTAAAGGTGAAGACACACAAGGGAGAGGTCTCGGGTTCGAATCTAAGAGGAGGCAGGGATGCGTGGGTGGGTGTAGGGGGATAGCACTGTTAAAGGGAAGAAGGTTGTGTGCCTAGCTCGGTTAAAGGGGTGGAGGGCAGTCGTGGGGGTGGGGCTTCCTAGCACTGTTGAAAGGGGGTCAAGTGCTGTTAAAAAGGGCTGGGTCTACCCTCTGATTTATAGATTTTTTTAAACTTTTTTTAACTTTTATCAGTTCTTTTAAAAAAGAAATGATAAAAGGGGCCTTTATCAATGATTTTTAGCACTGATAAAAGAGACCCCTCTTTTAATAGCACCTCGATTATCAATGATTTTTTAGTATTGATAAATAATTTTTTATAACTGATAAAACCTTATTTTTTAGTAGTGCAACAACCTTATAAATGTACTTTTTTATAGGATAATCCCTTAGATAATGTGGAAAACCATATAATTATAAATATCTTAATGTTATTCTATAAATATTAAGTTTTATTGTTTTGTGTGGGAAAAAATATATTTATAAATTTATGAAGGATTAGAAATCACTACCACATATCATCCCTTTAAAAACTCTCAAAATGATATTTAACAGTAATAAAAAAGCATTATCTGTTTATATTAAATTAGAAATATGAAATTCATGATGAAAATATGACTAGTAAAGATTTATTTTAATATTTAAATATACTGGAAGAAACTTTTAATGAACTTAAATATAAGTATAAAAATATAAATAAATGACATTCTTAATCTATTAATATTAAATATGATCTTACTGTAGAAAAAGAATTGAATCAACTAATTCTTAAAGAAATAATGATTTAAAATTTAGTAAATGAGAAATTGAAAAGAGATATTGAAGGTTTTACTACAAGATCTGAAACCATTAATATAATTTTATGTAGTCATGTTATACCTAAACCTAGAGATGGTTTTGGTTATCAACCCAGACATAAAAATGAAATTTATAAAAATTATTCTATTCTAAGTTAAAATGATGCAAGTAAACCTGTATTAAATGATACAACCAAAACTTAAAATTTTTTATCATTCCAATTTGGACCTAATAGATCTTATATTTATATTTTTTAATCCCTTTCATATATTTGGGAATAAATCTGTTAAACAGATGTGGATTCTCAAAGCTTTAATTACTAACTTATTAAGAATAAAACAGATATGGGAACAAAAGTCAGTGTGAATTTAATTAATTTAAGGGAACATATTTAAAAATACATTGGACAAATCCATGGAATTTGGACAGTGGGAGTTCCAAAAATATGATACGAAACTTATTGAGCTTGCAAATAAATTGGAAGTTTTTGGTTTATTGGATGGGTCATTTTTACAATTGAGATTTGGAACTGAGTTATAAGAGTTGGAACCTTTAAAAATGATGTTTTTTTTAATTTTTTAAAGGTGAAAGAAGCTTCCCAGGTGAATCAAGGAGTTTTGGGAGTGTCGAACCCAAAAAATCATGGTTTTGAAAGTCTGTAGAGGGCACACGATTTGTCTGAAATCGTGCGGCCCACTGTAGAAAACTGTGTGGACATGTTCAAAGGGTGAAGTGGATGTGCACACAGTTTTCCAAACCATGCACCTAGCACACACAATGTGATTTTGGAGGTAGTAGCCTCACACTGTTCACCACATGGTTTGCACACGATTTGACAAACTATGTGGGTCAAACCGTGTGGTATACCCAATTTTAATATTTTTAATGAAATAAAAATAAAAATAAATTAAGAACCTAAGCTTAAAATACTTCACCCATCTCCCCTCTCACTCAAGATGCACCCCCTGAGGGTTACCCTTTGTTGTGCAATGGACCCCACTTTGAATCCCTGTTCTTGCTTTGATTTTCACCAGATTTTGTCTGGATCTTCATCCAAATGTTTGAGGTATGTTATTCCGCACCTATTCCTCTCTTTCTATGGCCATTTTTGGTCCCCCCATTGCCCGGTGAGGTGAGGCTGAACCTAGGGTTTGAATTTAACCTGAATTTTTAGTATTATTTTGGTTGTAGGTTGTGCGGAGGGTCTCTCTAGACCCATTCAGGTGGATTTTGGCAAGTACCACCATAGGCGAAGTGGTTTGGGTCATGTTGTTCTGTCGTCATCGATTTGGGGTAATATTTACCTTTGTTCTCCTTTTTTACTAAGTTTATAAATGAGTATTTTGTTGTTTATGAGTCCCTAGTAATTTCCTTTAAGTGTGTTGAACCTTGCTGCGGTGATCTTGACACCCTAGTGTTGTTTTTAGTTTGTTGGGTCCTCCTTGAGGTGGGTTCAGGTCACTGAAGTCAAAGGTGACTCATTGCGGATGCATCAATAGGAATATTTATACATATGTTCCCCCATTATATGTATATTCATACATGGAAATATATATATATATATGTGTGTGTGTGTGTGTGGTTCTAGGTGTGCTTATTTATAATATGAAAATGCGTACGCGTGTGAGTGGAGACGGGTGTATGCATGTGTGCATATATTTAAGGATACCCTTTCACATATTCATGGGCCTTGTGAATAGATGCATAAGTGTGATAGTGCATATTCTCAAAGGGGGTATCAATAACTTCTAGTTAGAAAGCATCAAGATTTGAAGTGTCAGTTTGGATTGGTCTACTTCTTGAGGTAGGACCCCTTTCTGTTCCCTTTAATTTTATCAATGAATTAATTAATTGATTATCTCACCATCCTTAGTTTTTAATTAATTCAGTATGTTTAGATTAAATACTTTCATTGGTAAAGTTAATGAAACATTAAATATGATATATGATTGTGTGATAAGAATGTCAAGATTTTATAGTAAAAAACCCCTCCAATAGAGGTGTGCTGCCTTCACGATAAAAAGTAGAGGTTAGACTTTTATGCTTACTTAGTTCATTAATTTTATGCTTCCGTATTATTTTTCTTTGGTTAGTAATGTCATGTTTAGGGATTTGGCCTATTTTTTTAAATTGGCCTACCTTATAAATGAAAGTTACCATGTAGGAATCTGTCTTATTCCAATGACACCCTTCCATGTCATTTGAGCCATAAACATGGTGTTTCCATGAGTAAATAAATTATATTAGTTAAATGAAAGAGCCTATGCATGTTAGCTTTCTTTCTAAAGGGAATTAGACTTTTAGGTAATTGTTCCACCAATGTTATCATCCTCTAAGTGCTTCCATGAGACTTACCACTTGAACATCCAGTTTTTCTAATTGAACGAGTCCAAATGGATTGAATGGTATTGACATATATGATGGTTAACCCATGCCTTTTATAATGTTTAATTGAAAACATAAGAGGGTTATGCCTTATGTTTTTAATTATAAATATGCTATGGATATGGAAACACATAAGAGGTGTTTCCTTATGAATTATTTTATAATTGGGACAATGGTTATAAATAGAAATGGGATAATGAGATGCATGAGAGGTTAATGCCTCAAGAATTATTTATCATCCTCTAAGTGCTTCCACGAGACTTACCACTTGAACATCCAGTTTTTCTAATTGAACGAGTCCAAATGGATTGAATGGTATTGACATATATGATGGTTAACCCATGCCTTTTATAATGTTTAATTGAAAACATAAGAGGGTTATGCCTTGTGTTTTTAATTATAAATATGGTATGGATATGGAAACACATAAGAGGTGCTGCCTTATGAATTATTTTATAATTGGGACAATGGTTATAAATAGAAATGAGATAATGAGATGCATGAGAGGTTAATGCCTCAAGAATTATTTATTATGAATGATTACACCATATAGGCATGTGAAGGCCAAGAGACTGTGAGGGTTCTTGGACTTGGGTTAGGGGTAGGCTGTGAGAGCTCCCCTATAATTTGGATGGAAATGGTACATCCCGATCCACCCCAACATATATCTAATGCATGAATTCCAAGAGACTGTGAGGTTTCTTGGACTTGGGTTAGGGGTAGACCATGAGAGATCCCCTAGAATTGGATGGTGGTGGTACCACCCGATCCACACCAACATATATCTAATGCATAAAGGCCAAGAGACTGTGAGGGCTCTTTGACTTGGGTTAGGAGTAGACCGTGAGAGCTCCCCTGGAATTGGATAGTGGTGGTGAATCCTAATCCACCCTAACATATATATCTATACACATATATATACTACTACTAATATATATATATATATATATATATATAAAGTTGTCATGATTATACATCCCAACCATGGGCTAAAGCAAGTATTACCATAAATTGTCCCTTAAGAACCTATATGGGTGTTTATTTATTCTTCCAGTTCCATCATTACTTCTCTATACCAGCACACGGTTTAATTCATATTACACTGTCAAGATTGGGATAGACATTGGTTGTGACAGCCTACTGATATTTATATCTCACACCCTACTTAGGCCACCATTGCACTGAAGTTCCCTAGTATCCTTTCTTGTTCATGGGGCTTTAGACCTTGCTTGTGTTATATTCCTTGTACCTGGAGAGTTAGGGGGAAAGGACTGAGCTGAAGATCAAGATGCTCATGGAGAACATCTTAGGGATTTTAGTTCTTTTCATTTCTTAAGTCATGTAACTGTACTATTATGAAAAAAAATATGGTTTTTTACTTATTTAGTTTATGTATCAATAACATGACATGCATACATCTATTTTATAAACTGGCTTTATCCACTTTTTTAAAATTGTTATTATTTTTCTTCTACTACTCTTGTTATTTCTCTATATACTGATTTTGCTATATTATATTCTTTATTATTTGATAATACCACTTTGAATCTCTGATAAAAGGGTATAGTCTCCCCATTATCACCTCCTGAGACTCTCGATGAAATTTAATAGCCTTCGGTGTAAGAGGATATGCACTTAAGGCCATGTGACCCACCAGTCTGGCTACCGATTTGATGGTAAGCCGGGTCAGGATGTTAAAAATTGGTATCAGAGGTAATTTTTTTCATTTTTCTTGCTATTTTGGGTTGGTAGATAGGGTACTAGGAATGTTTCAACACTTTTTGTATAGTCTTACTTGGGACTGATCAACCCGCATATGATAAATGAACAAGTGGTCAGGGATGGGATTGATGTTCATGCTGTTTTCTATTACATTTGATATGATTTCACCTTGAGTAATTGGATAATTTTCCACTACTTAATGATTTATGAAATTTTTGGTATTTTTACCCTTAATCTGATATGGAAAGGAAGTTTCATTGCATGCATCATAATAGGCACATAGAAATTCACATTCCATGCATAGTGTTATTCCATGTAGTTGCATTTTAGTTTTCCTATTAATTAGAATAGTGTTCCTTGAATATGTGCCATGCCTTGTATTTATTATTATGCCTATTTAGATACCATGTTTAGGTATTTCTTAGATTTCCTTTCCTAAAAATATTTCATGTTTCTGAACTTCTTAGCATGCCTTTCCTGTTTAGTTTTCCATGTTTCTGTGAATAGAACATGCTTCTTTGTGTTACTTCTTATAATAACATTTTATTTGTTAATATGAAATTGGTCTTATGGGATAAGTTCATTGGTTGTGATTATTACAGGAGCTAGTTTTCAATTGTAAGGCGCATGGGAACCTTATAACTGTTAACCCATGTATTCTAACCATTGTAAAATCATGTTAAAATAAAAATGATAAAGTCAATTGATTGTGATTAAATGGTAGCCAAATTCCAAACTATAAAGTGTATGGGCACTTTATAGGTTGGTAGGTAGCCACCCATACGATTGTACCCTTGAATGTGAGTGTGTTAAAATTCTAAATTAAAATTTCTTTAGTTTATTGGGAGCCAATTTTTAATCCATGAAGTGTATTGGCTCTTTTTGAATTGGGAAATGGAAACCCATATTAAATGTAAAGTCATGATGTATTGTAAAATTCTTATAAATGAAAAAGGATGTGTAATTTATAATTTTAAATGAATCGGTTAACTATTAAATACTCAAATAGACCCAATTAGGTCAGTTGAGTCATGTTTCTAATAGTAATGTCCCTTTTGGGTGTTTATAAACTATTATAATTGAGAAACTTCTATTGGGTTTCTTTATGAAGAAACTAGGTTGGTTTAGCAGGGCCCTTGTAGCTCACCTTATCTTTTAAATGACTTAAAAAGAATAGTTTTGTTCAATTTCCTAATAATGATTGGATTTATAATAAATGAAAATGTTTTAAAATGTATTTTTATGAAAAATTTCCTGTCTTTCCCTTGGTTCCTTAGCCAAATCAAGTACCTTGTGTTTTTTTTTGAAAAAATAGTATGTCTTGTTTTGATTAAATCTTTTGATGATTAAATATTAAATGTGAATAAATGTAAATGGATTGGAAATGGAACCTATAGTGACATCCTTTTTTTTAAAACCCTTGTGTAAGGGTAGTTTGAGTTTCTCTTTGAGTTTCCTAGGAATGGAACTGTGGGTGTTTTTCGTAGTATTTGTCCTTTTTATCAATGGATTAATGATCGAATTTTGAGAATGGTGACTTTTGTTTAGCATGGTATGGTTTTAGGGTCGACATTTTACTTTCATAATGGGATAGAATGTGGTAGGTAGTACCCTTAGAGTTAAATGCCTTTCTAATTCCATGAAATGGATTTTGGTGTCGTTCGGGTGCCATTGTACCTTGTTAGAATTTTAGTTTCTAATGATTCCATTGTTCAGATGGGTGGTCATTGTCTCCTTGACCCTTGATATGGGTGTGATCATTAGGTAATTCTCAGTTTCAGAAGGTTAGTCATGCCTCAGTCATGGTCGGCTACTTGTGATGGATGACTTGGAATGGCATCATCTATGTTAATGGTCATGTGGGGAAATACGACTTTGGAATAAATCTTATTTTCTATTGTGTATGGTATTAGGTCATCTTCGGAGTAGAGCGACTTGAGAGTTAAATAAAAAAGTTCTTCCCAATGTTCGGGATTTAATTTTAAATACTCAAGTGTTTTGACATGATAGTCTTGTTGGTTTTTATTTCTTTTACGCTTGATATGGTGATCGTGGATCGTAGGAGCATCACACGTTCATTTAAGGTAAATGTGATCTAGCGTGCTTGTGAGTGGATATTTTATCTTTTCTCTCATCTACTAGGACACTCCTAAGGTGAGGAAAATCCCATGGTTTTTGGAAATTACATTCCCTTCTAAGTTAAGGTAACATAACCAAAGAGAAACATTGGAAGATGGTCAGTTCTGTTTGAATTCTTTAAGGATTTGGAGTCTTAATTTGTGTCGGTTCTTACTTGGTAGCATGAAGATATTATGGTTGGATATGTATTAAACCCTTTATAAACACCATTGAATTTTTATGGGCTTTATTGGTAAATTTTTAATGATAATTTAATGTCTTCAAGTGGTAAAGGCACATGTTTAGTTAATGGCAGTGCATCAGTAGGTGAAGCTGAGTCTCTTCTAATGCAAGTAGACCAATGATGGATTTAACTTCCTTATTTCCATTAATTGTGTATGATTTATTAGAACCATTAAAATAATATTAGTGTATTCTTATTATATATGACCATGTCACTTATATTGACATCACCCTTGATGCGTTGAGAGAGCGTCAGTCTTATACCGCACTGAATTTTTAAAAGATGATGGGATGGGTGAACTCTTTTGATGTTTCATGATGGATGCATGGTTTTATTCATGGTTTGTTCAATAACGTCACTAGTGGTTAGGTATATACTTATGTGGAAATTTTCATGGTGAATGTGATATGCCTTGGGAGAAGGCATCATATTTCAGTTGGAAATATGTTGGCCATATAAGCCAAATGTCTTGAGAATGATTAACCTAAGTGGCTCAACTCATTACCCCTTATTCCAAGTGTGAAATTGGTGAAGGACAATTTTAGACATGTTATTAGGTGGAGACAGGTTAATTTTGTTTCAGTTGGGTTTTTTCATGAAAATATAGCTCTACATGGGCTTTGAGGTTAATGGTAACAAACTAGATTTTTTATGGTTAAAGTGACTTCTGCTTAAATGAATGATTTTAGGTACGTTGGGAATTTGGAAATGAAATAGGGCCATTTTAATGAAGATTAGTGACCCTTTTAGTTCAAGTTATGTTTATATTGTTACTAAAGGATTCTCAGGGAAGAGAAGTTCTAAGGTGGGAAGTTTTTAATTATCTGTGTTTTGAATCAGATGAAAATTTAAAGAAATTTGAACTTTTTGGTTTTATGGATGGGCTGTTTTTAAATCCAAGATTTAAAATTAAGTTTTAAGAGTTTTAACCTTTTAAAGTGAAGTTTTTTTACTTGGGTAAAGGCTCGAGAAGCTTCTTGGGTGGATTGAGGAGTTTATGGATCACTGGAACTAGAAAATCATTATTTTGAAAGGCTACAGAGGGCTCATTGTTTGTTTGAAACCATGAATCCCACTATAGGAAATCATGCAGCCTTGTTCTAAGGGGGAAGTGGTGGTACACATGGGATACACATGATTTTTAAAACCATGTTCCTAGCCTATATGGTTTTACAAATTGTATTCCTATCTCATACAGTGTGATTTTGGAGGCAGTAGCCTCACACTGTTCACTGCATGATTTGCACGCGGTTTGGAAAACTGTGTAGTTCAAAACATGCGGTATACCCTATTTTAATATTTTAAATAAAATTAAAAAAAATTAAAAACCTAAACCTAAAATAACTCACCCCTATCCCTTCTCACTTGAGACGCACCCCCATGGGGGTTCTCTTTGGCCACACAATGAACCCCACTCTAGCTCCATCTTTTTCCTTTGATTCTCACCGGATTTTGTCTGTATATTCATTTGAATCTTTGAGTTATGTTCTTATGCACCTCTTTCTCTCCTTCTCTGGCCATTTTTCAGTCTCCCCATTTCCTATTGAGGTGTAGCTGAACATAGGGTTTGAATTTAACCCAGATTTTTTGTTTTCTTTTGGTTGTAAGATTTTCAGAGGGTATCTCTAGACCCATTCTTTCGGATTTTGGAAACAACCTCCATAGGCCAAGAAGTTAAAGTCATCTCAGTATGTCATCATCAATTTTTAGTATGATTTCTCTCCATTTTACCCCATTTACCATTTTATAATTGGGTATTTTTTGGTTTATGGGTTCCTAGTAATTCTCTTTAAGCGTGTTAAACCTCACCACCGTGATTTTGAGACCCTAGTGTTGTTTGTAGTTTGTTGGGTTGTCCTTGAGGTGGGTTCAAGTCACCAGAGTCAAAGGGAACTCACCGTGAATACATCAGTAGGAATATTTATACGTAATTTCACCTGTAATATGTATATTCATCCATGTTAGTGAATATATATATAAGGGGATAGGTTTTCTTACTTATAATATGAAAATTCATAGGTGTGTGAGTGGAGATGGGTGTATGAATGTGAGCATATATGTAAGGACCCCCTGCACATATTCATGGTCCATGTGAATAGGTGCATAGGGGATAGTTTTCCTTATATATAGGTGATAATGCATATGATGGAAAGGGGTAGCAGCTGCATCTATTTAGAAAGTGTCAAGAGTTGAAGTGTTGGTTTTCCTTGGTCTACTTCTTGAGGTAGGACCCCTTTCCATACCCTTTAATTTTATCAATATATTAATTAATTGATTATCGCACTGTCATTAGTTTTTAATTAATGAATTATGTTTATATTCAATAGATCCATTGATAAATTTAATAAAATGTTAAATATGATATATGATTGTGTGATAAGAATTTCATGATTTTATAACAAAACCCCTCCAATGGAGGTACAATGCCTTCCATTTAGAAATTAGAGGTTATACTTTTATGCTTTCTTAGTTCATTGCTTTGATGCTTAATTATGATTTTTACTTGGTTAGTAATGGTCTATTTTTGGATTTGGATAGATTTGTAAATTTAATGTCTTGCCTTATAAATGGAAGCTACCATGTAGGAATCTATATTTTTCCAATGACACCCTTCCTTGTCATTTTATCCATATACATGGAGTTTCCATGAGTAAATGAATTAAATTAGTTAAATGTAAGAGCCTATTCATGTTATCTTTCTTTTCTAAATGGAATTTTCTTTGTCGGTAATTGTCCCACTAATGTTGGAATCCCCTAAGTGATTCCATGAGACTTATCACTTGAACTTCTAGTTTTTTAATTGAATGAGTCTAAATGGATTGAATGGCCTTGATATATAATATGGTTAACCCATAACTTTTCTAATGTTTAATTGAAAATCATAAGAGGGTTATGAATTATATTTTGAAATATGAATATGGAATAGCTATGGAAATGCATAAGAGGTATTGTCGTATGCATTATATTATAATAGTGAAAATAGTTATAAATGGAAATGGGATAATGAGATGCATGGGAGGCTAATTCCTCATGAATTATATATTATGAATGATTACACCATATATCCATGTGAAGGATAAGAGACTATGAGGGCTCTTGGACTTGGGTTGGGGGTAGACCGTGAGAGCTCCCCTGGAATTTGGATGGTGGTGGTACATCCCGATCCGCCCCAACATATATCTAATGAATGAAGGCCAAGATATTGTGATGGATATTAGACTTGGGTTAGGGGAAGATTGTGAGAGATTCCCTAGAATTGGATGTAAGTGGTATGTCCTAATCCACCCCAATATATATCTAATGAATGAAGGCCAATAGACTGTGAGGGTGCGTGGACTTGGGTTAGGGGTGGACCGTGAGAACTCCCCTAATATTTGATGGCGGTGGTATGTCCCGATCCACCCCAATATATATATATATATATATAATACTATATATATGCATAATACTATATATATATATATATATATAAAGTTGACATGATCAGACATACCATCCATTGGATGAAGTAGGTATCTCTGTCTGGTGTCCCTTAGGATTTGGACATGTGTTTATTTATTCTTTTAGTTATGTCATTACTTATCTATACCTGCACACCATTTAATTCATATTGAAATGTATGTATTGGGAAAGACACTTGTGGTTCTGAATTATTGATATTTATATCTCACATCCTACTCGAGCTGCAATTCACTGGGGTACCTTAGTAGACCTTCTTGTTTATAGGGATTTGGAACTTTCTTAAGATATGCTGCTTATAACTTAGGAGTTATAACCAAAGTATTAATCTGAATCATAGGATGATCATGGATAAAATATTATGGATTTTTAGTTCTCTTTATTTCTTGAGTCGTGTATTTTTACTATTATAACAACCCTTCTCTTTATTACACACATAAACATGATTTAATATATAAAATTTCACTTAAGACAACTCTGATGATCGATAGGTCTAGTGTCTTGTAAAAATTAGAAACATTACATAACTACTTAGAACATAAAACACAACATCTTTATTGAAAACTTCTTTTACAAGACCACAACATTCCTTCGTACTTAGAATTGCATGAGATAACCTAAGGACATGCATTAGAAAAGGGTGAGATATAAAGCCCAGTAAGGGAGTAAAAAATGCACAAAGTGAAGAATATGGAACATGTTAGGTAATAATAAAATCAATAGAGTACAAGAGAAACATGAACATAAAGGCATGATATAACATGACTATCATAATATGGAAATGTGGAAACAACATTTAACATGATATTTTCATGAGCCAAGGCTCATTGCACATAGATCATGAGTAAAACCTCATTGAACTTGAATTAGAATGATTAAATCCTCATTATACTTGACTTATTAGGATACTAATCTTTGCCCAATTCATTGGAGCGCTATCAGGGAACACCATTTATAAACATTTCATTTCATGCATAAGTGTACCACATGAATCATACAACATGGATTCATTAAACATCATATTTTATTCCAAAAATAATAGATGTGGAATACATAAATGTAATTACTCAATAAAAAGGTATTTGTACATAAAGTTGAATACCCTTTATAGAGAATTGGGTATGATATTCACTTATATGATGATTTTGGCATGAGAAATTTTTGTGTAACTTTGGCAACATAACGATGTCAAATAGAAATCGTAAAATGGGTTGATGAGAAATAAATGGGTATATAATAATTAATACATGAAATGGAAAGTAAGAGGGTCATGGAACATAATATACAAACATATTTAATAGAATTTGGATGCATAATATAAAATAATTTCTTAAAAGTAAATGAGGAGAGAGAAATCCCTTATGGAATTTCGGCATGGTAACAGGTGTACATGGGAGGCATTAATGAGAGAGAAAGGGGTCTGTCATCATAAAAACATAATTAGGGAAGTATATTGGAGGTGGTAAATTATACCCCAACATTTTTAATTGAAAATAGAATGGGATAAAAATATAAGTAAACTTGAACATAAATAAGGAAGGAAGGAAAGTGAGGATCCCTTACGGAATTTCAGCATAGTAACAGATTAGTTAAGGGTCCAAATGAGGGAGGATAGATGATACCCTATTTAAATAACATCAATTTTACAATAAAGGTAATGATTAAAAATGGATTTAAATGCATTAAATTGAAATTAAATGAACCACTCTCAAAGAAGGTGCTTGAATTCCAAGAAGAGGAGACAAATCCTTTACTTGGAAGTGTGATCCCAAAGGCTTGGGAGAGGATTAAGAGAGGATTATAAGGAGCTTGGAGCACCTTTTAAGGATTATAGAGAGTGGATGGAAGAGTTTTGTCAAGCTCCAAAGGTTTTTAGTGAAGAGGAATGAGATATTGAGTGGGTTTATATAGGAAAGTAGAGGGAATTATTTATTATTTAGGTTTTGGATACTACACATTAAACTAATTAAAACCACAAACCAAACCATGATTTTTGCCCATGTTTTTATCCAAAGTGGAGTGGAAAAAGTTATTTTATAAGTAAAATGGCCGAACTTATTAAAATATTAGGCTTTCTTATGTGAAGGTGATTCACTCTCAAGGAAATCATATTAAAAGGATAAAATATTTTATAAGTCTTGGAGGGCCCACCGAGGAACCATAAAATTAATCAAAAAAAATCTAAAATCACATTATTTTAAATATAAAACATATATTGATAGAACAACCTTTTTATATTATTTTATTACATCACTATTAGGTCATTATGATGTCAAAAAACACATTATATATTTAAATGATATTTAATTTTTACCCAAAAAATCAATTGTCTCAGAAAATTATGAAAAATTCACTGTTAGATAATTTCGATGTCCAGAATACAAAAATGATATTCATTTTATCTAAATAATTTTATAAATATTTGAATTTTAAATTTTAAAATAAAAACTGATATTTATTGAAAATTCATGGGTTTTGACAAAAATAGTTTTCAAACCGTAATAAAAATTTCAATTGTATTTATAAAAATTATACGATATTTTTTATTTAATAAAAATTAATTTAGTAATAATATTTTATTAAAATATTATTTAATTCAAAAATCCATTAATTCATCAAAATAGATTTCTTAATTGAATATTAACAAAAAAATACTATCTGTTATTTAAAAACCATTTACAAAGTAGCAATAATAAAATGAATGTATATTATTTATTCTATAAAAAAATAATGACCATAATCATAGTGCTAGGGTATTGTTACATAAGCCCTTATAACACCCACATAAGACCTAAGGGTAAGGTGTGTGATGGTGACAAACTTTTGGGGTGGCTTGGATAACATCACTCAGGTGGTAATCTCTATTAACTTCCACTTCTCTCATAGGCAGTTCTATTCAATCTTAACATGTTGAATCTTGGATTGGGATTGGTCTAGAGTGAAGCCTAGTGACACTACATCCTTTCTGAGATTCAATAAATGGGCTTCGTATGGAGCAATTTTACTAGATGAGGCCATCACTTCCTTTGTCTGAGTAAATTATATTTGTTAAATACCTATATTTATATTAATCATGTGATCATTATTCAATGGCTATATTATAAATATTAACAATTCTTAACGATATTTTAAAATCCAAGAACATAAAACCAAGGAAGTGAATATGTTTTATATAACTATTTTACATAATAAGGAATTTTATTATATTAAGAGGAATTTTTATTAATAAAAGTTTGGGTCATTACAATTTTACCTCCTTAGAAATTTCGCCCTAAAAATTTTCTTTTCCCACACTAAAATAGATGAGGGTAACTTTGATTCATCACTTCCTCTGATTACCACATTTCTTTTTTAAACTTGTGGTTTCTCCACAACACTTTGATGAGGGGCATTGTCTTGTTTGGAAGAACTTTTTCTCTACGATATAAGATCTTAACTAGATTCTCTTCATAGGAGAGGTCATTATCCAATGGTACGACCTCTAGATTTAGTAAATGTGATGGTTTAAGTATGTACTCACTCAAGAGTGATACATAGAATACATCATGTACTTGAGATAGGTTAGGTGAGAGTGATAGTCAATAGGCCACTTATCTAATGTAATCAAGGATCTCAAAAAGGGGTGATGTACCTTGGACTAAGCTTTCCCTTCTTCCCAAATATCATAACTCTCTTCCACAGTGATATGTAGATTAATAACATGTCCCCAACATCAAACTTTATTTATCGTCGACGATTATCAGCATAGCTCTTTTGTCGACTATGATCAGCTTTAATGTGTTGATGGATGGTCTTCACCTTATCCACCATTTCTTTGACCATTTCTGGACCTAGGAGTTTTTACTCCCCAACTTCATCCCAACATGCTAGTGTTTTTCACCTATTCCCATAAAGGGCTTTATAAGGATATATTTGGATGCTTGAGTGGAAACTGTTATTGTAAGAGAACTCAACCAGGGGAATATGTTGATCCCATCCTCCTTTTAAGCCCATTGAGCATGCTCTCAACATGTCCTCAAGTGTTTGGATAGTACACATAGATTTTCCATTAGTTTGAGGATGATAAGTTGTAATGAAGTTTAGCTCATTATTCAGAGCGTGTTGGAAACTCTTCTATAACATAGAGGTGAATCTTGGAGTTCAATCGGATACAATCGATAGTGGTACTTCATGTGGCCTTACCACTTCTCTTATGTATATCCGTGTCATTTGATCTAATGATAAATCCTCCTGAATTACAATGAAGTGTGAAATATTTGTAAGACGATCCATAACAACCCAAATAACATTATTTACTTTGGATGTTTTCAGAAGTCCTGTAACAATGTCCATGGTAATGTTATCCCATTTACATATTGGTATGGGTAATGGTTGCACCATCCCCTTAGACTTTTGTCTCTCATCCTTCACTTTCTGACATACCAATCACTTTGATGTATACTCAACGATATCATTATTCATGTTATCCCACCAATAATTCTCTCAGATATCTAAATACATCTTTGTGTTTCGTGGGTTAATGGAGAAATTTGAACTATGTGCATGATCCAAAAGTTCATTCTTTAACTCTATATTTGATGGAACACATAGTATTGACCCAGATCTCACAAGTCCTTCTTCATTAATATTGAACTCTTAGGATTTACATTTTCTAATAGTTTCCACTTTCTTATGAATTACCACATCATCCTTTTAAGCATCATTTAACCTTACCAACAGAGTTGGTTGAGCAATAATTTGTGAAAGGATTGATGATGTTCACTTTTTTATTATTCCCATGTCCATCTTCATCAAGTCTAAGAAGATTGGATCCTTTTCAATTATCATCAATGAAAGAATCATTGGGTCCTTTCTTCTTAGAGCATCTTCCACCTTGTTCGTTTTCCCAGGGTGGTAATGGATTGAGCAGTCATAGTCTTTGATCAAATCTAACCATCTTCATTGGTGCGTGTTCAACTCTTTCTGTGTAAATATATATTTAAGGATTTTGTGATCCGTATATATTTCACACTTCTCCCCAAAGAGGTAATGCTGCCAAATTTTCAAAGCAAAGATTACTAAAACCAACTCCAGATCATGTGTTGTATAGTTTTGATCATAAAATTTCAATTTACTTAAAGCATAGGTAATGACTTTATCATTTTGCATCAACACACAGCCCGAGCCCTTCTTTAAAGCATCACTGAATACCAGAATAAGTTCTATACTTGTGGGTAGTGTGAGCATGAGTGTCGTGATAAGCCTCCTTTTGAACTCCTTGAAGCTATCCTCACATTCATCACTCTAAGAAAACTTGACTACCTTCCAAGTTATCTTGGTAAGAGGGGTTGAGAATCGTGAGAAATTTCTCACAAATCAGTGATAATATCCAGCTAACCCTAGGAATCTACAGATATTCGTCACCGATGTTGTCCTGGTCCAACCCTCAATTGAAACTTTCCTGGAGGGATCCAAAGATATCCCATTACTTGTGATGATATGACCCAATATTGAGACTTACCTCAACCCGAACACACACTTTATATACTTTTCATACAGCTTCTCATTTTGCAAGGTCTCTAGTACAATTATTAAATTCTCCTCATACTCCTCCTTGGTTTTGGAGTATATTATAATATCATCTATAAATACTGCCAAAAATTTGTCAAGGTAATCTCTAAAGACTAAATTAATCAAGTCCATGAATATTTCTGAAGAATTAGTGATTCTGAAAGGCATTACTATGAATTCATAGTGCATGTACCTTGTACGAAAAGCAATCTTGGGGATATCCTCATTCTTCACCCTTACTTGGTAATATCCCAACTACAGATCCACCTTGTAGAAGTACTATTCTCCATGTAACTGATCAAACAATTCATCAATTCATGGAAGGGGATACTTGTTCATTGTCGTGATTTTTTTGAGATCATGATAATCAATGAAAAGGCGCATTGACCCATCCTTCTTCTTGATGAATAGGACTAGTGCACCCCATGGTGAAGAACTTGGGCATATAAACCCATTATCTAGATTCTCCTATAGTTGTTTCTTTAGCTCCTCAAGATCTAAAACACCCATTATATATAGATTCTTGGATATTGTCAAATCCCCAGGTATAAGATCAATCGAGAATTCAACATCTCTACTAGTAGGAAGACCAGACAATTCATCGAGAAACACTTCAATGAATTCTCTCACAATAGGAATGTATTCAAGGATGGTTTCTTCCTTAGACTCAATCATCTGAGCAAGATACGCATGCTCATAGGGTAGTAATATCCATGCTTGATATGATGGTTCTAAATAATATTTATCCTCCTCCTTTCACTTGTACATAATCGGGGGTTAATTCTCTATATGGAGATTGATTTCCATCTCATGGAAATTTATGTTGGCTCTATATAGGGAAAGCCAATCCATGCTAAGAATTGAATCAAATTCCACTAGAGGGAGTATGAAGAGGTTCTTCGGGAAGTTCATACCAAAAATTGTGACAGGGTAGGAGTTATATTCAGGGATGCAATGATTTACCCATTTTCCATTCTCACCGACATCTCTACTTATATGATTTTTTGTGGTGTTGGGATTGTTCTACTAAACTTTTGGGATATAAAAGAATGATTAGAAATAGAATAAAAAAGTATGTTCGCTATTCTTGAATGAATAACTAGTGTGCCTTTCACCACTTTTCTTTTGGGGTTCTCTTCGGTAGTAGTGATGGAAAAATCTCACCCTTTATACCTTGGAGGTTGTTGGTTACCTCCTAAAACCCTTGTCTTAGGACACTAGTTTGCAATGTGACCTAGTTTTTTACAGTTGAAGAAATGAACAATGCATTGAGGGTCAAATAGAGTGTTCCTCTCCTTTGTCGTAGTAGCAGGTTTTTCTTGTCAGAAATTAATGGCTAGGTGCCATTATCTTCCACACCTAAAGCATTTCCTCATCCCATTCAGGCAATTTCCAGGGTGCTTCTTTCCGCCCCTTTGGAAAGTGGGTGCTGGAATTTCTTAGCACCGTTGGATTTATTCATCGAAATAATTTATAGTGTTATATTATAATTTTGATTGGTTTTAAAGTATAATTAGACTATATTTTTATCATTTAATCTAATTTAGATAATTTTAATTATTTTCACATTAAAATTAAATATAAACACATGTCAGTCTTTTGATGGTTTTTACTTTTAAAACTCCGTTTTATTATTCCATCAACGGGATTAATTCTAATTTACTGATTGCAAATTCTATGTTATGAATTTTAAAAAATGGATTCTATATTTTAAATTAGTGGGTACAAATTATGTAAATAGTTTTATTTTATTTTTTCACATTATGAATAGTAACATTAGTAATTTTTTTATTACCACGGTTAGGGTAAAACAGGCAATTAAGGGTAAAAATAAATTATAAAATTACCCTAACATCTGTAAAAATCCTATTGGATGATTAAATTATAACCTTATCATATATGGTTTAAAATGGAATCATTTAATGGACACTTTTCCATGAATATTACATGGATATTATTAAAATTAATGAATGTGAAAAAATGTCACACTCTTATTTCTTATAAGTACAATAATTTTAATATAGAGATCACCAAGAGATAACATCAATTTTAAATATTATATAGAAATATAAAATAATTACCTACATCATAGTAATTTATTTATAAATTTTAGAGATTAAATATTTACCATTAATGATGACACAATAGTGACACATAAATTATTTTATTAATATAAATATCAAATAAATGGTTTTAAAATATTAAAATAAATATAATTTGAACTAATTAAGGTGATCCATGAATTTTATAGGTTAATATGACATGTTAATAGTATATTAAATGGTTTTTATTGATGTTATATCTCTTTTTGGATTTTAATTTAAGTCAAAATAATGAATAGTGTCAAAATTGACATTATTGATGTTTTATAAAAATAACATTTTATTAAATTATTTAAAAATCATAAAAATATTTCAAAACTACAAAGTGATAATTATAAGGTCTAAAATATCATATCATCAATTAATTAAAATTGACACCACATAATTAAATATTTATAACCCTTTAATATTTAGAATATTATCACTACAATTAAAATTAAATAGATTAATTAAGGATAAATAAAAATGATAAGGTTTAAAATAAAAACAAAACATGTATAAAATTAATTTATTTAAATTATTTAGACCCATAATCATCTTATCTTATAAATAACTCAGTTTTAAAATCAATTTATAATAAATTTATAGTTTTGGAATTTCCTAAAGTACCCCTCCCCTCTCTTATAAAAGGGAACCTCTCCTCTTTTATTCACACCTCTAAATCCATTTGAACTAGCCATACCCTACCCACTTATCCTCTCAAATTATATCACTTAATCCTAGAAGCCATAATTTGGGAATAAATCCAACATAATAAGTCCTTTTGTGAAAATCAAAAGGAGATACTTGAAGAAGAGGTAATTGTTTTACCATTTCAATTCAATTTATTTTCATCTTATACTTACTATTACTATGTTGTTTACATAATAAAGTAGTACATACAGTATCATATACATTATGATATATTATTATGATTATTAGACAACCATATTCCTCCTTTTATCTATCCTACGAATAAAAATATCGCCATGCATACGTACGTACGACTTACTATCTCCACATCGTGGTGTAATTTGTTATTCAACACTAAATTATTTGGATGGGTATAATGATGATTATAATATATATAAATAATGAATAATACATGATAATTATTCTATATAATTAATATACTATCCAATTCCATACCATTTAATCATTAAGGGAATGATATTGTTGCACGTACATACATACGACCTACCATCTCCACAACACGATGAAATTCACCCTCCACTGCAACCAGTTAATATTATTTATGAAAATGTATATAATTAATTAATATAATATTTATAAACTTAATACCATTCTATATATGAAGAATATATATCTGATGCATAAGAAACAAGACTTACGCGACAAAATAAACATAATAAAATGAAGCAGTCCACGCCTGAAATAATGATAATAATGAAATATTATTAAAAAAATGAAACAATAGGATCATATATGATATCATAAATCATGTATATAGTTCTGGTATAACTTAATAACAATATTTAACCACTATACAATAGGTTAACTCACCCTCAACTAAATTATAGTATGAGGTAAGAGTTAATTTTACAATCCCTTTATTATCTGAGATTGTTTATATATAAGTATTTGCTGGAACATATTTATCATCAATGTCTATGTTTCTTAAAAATTTATTTCAAAAAATTCTTACTATTATTTTAAAATTATTTAAAAACATTTTTACCCATGTTATATTTTATAAAAAGTAACCTTTTGTCGTTTTCCTTACAAGGTACTTTAATTTTTTTGACAAAGTACGAGATGAATGTTCTTTAACTTAAATAGAGTGAACAGATTTTTCCACTTTCATGATGACTTAACATTTTGGATCTTCCTTTATAAGCTTAAAATATTATTTTTAGTGAAAATATTTTCTTTTTAAATTGTATGGAATTTTAAATAACTATTTTCAATAAAAGGGGTATTTCTCTAACGAAATTTCCAATGATTTTATTAAGAAAATTTTATTCTATCTCAATATCTGTTGTTAGATTTTATGCTTAATTGAGGTTTTTTAATTATGATATAGTCTACCATATTGTATTTAATGTTCTATGATATATTTGACTGTGGATGTGTTATTTTCATACCATTTATGGTTAATGGTTAAAGTATCAAAATTTTGTTTTTTAGTTTTAATACGGATGTTTATGTTGGTTATGTTTCACCCTTTTTGATATAAGGAATGAATTGGACTTAGTAAGTAATGTTAAAGGCCTGATATAGTCCCTTGATGCATCATTAGGTCTCATGAGACAAACTATTTTTGGTTTTTACCCGTTTATTTATGGTCTTTGCATGAGGCCTTGATGTTGTGGTTATAATGTATGGCATTATGAATTTCCTCATTATGAAATCAATTATTGATCTTACATGCGATTATTCGACTAGTAGAATATCCATTTGAATGTTTATATAAATTTATTTGAGTTATAATTTCCAAATTATGCTCAATATTATGTTTTAAATGCTTGTGTTTTAGTTATATACCTTTCCTTAAAAGCTTATGATTGTAGTTTCTACTATATTATTTACCTTTACTGAGCATCTGAGATCACCCCATTCTTATGTTTCATTTTCCCCCAAGATGTGAAAAGGTATATTATGAATGACATGTAAGGATATTCTAAGGTATATGATTATTTTAATAGAGATACTATGTTTTTTTCATTTCATGATGTAATGTAAAACTTATGTTTGTTTCTAGTTTTTCCAAGGCTACTAAACTGGTCAGTCCTTTGGGATTTGATTTCTTATGATCATGCCAACGTAATAAAATAATGAATGAGCTCTAAGATTCTGGGGTTGGGGCATTACACTCCTGATTGGTTTGAGGTGATTATTATTTTTGGGTTGTGTTCTTGATTAGCTTAGAGTGGTTTTGGGATTTTTAAGTGATTTCTATTATAGTGAGTTCTTGGTAAAAATAATTTTGATTGTCCTATAATATCCTCCATTAGCCTACGTGTCAATGAAATCTCACAAAAATTTATATAATAATCTCAAAGACAATCTATTTTTATAAAATTATTTTGAGATATATATATATATATATATCATGAATGATGTGTATCTCTATAAAAATTTCTAATCATGCACTTACAAATGATTAACCTTTATTAGCTCAAAAAATTATCCTTTATAAATGTTTTAACACCAGTAAAGCATGTCTATAATCGAAAAAAATGTCTTAAATAAATAATACTAAATAATTTTTATTTTAATAAAGAACCTCAAAAAATTTAAACTCATTATAATTGAATAAAAAACCCTCAAGTATATTTCTAGTACACTCACTAGAAATTTTTGAGATAGATTTCAATTAAACATGTTTTTTCTATTTATTTTATTAAATATTAATATTAATGAATCAAATAGGATGGATATTAATAAAGAATGGATAGATTCCAATTGTATGACAAAATAGTATGAATATGAAGTGAAATATTTCATCAATTTTGTAAAAGATCATGCATATAAACCTTCTTAAATCCTTTTTCCAGGTTTACACTGTTGTTATTCAAGACTAATTAGTCCAAAGGAGTTATAATAACAATTGATCTGTTGTGGAATAAATAAAAGTTATAAATTATGGAATAAACAAGGGGGAAAAGAGAATGTAACTAGTTCCTAGAATAACACTATGTTTTATAGATCATCTGATATGATTACAAGTGTGGAAAATGAATTAAACTGTATCAAGGATGTGATTACATATGTGAATGATGATGAATATTTTATTAATGAAATGACAAGGATAGATGAAAATGAAATTCATGATTTCCCAAAATTGTTTGAGAAGTTAAAGAGTTGTGCAAAGACGCCATTGTATGCTAGTTTCACTAAATATAGATCATTTTTAGTCGTACTGAAGCTGTATAATTTGAAATCAAGAAACAGATGGAGTGATGCTACTTTTTCAGAACTACTTTATCTATTGAATGATATGCTCCCCGAAGATAATGATACTTCTAACCAAACACATGACACAAAAATAATGCTACGCTTAATGGTTATGATCTATGAAAGAATACAGACCTACCCAAATGACACTATAATATTTCTCAAGGACCAAAAATCACTTACTGAATGCCCAAAGTGTGATACTTCTTGATATAAGAAAGATGAATCTGGTCCTATGAAAGTTTTATGGCACTTTACAATCATTCCAAGGTTTAGGCACCTATATGTAAGTGAGGTGACATCAGGGTAATTGGTGTGACACATAGATACAATAAATAAATATGGGGAACTACATCACCTGATAAACTCTCCTTAGTGGAAGAGAATTGATCACGAGTATCCTAAATTTGGAAATGATCTAAGAAACCTTTGTCTTATATTATCTACAAATAGAGTGAATCCATTGGGTTTTCAAAGCAGGACTCACAATACATGGACTATTATGTTGGGAAATTATAACTTTCCACCATAGTTATGCATGAAACAAAAATACATCATGTTATACATGCTTATATCAAGACTAAAACAACTGGGTAATGATATTTATGTTTATTTCCATTGATCAAGGATTTGAAAATATTGTGGGATTTAGGTGTTATGTTGTATAATGCTTATAGAAATGAATATTTCACATTGAGAGCCATGTTGTATATGATGATAAATGACTTTCCTACTTATGAAAAATTTTCAGGATATATCATTAAAGAAACTCAAGGGTGTCCCATTTCTAAAAAAGTTACACAGTCAATTAGGTTGAAACATTCATTGAATACTATGTTTATAGGACATTTCATATTTCTACCCCGACGACATAAGTATCAATCTTGGACTACATCATTCGATAGATGTTTAGTATAACATACAACACCATCTCCACTAATAGGTGATCAACTCTTTGAGAAAGTAAAATACATGGACACTGATTTTGGTAATCCATTTTTGAAAAACCTTATGAAAACTGATTGGAAAAAAGAGATCAATTTTTTTAATTAATATACTACAATTTTCTGTACATTATAAATTTTATTGATGTTATGCATGTTGAAAAAAATTATGTGATAGTGTCATCGGTATGTTGCTAAATGAACCCAAAATACATAGGATTAAATTAAGGGTAGGTTGGACATGGCTGACATGGGAATATGAGAAGAGTTAGCACCAGTGGAGGGTGAAAAATGAACTTTCCTTCCTCTAGATACTTACACTATTTCTTGGAAGGAGAGATATCATTTTTTCAACTTCTAAAATGATGTAAAGGCTCCAAAGGGGTATTCATTAAACATCAAGAATATTATTTCAATGACTGATTTAAAGTTAATGGGTCTAAAATCACATGACTTCCATGTTTTAATGAAAGATCTAATTACTATCACTACTGGAAAAGTAGGCTATACCAACGGTTTAAAACCATTGGTATAGGCTGGAAAACCATTGGTATAGACTATACCAACGGTTGTCCAACCCGTTGGATAGTAAGCCGTGAGGAAAGCCCTATACCAATGGTTGTACTTAAACCATTGGTATAGGTGTTCCAGAATTCTCGAAAAGTCTATACCAACGGTTCTGAACCGTTGGTATAAGATTTCCAGAATTCTGGAAAAAACTTATACCAACAGTCTAGAACCGTTGGTATATCTTTTCTAGAATTCTGCAGAAAAAGATATCCCAACGGTTTAGAACCGTTGGTATATGATTTCCAGAATTCTGGAAAAAGCTATACCAACGGTTCCGAACCGTTGGTATAAGCTTTCCAGAATTATGGAAAAGGATATACCAACGGTTCTAAACCGTTGGGATAGCTTTTTCTGGAAAATATTATACCAACGGTTCTAAACCGTTGGTATAGCCTTTTCCAGAATTCTGGAAAAAGATATACCAACGGTTCTGAACCGTTGGTATAACCTTTGCCAGAGCTGCTGCACAACAACCCACCAAAAGCCCTCCAGTAGCCCTACCATCCACCTGCATAAAAAAACATTGCACAACAGCCCTCAATATACCCTCCACTATACACCTATATAAAAAATATCACAAAAACCACATACATATTTCAAACAGTATAAAAAACACCGAAAATAGCCCAAAAAACACATATGACAACAATCATCCGGTGGTAATTCACCTCACCCATTCACTACCCCCCAACAAGCACACCTCCCCATAAAATTCTAATAGGAATAATAGTTTGATAAATATCTATTAGAGTTGAATAATAATTTCAAATTGGCTAAAATCCCTTTTTTTTGTGATCCTAGGTTTGGGTATGTAATGATTTGTGATGAATTTTGCATTGAACTTGTATTTTTTATAATATATGGTGAAAAGGTATTTTCTTAGGAGTCTCGTCACTTATGACCCCATTAGTGAAACTACCCAACTCATGAAAAATAGTTTGCGACTATCGTTGATGAGTGTAAATTTCAGTTGTATTCACTTAAAATGATTTCCTTTTGAAATAAAAGAGAGACTTTGAGTGGTGTCATCCACACTGCGCCTCAGATTGAGGCGAAGTTGACTCGTACATGTCACAAATGACCCATGGATCATTTTCCTAAAGTATTAACACAATCCAAATGTGTTTGGTTGGTTTCTCGTATGCCGGTTGTTTTTACATAAAAGCGTATCCATTTTAAACAAAAGAAATACACTTTGAGTGATACAGACCACACCATGCCTCGGATTGAGGCAGGTTTGACTCGTACACATCACAAATGACCCATAGATCCTTGTACTAAAGTATCAACAGTATCTGAATGTGTTTGGTCCGTTTTTCGTATGTCAGTTGTTGTTTTTACTTAAACTATTGTCCATTTCAAAAAATAGTTAGACACTTTGAGTGGTGCCTCCCACACCTCACCTCGGATTGAGGCGGGGTTGATTCCTACATGTCACAAATGACCCATGGATCGTTTTCCTAAAGTTTCAACAGGATCCGAATGAGTTTGGTCGGTTTTCCGTATGTGGTTTTTTTACTTAAAAGCGCATCCATTTTAAACAAAAGAAAGACATTTTGAGTGGTACCGGCCACACCGGCCCTCAGATTGAGGTGGGGTTGACTCATACACATCACAAATGACCCATGGATACATTTCCTTAAGTATCAACAGAATCTAAATGCCTTTGGTTCGTTTTCCGTATGGCAGTTGTTTTTTTAACTTAAACTGTTTTCCATTTCAAAGAAAAGTGACACACTTTGAGTGGTTCCAGCCACACTGGCCCTCGGATTGAGGCAGGATTGACTCTTACACATCACATATAACGCATGGATCGTTTTCCTAAAGTTTCAACAGAATCTGAATGCCTTTGGTCGGTTTTCCGTATGTTAGTTGTTGTTTTTACTTAAACTGTTGTCCATTTCAAAGAAAAGTTAGACACTTTGAGTGGTGTCGGCCACACTGCGCCTCGGATTGTGGCGGGTTTGACTCGTAAAAGTAAAAAATGACACATGGATCATTTTCCTACAGTTTCAACAGAATCCGAATGGGTTTGGTCGGTTTTCCGTATGTCAGTTGTTGTTTTTACTTAAATTGTTGTCCATTTCAAAGAAAAGTTAGACACTTTGAGTGGTGTCGGTCACACCGCGCCTCAGATTGAGGGGGGGTTGACTTGTACACGTCACAAATGACCCATGGATACATGTCCTAATGTATCAACAGTATCCAAATGCCTTTGGTCCATTTTCCGTATGTGGTTTTTTTACTTAAAATCGCATCCATTTTAAACAAAAGAAAGACACTTTGAGTGGTACCGGCCACACCGGACCTCGGATTGAGGCGGGGTTGACTCGTACACGTCACATATGACCCATGGATCCTTTTCCTATAGTTTAAACAGAATCTGAATGTGTTTGATCTATTTTCCATATGCCAGTTGTTGTTTTCACTTAAAATCTTGTCCATTTCAAATAAAAGTTAGACACTTTGAGTGGTGTCGGCCACACCGCGCCTCAGATTGAGGCGGGGTTGACTCCTACACGCCAAAAATGACCCATGGATACATGTCCTAAAGTATCAAAAGTATCTGAATGCCTTTGGTCTGTTTTCCCTATGTGGTTTATTTTACTTAAAAGCGGATCCATTTTAAACAAAAGAAAGACACTTTGAGTGGTATTGGCCACACCGGCCCTTGGATTGAGGCGGGGTTGACTCTTACACGTCACATGTGACCCATGGATCGTTTTCCTATAGTTTAAACAGAATCTGAATGCGTTTGGTCTGTTTTCCGTATGCCATTTGTTGTTTTCACTTAAAATCCTATCCATTTAAAATAAAAGTTAGACACTTTGAGTGGTGCCAGCCACACCGTGCCTCAGATTGAGGCGGGGTTGACTCGTACACGTCATATATGACCCATTTATACATGTCCTAAAGTATCAACATTATCCGAATGCGTTTGGTCCATTTTCCGTATGTGGTTTTTTTACTTAAAAGTGCATCCATTTTAAACAAAATAAAGACACTTTGAGTGGTACCGGCCACACCGGCCCTTGGATTGAGGTGGGGTTGACTCGTACACGTCACATATGACCCATGGATCTTTTTCCTATAGTTTAAACAGAATCCGAATGCGTTTGGTCTGTTTTCCGTATGCCAGTTGTTGTTTTCACTTAAAATCCTGTCCATTTCAAATAAAAGTTAGACACTTTGAGTGGTGTCGGCCACTACTTCAAAGCACATTTTCCATATCATTTTCCACATGCATAAACATGAAATACATGGATAACTAAGAAAGCTAAGTAAAAAAATAGAAAAATGAGTATCACAATACCAAGGAATACTAAAGGTCTAGGTAGTAGACTAATCATACAATAAGAATCAAGTGCAAAAAACAGAATCTGAATGCAACGTCCCTATGAAGCAGAGGAAAACCCCAAAGTGGAAAACCATGTTCAAAAATAAAGAGTTATACAGAATTCAAAAATGTAATGGATCAATCTTCCTTTGATCACCATCACCATCCCCACTATCATCATCAGCCTCATCCTCGCCGCCATCTCTGTCCTCGTCGTCATCCTCGTCATCGTCCCCATGCTCATCGTCGGCCTCATCCTCGTCCTCGGCATCATCCTCGCCCTTGGCCCCATCCTCGCCCTCAGCCCCATCCTCACCCTCATCCACATCCTCATCCTCGCCCTCTTCCTCTTCAGCATCCTCGTCATCACCAGGAACGTCATCATCTCGATCTCCACTAGAGCTGTCGCCTGGTGCATTGGATGATGCACCCATCGACGACATAAATGTCGGACAAGCCGCACTAGCCTCTTGTGGAAGTGATGAAGATAATGCTTTCATCAGTTTCATAAATTCTCTGTATCTTTTTTGAACTTGTACTTCCAACTTTGTGACCCTTTTATCAGACTGTCTTGCATGCTCCTTGACCTGTTCCAACTCGGTGGTACTAGAATGGATACCTGGAGACGACTAATACCTCGTCGGGACTATATTCTTACCAGGTCGGCAGCGTACTCGACCAGAGTGCTCATCTCCCAAAACCTGATATAAATGTTCGTGTGGCCCAAAATTGTCAGGCTCCTGGGCATCAAGAGCCTCTAAAGCAGCCTGTAAAAAATATTAATAGATTATTAAATTTCAAATTAGATATTAAAATTTGAAATAAACAAATTAAAAATTACAATCTTCTCTTGGGTCGGTTCATTTACCGCAGTTCCATCTTTTTTTCTTCTACTTGAGCAAAACAATTTTGCTCGAGGGATACGTCCTTCAATATTAATTTTGTGCTTCTGTAATGACATTGAAACAATATAAAGTGAAAGTATAATCATATATTCATTATTCAATAAATCACATAATTTAAGTACGATCCACTAAAAAGGGAAAGTCCTAAAGAAAAATTATAAACAACTATATCGTACCTGCTGCCTCTCATGATCTGACATAGTTATGCGCCCCAAAGTGTGTAGGTATTGCTTTGAATCAATGTTTTTTTTGTTTTTTTTCAGAAGATTCCTAAATAATGATTAATAATTAATAACATTATATTAATGCAAAATATGAAAACTCTCATTTAAATAACTCAAATGAGATTAATACCTTAAATTTGGCAGTCGCCCAATGGGTAATCATTTGGCGATATTGCTCTATCAGGCAATCATCCACGATAGGTAATGTCTCTAACTCCATGCCCACTCTATCACACCAGCCAACATACAGATCATGCTTATAAGCTCTCCAAAGCTCTCCTAGCTCTTTTAAACGCGCTGGTCGTGCACCTTTGCCATCAGGGAAGTTAAACTGAAGCTAAAACCAAATTGATTAGTTCATTTAAATACAAAAATATACTACATTAAATCCAATAGATTTTTTACCCATATTTGTGCCCACGCGTTATCCTTGACTTTGGGTGGCAGATGTCTCCAAGAGAGAGGGCTGACCGGAATGATATCGGAGTATTTGGCTAGCGTCGCCAAAAAACCCCCGACATTGCTGCCCAGATTTCTCAATCATTTGTCCATCAACATTGTATTCAACCATCAACTGTGTCTGGTGGTTCCATACCGCACGCAAGAGAGTACGCCCCCTCCCCCGCCTCCTATCTGTAGATGAATCTATTATTAAAGAAAAATAATATCAATACAAGTTATAATAAAAATAAATTTTGGTATAAAAATTTGATAGAGTTATATAAATATACCTGTGGTAGTTGGATCAATGGGTGCAGAAGCTGAAGGAATATCCTGTACAGGTGGAGTGTCCCTCAGTGTATGCTCCTCAGCCACATACTGTGTCGCAGCAGGAGTTGAAGAAGGTGGAATATAATAGCCCGGAGATAATGAACCAGAAGCAAAAGATGATGGCATAGACGTCTGGCCAGCTGGTAGTGTAAACATCGGAGGTCTAAATATCTCATATGTCCCTGAAGACACGCCAGGATCAAAATAGGGCGTAGAAGATACGTTTGTGGTAGTGGGTCGTCTAACTCTCGCCCCACGAGCCCTCGTACCACCGGACTCAGTACCGGGACCACTAGATGATCGTCCATCTCTGACACCACCACCCCTCCTACCACCAACCTCTCTACTGGGAGCAATATCAGGCTCCTCATCAGATATCTGTCGTCTAGGGGGTGGATCCTGAAAAAAAGTTTGACAAAAAAGTAAACACATGATATTATAAGTTATTGAAATATTTATATTTGAAATAAAATACTCACAACAGGGATGAGTGGAGGAACACCCATCTGTACCATGCGACGATTATTATCTATTATCTTTTTCCGTCGACTCTCTTCAATGGGTGTCATTTCCTGCAATGAAAACAAATATGGAAGTAATTAGAAATAGATAACTAATGTGTAACCCAAAAAACAAAATATAGAAAAACCATTATGATAAAAAGAACATAATGAAACAAAAGATTTATGGTGTTATAAAGGTAAGTACTAGGATACACACTCTGAATGATGTAGCTGAAATATGTAGGTGAGAACACGACTGTATGATTCTATATATTTCCCACCACAACTTCGGGTTCACAATCAACTCTGACAATGGAGCTGTTGGGTTCATCATAAGTAATAAACGGATTGCTTCCAATTGCAGTAGGGATAATGTCAACTTCATCATCACCATCATCAAAAACATGTCTGGGATTTACTTCAATAATTACACCAAATTTAGGATGACGATGATCTTTGACATAAAAAACTTGTTTCACCATTGATGCCAATACATATGGTTCATCAGTGGAAAGAGTGCGAGTCATGTCAATAACTCGAAATCCACAATCATCAATAAAGGTGCCTTGCCTCGTCATTGAATCAAACCATTGACATTTCATCATCGTGACTCGACCATGCGAGTAATAATCCAAAATTATTATTTTCTCCATGACACCATAATAAGCAACATTTTCAGAACGAGGTCTAGTGTCCGATGAACTGGCATAACAGTCTGTTGTGGCAGTTAGAATAACACCATTATGTTGTGTTCTCAGGTTTCTTGCTCATTCAGTGATAATAAATTTGTATCCATTGATCACAAGTGATTTACAAGCACGAACCATGGTATTAGGACCAAAATCCAAAGCTCTTATTTCCTCAGAAATAGAGTCTGTAGGCAAACTCGATACCTGAAATATAAACAAATAGTAAACTTAATTAAATATTATTTTTATTTAGTTATTACAGAAATATTTTTAACTTCAATTTCAACCAAGCAGAAAACTCTTTGCTATGCAAAGTCTCCTTCTTTCTCAAAGATAAAGAACGATTCTTTCTATATATCAATTCTTTATGTTCCCTGTAGATAAAAATAATAATAGTTTAACAAATATTTAAAATTACAAGAGATAAGATAAGAGATACATGTACAATTAACTTACTTGATATACTCATCGAACAAATCACAATTGAACAACACTGTGTGATGTGCCATCTCTCGCTCTTCAAGGATTAATGTTGTCAATGTATATGATCCCGGAATTCCTCCTGTCTGAGGAAGTGATGGAAAACTAGGTTCAATTTGCCCATACTATTTTTCTTCATTTCTCATTGGTTTGTTTATTCTCGTAGTATGATCAGACAAATACATTGAGCAGAAATCCATACATTCTTGAGCCAAGTAACCGTTCACAATAGAACCTTCGGGATAATTCCTGTTCCGAACATATGATTTCAATGTGCACATGTTTCTTTCAATTGGATACATCCAACAAAAAGCAACGGGTCCTCCAAGAAGTATTTCGGTCAGAAGATGGACAGTCAGATGCAACATGCATGTAAAAAATGATGGAGGGAATATTTTCCCTAACTCACACAAAATTAATGGTGTCTCTGCCAACAATTTTTGCACGAGGGATTTGGACAACCTCTTAGCACAAAGATCTCTAAACAAATAGCACAACCGAATAACTGAGACTCTAACATTATTGGACAAGAGATGACGGATTTCTATTGGAATCAACTCATGCAAAAGAACATGATAATCACGAGTCTTCAAAGATTTCAACTTCAACTCTTTTCTGTTGACCCGTTTTGATATATTTCTTGAATAGCCATCAGAAACTTTAATAGTCTCTAGCACTTCCAGAAATTGATTTTTTTCAGTAGGAGTCATCACATAAGAAGCACATGGAACTTGCCATTTATTTTCACTGATACAGACAGGATACAATTCTAGTCTGATCCCCCAATCTACCAAGTCGTGCCGAGATCGTAAATCATCTTTTGTCTTCCCCTTGACATTTAGAAGAATCGAAAGCAACATTTTACATATATTCTTTTCAATGTTCATTACGTCTAAGCAATGACGTAACAAGTTGGTTGACCAATATGACAACTCAAAGAATATACTCTTCTTCTTCCAATTGTAACAGGTATCATTGGAAACATTTTTCCTCTTTCTAGATTTCATTACACTCTTCCCAAATGAATAACTGAAATCTTTCAATTCATTAAGCACATCAGTTCCAGATATACGCTGAGGTGGATCGTCATTCTCCATGGTATTGTCAAATCTTCGAAGATTGTTTCTATATGGATGGTTCATTGGAAAGAATTGTCGATGTACCATAAAACTAAAACTACGATGATATTTCAGTCTTCTCGATCGAGTATTCTTCATACAAACAGGACATGGAAATTTTCCTTTTGTGCTCCATCCAGACATCATTGCATAAGCATGAAAATCATTGATAGTCCACATAAGTGCAGCACACATCTGAAATATGTCTTTCAAACATGCATCGTATGTGGGCACACCCACATCCCAAAGAAGTTTCAACTTTTTTATTAAAGGTTGCATGTATACATCTATATCATTGTCGGGATCAGAAGGGCCAGATATCAGTATACTCAAGAAAGTGTAAGGCTTTTTCATACACAACCAAGGGGGAAGGTTATAAATGTGTATGAAAACCGGCCATGTGTTGTGCGAAGTAAGCATCTGCCCAAATGGATTAAAACCGTCACATGAAAGACCCAGTCTCACATTACGCACATCGGCTGCAAATTCAGGATATCGAGCATCAAATCTCTGCCATGCAAATCCATCTGCAGGGTGAACCAACTCTTCATTATTCTTTTTTCTCTCAGTGTCATGCCATCGCATTTTTACGGATATTTCATCAGACATGAAAAGGTTCTGTAATCTGGGGATCAATGGAAAGTGCCACATTACTTTTTGTGGCACACAAGATGGTGTTCCATCATCTTTTGGCTTCCATCGGGAGGTTCCGCATTTTATACAATCATTTATTTCAGCAGTTTCCTCCCAAAATAAGCTACAATCATTCGGGCAAGCATGAATTTTTTTTTTGAGAATCCAAGTTCATCAACCAACTTCCATGACATATAGTGGTTTGAGGGAATATCTGCATCATCTGGAAGTAAGTCCTTCAAGAAGGTAAGAATGTAATCAATTGCAGTATTTGAAATCCCATACATAGTTTTCCCATGAAACAATCGGATTAAAAATTCCAACTTTTTCATTTTATCACATTGCCGATATACTGGAGTCGTCGCAGCATCATTCAATTTGTTCACCCTATCAACATCATCATTTTCATTGGACGCATCATGTGTGCTTGTATCGAAATCTTGTTGGCTGGAAATCCTTTCCTTCTCATGATGTCGAATAAATGGAAACCGATCATATATCAAACTCTCCAATTTAGTCCTATCATTTGGATCATCAACATTTTGAGATTCCATTTTCTCTCCATTGTGATACCACACATAATAGTTTGTTTGGAAACCATATTTGGTTATATGATAGCTAACTGCTTCACGGCTCAACCAAGGTCTTCCAACACAATTAAAACATTGGCAGTGTATGCAACCACTATCTGAAGCCTTGTCAAATGAAAAATCTAGAAAGCTATTCAAATTATTTTGAAAATTGGTTGAAATCCGATCAGTTTCGTACATCCAACTTCTATCCATTCTGTAAAAAAATCACAATAAGTCATTTCAAAGCAATTCAATAATATTAAAGTTTAATCAAAAAACTATTTACGTAAATGACAATTGTTTACTCTATATAAAAGCATAACTGACACATTACTCTATATGAGAATCATATTAAGAAATACAAAAAAATACAGTATATATAAGAAAATAAGATACAAAATTTCTAATGCCTATATTCAAGGATTGACCAGTAAGATATTGGAAGTGGGTCAAGGAATACATAATCCTTAAGGGTCTTGTTGGGAGTATATGAGTTTTATACTTTAACTTCTTCAAGTAGATCAGGATGAGGAGTAGGATGAGGATCATGGGAGTGGCGGGACTTTCCAAGGGGGGTGTGGCGTGTCCAGGGGGGTGCGGGGTGTCTAGGGGGTGGTGGGGCCGTCCGGGGGGTCGGAGGTGTCCAGGGGGTGGGGGGTTGTCTAGGGGGGTCGGGGTGTCCAGGTGGGCGGGCTGTCCGTGGGGGTGGTCAGGTTGTCCAAGGGGGTCGGGGTGTATAGGTATATTTATATGAAAAGAATACCCCCACAATAATCATGCAACCCTGTCATTAGTCTAAACCCCTAGAACACATAAAAGAAGCTAGTATGGACATTTACTAAAATATTTAACACCATACGAATGGAAATACACTCTAAATATAGTTTGAGAGGATATAATGGTGTGTGTGAAAAAAATGATATTAAATCAATTTAAATGAATATGGAACAAATGAGGGTTTATAATACACTAAGAGTACCTCAAACAATCCAAAACCACTATAGCACCACATATTCAACTTCATGAAACATGACTTGGAAATCTTACCTACGACTTTACTGATGACCACCTAATTGGAACACTCTATTTATGGTTCTTGAACACAAGGAACAAACAATGTTTGGTCTCTACCAACTCAATCACCCCCTTGTAGATCATAATCTCGTTTCCCCTTATACTAAAATGGTCTCACTGGAAGCTACTATTAATACTGGACCTAAACCATTCATTCTCCATAAAACAATGATCAAAGAACCATCGGAGGTATCTCTCATATAACCACAACCATTTTATCTATGATGTAACTAAATTCACAAGAATAACTTTTATTCAATAACCTTTTGGTATATAATGTGCATCAACAATGGTTCAATTATATGGTTCATCACATTCCAATTTATTAACCACCCATACATGATAAAAATTGAACATTGAATTTCATTTAATTACAACCATCATATTTCATTTAATTCTTAACAAGCATAGAAGCATGGAAATTGGAATCTAATAACTTTAATTAGTCCCCAAAACTTTTTAATAAATTTAACATGAAAAATAAAACACTTTGAAATCTAAATAATCACTATGAAGTAAAATGAGCTTGGAATTCTATTGCACAAGTAAAAACACTCAACGATGGAATATATGAAAAGATTATTAATATAAATTATTGAAACAAGATAATAAAGTAACTATGAATGTTAAAACTAAACATGTGATTGAATTTTATAAAATATAATAAAAATTTCTTGGTAATGAAACATGAAAGGCACATCAAAAAATTAGACAACCGTCTAATGAAATCTATATGGGCTGGAATATGCATGGAATTTAATAAAGAACCGAAACATAAATAGGGCTGGAACATAAATTGGGTGGGAATATGAGAATAGAAATTGGTCTCATCCTAAAGAGAAACATATACACATCAAAATTGAAAATAAAAACTGAAAGTTAAAGAAAATAACTCACCTTGGATGGGATGGAGGAAGAGAACTGGAAGCACCTCCAAAATCGCCGATAGCTCCCGTTTAGGGCTCTGGATCGCGAATGGGGGAGAGGACGGGCTACTGCCAATTTGGGGGAAATTTTTACCAATGGTTTTTAAAAACCGTTGGTATATACATTCAGCCCAAACCTTTACCAACGGTTCAATGAGAGCCGTTGGTAAAAGGTCACCGAAATCCAACTTTTACCAACGGTTCTCATAGAACCGTTGGTAAAAACTCCTATATACCAACGGTTGTAATGAACCATTGGTAAAAGTGTCTATAAAACCATCTATACCAACGGTTTCTGAGAACCGTTGGTATAGATGGCTATTCCCAACGGTTTAGTAAACCGTTGGGATATAACCGTTGGTAAAACTAAGATTTCCAGTAGTGTATAGATTTACATTGTATTTTTTTTCTAAGAATGTCCATCATACATTAACCAAGTTCTGTTTCTTCTTCAAAGCTATAGGCATTAAATTTGTAGACCTAAAAAAATTATTGACTATGGAAAGAGAAATTTTCATCATATTATGGGAATTGGAAATGTTATTCCCACCAACATTCTTTAATATGATGGTTCCCTTGATGATTCACTTGGTGAGAGAGATTTGAATAGGTGGTCCTGTACACTATAGATGGATGTACCCTATTGAACGATATATAAAATTTTTGAAAGCGTATGTCAAAAATTAAAGTCATCAAGAGGGTTGTATTGCAGAGTGATATATTGTTGAAGAAGCCATTGAATTCTATACCGAATACATGTCTGGTGTGGAAATAATTGGTCTATCAAAATATCTTCACATTGGGAAACTTGTGGGTGACATAATTTCTAGAAGATATGTTTTCACAATCAATATTTCATATCTGGAGTAGGCCCAACGTTACATTTTTCATAATAGTTTGGAGGCTTCCCCATAAGTTGAAACCCACAAAGAAATTTTTAGGCATTTGAATCCATCAAGGGATGAAAGATGGATATTAAATACACATAATCAATAGTTTATAAGATGGTTTCAAGGCCATATTTTTAAAGATTCAGATGAACATACAAATTCAATTTTATAATGACTTCAATGGCTAGCTAAAGGAAAAAAGTGTGTTTTTATTATTTTACAATGGTTATGAAATTAATGGTTATACATTATATAAAAATGAACACGATGAACACAGTACCATGAAAAATAGTGGAGTTACACATATGGCTGAAGCAATGCATGTTTCTGGTACTAAGAACAGAAATCCAATTTATGTGAATATGTTATACTTTGGAATCATTAAACAAATATGAGAGTTGGATTATACAATATTCCAAGTGCCGTATTTTCAAAGCAAGTGGGTAGATAATAGGAGTGATATTAAAATAAATGAATTTGGATTCATGAAAATGGATTTCAAAAAGGAAGGGTACAAAGACGAACCATTTATAATGATATCACAGACAGTACAAGTATTCTATATTCTAGATCCCACAAACTGAAATTGGTCAATTGTTCTGTTATCAACCAAAAATACTAAAGGTTCAGATGAAAACTCAACTAAGGATGACCCTTTCATTAGGACATCTTAATCCTTTCGTAGTGGTCCCAATGTAAATGAGATTTTTTATTTCATAGGAGACCATAATGAAGAGATTTGGATACTTGATAGAGGGGTCACATCCCTTCATCCTTTAAAAAAGAGAGTTCAATAATAAGGTTATATTTTTTAAATATGAATTGTGTTACCTCATGTTATTATTTGTTCAACACTACATTTATAAAATCCAAATTAAATGTTAAACAAATTATATAGATAATTACTTCAACATGTGGTAGTGCTCCCAATCCGGAGGAACAATAGTCCTCTCAAGATGATACTTATCCTAGTATAGAGGAACAAAGAACTTCTATGCATGCCGATGCTACCGCTCAAGAGAAAAAGTAGGTTTCTCAACCTGTTGTTGTTCCTCGTGTAGAGGTATGATGAAATTATGAAAACGAAGATGCTACTTATATATAGGAATAACATATTGATGATTTTGAATCCAAGGAAATGGTAGGCGATGAAGGACCAGTGATGTTGGAAGAAAAAATGAGCATCGTAGTTTGACGATGTTAGAAAAAATCATTAAGGTGAAAATAAAAGGCATTAGATTTTAGGCTGGATGGAATGAAAATGGACAAAATATTAACCCCAACAAGTCCACATTCAATAGTTACATTGGACTCATCACTTGGAAACACATACCGATTGATGTATATTTGTTGCACCATGTTGTGGCCACACTTAAGATACAGATGTGATAAGGGATTACAGTAAAATTTTGATATCATTTATTTATTTTAATAAAAAATTAAATATTGGAATATTGATTTAATATTTATCATCCCTTGAAGAGTGAATTTATAGTAGATTAATCCCGCAATAAATATGTATTAATGCTTACTAGAAGGATTCATAGAGGCTTTCGCACAATTATAATGATACATCATCTTAAAGATGTTGAAGGGAAAAGAAACCCACACCCATAGTTTATGTAAGCACCCATGATAACCCAGGAACTGTGGTATGTGATTACTATATATCATGGGGATCTATATTTTTGGGTACATTGTGGATGGTAATACATTATTGGACAATATGTGTATTCATCAATTTTATTGATATTTTTTATTTATAAAACTATAATTGAGTGCTAAAAATAAATAACATGCACCAAAACCAATATACCCCTCTTATAAAGAAAGGATGGGATACACTTAACTTGAAAAAAAAATTGGTACATATTTTAAATATACCATAATACTTTTATGTGACATGAAACAAAATCATAATTTTGTTCCTCTGTTTATATGCAGATTGATGAATCCAAATACAAAGTCACTTTCATCTCATGCCATGTTCTATAGAAGGAGGCATATGTAAATAAAGATAAGATACTAATATATGAAAACACACAAAAAAGTGTGGGAAACATGTGTAAGTATGAAATAATAATTTTTTTAAATCACTATTACACAACAACGATTACTTATTTACCAATATTTTCTATCTAACATAGTCACGAGAATCATCAACACCTATACTAGATGAACACCTACTATCAGTGGACTTGATGTGGCCAGAACAGTATGGCCACATAAGAGGTAAGGGTTTTGGGGTTACACCCCAAACATATTTTGAAAAAACAAAAGGATGATAAAGATAAATAAATTATAGAGTTGAAAGAAATATTATCTTTCATTGAATAAAAATTTCATTGGAAGATTGAGTTTCTAGAAAATGTTATGGGGGAAGAAAAGAGAAGAAACAAATCTAGAACAACCATAGTGTGAAGATCCTTCCATCCCACCATCTTTGAGGTGAGCCATTCCCCTTAAAGAGATATCTTAGTCAAGGTAATAAATATTCTAATAATTGTTTCTATGAAACGTGAATAAAAAATACACTGATACCTTTCTTGTATTGATATTCTATAGGGTGAAAATGACTATGATTTATATCTTTCAACACCCACCCTTTCCTTGTAGTAAGGGATACCGTGTTCAATATCCAAGATGACATGATACACAACATACCACTTCCGACGGGTCATCTGAGAGTGATGATTATCATAGATCATGAGCCAAGCACTGATCTACTTGTTTCACTTGATGATGAAGATATTCATATGGTCGATCAAGTTATTGAAACATTTATCACATAGCTGTCAGATCTTGTAAAAACACATTTCTATAAGGAGGTATTCATTTATAATTTTTTTCATGATAAACCTTTAAAAAATAATGAAAAGAGGTCTGAAATGATGAATGTTATTACAGATGGACAAAGGGAATGGGTGAAATGAAAGGTAGATTTAAAACCATATAAACGATCAACCAACTGATCCAAAAGATATTCTGAAAGCACCTTTACCTTGCTCATTCAATATCTGCATTTATAAACTTTGAAGGTTCATACAGATACAAAGTTACAAAGTGGTAGTAGTCACGTAGTTTATTTTGAAGAAAAAAATTATGAAGAGTAAGGTACTGAATAAATTTATTTTTATAATGTAAATAAAATTCTCAACTATTAATGGCTAGGAGCCTTAGTTTTAATTGTATACATGAGATATGTTTTCATGATTTAATTTTCTAAAAGCTAATATACAATGTTAATTATGACTAAATATATTTCATATTTTTTAAGGCATATATATAAATATCAATTAAAGGCATTTCCCTATGAAAAAAATTCAAACTCATTACTCCTCACACTGCCTCTACAGAACAAACAAAAATAGAATCCAAAAGAATGGATGAAATAGTGGAAAACTTGGCCAAATCGTTTGAAAGAAAACTTGGGGATTATATACTCTTCTTAATACCAATGAATCAGGGGTAAAACTCTAAAATTTAATCATATCAAATATATTTTTATTTCTTTCATTACATATCACTTTTTTTTGTTTTTAGAAAACATTGGATGCTCATTGAGGTCAATTTGGATACTCCAAAGATTTATTTCCTAGATTCACTGCATGGATTCCCAAAAATCCAACCACACGTGATGAAAATATTCAATTTGTAATAAAATAAATCAAACATTTTAGAAATAAAATCCAAGTTATATAATATATATTTTGTTTTAATGGGGATTCTTTTATGATAGGGTGGTATATAAATATCATAAAAAGCATGGAATGAGGGCAAGCATTGTGCACAAGGACTCTAACAAGCTCTAAAACTGGATAAGTATTAGGGTATATGTAATAAGATTTCACTATAAAAATACATATCAAAACTAATTAATTATTTTTCTCAATGTTTATGTAGTATCTAAAACAAACAAATGGAAAAAATTGTGGATATTATATTTGTAAATTTATGAGAGAGATCATATTCCATCAACAAACACACATACCCAAAGAGGTATTTTCAAAGATAATTTCAATTTAATTTTAATATTTATTAATCCTTTGTGTCTTTATATTTTTCTAGTAATACTATAACGGTCGAAAAAAATAATATTCATAAGATGATATAGATTTTCTTAGAAACAAATGGGCAGCATACCTGATCACAAAATGTACACAAATAACATGAAGATGTGGCTTCTATAGAAATAATAAATTTTTTCATATTTATGTTTAATTTATTTCTTTTTTGTATTACCCATATAATAATTTTTTACTTATACATGTGGATTTATTTCATATTTATGGGTTAATAATGTATACAACCATCATGAAAAGGTGAATTACTACTACTTATTTAATTAATTTTTCATCATTTTATCTACTATTTATAAATTATTTTACCTATAATATTTATCTAATAATTATTTAGTTGTTTTAATAGATATTTTGGGAAGTTTTATTTTGATTTTGACTATATACAACAATCCATATAAGAGATAACATGTTTATTTCTACCAATGTTACCACACTTTCTATTGCTTTTCTTTGTCGAGCTGCCAACATTGCATATTGATTTTATGTTCTTATCTAAAAAACCTTTCTCAAATTTATATAAAGTGTTGTAATTTTGAAAAATAAATACAATGGTAATCATGATAACATTATAAGTTCTGATTTTTTTGAGACTTTAAGACATGTGGGAATCAGTGACACCTCAATCTGACACACAGTGTGACCGATATGACTCCAAACATTTTTTATTTAAATTTGACATTTATTTTAGTAAAATAGACAACTAAAATTATCAAAATAGAAAAAACCCATTCATATTTTATTTATACTTTAGTAAAATGATCCATAAGTCATTTAGGATGTTTAGGAATCAGACACACCTCAATATGACACATGGTGTGACCAATATGACTCAAAGTGTCTGTTATCAATTTAAAATCAACATTTTAGTTCAAAATGTGTCACTCACTAAAAGCTAAGAAAATGTGCTCATATTTTCTTGATAATTTATTAAATTGACTCATAAATAATTTTTTTATATATAAGAATTAGTCTCATGTCAATCTTATACCTGATGTGACCAGTATGAGTCAAAGTACGTGTTACCAATTTAAAATGACATTTTAGTAAAAAAGATAAGTGACATACATAAAACTGAGAAAACAAATTAATATTGTTTTGATAATTTAGTAAAATGATCCATGAGTCATTTCAGATGTGTAGGAATTAGTCTCACCTCAATGTGACACACAGTGTGATAATTATGATTCCAAATGTGTCTTTTTATTTAAAATTGACATCATTTTTTTTGTAAAAAGGAATAAGTGACATACTGAAAACTGAGAAAAAAATTATTATTATTATTATACTTTAGGTAAATGACCCATGAGTCATTTGGGATGTGTAAGAATATTCCTCACCTCAATCAGAGGCATATTTTGACTGATATGACTCCAAGTGCGTATTTTTTATTTAAAATTTACATCAACTTTAGTAAAAAAGACAACTGGCCTACTCAAAATTGAGAAAACACATTTTTATTATTTTGATAATTTAGTAAAATTATCTATGAGTCATTTTGGGCATTTAGGGATCATCCTCACCTCAATCTGATGCATAGTGTGACCGGTATGACTCCAAGTGCATCTTTTTATTTAAAATTGACATCAATTTTAGTAAAAAGGAACAATTGACATACTAAAAACTAGTAAAACACATTTTTATTGTTTTTATACTTTAGGTAAATGATGAATGAGAAATTTGGGATGTGTATAAATCATCTGTACTTCAACATGAGGCATATTGTGACTAGTATGACTCAAAGTGTGTCTTTTTTATTTAAAATTTACATCAATTTTAGTAAAAAGAACAACCGACCAAAGAAAAAGTGATAAAATTAATTTTTATTATTTTTGATACTTTATAAAAATTATCCATGAGTCATTTGGGATGTGTTGAAATCAGACTCACCTCAATCCGATGCACAGTGTGACCGATATGACTCCAAGTGTGTCTTTTTATTTAAAATTGACATCAATTTTAGTAAAAAGGAACAAGTGACATACTGAAAACCAATTAAACACATTCATATTGTTTTGATACTTTATAAAAATGATCCATGATTCATTTTGAATGTGTAAAAATCATCTTCACCTCAATGTGAGGCACAATGTGGCCGATATGACTCAAAGTGCGTATTTTTTATTTAAAATTGACATCAATTTTAGTAAAAAGGAAAACTAACCTACTCAAAACTGATAAAATGCATTCATATTATTTTTATACTTTAGAAAAATGATCCATAAGTCAGTTTTGATTTTTATGAATCAACCGCACCTCAATACGATGCACAGTGTGACCGGTATGACTCCAATTGCATCTTTTTAATTAAAATTGACATCAATTTTAGAAAAAGGAACATGTGACATACTAAAAACTAATAAAACACATTCAAATTGATTTGATACTTTATATAATTTATTGATGAGTCATTTGGGATGTGTAGGATTAATCTGTACCTCAATATGAGGCATGGTGTTACCAGTATGACTCCATGTGTGTCTTTTTTATTTAAAATTGAAATCAATTTTAGTAAAAAGAAAAATTGGACTACTCAAAACCAAGAAAATATATTCAGATTATTTTCATATTTTAGGAAAACAATGCATAAGTATTTTGAGATGTATAAGAATCAAACAAACCTCAATCTCACACACAGTGTGACCGGGATGACTCCAAGTGTATCTTTTTATTTTAAGTTGACATTAATTTTAGGAAAAAAAATAAGTGATGTACTAAAAAATGAGAAAACACATTCTGATTATTTTGATACTTTATTAAAATGATCCATGAGTCATTTGTAATGTGTAGGAATCAGACTCACCTCAATTAGATTCTTGGTGTAACCGATATGACTCCAAGCACGTCTTTTTATTTAAAACTGACATTAATTTTAGTAGAAAAGACAACTGAAATACTCAAAACCAAGAAAAATAATTCTGACTATTTTGATACTTTATAAAAAAGATACATAAGGCATTTTTGATTTTTAGTAATTAACAGTACCTCAATCCGACGCACAATGTGACCGTTATGATTCCAAGTGTGTCTTTTTATTTTAAATTGACATTAATTTTAGAAAAAGGAACAAGTGACGTATTGAAACCCAATAAAACAAATTCCAATTGTTTTGATACTTCAGTAAAATGATCAAAGAGTCATTTGGGATGTGTATAAATCATCCTCACCTCAATCTAACACATGGTGTGATCGGTATGTGTAAAGACTCAGAATTTCCATGTATTCTTTTTTAATTAAATAGGAATTTTATGAGTCCAGAAAAATTGATAGTGTGTGATTTCAAGGCCTGGTGTGCCCAGAATGAATTTCTGAACTTTTTTTGGGTACATTCAGTAAAAGTGCGAGTGAGTTTTTTTTTTAACTTTTGAACTGGTGCTCGGAATTGAAATATGAGGGCACCATTGAACTCACAATGCCAATATTTGGTTAATAATACTTTCACCTCAATGATAGTTGGTTGAGGGTGAAAGTTAATTTTTGGATTTTTTGTGAAAGAATAAAATAAAATAAAATTTGTGTAACATTTTATTTTATTTTTCTTTAGGATCTCCCATGTGGATGTTGAGAGGTAGGGACCACCTGAACTAAAACCTCACAACATAGGTTATGGTGGTGGGGACCACCTGAGCCTAACCTCCCATGTGGGTTATGGTGGTTGGGACCACCCAAGACTTAAACCTCTTGAACTCCCCTCTTAAGTGCGAGAAACCTCTTGAGCTCCCCCACTTAATTGTGCCAACCCTACCCCTAATTAATTAATCCAACCCATCAAATAATTAATTATTCAAATTTGAAATTATGCCAAAATATTCTATAATTTTGGATAATTCATTTTTGATGGAATTGGGGGAAACTCTTGGAAAAAGGGAGGAACTTTGAGAATTGGGAGAAATCTCTCCAATGAAGAACGCCAACGAAGAACGCAAACTTCGACTTCGACTTCGACTTCTTCCTCAGGAGAATCGTTGTTGAGGAACATCTTCAACGCCAATGAATCGATGATCAAGGGAATTCCGACATCATGTTTATCCCCAAAAACTTTGTCTCCTTCCTCACGACCTCCGTAGACAAATCAAACAAGGTAGGGAGGGTGTTTGAATTATTTCCCTTAACCATTCTTGATATTCTTGTGATTCAAGTATTATAGTCGCTTGATACCACTCTAATACGGAGAGTGCGGGCCAAACAAACATGGCCCGTCCTCTCTAAATTTCTTGGGATAATTCTTGTGTTCTTCGCGATGGAGGAGGACGGATATCAATCGCGATGAAGGCGATGAAGGCAATGAAGGCAACAACGCTGATCTACGGCCACCATCACCCGCGGCCCCTGCCGCCCGCGGCCACCTCTGCCCGTGTCTTTACCGCCCACGACCCTCTGAGCCACCCCACACCCTCTCGGAACCTTTGTAGCCAAGTCATCGTCCACGACCGAGCCACCCCATGCCCTCGAAGAACCCCCGCGGTCGAGCCATCCCGCAAACTCATGTCGTCCACGACCAAACCGTCCCACGGCGTAGCCGGCCCGTGGCCTCGCACCGCCCTCTATAGCCCTCTGTGGCCTCTTGCAGCCCTCACGGCCTACCGGACCACCCAGCACAGGCTGGGTTGGGTCAACCCAAACTAGGTCTGATCGGCCCAGGCCAGGTCAGGCCGGGTCGATCCGACCGGGTTGGACCAGACTCGGACCAGCTACTAGCTTTACGCTCTTTTGGCCATAACTTTGGGACCTGATGTCCGTTTGACAAACCGTCAACAATTATGTAAACCTTGGAGAGAGACGGTCCTTTTGGTATACCCCCCACTGAAGTTCTGGGTAAATTTGAGGTACGGTCGGGTTGGATCGAGCACGAATCCAACCGGGCCCCCGAGACTAAAAATCAAATAACTCACAGACCGGGTGTCTGATTGACGCGTTGTCTGTTTCTTTGAGACCCCTACGATGTGGAGGACCTTTGTGATACTTCTTTGTGGGACTTTGTGGCAGTTGGATTATCAAACAGTGGCTTGGAGATCGGATCCTCCTAGAGACAAGCAAATCTAGCACAGGAACCCAGTAGATGGCTATGACGTGAAAAATGAAGAGCGATCCTGTGTGGGTTAGCACCGAGCGATCCTGTGTGGGTCAGCACCTAGAGAACCTGTGTGTGTCAGCACCGAGTGATACTGTGTGGGTCTGCACCTAGTGATCCTCTGTGGGTCAACATTGAGCGATCCTGTGTGGGTCAGCACCGAGCGATCCTTTGTGGGTCTGCCTCTTAACAGAGTAAGATGATTCAGTAGTTACATCTAATCATCTCTACTACTGTACTTAAGTTATACCTGGTGTGATCTGAGTCTATACATGTGTGGTACTTTCCTTCGTGGTAATACCTTGGTGGTATTCTTCTATGTGGCATACCTGTGTGGTACTTTCCTTCATGGTATTTCTTCCTTTGTGGAAAAGTTGAGCCTGGGGCTTTGGAGTTGGACTCTGTGTTTTCCTCATGATTGAGATGGGTTTACATGATAACTTAGGTATATGTATGGGCATATAACTAAGTAGGGTTATAATTTGTTTCCTTGCTTTTTGGTTTATCCTTTGTGTATTTGTGAGACCTTGAGGGTCTTGGGGTCCCTACTGAGTATCGTTATACTCACCCCTGCATGGGCTATGCCCGCACCCTGTTGTGTTTGGTGCAAACGACGGGAAGCGCTGATTGAGGACGAGAGTACCAGGACTATAGGTAGCTCGAAGGTGGATTTTAGAAGAGGTGAACCACAGAGATGACCATTTGTGAACTATACCTACCCTTCAGGTAGGATTTTTTGTGGATGATCTAGGAGTTGCTTTACACCTATCAGTCGTCTTGTAATTTCAATTCCTTGTACTTTCAGTTTCTTGTATTTTCTAGTTGGTCTTATATTCTAGCCCCTTTTACTTATTGTACTCACTTTGTTTACTATTCAGTTTACTTGATTTAGTATCTTGATATGTGCTTGGTTTCATGTTCTTACAGGTTATAAAGGCAATGCCTTCTCAGTTTTTAGGGAATACGTCTTCGGTGCTAGTCTCCATCCCCTAGCCTATGGAAGGCGGGCTTGGGGTAGTCACATCACGGGCCCCGAGGGATGGGTCGTGACAAATTGGTATCAAAGGAGTCAGTTCTACCGTAGAACATAGAACTCTGATATTTTTAACAACAATAGTGTTAAGTGTAGTGAGTGTGGTTATCAGTTTAGGGAATCCAATGTTGGTGTGGTGGCCGACGTATCCATATACCAGGACCCTGACTTCTGATTTCTGACTCAGTGCACGAAAACACTGATTGAGTGTGTGTTTTCAAGAGTATTATTTGTGAACTATTTGATTCATCTCACTAGGTATAACTTATTGACCGTGGCACACCTATTTCTTTTCAGTATGCCTCCACGAAGACAGCCAGCTAGGGTTCTGAGAGTTGTACGCATTGATAGCCCACCGAGCGATGAGGCCTCGGTGTAGGGCCCTCTTCCAGTAGAGGCACCAGCATAGGCATAAGAGGTACCATTACTCATTGGGCCACCGATGCCACCAGCCTCAGTAGCATAGTGTGCACGCCGCTTGAGCGCGTTGCACGAGTTCCGGCGTCAGAGGCCACACAGGTTCAGGGGAGAGACGGAACCACATGCGGTTGAGGATTGGCTAGAGGTTGTAGTGAGAGTCGTTTGACTGGTAGGGACACCAGATGATCTCATGGTGATCCTTTCTTCTATTCTTCTATAGGAATAAGCAGGCAGATGGTGGATCTTGATGCTCCAAGTTCACGATTAGGTGACAATTCTCTGGGAAGACTTAGAGAGCTTGTTTCGGGCGGAGTTTGTTCCAACGACTCTTCATTCAGTGCGCATATAGGAGATACTTCATCTGTAGCAGGGCAGCATGACTTTGGATCAATACTCAGCAAGATTCACCGATCTCTCATGCTACTCCATTGATATGGTGCAGGACCCATTCTTCAGGGCCCAGACCTTTGATTAGGGACTCAGGCGGGAGATCATGGCTTCGATGATCTCACTCAGCATCCCAATGTAGGCGGGGGTGTTATAGAGTTCCCTCTTAGTGGAGAGTTTTCTTGTTGATCAGTCACTATCAGCAAGACCCACCACCAGTCGTCATGTAGTGGAGTCTTCTGTAGCTGGCAGCAGACAGATGTCGCAGAGGTCCAAGAGGACCAAACCTACAGGTAGACGACTACAGGATTCAGTATCACTTGTGTGGGGCACACGAGGCGGAGCCAGTCATGCTAGGAGCGAGAAATGTTATGCATGCGGCGGGTAGGGTCACATGGATTATGATTGTTCGACCCACCGAACGGATGATCAGCAGATGGTCTAAGTACTTCCCAGGAAGAGACAGAGGTTCGAACGAGGAGGTCTGTAGGGAGCAGGAGGATGTGGCAGAGGATCTAATAATACAGATGGTGGTGGGAGACAATTCAAGATGTTACCGCCACCCCCACCAAGAGGTCCACCCCGACAGGAGGGAGTAGGTGGAAAGGGGCAAGCTTAGCTCCAGGCAGTTGAGTCCTACGATCACGGGGCTCCGGAGATGATATGAGGTACGATCTGTGTCTACACCACCTTATCAATGGTACTTATAAACACAGAATCTAGTCATTATTTTATTTCCACTGCCCTCGTTCAGATCTTAGAGATTCCAACGGTGTCATTAGATCAATACTTGAGGCTATAGACTCCTACGGGAGCTGATTCGACGATTACGCACTAGTGTCGGCAGTGTGAGCTTACTCTAGGAGGCGAGATCTTTGGCTGGGATCTCCTAGTAGCTGCGTCGAGGCCTTACGATTTCATCTTGGGTATAGACTGGTTATCTACAATCCATGATCATATTGACTGTATTTGGCGCAATTTGTGGTGTGTCTGTACTGATGGGACTAGGTTTACCTTTACCGGTGAGAAGGGAGCCTTTACAGCGTAGTATGAACTTACCCGGAGGAGAGTACAGCCGATCACTCATCAACTGGCTAGCCTTACCCTTGGAGTAGTTGACGTGGAGAGTCTGAGCTATCCTGTAGTGGTGGACCAGTACGCGGATGTCTTCCCTGATGATGTTCTGGGTCTACCTCCTTGCATAGAGGTGTACTTTTACATTGACTTGTACCCTGGGATGGAACCAATATCTACACCGGCATATCGGATGGATCTTGTGGAGCTTTGTGAGTTGTAGGTACAACTAGAGGACTTGCAGGGTAAGGGATTCATTCGGCCCAGTGTTTCTCCTTGGGTAGCCCCAATTCTGTTCGCCAAGAAGGTGGATGGGAGCTTGAGGCTTTGTGTTGACTATCGGCACCTAAACCAGGTGACCGTGAAGAATAAGTACCCACTCCTGAGGATTTAAGACCTCTTTGATCAGCTTAAAAGAGCATGGTGGTTCTCAAAGATATACCTCAGATCAGGCTATCACCAGCTCAGAGTATGAGACGAGGATGTGCAAAAGACGTCTTTCAGATGTCGGTACGACTACTATGAGTTCTTGGTTATGCCATTCGGTGTAACCAACGCTCCAGTAGTGCTCATGGGACTCATGAATAGGATCTTTCAGCCATACCTTGATCATTTTGTAGTAGTCTTCATCTATGACATTTTGATCTACTCGAATACTGAGGAGGAGGATGCCTATCATTTGAAGATAGTTCTGGACACACTCCGAGAGAACTAGCTTTATGGTAAGCTATAGAAGTGCCAGTTATGGATCCGAGAGGGTCACTTTCTGGGACATGTCATATCGAAGGCTATATTTTTAGTAGATCCAGTGAAGATTGAGGTGGTACTTGCTTGGGATCCACCCAGAAGTGTGACAGAGGTACGGAGTTTTCTAGGTTTGGTTGGATACTACCATATATTTGTACCAGATTTCTCCAGAGTTTCAGTACATTTATCAGCATTGATGAAGAAGTGGAAACCCTTCGTGTGGTCAGAGAAATTCCAGTGGAGTTTTTAAGAGCTGAGGTAGAGGCTGACTAGTTCCCCCATCTTGTGGATTCTAGAGGAGGGCGTAGGGTACGTAGTCTACTGCAACACATCAGGGACCAGGCTCGGATGTGTCCTGATGCAGGAGCCAGCAGTGATCGCATATGGTTCTCGACAGCTGAGACAACATGAGCAGAACTATGCTACCCATGACCTGGAGTTAGCAGTAGTGGTCTTATCCTTGAAGATGTGTCGGCCCTATCTAACGGGTGAATGTTTTACAGTCTACTCGGATCACAAGAGTCTCAGTTATATCTTCTCTCAAAAGGACCTAAACTTGAGACAACGGCGTTGGCTTGAGTTCCTCCAGGACCATGACTTCGAAATAGTCTATACTCCTGGGAAGGGGAATGTTGTAGTAGATGCACTTAGCAGGAGGTCAGGTATATAGCTTCTAGGAGAGGTGATGGAGCAACTGGCCGCATTGTAGATATCCTCTGTGGATAGAGATGGAGCATCTTTTCTTCAGTCTCTTACAGTCACTCCCCCACTTCTTCAGTGAGTTAGGGAGGCGCGGCGTGGGGATACTGACTGCGAGACACGACGTGCTCATATATCCATAGGACAAGCACCTAATGGATTTTTTGAAGGTGGGGAGCATATCATTATCTTCAGAGGAAATACCATGGTACTAGTATCGCTTTGGGAGGAAGTGTTGAGAGAGTTCCACACATCCCCTATATCATTACATCCAGGAGTGGAGAAGATGTACCAGGATATCTGACGACATCAATGGTGGCTGGGGATGAAGAAAGGAGTAGAAGAGTTTTTCTCTCGATGCCTCACTTGTCAGCAAGTTAAGACGGAGAATCAGGGACCAGCAGTCTTGGTTCAGCCTTTAGAGGTCCCAGAGTGGAAGTGGGATGGGATATCCATGGACTTCGTGATAGGACTTCCACGTAAATCCAGAGGTCATGACTTGATCTAGGTGATCATCTACCGACTCACCAAGTCGGCCCACTTCTTACCGATCAGAGAGTAGGGTTCAGTAGAGAGCTTGGGACGCAGCTTCGTTTGAGCACTGCCTTCCATCCATAGACGGATGGACAGATTGAGTGCACCATTTAGACCCTCGAGTACATGTTGCACGCTTGCGTCCCTGACTTCAGTCGTAGCTGGTAGGATCACTTTCCTTTGGTGGAGTTTGAATACAACAACATCTATCACTCCACTATTGGGATGGCACCTTTTGAGGCATTGTACGAGTGACCTTGCAGATCACCTTTGTGCTGGACTGACCCAGGGGAATCATCACTAGTGGGACCATAGATGGTACAAGCTACCATAGAGAAGGTGTAGATCATCCAGGAGCAGATGAATACTGCACAGAGCAGGCATAAGTCGTATGCCAACAGGAGACGGAGACCTCTGGAGTTCGAGGATGGCGACCACATCTTTCTACGGGTCTCACCTCGACGAGGTTTACAGAGATTTGGTTGTGGTGGAAAGTTATCTCTGATATTCATCGGACCTTCCCAGGTCCTCAGAAAAGTTGGTGAGGTGGCTCACTGCTTAGATCCTCCACCTGAGTTTCACTGGGTGTACGATGTCTTCCACGTATCCCAGCTGAGGAGATACGTGCACGACCCTTCTCACATCATCAACCATGACGAGCTGGACGTTGATGATGGGGTGAATTTTACAGAGGTTCTAATAGAGATTGAGGATTGACAGGAGCAGGTCCTTCGTGGATGGTCGATACCTCTGGTGTGCATTCGTTGGCAGCACGGAAACCTCCAAGAGAGCACATGGGAGCGGGTGGCTCAGATTCATGTTGAGTACCCCACTTGTTCCCTTATTTTGAGTTGTGGCTTACGGGGACATAAATACCTAAGGTGGGGAGAATGTAAAGACTCATAATTTCCATGTAACTTTTTTTAATTAAATGGGAATTTTACGAGTCTACAAAAATTGACGGTGCGTGATTCCGAGGCCCGATGTGCCCAGAATGAATTTCTGAATTTTTTTTTGGGTATGTTCAGTAAACGTGTGAGTGGGTTTTTGTAAATTTTTAACCGGTACTTGGAATTGAAATTCGAGGTCACCGTTGAACTCGCAACAATGATATTCACTTAAGAAGACTTTTAACTTGACGGTAGTTGGTCGAGGGTGAAAGTTAATTTTTTGGGTTTTTTCATGAAAGAATAAAATAAAATAAAAGTTGTGTAACATTTTATTTTATTTTTCTTTAGGATCTCCCATGTGGATGTTGATAGGTGGGGACCACCTGAACTAAAACCTCTCAACATAGGTTATGGTGGTGGGGACCACCCGATCCTAACCTCCCATGTGGGTTATGGTGGTGGAGACCACCCGAGACTTAAACCTCTTGAATTACCCTCTTAAGCGTGAGAAACCTCTTGAGCTCCCCCACTTAATTGTGTCAACCCTCCTCTTAATTAATTAATCCAACCCATCAAATAATTAATTATTCCAATTTAAAATTATTCCAACATATTCTATAATTTTGGCTAATTCATTTTTGGTGGAATTGGGTGAAATCTTGGCAAAAGGGAGAAACTTGGAGAATTGGGAGAAAGCTCTCCAATGAATAACACCAAAGAATAAAGCCGACTTCGACTTCAACTTCGACTTCTTCCTTAGGACAATCGTTGACGGTGAACGTCTTCAATTTCAATGAACCGAAGATCGAGGGAACGCCGACGTCACCAATGTCTGTCTATCCCCAACAACGTCATCTCCTTCCTCGCGACCTCCGTCGATGAATCAAACGAGGTAGGGAGGGTGTTTAAATTATTTCCCTCAACCGTTCTTGATATTATTGTGATTCAAGTATTATAGACGCTTGCTACCACTCTAATGTAGAGAGTGTGGGCCAAACAAACATGGCCCGTCCTCTCTGAATTTCTTGGGATAATTCTTGTGTTCTTTGTGATGGAGGAGGACAACTATCAACCGCAACGAAGGTGATGAAGGCGATGAAGGTAACGGCGCCGCCCCGCAGCCACCGCCACCCACAACTCCGTCATCCGCAGCCAGTGCCACCGCCCGCGGCCTCAGTGCCCCACGGTGCTCCACCGCCCGCGTCCTGCCACGCCACATTGCGGCCTCACCGCGCCTCCAGCGGCCCTCCAAGCCGCCCTGTGTCCTCACGACACCCCCACGGCCTCACGTCGCCTACAGCCGAGCCGCCCCGTGCCCTCGTGGCACCCCCGCGGCCGAGCCGCCATCCGCGACAGAGACACCGTCTGCGATCGAGCTAACCCACGGTCGAGCTACCCAGCGCCCTCACAGCACCCCCACGGCCGAGTCGTCCTGCGACCTCGCACTGTCCGCGATCGAACCACCCCATGACCTCGCGGCCCTGTGGCCTCACACCGCCTTTCGTGGCCCTCCACGGCCCCTCGCAGCCCTCATGGCCTTCCTGACCACCCAGTGAGCTAGGACGCCCAGCGTGGGCCGGGACGGACCTAGTAGGCCAGGTCGACCCAAACCGGGTCGGGTCGGCCCAGGCCGGGTCGGGCCGAGTCGGACCGGACCCAGACCAGCTATGAGATTTATGCTCTTTTGGATATAACTTTGGCACCTAGAGTTCATTTGAAAAACCGTTAACGACACTGTAAACCTTGGAGCGAGATGGTCCATTTGGTATACCACCACTGAAGTTTTGGGTAAAGTTATGGTATGGTCGGGTTGGATCTAGAACGAATCCAACCGAGCCCCTGGGACTAAAAGGCTAGTAACTCACAGACCGGATGTCTGATTGATGCACCGTCTGTTGCATTGAGACCCCAATTAAGTGGAATACCTTTAAGATAATTCTTCGTGGGACTTCTTGGTAGTTGGAGTATCAACCAGTGGCTTGGGGATCAGATCCTCTTTGAGACGAGCAAGCCTAGTGCAAGAACCCGGTAGCTGGCTGTGACGTGAAGAATGAAGAGCGATCATGTATGGGTTAGCACCGAGCGATCCTGTGTGGGTCAGCACATCCTGTGTGGTTCATCACCAAGCGATCCTGTGTGGGTCAGCACCTAGCGATGCTGTGTGGGTAAGAACTGAGCGATCCTGTGTCGGTATGCCTCTTAACAAAGTAAGATGATTCAGTAGTTACATCTAATCATCTCTACAATTTTACTTATGTTATACCTGGTGTGAGCTGAGTATGTACATGTGTGGTACTTTCCTTCGTGGTAATACCTTGGTGGTATTCTTCTATGTGGCGTACCTATGTGGTACTTGCCTTTGTGGTATTTATTCCTTTGTGGAACAATTGAGCCTGGGGATTTGGAGTTGGAATCTGTGTTTTCCTCATGATTGAGAAGGGTTTACTTGATAACATAGGTATATGTATGGGAATATACCTAAGTAGGGTTATCAGTTGTTTCCTTGCTTTGTGGTTTATCCTTTGTGGATTTGTGAGACCTTGAGGGTCTCAGGGTCCCTACTGAGCATTGTTATACTCACCCCTACACAGGCTATTCCCGCACCCCATTGTGTTTGGTGTAGACGACGGGAAGCACTGATTGAGGATGAGAGTATCAGGACTAGAGGTAGCTCGGAGGTGGACGTTAGATGAGGCAAACTGTAGAGATGGTCGTTTGTGAACTGTACCAACCCTTCAGGTAGGATTCGTGGTGGACGATCCAGGAGCTGCTTTACACCTATCAGTCGTATTGTAATTTTAGTTCCTTGTACTTTCAGTTTCTTGTACTTTCCAATTGGGCTTGTAATCTGGCCCCTTTTACTTACTGTACTCACTTTGTTTACTATTTAATTTACTTGAGTTCATATCTTGTTGTGTGATTGATTGCATGTGCTTACAAGTTATAAGGGCAATGTCTTCCCATTTTTTAGGGAATATGCCTTCGGTGCTAGTCGTCATCCCCTAGCCTATGGAAGGCAGGCTTGGGATAGTCACAACATGGGCCCTGGAGGACAGGTCATGACAGTATGACTCTAAGTGCATCTTTTTTTTAAAATTAACATCAACTTTAGTAGAAAAGACAACTGACCTACTCAAAACTGAGGAAAAACATTCATATTGTTTTTATACTTTAGGAAAACGTTCCATAAGTCATTCTTGACATGTAGAAATCAATCACACATCAATCTGATGCACGGTATGACCGGTATGACTTCAAGTGTGTATTTTTATTTAAAATTGACCTTAATTTTAGTAAAAAGGAAAACTGACCTACTCAAAAATGATAAAATGAATTCATATAGTTTTGATACTTTAGTAAAATGATCCATAAGTCATTTTTTACATATAAGAATCAACCAAACCTCAATTCGACGCACTATGTGATCAATATGTCTCCAAGTGTGTATTTTTATTTGAAATTGACATTAATTTTACAAAAAAACAAGCTTGATACTAAAAACTGAGAAAAAACATTCATATTGTTTTGATACTTTAGGAAAATTATCAATGAGTCATTTGGGATGTGTAAGAATCATCCTCACCTCAATCTGACGCACGGTGTGGTCGGTATGACACTAATTGTGTCTTTTTATTTAAAATTGACATTAATTTTAGTAAAGAGGAAAACTGGCCGACTAGAAAATAATAAAACACATTTTTATTATTTTGATACTTTATAAAAATAATAAATCATTCATTTGATATGTATAGGAATCATCCACATCTCAATTTGATGCATGTTGTGATCAGTATGACTCAAAGTGTGTATTTTTATTTAAAATTGACATCAATTTTAGTAAAAAGGAAAACTGACCTAATCAAAATAGATAAAATGCATTCGGATTGTTTTTATACTTTAGGATAATGATCCATATATCATTTTTGATGTTTAGGAATCAACTTCACCTCAATCTGACACACGGTGTGATCAGTATGACTCCAAGTGCATCTTTTTATATTAAATTGACATTATTTTTTTCAAAAGGAACATGCGACATATTGAAAACTGAGAAAACACATTCTGGTTGTTTTGATACTTTAGAAAAACATTCCATGAGAGATTTTTTATGTGTTGGAATCACTCACACCTCAATTCGATGTACAGTGTGATTGATATGACTCAAAGTTCCTGTTATCAGTTCAAAATTGACATTTTAGTTCAAAACACATGTCACTCTCTGAAAACCAAGAAAACACGCTCTGATTGTCTTGATAATTTAGAAAAATAATTCATAAATCATGTGTGACATGTAGGAAGTATTCTCACATCAAACCGACACATGATGTGACCTGTATAACTCAAAGTGCGTGTTTCTAGTTTGAAATGTCATTTTAGTAAAAAATACAAGTGACATACTAAAAACTGAGAAAATGCATTCCAATTGTTTTGATACTTTAGAAAAATGATCGATAAGTAAATTTTTATGTATATGAATTAGCCTAACCTCAATATCATGCACGGTGTGACCGGTATAACTCCAAATGTGTCTTTTTTTAATTGACATTAATTTTAGTAAAAAGAACAATTGAAATACTCAAAACTAAGCAAATGAATTTGAATTATTTTTATACTTTAGGTTAACAATCCATACCTCATTTGTGACATGTTGGAATCAACCACACCTCAATACAATGCACAATGTGATCGGTATAACTCAAACTGTGTATTTTTATTTAAAGATAAGATTTTTTAATTTATTCTTTCATATTAATTTTTAATTTATTTCTTTATAATATTACTAACATAAGATTTGTTTCCTATATAGTTGGATTCTTTTTCTCAGCTTGAGGTGATTTGTTCGACAATGGATGCCATGGGTAAACGTTTTTAAGAGGGGATCACGAGTTCCAAAGACAATGAAACATTAATGTTTTAAATTATTTGAGGAAACACTACCACAGAACGGGGTAAGGGAAGTGGCTTGTTTTATCCACGCTAAGCAGAAAGCACTGATCAGGGGGGGGGGCTTTATTAGTGCTAAGAAAATCATTGATAATGGTGTACCCTTTATCAGTGTTTTTCTTAGCGCTGATAAATGGTATATTTATCACCGCTATTGTTAGTGCTCATAAAAGTTTTTCATAATAATTTATATAAAATTATTATATTTATATTCAAAAATAATTTTTATTTGTATACATTAAATAAAAATGAATTTTTATAATTAATAAATATTTTTTAATAAATCAAATATATATATAATAATTTTCATTAAATAATAAATATATTTATTATATTTATTATATTTATATATTTATAATTATATATTTATAACTATATATTTATAATTATATATAAATACTTTTTAAATATATATATTTATAATTATACATAAATAATTATAGAACTACAATAATTTTTTTATATGATAAATATATTTATTATATTTATAATTATATATAAATACCTTTTAAATATATTTATTTATAATAAAATATATTTAAATATAAATATATTTATAATTGTCCCCGCTATCGAGACCGGTTTCCCCACTGATAGGCTGCGTGAGTATAGTAGTGGCGCAGGGCTAGACGTGATGGTTGAGGGTGGTGGGGAAAGGTGTTGTAAGTTGGCAGGGCGATGTGGGTCTGTGCTGCACTCAAGTGCCATCACATGCTCGCTAATCGAGGTTCCACGTGCCAGGCTTTGCATGGTCAGTATTTCAATACATTTTTATTCACGTTGGGTCCTTCGCTAGAGGCCTCCCCTGCTATCTATTGTTTTGACCTGGTTAGTTCTCCCTGTAAAGTTTGGTTCTCCTAGTTTTTGTTTTTTTTTTTCTACATCGACTTTGTACAATACCTTTTAATAAATAATATTATTAATTTATATAAAATTAATATATTTATATTCAAAAAAATGTTTATTTGTTTACATTAAATAAAAAATGCATGTTTATAATTAATATATATTTTTTTAATAATTCAAATATATATATATATATATTGTTTTTAAAAAAGTATTTTTAAGATTATAATTAAATAAATAAATATATATAAAAATAATCATAAGATTATAATAAATTTCATTAAATAATAAATATATTTATTATATTTATTAGAACTATTATATGTATATTTATTACATTTATTACATTTTCTATTATATTTATTAGATTTATTGGAATTATTAGATTTATTAGATTCATTATATTCATTATATTTGCTATATTTAATATATTTATTTCATTTATAATTAATATATATAAATACTTTTTAAATATATACATTTATAATTATAATTATTAAATATATATGTGTTTCCAATGAATTTGGTCAATAAATATATTGATCATGCAAGCATATATGTTACCTGTCATCATGAATATTCATTTATACATTACACCCTTCTTATTATTCATGTTGTCCATATATGTGATGACTCGTTTTTTATTATGTATGTATATGAGTAATTCATGTTACCCATATGAATATTATGTTCTAAAAAATACTTATAAAATTACATTAAATATATTTAAATAATAAATATATTTATAATTATTAAATTTTAATTATATATAAATACTTTTTAAATATATGTATTTTTAATTATAATTATAAATAAATATTTATTTAAATAATTATAAAATTACAATAAATACATATATTATAATTATATATATATATATTTATAATTATATACAAATATTTATAAATATATTTATTTATATCTAATTATAACTATATATATATATATATTACAAAATTATAATAAATATATTTATTATACTACTTATAAAGTTATAAATATATAATTAAATAAATATATTTATAAATATATAAATATATTTATAAATAAATACAAATAGTTATAATTATAATTACGAAATAAATATATAGATATATTTAAATAATTAAAAAATTATAATAAATATATTAATTATATATATTTATATACAAATATTTATAAATAAATACAATTAGTTATAATTATAATCTAAATAAATGTATATATATTTAAATAATTAAAAATTATAATAAATATATTAATTATATATATTTATAAAATTATAAATATATTTTTTATAATTTTATAATTATTTAAATATATATATATATATATAATTACAACTATAAATAAATATTTGTTTATTATAATTTTAATTACAAATAAATATATATTTATTTATTAGTTATAAATATAAATAAATATATATTTATTTTGATGATTATTAATTTATAAAAAAAAATATTTATTATTTTCATATATAATGTTATATGTAATTAAATAAATATATTTATAAATATATACAAATACTGATAAATAAATACAAATATTTATATTTATAGTTATAAATAAATACAGATATATATTAATAATAAATATTATAAATATATGTAATTACAAATATAATAAATATATTTATTATAAATTTATAATTATAAATAAATATATAAATATAACGAAATATATATTTATTTATAGTTATTATAATAAACAAATAAATATATTTATATTTATATTTATTTATTATACATATAATTTTATATATATATATATATATGTATAAATAATTTATTATCATTATAGTTTTATCTGTGCTTTCTAATTTAGCGCTGATAAAACATACATTTATCAGCACTTTTTAGCTAACGGTGATAAATGCTTCTGTCGGTTTTATAAATGAACCCTAACAGTCTCATCCTTCCTTCGCACCACCCAATCTCTCACAGAAGCCTTGCCCTACCACCATTGCATCCTCCTCCTCTGCCGTCAGGAAGTCCTCCTTCGTCGTCGAAAATCTTTCCTTTATCGCCTCTATTGCATCCTCATCCTCCCCGGCTATTGACTCCTCCTCCTCTGCCATCACCGCTGTGAATCCCTCCTCTACCATCACGAACCCTCATACTCCTCCTCTACCACTGAATCTTACCGTCGTGAATCCCTCCAAAGGTGTGCATTGTTACTCGATTCTCTATTCGCACAAAAATAAATATATTACATGAATCATTTGGGTTTTTGTTTTAGTTTGGATCCCTCGTGTATGATGGGATCATTTGGGATATTTTAATCCTAGAGTTTTGGAACTTTAATGCTTGTAATGTAGGTCTTATTTCTTATTTAGTTGGTCTCCATTGAAGGTGACATGTTTCAACTTGGTTTATTCTTCTTCTAAGTAGATTTTTCAATGAAATTGTTTCATTTTCTATTTAAAAGTGTTACTGTTCTTTCTAAATTATTTTTTTATGAAATTATGAATATATTTGATATCCATGTTATGATTTAAATTGTTTTATTGTGTTTTGATCTTGGAATAAATGGGTTCTATTTTAAATTTCATTTTTCTATGTTTGAAATGGAATGTTTTTATGTATTATGATTTTGTTAAATGAACATGAGGATTTTTGAAATGGTTCAAATGGTGTGTGTTGTATTATAATATAATTTTGTTTTTCAATGAAATAAAAAAAATTATGTGGAAATTGTTTTAGATTGAGGTTTTGATTTTAAAATGATTTTAAAGGGGGTTATTTTATAAATTTCAAATGTTTATTTGAAATGAGCATTTGGTTTACCCCTTGTGATAAATTCCTTAATTGATTCTTTGTATTTTTTTGATGGGAATGGTTTGATTTTGGATTTGTTTATGATTTCAATCCATGAGATCCATGTTTTTAAGGGTATCTTCAATTTTTTATAATATATGAGATTCTCATACAGAAGGTCCACATACTTCATGTTTGAATACACCACTGCATATCGCGTAGATCCCAGCACATAGAGGCCTTCACTGATTCTTGATTTGGGAACATTTTCTCTATATTATATTTTTATTTTTATGGTTATATAAAGTGGGTTGATTTTCTTTTGGAATGTGTTATACATGGGTAAAAAGGGGTTATTTCAGTGAAGGGTGTTTAGAGGTGAGATGAATAGTTTTTTATGCCATTCGGATTTTATGTGATTTACTTCATGATTGATTTTGATCTCCTCCATTTCATTTATCATGAGAACCCCAGTTACTTAGGCGGGACCTAGAAAATGTACTTTCTAGACATTGATCCGCTCTCCCAAGTATGGGATTACATCCCCACACTTACTAGGAATCAATATGATCTCCCTAGATATGGATCAAAATTCTTCACTTTATAGGAATTGATACATTCTCATCGAGAACCACTATTTCACCAAAGCCTCGACCAATCATACTCCTTGATCCCTCCCTGTACTACACATCCACCTTTAATGATCAACATCATTGAGGCATGTCCTTATTACCTCTTGGATCCATACTCTCTTGGACACACCTTTTAAAAAATTAATTCTTTCATCTCATGGGTTCCCATTCTACTAAACACCTCGCTTCTGGACCCACCACTCTGTTACTAGTGCAATTCCACTAAACCTTAGAAAACCACTTCACAAGAGGAAACCTAGTAGTCTTGAAACCAAATATTTCTATCGAGTCTTGATAAAATAATCACCACATATTATGTAACAAAGCTTTAATTCCACTTTTTGGTAATTGATAGTAGAATAATAAAAAGAGATGATACCACTAGTTGGATTTGGTACAAATCAAAAATCCTAATATTAAACCCACAAAACATAAATTAAACCCCCAAAACTTGCAGATAGTGGAAGAAATTCCAGAACATACTTGAATTGAAACATATCCCCAAACCTGATATACCATAACATAGAAGTAAAGAAACAACTAAGTCACTACATCAAATATCTACCTTCTAGTTCCAATAACCTCATGGTTTTGAAAATACCTCCCCTAAAGGAAAATGAGCAATAAAGTATAAACGCATGAAATAAATGGAATAAGCACACCACATTAAATTTATGTTGTTTGGATGAAAATACTACTTCATAGGGGAATACATTGATATTTTTATTAAGTGATAAATTAATTTATAATGGAAACATATCTTTTGTTATCCCTACCTATCCAAATCTACATGAGATACTTTCCGGACACCCTAATCAAATAACCATAACAACACATGTAATAAATCCTTCCACCCGCAAGCACTTTATGGTGAATCCCCTCAAAGGGAAAAATGATATAATTGAAGTGATTATAAAACAATATTTTATTATTAGCATAATTTTATATCTAAATATATAAATTATTATTTTATTACAACTTTAACAAATTATATGTATGAATTATTAACTATTGATATTCAATGTTATTAAGTGGTCGTGACATTTAGGTTGATGCATCCATCAAAGGTACCAAAGCTAGATTTTCTTTATGAAATTTTATTTTAAAGGTTCTAGAATATTTTGGGACTTGATGTTGTTAACCTCATGAATGGGTTTTGGAGAGGTAATAATTATCTTGATACTTATAATGATACTCTCATCACTTTGATTCTAGTGGTTACTGATATGAGTTAAGTTAATAATTTTAGAATGACTAGTCTTTATAATGTCATTTATAAAGTCTTTTTGAAGATTTTAGAAAATAGACTATGGAAAATCATACCATATATTAGTTTTGTACTGTAGTTCTTTTCTTATTTTTACTTGAGACATGATGTACTTAAAAGTATCAGTAAGGCAACATAGTTTCTTCTAGTGATTAGTGGAATAGGTAAATTCATTTTGTGAAAGGAATGACACTTGAGAAATTTTTTATTATGTAATGGGTTCATGATTATAGATTTTATTAGGTATATTTATAAAGGAACCAATAGTAATTCATGTGAGATACATATACATTGTTGTTTGGGTGTACAACCAATTTATTTGGTGTGAACCAAAGATCATTGAGATAATGCAGTGTTTTTAGTAAACAGAAACATGAGTGTTTCATGGTTACCAGTGTGGTCACTGACTATGGAATATATCCGTTGGGACTCTGGTGTTGTGGTCAAGGATAATTTATATAACTGGACAATGGAAGCATGGATAAGGGATATCCAATGGTGGGGATCACAATGTAAAATGATTATGTAAATTATTATTATTACACCTACCTTTGGAATAATGTGATTGAATCATACAACACTGATTGATTTGGGATGAATCGGGGTGTTTTCGATGTATCTTCTATAAAGTGACTCTATTGGGATCTATGTCTTTGTGAAAATGCCTAAGTGGCTCTTTTAAAATGATTCAAGTGTTTTAAAATTTCTCTTAGAGTGATGTATCTCATTTTAAATGATTAATATTGTTGGGTCAGAAAGTTGTCTTGAATGCTTTAAAAAAAGGAATTGTAGTTTTGTGAAAGAGTGTTTGGATTGATTTATTTTAAAAATGGCACAGTATTTTAAAGAGAAATTTGTGTAAATGGTTAGTTTTTTTAATGGGATTTCAAGTGTTATTTTTTAAAAAGTTTTCGAAGGAAATTTGAACATTGGTTTTTTCATAATCTTTTAAGTTTTGATTTTTATAAAATTAGGAAATCCATTACATTATATCAATATTTTGTGTATTTATTTTTTAAAATACTAATATCACTGAATCAAATACAATGGATATAAATAAATAATGGATGGATGCCAATAGTTTGACAAGATAGTATGAATATAGAGTTAAATAGTTCATCAAGTTTGCAAAAGATCATGCATATGACCTTTCTCAAATCCTTTGTCTATGTTTACATTGTTTTTATTCAAGACAAGTTAGTCTAGAGGAGTTGGAAGAACAATTGATTTTTCATGGAATAGATCGAAGTTATAAATGTTGGAATAAACATAGGTAAAAATATAATGTAGCTAGTGGATTGGATAACAATGCATTTTAAGGATCATATACTATGATTAAAAGTGTGGAAAATGAAGAAGATTGTATCGAGGGTGTGATTAAAGATGTGAATGATGATGAAAATCATATTAAGGAAATAAAAAGGACAGTTGAAGATGAACTAAACAATTTCCCAAAATTGTTTGTGTAGTTAAAGAGTTGTACAAAGATGACTTTATATGATGGTTTCACTAAATATACAACATTTTCATATGTACTGAAGCTGTATAATTTGAAAGTAGGAAACAGATGGAATGACACCAGTTTTATAGAATTACTTTCTCTCTTGAATGATATAATCCCAAAAGATAATGATCTCTCAAGATAAACATACAACTCCAAACGAATGCTACGTTCGATGGGTATGATCTTTGAATGAATACACGCCTACTTGAATTACTGTATATTGTTTATCAAGGACCAAAAATCACTTAGAGAATTCCCAAAGTGTTGTGATTCTCAATTCAAGAAAGATGAATCCAGACCTATGAAAGTTGTATGGTGCTTTCCAATCATTTCAAGGTTTATGTGCCTATATGGAAGTGAGGAGACCGCATGGCAATTGACTTGGCATGAAAACTAAAGAAATAAAGGTGGGAAACTACATCATCTAACAGACTCTCCTTAGTGGAAGAGAATCGATCATGAGTATCCTAATTTTGAAAATGAGTTGAGAAACCTTTGTCTTGAATTATCTATAGATTGAGTGAATCCTTTTAGTTTTCAAATTAGCACACATAGTACAAGGACAGCTATGTTGGTAAATTATAACTTTCTACCATGGTTATGCATGAAACAAAAACACATCATGCTATTTATGCTTATTTCAGGACCTAAATAACTGGGTAATGATATTGATCTTTATTTGGCTCCATTTATCGAATATTTGAAATTATTTTGGGATTAAGGTGTTACATTTTATGATGCTTATAGAAATAAATATTTCACGTTGAGATCCATGTTGTACGGAATGATAAATGACTTTCCTTCTTATGGAAATTTTTCAGGATATAGAATTAAAGGAAGTCGTGTGTGTCCCATATGCGAACAAGGTACATAGTCAATTAGGTTGAAACATTCATAAAAAATCAGGTTTATAGTACATAATATATTTATACCCTGATGACATATGTACCAATCTTGGATGACATCATTAAATGGAAGTTCAGAATAATGTACAACACCATCTCCACTAACAGGTGATCAACTATTTGAGAAAGTAAAAGATATGGACACTGCTTTTGGTAAACCGTTTTTGAAAAACCTTATGAAAACCTATTTGAAGAAGATATTTATTTTTTTAATTATGCTACTGGAATTGTATGTACGTCGTACATTTTATTTATGTTATGCATGGTGAAAAAAATGTATGTGATAGTGTTATCGGCATGTTGCTAAATGCACCCGGCAAAACAAAGGATGGAATTAAGGCTAGGTTGGATATGCTTGACATGGGAATATGAGAAGAGTTGGTGCCAATGAAGGGTGAAAAATGAAATTCTCTTCCTCCAGTTGCTTACACTCTTTCCAGGTAGGAGAGATATCAATTTTTCAACTTCTTTAATGATGTAAAGGTTTCATAGGTGTATTAATCAAATATTAAGAACATTGTGTCAATGACCGATTTAAAGTTAAAGGTTTTGAAATCACATGACTTCCACGTTTTGATGCAAGATCTAATTCCCATATCTTTACATTTCATTTTTTCCAAGAATTTCCATTATACATTAAAGAATCCATGTTTCTTCTTCAAAGCTATATACAACAAAGTTATAGACCCAATGAAATTGACGAGTATGGAAATAGAAATTGTCATCATATTATGTGAATTTGAAATATTCTTTCTGATGATATTATTTGATATGATATTTCATTTTATGGTTTACTTGGTGAGAGAGATTCGACTATGTGGTCCTGTACAATATAGATGGATATACCCCATTGAACGGTATATGAATATTTTGAAGGGGTATGTCAAAAATCAAAGTCGGTCAGAGGTTTGTATTGCAAAGTGATATATTATTGAGGAATACCATGAATTATATACTGAATACCTTTCTAGTGTGGAAATCATTGGTCTAGTGAAATCTTATCACACTGGGTGGCTTGCAGGTGAAGGAATTTCAGGAAGAAGAGGTTGTCACAATCAATATTACATATCAGGAGCAGGCCTTTATGTTTTTTATAATATTTTGGAGGTTGACTCATATGTCAAAACCCACAAAGAAATTATTAGGCATTTGAATCCATCAAGGGATGAAAAATGGATATCAAATACACATAATCAATAGTTTATAGGATGGTTTTGGGACCATATATTTAAGAATTCAAATAAAAATATGGACTCAATTTCAGAACGAATTTGATGGCTAGTTGGAGGACCAAGTGTGTATGTATTATCTTATAATTCTTATGTAATTAGTGGTTATAAATTCTATACTAATGATCATGATGAAGATAGTACCATGTAGAATAGTGTAGTTAAACTTGTGGCTAAAGCGATGCATGTTTTCTGTGCTAACGATAGAAATCCAATTTATGTGAATATGTCATACTTTGGTATAATCAAAAAATATGGGGGTTGGATTATATGAACTTCCAAGTTCTGATTTTTCAATGAAAGTGGGTTGATAACAGGAGTGTTGAAATCCAAAAGTGGTTAATTATTCTATTATCAATCAAAACCACTGAAGGTTCAGATGAAAATTCAACGGAGGATGAACCTTTCATTGGGATATCACAATCATTTCACAGCATTCCCAATGTAGATGGTGTTTTTTATGTTATAAGAGACCACATTGAATGGATTTGGATAGTTGATAGAGGGTAAAATCTCTTCAAACTTAAAAAATAGAATTCAATAATCAGGTTAGAGGACCAGTAGGTTTCCAATCCCGAGACACAACAAGTCTCTCAACCTGCTACTACTCACAGTGTAGAGTAACAATAGGTCTCTCAACCAGTTGTTGCTCACAGGGTAGAGGACCAGTAGGTTTCTCAACCTATTTTTGCTTCTGCTCCCAGTGCATATGTACAACCATCATCTGCACATTTCTATACTAGCACTCCGGAGGAACATATTGATGATGTTGAAACCAAGGAAATGGTAGGCAACAAAACACTGGTGGCACAGGAAAAAAAAGAGTGCCATAGTTTGATGATGTTAGAAAAATACTTAAGGCAAAAGTGAAAGGCATCAAATATGAGTTCAGATAGAATAAGAAGTGCTAGCATGTTAACCCCAACAAGTCTATGTTCAATAGTTACATTGGAATTTTCACTCGACAACATGTGTCGATTAATGTATAGTCATGGAACCATGTTGTCACCAGACTTAATACACTGATGTGGGGAGATATTACGGTAACATTATGATATCATTTATTTAATTTACTAAAAAATAAAATAATGAAACTTTGAATTACTCTTCATCATCCCTTGTAGAGTGCATTTATAGTGGATGAATCAAATAAGGAATATGAATTAAGGGTTTCTTGAAGGATTCACAGATTCTTTCTCACAATTTTAATGAGATGTTATTATAAAGATATTGAATGGAAAATAAAACCACACTCACCTCTTATTTATGCACACATAATAACCCAAGGAGTGTGGGATGCGTTTACTATCCATAGAGTGGAGTATTCTTTTTAGGTACATTGTGTTTGGTAGTATGTTGTTTGACGATACATGTATTCATCACTTTTATTGAAAGTTTTTTATTTATAAAATTGCAACTGAGTGTTGAAAATAAGGAACAAGTATCAAAACCAGCATACCCCTACTGTAAAGTAAGAATGGGGTACGTTTCACTTGAAAAAAATGGTAAATATTTTAAATCTACCGTAATACTTTTATGTGACATAAAAAACCCCATAACTATGTTCCTCTATTTATATGTAGATTGATGAATCCAAACCCAAACTCACTTTCATCCCATGCCATGTGCTATGGAAGGAGGCGCGTGTAAATAAATATGGGATACTAATAGATGAAAACACACAAAAAGTGTGGGAAACATGTGTAAGTACGACATAATAAATATTTTTTATCTTTAAATTGATATTACATAACAATGATTACTTATTTTTCTATATTTTCTATCTGACATAGTCATAGGAATCAGCAACATCCAAACTAGATGCATACATACTTTCAGTGGCCTTGAAGTAGGTAGAAAATGTAGGACCTCGAGACACCCTGAGAGGGGAGGGGTGAATCAGGGTGTCAACTTTTTCTTTTAAAAACAAGGATCTTGTTCCCATGTTGGTAGGAACTAGTTAAACCTGTATGATGGATATGATCAGTAATGAAACATTCACATGCAAAGAGATGACACAACAATTTTTACTTGGTTCACCACTAAGGGCTACGTCCAAGGAGCATACACCAACAAGTTTCCGGTCGTACCAAATTCCACTAATATTCACTATCTATGGATTACAAAGGTTCGGGAACAGTCACTCTATCCCAGGCTCACTGCCTTTACAAAGGTTCAAGGATAACTTACTGCGTCCCTCGGGTCACTCCTGTTGACTCCCACTGGCTCACTGCCTTTGGTGAAGTCCCACTCAGTTTATAGACGTGAAGGTTTCTTCAATAGATAGACATGAATTTCTTTGTCTCCTATTCAACATGAGACTTTGATTGCATCAGGATTCTGAGTTGATTCTCTTTTTAGTACAATCCTTCTTCTTTAGTGCAATGACTGAACACACTAGATCCTCTTGTCTTTATTTGCTTGAATCACAACCACTTATGTGATTGCTCAATAAATGAAGCTCAGCTTACTTGGAATTTTTAGAATCAGTTCTCCATGTATGCATGAGATCATGCATGTATCATTTATATTTCCTCTTTAATCTCACTTTGCACCGAAGGTATCAGGAAATCTTCCAGCATTTATGCAGCTCTAAAAAGAAAAAAAGACCGAAGGGGTTCAGAAATACCTGGCATTCTTCCCCAAGACCGGAGCGCAAGTCTCTTGACGGCACGCAAGTCTCAGTGTGAAAGTGCAAACCAACACGCAAATTCACCTCAACTACTTGCATGACACACACTTCTTCAACTTCAAACTTGCGTGACTCAATTCCTTTTACTCCCAAACCACCTTGGACGTGCAGCAAACAATTGTCGCGTAACTTACACTTGCGCGACCTACACACCACTTGTGCGACCAGCACACCTACGCGACGGGAGCTCTGATTTTCTCTAAGTGTTGAGCTCATCCAAAATGAGGAGGGGTCAACCTGTATTTATAGGCATTTGGACAACCTGTGCGACGGTGTGAAAGTCTCCCATCGGCGCGCAAGTTTCAGCGCGCAACTCCAACCGCCCAACCTCTGTCACGCTACTCACTTGCGTGACCAAACCAATACTTGTGCGACCCTCTTTCCGTTTCCATATTTTGAAGATATGATCACGAAAAACATCTGGCGCGCAACTTTCCAAACCTCCTAGGTACCAGCGTGCAAGTCACTTCATGGCGCGCAAGTCACTTGCGTAACCACACCAATACTTGCGCGAACCTCTTTCCTTTGACATATTTTGAAGTTCTGTTCTTGAAAAATAACAAGCGCGCAAGTTCCCAAGCCTCCAAGTAATCGGCACACAAGTCTCTTTTGTCGTGATAGTCACTTGCGCGACCAAAACCAAAACTTGCGTGACCCTTATCCCTTTTCCATATTTTTATGTTCTGATATTGAAAAACATATGGCGCGCAAGTTTCCAAGCCTTCAAGTACACGGCGCGCAAGTCCCTTTTCCAAAAACCACTTTTCTTCATTTGTCGATTTTCAGGCCCAAAAATTTGGCAAACACTAGAAAATGGAGCCACCTTGTATCTATTCTTTTTGTACCACTTTAATATCATCCATTCATTTTTTGACGTTCCTGAATCAAACATGGATTGTTAACCACATCCCTTGAACTCGACATACCACCATGAAATCCCCTTTTTCAACAAATTTGTGTGTCATTGTTTTCTCTTTCAACAAGCACAATCACCTCAGAAAAAACTTCTTTTCTGTGATTTTCCTTCCTCAGCAACTCTTCTTCTTTCATCACAGACTTCACTATCATGATATATATCCTTTGATAGACCAGCTTTAGCATCATCATATTTTGATACAATGTGATGTGCATGGACATCTCAGAATTCCAATCCATTTCACTTTGTCTTCTTCTTCAACCGTCATTCTCTACTTCATGAAAATCATACGATTCTATTCTTCAAGAAGTCTCTTGCATGGTTCTTATGCAATCATGAAGAATTGCATGGTCTTCATCAAATCCCCATTCTTTTTTAATCTTCCTCAGATTGATTATACCTCACCATTATTCACTGTTGTAAACAATGTGTCAGAACCTTTGACACATGTTCTCTGAACTTATGATCAGTACAACAATCATCTGAATTTTCATTCATCCATTTCATTGGAGTACTTATTGATCTTCTTTATTTTGATCTTCATTGACAAATATTAACAACAAGTATAACCTTATACACAAAGTGGTCCCAAAAGAAAAGTATGGTCCTATCAGATGTGCGGGTTTTGGGGTGACACCCCGAATATTTTTTGAGAAAAAAACAAGAGGAGGATCAAAGTGAAGAAATAAAAATGATGAGAGAAAGAATAGCTATCATCTAAGAACATATGAAATTTCAAAGAGTTCATAGGAAATTTTATGGTGGGGGAAAAGAGAAGAAACAACTCAAGAACAATCAGTGCATGAAGATCCTGCCCCACCCCCACTAGATTTGAGGTGATCCATTCCCCTCAAAACCGATCTTAGTTTAGGTAATCAACATTCTAATAATTGTTTATGTGAATTGTGAATTAGATAGACACTGATACCTTTCCTATACTGATATTGTATAGGTTGAAAATGACTGTGATTTATATCTATCAACACCCACCAATCGCCTTGTAGTGAGGGCTATAATGTTCAATATCCAGAACACCATACTACACAATAGAACACTTCCAACAGGCCATGTCAAAGTGTTGATTAACATAGACCATGAGCTGGGAACCAAGATACCTATTCTAATTGATGATGAAGATATTCATAAGGTCGAACAAGAACTTGGAACATTCATCACATGGTCATCACATCTTGTAAAAAAACATGTCGACAAGGAGATATTCATTTATAATTTATTTTTCAAGATAAACCTTTAACATTTAATGAAAAAAGGTTTGAACCAATGAATGTAATTACAAATGGACACACAGAATGGGGTGAAAAGAAAAAACATATCAAAACCATCTCAAGGATCAACCAATCGATTGAAACGATCTACTAAAAGCACATTAAACCCACATGTTCTATATCCGAATTTATTATCACTGTAGGCTCATGTGAATATGAATTTGAAATATGGTGGTACTCACACAATTCATTTTGATAAAAATATATGCAAAGGGGAAGATCCAAATTTCATTAGTGTTGAAAATGTAAGTGAAATCCTGGAGTATGATTGGTTAGTCGGATCAGTTGTAAATGTATACTTGAGGTATGTTTTCATGATTTTATTTTCCAAAAGCTGATATACTATGATAATTATTACTAAATACATTTCATATTTTTCATAGGTATATATATGAAAACCAATTTAAGGGATTTCCCCATGAACAAAAATTTGGACTCATTAGTCCTCACGTCACCTCTATAGAATAAAAAAAATCCAAGAAAGAGGGTGAAATAGTGGAAAACCTACTCAAATCGTTTAACAACAAAAATACAGATGATAGAATCTTCATAATACCAATGATGTAGGGGTAAAACTCTAGAAAATAATCATGTCAATTATATTTTAATTTCTATCATTACTTATTCTTTTTTGTGTTCTTAGGAAGCATTAGATACTCATTGTAGTCAATTTGGATACTCCAAAGATTTATTTCCTAGATTCAAAGCATAGATATCCAACAATCTAATCACACATGATGGTGTTTGTCAATTTTTCATACACTACATACAACATTTTAGAACTAAAAAACTAGTTATATGATTAATATTATTTTTTAATGAGGATTATTTTATGATAGGGTAGTGCGTGAATATCATCTACATCATGTAATGAGGCTAGGGAAAAAGGAAAAGAAACATCACAAGTACTATGACTGGATACAAATCAGGGTATATATTGTAAGAACCCGAGTTTTTAGAACGGGTCAAAATCCTAATCCTGTTTGAATTTTTGACTTGTCCCTAAGAAAACTAGAGAAATTAGGCAGTTTTTGGAAATTTCTAGACTACACGCCATGTAATTTTAAGTACACGCCATGTGTAGGTTAGACGAGTGTCATCCATGTGCCGCTGAGTACATGTCGTGTGATGACCGTGTAGAAATTTCTTACTAAACGGTGTGTAGTTCTAGACATGTCGTGTAACCTTGACCATGTGGAGGCCATACATGGCATGTGGGCCTGTTGGATGGGTATAATCGTTTAACCAAGTACACACCATGTCCTCCTTGGACACGTCGTGTAGTCTAGCCGTGTATAAGGGATATACATGGCATGTGGGTAAGTCGGCGAGGAAAAGAATAAAAACTAAGTACACTCCGTGTACTCATGTCGGCAGGTTCTAGAAAGTAATTAGATGGAATTTCAGTCGTCATATGAACAGTGAAAGGATACACGCTGTGTACTTAAAGTACACGCCATGTAGTTTCTTTTTTTCTCTAAAACGGGCAGTAGCCTCGTATTGAGGTAGAACCTCAATACTTCCGTCGGGTTGAGTGGGGAGAGCCGGCTGGGATTTCAATATCATCTTGTTCCTTTGTCTGAGACCCTATTTAAACATTGATTGATCTGTTGGAACCCCCTTAATAAGTCCTTGATTCCTCTTGAGCCATTTTTCTTGATTTATGTTCTAGAACGAGTTATTGGGGTTTGAGCGGTTTTGATTATTTTGTAGATCTACCGTGTTTTAGACCTAATTGGAGGGTGTTATTGGAGGAGTAGCATCATACGAGTCTTAGGTAAGTGGTGAAAACCTTTTTTTGTGTTTTTGTGGTCATTTGGGTGGCACTGCCTTTAGCTCATTTTCGGGTATTTTGAGCGGGACCTAGTTTTATCTAATATTGCATATTAAATTGTTCATTAGACCTGTGGGATGCCTTTGGGTATACCCTTTACCTGTTTTTCTTGAGCGGGGTCGGGCGAGGGGCCATTGCTCAATTGGGGCATTTTGGCCAGGGGAATCCAAAATGGTTATGATTGAACTATGATGTTTTATCTGATAAGTTTAGTTTATTAAGCCTGATATGAATTGTTAGAGGCTCTCAAAACCTTAGTGCTGGTATGGGACAACACCTTGCTAGTGTAATTAAACTGTTAGATTGTTTTTCCTATTATTGTGTTTTGTTTAAATGTGTATATATGTAATTGCTGAATTTCATATGTTGAAATCCTTTTGGTTGTGTTGGGCATGGCCCGTATATTGTTGAGTGATGTTGATCACAGGTTGGGCTTATCCTGGGTTACGTTGGGTGGTTCTGACCATGGGATTGGGTGTCATGGGCGTCGGTTGAGGCAGGATGACTGTCGGGTTGGGTATGGCCCAGGTTACTGGGATGACAAGGCCATCATACTTGAGCGGCATGGTCGCAAGGACACGAGGTGTCATAGGTGTTGTGGATTGGGTACTATTTGGTGATTACCGCTCACCCAGAAAGTTTGAGTAGTGTGCACAAAGAGTGACTCTGTGATGAGGTGGTTTTGACCACTCATGTGGGTAGAGCCCCCCATTAGTTATTGTTTAGGTACTATTGGTTTGGGGGTGCTTGCTGTAGGAAGCCACGTGGGAGGTGAGGAGTCTTCAGGGTATAGCATTGAGGCTATCGGGTTGGGGGTAGAGGCTCGCCGTTATTTGAGGGTAGATATCGTTATCCCTCCAGATACTTTGTTTTGAGGGAAAATATCATTGTCCCTCTGGATACTTTACTTTGAAGGCAGACATCACTGTCCCTCCAGCTACGTTATTTGAGGGAAGACATCGTTGTCCCTCCGGTTACTTATTTGAGGACAGGCATCATTGTTTCTATGGGTTATTGTTTCTCGGGAGTGCCTTCGGGACGTCGGTACTTGAGAGACGTGGTGTCAGGGGGCACATGGTGTCGGGTTACATGACATAGATTTTGGTGTTGGCCGAAACAGGTGACACTCCATGGTGGCTGCTGAGCACTAGTGGAGTTTGTGTTTATTTGTGCATCGTTCTGTTACTGATTTCCTTATAAACGCATGACTGCTTAAACACTCATATTAGGTATGCACCATTGGGTGGTATCCTACTAAGATTTGTCTCACACCCTGCATGGGCCCTTTGGGATGCGTGCAGAATTTATGGATTTACTTGTAGGAAAGAGGCCAGCTTTAGGAGCTAGGCTGCGTTAGCTATTTCATGGAGATGTTATGGACCTTGAGGTCTTACCAAGCTGGAGTTAATATGTTTTTCTTACTTTCTTGTATCAGCATGGTTACTTGTTTTGTAGCTACAGTGGGTTAGCCATTGGCGCCTTTATATTTAGATATATATGAACTGATTTGGATGTATGTTTTGTTGATCAGTAGTGGTTACAATTGATTATCATGTTGTTGTGTTTATTTCCACTGCTTTTGTTTATATTTATTGCTTCTACTATTTATTTATATTGAATGTGCTTTCGCTCTGTGGGTCCGGTTCGAGTCTACTGAGTCATTTATTCTGCTCCATCTTTATTGTTATACTTGGACTGGTACCATTATTATTATCCTCCGAGAGGTTATAGCCTCACCACTATACCTATAAGACCCTCGCTGCTAATCGGAATCCTTTGGCATTTGGGGATGTGCGCCTAAGGTAGTAGCACCCGACCCGTTTATCACTTTTCGGGTGGTTGTTCAGGTCCCGGTTATTACAAAGTGGTATCAGATGAGTTCTTGATAGGGATTTAGTAGCAGTGTTTTTCTGGATATTAATGATAATGAGGCTTTTATTTTATTTCTACTAGTTTTACTATTTGGGATATGGTATACTGGAGATAGATTGTTACTGGAACTGGGTTTCTAGCTTGTGCTTGGGTGCCTGCAGCCCCAGGTACGTGGGATGGACCAAGTTTCCATGGGTGGGATTTTCTGTTTGTTTTTTTCTCAGATTACATTTGATATGATTTCCACCTTGGTGGCTCACTTGGTGTGTGATGTTATTGATTGTGATGTGTAACCCTTGACCCAGTGCGGTAAGGGAGAATTGGTGCTTGGCCCGGTATGGCAAGACTTGTTTGTTTGGCTTTTGATAGGCACATTTTTAGGGTATTTAAATTTCATAACTGCACGTATACTTTGTGAAGTGGTTATTCCATGTGAATAATATCAAATTTTCATACCATGTATTCTTGAAATGTGAGAAGGTGAAATTACTGATAAAATTGCTTGTTTATTTCAATGTGTTATGTCATGCTTTGTATATTTGTAGAATTTCATGTGACAGGGTAGTTGGGTTTGGCTCTTGTACGAGTAGGCAGGTACTATCGATTGAGGTGATTTTGATCACCAGGATTGGGTGACTCAGTCGTTAGCTTGAGGCAACGTGAGTTGTTAGAACGGGCATGGCCTGAGGTACTTTTGATACTTGGCTCTGTTGAGGGGTGGGTAAGGAGGCCATGAGGCCAGGATGTTATGGGCATGGGTTGCGGTAGGGGAGAGTAAGGTTAGTAGTTGTGCACTTCCTTTTACTGCTTTCCTTATCTGCGTTGAATATATATTGTTATATATATATGAGCTATCTGACCATTTATGGTATTCAGTGGGTTCCTCCTGCACATCTCGATGGAGCGTCATGCAAGTGAGGATATAGTGTCGCAGGTGTAGGATCGGGTTTAGGATCCGGTGCAGGCAAAGGAGCCGCAGGTACAAGCTCAGAGACATGATCAGGTCCATGATCCAGTGCAGGTAGGACAGTAGCCAGGTTTGGTAGCATTTGGACCATGGCTCGACGAGAAGCTCTGAGATAGCCCGGTATGTGTCTTGCAGGGCATCGACAAAGGAACGTAGGGTAAGGAGCCATCTATGGAATATATAACACTGGAGTTCTAGTCATATCACCCACTGCTTTTTCAGGGTGAGGTTGGTCCGCAGGCGGCTGAGAACTGGATAGAGAGCATGCAGATGATCTTTGAGCAGCTCGAGACACCTCCAGGGCGAAGGGTCAAGCAGGTGACATACATGTTGCGAGGACCGGCAAATCATTGGTGGGATGTGCAGGTTCAGGCTCGCAGGCACGAGGGACTGGCATGGAAGGACTTAGAGGATAGGTTCTTTGAGCACTTTTACCCAGAGACACTGAGAGCTGAGAGAGATTGGGAGTTCTTGAGTCTTCAACAGGGATACATGTCTATCATGGACTATGTAGCTACTTTCACTGAGCTATCTCTCTTTGCACCTGGTATGGTAAGCAATGACGCGGCTAGGGTAAGACGCTTCGAGGATGACTTACGACACGTCATTCGGGTCCAGGTGAATATCTTCAGACTGGGTTCTTTTTCAAAGGCGGTGAATCAGGTGCTCATAGCGGAGGGAAACCAGAGGGATAATCCTCAGGTTGGCCAGATGATGGCTTTAGGTGAGGGTTCAGATAGCTGTAAGTGAGGCCGGGATGATTTCCAACAGGGCAGTTAGGCCAAGGGCTCAACTAGACCACCTCAAAGAAGATCTTTAGTGATTTGATTTCAGTGTGTATAGCTAGGTCATGTTTGGACTCGGTGTGATAGGCCTCCAAAAGAGTGTCGGGCATGTGGACAGGTCGGGCATCTAGAGAGGTTTTGCAGGCAGCCTTCTCAGACAGCCGGCAGGAAGGGACCAAGATATACAGTGGCATCTGGAGTGGGTTCAAGTTCGGTACCAGGAGAGGGTAGCTGAGGTTTAGCTCCATGTAGAGGACGTGACAAAGATAGTGGGATCTAGCTGAGGGGTCAATGGCTGGTGGATGGATCAGCACCGCAAGGAGGTCAGACATCAGACAACCGTACTTCAGGCTAGGTGCATGTTGTGGAGATGTCAGAGGCTGAGCAGGCTGGTGAGTCGATGACAGTTAGAGGTACACCTCAGGTGTGGCCGGATTTCCATGTTTTCTTTTTGGCATGACCTGTAGAGGCATGTTCGTTTTGAGTGCACATGATGCACATGATCTATGTGGACTGACTAGATTCTAGTCAGTGGGATTGGAACCATATCGGGTGCATGATATATTTATATATATATATATGAGATGCGTAGCATCAGGGCATCGAGGATGCAGGTTACTTGAGGTGTCATGGGAATCAGGGCATCGAGGATGCGGGTTACTTAAGGTTCTAGGCACCGGGTTTGTTTTTGAGCGTCCATGGGATGCAGGACCTCATGGAGGCGGACACCGATGTAGTGTGGGATACATCGGGCGTCGGTAAAAACACATGAGAACCAATGAGGCACAAGGGTGACGATGCATCATGGAAGGACTATGTGTTCGAAAAACAAGTTAGTGAACCTTTGTTTGTTTTGAGTTTTGTCGTTTTGAGACTGATTTAGGTGATTCCTAAGGTGGGGAGCCCCTTGAGGAATTTAGCCAGGACCTTTGAGACCGGAGAAGACTGGGTTACTTTGATCGGGGTGGTATGTTCGGTGTCATCTCTGGGTTTCGTTTGATAGCTCGGGGATGAACTATATTAAGGTGGGGAGATTGTAAGAACCAGAGTTTTTAGAACGGGTCAAAATCCCGACCCTGCTTGAATTTTTGACTTGTCCCTAAGAAAACTGGAGAAATTGGGCAGTTTCTAGAAATTTCCAGACTACACACCATGTAATTTTAAGTACACGACAAGTATAGGATAGGTGAGTGTCAGCCATGTGACGCCGAGTACATGTCGTGTGATGACCGTGTAGAAATTTCTTACTACACGGCGTGTAGTTCTAGATACGCCATGTACCCTTGACCGTGTGGAGGCCATACATGGCATGTGGTCTTGTTGGCTGGGTAGAATCGTTTAACCAAGTACACATCATGTCCTCCTTGGACACGCCGTGTAGTCTAGCCGTGTATGAGGGATATACATGGTGTGTGGGTAAGTCAACAAGGAAGAGAAGAAAAACTAAGTACACGCTGTGTACCCCTAGGTGCACACCGTGTACTCATGTCAGCAGGTTCTAGAAAGTAAGTCAGCATAATTTTCAGCTGTCATATGAACAGTAAAATGATACATGTCGTGTGCTTAAAGTACACGCCGTGTAGTTTCTTTTTTTCGCTAAAACGGGAAGTAGCCTCGTATTGAGGCAGAACCTCAATAATTCCATCGGGTTGAGCGGGGAGAGCCGGCCGGGATTTCAATCCTCTCTCGTTCTTTCATCTGAGACCTGATTCGAACACCGATTGATCCGTTGGAACCCCCTCAGTAAGGCCTTGATTCCTCTTGAGTCGTTTTTCTTGATTTCTGTTCTAGAACGAGTTATTGGGGTTTGAGCGTTTTTTATTATTTTGTAGATCTACCGCATTTTAGACCTAATTGAAGGCTGTTATTATAGGTGTAGCATCGTACGAGTCTCAGGTAGGTGTTTCATACCTCTTTTTGTGTTTTCGTGGTCATTTGGGTGGCGCGGCCTACAGTGCGTTTTCGGGTATTTTGAGCGGGACCTAGTTTTATATGATATTGCATATTAAATTGTTCATTATACCTATGGGATGCCTTTGGGTATACCCTTTACCTATTTTTCTTGAGCGGGGTCGGGCAAGGGGTCATTGCTCAATTGGGGCATTTTGGTCGGGGGAAGCCAAAATGGTTATGATTGAACTGTGATGTTTTATCTGATAATTTTAGTTTATTAATCCTGATATTAATTGTTAGAGGCTCTCAAAACCTCGGTGCTGGTATGGGACAACACCTTGCTAGTGCAATTCAACTGTTAGATTATTTTGTCTGTTATTTTGTTCTGTTTAAATGTGTATATATATAATTGTTGAATTGCATATGCTGGAACCATTTTAGTTGTGTTGGGTATGGCCCAGATATTGTTGAGTGATGTTGATCACATGTTGGGATTGACCCGGGTTACGTTGGGTGGTTTTGACCACGGGATTGGGCGTCATGGGCGTCGGTTAAGGCAGGATGACTGTCAGGTTGGGCATGGCCTGGGTTACTAGGATGGAAAGGCCATCAAACTTGAGTGGCATGGTCACAGGGACACGAGGTATCATAGTTGCTGTGGATTGGGTACTATTTGGTGATTACCACTCACCCATAAACTTTGAGTAGTGTGCACACAGAGAGACTCTGTGATGAGGTGGTTTTGACCACTCGTGTGGGTATAGGCCCCCGTTAGTTGCAGTTTAGGTACTATTGGTTTGGGGGTGCTTGTCGTAGGAAGCCACGTGGGAGGTGAAGAGACTTCAGGGGATAGCATTGAGGCTATCGGGTTGGGGGCATAGGCTCACAGTTATTTGAGGGCAGATATCGATGTCCCTCCGGATACTTTTTTTTAGGGCAGATATCGATGTCCCTCCAAATACTTTACTTTGAGGGCAGACATCGTTGTCCCTCCGGCTACGTTATTTGAGGGTAGACATCTCTGTCTCTCCAGTTACTTATTTGAGGATATACATCGTTGTTCCTTCGGGTTATTGTTTCTCGGGTGTGCCTTCAGGACGTCGGTACTTGAGACATGCGGTGTCAGGGGGCACATGGTGCTGGGTTACATGACAGAGATTCCAGCATTGGACGAAACAGGTGACACTCCATGGTGGCTGCTGAGCACTAGTGGAGTTTTTGTTTATTTTTGCATTGTTCTGTTATTTCTTTCCTTATAAATACATGACTACTTAAACACTCGTATTAGGTATGCACCATTAGGTGGTATCCTAGTGAGATTTATCTCACACCCTGCACGGGCCCTTTGGGACGCGTGCAGACTTAATTGATTTACATATAGGAAAGAGGCTAGCTTCAGAAGCTGGGCTACGTTAGCTGTTTCATGAAGATGGTATGGAACTTGAGGTCTTCCCAAGATGGAGTTACTTTATTTTTCTTACTTTCTTGTATCAGTATGCTTACTTGTTTTGTAGATACAGTGGGTTAGCCATTGGCACCTTTATATTTAGATATGTATGACCTGCTTTGGATTCATTTTTTTTTTCTCAATAGTGGTTACAAGTGATTAGCATGATGTTGTGTTTATTTCTGCTACTATTGTTTATATTTATTGCTTCCACTGTTTATTGATATTGAATGTGCTTCCGCTCTGCGGGTCTGGTTCGAGTCAGCTAAGTCATTTATTCCGCTGTTTCTTTATTGTTATACTTGGACCAGTACCATTATTATTATCCTCCAAGAGGGTATAGCCTCCCAATATACCTATAAGACCCTTGCTTCTAGTTGGAAACCTTTGGCGTTCGGGGAGGTGAACCTAAGGTAGTAGCACCCGAACCGTTTAGCACTATTCGGGTGGCTGTTCGGGTCCGGGTTGTTACACATATAATAAGATTTCACTATCCAAAAACATATAAAAAAATTACTTGTTTTTCTCGATGTTTCTGTAGTGTTTGAAACAAACAAATGATAAAGACTGTGGTTATTATGTTTGTAAATTTATGAAAGAGATCGTATTCTATGAGAAAACCAGCATCCCCGAAGAGGTATTTTCAAAGATAATTACTATTTCATTTAAAATATTTATCAATCCTTTGAGTATTTATAATTTTTCAATACTACCATGATTTTCAAAAAGAATCATATTCACAAGATGAAATAGATTTTTTTGGAAACAAATGGCCAGTATACCTGATGGAAGAATGTACACAAATAGTATGAAGATGTAACCGTTATGACTCAAGGTGTCTATTTTTATTTAAAATTTTCAGTATTTTTAGTAAAAAGAACAAGTGGCATACTGAAAAATGATAAAACATGTTATAATTGTTTTGGTACATTATAAAAATGATCCATAAGTCATCTTCGATGTGTAGAAATCAACCGCACCTAAATCCGATGCATGGTGTGACCGTTGCGACTTTTAAGTGTGTATTTTTAGCTCAAAACACGTCACTCATTGAAAACCAAGAAAATCACTCTAATTGTCTTCATAATTTAGGAAAATGATTCATAAGTTCTTTTTGACGTGTGTGAAGTAGTCTCGTGCCAAACTGACGCATGATGTGACCGGTATGACTCAAAATGCATGTTTCCAGTTTGAAATGATATTTTAGTAAAAAAACATAATTTATGTACTAAAAACTGAGAAAACATATTCATATTGTTTTAATACTTTAGTAAAACTATCTATAAGTCATTTTTGACGTGTATAAATCAAATGCACCTCAATCTGACACATGGTGTGACCGATGTGACTCAAAATTTCTCTTTTTATTCAAAATTGACATTAATTTTTGTAGAAAAACATAACTGGCATACTGAAAACTAAGAAAACGCTTTCAAATTGTTTTCATAATTTAGGAAAATGATCCATGCATCATTTGTGACGTGTAGGAATCAACCCACCTCAATACAACTCACGGTGTGACTGGTATAAATCCAAATGTGTCTTTTTATTTAAAATTGACATTAATTTAAGTAAAAAGAACAACTGACATACTGAAAACTGAGAAAAACAATTTGGATTATTTTGATACTTTAGGAAAATGAAACATGATTCATTTTTGATGTGTAGGAATCAACCACACCTCAATCCAACACATGATTTGACCGGTATGACTAAAAGTATCTGTTATCAGTTTAAAATTTACATTTTTCTCAAAACATTTCACTCAATAAAAACCAAGAAAATACTTTTCGATTGTATTCATAATTTAGGATATTGATTTTTAAGTCCTTTCTAACATGTATGAAGTATTCTCACATCAAATCGACGCACAATGTGATCGATATGACTCAAAAAGTGTGTTTCCGGTTTGAAATGATATTTTAGTAAAAAAATACAACTGATGTACTGAAAACTAAGAAAAAGCATTTGGATTGTTTTGATAACTTAGAACAATGATTCATGAGTCATTTGTGATGTATATGAATCAACCACATCTCAATCCAACGAATGATATGACCGGTATAAATTCAAATGTGTTTTTATTTAAAATTGACACTAATTTAAGTAAAAAGAACAAGTAACATACTAAAAACTGAGAAAAAACATTCAGGTTGTTTTGATACTTTAAGACAATGATTCATAAGTCATTTTTGATGTATAGGAATCAACCGAACCTCAATCTAACACACAGTGTGACCAGTATGTCTAAAAGTGTTCGTTATCAGTTTAAAATTGCCATTTTAGCTCAAAATGTTTCATTCATTGAAAACCGGGAAAGTGCCCTCCGATTATCTTCATAATTTAGCAGAGAAATTCATAAGTCCTTTGTGACATGTATGAAGCAGTCTCACCTCAAACCAATGGACGATGCAACTGGTATGAATCAAAATGGGTGTTTCCAGTTTGAAATGATATTTTAGTGAAAAAAACACAACATCCATACTGAAAACTGAGAAAACTCACTTAGATTATTTTGATACTTTAGAACAACAATCCATGAGTCATTTGTGACGTGTAGGAATCAGCCACACCTCAATTTGAAAAATGACGTGACCATTATAAATCAAAATATGTCATTTAAATTTGATATTAATTTTAGTAAAAAAACAAGGGACATACTCAAAACCAAGAAAACTCATTCTGATTGTTTTAATATTTTAGAAAAATGGTCCATAACTTATTTATGATGTGTAGGAATCAACCTTACCTCAATAAGACGCACGGTGTGGCCTGTATAACTCCAAATGTGTCATTTTTATTAAAAATTGGCATTTTATTAATGTATTCTTTCATATTAATGTTTAATTTATTTCTTTATAGTATTACTAACATAATATTTGTTTTATTATATAGGTGGAACCTTTTGCTTAATTTGTGATGATTTGTTCGGCAACTAATACCATGGGTGGACATTTTTTAGAGGAGATCACATATGTCAAAGAATGAAACATTAATGTTTTTAACTGTTTGTTGGATAATTGTAAATGTAATTATATAAAACATTATTTGAAATGTATATAGCATTGTTTTCCAAACCCTTGTGTGCGTTGCTTTGTTCTTGTGTGCATTGCGTAAGTACTGTTTTGTGTAGGTTGTGTGTGTGTGTTGTGCAGGTGCTGCTGGTGGGTGTGTTGTTTATATGTGCAGGTGCTGTTGGTGGGTGTGTTGTTATATAAACAACACATCAGAGGCAGCTAGGCCTTTATCATTGGTAACTAAAGCGCTAATAAAGTGGTCGTTTATGAGCGCTAAAAATAGCACTGATAAAAATGGTTCTTTATCCGTGCTAAAATAGTGTTGATAAAGGGGGGGGGGATTTATGAGTGCTTTTTCTAGCACGGATAAATGACACCCTTCATCAGTGCTTTTTTAGCGTTGTTAAAGGGGACCCCCCCTTATCTTTGCTGAGATTAACAACACTTTTCTAGCGCTGTTAAAATCATTTTCTAGCGGCGCTGATAAAAGCACTACTTGTAGTAGTGAAAGTAATTGTAAATGTAATTATACAAAACATTGTTTGAAATGTATATAGTAGTGTTTTTTTATTCCTAATTTAAAATGTATTTCAATTAAATTATATATTTTTTGTACAGGCAACAGGAGGATGTTGTAGTGTGCTGTTATACAAACAACACACTGCAGCAGATGGGGCCTTTATCAATGCTAAATTAGCATTGATAAAGGGGACCCCCTTTAAAAGCTTCAAGATTAACAACATTTTTTAGTGATATTAAAAGCCCTTTTTCATGCTATTGAAGGTCATATCTGTAGTAGTGCTGGAGGAACCGAACCCTAATGAAAACCTAGAGGAATCCAATATACCTAGAACCATTAAAACCTATAGATAACATCCTTTAGATATTGTAGTTGAAGATCTAAATAGTGGAACTCAAACTCGAGAATCACTTAGAAACCAGGTTGAACATCAATCATTTTGACACAACTTCAACCCAAAGACATTAATGAGGCAATTAGTGATGAACATTGGGTAATGGCTATGCAAGAAGAAATGAATCTTTTTGAAAGGAATAAAATATGGGAACTGGTTGAGAGACTTGATGACTATTTAACCATTGGTACTAAATGAATATATGGAAACAAGGTTTATGAATCTCACAATATTATTAGAAATAAACCTATAATAGTAGAATAAGGTTATAGTCAAGAAGAAGACATTAACTATGAACAGACCTTTACTCTTGTAGCAAGACCTAGAGCTATAAGAATAATGTCTTTCTTATGCAAGACATATAAATCTCAAATTATATCAAATGGATGTTAAGATTGTTTTTCTTAATAGTTATATTGTTGAGGATTTTTTTGTTAAACAACCCCCCTGGATTTTCAAATCCATATTTTCTAAATCATGTTTCAAACTAAAAAAACACTTTATGGTTTAAAACAAGCACATATAGCTTGGTATGATAAGCTTAACACTTTTCTTATTTCAAATGGTTTTACTAAATGTGTTTTTGATTCTAATTTATTTATTAAAATAACATCAAAAGATGTTTTCGTTGAACAAATGTATATTGATGATATTATTTTTGGTTCTTCAAGAAATTCTACTGGTACTAAATTTTCAAAACTAATGCAAAATGAATTCAAAATGATAATTGACGCTAAATATATTTAGAGGTGGTTTATGATAACTGCCACTAAATATATTTTTATGAATTTATTTAGCGACAGTTATCATTAACCATCGCTAATGAAGGTTGCAACAATTATGTTCATTTTCTCTATTTTATTTTCAATTGATTTTTTTTTTATAAAAAAAATCCGCTGTATATGAAATCAAAACTGCCGTTAAATGATCTTAAAGCGTCACATACAAAAATCGTCTCTAAAAAAGAAAAACCACCGCTAAATGACTGATGATTGTGAAATAAGCGGCGGTTTAAACCAGCGCAAGTAGAAAAAAAGAACCGCCGCTAATATCTCCCTTTTTTGTAGTGAATTGTGAGTCTCTTTGTGTGGTTATAGATATAATTTGAATCTTGAGATATGGACTATCAAAGGATCATGCTTTGAAATGGATTAAATACACAGTGGCCGCGCATATCACAGCTCATTGTAAAAATTCATGTACATGCAACTCAAGGCTTGTCATCTTGGGTTTGGAAGATGGCCCCTTGGAGATTTTGGAAGGTTTTGTGGTAATTGAGGAATCCCATAAACCAAAAGTCAAAATCATCATCAGTAACAATTTCAATGAACTTCTGGGTTGGCCTTTCCTGATTTTCACTTTGGTACACCTTCCTTATCTTTTGCAGAGGAATCAAAACCTGTGGCACAATTTAAAAGCAACCCATTTCAGCAAAGAGTGAGAGAGAGAGATGGATAGGGAGAGTGAGGGAGGGAGGATTAGGTACCTTATAATGTACTCTACCCAGCTTTCCGTTTTGAGAGGAGACTTTGATGGATCGGTCGCTGCAAAACGCTGCCTTATGGGAGGAGATGAAGAGGAGGCCGGCTATGGGGCCAGCAGTTGTGGAAAGATAACACTGCGATGCCTTCAACAGCTTTTCCCCTTCAGAAGTGGTAAACAGTTGGCGAAACACTTTTTGGAGTCCTCCTTTTTGAAGGATTCTGGCCCCCAACCGAAGCTTTCCCTTGAGAGACTCACTTATATTGGGCGCCAATCTTACTGCAGTTAAAAGATAAGTATGAGGAAACAAGAGGCTTAACTGCACATCTGATTTGTGAAAGAAACAAGATAGGAAAGAAGAAATACGATGCTCTCGGATTCCTACTGCGATATTGTCTGCTTTCTTCCCAATCTGGTGCATCCGATCGAGGACTGAACAAGCTTTACCAATAACACGGCACCGGACTACCAATCTCTCAACTGAGGGCGCAGGGATGTTTGCCGGGTTCCCCACTGCATGTTTTTGAAGCTGGGCCTTCAGGTTTTCTGTTGGCCGTGACTTCCTGGGACGATCCATCTCTGCCTGCATCATTTGGCCTTCCAATATTTGAGGAGTGCTTGCAGCTCGAAAACCCCTGTCTGGCGAAGGGTTTTATAGAGCGGACTCGGTTGGTGAGAGGGGTGGCTTTAAGTTTTGCATGAGTCATCCGTGATGCAGCACCCACATGGAGGTCATACATATCGGATCAACACACTTTACTGTTTTTTTTTACTTTATGCAAAAGATGGTTGCCCCTGTGATGTGTGCATGCCAGAGTGACTCAATATCCGCTCTTTAAAGTAAGTGCTCAAAAACTATTAATTAATGTACACCAAGTGCATCTCCACACACAAATTTCATCCCTGCAGAGGGGAAGGACCCAAGATCATAAAAATAGCAACTTTGCATACCTTGGACCGCCTTAGAAGCATGAAAGTCAACAATTGTGTTCCCTTCACACCAAGTGTGACTAACCTCCATACCACTACTCACTAGCCCTTTGCATTTTCGAATGGTGCATTCTATCAACCAGGGGATCGGTCCATACCGCGTAGAGCATTACAAAGTGTTGGGGCGCAGCGGAGGTGCGTGGTACCTCAAACACACAAAACAGGAGGAAAAACGGAGGAACACAAGATTTTAACGTGGTTCGGTCGTATGACCTACATCCACGGGAGAAGGAGGCTGCTTCATTATTTCATTTCTCTCTGGTTCTTGTCGGAGGATCACAACACACACCACACAACCAGATCACAGCTCTTCTCTTTATAAAGAAAAAAAAATCTGCAACGTCAAGGGTTGGTTTTGGGTAGCTCATCTACCCATGGAGTCATCCCTGCCGGCTGCTCACCCACCTTGACCACCTGCTAGTGTCGGCTGCCAACCCTGGAAGACGTTTCCTGCAGCCGCCTGGTTAGTTGCCGTCAAAGGAGACTCCTTCCCCTGCAAAAAACCATCACATATTGGGAGTGGCCCCCACAAATCTCTCCCTCACGACCAATTTGGGGTAGAAGCTTGACCTGCAGTCTCCTTGCAGGTGTCGAAAATTTCATCAGTAAATCGAACACGCTTCTTCACACCAGACGACGTGGCACTTCCACTATCTTCACTCGATCTCGAGATGACTGTGGTCCCCATCAAAAGATACAACCCTTTGGACTCCTTCCCAGTAAACATCGTTGCATCCCCACGTGAGACTTTCAACGCTCCACCTTCTATGGAAATCTTGAACCCTCTCGCATCGAGCCTACTCAATGATATCAAGTTCCACCTCATCCTCGGAACGAATTTCACATCAGTCAGTTTACGAACTCCTCCATCGGGTGTCTTCAATTTCACTGTCCCGACTCCTCGAACCTCGCATGTTGACCCATCACCAAGTCTCACTGAGTCTTGCACCTGCTGAAAAGTATCAAATGTACCTCTCGTCGTACATATGTGTGTCGAGCTCCCCGAATCCAGAACTCATCCGTCTTCCTTTGGATTTTGAGCCCGCACGTTCTTCCTTCTCAGAAAACGACATTCCCGCTTCATGTGCCCGTATCTTTTGCAGTAATGACAATGCACTTCTCCCCGTTCAACTCGCTCATCTGAGTGCACGCTTCCCGTTATCACGCAGATTTCATCATCTGCATATAATCCTGTGATGTTCACATCCTCCTCTTCAACTTTCTTCTTCCCAGCAACATACCGTTTGCGCTCTCCACAATCATTTTTATAGTGACCCTTCTTCTCGCACCAGAAACACGTGATTTCGCTCGGATCACGTCCCCGGGATTTTGGCCGCCATTCTTTACCTCCTGACTGTCGATGTCGGCTCCTCCCACGCTGATCATCTCGCATCGCCATGATTTGCTCGCCTGAATGCGTCGAAGGTCTTCGGAATGCCTCCGAATCTTGAAGTGACGCCATCACATCGTCCAGCTTCAATGTCTCCTTCCCCACGAGCAATGTAGTCACAAGCCCATCAAATGAGCTTGGTAGTGATGACAAAAGCAAAAGTGCTTTGTCTTCTTCTCCAACCTTCACACCGAGCCCCAATAACTGCGTCAGGATCTTGTTGAATTTGTTGGTGTGATCCAACAAATTCGTTCCCTCGTCCATGCGCAATTGGTACAGTTTCTTCTTCAGGAACAACTTGTTGGTGAGCGACTTCGCCATATATCGCTGCTCCAACTTCTTCCAGATCTCCTTCGGTGATGTCTCGTCCAACACCGAGTACTTTACCTCATTCGCCAAACACAGTCGAATTGTGCTGACGACCCGCATCTCGAGCTCTTCCCAATCATTGGCAATGGTTGTCTCGGGCTTTTCTCCGATCAACGGTCTGATCAGGCCCTGCTGCACCAAAAGATCATTCACCGTGCTTTGCCACAAACCGAAATCATTTCGACCATCGAACTTCTCGATGTCAAATTTTGGTAGTGCTCTGCCACCTGTCATCGTCGTTGTCGCAAAACGCGATCACCACCGTCGATGTCACACCCTTTAATCACCACCTGAAAGAGTGCGAATTTTCAAAAACTAACTGTACGGATGCGTCCGGAACGATCGAAATAGTTGGAATCGACTCCTGGATCGCCGAAATCGGACACCATTTGACCGAGATATGGTCAAAACATGTTCAACGGTCCAGATCACCCGCTGACGTGGCGCTGACGTGGCACGCCGGAGCACTTGCCGGAATCTTGCCGGAATTTTCGCCGGCGGCGTGCACAGTACCGTCTTCTCCGGCACGGGGTTACTGTTCACCCGCGGGTTTGACCGAACTTTGACCGGCCATATCTTCTTCGTTTCAACTCCGTTTTTCTCGCCGTTTGCGCCGTTGGAATCGTCTCGCCGCCCTCTTCTTGGATCTGGCCTCAGAAAAATATTCTGACCACTTTCAATTTTCCGGCCACCGGAAAATTGGATGTCGCCTCACCGGTTCACCTCTGTTCGCTCCACCTCGCCTCTGATACCACTTGTTGGGGCACAGCGGAGGTGCGTGGTACCTCAAACACACAAAACAGGAGGAAAAACGGAGGAACACAAGATTTTAACGTGGTTCGGTCATATGACCTACAACCACGGGAGAAGGAGGCTGCTTCACTATTTCATTTCTCTCTGGTTCTCGTCGGAGGATCACAACACACACCACACAACCAGATCACAGCTCTTCTCTTTATAAAGAAAAAAAAAATCTGCAACGTCAAGGGTTGGTTTTGGGTAGCTCATCTACCCATGGAGTCATCCTTGTCGGCTGCTCACCCACCTTGACCACCTGCTGGTGTCGGCTGCCAACCCTGGAAGACGTTTCCTGCAGCCGCCTGGTTAGTTGCCGTCAAAGGAGACTCCTTCCCCTGCAAAAAACCATCCCATATTGGGAGTGGCCCCCACACAAAGCAAGAGAGAATCGGTTTCAACTGCCTTCAGATGTATATCCATTTGGTTGCACAGTTGTAGGCAAATAATGAACATGGATTGGATTCGGCTTGAAGCGAATCACTGCTCCCAAGGAAGTTAGAAAAGGTCATCACCACGGATCCCTTAGTATCCCGAACAACTCCCTGCCCTGCATGAGTCCCATTACATGATTCGTCGGTGTTCATCTTAAGCCCCGAGCAATGCGGGTGCCACCAAACCCACTTCCCTTGCAAGCCTCTGGGATGATGTTGAGCTTTAAGCCTCCTAAAAGAATTGCTTTAAGGGACAGAGCAGCTTCCCATTCTTTACCGTGGCGACCCAAATCAGATAGAATGATCCTGGTCTTGAAGACGAGGTTAGTTCCCATACCTGGGCACCCCTTGTGTATGGCTTCGTTCCTTTCTCTCCAAAGACACCAACAGCCCGCCACAAACATGATAGCTCTCGCCTTTTTCTCTAGGTTGTAGCCCCTCACACATTGGAACTGCTTGTTGAGAAACGCTGCACTTGATGACCCCTGAGGAGTCTAGCAAGGGAAGCCATCAAACACGCGCCGCACCCTTTTCGCCCATGCAACTTCATAAAAAATATGATTGGTGGATTCAAATATGGGGTTCCCTGCAACAATGACATTTAGAAGCCAAACTAACTCCCAGGCATTGAATGCTTTCATGAGTCGACAATGCTCTGTTCCTAACCCGCTAAGCCTAGAAATTCATTTTTGATGGAATCTTTTTGCATTCTCAATTTAGGATTAACTAATGCTTAACGAATGATTGCATAATGATAAACTAATAATTAGTGAATGATTAATGAATGTTAAAATAATGATTAACAAGTGATTAAAGAATGATTAATCAATGATTAAGGAATGATTAACATGTGATTAATTAATGATGAAGTAGTGATTTACCAATAATTAATTAATGATTAATTGTTGATTAACTATAAATTAACTACTTAAATAATAATTAACTAATAATTAACTTTAATGTTACTACTTAATAACTATTATTTAAGTAATGATTAATGAGTTATTAATGAATGATTAAGGTGTAGTTAACGTAGGATTAACTCATGATTAAAGAATGATTAAGTAATGATTAACCAATGATTAACCAAAGATTAAATAATGATTAAATAATGATTGAATAATGATTAAATAATGATTAATTAACGATCCACTAACGATTAACTAACAATTAAACAATGTTGAACTATTAATTAACCCATAACTAACTATAAAGTAAGTACTTAATAACTATTAATTAAATAATTATCAACGAGTGATTAACATAGGATTAACTAATGATGAAGTAATGAATAACCAATAATTAATTAATGATGAAATATTAATTAGATTTAAACTAAATACTTAATAATTATTAATTAAAAAATGCTTAACACACTATTAACATGTGATTAATGATTCATTAATGAATGATTAAAGAATGTTTAACTTAGAAATAATTAATGCTTAACTTAAGATTAAGTAATGCTTAACTTAGGATTACTTAATGATTAATTATTATTTAACTTTAAAACAACTACTTAAGAACTAATAATTAATGAATGCTTAACTAATGACTTAGTAATGATTAACTAAGGATTAATTTGGGAAATGTAGGAATTGATGACACATCATTCCGATTTACGGTTCTCCCGGGATGCCCGTAAACATATTTTCAGTGTTTTAAAACACGAAAAAGTATGTGTGAGGGTAAAATCCAAAGAAAACGTCCTAATATTAACATGAAATCATGGTAAAAGTACTATTGAATTATTTTCTATGTGTGCACATAGAAAACACGTCCATCCGACGTGCAGTGTGCTCCGAATGGCTCTACAAATCGTTTTTAAAGATACAAAAGTCTTTAAAAATATGTCTCAGGGGGTCAAAACTACACAAATGATGTTGAATGGATATGAAATAATAGGAAAATGACTGTAGATTTATTTTTGAAATGTAGGAACTGAAAACTTGTTATTCTGAGTTACAGTTTATCTGGGATGCCTATAAACACATTTTCAGTGTTTTAAAACACTAAAACGTATGCATAATAGTCAAAATCATAGAAAATAATCTCCAGTTGATGTGAAATCATGAGAAAACCACTATTAAATTATTTGTGGCATGTTCGTACATATAACAGATCCATATGATGTGCGATGTGCTCTGAATAAGTCAATAAACAGATTTTAAAGATATTAAAGTCATTATAATGTGTGTGAGGAGGTCAAAACTCTGCAAATGATATCGGATGGACGTGAAATCATAGGAAAATGACCGTAGATTTATTTATCAAATTTAGAAACTTACGACATGTTATTCTGAGTTACAGTTTACCCAATATGCCCTTAAATGTTTTTTAGTGTTTTAAAACACTAAATCGTACTTGTAACAATCAAAACCACAACAAATGACCTCCAATTGATGTGAAATCAAGAGACAACCAGTGTTGAATTCATTTTGAAATATATTACATGGTTCCATATCAAATTCTTTCAATTTTGTTTGTTAAGTAAATTTCAAGCACATTGCATGTTGATTTAAAAAATTGATTAGATTGTTATATACTTATCACTTTTTAGTTCCAAGTGTTGAATCATATCAAAAATACTTAAATTTATGTTTTCAAAGTGTGTTTCATGATATATTATTTGTTTTACGTTAAAATATCCTCTGTATGGATAACAAAATAACAAATGTTATGTATAACATTCTGTCACATTTATGACTTGTTTTAAAGGTATTTTTCATTTAATTTCATTTCTTTCTTTGTTGCGAGGGTTTCCCATGTGTTTTTGTAGGAAATTATGGGTTTTCAAGATTTGGGCCAAACTGTGAGCCCATTTTCAAATTTAAAAATAAATTTTTTTTCTTTTATAACTCCTTCATTTTTTAACATTCGTCACTCATTCCACTTCCCATTTAGCCTCCACTGACCTATTCAAACCACCATAGCCATTTGGACTCCTTAGGAACTCATTATCATTTTGGATTTGGGTGATTTATTTAGGCATTGAGCCAACCAGTGAGCCCAATTCCTGTTTTAAAATTTTATTTTAATTCTTTCATATATTATTCATTTTTTACTCTATTTTAGTGATTCCACCTCCCACCCAAATCCAAAAACTCGAGGCTCACCCCCATGATCTATTTCTCCACTTTGGAGTTCATTTTAATTGTGGATTAGGGCGAAACTTCTCATGGTTTCTCAAATCGTACAGATTTGAGAAGGTAATTTGATTCTTTCATATACCTTTCAATTTTCACTCTTTTCCCCCATTTTAGTCCCAACTTGACCTACTCACCATCATTCTAGACTCCCTACCAGTTTTGGTTACATGTAGATTCATATTTTGATGAATTTGGGGTGATTTCTTCAAGATCTCTCAATTAAGTGAGTTTCCTCTCATGTTTCTCCCTTTTGTTGAGGGTTTCTTCCACTTTTCTTGAGGTTCTAAAATATCCAGAAGCTAGGGTTCATACCTATGATTTTATTTTGTGTCATTTTGGTGAAATCTTGTGGATTAGGGCTTGATTTCACTTCCTTGTGGTGTGGTGGTGGTGCAATTGAAGTTTCACACAACTGTTTGGAGTTTTTGGTACAAATGATAGGTGATTCCATGTGTAAGCATTCTTAGATGAGTTATTTTTGCTTGATTTATATTTTTATCATGATTATCTTCTATTTTATTTTGTGCGAAAATTATATTTGGTAGAATTTGTAATGCGGTTGGTTTTTAAGTGCCATTTTTGTGAAAAAAATGGATATTTTTTGTGTGTATTCCATGTTGTGTTCATTGGGATTGTTTTATGATTCATGGAATAGTTTTATTAAATGATGTTATGGCTGAAAATTATGGTTTTATGTGATATTGGTATGCTTTTGGTCTTCAAATATGGTTTTTAGAAGTACTTTACGTGCAAAACATGGTATACTCCTTGGAATTGTTTTGTAAAGGTTTTAAATGGTTTCTTGATTTATGTAAGAGGTGAAACTATGTTGCCCAACTATTTTGGTAGGAGTGTAGTTTTGAAATGGTCTATTTTAATGTTAGAGTGTTGTTATGTGATGTGTACTATCTTGGAAAGGTTTTGTAAAATTTCTAAAAGGATTTGTTGAAGTGGGAAAGAGAGGTGAAACATGTTGTGGGCTATTTTGGTGTGTGTATGATTTCCAAAATGAATTTGAATGAAAAAGGGGATCATGTGACATGTGTGTGTGATGTTTGGTATGTGTGTGTGACTTGGAAGTGGTATTTTCATGTGAAAATTTTATTTCATGGCTTGTGAAACTTGTTTGAGCACAAGAGGGAAAACCCGGGTATCAAGGTAGGTGGACATGTACTAGTATGCTAGTGATCCTGTGGGGTTTGACCCCTATTTCACGTAGAAAGTTTGACAATGAAAACACTAACTAAATTAGGATGACGATGATATTGATGACAGGGAACCACTAGGTTATGGGTATTCTCCCTACTAGTGTCTCATGTGCACGATAACAGATAATTTGTATGATTACTTTCACTGAGTACGAGGTACCTAGGACCCACAATAAGCTAGTGCCTAGAGTTGTTTCCCATTGCTAGTGCTCATTGGATATTTTAAACTTACTGTCAGCATACGGTGTGTTTTGATGGAAAATTTCAGTATCTTTTTCATTCTATTTAAAAGTGTTTATTCTTTAAAGTATCCCACTTGAAAACTGGTTTTATTTAAATTTTCATCTCTTTAAAATTCTTATTAGGATTTTAGGTTTATGAAAAATTGAAAGCTTTTCATCTATGAATGTTTATCACATTGAATCTTTTAGTGGTGACATCTTATTGGAATTTGGATCACACTCTACTTACGCCTTTAGGTGTAAGTAGACTTGGTTATTTTGTCGTAGGTTTGGGTAAAGATTTTAGTGCCAATGGTTCAGGTTTCTATTAGTTCTTCTTGGTGCAGTGTCGTAGAGATGGCTTGAGGGTGGTGCCTATTTCGATGAGGAGGTTATTGGGCTGTCATTTTTGACTTTTTTACTTTGATATAGTCTTTGAGTTTTGTTTTAAATTACTTAATTAAATTCTGATTTTTTTTTAAAATATGTTCTGGTTTGAAAAAATCAGATTTTGTTTGTTGGATTAATTTGTTGTTTTATGTTTATAAACTCAGGTAAGTCATTCACAAATTTCATTTTATGATACCCATGAACTTGTGCTAGCCCATGGAGATTGGGAACGCCCTTCAGGTCTTGCCAAGAGCTGGTTTCGGTGCCAGTTTTGATGGCGAACAAATTCGGTTCATGACAAAATGGTATCAAAGGGGTCAGGTTCACTCTTTGGGTCATGTTATTTGGGGAAGAGTTGGAATAGTCTAGAGTTTGGATTGTTAGGGCTTGACATTTTTATTATGAGTAGGGTCCTGGAAAACACACCTCATGACGTGATTCAAGTCACCAGGGGAATTCAGGTTTTATCTGAGTCCTTTAGTTTTCATGGGTCATCGATGATTGGGGAAATGAAAAGAGAGTTGGGTCAATGGTCTTAGTGAGCTCACAGGGCCTAGAAACCCATGTGGGTCTAGGGATATTGTCTTAGAGTACTCTCTATGATGGTTAAGTGATTGGCGTATGGCTTCCAACCATATGTCCAAGTCACCCACCAAAACTAGTTTCTTATTGCATTATCTTGTATCCTTTTGTTTTGGAATCTTGAAAGCTTAGTTTTAAAATTATAAATAACACTTGATTTAAGAAATATGAACTTTTATGAAATGATTTTTCAGTAAAGAGGAACTGGATTGATTTCTAAAATGGTGGAAATTAATTTTTAGAACTATTTTTAAATGGTAAATGGTGTGTTTACACCTCTTTTAAAAGTATGAATTGTGTTAGAGTGGGTTTTGAAAATCTATTCCAAATAGACTTTGCTGAATTATTGACAAGTGTTTTGAGTTGAATGAAGTGTTTTAGGAATTTATGTGTGGGATTTTAAGATAAATTTTTATTTGGTAACTAGTAATAATTTTAAAAGTTTTATGAATCATTGTAATCTTGTTTAAATATGAATAGATGAGTTTTCAAAGGAATGGGGGGTTGATGAACATGAGTTTTCATAAAACCAGGAGTGTTTTGAAATGGGTTGAGATGTTTTGAAATTAATATGTATGTCTTGAAAGTGAGTTTTTATTTGAATGATTGGGTCTTTTTGAAATGATTTTTAATATGTAAATTAAGTTTTTGTTCTTTGGTTAGCAGTTTTGAGAAAAAGGAAGTGTCGGTTGAATGTTTTGGTTTTGAAAAGTGGAAGGAGTTTTTTAACCTTTGGTATTTCCATGAGTGACCACATGCATGGGGTTATATGGGATGATTGACGATTAATGGCATGATTGGATGAGTGTTGGGATAGATATGAGGAGGGTTCTCAGTGTGGTATGGAAACATACATGTGTGAGGCCCATAGAATACCATTGGTGGGTACACTAACCACCGACCCGTTTATTTTCAATGAAGCGACTTCTTTTAAAGGAAAACTTAATGTCTTGATGATCGGTTTTTGTGGTGTGTCTTATGCGTTTTTGTAAATGTTTTTGTTGTGGGATATTTTGAGTTCAAGAACTCATCTTGTTTGAATGATGTTTTGGGTTTTTGTTTGGTCAGTATGTTGGGTTGAAGGGCTATTTAGTGGTATCTTCTGAGAAATGTTTGGGAGGCCCTTGTGGTGGATCCCCTCATGTGTTCAGTTCTGACTGGTGATATTTTTTTACCAATGGACCAGCTTGGTTGGGTCCTTGGGTTAGCTCGTTGGATAGGGTACGCCCCCATAAAGATTTAATGAACGACTGAAGTGCAACCCATATTTCTTCTCCATTGGAAAGTGCTTCAGTTGATCAACGTAAGGAGTCTTTTTCTCAGGCTTTGGAGGTTGAGTCCAGACCATTTCCTTTCTTGGTTGTGTGGATCCTCTTGTAGCGGGAGAGTGGTCATGGAAGGTTGAAAGAGACCTTAGTTCCTTAAGTTTCCCGAGTCATCGAAGGTGAATGCAGTTCAGGGATGTTAGTGTAGAATGATCTCTTAAAGGGACTTTGGGTCTTTTGTCAGTATCATCGAAGAAAGAGTTCATGTTAGTCCACCAGTGTGGAAAATCCAGCCAAGAGTGGATGTTACGGCCGCTTTCTTGAATCATGTGTTATTTGTGACTCGGTATAAGGTCCCTCTCCTTGTGTTTTTTATAAGCCTCAATGCTCATGTTCGGTGATGTTTTGTGATGTCATGTGGTTGTTTGAATGTAAAAGTGAAGTTGTAGAATCTTTTTTGAGTCTTTGTTTTGTCAGAAGTGTGTCTCCTTTCGGTAAAATTTGACATCCTTTATTTAGAGTAAGGTGTTTCCATATATCCTTCCCTATTTTCATTTCTCATCCAAAGAAACGAGGGGTGATGTGTGTGCATATTCTAAGAACTTTTTTCTATGAAATGTTGGCTTAGGGTAAATTGATTTGGAATGTGTTATGTCTTGGTGAACCCATCTGGGATTAGGGTAAAGTTTTCATAGAAGAGAGATGAGAAGTTTATTTTGGGGGGTTTCCAAAGCCTAGCTGCAAGGTCGAAGATACTTCAATCATTTGAGCTCCATCCATAAGTCCCAGAGTGAAGCTGACATGTAGTCAGGTGAAATCCCAGGGTCGTTAAATTTTTTTGGTCTAATTACCATCCTTGGTATGAAATATGGGAATAGTTTAAAACTTTGGTATTGTCATATTTCTCTAGTTGTTCTCGTTCAGTGGAAAGAGACGGGGGAATATCATTCCCATGTTATCTCCTAAGTTCATGCTTTTCCCCCTTTGATTTCCTTTAATTTTTTAGAGAAAAGTATGAAATTTTGGCTAGGAATATGGTAGTGCACAGTTTGCGCACAGTTAGTAGTGACTGTGCTCCAACCTAGGAAACAGTGTGATAAGAGACAATAGCTATTGCACGGTCTCTGCATGTCCATGCGCATTGGCCCATGTAAACATGCAAAGTTTCCCCTTTGGGCAGAATGATCCGCATGGTTAGCCCATAGTTTCCCAAACTGTGTGGACTAACCATGCAGTAGTGCCAACTCTTTAAATTTTGGGGTCTTTTCGTGCTGGCTCATGCTAGTCGGTTAATATGGTTGGTTCTTATGGTGGGGAGACCCACTATGGGTCTCATGTAAGTTATTTTGGAAAAGTATAATGAAATTCTACCCCTTATGTTGGGGATTTTATTCAGGACTCCCCCTGTTAGTGTCCTGATTCTTTCTCGGGAAAATTTAAGTTGTCTCTTATGGTGGGGAGCCCATTTGTGTCTCTCTATATCAGTAACTCGATTTTGTCCTTGGTCTTGTCAAGTTAATAGGTTGTCTCGTTAAGATATATTTAACAACCAACTTCCTACTTGGGTAAAAATTGGTATTGGAGTGTACCTAATGGTTTTGTTGAAGTGAGACTGTGGTAACCCAGTTTGATGTCATTGTTCATTCAGGTAAATTGCTTGAGCCGTGTTCAGATAGTGTTTGAGGTGTTTTGTTTTGGGATGAAGTTTGAATGTGCTCAATCATTTTAGGAAGTGGTGTATGTTTTGGTTGGTGAGAGTATTCCTTCCTTTATTAATCAATTGGAGGTGTTTTGGCCTTTTGAGGGTGGGTGAAACTTGGCAAAGGAGTCCATTTTGGCCTTTTAGTTGGGTTTGGTTTTTGCTTTTGGCCTTACTGTGACTTTTTGAGGGTGGAAAGTTTTATGGTGGGAAGAATTGTAACATCCATGACTTGTTTTAAAGTTATTTTTTATTTTATTTCATTTATTTCTTTGTTGGAGGGTTTTCCCATGCATTTTTGGAGGAAAATATGATTTTTCAAGATTTGGGCCAAACTGTGAACTTATTTCCAAATTTAAAAACATAATTTTTTTTCTTTTATAAATCCTTCATTTTTTAACATTTTTCACCCATTCCACTTCCCACTTGGACTCCCCTGACCTATTCAAACCACCACAACCATTTGGACCCCTTAGGAACTCATTATCATTTTGTATTTGGGTGATTTATTTAGGCATTAGGCAAACCCGTGAGCCCAATTCCTGTTTTAATATTTTATTTTAATTCTTTCATATCTTATTCAATTTTTACTCTTTCTTGGTTATTACACCTCCCACCTGAATTCAAAAACCCGAGGCTCACCCACATTATCTATTTCGCCACTTTGGAGCTCATTTTCATCGCAGGTTAGGGTGAAACTTCTCAAGGTTTCTCAAATCATCCATATTTGAGAAGGTAATTTGATTCTTTCATAAACCATTAAATTTTCACTATTTCCCGCCATTTAAATCCTCAATTAACCTACTCAGAATCATTCAATCCTTCCTACCGGGTTTGGTTACTTGGAGATTCCTCTTTTGGTGAATTTGGGGCGATTTCTTCAAGATCTCTCAATTAAGTGAGTTTCCTCTTATGTTCCTCCCTTTTTCTTAGGGTTTCTTCCACTTTTCTTGAGGTTCCAAAATTTCCAGCAGTTAAGGTTCATACCTAGGGTTTTATTTTGTGTCATTTTGGTGAAATCTTGTAGATTAGGACTTTATTTCACTTGTGGTGCGGCGGTGGTGCGATTGAAGTTTCACACAACAGTTTGGAGTTTTTGGCACAAATGGTAGGTGATTCCATGTGTAAGAATTATTGGATGAGTTATTTTTGATTTATTTATATTCATAGAATGATTCTATTCCATTTTTTTGTGATAAAATTATATTTGGTATCATTTGTTAATCGGTTGGTTTTTAAGTGGATTTTTTGTACAAAAATGAATATTTTTGGTGTGTATTCCATGTTGTGTTCATTGGGGTTGTTTTATGATTCAAAAAATAGTTTTATAAAATGATGTTATGGCTTAAAATTTTGGTTTTATGTGATATTGGTATGCTTTTGGTCTTCAAAGAGGGGGTTTAGAAGGATTTTATGTGCAAAACATGGTTACACTTTTTGGATTTTTTTTGTAAAGGTTTTAAATGGTTTCTTGATTTATATAAGAGGTGAAACCATGTTGTCAAACTATTTTGGTAGGAGTGTACTTTTGAAATGGTCTATTTTAATGTGAAAGGGCTGTTATGTGATATGTACTATCTTGGAAAAGTTTTGTAAAATTTTTAAAGGATTTGTTGATGTGTGAAAGAGAGGTGAAACATGTTGTGGGTTGTTTTGGTGTGAGTATGATTTCCAAAATGAATTTGAATGAAAAAGGGGATCATGTGACATGTGTGTGTGGGACTTGGAAGTGGTATTTTCATGTGAAAATTGTATTTCATGGCTTGTGGAACATGTTTGAGCACAAGAGGGAAAACCCAGGTATCTAGGTGGGTGGACGTGTACTAGTATGCTAGTGATCCCATGGGGTTTGACTCATGTTTCACATAACAAGTTTGACGATGATAACACTAACTAAACTATGGTGGTGTTGGTGATGATGACGATGGGGAACCACTAGGTTATGGGTATGCTCCCTACTAGTGGCTCATGTGCACAAGAATGAATATTTGTATGGTTACTTTCACCGAGTATGAGGTACCTGGGACCCACAGTGAGCCAATACCTAGGGTTGTTTCCTGTTGCTAGTGCTCATTAGATATTTTAAACTTATCGCCGGCATACGGTATGTTTGGATAAACAAATTCAATATCTTTTTCATTCTATTTAAAAGTTTTTATTCTTTAAAGTATCCCACTTGAAAACTCTTTTTATATAAATTTTCATCTCTTTAAAATTCCTATTAGCATTTCATGTTTATGAAAACTTGAAAGCTTTTCATCTCTGAATGTTTATAGCATGGAATATTTTAGTGGGGGAATCCTACTTGTATTTTACTCACACCCTACTTACACCTTTTGATATAGTAGACTTGGTTATTTTTTTGTAGGTTTGGGTAAATCTTTTATTGCCAATGGTTCGGGTTTCTATCGGTTCTTCTTGGTGTAGTGTCGTGGAGATAGCTTGAGGGAAATGCCTCTTGCCATGAGGAGGTTCTTGGACTGCCCTTTTTGACTTTGTTTCTTTGTTATAGTCTTTGAGTTTTGTTTTAAATTGTGTATTTCAATTCTGAATTTTTATTAAATATGTTTTGGTTTGAAAAAATACAGCTTTGGTTTTTTGGATTCATTTGTTGTTTTATGTTTATAAACTCAGGTAAATCGTTCCCAAATTTCATTTTATGATACTCAGGAACTCGTGCCAACTCGTGGGGATTAGGAATGCCCTTTGGGTCTTAATACAGGTCAGGTTTGGTGCCAGTTTTGATGGAGACCATATTCAGTTCATGACACATTTTGAATATATCCCATGTCTATTCTCTTTCGCATTTCATTTCTTAAATGTTTTTATTTTTATTTTAGGTGACAAATGCCAACAGTAGGTAGGATCATAACCAATATGATCCATGAAATTATTTAGAAGATAGTTGTGAGGGTTCTTAGTTTCTGTGGTATGTTTATATATTATCAATGATTGTACTATAATTCTGATTTATTATGCTCAATTATAGTTTCTGTCTTATTTTTTGTTGTAGTTGATGGCATGATGTTATCAGTGATGTGGAGGTAGATGGATGCAAATAGGTTGTGAGATGGTTGTATATTGTCCATGATTTGTTAGTGGTGGTGGACATATTTTATATGTATATATTAATAACTGAGATTATGGGTTGAATGAGGTTATGAGTTGATTGATGTTATGGTGACCAAGGTTGTATATATGACTGTAGATGTATGATGGGTTTATTGTGCATTTATGTTTTAGTTTATTGTATGTAATTTTTTTTATATTAATATCTTTTTATTAAATATTTAATGAAAAAATATTTTTTTTGAAATATATTTAGCGATGGTTTATGATAATCACTGCTAAACATAACTGCCACTAATGAAGACAACAACAATTAGGTTCACTTTCTTTATTTTATTTTCAGTTGATTTTTTTTAAAAAAAAATCACCACATACAAAATCAAAACCACCGCTAAATGATTCCAAAGTGATACATACAAAAATCATCACTAAAAAAGAAAATCCATCGCTAAATGATTAAAAAGTGACACATATACAAACTGTTGCTAAAAAATAAAACCCACCACTAAATGATTGTTGGTCGTGAAATAAGTGGCGGTTTAAACCAGTGCAAGTAGGAAAAAAACCCACCCCTAATTTGCAGTGAATTGTGAGTCTTTATGTGTGGTTATAGGTATAATTTGAATCTTGGGGTAGGTACTATCAAAGGATCATGCTTTGAAATGGATTATATACATAGTGGTCATGTATATCACAGCTCATTGTAAAAATTCATATACATCCAACTCAAGGCTTTCTCAACATGTTGTTGAACAAAATCTAACTATCATATTTGGACTGGAATATGGCTCATTGAATATTTTGGAAGGTTTTCTGGTAATTGAGGAATCCCATAAACCAGAAGTCAAAATCATCATCAGTAAAAATTTCAATGAACTTCTGGATTGCTCTTTCCTGATTTTCACTTTGGTACACCTTCCTTATCTTTTGCAAAGGAATCAAAACCTGTGGCACAATTCAAAAGCAAACCATTTTAGCAGAGAGAGAGACAAATATATGGATAGGGAGAGTGAGTGAGATAGGATTAGGTACCTTATAATGTACTATAGTCAGATTTCTGTTTTGAGAGGAGACTTTGATGGATCGATCACTGCAAAACACTGCCTTTTGGGAGGACATGAAGAGGAGGCCGGCTATGGGGTCAGCAATTGTGGAAAGATAACACTATGATGCCTTCAATAGATTTTCCCCTTTAGAAGTGGTAAATAGTTGGAAAAACACTTTTTGGACTCCTCCTTTTTGAAGTATTCTGGCCCCCAACCGAAGATTCCCCTTCAGCGACTCACTTATCTTGGGCGCCAATCTTACGACAGTTAAAACATAAGTGTGAGGAAACCTCAAGTGGAGAGCCTGAGTGGATTGAAAACCCCTGTGTGGCAAAGGGTTTTATAAAGTGGACTCAGTTAGTGAGAGGGGTGGCTTTAAGTTTTTCATGAGTCATCGGTGATGAAGCACCAACCTGGAGGCCATACGTCCTATCAATACACTTTACTGTTTTTTTTTACTTTATGCAAAAGATAGTTGCCCCGATATTGATGTGTGCTTGTGAGATGATTCTGGAAACTATGATGAGATTGAATCAATGATCAAGATGGAAGGTTGAGTTATTTTCAATACATTTTTTAAATAAAATATTTATTAAAATAAACCTAGGTTGAAAATATTTTTAACGTTCAGTTTAAGTCGAAAGATGTTGAGGCCAATATCGTCGTTGTCTTTCATCGACTCAGATCGATAACACGACAAAGGCGTTAAGACACGAAAACATCTTTTGCCTTATAATTTAAGCAAAATTCATTTTTTGTATTACCGACTTTCATATATATTAAGACAAAATGCGTTTTGTGCCTTAACTCCATTCCCCAACCCCATGTAAAAAGCCACTCGCCCCCTTCTTCTCACACAAATCAGTCCACCCCTAGCTCCACTCTCTCTCTCTCTCTAAAATTTCCTCGGTGTTTGCTCCCTTATGCATGGACCGATACTTATGAGATGGCTGGATGTGCACTTCACACAATTACCTGCTCATGTTGACGAGAAGACTATCATACGTCATGCTCATGCATATATCTTGTAGCTCATTGAAGGGATATTGTGCATTGATCACTCTGGTATGCATGTCCACATGATGTATTTGAGCCTACTGTGATCATTCTGGGTGATACAGTTGGGGATCTTCATGCTTGACATACACGTACAAAGCATTATGCATGGCATGTCGATCTGATCATAGTGATCTTGGGGGATGTTTCATCCTTATTTAGATGCGAGCATGGGAGCACATCCCTCCCCTCACCCCTATTATTGTTGTTCTGGAGCTTCATATAGATGTGCTACGTAATGATCCATGTGGACACTAGTATTATCACTCATCTTTATTGTTTTTTTATGATAATTTGAGTTATTATAATCTACTTCTTATTATTTATCACTTTCAATGTTGTACGTTATATGTGGAGTCAGGAACACCACTTCATCAAGACTTTGAGACACAATTTGGGAGTATATCATCTCATACTGGATAATGTACAACCCACTAATGAAGTATATACATTCTTTTATTGACTAATCAATTTTTAATATTATCATTTTTAGAAATTAGAAACAAAATATTTTAACAAATGTCACATGTCATTCCAGATATCATGGATGCCATACTGAGCTATATTAGACCAACTTTCCTCATATTACACTCATGGGTTTCATTATAACACCCCAAGATTATGTAATTAATTTTAATATTGAATGTATGAAACACTAAGTCTCTATAAAACACCACTTTGTTATAACCTAGCCAGCAAACATCATTTTTCAACCTCTATGATTTGAATTTTGAAAAACTAACATACACGATTACGTTCAGTAAGATATTTAGAGTCTGATAAGACAAACTTAATTTTTGGTGAATAGTAACATACCCTTATGAATAGTAATATGAATAGTAATATGACCCTTATGAATAGTAAATAATATTATTATTTTATTTTCTTAAGGTTATAATATAATGAGATCTTGATTAATTTTTCAATGTGATATAAAACAAAATATAGTTTTAAAATTGTTATTTTTCGAATAAACTATGATTTTATTCAAAAAATAAATTAATAATACTTAGAAAATTATTTTCAAAAAATGGAGTTCGTTCTTTAATTCTACACATTGAAAAATGGTTAGGGTGAATTTTTGGGATTTTTCTGAAACACTCAATTTTTTTATGAATAGTGAAATAATGTAATTTACCGTATATATACATTATTAGTTAAATTCACTATTCCTAACATCATGGATGATATAATAACACTTATTTCTAACTCACATGCACTTATTACTATTAGGGGTCACATGAATCAACACTATTGGTTGTCTTGCGGGAAATAATAAAATAATGAATAAAATATTCAAAATTCACTTCTCTCCTCCACTATAAAACCCCCCCTCACTCCCTCTTCTCTTAACTCCTCTCAAGCCTTGTGCCTTGTCTAAGTTCTGACCAAATACCCTTCCTTAGTCACTCCCCACATCCAGGAGCTCTTGGTCTTTCCAAAATACCAAAACTCCTTCCCATAAGAAGGTTCTCAAGGAGGTTATTTGAAGAGGTAAATCATCTTTCTTTTTCATTTAGTTTCATTTCAATTTATCTTCTTTTCTTATTATCTCATAACCTCTTCTATCCAATTGATCCTTATAACTCTAGTATCATCTATATACTAGAATTATACCATTTTAATTTAATAACCATTATCAATCTTCTTACTCTCTCTCTCTCTCTTTTATAAATGAAATCATCCACTACTAGAAATATGATCTATACCAACGGTTTTGGGAAAACCTTTGGTATAGTTCACTAATTTGGACCTATACCAACGGTTTGGAAAAAACTGTTGGTATAGGTCCCCCCTATACCAACAGTTTGTCCAAAACCATTGGTATAGGTCCCAAAATCAAAGAACCTATACCAACGGTTCTCAAAACCGTTGGTATAGGTACATGTATTTTTAATGGAGCCTTCTTACAGAGGACATTAAATAAATCAAAATTTAAAATACTTATGATAGTACATATATATATTTATGAAATAATGTTCACAAAAGTAAGTTAGGTTAGTGGTTAGGTAGTTCAATCACAAACGGGAGGTGCTGGGATCAAAACCAACCAAATGATTATTTTTTGAATTACATATACCAACAGTTTATGGAACCGTTGGTATAGATTTTCATATTACTTATACCAACGGTTTTCCCAAAACTGTTGGTATAGACCTATCCCCACAGATTACTTGGAAATGGTTCTCCAAACCGTTGGTATAGCCTATACCAATGGTTTGAAGGAATATACCAATGGTTCCAAACCGTTGGTATAGGGTATTTTTCCAGTAGTGATCGTCTGTGAGGTTCTAATTTACAACCTTCGTGGATGATGAAGGTTCATTCTTCAATTTATCCTCCATTACTGATCATGAAACCATTTATGTTTGAATCAGACTATAATATATTTATTATAACCTATTTAATTTTAAGAAACTAGTATATGTACATAATATTAAATCATATGACCAAACTAGTTTCTAATAATCAAAATACCGCTAAAATAATATAAGTTATTGTCATTAATATTTAATCTAATGATTCATCCTCATTCCATGTAACCAAATGATATAAATGACCATTAACACATATTTATATTCATAAATAATACTTAAATTCTAATTTTTAAGATTTACATCCATTCCACATGAACTCTATTATATAAAACAAGTGAACCAGTTATGAAAATCTAGAAAACAAACACTCCAAAATGATGAAATTCAATATTATAACTAATCAATAAGGACATAATGGAAATAATAAAATTATGATAAAATAAATACATGTATAATAGGTTCTGAATTAAGTTATTAATATGTCTTATTTCATATTCTAGGACCTTAAGTTCAAGAGCAGAACACATTCAGACTTAAGGTAAGGGTTTTCCACCCGAACCTCCATTTTCATTCGGGATACTTTTATTGTCTACTTACCTCAATGAAGTTATTATGTATTATTATGTACTCCTCATAAATTATGTGTGAGTATTATATATTTGTTTACCAACCGTAATCCTACATTATTTTATGGGGAGTCACACATTTTAAAAGGGAACTTTCAAAATTATTTCCGAAATATAAGCCTATTTCAAGGGAATTTCTCAAATCCGTACTTATTTTCAAGGTCACTCTATAATATGTTTTTAGAAACCATTAAATTTCTAAAATCACTCATTTTATTATGAAAATACTACCTTAATTATATTCTGTTTTTATACAAATATTTTTCCGAAAGAACTCTTTTTTTCAGAGTAAAAGCGTATTTATCTCAAGAATTATTCGATGATTTTATAAGAGTATATTCATCTATTTCAACACTCTTGTTGATTATTATGTATGATATAATCTACCATATTTAATTGAAAAATTTATGACTAGTTTGATTGTGGATGTGCTATCCTAAAACCATTCACCAATTTACTCTGAATGGTTAGTGTTTAAGCTTAATGTTCGGGGAAAGTTATTTACATTTCATATATTAGTTTCAATATGAATTTATATGTTGTTTATATTTATCCCTGCTCATATGAGGAATGAATTGGACTTATTATATTACGGGTGGGGCCCTTTACAACCCTTTGATGCATCAGTAGGTCTCATGAGACAATTAGATGTGGACATGGTCGAGGCCTTGCCCATTTTGAGATATGGTTTTGGCTGAGGCCTTAATCATTTGTAGACATCTTGGTCGAGGCCTTGACAATATGTTTTAGAATATCTAACATATGCATTTACCTCATTGTGAGTCTATAAATTCATATTTTATGTGGTTATTCAACTAGTATAATACCCATGAATATGTTTTATTATGAAAATATTTACTCAACTCATATTCCTTCCATAATATGTTAATGTTTTTTTTAAGTCACATGTTTTGAATTATTCACAATATCTAATGCTTATGTTATCTTCTACTGTAATATTTACCCTTACTAAGCATCTGAGCTCACCCCTTCTTATGTTTCAAATTTCTAGGACATGAAGTGGTATATTATGATTGACTTGTATGGATAATCCTAGAGTGGTGGTTGTTCCAAAGGAAACTTTTATGTTGTTTTTTATTTCAAGTTGTATTGTTGAACTTATGTATGTATCTTGTTTCCAAAAGCTACTAAACTACTTAGTCCTTCAGGATGCAAATCCCTTGTTTATATGCCAATGTAACAAAATAAGGCACCAGCTCTGGGCAATTGGGTTTGGGTCTTTACATTCATGCTGACATAACTATAGTGACTCTCATTAACTTACATATTATTGAGTGGTACTAGTAGGATAGAGTCACAAACCGGTTTGGATTTGTCTAGCATATTTCAGTTCCATCTAGATTAGCTATAAACTCTTCATTCTGTGAAACTTATGGGGAGCGAGGATATTGACTGGTGTCGATGACATGCTGAGTATATCAACCTCTCGAACAGACGCACAATCATGAACTATCCCGGGTACCTTGGTAACCTGATAACTGAGTCAGCCCTAACATATCTCAAAGGGTGTTCTCGATCCCCACGGGTCGATGACTAGCACCTGACATCATACAAAAAGAAGGTGGGAACGAATTTTCCACAAACAATGTGTAAGAAATATTTATGAATCAGTATGCATATAAAAGAAACTCCATTGGTATTAATGTACCATAAGTTAAACATGTATAAAAACCCAAAGTACAACAAAAGAGTTCCATAAAATAAGAAAAACTACCCAAGTCCCAACTCTAATGCAACTCACAAAGTCCACAGATCAATAGCTATAACCACCTCCAAGTGATCCTTTTCCCTTTCTCGATCCTAGAAGGAGGTAATATACAAACACCCAAAGGCACAAGTAGGGTGTGATCCATATCCCAATAGTATTTCAACCAAATATTCCATAACAAGATGCCAATATCAAATTAACCAAAGAACTACTTCAATTTTCAAATAAAAAGGTTTGGTATTTCAAAAGAATATTTAAACAAATCATGCTTTACATTTCAAAGGATGGAAATAATTTATAAATCCATGATTCACATTTCAAATGATGGAAATACATTTCAAATGATAGAATTACATTTAAACAATGGGGTGATTTACACAAATGGCACTTTTAGAAAATGGATTAAATAAACACTTTTATATAAAATAGTTTATATAAATTAGAAGGCATGTAAAATAGTTTAAAAAAATGGAATATATTCATTTGAAATACAACAAGAGAGAAACATGGTAATATGCCTAATAAGGTATGATAATTCTAGGCTATAGGGACCCAACACTGTGAAATGAAAAATATGTACATACGTCCCTTTGAACCAAGGCCAAAGAGGACTTATCACCACCACCTAAGGTATATGATGCACTGATATAATGTTTTAGAATGTTTTAAATCATAAAGTTTCATCCAAATAACTCACTAACTAACTTCTTGCATGTGCTCTAATAACAAAACAATGATGGTAAATTTATTTTAATATTGCTTAAAATACAATTAAAACTCATTCTCCATTTCAAATATGCCAATTTCCCCTTTAAAAACCGTAATGGGCTTTTAATAAAAAAACATGCCTTTTAACCAAGATAAATCCCCAAGGTTTCTATAAGAACCATTTAAATCCATTTTCAAAAATAGGGATTTGAAAATAATTCACCATTCAATTTCACAATCCAATTTCATAATTAAATTCAACAATTTAATTTTCAAACAATTCCATCAATTTCATAAAAAACCCCAAATTCAATGGAATTGGGGTTTTTTCATAATTTTTCATCAAATCAAATTTCCAAAATTAAATTAAATAATTTAATTGAAACAATTTCCATCAAAATAGGAATTTAAATTTCCAAAAACTTCCATAAACACACCCAAATTCAATGGAATTTGTGGTTTTCCAATTTCATGCCAAAAACCCATTTTTAAAACCCCAATTCAATGGAATTGATTTTTTACAACAAACCAATTGAAATCCATTTAATCAAAATCAAAAAATTTCATTCAATTCAAAAAATTGAAATTAAACAAAGAAATTTAGGGTTAATAATATTTGGGCATCATGACGGAACCACCTACCTCAGGATCAACAGATCTCGAATTACAAAGCCATAAATGGAAAACTCCCTTACAGAATGACAACAAGAAGGATCTATGAATCAGACCTAGGTTTAGATCCAAAATAGTGGGTATTAGATCCAAAAAACAATACAAGGATCTGTGGATCCCTCGATAGAAGAAGAGAGACCACAGTATAACAAGAACAGAAGAAGGAAACTAATCTCGTGAAGATCGAAGGGAATTCCTCAAGCTTCAGATCACTTCCTGGAGAAAACCTTAGGGGCAAAAAATCCTTCTTGGTGGCTCCAAGGAGGGGATAAACCTATATTAGGTTGTACCGGTCCATCAGGGGCCTAAAATATGGGTTTGGGAAATTTTAATAAAAATTTGAATCACTTAAAACCCCATCAACACAGTTTTTTAGGAAGAGGCGCATGGGTTATACAAACTGTGTGCAAGTTATGTGCCTGTTATAAATGTGCCACATGGTTTCTCCTAAGAGGGAACACATATTGACTAACTGTGCACCAACTGAACGAAAGCTCATTGCCTTGGGTTGAACAGTTTACTCTGAGGGTATGCACAGTTTGGAAAAATCGTGCGCCAACCGTACACTAGCCCAAAAATTTCAAAACACTTAAAATTTTTATCCCATAAAACCCAAAAAGAACCAAACCAAAGTTTGGTAAAAAGAGGGGTTTAGAAATACCTGAAAAAATTAATAGGATGTTACACACATGTCTTTTTGTATCAAGGGAATGTGTATGATGTGATTCCATCTATCACAATAGGTTAAGTATGAGTCATAGTATAGACTGAAGTATATATTGTATCTTACTTCACATGGTAGAGGGCTTCAGGATCTAGTAATTTAATGACATTACATTAGTTTTTTTTGTTTTACTTTTTTGATTCATTTTTAATCTATTCAAAACATACCCAAATATAACATATTATCCATGTGTCTGATCTAGAGGAGGGTGAGGTTTTTATCTAGGAAACATACCATGCTGCAGTAGAGGACATGATGCCAACATATTGTGTTCTACATGATAGTATCTTTGATCGTCCACCTGAGGGATACGATGTTCCTACATAGGGAGAGGGGTTTCCTACTTAGGTTCCTCCTCCAACAGCTAATGATGTTGAGGTGCCATGATGACGATGACATAGACCGCATTGTGCTATATGTGAGGCCTCGCCTATTCCATAGGCAGAGGATGCACCTCTAGCAGTCTTGCCTCAACCGATTTTGGGTGTGCACCAGGAGGCATGAGATCCATTTATATTATCAGTATATCCATAGTTTTTTGGGTATATATGATCTGATCTCATATCAAAGGTCATTTCCCATGCCACTGCCTTTCATGATCGAGCCTTCACAGACCTTATGGTTCCCCCAATAGATGATGGTAGGTCCTTCCACTTACACAGTGGGAGAAGGATTAGGTGCACATGGAAACATTCATATGCTACTTCCTCCCGATGATTCAAAGGCAGAACATTAGACATTTGAGGTTCTAGAACCTGAGGAAGATCCCTCTCCAGATCATTAGACTCCACCCCAACACAGAGGTCAGCAATCTCGATACGGGCACCCCATTCACACGCCAGATTGTGGGATGGGGCCTCATGATAGATAGCGATTTCACTCATTCATTTATATTGGCTTAAAGGATTTGAAATAACAATGTATTCTATCTTCTATATTATTTAACAGTGGTTTATGATAACTACGACTAAATATATTTTTATAAATTTATTTGGCTACAATTATCATTAACCGCTGCTAAACCTAATCATTGCTAATGAATTCAGTGACAATTATGTTCATTTTCTTTATTTTATTTTCGGTTGATTTTTTTAAAAAACCACTACATATGAAATCAAAACCGCCGATAATTGATTCAAAAGTGACACATAAAAAAATCATCGCTAAAAATGAAAACTCACCACTAAATGATCCAAAATTGTCATGTGCAAAAACCATCGCTAAAAAAGAAAAAACACCACTAAATGATTTCTGACTGTGAAATAATCGGTAGTTTAAACCAGTGAAAGTAGAAAAAAACCGCCGATAATGCCTCCCTTTTTGGTAGTGAATTGTGAGTCATTATGTGTGCTTATAGGTATAATTTGAATCTTGGTGTATGTGCTGTCAAAGGATCATGATTTGAAAGGGATTATATACAGATTGGCCATGCATATCACATGTCGTTGTAAAAATTCATGTACATACAACTCAAGGATTATCATCTTGGGTTTGGAAGATTGATCTTTGAAGATTTTGGAAGGTTTTGTGGTAATTGAGGAATCCCACAAACCAAAAGTCAAAATAATCATCAGTAACAATTTCAATGAACTTCTACGTCGGTCTTTCCTCATTTTCACTTTGGTACACCTTTCTTATCTTTTGCAAAGGAATCAAAACCTATGACACAATCGGAAAACAACAAATTTTAGCAATTCAAGAGAGAGATGGATAGCGAGAGTGATTGAGAGAGAATTAGGTACCTTATAATGTACATTATCTAGGTTTTCATTCTGAGAAGAGACTTTAATGGATTGGTTGCTGCAAAACAGTGCCTTATGGGAGAAGTGACTTCCTCAGATGATCCCTCTCTACCTGCAACATCTAGCTTTCCAATATTTGTGGAGTGCGTGCAGCTATAAAACCCCTATATGGCGGTTTTTATAGAGAAGACGAGTGAGTTTAGTTTTGCGTGATTCATCAGTGACTCAGAACTAACATGGAGCTCATACATATTGTGAAAAATGAGTATTCAATTTTTTGATTTTCATATTAAAATTTCCATTTATTTTCTACTATTTATTTTATTTTCTACTATTTATTTTATTTTCATACATGAAATTCATTTTATTATTTTGCTCAATAATATTATACGGTGGATTTTGATTCTTGGTTGGGCCTCTTTTGTTTAGGCTGATTATATTGGCCTGCTCCTTATTTCAATAATATCATTCCTTCTTCTGGCTCCCATGTGTGGTGTTGTGCTCCCGGTTTCAGACGAGGGGGTTTCATCACCTATACAGACACATTCAATTGTGTGAGAAAAGATCTAAAAGTGGCTCTCGCTGGTTCAGTGTGCAGTAGCATTCCCCGACGGTAGGGTTCTTTGTGTAGATGGACAGATTTTGAACTCTTCCTTTCGCTTGCGGGTGCGCATCAGGATCTCGATCCCAGATCTCAGATACGTGGTTTCTCGATCCACAGATCACAGGTGGTTTCATCCTCAACAGAGGACTGAAGGCAGTGGTTTTCCAACCTCCCTTCACGCTGTTGTAGCGCGGTTCTTGGTGGAGTCCATCATTCAAACCTAAAGCCCTAGCGAGATCTTCCCACAATGAGACCAATCAGAGCAGTAGCGATTGGCATCCACGAAATCTTGAAGTGATCCAGACGACTGGACCTAGTCCGACATTGTAAGCCATTTTTCTATCCCGGATTACCTTTCTATTTTCATAGCCATCATCTTTAGCTTGCTGTTTCATCGATGCTTATTGTATATTGCTATTTCTTGGTTTCTCGTTCTTATTGTATCCTGTAGTTTCGTTTTTTTAGCAATTGATAAAACAATGTGCGTGGGGTGGTGTTCTTACCATGTAATTGGTATTTGGTTCTAGCATTAGCATTGTCAAATTTCACAGTTCTAGATTTGGTCTTGGTTCTGTGTGGTTGCTTGGTTATATTAGTACTACCCTTCAACCACAACAAGTGGATCCAAGCCACTCTGGCCTACTGTGTTTTTTTTGTTTCAATAATCTGGTTTGTTACATTCTGTTTAACTATTTCTATAAATCTGTTTTCTTGTGTTCATCTTAAATTTTCGCTGAATTTGTTTATTGCATCATATTTACAGTTTTTCACTCTGTTTACAGTCTCATTAAAATTGGGTTTTCTTGCCTTTTATTTTTCCACATTTATATCTCTATTTAATTCCTTCCTATTTTTTGATTTATATTATTTAATTTAAACCATTGTATTCGTTGAAATTCCCTATATTTTGTATCTCACGGTGCACGTTTATCCAGTGAGATTGGTTAGTTCTTGGGGCGTACGCATAACGTTGTCTCCAACCACGTGAAATCCACTCATTTGGATAAACATGTCTACAATGCGATATGAAATTGAGAAATTCTATAGAGATAATTATTTCAATTTATTGTGAATTAAAATGAGGTCCTTGCTCGTACAACAAGGCTTAATTGATGCCCTATGTGGGCCCAAGAAACCCATCATAACTGTTAATCAAACTGGCCAGACCATTGTAGAATACTAAGAAGTCCTCCCCTGATGTGGTTGTTAAGTCCCATAGATCCTTTTTTTACTTTCCCTAGGATATAAGATCCTTAGAGAGGTTGCCTTTAGTCTATTACTGCCAACATTTGGTTAATATTAGAGAAATTTTATATGACTTCTTCATTAGTTGACATACTGTAAAAAAAAACCTCGAATGATTACATTTAAGATGAAACCTCGAAGTTCTATTAAATCTCATCTTGATGAGTTTAATAAAATAATGTTATATATTGTCAATATAAATGTAGCGGTCGATGATGAGGATCAGACAATGATCTTCTTAATTTCTCTTGACAAAAATTATAGTTCTTTAGTTGAGACTATGAAATATGGAAGAGACTCACTAACCCTAGAAGAGGTTAAGTTGACTCTTTGCTCAAAAGAATTACAGACTAAGAATGTGTTAGGATCAGAGGGAGAAGGGCTTAATGTCACGGGTAGAGTCGATGATAAGGGAAAATGGAAAGGTGCGAGTCATTTTAGGACTCTAAAGTGCTACCAATGTTGTAAACCGGGTCACTTTAAAAGGGATTTTCCTGAAAGAAATGGTTTAAAGGGTAATGGGGATCAATACAATACAGTTGAGTCTAGTTTAGATTATGTTGATGTTTTGTAGTTTGTCTAGTGTATTGCATGGGGTAGATTTATGGGTTCAACTTTGGGATTTGTTTCCTTCTTCGTGTCCTAAAAGGGTTGGTCTTCTCGGGAGGTAACCATGTGTGAGGATAATAAGGTCTTGGGAAGTGGTTACAGAAGAAGGTTCATGGGTAGATGTCTGGATGATCACCAAACATCATGATGGTGTTGATGGTATCTCTTTGTTGGCTTTGGATGAGTTCCTCAGAATTAGGTGCTTGATGTTGTTAGTGGGCAAGATTTATGGTGGTTTTCCTTAGGTCGGTAGCGGACTTCACTTGCTTGCTAGGTTTGTTTTCTCATGGTTACGAATTTTCCTTTAGGACCGGGGCTGTAAGGGTCTTACAACGATCTAGGTTAGGATGTGTCTTCCCTTGTTGCATGGTTATAGGTAGTGTCTTCTCCTTAGGTGGAGTGTTTTTCTGGGTCTATTTTTAGATTCAGGTGGAGTGAGTCGCTTACTTTCTTTGAGCCTTGTGTTTTTCATTGTTTTCTTGTTTGTTTTCATTTGTGTGGACTGTTTTCTTTTCTTTTACTATGTGCATATGAACTTTTTTTGAGTTTATGTTCATACCTTGTATTGATGTTATGCTTTGAGGATGGATATCGCTTGGTTTATTGGTGTTCTATGTGAGGATAATTTTGTTTTATGCATTTATGTTTAGAAGTTTTAATTCTAAGCATGTTTAAGTAGTAGCTTAGATGTAATTGATGAGGGAAAGTGTGTGTCGCATTGATACACATTTTGGACATAGGTAGTGTCTAGTTTTACTAGCACTATTTAATGTCAGTTTTGTTTTTCTTCGGTTGTTTAACATATTTTTCCAATTCAATTGATAGGTTAGGTGCAAGAAAATCTCAATTTTTAAACGAAAACAGTGGAGATTTGTGAAAATTGGGTCTTAATTTTTTTAATTTTCATATTAAAATTTCCATTTATTTTATACCACTTGTCAGAGTCTGTATCCCACATCGGACTTGTGGTCCGATGTGGTCCTTTTCATTCATTATAAAAGAATGCCTCCGCCTCACTTTGAGGAAAGGAGGCAAGGGGGTTTCTCAACCTACATGGTATCAGAGGAGGTTTGATCCAACTGGATCCCTCCCTCATATTTTTTTTATTATTTCCATTTAGGGGTTCCATTTTTTTTCAAGTGCGGGGGCGGCGGCTCTCAGAATGGGTCGGCCGCCCCCCGCCCTCCGCGGCTCCTCCCGGTCGCGCAAGCCCTCCCCTCCACCACCGCTCCTACCCTCACCGGCCTCCTGTGCGTCGCCATCAGTCGAGCGGCCCTCTCTACAGCCGCGGCTCCCGGCGCCAGGCCCCGCCTTCACCGAGGCTTCCCTCGCGCCGACCCGACGACCCATCCCGGCGGCTCCTTGTGCTTCGTCCGGCACTGCTCCGCTGCTCCGTCAATGACGTCCCCTGCCAGTTCCTCCTTCCGTCGCGGCTTCCCTGCGCTCTCCCGTCGCGCAGCAAACCCCGACCACCTCCAGATCCCGTCGCGCAACAAATCTCGACGGTCTCCTTCTCTCCCGGCAGTCCCGCGACGAATCGTCCCGCTGCACCCGCCTCCTCCGCGGCTCCCGCTTTCCCCGGTGGTCGTTCCGGCTCCCGCAACTACCCACAACCCCTCCCGCTTCTCCAGGCGAGAGATACGGCCGGCTCCGCCTCTCCCGCAACTGCTCCGACTCTCCCGCTACGCACAACTGCGCCTCCCAGGCAGTTCTCCTGTGCGCGCAACACCTCCAGCGGATCCCCTGGCGGCCCACCCTTGTGCCGGCGCCACTTCCTCGAGCGCCGACCCCTCCCTTCCCCGACGGCTCCATCTCAGACGACTCCCTGCGCCAACGCCCTCCCTTTCCTGCGCGCCACCTCCTATGCAGACATCCAGCCCCACCTCCCTATTCTGCCGGTCTCCCCCCCTGCCGACGCCTCCGACAGCCAACCTCCATTCCTGCCGGCTCCTCTAGCAGCCGGCCTCCAACAACCGGCCTCCATCCTTGCCGGCCCCTCCACGCCGACGGCCTCCTCCGGCTTCTAGCACCGCCTCCTGGCCTCCTGCTCCCTCGTCGGCCTCCTCCTGCGCTTCTCTTCCGGCAGCCGGGCTCCCGTTTCTCCCAGCGGCTACCTTGCTTCAAGTTTCGGCTCTCCGGCACCTCCTGCGGCATCCCCGCCGCGCCGACATCTCTCGACGACTCCCGACACCCGCATCTCTATCCGCCGGCACACCCATTCGCTGGCGTAGCAGCTCGACCACCTAGGATTTGGGCCCATTGGCGCCGTCAGATCCCGCAACAATTCTGCGGACTCCCCGCCTCCCGTCACCGGCCCTGCAAATGCGGTTTTCCCGGTGCTAGTTTGGATTTCCTGACATTTCATCGACCGACCCCACTAGTGCGGCATTCCTGGCGTTCCGTCAACCGACCCGGTCTCTGTGTGGTTCATCTGTTGCGTCCTCGACATCATCCATCCATCATCCTGCGAAGGAGCTTCAATCGTGAGGGGGAGCAGCAGCCTTTGCAACTTTCTTTTTCTTTCGTCTGGTTTTGTAATCAAGCTGGGTCTGTCCAGCTTGAGGGGGAGTGTTTGCAGTCTGTTGATTTGCTTTGTCTTCATTTGTTTGGCTTGTTTTTTCTTTATGTGTCCAAGCTAGGTTCACCTAGCTTGAGGGGAAGTGTTGGAGTCTGTATCCCACATCGGACTTGTGGTCCGATGTGGTCTTTTTCATTCATTATAAAAGAATGCCTCCGCCTCACTTTGAAGAAAGGCGGCAAGAGGGTTTCTCAACCTACACCACTCATTTTATTTTAATACACACATTTCATTTTATTATTTTTCTCAATAATATTATATACTGGATTTGTCTTCTCTGCTGGGCAACTTTTATTTGGGCCGATTATATTGGCCTGCTCCTTGTTTCAATTTCCACTGGAAATCTGGGTAACTTAGTTATGTTTATTCTCCACTGTTGATTATTTTGGCCACCCCTATGCATTCAGCAGTCTATGTGGTTTCTTGGCCGTTTGAGTCGGGTTTTTTTTTTATAAATGGGTTTTTTGAAAAAAAAAACATCCAAAAGGGATAGGGTTACAAGTAATTTTTAAAATGGGTCTAGAGATGCGTGAACTCTATTCACGCATCACTGATCCCAGGAGGATGTGTGAATGAGGTTCACACATCATAGGCGCGTTGAAAGATGCTTGAACCCTGTTCACACATCCTTCACGAAGTCGATGAAGGACGCGTGAACGAGGTTCATGCATCCTACAAAAACTTTTAAATTTTTTAGTATTTTTTTAAATTTAATTTTATTTGTTTTGTTTTGTTTATATATATATAAACAAAACAAAAATTTTTAGCAGCATTTACCTGCTATTTAATATCCAGTTGTACTGTCATTACAGCAGTTTGAATTCTGATAGAAACCCCCACCCACAGCTCCCTTTTATAAGAGAACAAGCCCTGAAAATCATTTTGTATTTTCGATGTGGGATTTAGGTTCCCTATTTCCTGCGCAGAACATTCTGCATTTCCGATGTTGGGTTCTATTTCAAGTACGTGTCTTTTAAAGACTATAAAATACAAACTTTAAGTCTAATATAAATGTAATTTAAACCATGGATTAAACATATAAGAAATAGTTGAAAATAAAAAAAATTTCGTAAAAAGGGTTGATGAATAATAATTTATAAGCTTTCAAAACCACCAACTTGAAACTTAAAAATGTTTCAAGTACATGTCTTTGAAAGACTATAAAATACAAACTATACGACCAATATGAATGAAACTTAAAATATGGATTAAACATATAAGAAATAGTTGAAAATAAAAGGAATTTCGTAAAAAATGTTGATAAAAAATAATTTATAAGCTTTCAAATCAATCAATATGAAACTTAAAAATGTTTAAAGTACGTGGCTTTGAAAGCCTATAAATTAAAAACTGTAGGACCAATATAAATGAAAATTAAAACATGGATTAAACAGATAAGAAATAATTAACAATTAACTAGTTAATTAGTAATATAATTATTTATTATATAATTATTATTTATTTAGTAATATCAATATTAATCATATAATAATTAATTAGTAATATAATTAATAATTATATAATAATTAATTAGTAATATAATTATTAATTATATAATAATTAATTAGTTAATTAGTAATATAATTATTAATTATATAATAATTAATTAGCGAATTAGTAATATAATTATTAATTATATAATAATTAAGTATTTAATTAGTAATATAATTATTAATTATATAATAATTCATTAGTTAATTAGTAAATTAGTAATATAACAAATAATTATAATTATTAGTTATTAATTATTATTAATTAATTATATAATAATTAATTAGTTAATTTATAATATAATTATTAATTATAAAATAATTAATTAGCTAATTAGTAATATAATTTTTAATTATAATTGTAATTATTAATTATATAATTAATAATTATTTTACTAATTAACTAATTAATTATTATATAATTAATATTTAATAATTATAATTAATAATTATATTTCTAATTAACTAATTAATTGTTATATAATTATTTTTTTAATAATTAATAATTATATTGGTAATTAACTAATTAATTATTATATAATTAATAATTACTAATTATAATTAATAATTATAGTACTAATTATAATTAATAATAATATTACTAATTAACTAATTATTTATTATATAATTAATAATTAATAATTAAAAATTAAAAAATATAATGAATAATTATAATTAATAATTATATTACTAATTAACTACTTAATTATTATTTAATTAATAATTATTAACTATAATTAATAATTATAATTAAAAATTATATTACTTATTAACTAATTAATTAGTATATAAATAATAAATAATAATAATAATTAATAATTATAACTAATAATTATAATTAATAATTATATTAATAATTAATTATTGTATAATTAATACTTATATTACTAATTAACTAATTAATTATTATATAATTTTATTACTAATTAACTAATTAATTACTTCATATTAGTAATTAATAATTATAATTAATAATTATATTGCTAATTAACTAATTAATTGTTATATAATTAATAATTACCAATTATAGTTAATAATCATATTACTAACTATAATTAATAATGATATTACTACTTAACGAATTAATTATTATATAATTAATAATTATATTACTAATTAACTATTTAATTATTATATAATTAATAATTATATTACTAATTAACTATTTAATTATTATATAATTAATAATTAATAATTAATAATTAATAATTATAATGAATAATTATAATTACTAATTATATTACTAATTAATTAATTATTTATTATATAATTAATAATTATATTACAAATTAAGTAATTAATTATATTGTAATAAATAATAAATAATAAATAATTATAATTAATAAATATATTAATAATTAACTGATTAATTATTATATAATAAATAATAAATAATTATAATTAATAATTATATTACTAACTAACTAATTAATTATTATATAATTAATAATTAATAATTAATAATTATAATTAATAATTATATAACTAATTTACTAAGTAATTATCAATTACTAATTATATTACTAATTAACTAATTAATTATTATATAATTATATTACCAATTAGCTAATTAATTATTGTATATTAGTAATTAATAATTAATAATTATATCACTAATTAACTAATTAATTATTAACTATTTCTTATATATTTAATCCATGTATTAATTTTCATTTATATTGGTTTTATAGTTTGTATTTTATAGGCTTTCCAAGCCATGTAAACATTTTTAAGTTTCAAGTTGGTAATTTTGAAGGCTTATAAATTATTTTTCATCAATATTTTTTACAAAATTCTTTTTATTTTCAACTATTTCTTATATGTTTAATCCGTATTTTAAGTTTCATTCATATTGGTCTTATAATATGTATTTTATAGTATTTCAAAGACACGTACTTGAAACATTTTTAAGTTTCAAGTTGGTGGTTTTGAAAGCTTATAAATTATTATTCATCAACATTTTTTATGATTTTTTTTTATTTTCAACTATTTCTTGTATATTTAATTCATATTTTAAGCTTCATTTAGATTGGTCTTATAGATTGTATTTTATAGTCCTTCAAAGTCACGTACTTGAAACATTTTTAAATTTCATGTTGGAGATTTTGAAAGCTTATAAATTATTATTTATCAACATTTTTTACATTTTTTTTATTTTCAACTATTTCTTATATGTTTAATTCATATTTAAAGTTTCATTTATATTGGTCTTATAGTTTGTATTTTACAGTCTTTCAAAATCATGTACTTGAAATAGAATCTTAAATCGGAAATACATAATGTTTTGCGCAGGAAATGGAGAACCTGAATCCCACATCGGAAATGCAGAATGATTTCCAAGACAAACCCTCTTATAAAAGAGAACACTGAGTGAAAGTTTCTGTCAGAATCCAGACTGTTGTAATGACGGTGCTGCTGGATATTAAATAGCAGATAAATTCTGTTGAATTTTTTTATTATATATATATATATATATATATATATATATATAAACAAAAAAAAATAAATAATTTTTTTTAAAATACAAAAAAAATTAAAAAATTAAATCTTTTTGTAGGATGCGTGAACGGGGTTCACGTAACCTTCATAAAGTTTACAATGGATGCGTGAACCCCGTTCACGCTTCCTGGTAAGGGAAGATATGTGAACGAGGTTCACGCATCTTTTATCACATTTGCGAAGGATGTGTGAACCCCGTTCATGCATTTCTCCGTGACGAAGATGTGTGAACGAGGTTCACGCATCTCCGAACCCATTTTTAAAAATAGTTGAAACCCTATCCCTTTTCAAAAAAAAAAAAAATCCAAAAACCCATTTAAAAAACTGTTTGAGCCGCTGCAGTTTTTTCAGATAATCCATTTCGCCCTTGCTTCGTGGCACCCATGGATTGGGTGTGCGGTTTTGAGAATCAATCATTGGCAGGGGTTTCATCACACCTACTTGATACTTCCTGATGTGTGATCACTCCATCTTCTCACCTCCTATGTGTGGCGTTGTGCTCTCAGTTTTAGGCGAGGGGGTTTCATCACCTCTGCAGATGCATTCAATCATGTGAGAACAAATCTGAAAGTGTCTCTCATTGATTCAATGTGGAGTAGCATTCCCCTACGGTAGGGTTCTTCATGTAGAAAGAAAGATTCAAAACTCTTTTTCTCGCTTACGAGTGTGCATCCGGATCTCGATCCCAGATCTTAGCGATACGGTTTCTCGGTCCACTAATCACAGGTAGTTTCACCCTCAAAAGAGGATCGAATGCGGTGGCTTGACAACCTCCCTTCACACCACTGGAGTGCGGTTCTTGGTGGAGTCCGTCATTCAAATTTGAAGCCCTAGCAAGATCTTCCCAAGATGAGACCAATCCAAGCAGTAGCGATTGACATCCACATAAGCTTGAAGTGATCCAGACGATCGGACCTAGTCTGGCTTTGTAAGTCATTTTTCTATCATGGATTCCTCGGTTGTTGGCTTTTTATTTGCATAGCCTTCATCTTTAGCTCGTTGTTTCAACGAAGCTTGATGTATCTTACTGTTTTCTGGTTTCTCATTCTTGTTATATCCTGTAGTTCCAATTTGTTTTGAGCAATTAATAAAATAATGTGCATGAGATGATGTTCTTGCCGTGCAGTAGGACCCTTAAGGGTCTCAAGCACGTTAAATACCTGTGTTTATATACTATTTTCTTTAGTTTCTTGCAATTGGTATTTGGTTGTATCATTGGCATTATCAAGATTCACAGTTCCAGATTCGATCCTCATTCTATGTGGTTGTTTGGTTCTATTAGTACTGCCCTTCAACCACAACACATAGTCACTACCACAAATCCTAATAATAAAGGTTACTTTTCTTGGCGCTAAAATAAGAGATGATAAATGATAGATTTATCAGCGTTAATTTTGAAGTTGATAAAAGTTTATTATAAAAAATGTTATTAATTTATATAAAATTATTATATTTATATTAAAAAATAATATTTATTTGTATAAATTAATTAAAAATGAATATTTATAATTAATATAAGTATGATATATTATAATATATATTTTTTAATAATTCAAATATATATATAATCTTTTAAAAAATGTATTTATAAGTTTATAAATAGATAAATATATATTTAAATAATTATAAAATTATATAAAAAAATTAAATGAAAAATATATTTATTATATATATATGTATATATAAATTTTAAATATATTTATTTATAATTATAATTATAAATAAATAAATAAATATTTATGTAAATATGTTTTCAATGAATAAACAAACAAACAAATAAATAAATAAATATATATATATATATATAATGAGATAATGATGATATTGATTGTTGTTATTTATGTTTGTATATTGATGCATGAGTATAATTAATCCTACATGATCATAACATTTATTTTTGGACGTGATTGTGTTCTAAATGTTAAGATTACCTATATTTTGAAAATGCGCACATGCATATGTTATGTATTAATCATTATGAATGTTCAATTATAAATTGACACCTGTATGATTCATTTATGTTATACCCATGAACTTATGTTCTCATAAATACTTATAAAATTATAATAAATATATTTATTAAATTTATAATTATAAAATTTTAATTATATAGAAATACTTTTAAAATTTATTTGTTTATAATTATTATTATAACTATATATATATATATTTAAATAATTATAAAATTGCAATAAATACATTTATTATAATTTTATAAATATATATTTATATGTTAATATACATATACATACATATATATATATATTTATAATTATATACAGATATTTATAAATATATTTATTTATAATTATAATTATAAATAAATCTATATATATTTAAATAATTATAAAATTATAATAAATATATTTATAATAATTATTCTTGATTGGGATCCACTTTTTGATGAAATGTTAGTTAGCAAGTCAGTGACACAAATTTGGATTCACATTCATGGCTTGAGGTGGTTCTTCTGACATCGACAAATATTGTGGGATGTTACATCGACGGTTGGTGTCTCTATCATGTTTGATAGAGAGACTGAATGCGTGTTGTAAGAACTCGAATCTTCTTTTTCAGGCATGTTTTCCTTTTCTGGTCGTTTTTGAGAAAAAGAGGAATTCTTGGAAATTTTCGAAGTACACGCCGTGTACTTTCTGAGTACACGTCGTGTACTTGGTTGCCTCATGAAACCATGTGCTGGCTATGTAATGGCCACACACACGGCCATGTGAGGGTGACTTGGAGGCCGCCTAAAGCGGAGTACAGAAAAGGCAAGTACACGCCGTGTACTTTAAAAGTACACATCGTGTATTTTTTTTCCATTAAACACACCGGGGTCACGTTTGACGGACAGAAACATCTTCTTCAAGGTTAGGTTCGTCTGAGAGCAAGGGTTCGACCGCGATCTTCCTCCGAGCCCCCGACCGAGCATCCGATCTCCGATTCGACTGTCGTCGATTGCGTTGGGATCGCCTCAGTAAGCTCTCCCTTCTGCTTGATCTTCGTTTCCCAATTCCTTCTCCTTCTCAAGTTATCATCCGTTGAACGTTTTAAACGTTTTTGTAGCTCTACTGCGTTCTAGGTCGATCCAAGGGCCGACGCTGGAGTATATGATCTCCCAACACCGAGGTAGGTGGTTTGTGCCTTTCTGTAAAAAATTCTTTGAGTTTTATGTGAAAAATCTTCAATACCCATGAACGAGGTATTGCACGTTTACCGTTTTAGCCCTATTGTTTGCCTGCTATGCTTGTATGCTTGAGTTGATGATAATTGAATGTGAATAGGGTTAATTGCTATGTTTTGAAAGTTTTTGCCCATGCATGATTGCCTGTTTTGACCGTAGGGTCTAGTTTGCCTGTTAGGCTGCTGTTTACTTTCCCATGCCTAGTTGTAGGATGGTGTGATTGTTCTGATATGCTGTTATGCTGTAGACTGCTAGCCAAATAGTTCTTGATGTTTACTTTGGCCAATACGCTTTGCTGTACTTGCTTGACATCCACAGGGTCGTGAGAACCTAGTGTATAGACGATAGGGAGGATGGACGTAAGAGCTTCTCCAGAGTGTCTTTATAACTTACGATGCCAGACCACTGGGGGGAATTGACGTTGAGTGCTTCCCCAGAGTGTCTGTAGTTCCTCAACGTGGACCACATGAGGAATGTGATGTTGAGTGCTTCCTAGAGCGCCTTTAGTACCGATACGAGACTATAAGGGGAATTGATGGTGAGTGCTTCCTCAGAGAGTCTATGCTTAAGCTGAACTAGAGGGTTTATACTAAGTGTACTGCCTAGAGGGTTGCTTGTGTTGCTAGGTAGGACCAGAGGGGATAGGCTGTGAGTACTTCCCAGAGGGTTACCTGTTGTGTTGCTTCCTTGCTTGCTGCTAGGTAGGACCAGAGGGGTTAGGCTGTGAGTACTTCCCAGTGTTGGATTGGTGTTGCCCGATCCGGTTTGGGCCGAATGTTTGTGGCCCGCAACTATCGCGGTGTCCACTGTAGCAATGCTGACCACTGTAGCTGAGTTGACCGACCGACACCGACATGCACTGTAGCGGTGCGGACTTCAGAGTCAACTTCACTGTAGCACTTTTGACTTCCAGCCGACAGTCACTGTAGCGCTTTTGACAAAGTTGGTCGCCGATCACTGTAACAACGTGAACTTACTATTCGGAACAGTGGACCGTCTTCATCATATGTAGCCCATTTTGGGCTAGGGTTTACTACTGAAAATCCTCTGTATTTTTGTGCTCCCGATATAGTGAATTCTGCCTCTCCCATGGACGTAGGGATTTTTTCCGAACCACGTAAATCACTGTGTCCTTATTTGCTTTCTTTCTTTCGTTTTCTCTCATTTCTGTCGTTGTGTCTCCCGACGATTCCGCAACACCCAGAGGGTTACCTGTGTGTTTTTCTTGCTTACTTGATACGTGGTATTTAAATGCTTTGAAACTGTGGATTGTGTGCTGCTGAGTACTTCCTTGTTTACTACACTCTTTTTACTTATTGCCTGCCATATATACTCACTGACTGTTAGGCACAGATCTCGTGGTGGTTGCCTACTGGGATTTAGTCTCACACCCTGTTTGGGTTATGCTTTTGGGCCCAAACAGATTATATTGTTGTAGGTATAGATAAGGGCAAACACCCTTCTACTTCAGGTGCTTGATTTGCTGTGGAGTTGGAGAGCATGAGACCGAGCTATGGCTTGCGATGCTGAGGAGTTGTTTACTTGTTTCCTTTTGTACTTGTGTTTAGTACTGTTGTATTCCAGTATTGTGATTTGTTTGACTGCTTTCCTAGACATATGTATCATGCATCATTTATATATATATATGTGTGCTCCAGTTTATTATTTTCCAGTCTTCTGCTGTTTACTTTTGTATGGATTATCACTGTTTCCGTTTTTGCCATTTGTTTACTTCGACTGTGTTACTCTACCAATGAGGGTATAGTTTCCCCACTATCACACCCAAGACCCTCGCCGTTAGTTGGAAGCCTCTGGAGTTAGGGGAAATGCTCTTGAGGCCATGTGACCAATCGGGTACGGGGCGCCTCTGGGTGACATCCGGAACCGGGACGTTACAAAGTGGTATCAGATGAGTTTATTTTCTTTGACTTACTGTTTGGAGCCTATAGTCAGTGATAAGACGAAATATGTACTTGGTAATAAGTTGTGTCCGAGAGTAGCTAACCCGTGTACAAGGAAAAACCAATTTACCTCATGTTGCAAAATTTATGTTTTTTCAATCATTACAGTTGATTTGATTTACTTTGAGTGATTCACATGTTTTGTTTTGTTATTGTTGATGTTATTGAGGTTCTATTTCTGTTTTAACCCGATGAGATGAGGGTATGCCATCTCATGCATCATATAAGCACTTGCTATAAATCACATGTCATGCATACTTTCCATGCCATTTAGGGTGCATTAGTGATTGCATGTTGTTGTGATAGGTATTGTGCTAGATATGCATGTTGTTGTGATAGACGTCGTGGTAAAAATACCTACTGTTTGATAGGGTATTGTTTGTGTAAGGTTTTGTTTGAATGAACGCCAAACTTTTGTTATTGAAGTGTTATAGGCCCCCATGGACCAGAATTTGGTGGATCATTGCCTTGTTTTGCTTGTTATAACATGTATAAGATGTCAATCTTTGATTCGCTGGGAGTATGGGCCCTCACGGATTGGAATTTGGCACTTTGGTGTTCGTTTCAGTGTTTTTCTGGGCTTCAGAGTAGTTTCTAAGGCTTACTGTCTGAAAAAACCTAGAATACACGCCGTGTAGTTTTGACTACATGCCATGTGTTTTTCTGTTCGGGAAGAAACTGATTTTCTTAAGTACACGATGTGTACCTTATGTACACGCCGTGTAGTCTCTAACCATGTCATATGCCGTGTGGGCAGAGACACGAGATAGGAAAGTTCTTGTAGGAACACGCCGTGTACCGGTTGTACACGCCGTGTCATCGTGACCCTGTGTCCACTCGTGTGACTAACAACACTGATGGAGATATCTTAGCTTATACACGCCGTGTCAGTTCTGAACACGCCGTGTAGTGTAATCTTGGAATCCGACTGTGTAGCTTACAACACAGGTCGATGTTATCTTTCCTAGTACACACTGTGTCCGTATGGAACACGCCGTGTAGTGTCAGTCGAGTATCCAACCGTGTCACTAACAACAAGGGTAATTGAAATCTAAGCAGTACACACCGTGTCCATATGGAACACTCTGTGTGGTGTGAGCCGTGTATCCAGCCGTTCCACGAACAACACGGGTCAGTGAAGCTCGTCTAGTACACGCCGTGTCTGTAACAAACACGTTGTGTAACCTTGTTCTAAGGGGAGCCGTGCGGCTTAGCCGTGTAGGAGGACTTGCGCATTGGAAGAAAAATTCAAGTACACACTGTGTGTAAGGACAACACGCCATGTGTTTGGGGTGTTACACGACCAGTTCAGGCAGAAGTACATGCCCATGTGAAAGACTTAAGGGAACACACTGTGTAGTTATTATACACGTCGTGTAGTCTTGTTTTGTAAAATGTGAATCTTTTATTTCTCCTGTTCCCTTCTTACGCTTACAGTTTTTAATTCTTAATGGTCTTAATCTAAGGTGTGCACTTGACCTTGCAGAGTCATGCCACCGAGACGTCCTCTGGTTGTACGTCAGTTGCAAGACGATGATTAGACACCAGATAAGGCTGATCAGGGACTACCTGTAGATCCTCCCGTTGTACCAGTCTTGACACCAACAGTTATACCTGACACAGGTGCTGATGCATAGTTCAGTGAGGGCTTTCTGAGGATGATGCAGACCTTTCAGGGAGCGCCGCCTCCTGCCCCGTCGATGACAAAGTTGACACGAGTCTTTCAGCAGTAACATCCTCCCACTTTCTCAGGGGATGGAGGGCCCCAAGCTGCAGAGTCATGGATAAAAGCCATGCTGACGATCTTTGAGCATCTGGAGACGCCTCCAGAGAGGTGGGTCAAGCTCGCTACTTATATGCTTCGGGACTCCGCCAAGAGGTGGTGGGATGTGATCTCACAGATGGGGCACCAACAAGTTATGACATGGGAGGAGTTCCATCGTATCTTCTATGACTATTTCTATCTAGAGACCTTGAGGGCCGATCGAGCCTAAGAGTTTATGAGTCTGGAGCGGGGTACTCTTTCGGTTATGGAGTATTCCTCCCGTTTTACTGAGCTGCAGCGTTTCACGCCAATTTTAGGAGGTGATCAGTTATTCCTGACATGGAAGTTCGAGGATGGTCCGAGGAACAACATCTGATCGCAGGTGAACATCTTCCAGTTGACCTCTATCACTTCCATCGTTAACCAGACGCTGATCACTGAGCCCAATATGAGGGATTCTAGAGTTGCGAGCCAGGGCGGCTCAACATCTGGAGTTAGTATCCCTCCTACTGACAGCAGGAAGTGCCGTAGGGAATCTTCACGTGGTGATTCGAGGAGGCAAGACACTTCTGGTAGCCAGGTGGTGTGCTACCAGTGCGGGAAAAGCGGGCATACGAGGCCACATTGCCCGAGAGACCTAGTGGAGTATCGATCTTGCGGCAAGATGGGTCATCTTTAGCGCTTCTGTCAGATCTTCTCACCAGCAGCTGGTGACATGGGTTCTTCTATGACTCCTTGTTCAGGAGCATCACCACCAGTTTCTCACCAGTCTTGGAACTGGAGTTCTTCCGGCCATTCAGGCTGAGGTGGAGGTTGTGTTCGTGGTATCCAGTCGCCCGGTTTCCAGTGACATCAGGGCAGATCAGCTCAGAGTGGTCAGGTAGGGTCACAGGGCTGGGAAGCAGACCAGACTTTTGTAGTGGAGAAGACCCAATAGGAGCAGGATCCTAGACCTTCTATAGTTCGAGGTACGATCTTAGTTTCCTCAGTTTTAGCTTCGATACAGGGGCTTCCCATAGCTTTATATCTGTTGCGGTTGTGGAGAGCCTTGGGCTCTGCATCTTTTCTTCTGCTGATATCTTGACACTAGACACTCCATTGAGGACTAGAACGGTTAGTGTGCGTTAGTTTAAGGAGTTCCCTCTAGAGGTTGGTGGGTGTCACTTTGTATGAGACCTCTATGTCCTAGAGATGATGGGCTATGATGTCATTCTCGGAATGGATTAGTTAGTTCCCTTCCAGACAGTCGTCGATTGCTATCGTCGTAGGGTGAGTTTCACATCACCAAAGGGCGGATCTTTTCTTCATAAGGGAGAGTGGGATGTCCAGGCGAGCAGAGCGGGACCCGAGCATCATGGGTTAGGAGGAGTTACAACCCAGATTGCTAATCTATACCTGGATGACCAGGGGACTTCACCAATGGACTTTCCTCCAGTGGTGGATCATTTCAGAGATGTCTTTCCAGAAGACTTTTCAAGTTTTCCTCCGGAGCGTGAGGTAGACTTCTCTATTGATCTCGTTCCAGGAGTGACACCGGTGTCCATTCCTCCTTATATGATGGCTACACAAGAGTTGCAGGAGCTCAAGAAGCAGTTGTAGGAGTTGCATGCAAAGAGTTTCATCTGACCTGGTACTTCTCCATGGGGTTCGCCTGTCTTGTTTGCGAAGAAGGCAGACGGTACCCTCAGACTTTGTGTGGATTATCGGAAGCTGAACCAATTGACGGTCAAGAACCGATATCCCTTACCGAGGATTGATGATCTCTTTAATCAGCTTCGAGGAGCCCGGGTGTTCTCGAAGATTGACTTGAGATTTGGTTATCATCATTTGTGCGTTAGACCATCTGATATACCTATCACAACCTTCCGGAGTAGGTATGGTTTATACGAGTATGTGGTTATGCCGTTCGATCTCACGAATGCGCCTGCAGTTTTCATGGCACTGATGAACTGAGTGTTCCATCCATACTTGGATTCTTTGTGGTGGTCTTTGTGGACGGATATCTTGGTGTACTCTCACACTCGACATGACCATGCTTCTCATCTTGAGATCGTTTTGAGTACACTGATAGAGCATCAGTTATATGCTAAGCTCTCAAAATGCCACTTTTGGATGGATCAAATTCACTTCTTGGGTCATGTTATCTCAGAGAAAGGAGTATCAGTAGACCCAAAGAATGTGAGAGCAGTAGTTTCCTGGAAGCAGCTGAAGAACGTATTTGAGGTACAGAGTTTTCTAGGGCTGGCTGGATACTACAAACGTTTCATTCAAGACTTTTCACGCTTAACAACACCATTGATGGGTCAGACTAAGAAGGGTGAGAAGTTCTTGTGGTCAGATTCTTGTGAGTTATCCTTTCAGGAGCTGAAAGGGAGGTTGACTTCAGCACCGATACTAGTCTTGCCAAAGCCAGGAAAGAGCTATACTGTGTACTGTGATGCTTCAAGTATCGGGCTGGGAGCTGTACTTATGCAGGGAGAAGGAGTCGTTGCGTATGAGTCTCGGCAGTTGAGGCCACATGAGAGGAATTACCTGGCGCACGATCTCTAGTTGGCTGCTGTTGTTCATGCCATGCGCTGTTGGAGACTTTATCTTATGGGAGAGTATTTTGTGGTTTTCACAGACCACAAGAGTCTCAAGTACATCTTCACTCAGTGTGACCTGAATTTGAGACAACAAAGGTGGGTTGAGTACCTTCAGTCCTTTGACTTTGAGCTTGCTTATACAGCTGGGAAAGACAACGCAGTGGCTGATGTGTTGAGCAGGAGGACTTAGATACAGACAGTTCAGGAGGCTAGCAGTGAGTGACAGCTTATGACTTTGTTCGCTGAGATGCATTTGGAGGTGCATGACAGACAGTGGCAGACATTTATTTTATCTGTAGCTATTACCTATACTCTTCTTGATCGAGTGCGAATGATGCAGCTATCAGATTTAGAAGGCCTAGTCCTATGAGAAAGTGTGTCAGGAGAGGACCCTATTCCTGGATGGACCATAGGCGAGGATGAGATCTTGCATTTCCAGGGGCGCGTATGGGTGCCAGTAGACATACGCGAGGAGCTGATGCGGGACCTTCATTCCTCAGTTTGGGAAGTTAATCCTGGTGTCACCAAGATGTATCGTGATCTACACCGTCAGTATTGGTGGCCAGGTATGAAGAGAGATGTTACTGGTTTTGTCATGAAGTGTTCCACCTGTCAGCAGGTGAAAGTGGAACATCAACGACCAACAAAGCTTTTGCAGCAGTTACCCATTCTTGAGTGGAAGTGGAATGATGTCGTGATGGTTTTCGTGACAGGTTTACCGAGGTTGCCTCGATGGAATGATGTTGTTTGAGTTGTCATTGACAGACTCATGAAAGTTTCTCACTTTTTGTCAATCAAGGAGACCTTCAGTGTTGATGAGCTGAGACAATTGTATATCTGAGAGATTGTACGTCTACATGGGGTTCCCCACTCCATCGTTTCAGATAGAAATGCACGTTTTACTTCTCAGGTCTAGCAGGGGCTTCAGAAGGCATTGGGTACACATGTACTTTTGAGTACAGCTTACCATCCTCAAATTGATGGCCAGTCCGAGCCTACAATTCAGGTGCTTGAGGACATGCTTCATGCATGCATCCTGAATTTTGGAGGTTCTTGAGAGAAGCATATACCTCTTGTGGAGTTTGCCTACAATAATAGTTTTCAAGAAACTATTCAGATGACACCTTATGAGGATTTGTACGGTAGGCCATGCTGATCACCTTTATGTTGACTGGTGGTAGGAGAGGCAGCTATGCTGAGACCTTGTCTTGTTTAGGAGACCACAGAGAAGATAGAGTTGATTCAAAAGAGGATGATTACTACACAGTATCGATAGAAGTCTTATGCTGATCAGCGGAGATGAACTCTGGAGTTAGAGGTCAGAGATCAAGTTTTCATGTGTGTCACACTGAGGTTGGAGCACAGGAGGATTAAGAGACAGGGTAAGCTTTCGCCGAGGTACGTCGGACCGTTTGAGGTGTTGGAGAGAGTTGGGCCGGTTGCCTATCGGTTGTAGTTGCCTCAGAGTTACCGAGCTATGCACGATGTCTTTCACGTTTCTCAGCTTCGACGTTACTTCTCAAACCTGTCTCATGTCTTTCAACCTGATGAGGTTGAGTTGGAAGTGAATGCGTCGTTTGAGGAGCATCCTATCCGGATTATTGATCGAAGTACGAAGGTTCTCTGTGGCCTGTCTGTTCCTATAGTACGAGTGTTATGGAAGCACGAACGAGTACAAGACGAGACTTGGGAGAGGGAGGCCAATGTACGTGCACAGTGGCCGGAGCTATTCAGAGCTTCTTATTCTATGCTACCTTACTAGGGAAATTTGGGGACAAATTTCTTTAAGGGGGGAAGTTTGTAAGAACTCAGATCTTCTTTTTCAGGTATGTTTTCCTTTTCTGATCGTTTTTGAGAAAAAGATGAATTTTTAGAAATTTTTGAAGTACACGCTGTGTACTTTCTGAGTACACGCCGTGTACTTGGTTTTCACATGAAACCGTGTGCTGGTCGTGTAATGGCCGCACACACAGCCGTGTGAGGGTGACTTGGAGGCCGCCTAAAGCGGAGTATGGAAAAGACAAGTACATGCCGTGTACTTCAAAAGTACACACCGTGTATTTACTTTTTTTTCATTAAACGCACCGGGGTTGCGTCTGACGGACATAAACATCTTCTTCAAGGTTGGGTTCGTCTGAGAGCGAGGGTTTGACTGCGATCTTCCTCCGAGCCCCCAACTGAGCATCCGATCTCCGATTTGACCGCCGTTGATTGCGTTGGGATCGCTTCAGTAAGATCTCCCTTCTGCTTGAGATTTGTTTCCCAATTCCTTCTCATTCTCAAGTTATCATCCGTTGAATGTTTTAGACGTTTTTGTAGATCTACCGCATTCTAGGTTGATCCAAGGGCCGACGCCGAAGTATATCGATCTCCCAATGCCGAGGTAGGTGGTTTGTGCCTTTTTGTAAATAAGTCTTTGAGTTTTATGTGCAAAATCGCCAATACCCATGAACGGGGTATTGCACATTTACCATTTTAGCCCTATTGTTTGACTGCTATGCTGTTATGCTGTAGACTGCTAGCCAAGTAGTTTTGAGGTTTACTTTGGCCAATACACTTCGCTGTACTTGCTTGACATACACAAGGCCGTGAGAACCTGATGTATAGATCACAGAGAGGATGGACGTAAGAGATTCTCCAGAGTGTCTTTATAAATTACGATGCGAGACCACATGAGGAATTGACGTTGAATGCTTCCCCAGAGTGTCTATAGTTCCTCGACGTGGGCTATAGGGGGAATGTGACATTGAGTCCTTCCCTAGAGCGCTTTTAGTACCGATACGAGACTATAAGGGGAATTGACAGTGAACGCTTCCTCAGAGAGTCTATGCTTAAGCTGAACCAGGGAGGTTAGACTGAGTGTACTGCTTAGAGGGCTGCTTGTGTTGCTAGGTAGGACCAGAGGGGATACGCTATGAGTACTTCCCAGAGGGTTACTTGTTGTGTTGCTTACTTGCTTGCTGCTAGGTAAGACCAGAGGGGTTAGACTTTGAGTACTTCCCAGAGGGTTACCTGTGTGTTTTTCTTGCTTACTTGATACGTGGTATTTGAATGCTTTGAAACTGTGGATTGTGTGCTGCTGAGTACTTCCTTGTTTACTGCACTATTTTTACTTATTGCCTTCCATATATACTCACTGACTGTTAGTCACAGATCTCATGGTGGTTGCCTACTAGGATTTAGTCTTACACCTTGTTTGGGCTATGCTTTTGGGCCCAAACAAATTATGTTGTTGCATGTATAGATAAGGGTAAGCGCCCTTCTACTTTAGGTGCTTGATTTGTTGTGGAGCTGGAGAGCATGAGACCAAGTTATGGCTTGCGATGCTGATGAGTTGTTTACTTGGTTTTTTTTGTACTTGTGTTTAGTAATGTTGTATTTCAGCATTGTGATTTGCTTGACTACTTTCCTAGACATATGTATCATGCATCATTCATATATATATGTGTGCCCCGGTTTATTATTTTTCAGTCTTCTGTTGTTTACTTTTGTATGGATTATTACTGCTTCCATTTTTTCCATTTGTTTACTTCTGTTGTGTTACTCTGCCAATGAGGGCATAATTTCCCCACTATCACACTCAAGACCCTCGCTACTAGTCAGCAACCTTTGGCGTTAGGAGAAATGCACTTGAGGCCATGTGACCAACCGGGTACAGGGCGCCTCTGGGTGGAATCTGGAACCGGGACATTACACACGTGGTATGGTCAATTTTCTAGAGTCATGGTTGAGGTTGATATTGTTGCTCCTTTGATCAAGATTGTCATGCTTGAGGCTTCCCAATTTAGGATTGAACTAGTAATTGATTATGAGAGGGTTCCAAATTTATGCCTTAAATGAAAATGTATTGGTCATCTTGCTGCTAGCTACCATAAGAATTTTTTATGTTCTTTTTGTTAGAAGCACATACATTTGGATGGTGTTCGTAGGATGAAGGTAAAGGAGGATGTTATCCCACTTCATGATGAACCAGTGGCGGACCCTCAGGCTGGTAATGGATCTCCTGGTGCAACATCTTATGCTGTTGCCTTAATAAAGGGATCTGGTTATTGCAGGAAAAAGCAGGGACATCACGTGGAGGAAGCGGCCTCTCCCATTGATGCTCATGAACAGACCCATCCTAACTTTCAGGTTGGTATGGATGGAAAAGGGGGTGCCTGAAGGCTCTAATCAGAAGAGTGTTTCAAGCAAGAAGACTATTTTGGTTGATTTAAAACATATTGGTGTTTTGGATGATATTGTAGGAACCCAAGTGATTTATATGGTTGATCTGAAGGATGGATCTTGAAATTTGGGGAAGAAATAATGAGTGATAATCGCTATGGAGGAGGGTGTTACCCCTCTTAAAAGACAATGTAGGGGAGAATAATGATTCTCTTAATGACTCTGATAATCTGGAGCAGCTTGAAACTGCTATTTAAACTGCAGTGGACAAGGACTTGTTCCTAGAAAAGGCTTTGATAGTTTCCAAGAAGAAGGGAAAGGAAAAAATCATGCCCGAGGACATGGTCGGGAGGATGCAACAAGAGGGTGTGGCCGAAGCCTAAGGACTCAACTCACCCTAGAGCGGGAGCAACTTAAGGAGAAGTACATCACACTCTTCAATCAAAAGAATTCCCATTCAGAGTGGGAATCTATTGATGAAGTTGGTGATTCTGGTCATGATTCTGATCATGATTATGGTACCTCTTGATATGTTGATTCTCTCTATGGATAAGGGCTTGTCTCCCTGTTTGACCCCATCCATCTTTCTTTGTGCTTGTTTATGTTTTCTTTTAATTTTAATAAATGGTCAAGAGCTTTGGCTTCTAGCTAAAATTAAATAAATAAATAAATAATTATTTATAGTTATAAGTATAAATATATATTTATTTATTTCAATAATTATGAAATTATAATAAATATATATAATTAAATTTGTAATTTGGTAATTATTTAAATAAATATAAATTTATTTATAGTTATAATTATACATATATTATAATTTTATAAATACATATATTTATATATATATATATATATTTATAATTATATCTATACCTAGATATATGATTCATGTTATACTCATGAACCTATTATGTTCTCATAAATACTTATAAAATTACAATAATTATATTTAAATAATAAATATATTTATTATAATTATAATTATAAAATTTTAAAATTATATAAATACTTTTTAGATATCTTTACTTATAATTATTACTATTTATATATATATATTTAAATTATTATAAAATTAAAATAATTACATCTATTATAATTTTATAAATATATATATTTATATATATTATTGAATATATATATATAAATATATTTATAATTACATAAAAATATTTATAAAAATATTTATGTATACTTATAATTATAAATAAATATAAGTATCTATATATATTTAAATAATTATAAATTTTTAATAAATATACTAAATATTTTTATTTACAAAATTATAAATATAATATAGATATTCATTATAATTTTATAATTATTTAAATAAAAATATTTTTAAATATACTTATAATTATAAATAAATATAGATATATTTAAATAATTATAAAATTATAATAAATATATTAATTATGTATATTTATATAATTATAAATATAATATAGATATTTATTATAATTTTATAATTATTTAAATAAATAAATTTTTATTTATAATTATAACTATGAATTTATATATTTATATTTATAATAAATATCTATATTATATTTATAATTATATAGATATATATAATTAATAAATTTATTATATATATTTAAAAATATAATAAATACATTTATTATAATCTTGAAATTATTTAAATAAATATATATTTATTAACATTAGATCTTTATCAATGTTTTTTGGCACTGATAAAGATTGACCATTAGCAGCGCTAAAGAAGCGCTGATAAATTGTGTCTTTATCAGTGCTATAATTTGAGCACTGATAAAGACACCATTTATCATCACTTTTTTTTGTCACTGATAAATGTAGGTTTTATTAGTGATTTCTATTTTAGTACTGATAAAACATACCTTTATTAGCGTTTTCCAACAAGCACTGATAAAAGCCTTTTGTTTTATTATTAAAGAATCCCTATCAGTACCCTACCACCGCTTGCACTCAAGCTCTCGTGGAATCGGACCTCTGTCGCTGTTTCCTCCTACCACTTCTTCCTCTTATTGTCACTGCTTTCTACCTCCACTACCTTCCTCCACTATCTCCGCTCACTCCAATGCCACTTCCGCTGCCACCGATGCATACACTGCCACCGCCACCAACACGTACGCCATCGTCGTTGTCATCGCCAACCCAGCTTTGTCGCTGCCCTCTATAGCCTCTGCTGTCATCATCGCTGCCTCCGACCCTGAGTCTGCCACCACCAGACCCTACTATTGCCGGTAGACCTCCAAATCTAAGGTATGTTCTTATTTGGCATACTAGACTGGTTTTGGTATTACACGACTCATAGGATTGTGAGTTAGGAAGAATGATCTAGTGGTATGATAGTGTACCCCATTATGTTGATTAATACTGAGATAATGTGCATGTTTTAATGTCAAGTTGTAACTTGGTGGGAGGTCATGTGCTGCCTGGGGACCAATAAGAATTTTGAATATGGGTGTGTATAATTGCCTGAGGCTTGGATCAAAATGGAAAATTTCACTCTGTGGTAGAGGAGATTCTAGAAATGGATTGAGTATCATGGAACGGTCAACCTAAGTATGGGTTGTGGCATGGATCACCGTGAAGGATTAGTATTAGAGGTTGATAATGGGTCAGTGTGGATCATAAGGTGAAATGCATGTTTGATGGTGGATCCTATTTAGGTTGCACTCATGGAGTGATTTAATTTAAGAAATATGGTGGGTAGTATTCCATTGGGCATTTAAGGGCATATAACCCTTAAGGATTTGATTTTTGAAATTAATAAGGAAGATGTCCCTATGAGATGATATTAGGTTGAGGTAATTCAAGCAAGGATCAGATAGGTGATGCATCAGCACTTGTGGAAGAGAATGATGATAATTTTTTTATTAATGAATCAACCATGATATTGCAATTGATATTAGATTGAATCTTTAGTATATGTATCAGGATGATATTAGTTTGACTTCAGGAGTAATGGAATCATAGTCAAGTGTTTCAGGTAATGCGTTGGTGGGGGAAACTGAGTGTTTTTAGGTGGGTAATATTGAGGAGGTTCAACTAATAATCTCAAGTGGAATTTGATGTGGTGGGATAAGAACTGTGTCGGGTATGTACTTTTGGAAATGACGGGTCTATTTTTGTGGTTATGCAAGTCTTTTTATGGAAAATTCAGTGTATTCGTGCATATTTTTTGATGGTGGGTATGCATTTATTTTTAATTGGAACTATGAAATGAGAATCCGAACTGGTGTTCTCACATTTATGGAGGTTTTTTATATCAAAAATTATATTGAGCATGTCATTGGAATTCTAATGATTTGTTTTGGTAGAAAATTCTATTAGTTTAGGGTACCATATCTCAGAGTTGGCTTCTTTTAGCTAGGACCTAAGGTGAGGACCACCACGGGCTGAATGATTAGTTGGATGAAAACCCTTGAGTGTCTCAGGATAGACTGGTGTGGGTGACTGTCGTATCAGGGTTTTGATAATGGATCTGATATATGGCTTGTGTTTTGGCAGTTTAAGCACCTTTAATTAAAATTTATGTTCTAGAATCATGTATAACATTCAAGGGTGGAACATAGTCATTTTTCATAGAATTAATAATAATCTAGTGCCATTTGGTTTGGTGGGATGACCACTAAGGCTTCTTTAGGATGAGTAGTGTTATTGTAGGGAGGTTTTAAGAACTCGTGTCTGTCCAGGTCTTAAATTTTACTGAAAATTTGAATTTTCAACTATTTGGATGGTATAATTTTTAATTTTACTTCAAAATAAGATTCCAAAGGTGGGTAACTCTTAAAAAATTGTTAATGGACTTGGAAAAAGTCCATTGGATATTGGGAAGGCTTGAGAGGGCACTAGAGCAGGCCTAGGGTGGTTGGGCTACTGGTAGCCAGTAGCCTGCAACCACTAGCTATTCATTGGCCATCCACCAAATCGTCACTGTCCATCTATGAGTTTCATTTCCCTTCTTCTCTTCTTCAAGACAAGGAGGTGTTTTAATTATATTTTATTATTAATCAATGGTATGATTCAACCTCAATTAGTCTCCTTTGTTTTCATCCTCCTTTCATTATAATTTTTCTTCTCTTTAGTTAGAGTTTTTTAGATGATTCCATCATATCATGGTGGAATCATATGATTCTCATGGGGATCTTACCTATCTAATCTAGAGGAAATCCCAAGATGATGTCTACATGTCATCACATACCATTTCGGGCAGGTATGTCACTATAGTGATCAATAAAAGTTTTACAAAAAAAAAAAAACGATTCAATCTGGGGTTTCTTTAATGTCATTGGTTATGGAATTGGAATGGGATGATATCAGGAGTGTGTAATGGACCCCCCGTGTGCATTTGGTTGTGGTTCGAGTGTAGTGATATGACCTAATAAATAATTAGGAATTTTTTTTAGTGGGATTAAATTATAATTTAATTGTGAGTTGTTTCAATTTATTTTTGGTTTACCTTTATATTTTGAATCATGTGTAAACCTTTTATAGATTTATATTTTATAAAATGTTGGTTATTTTTTATTCATGTATCTTTTATAAAGTGCCTCACTTGGGCTTTATTTATTTGTGAAAATTCCTAAGTGGATCTTTTAAAATGATTCAAGAGTTTTGAAATGTTTCTTAAAAAATTATATGTGTTCAACATACCTTTTTTGGTTTTAAATAGATTTAAAATTATTTAATCACTTGGCATGGACTTATGTTACATGACAACTGTTTTTCAACTCACCCAATTAGCTTTCATAAAGGGATGTGAATGTTTTGAAAGTGTATTTAATGTTGGTTTCATTTTAACAAGGGGTTTGTGATGTTTTAAATAAAAATTTGTAAAATATAGAGGGTTTTCACTCATTTTAAATGATTAAGATTATTGGGTCATGAATTTTTCTTTAATGCTTTTAAAAAAGTAATTACGGTTTTTTGAAATAGTGCTTGGAAATGATTGGTTTATTTTAAAAAGGGTGTGTTATTTTAAAGAAGAATTTGTGTAAATGGTTGATTTTTTTAATGGGATTTCAATTGTGATTTTTTAAATAGTTTTCAAAGGACATATGAAATGTAGTTTTTCCATAATCTTTTAAGTTTAGATTTTTATAGAATTTGGAAAACCATTACATTATATAGGGAAGACAAGTATATTGATAATAACACCATGGAAAGCGCATATAGCTAACTCTATCCAACCCATAGGATATCCATCATGATCTCACTCCCACAAAAGGTGAATAAATGTTTAACCCCATTGCAACTCCTAAACCTACTTTTCATCCAACATCGCCTGTATGATTTTAATTTGGAGTGTCCTTTACAATTATAAATTCTTTATGGTTCGGTGTTAGCTTTTAAGGGGATGAGTCTCAGGAAACAAAATGTAATAATAACTATCATTCAAATGTTGAGTTCCCCTTGTATGAAAGGCCTCTTTTGTGTATTTATTCTTTAAATATTAATATTACAAAATGAAATAGGATGAATATGAATAAAGAATGGAGAAATTCCAATCGTATGACAAAAGAGTATGAAGATGGAGTGAAGGAGTTCATCAAGTTTGTAAAAGATCTTGCATATGACCCTTCTCAAATCATTTGTCTATGTTTACACTGTTTTTATTCAAGACTACTTAGTCCAGAGGAGTTGTAAGAACATTTGATTTGTCATGGAATAGATCAACGTTATAAATGTTGGAATAATCATGGGGAAAATCGAATGTAGCTAGTGGTTGGGATAACACTACATCTTATGGATCATCTGATATGATTACAAGTGTGGAAAATGAAGAAGACCGTATCGAGGATGTGATTACAGATGTGAATGATGATGAATATCATATTGAGGAAATGAAAAGGGATGTTGAAGATGAACTTCATGATTGTCCAAAATTTCTTTAGAAGTTAAAGAGTTTCATAAAGACGCCATTGTATGCTAGTTTCACTAAATATATATCATTGTTAGTTGTACTGAAGATGTATAATTTGAAAGAAAGAAATGGATGGAGTGATGATAGTTTTTCAAAACTACTTTCTCTCTTGAATGACATGATCCCAAAAGAAAATGAGCTCCCTAGCTGAACATACAATGCCAAACGAATACTATGCTCAATGGGTATGATCTCTAAAAGAATACACACCTTCTCAAATGACTGTATACTATTTATTAAGGACAAAAAATCACTTACAAATTTCCCAAAAGTGTGGTTCTTCTTGATACAAGAAAGATGAATCTATTCATATGAAAGTTGTATGGTAATTTTAGATAATTACAAGGTTTTGGTGCCTATATAGAAGTGAGGATACTTAAAATTGACATGGCATGAAGATACAAGAAATAAAGATGGGAAATTACATCACCCAATAGTCTCTCAGTGGAAGAAAATTGATCATGAATGGAAAAGAGCTGAGAAACCTTTGTATTGTGTTATCTATAGATGGATTGAATCCTTTTGGTTTTCAAAGAAGCACTCACAGTACATGACTAGTTATATTGTTAAATTATTACTGGCCACCGTGGTTATGCATGAAATGAAAATATATCATGGTATCTATGCTTATATTAGGAGCAAAACAACCGGGTAATGATATTGATGTTTATTTGGATCCATTGACCGAGGAACTGAAATTGTTATGGGATTCAGGTGTAACGTTGTATGATACTTACAGAAATGAAGATTTTATGTTAAGAGCCATGTTGTATGAGATGAAAGATGGATTTCTTGCTTATGTAAATTTTTCAGGATATAGAATTAAAAAAACTCAGTGTTCCATTTGCGAACAATGTACATAGTCAATTAGGCTGAAACATTCATCCAAGACTATGTTTCTAGGACATTGTATATTTCTATCTCGAAGGAATAAGTACTGATCTTGAAAAATATCATTCTATGGAATTTTAGAAAAATGTACAACACCATCTACACTAACTGGCAATCAACTACTTGAGAAAGTAAAAGATGTAGAAACTGCTTTTGGTAAACTATCTTAGAAAAATCTTACAAAAACTAGTTGAAAAAAGTGATCTATTTTTTTATTTACTATACTGGAATTGTCTGTAAATCTTAAATTTTCTTGATGTTCTGATTGTTGAAAAAATTTATGTGATGGTGTCATCATAACATTGCTAAATTCACTCAAAAAAACAAAGGATGGAATTAAGTCTAGGTTGGACATGGTTGACAAGGGAATACGAGAAGAGTTGGCGCCAGTGAATGGTGAAAAACAATCTTTTGTTCCTCTAGTTGCTTACACTCTTTACATGATAGAGATATATCAGTTTTCAACTTCTTGAATGACATAAAGGTTCTAGAGGGGTATTCATCGAATATCAAGAATATCGTGTTAATGACCAATTTAAAGTTAAAGGGTCTGAAATCACATGAATTCCATGTTTTGATGCAAGATATAATTCCTATAGATTTACATTACATTTTTTAAAAGAAATTTCCATCATACGTTTACCAAGCTCTGTTTTTTTTCTTCAAATCTATATGCAGCAAAGTTATATACCCAACAAAATTACTGACTATGAAAAGATAAATTTCCATCATATTATGTGAATTGGAAATATTCTTTCTGCCATCATTATTTTTTATAATGGTTCATTTGATGGTTCACATAGTGAGAGAGATTTGACTATGTGGTCCTGTATACTATAGATGGATATACCCCATTGAATGGTATATGAATATTTTGAAAGGGTATGTTAAAAATCAAAGTCAGTAAGAGAGTTATATTTTGGAGTGATATGTTTTTGAGGAAGTCATTGAAATCTATACCGAATACCTCTTTGATATGGAAAGCATTTTTCTACCAAAATCTTGTCACACTGGGTAGCTTATGGGTGAATGAATTTCTATAAGAGATGTTGTCACAATCAATATCATAGATCAGGATCAGACCCACCTTTACATTTTGCATAACAGTTTGGAGGTTACCCCATATATTGAAACCCACAAAGAAATTCTTAGACATTTGTATCCATCAAGGGCTGAAAGATGGATATCAAACACACATAATAAATAATTTTTAGGATGGTTTCGGGACCATAAATTTAAGGAGTTAGATGAAAATCTGAATTCAATTTCATAATGACTTCGATGGATAGCCAGAAGAACAAGTTTGTTTGTATTATCATACAATGGTTATGTAATTAATAGTTATACATTATATACAAATGAATATGATGAAGACAATACCATGAAAAATAGTGGAGTTACACTTGTGGCTGAAGCGATGCATGTTTCTGGTACCAAGTATAGAAATCCAATTTATGAGAGTATTTCATACTTTAGTATCATAAAAAAAATACGGGATTTGGATTATAAAACATTCTCAATGCCGATTTTTCAATGCAAGTGGGTTGATAAAAGGGGTTCTGTTAAAATAGATGAATTGAGATTCATGAAATTTTATTTCGGTAAGGAAGGGTACAAAGACAAACTGTTTATAATGACATCATAGGTAGTACAAGTATTTTACGATTCAGATCACGCAAATCGAAAGTGGTCATGTTAGGCAAAAATCCCTCAAGGCATCATTGAATCATTTTTGGAGGTGATTGTGTTTGTTGACAAAATGAACATCTGTGTTGTGATTGTTGACAAAGCAAACCATGACATACAAATTTTTTGAAAAAGGGGATTTCATGGTGGCATGTCGAGTTCAAGAGTTGTGGTTAACGATCAATGTTTGATTCAAGAACTTCGACAAAGGAATGGATGATATGGAGGCGGTACAAAAAGAACAGATACAAGGTGACGCCGTTTTCCAGTGTTTGCCAAATTTTTGGGCCTGAAAATCGACAAATGAAGAAAAGTGGTTTTTGGCAAAGGGACTTGCACGCCGTGTACTTGAAAGTGAGGAAACTTGCGCACCTAATGTTTTTCAAGACCAGAACATCAAAAAATGGAAAAGGGAAAAGAGGCGCTTCAATATTGGGTAGGTCGTGCAAGTGACTTGCGCGTTGAGGAAGGACTTGCGCGCCGGTGCCTAGAAGGATTGGAAACTTGCGCGCCATTTGTCCTTCGTGATCAGATCATCAAAATATGGCAGAGGAAGTAGGGGCGCCCCAGTTTTTAAGTTGGTCGCGCAAGTGTCTAGGGGGACATAAGACTTGCGCGCCGAAACTTGCGCGCTGAGGGGAGACTTGCGCGCCGTCGTGCAGGTTGTTCAAACGCCTATAAATACAGGTCGACCCCTCCTCATTCTGTACGAGTTCAAGACTTAGAGAAAATCAGAACCCCCGTCGCGCAGGTGTGGTGGTCGTGCAAGTGGTGGTGGGTCGCGCAAGTAGGACTTGCGCGCCTGATTTGAAGAAACGCGGTTGTTGTTAGTTAAGCGCCAATATTGGTTTGGGCGTAAAGAGAAGTGAGTCGCGCAAGTTTGGAGTTGCAGAAGCTTGTGTCGCGCAAGTGGTTGAGGTAGACTTGCGCGCCCGTTATAACTTGCGCGCCGATACTTGTGCGCCGCCTTAGACAAGGGCGCCAAGTAAGGTTGATTCACAACAGTATTTCAGGGCTGCGTGAAAGTTGGAAGATTGCCCGATACATTCGGTGCAAAGTGAGATTCATCTACGGATGAAAGCTGGACTTTAACAGAGCATCCAAATACAACAGAGGATGTATTCATTAGTGATAATGAAGAGACCTACATGTCTATAAACTGTGAGTGGATCCTTTCCAGAGCAGTGAGCAAAGGAAGAGGAAGAAGGTGATCCTCTCCACCGGCAGTGAGACAGAGAGAGAGAAACATGAAGTGACCCTTGGGAAAACAGTGAGCTGATCCTAAACATTGTAAAGGTAGTGAGCCTGGGCATAGAAGTGATCTAGCCCGAACATTGTAAATTGGTAGTGAGCCTTAGTGGATTTGGTACAACGGTGAAGTGACCATTGTAACAAAGAGGTCAAGATCCAGTGAGGGTAAACCAAGTAAAAATCTCTGTGTCTGCCTGCTTGTTTCCCTGCATTGCATTCAAAGCATCATCATCATATAAAGAAGAAAAGAAGTGATCATAATAAACAAACAAGCGCAAAGTGACCATTGTAACAAAGAGGTCAAGATCCAGTGGGGCATGAAGAATTTAGAAAAAGAATATCCATACCCTGATTCACCCCCCTCTCAGGGTATATAGGCCCCTATTGGTCCTAGCAGGTCAATTGTTCTTTTTTTGACCAAAACCACTGAAGGGTTCGATGAAAATTTAGTTGAGGATGCCCCTTTTTTGGGACGTCACAATCATTTCACAACGGTCCCAATGTAGATAATTTTTTGTATGTTAGAGGAGACCAAAATGAAGGGATTTTGATAGTCGATAAAGAGCTCAAATCCATTCAACCTTAAAAAGAGAGTTTAATAATCAGGTTATATATATATTTTTTTTGTAATATACATTATGTTGCCTCATGTTAATATATATTAACTTTTGCATTTATGTAATCTAAATTAAATGTTAAACTAATTATGAAGATAATGGCTTCTGCATGTGATGGTGCTCCAAATCTCAAGGAACAACTTTTCTCTTAACCCATTGTTTCTCGCACTGCATAACAACAACGACCTTATGCATGTGTTGGTGCTCCCAATCCTAAGGAACAATAGGTTTCTCAGCCTGTTTCTATTCCCAGTGCATAGGTACAATGATTATATGCACATGATAATGCTACCGTTGCACATGAAAAACATACTGACAATGTTGAATATGAGGAAATGGTAGGCGATGAAGGACCAATGAAGTATAAAAAATAGGAGTGTCGTAGTTTGACTATGTTAGAAAAAATAATTAAGGTGAAAATAAAAGGCATCAAATACAAGGTCATATGAAATGCACAGGGTTAGTTTGTTAACCCAACAAGGCCATGTTCAGTAGTTACATTGGAATCTTCACTCAACAACATGTGCCAATTGATGTAGATTCATGGCACCCTGTTGTTCCCACACTTAAGAGGTGTGAGTTTTGGGGTGACACCCTGAATATATTTTGAGAAAAAAAACAAAAGAAGGATAAAGAAAAAAAATGAACTAGATGAAATAAATACTATCTACCCTTGAAGAACAATTCCAATGGCATAGAGAGATGATAGTAACTTTTATGGGGAGAATAAAAGAGAAGAAACAACTCAAGAACAACCATTGTGTGAAGATCCTACTCCACCCCCACCAATATTGAGGCAAGCCATTCCCCTCAAAGAGCTGTCTTAGTCATGGTAATCAATATTCTTATAATTGTTTCTATGAAATGTGAATCAGATAGACATTGATACCTTTCATGTATTGATATTCTATAGGGTGAAAATGAATGTGATTTATATCTATCAACACCCACCCATCACCTTGTAGCGAGAGTTACAATGTTCAATATCCAATATGATATTCCACATAGAAGACTACTCCCAAAAGGTCATGTGAGAGTGGCGATTAGCGTATCTCATGAGCCAAGTTCCATGCTACATGTTCCACTTGATGATGATGATATTCATACGGTCGATCAAGCTATCAGAACAATCATTGCATGACCATCACATCTTTTAAAAAAACATGTCAACAAGGAGGTATTCATTTCAAATTTATTTTTCAAGACAAAACTTTAATAATTAATGAAAAAAGGTTTGAATCGATGAATGTTATTATAAATATTAAAGGGAAGGGGGTGAAATAAAATATCAACTCAAAACCATCTAAATGATCAACCAACTGATCGAAAAGATCTACTGAAATTTCCTTTACCCCACCCATTCCATATCCACATTTACTAACATTGAAGTTTCATGTGGATATAAAGTCGCAAAATGGTAGTAGTCATATAGTTGATTTTGAAGAAAATATGTACGGAGGGGAAGGTGAACACTACATTGGTGTTGATAATGTAAATGAAATTATCAACTATGATTAGCTAGACGCCTCAGTTGTAAATGTATACATGAGGTATGTTTTCACGATTTGATTTTCTAAAAGATGATATACCATGTTTATTATGATGAAATACATTTCATATTTTTTGAAGGTGTATATATAAAAACCAATTGAAGGGATTTACCCATGATTTTTTTTGGACTCATTAGTCTTCACACAACCTCAATAGAACAAAAAAATAGAATCCAAAAAATGGATGAAATAGTGGCACACCTGGTCAAATCATTTGAATGAAAACTTTCAGATGATAGACTCTTCTTAATACCAACGATGCATGGGTAAAACTCTACAGTTTAATCATACCACATATATTTTTATTTCATTCATTAGTTATTCTTTTTTGTGTTTTAGGAAACATTGGATGATCATTGTGGTCAATTTAGATACTCCAAATATTTATTTCCTAGATTCACTACATGGATACCAAAAAAACTGACCACGCATGATGGAATTTGTCAATAAGTAATACACTACATCCAAAATTTTAGTATTACACTTCAAGTTATATAATTTATATTATTTTTTTGAGAATTCTGTTATGATAGAGAGGTGCATCAATATCATGAGAAACAAGGAATGAGGCCAGTGGCTAAGCACAAGGATGCTGACAAGTTCTACAACTAGATAAGTATCATGGTATATATAATAATATTTCACTATCTAGATACCTATCAAAACAAATTACTTATTTTTCTTAGTGTTTATATAGTGTCTGAAACAAAAAATGGAAAATATTGTGGTTATTATGTTTGTAGATTTATGAGTGATATCATATTCCATTAACAAAATAGTATCCATGAAGATGCATTTTCAAAGATAATTACTATTTTATTTAAAATATTTATTAATCCTTTGTGTATTTATATTTTTTCATTACTAATATGACTATCTGAAAGACTCATATTCACAGGATGATATATATTTTCTTAAAAATGAATGGGCGGCATACCTAATGAAAGAATGTACACAAATAACATGAAGATGTGACTTCCATAGAAGTAATGGATTATTTCATATTTATGTTTTATTTAATTATTTTTAATATTACTCACATAATAATTGTTTTCGTATGTAGGTGTATTCCTTTTATTGATTTTGGGTGGTTTTTTTGAAGCTGCTCATGCTCGTGAGAGATTGAGCTTCAAGGCTACAACTGAGATAATGAAAACAAAGAAAGAGGTCAATAATGTATACAACCATCATGAAAAGGTGAATTCATACTAATTATTTAATTATTTTTTTCATCATTTCATCTAATATTTGTAAGTTAATTTCCTTATCATTTTTATCTAACACATAGTTTTTTCATAGATCATTATGCTTCCCATTGCTTCTCTTTGTCGAGTTTTCAACACAACATAGAGTAAATTTTATTTAATAGAAAAAACTTTCTCATCAAAAACTAGAAGAGTAGATGAAGCTCATGTTCTCATTATGGTGAATTCTCATGATATAATGGGAACATGAGCTTCCTCCACTCTTGGTTTTCAACAATGAGAAAGTGTTTTTAGCTAAGAACATCGAATCAATATATAGTGTTGACAGTTTGACAAAAAAAAGACAATGGAAAGCATGATAAAATTGGAAGTTAAGGTTTTTTTCCGTGACTTTGGGATGTGTAGGAATCAGCCGCACCTCAGTATGACACACGGTGTGCCAGGTATGACTCAAAGTGCTTCTTTTTATTTAAAATTGACATAAATTTTAGTAAAAAACACAACTGACATACACAAAACCAAGAAAACCTATTTGGATTTTTTTGATAATTTAAGACAATGTTCCATAAGTAATTTGTGACATGTAGGAATCGACCTCACCTTAATATGATACACTATGTATCTAGTATGACTCAAAGTGTCTCTTTTTATTTAAAATTGACATTAATTTTAGTAAAAAGAACAAATAACATACTAAAAACTAAGAAAATTAACTTGGATTGTTTTGATACTTTAATAAAAAGATTCATAAGTAATTTTTGACATGTAGGAGTCAATCACACCTCAATATGATGCATGGTGTGATCGGTATGACTAAAATTGTGTCTACTTATTTAAAATTGACATTAATTTTAGTAAAAAGAACAGGTGACATACTGAAAACCAAGAAAATGAATTCAGATTATTTTGATACTTCAGTAAAATGAATCATAAGTCATTTTTTGACATGTTGGAATTAAAATCACCTCAATCAGATGCATGATGTTACTTTTATAACTCTAAGTGTGTCTATTTATTTAAAATTGACATTAATTTTAGTAAAAATAACAAGTGGCATATTGAAAACCAAGAAAACACATTCAGATTATATTGATACTTTAGGAAAATGATCCATAAGTCATTTTAAACATTTTGGAATCAAATGCCCTTAATATGATGCATGATGTGACTGGTATAATTCCAAGTGTGTCTATTTATTTACAATTGATATTAATTTTAGTAAAAAGAAGAAGTGACATACTAAAAACCAAGAAAATACATTTTGATTGTTTTGATACCTTATTAAAATGATCCATAAGTCATTTTTGACGTGTAGGTATCAACCAAACCTCAATCAGATGCATAGTGTGGACACTATATCTCTAAGTGTGTCTTTTTATTTAAAATTGACATTAATTTTAGTAAAAAGAACAAGTGACATACTGAAATACAAGAAAATAAATTTTAATTGTTTTTATACATTATGAAAACAATACATAAATCATTTTTGATGTTTAGAAATCAAACACACCTCAATATGATGCATGATGTGACCGGTATAATTCCAAGTGTGTATTTAATTAAAAATGATATTAATTTTAGTAAAAAGAACAAGTGATATACTTAAAACCAATTAAACGCATTCAGATTTTTATTGATACTTTAGGAAAATGATCCATGATTCATTTTTGATGTGTAGGAATCAACCACACCTCAATCCAATTTATGGTGTGACCGGTATGACTAAAAGTGTTTGTTATCATCTTAAAATTGACATTTTAGTTTAAAATGTGTCACTCATTGAAAACCAAGAAAACACACTCCAATTGTTTTGATAATTTAGGATAATGATTTATAAGTCATTTGTGATTTGTATGAAGCCATCTCATGTCAAAACGACGCATGATGCGACCGTTATGACTCAAAATGTGTGTTTCCAGTTTGGAATGACATTTTAGTAAGGAAACACAATTGACATATTGAAAACCAATAAAACACATTCATATTGTTTTGATACTTTAGGAAAATTATCTTTAAGTCATTTTTGATGTGTAAGAATCAACCGCACCTCAATATGATGCATGATGTGGACGGTATATCTCAAAGTGTCTCTTTTTATTTAAAATTGACATTAATTTTAGTAAAAAGAACAAGTGACATACTAAAAAACAAGAAAATGCATTCGAATTGTTTTGATAATTTTGGGAGAAGATCCATGAGTCATTTTTGATGTGTAGGAGTCAACCAAACCTCAATCTGACACATTGTGTGACCGTTATGACTCCAATTGTCTCTTTTTATTTAAAATTGATATTAATTTAAGTAAAAAGAACAAGTTACATACTAAAAACCAAGAAAAAACATTCATATTATTTTGATAATTTAGGAAAATGATCCATAATTCATTTGTGATGTGTAGGAATCAACCACACCTTAATCTGATGCACAATGTGACCGATATGACTAAAAGTGTCCATTATCAGTTTAAAATTGACATTTTAGTTCAAAATGTATCAATCACTGAAAACCAAGAAAACATGCTCCAATTACCTTGATAATTTAAGAAATTTATTCATAATTCATTTTTGATGTGTATGAATCAGTATCATGTAAAACTGACACAAAATGTGACCGGTGTGACTCAAAATGTGTGTTTTCAGTTTGAAATGACATTTTAGTAAAAAAATAAAACTCTCATACTAAAAACTGAGAAAATGTATTTGAATTGTTTTGATACATAAGGAAAATGATCCATCAGAAATTTGTGATAGGTAGGAATTATACGCACCTCAATCCAACACACATTTTGACCAGTATAAATCCAAATGCATCATTATTTAAAATTGAAATTAATTTTAGTAAAAGAACAAGTGACATAATCAAAACTGAGAAAAAATATGTGTATTGTTTTTATATTTTAAGAAAATGATCCATAACTCATTTGTGAAGTGTAGGAATTAAACCCACCTTAATAAGATACACAATGTGATTGATATAACTCCAAATGTGTCTTTTTATTAAAAGTTGAAATTTTATTAATCTATTCTTTCCTATTAATGTTTAATTTATTTATTTACAGTATTACTAACATTATATTTATTTTCTTATATAGGAGGAATATTTTTCTTGGGTTGAGATGATTTGTTTGGCAACTGATACCATGGACAGGTATTTTTGAGAGGGGATCATAGGAGTCAAAAGATGAAATATTAATGTTTTTAAATGATTATTGGATAATTGTAAATGTAATTATATAAAACATTATTTGAAATGTATATAGAAGTGTTTTTTTTCGTATATACCATGGAAAAAAATCTCTGTATTCATGATTTCAATTAAATGTATATAGCATTGTTTTAAATTATATATTTTTTCTGGATGTGCTGTTATATTAACAACACACATGCAGCATGCTAGGCCTTTATCAGTGTTATTTCGAGTGCTGATAAATGGGACCCCCCTTTATCAGTGTTGCAACTAACAACGCTTTTTTAGCATTGTTCAAATCCTTTTTTCACGTTGTAAAAGGGTCTATCTATAATAGTGATTGTTTTTTTAACTTTATTCAAAATGTAGTGGCCTTAATGATGTGTGCATGTGAGATGATTCTGGAAAGGAACATGCTCATGACTATGAGGAGGGCAAGTCCATGATCATGATAGAGGTTTCACATACTGTTAGCACACATGTGAAGATAGGATCTCCACCCCCCATCATTGAGAGGTTAATGAATATCTGGGTATGCCAGTAGGAATGATTCATGTTGTATAAAATTTGATGGTGTTAGATAGATTATAATGGTAATAGAGTTATTTTTTTTAGGTTTACAATGTCCATTTTTATTATTATTCTCTCACAAGAATGATAAATATAAGGTTGTTTGAAAAATTTACTTTTTAGAATATGGGTGTAAAATTCAGTAACCTTATAAATGTTATTTTTTGTAAGAGAACCCCTTGATAATATGTGAAACCATATAATTATAAAGCTCTTAATGTTATGATATAAATATGAGGTGTTAATGTTTTTTGAGAAAAAAATATATTTATAAATTTATGATGTATTAGAAATCACCACCAGAGATCATCTTTTTAACAGCGTGCAAAATGGGCTTTAACAACACTAAAAAAGAACTATCCGTTTATATTAAATCTGAAATATGAAATCAATGATGAAAACATGACCAATAAATATTTATTTTAATATTGAAATATACTGGAAGAAACATTTAATGAACTTAATGATAAGTATAAAAATATAAAGAAACAACATGCTTTATCTGTTTAAATTAAATCTTAGTTTTTATAGAAAAAGAAAAAAATCAACTAATTATTAAAGAAAATAATGATTTAAAATTTAGTAAATGTGAAATTGAAAAGAGATACTGAAGGTTTTACTACAAGATCTGAAAATATTAATATAAATCTAGGTAGTCATGCTGTACCTAAACCTAGGGTTTGTTTTGGTTATCAACCCAGACATAAAAATAAACTTTATAAAAATTACTCTATTCCACGTTGAACTGATGCAAGTAAACCTATAGTAAATGATACAAATGGAAATTAAAAATTTGGATCAATCCAATTTGGACCTAATAAAGCTTATATTTCTATTTTTTAAAGCCTCACTACCACAGATTTGGCTTCAGCACCATCCTTTATCAACGCTAAAAAAACACTAATAAAAGGGGTAATTTTATCAATGCAAAAAAACAGCGCTTATAAAAGGTATATTTCATAAAAAAAGTTATTTATCATTAAAAATAATATATTAATATATAAATATTTTTATATTGGTAATAATATAATATATTTTATAAAAAATTATTTACATAAGGCTAAATACTCATTTACACTTAATATATAAGATATTTAGGGAAAGTGGATAATAAAATAATTAAAAATATCATAGTAATTAAAAAATTTCTAATTATTATTGTGTAATAGACATTTAATAACAGTTCTTAGATATAAAAAATCAAAAACAAATTAATAAATGATCTAAAATAAGTTGAAAATGTGACTCAAACTTCAAACGGTCATAACTTTTGATCCAGGAGTCCATTTGGGTTCTACCACATATCTAATCAATGCATGTGATGGGATCTATTTCTTAACAATCAAGGAAAACCCTGACCATATTTTTTGGGGCCAAAAGTGGCCTAGAAGACCTATAAAATTGAGTTTTTAGATGGGGTACCCCCATTTTTTTACATTTCATGGAATTTCAGGCCCGTTTATGGGGGTCTTATTGTATTTTTTTGATGGAGACTGGATTTATTCCTAGATATTACATTATTATTAATTTTTTTTTTAAATTTCATCATTTTTCATATTTTACTGTTATTTATAATCAAATATATAAAAATATATACATATTTTGTATATATTCACTTATAAAAATTTAATTTTATAAATAAATATGTAATCATATTTATATATAAAATATCTTTATCAATATATAAACCATATTTAAATAAAAAATAATATCGATTTTATTATTTAAAATAAAAAAGTACGAATATTTATATATCTATATAATGTGTGTGTGTATATAGATATAATCTTGTGTGTGTTTGTATTAACAAACTGATATTATATATATGTTTATATATTATAATATATGTAAATAAATATTAATATATAATATATGTAAGCAAATATAAATATGGATAATTTTATTTATAGATACACACACATATATAAATATATATATTTACAAAGGCACACACACACATAAAACATATTTTATAAATGTATTTAAAAAATAATATATATATATGAATATATATAGATATGAATATATATAGATATGAATATATATATATATATATATAGATATATCATTAAATATAGAACAAAACAATATAGGGGAGTGAAAAAGGCACGAGCATGTGGGGGGAGGTCTTAGGTTCAAAAATCACTGGATGTAGTTGTGTCTGTTGGAGGTGTAACATCCTATTACTATTTTCAAGTACTCCAAAACTATTTGTTTGATCAAGATTTTTTTGGGTCTTTTTAGTGGTGTTTTGGGTGAAATTTTGGAGGGATTTTGGGTTGTGCACGGTTGACACACAGTTTGACAAACCATGCACCCATCAAGGAGAAACTGTACAACCCCATCATTAGGGGAGCATGGCTAGGGTGCACAGTTTGAAAAACTGTGAGACCCTTCCCAAAAAACCTTGCACGCAAAATTTTATTATTCTGAAAATTCATTAAAAATTACAGAACCCTCCTTTTTTATCCACTGCTCAGGCCTAACTCAACCTAGAAAATTTTCCATAGGTCTTACAGCTCTCAAGGATCCATTTTGGATCTTCCAAACCCCTTCCAAGGTGGATCGAAGCAAGATGATATTATTTAGGTCCTTTTTCGACAAGTTTCCTCTTTGTTTGGATGTCTGTAGGAACCCATACATGTCCATGGATGCATAAGATATCATCCCCATCCACATCCCAACCAGAAGGTGGGCCATCGTCTGAAACACTATCCCTTAGGACTGATCCCTCAAGATCTGATAAATGATTTATATTCACTCTATCTATAATTTTAGAGCTCACTGATAATGATGCAAGTATAGACCATCCATGGAGATCCTGAACCTCCAAGTGCATCTCAGAAAATAGGACCATAAACTGCCACTCATCACTATCCTCTTGAACTGCTAGTGTCCGGCTCAAATAACCTGATACTACATTTACTTTCCTAGGAATATAGGAAAGATAAAAAATGAATTATTGTAGGTATTTAACCCACATTCTCTACATAAGGATCAAGTCTCGCTGCGTGAAAATATACCTAAGGATTTTGTGGTCTGTAAACATTAAAAAATTCCCTCCAATAAAATAATGTCTCTTGAAATATAAGGCATGAACTACATATGCTAGATTGAAATCATACATTAGGTAATTTCTCTCATGTGGTCTCAACTGACGAGACCTATATGCCACAACTCAATCATCCTGCATCATAACAACTCCTAGCCCGATACCTGATACATCACAGTAGACTGTATAGCTTTTGAATTGTTCTATAAGAATTAGAATCGATGCTGAATTCAGTCTCCCTTTCAGCTCCTAAAAGGTTGTCTCTCAGGCTTCTAACCATATAAACTTCACACCCTTCTTAGTCAAACCTGTGAGAGGTATTACCAGACATAAAAATTATTGCATAAAGCACTTGTAATATTCAACCATCCCCAAGAAACTATATATGTAAAAACTGTTCTTGGGTTTCTCCCAAGTAACTACAACACTCACCTTCTCTGGTTCAACATACACTATGAACTCTGAAATAATATGACCAAAGAAGTACACCTTATCAATCCAAAGGTGGAATTTGCTGAGCTTAGCATACAAATGGTGCTCTATTAGTGTATTCAGAATGATCTCAATATGTTTAGCATAGTCATGTTAATTACAATAATACACTAATATATCATCCATGAAGACTACCACAAATTATTCCAAATACTCATGGAAAAATTAATTCATAAAATCCATAAAAACTATAGATGCATTTGTGAGACTGAATGGCATAACCAGATACTCATAAAGACCATACTTTCTAAAAAACACTCTATGAGGTATGTATGAAGGTATAAATCATACCTGACGGTATCCTAACCTAAAATTGATATCAGAGAAAACCATGACTCCTTAGAGTTGGTCAAAGAGGTTATCAATATGAGGTAGTGGATACCAGTTCTTCACAGTAAGCTAATTCAACTTCTGGTAATCTAGAACATCCCATGTTTTCATCTTCCTTTTTGAAAAAAATGATTGGTGAACCCCAGGGAGAAGTAACGGACCATATAAAACCATTATATTTTAAGTTCTCTAGCTATATCTTTATCTCCTTAAACTCAGCAGTGGTAATCCAATATGAAGGGATGAACAATAGTGCAACTCAATAGAGGACTCCACCTCTCATTTAGAAGGTAAACTAGAAAGGTCATCTGGGAAGATATCTCTCAAATGGTCTACTACATGAAGAAAATCTACTTGAAACATTCCCTAATCCTCCATATACAGGATATAAATCTAGGTTTTCACTCTACCCAACTCACGATGCTCTAGTCTAGATCTACTCACCTATAAATCCCATTCACCCTTGTGAAGATAACTACTACCCTCTAGTGATGTAAAAGATACCCTGTGATGATAGAAGTCCACATAAGCATGATAGGGGACTAACTAGTCCATCCCAAGAATGAAATAAAATCCCATCTATATAGGATGAAGAGGTCCCATAAGAAATGATAGCTACCTACCTCATGTGGGCATTTCTTTCACTAGATTACACTCTCCAATCGAATCCCCAACAAAGTAAAAAGTTTCATAATGCCAAATAAATACTCAATATAATTCCCAAGATTTCTATAATAGCTATAAAGGGAAAATAATGTGAAGCACACATGTTTAATAAGACATACACGATAGTAGAGGCTACTAGAATAATACTTCAAACTGTAGATGGTATAACACCCTACTCCTTGGGTATAGTGTAATGACTCCAATTTTCCATGTATTATTTTTAAATATTATATGGATTATTATCGATACCAGGCACTGATATGACGTGCAATTCTGAGGCCTAGTGTTCCTAGAATAAATGTTTGAAATATATCAAACATATTAAATAACACGTACATGCATTTTTCTAGAAAAGGTGGAATATATTCTAAAAGGGTGATCAAATTAGAAATATTAGGGAACCATTGAGTTCATAATGGTGGGTTTACCCTAGGTGAAACTTAACATTAGTCGGCATAGGTTGATTGTGGAAAAGTATTCATGGGTGTAGAAGTTAATAAAATAATTGTAATAAATTATTCTATTCCAATTGTTTTGACATAGTGATCAAAAGTCTTTAAATATATTATTATGTAGAAATACTAGGGTTAGCCGTATATCCTTGGAACCTATAAATATTCGTTGGAGAGAACCTTTGGAGAATTATCTTAAGAGAACAACGAAAAAGTTATGAATCAATGGTCGATGTACCTCATATTTTATGGATCCTGTCAATGATGATGATGATGGATTGTTCTTCGTTAGTAATCAAATCGAATTGAGGTAAGGCATGTGTTTTAATTCGATTATTCCCTATTCTTGATTTCTATGATGAATGCAGACCAATCAACGAATAGATTGGCACGAAGATTGATCATTATGTGGGGTGGGTTTATTTGTGGGGTTTATCAAGAGATTTCTTCATGGATGTTGATTATTCATTTTTCTTTCTAACAACAATGAACCTAGATCAACATGAACAAAGATCAAGGTTCATTACACTTGTTTAGATTTATGATTTTCTCCCCTAATTCACCATTCTTCACGATGCTCTTCCTTTTCCCCCACAGTTTTACATTTATTTGAATGATCAATAATTTCACATTCTATTATTGGTACAACGATAAGAAATCATATATCCGGCATCGGTACGACTCGATAGAGGTGCAACGGTGGTTGCAGCAGCGAATCAAATGACAGTTGGTGCCTATTTTTCATTCTTCAGTGCATGATAAATAACGATGATGATCTTGTTTTATGATTGGATCAAGGACCCAGAAGTGGTAGATCAGTAGTGGCAAGGCTCATGTGAGTCTCCCCATTGATTGTTTTGGTAAGGCACGACCAAAATGGTGGATGGAGTGACAGAGAAGATGACTGGAGTACGAACCCAGGATTCTAGAAAATACCATAGAACACGGTGTTTAAACTGAATCTACATGTCATGTGGGTCCCCTTGCATCCACTGGGGTTTCAAAGAGAAAGTTAAGGATCACACGACATGTGGTGCTGTCACACGATGTGTGGCCTATCCTGGGTAACTCGTTGTGTATATTGGGAAGTACAAGGACACATGGTGGAGTACATGAGTTTCCTACATGTTGTGTACTCCCCCACACGACACCGCCTAGACCAGGTACATGAAAAAAGCCATGTACTAGTACACATGCATACATACATGGGCTAGAGTGGGGTACTGATACACGGGTAGTCTACGCACCGTGTAGTATTACATGGATGCAGGTTGAATGACATGGGCCATTTTTCATAGGCAGAACCCGGGGTCAAGGGAAACTATGTATAACCCTTCTACACACTGTGTACTCTTTTATACATGGAATAGATCTCTTTTCCTTTATATCTTGGATAAGTTACTTTAGGGTTTGTTCCCATTATTATTTTCCTAAAGGTAGGTATAAATCGTTTCTTACTGCTAGGATTACCATACCTTTAGTGGGACTTCCTAGATACAGTCGTTGGAATCCCTCTGAGAGGCCCAGAGTGAGATCCCATATTCATCTTCGTTCCCTAGGTGGAGTTCCTGGTATCGATTTGACCAACACTACCCGAGTGTCAATCCTCTACTTTGAAAGGGTTAATCCAGATTGAGTTTTTTGGTATCACCCCATGGCCTTGGCAGTGATCCTCATATTTGTATCATATTCTCTACAGATCTATCAATGTATTATTTCTCCTGAAAAGACTCGACGCGTAGTACCTCTAAAACGGATATCATCAGTACTATCAAACTTAGGAGTGTGTTCTCTAAGATGAGTGCTTCATGAAATATTTGAGCTAGAATCCTAGTCTGTTATACTATGGTTGTGACTTACCACTTGACTGTGTGCCTTGCATTGATTATATCTGGATATTCTTGTTCTATGTATTATTGACATATACCTATGTAGATCTAACTTTATTTCCTTTGTTATATGCTTTTTGGTTTTATGGTGTCCTATTGAGTATTGTTATACTCACCCTGCACAGTCTTTTCCCATACGTGTTGTGTCTTATGTAGACGATCAACCTTTTGATGGAGTCCTAGGTGGACCCGCACCATACGACGCTTAGTGATATTGAAAAGACCGAGGTGTGTTCCTATAGATTTCATACAGTAGTCCCAGTACCTTCACTTTCAGGTTGTACTGGTGTTATAGACTCTTTGTGGTGGGCTTGTATTTGGACCTATTTACATTATTTACTTATTGTCGTACTCTAGTTGTGGGATATAGAGGTATGGATTCATTGGTTTTTCAATTGTTTTTACATTTCAGGATTATTGTGGGCTTGGAGATGTGTGTGTGTTTAAGTACTTAGGCAATGGATCTCATTTTAGTGATATGCCTACTCAGTGATAGTCACAAGCCCCTAGCCTATTGGATGCAGGCTTGGGGAGTCGCGACATGGGCCCCATTGGGATGAGTCATGATAGAGTGGTATCAGAGATGGTCAGTTCTACTTTAGGACTGGGAGTATGTGATATTGGTTTGAGGAAATAGTGTTAAGTGTTTTGAGTTCGGTTTTTAGGATAGAGACTCCAGTGTTGGTGTGACATATGATTTATCCATACACCAGGACTCTGATCACCTGCTTTTCGACTCAGTACATGAGAACACCAGTTATAGGGAAAACAATGGTACTTGCATCATATAGGAATGAGTGGTGGTATCTATGTAATTCTTCAGTTAGCTCTCTAGATATACTCATTGATCATGGTACATCTTGTTTATTTCACGATGCCTTCAAAATGTATATAAGCTATGATTCAGAAAGAAAATAATGAGGATGATCCCCTCAGTGATGAGGCTTCGATACAGGGACCAGTTCCCAAGATGTTACCTCCATGTGGTGCACCGTCCATACCACTTATAGAGTAGCATGTGGTACCCCCAGTACCAACGGATGAGGTCTGAAGACTGAGCATGCTTCATGAGTTCTAGAGAAATATATCCCTCAAGTTCTAAGGTGAGACCGACCCACAGGAAGCTAAGGACTGGCTTGTAGTGGTAAATCGAATTTTCTGTCTAGTCAGGACACTAGAAGATCAGATGATGGTTCAGGTGGTGTTCCTTCTTCTTGGATCAATAGGGAGATGGTGGGGTTTAGCTACCCTATCTTATGATGAGGCGACTCTTTCTTGGATAGAGTTCGATAAACTCTTCAGAGAGGAGTTCTCACTAGCTATATTGAGGGTTGTGCGTATCCAAAATATTCTGCAGCTTCAGTAGGGAATCATGATAGTAATTGAGTATTCATCGAGGTTTTAAAAACCTTTCCAGGTACTCGATAGATATGGTTTGATATCAGTTCTTTAGGGATCAAACCTTCGAGTGAGGTTTTCCTAGATAATTTCGAGACAAAATTATTCCTCTATGAATTTCTACCTATACTATTGTGCTAGAGTGAGCTTCGGTGGTTGAGAGTTTCTTGGATGAGTAGATACACCCAGTAGTTGTCAGCAGTGGAAAAGCAGGGGTAGAGACCTCGATAGCAGGGAGCCAATTTCAGTATTAGATACCTTAATGTGGGAGATATTTTAGGAGGAGTTTTTAGGATATAGGATATGTAGTTCAGGGACCACAGTGTGGGTCCAGTCATCCCAAAGAGAGACAGTTCAACTCATGTGATGGAAGGGTACATCTCACCCGATATTGTCTGACCTACCGTAAAACTAATAGAGAAATCATAGATGGGACATCGAGGAAGAGACATTGGAAGGAGAATGTAGGTCCGTAGGATGGAAGACGTAGCATAGGAGTTGGGGGAGCAGTAGGAGGTGGATGAAATTTTGTGTTCTTACCACCACCACCCCCAGGTGGTCCACGCCAGGTTCAGGGAGACAGAGGATAGGGGAGGGGATAGCTAAAAGCAGTTGAATATTACAACCGAGGGGGTGTAAGAATGATTCGAGGTATGATCTATTTATTTTCTACCCTATATGCAGTATTGATAGACAGAGGTGCTAGTCATTCATTTCCCGCCACATATCTTGTTTGATACATAGAGATTCTGGTTGAACTATTGACTAGACCCTTATTCTTGGAGACTCCTACAATAGATGACTTGATGATCACACACATATACTAATAGTGCTACCTAACTACTGAAGGTGGAAGTTTCAGTTGGGATCTCTTGGTAGCAGCATTAAGACCTTACGAAGTCATTCATGGTATGGACTGGTTATCCATAGTTAATGCTCAGATTGACTGTTTTAGGTGATGGCTGAGGTGTGTCTGCAGTGACAGAACTAGGTTCTCCTTTATCAGTGAAAAGGAAACCCATGTAGTGTAAGAGGGACTCATTCATAGGAGGGAGAATTTGATCACTCATCAGTTGGATATCCCAACCCTTTGTGTAGTGGATGTTATGAGTTTCTAGTTTCATATTGTGGTGGTCAAGTATGAGGACATATTCCTCAAAGATGTTCTAGGTTTAACTCCCCACCAAAAAATAGATTTTTGCATTGATATACACTCTAAGAAGACACTGATATCTTCACCAGTATATCAGATGGATCTCATAGAGCTTTGTGATTTGAGGGTGCAGTTAGAGGACTTGTAGAGGAAGGGCTTCACGAGACCTAGTGTTTCACCCTAGGCAACACCTGATTTGTCTTCCAAGAAGGAAGATGGGAGATTTAGGTTGTGTGTGTACTACCGATGCTTAAAACAGGCGACCATGAAGAAAGAGTATGCATTACCGAGGATCCATGAACTCTTTGATCATTTGAGATGGAAAAAATGGTTCTAAAAGGTTGACCTCAGATCATGCTATCACCAGCTGTGAGTACGGGATGAGGATATACCAATGATGACATTCAGATGTCGGTACGATCTGTATGAGTATTTTGTGATTCCTTTTGGAATGATGAAAAACCCTAAAATGTTCATTGGACTAGTGAACTAGATCTTCCAAACTTTCTTAGATGGATTCAGGGTAGTCTTCACCGATGATATCCTTGTGTACTCGACATCCGAGGAGGAGAACACGAGACACTTAAGGATAGTTCTGGACGTACTCTGAGAGCACCAACTATATAGAAAGCTCTTAAAGTTCCAATTATGGATTCTATTGGTCCACCTTCTAGGGAACATTATCTTAATAGATAGAGTGGAAATGGACCCGTCCAAGTTCAATGCAGTGTAAGCCTTGGAGCCACCTAAGAGTATGAAAGAGGTGTTGTGATTCCTTAGGTTGGTAGACTATTACTAGAGATTCACACATGATTTCTCCAGAGTATCATCACCCATGAAAATTATGAATCTAAAGGGGAGTCCTTTCGTGTGGATAGAGAATTTCCAATAGACTTTTTAGCAGCTGAGGTAGAGTTCTACGAGCACTCTAATCTTGAGATTACTAGAGGAAGGTGTCGAGTATGTAGTATTTTGCGATGTGTCGAGAATCGAGTTTGGTTGTGTCTTGATATAAACACAATAAGTGATTTCCAATGGTTCATTCCAGTTGATACCACATGAGTAGAACCACGTGACCCATGATCTTGAGTTAGAAGCGGTAGTCTTTGCTTTGAATATGTGGCAAAACTACCTGATGGGAGAGCGGTTTATTGTCTATTCTGATCAAAAGAGTCTCAAGTATATCTTCTTGTAGAAAGATATTAACTTGATATAGAGGTGATGGCTAGAGTTCCTCAAGTAGCATGACTTTGAAATTGTTTATACTCATGGGAAGGGGAACATGGTAATAGATTCTCTCAGTAGAAGATCTAGTTCGTAGTAGCTAAAAAAGACGTTAGAGAAGTTAGCCTCATTGAAGTTATCCCATGTGGATGGAGATGGAGCTTACCTCTAGCCGATGGTTTTCACCCCTCCACTATTATAGTGATTTAGGGAGGCACATCTTGGGGATACTGACTGTGAGACCCTACGCGCTCAAATATCTATAGGGTGTTCTTATGATGGATATTCTAAATGTTGGGAGCACGTCATTATTTTTAGAGTATATACTATGGTGCCAATGACATTGCGAGAGGAGGTTATGAGAGAGTTTCACACATATAATTTGATGGTACATCCAGGTGTGGAAAATATATACCAAGACCTTTGATGTCGGTTTTGGTTGCCAGGGATGAAGAAAGGAGTTGTAGAGTTTGTCTCTCTATGACATACTTATTAGCAAGTGAAGGCTGTGCACCAAGTTCTAGTGGGTTTAGCTCAACCCCATGAGGTACTAGAATGGAAATGGGATGATATATCTATATAATTCATGATGGTTTTACCAAATACTTCTAGGGGACATAATTTGATCCGGGTGATCGTAGACTGACTCACCAAGTTGGACCACTTCTTAGCTATTTGAGAACAAAGTTTTGTAGAGAGCTTAGGAAACCTATGCGTTCAAGAGATAGTCTGAATCCATGGAGTTCCATCAGTGATCATTTTTGAACATGATCCTCGCTTCACATATCAATTGTGGAAGGGATTTCAAGAGGCGTTTGAGACTCAATTAGACTTGATCACAACATTTCACCCCTAAATTGATGGCCAGACTGAGTGGACCATTCATGTTTTGCAGGACATGCTGTGAGATTTCATGTTGGAATTTAGCTGTAGTTGGGAGAATCACTTACCATTGGTGTAGTTTTCATACAAAAATAACTTCCATTCCACCATGGGTATTAGACCATTTTAGGCTTTGTACGAGCGACCCTATAGGTCACCACTTTGCTGGACTGACCTATGAGAGTCAGCACTCATGGGACCGAAGTTGGTACGAGATACAATAGAGAGGGTACAAATCATCTAGGATAAGATGAATACGACACAAATCCATTAAAAGTATTATGATGATAGGTTATGGAGGCCTTTCGAGTTCGAGGAAGGGGACCATGTGTTCTAATGGGTTTCACCTCAACATGGATTATAGAGATTTGGATGGGGTGACAAACTGTCTTTGAGATTTTTTGGCCCTTCCAAATACTATGTAGAGTTTGCGAGGTGGCATATCTCTTATCTCTACCTTTACAGTTAGACTGGGTAAACTACATCTTCCATGTGTTGTAATTGAGGAGGTACATGCATGAATCATCGCATGTTATCGATTGGGGAAAGTTGGACATCAACGATGGATCGACCTTTGTTGAGTACCCTATGAAGATTGAGGATCAGTAAGAGAGGATCCTTCATGGGCAATCGATTCCTTTGGGTCATTTCTAATGGAAGCATGAGAATCTATAGAAGAGAACATGAGAGCTGGAGGCACAGATTTGTGCTCAGTACCATCATCTTTTGGAGTATCCTTTATTTTGGATTTTTGGGACATAAATCCCCAAGGCGAGGATAATTTAATGAATCAAATTTTCTATGTATTATTTTTAAATTTCATATATATTATTATCAAGAATGGGAACTGAGATGACGTGCGATTTAGATTCCCTATGTTCCCAGAATATATGTTTAAAATATATTAAACATACTAAATAGCATGTGTACACGGTTTTCTTGAAAAAGTGGAATATATTTTAAAAAGGTTCCCAGATTAGAAATTAGAGGGAACTGTTGTGTTTAGAATGAATGTTTTACCCTAGACATGACTTAACATTAGTTGACGTGGTTCAATTGTGGAAAAGTCATCACAGTTGCAAAAGTTAATAAAATAACTAAATTAAATTATTTTCTTCCAATTGTTTTTACACAATGATCAAAAGTATTTAAATAGACTATTATGAAGAAATCCCAGGGTTATCATCATAACCCTAGAACCTCTGAAGAGTCATTTGAGTGAACCTATGGATAATTATCTCAGGAAAAGGATGATAGAGTTGTGAATTAAGGATTAACACACCTTGGATTTGCTGAATCTTTTCAATGATGATGATGACAGATCGTTATTCTTCAATGGTAAAACTGAATTAAGGTAGGGCATGTTTTTTAATTTTTTATTCCCTATTCTTGATTTCTTTGAAGAACCCAGACCAGTCAATGAATAGATTGGCCCATGGATCAATCTTTATGTAGGATGGGTTTATTTATGGGGTTTATCGGGATATATCTTTGTGGATGTTGATTATTCATTTATCATCCTAATGGAAATGAACCAAGATCAATAAAAATATTGATCAAGGTTCATTCCGCTTGTTTAGATTTGTGATTTTCTCCCATGATTCTCTATTCTTCGTGATGTTCTTAATTTTTCCCATAGTTAAATGTTTGTTTAAACGGTCGATCTTTGAACATCCGATTCTTGGCTCAATGATCCAAAATAATAGATCCAGAATCAATACAACTCGATGAAGGTACGACGGTGGTTGAGATAGTAGATAAAATGATGGGTTTTTCTTATTTCATGTTCTTAAATGCACAATGAAGGATGGAGATGATCATGTTTTATGAGCAGATTGAGGACCCAAAAGTGGTAGATCAGTGGTGGAAAGGCTCAGGTGAGGACCCCCCTTGAATTTCCTTATAAGACACAGCCGAAATGGTGTCCAAATTGATAGAGAAGAAGGCTAGAGCGTGAACTAGGTAATTTGGAAAATCCCATAGAACACGACGTGTATACCAGATCTACACGTCATGTGGGACCCTTGTGGCTGCTAGGGTTTTCGGGAGAAAGTTAAGGATCACACAACATATGTGACCCCATCATAGGATGTGTGGCATGTCCTGGGTAACTCGATGTGTGTATTGGGAAGTACATGGACAAGGGGTGGAGTACACAGGTTTCCTACATGGTGTGTACTCCCCCACACAACACGGCCTGTACCAGGTACACGGGTGAAACCGTGTATTGTTACACGGGCATACGTACTTGGGATGGAGCTGTGTACTGATACAAGGGTAGTCTATATATTGTGTAGTATTAAACAGACACAGGTTGAATGACATGGTCCGTTTTACATGGGAAAAACCCGGGGTCAAGGGACACGTCGTGTAACCCTTATACATGCCTTGTACTCTTTTATACATGGCTTAGATCTCTTGTTCTTTAAATATTTGACATGTTTTATTTGGGTTCATTCCCCTTATCATTTCTATGAAGTTAGGTATGAATAATTTCCTACTCCTAGGATTATGATCCCTTCAGCAAGACTTCCTAGATAGAGTCCTTGGAATCCCTCCAAGAGGTTTAGAGTGCGATCCTCTATTCATCTTCATGTCCTAGGTGGAATTATTAGTATTGACATGACCAACACTACTCGAGTGTCGATCCTCTACATAGAAGGGTTAATCTAGATTGAGTTTGTTAGTATCAACCCACGGCCTTAGAATTGATTCTCATCTATGTATCATATTCTCTTTGGATTTATCAGCGTTTTCTTTATCATGATGAAACTCGATGAGAAGTACCTCTAAGAAGGATTTCATCAGTGGTATCAGACTTAGGAGTTTGTTCTCTCGGATGAGTGCTTTGTGAAATCTTTGAGTTGGAATCCTAGGTTGTTATAAAATGGTTGTTGTTGGTCAGATTGGAAACTCAATAGGGGGGGGGGGTTAATTGAGTTCCTACTTAAAATTTCTGTTAAAAACTTTATGATAAAGATATCCAAATTTTGAAATAGCCCAGTTAATTAAGGCAGTAGAGATATAGATGTTTAGTTGGTCAACAAGTTTCTCAAAGGGTGACTAGTCCTTAGTTGAATCAATGTACAACACTTATTCAAATTTTGAAACTAGTTTACTAAATTAAACACATACACACACTAACCAGAACTAACTATCAGAGTCAATGTAAAACAGTTTTCTGTTTTTGAAATTATAAGCAATAGAAAATAGAAAAATAGAGTATTACAAAAACACAGAACACAGTAGAGTTAAACAAGAGGTTTTGTCTCAAGATGATACATAATCCTCTCCACTTGGTGATCACATTCCACCAAGAAGTTTATATTAACAATAAACTTGATAAACATCCTGTATCAGGATTTACAATAGTTTTCACAAACTATCCAGGGCTCACTCCCCTACCACAGTTCTTCATTGGAAAAACAAACAATCCAAACCACACACAGTCTCTTCCATAGTTACACATGGGAAACAAATTGTAAATAAAGTTTGATGTGAGGATTTTCAGTATCCTCTAGTTCAAGCACAGGAGACAGTATGTGTAACAGACAAACACACACTTCTCAAAAATGTAAAATAAAAGAACAAAATAGATCTAATATTATAAAATTGAGTTTAGAAAGCTCTATGTGTTTGCAGTTCAGCTCTTGAATCCTTGGAGTGAAGAAATTGTTGTTCAAGTCTTTCTCTATAAGTTGTCCTCAAAACAGAGTGTCGCAACTCCAGGTTCTAGCTTCCAAGTACTGAGGCGTTCTACTTCTTGCTTTGACAGATAATTTAAGAAGCACAGAAGGTAGACATGAATTTTGTTCTTCCAAATGATCTTCATGATGCTCTTGGGTTCACAGTGTTACTGCTTGATGGTTCTTCCTTGTTCTCTTTGATCTAGCGAGTAAACTCTTTCTCATGAATTTCTCTCTATCACTTTCTTTTCTTCCTCAGTCTTCTATTTTATATTTGAGGTCCAAAAATAGGAATAAGTAAACCACGTGCGGTCTTCCTCATACCCCATACTGTCTCCAGAAACGGCCTCTTGATATGTCTACAATCAGCATTAATTAATGTCAGAATCATTAAATTTACCAAATATGATCATTAGAATAATCTTATGAAATTGATAAAGTATGGAGTAGAAGAGTGGGCATCGGTAGACTAGTAGCGGTAGCCTTCTCAACAGTAGGCTTCAATGGTAGGCTTCATCGGTAGACTACATCAGTAGCCTTCATTGGTAGCCTTCATCAGCGACCTTGTATCAGTGACCTTCATTTGTAACCTTCTATCAGTGACCTTCATCGTTAACCTTCTACCAGTGACCTTTATCGGTAACCTTCTATCGATGACCTTCATCGGTAACCTTCATCGGTATCCTTCATCGGTAACCTTCATCAGTAACCTTCATCAGTAGCCTTCATCGGTAACCTTCCATCGGTAACATTCTATTGGCGACCTTCATCTGTAACCTTCATCGGTAACCTTCATCGGTAGCCTTCATCAGTAACCTTCCATCGGTAACCTTCTATCGACGACCTTCTATCAGTAACCTTCATCGGTAGCCTTCATCGGTAACCTTCCATTGGTAACCTTCTACTTAGATAAAATTTTCACTGTAAACTCAATCGATAGAAGAGTGAGATTAAAGATGCATAGTTATCACTTGATAGAAACTATAAATATTAATGAAACATGATTATCATGACAAAGAATCAAGATTTGGGATTATCAAAATAGGTGAGTCCAACAATCTAACCCTTTTTGATAACCACAAATTATGTCATTGAAAATTTAGATTTAAGTATTATTGAATCAAAATTTAGATTTAAGTATTATTGAATCAGGGTTAAGCACATTTTCTAATTTCTTCATAGGTGGGAGTGTACATATATTATGGATCTCTAAAATTGAACCATGGTTATTGTAGAAAAATACAGTAGAGTATATATGTAAGGACTTAAAACTTCTCCCCCTTTGTGATTAACAAAAAAATATAAGACAAAACGAGACAAAAGATGATTTTTGTATTAATGAAGCAAGAATACAATATATAAAAAAATTAAAAAGATCCCTATCAACTAAGACATCCCACAGTCAATCCACATCAAAAATATCCAAGGGAACTTCATCTTTGGAAGATGAGGAGGCATGTCCAGAAGATGGAGGGATAGGTCAAGGTATGGCAGTGAGTAAGGTAGGAGGAGCTGCTACAGAAGAATCAGTAGACCGATAGTGAGTAGATCTATGAGGAATCATAGGGGTCAAGATTTTGACGTCCTATGTAGGAGTCATCAATGGGGCAACACTGGTAGAGCCCAAGGAAGCTGAGGAAGAAGGTAATGCTGGAGGAACAATAAGGGAATGCAGTCCACATGGAGGAAGGGTAAAAGGAGATTTCTGAAATCCATAATAATGCTTCCTCCTCTTTCCATAGTTGAGATAAAATCATCCTTATTCTCCAGGAATTTTTCCAAGGTAGGAGTAAATTCTCTAAGCCTACTAACTTGATCCTTAAAAGCCTGAGTGACATGTGCGATTCTCAAGTTTTCCAACAGAATATTAAAGTGACCATCCATCTGATGCTTAGTGTACACACTTCTGTAATAGAAATCAACTTGCTATTTGATGACCTTCTGATCTTGAGCAGCCTCCCTTAAATAATCTCCCACAAGCTTATGAATTTCTTTGGTAGTGTAAATGACCTGAGTCATAGACTGAGGGTTTGAGGTACTGGAACCAAAGAACTTCTCCACTTCTTCTCTTATAACCGACCTGAAAGCTTCTAGCTCAACAGGAGGAGAGGCTAAAGAGGATGCAGATGCAAATAGAGGTTCTATAGTGAAAGCCACTGTCTCCTTAAAAGACTTGGTTAGACCACTGATTAGTCTGTTTACATCATCATCCTGACCACTCACATGTGCCTCCATAGACTTCTTAAAGTCCTCAAACACAGTTACCATCTGCTGAACAACACTCTTAACATATTTAAGGCCTTTGTCCACTTGAAACCTTGAAGCCATATAAGATTCTAAACTCGCAATTGATTGTTTCACAGATTCCATAGACTCTTCCAAGGTTCTAACTTGATTATGACATTCCTTCATTTTATGTAGCAAATTTGAGTGAGAGGTAGAAATTAGCCTTTCCAATGCAGATGTAACAAGTTCTTGATTGTGAGATACTGATCTCTCTATACCAACAGATCTCTCATCAAAGTGTCTCTTCAAATATGATTTTAATGATTCTAAATCATCATTCTTTACATAGACTCAAGGTAGAATAACTACTAGCTCTAAAATAGTGGTCTATGAAATAGAAGGAATTGGAGGGCTTCTATTAGGCTTGTCATCTTCAGAGTCTCCATAGTCTAAGCTCAAAACCATGAATCCAGGATCTTCTGACCAATCTTCTGTTCCATGAGAAAAAAAACTGAACCTATAGCAACATGTTTCTCCCCCTCACTTGGAGCATTATCATGATCAACTACATTCATCTCTCCCATACCTCCTTGGTCAACTGCATCTACAAGAGAGTCTACTGCCACTTCTTCTATAGAATCTTCAACCACTCCCATTGAAATTCCAACTTCAATCAATTCACCAACCTCTTCATCTACACTTTTTACCATTTCTGTATATCCTATCAGAGGACTGAGACTTAGACATTCCTCTTCACTTTCATCAGTAGCTATCTAAAAATCATCATAACTAGATTCAGTTTCAAACTCATCCTATGAGGTCTCTCTAATGTCTCTTAAGACATTTTCTTCTACTTCTTCTTCACTGGTTTCCTCATCATCACTGTCCCTTAGGACAATCTCTCTTCTAGGAAATCTTTTTGGTGGGATAGGCTCACTAAAGAATATAGTATTGGCATGATTACTTAAGGGAAGGTCAGGATCCCTCCTATCATCAATAGGAGAATCCTATTTTACTTTCATAATAGAAACCTCCTCTTCTTCATCTGAGTATACTGGCTCCACTTTATCAAGATTTAAACCTAGATCTCTCTTATTCTTTGGACTAGTAGGATGGGTAACAGGATTTAAGTCCTCATAAAACTTTGCCTCATCATTCACCCATTTTCTTTTCCAAGGGTTCCATCTTATCTTCATAAACTTGAAAATCATCTTGGTAATGCAGAAGTTGTCCCTTAAACTACTATTTCTTCTTTATTTCCAACAACTCCTTTTACTTTCAACATTAAGGATATCAATCTTGAATGAAACAAAGAATTTGACTTGGAACTGGGCTTTGTCATATCCTCTAACTGAATCATCACCAACCTTCAAAGATTTATCTTTTGTCCATGCTTCAACAGATACAAAAGAAATATGTCTTGGTAATTCAAGGTGGAAAATTCCACTCTCATGGGAATCAAAACATGCTGAACAAACTTAAAAAGAAACATGTTTTCTCCTTCCATTTCAGCAGTAATCTCCTTTCTAGGGATTCCATTCCCTGTTAGTTCATCCAAAGATTCTTCATAATAGAATAACTCACTAGTGGGAGGCACCAATCTAGATTAGTAATAAAAAATCCCATCATGTGGAACTCTTAAACATTCAGCCCATTAAACAGAGGAGAAGCTCACACTGACTCCATTTACCTTTTAAGACATCCAGTTCTTATCCTCAGACTGCTCAAACATCAGAGACTCATAAAATTCCTTCACTGGCTTTGGGTAATAAGGTCCATTGTTATTTGCAAAACATTCTACCCAGTCCTGATCTTCGAGTGCCTTCAGCACCAGAGACTTGCTTGACAACAACCATTCCGAACTTAATTCATTCTCAACCATGATTTCCCTCTTCGAAAAATGTGGATTGATCGGCTTTTCCACTAACTTTCTTCCACTACTAGACCCATCTCGAGGTCTCTTAGGGTTCAGCACATCTCCTTCATCATCAAACATCAATCTTTTCAATATTTCCATTGCTATCTGGAGTAGTTTGGGGGTTTCAGTAGAAGGTTAGGTTCCAAGGTTAGGGAGCAATAATTTTTGAAGAGGATTGAAGTGGATCAAAATGTGGTTTGTACTTTATTTTTATCATTTAGGGATAGAAAAACAAATCAAGTAAAAGAAATAAGTAATACTAAAAATGTTTCAGATTCCAGCAGAAAAACACGAAGTCCCAAACCTAAGGTCGACTATTGGTAAGGTGTCAATAGTGAGGTCCAATAGTGAGGTCTAATGGTGATATCCAATGGTGAGGTCTAACAGTGAGGTTCAACAGTGAGGTCCAATAGTGAGGTCTAATAGTGAGGTCCAAATTTGAGGTCCAACGGTAAGGTCTAATGGTGAAGTCCAATAGTGAGGTCTAATGGTGAGGTCCAATGGTGAGATCCTAATGGTGAGGTCGAATGGTGAGTTCCAACGGTGAGGTCCTAACTGTGAGGTCCAACAGTGAGGTCCAACGGTGAGATCCTAACGATGAGGTATTATCTTAACATTTTATCATACCTAACTCATGTTTTATGTAATTTAACCTCTCATAACTCAAAGGCTTTGTGAATATATCTGCCAATTGACATTCAGTGCCAATGAATTCAAGAGTGATATCACCTCTTTGATAACGATCTCTCAAGAAGTGATGTATCACATCAATGTGCTTTGTCCTAGCATGAGATACTGGATTTTTAGAGATGTTAATAGCACTTGTATTATCATAGTTTATAAATACATGTTTGAATTGATATCCGTAGTCTAGTAAAGTTTGTTTCATCCACATAATTTGAGTGCAACAACTACAGCAGCTATATATCCAGCTTTGGAAGTGGATAATGCAATAGAATTATGTTTCTTACTACACCATAATAATAGTGACTTGCCCAAAATGTGACATGTTCCAGAGGTTCTCTTTATATCTAACTTGAAACCAGCCAAGTCAGCATCTGAATAACTTATTAAATCAAAGATTGTCCTCTTGGATAAAATAATCCTAAGTTTGTAGTATGCTTGAGATATTTCAAAATCCTTTTAACTGTAGTTAAATGAGACTCTTTGGGATTGGATTGAAAACAAGCACACATGCATACACTGAACATAATATTAGGATGGCTAGCAGTAAGGTAGAAAAGACTCCAAATCATACCTCTGCAATTGGTTTGATCCACTGATTTACCAGTTTTATCAGCATCCAACTTACTAGTGGTACTCATAGGTGTATCACTACCTTTATTACAATCCAAACCAAAATGTTTCAAAATATCCTTCATATATTTACTTTTATTTAAAACAATACCATTATTATTTTAAAAAATTTAAAATCCAAGGAAAAATTTTATTTCCCCAATTAAACTCATATCAAATTCATCTTGCATTATCATTGAAAAATTAGTACATAATTTTTTTTAGAAGATCTAAAAATAATTTCATCTACATAAATTTGTAATATTAAAAAATATTTGGAAATCCTTTTAATAAAAAGAGTAGGATTAGATATTCCTTTAGTAAAACCTTTTGAAATAAGAAAAGAACTAAGTCTGTCATACCAAGCTCTTGGAGCTTATTTTAGACCATATAGAGCTTTAGAAAGTTTAAAGACATGATTTGAAAAATGGGGATTTGTAAAACCATGGGGTTGTTCAACAAATACATCCTCAACTATGTACCCATTTAGAAATTCACTTTTGACATCCATTTGATAAAGTTTGAAATTTAGATGAGCTTCATAAGCAAGTAGTGTTCTAATGGATTCTAGTTTAAGTATATGTGAAAATGTTTCTTCATAGTCCATTCCTTCTTCTTGACTATATCCTTGTGCAACTAGTCTAGCCTTGTTTCTAACTATGTTTCTAGATTCATCAACTTTATTTATAAACACCCATTTAGTGCCTATGGTCAAAGTGTCTTTAGGTCTTTCTACTAATTCCCAAACTTTGTTTCATTCAAACTGATTTAATTCTTCTTGCATAGCTATTACCCAAAATTCATAATTTATTGCACCATTAATATTTTTGGGTTCAAGTTGTGAAAGAAAAACTTGATGTTCAATTTGGTTTCTCAGAGAAGCTATAGTTTGTGTTCCTCTATTTAGATCACCTATTACAACATCTAAAGGATGATTCTTGAGGGTTCTAATACCTATAGAAATAGTTGAAAAAGAATCCTCATGGTTTTCTATAGTTTCATATTCACCATGCTTAGATTCTGGAAAATTTCTAGAACTATTTGTTTTCACAAAGGGATCGCCGTCTTTATCATTAAGGTCTAGAATTGACATATCTTCCTAAAGTTGTTCAACAGAGGTTTTGGGTTCATGTGGATCTGTCTCATAAAATTTTACATGAATAGATTCTTCCACACATTTGGTTCTCTTATTGAATACTCTATAAGCTTTATTAGTGATTGAGTATCCTAGGAAAATTCCTTCATCACTCTTGGAAGAAAATTTGTCAAGATTATCCCTAGTGTTAAGGATAAATACTTTAAAACCAAACACTATAAAGTAATTAACCTTAGGCTTCCTATTATTCCATAACTCATAGGGATTTTCTTAAGAAAAAGTCTAATTAAGACTTTATTGATGATGTAACAAGCTATATTAACAGCTTCAGCCCAAAAATAGATAAGAAGATTATACTCATTTAGCATAGTCTGAGAAATCTCTTGAAGTGTCTTATTTCTTCTTTCTACAACTCCACTTTGTTGAGGTGTTATAGGAGCAGAGAAATTATGATTATAGCCATTTGGTGAGCAAAAAGATTCAAACTCCTGATTTTCAAACTCACAGCCATGATAACTTCTCAGGGTCTTAATTCTAAGTCCACTAAGATTTTCTACAAACATGGAATATTTAATGAAGTAAGAACATGATTAACTTTTGTGAGCTAGAAATAATACCCGAGTATATCTAGAAAAATAATCTACAAGAACATAAACATAGTTCTTCCCATTTAAACTTGAAACTATAGATTGTCCAAACAAATCCATGTGAACCAACTCAAGCAATTGAGAAGTGGAAACTTCTTTCTTTGGCTTGAAATAAACTTTGTGTTGTTTTCACTTTTGACAAGGATTGTAAATTTTGTTATGTGGGAATTCTAGTTTAGGTAAGTCTCTAACTAAACCTTTAATAGTTATTTTCCTAAGTGAGTGCATATTGCAGTGTCCTAATCTTCTGTGCCATAACCAGGATTCCTTATGAAAATAATTTAAACAGGAGACATTTTTCTTAGATAAAGAGTTTAAATCAACAACATATACATTTTCATTTATAAGAGTAGTGAATATTAAATCATTTTTAGAATTAAAAACATTGCATGCATCATTTTCAAATTTAACATTGAAACCATCATCACACAACTAATATATACTAAGTAGATTTTATTTTAATCCATAAAAAGTACTTTTGAAATTAATATAGTATTAAGGTTACCAATTTGGCTTAAATTGACGATCTCCCCTTTATCATTATCACCGAATATAACATGTCCACCATCAACTTTAATTAGGATCTTGAAGCATGAATAGTCTCCTATCATATGTCTTGAACATCCACTTTCCAAATACCATAGAGTTTTACAGGATATCTTTAAACAATATTCCAGCAAAACAGATTAAGTGTAGGGTAACTTTGGTACCCAGATTTTATTAGGTTCATAGAGGTTATAAAGTAAATCTTTGGGAACCCATACTTGTCTCACATGTTTCCTATAATCAACATATATGTTTAGAGACATGAACAATTTGTTAGGGCCTTTAGAAAAGTGTTTTTCAAAAGATGGTCCATAACTTGAACTAGCAGTGAACTGTCCATATTTTGGAACAAATTTATTTTTCATAATACCTTTCTATCCTTGTTGATATCCTAGACTAGTTGTGTATTTTTTGGAAATTTATTTCCCTATCAACTAAGTCAAGGCATCTCTATCTGCAGTAAACTTCTCAAGATCTCTTTTTAATTGCTCATTTGATAATTTAAGTTTAGTATTTTATTTTAACATCTGATCACATTTTTATTTCTCAATATCCAAATCAGACTTATAATTGGTATTTAAAGCAGGTTGTCTTTTAAATAATTTATATTTATCCTTGATTTCATTAAAGGTATCCTCAAGTATTCCACAATATTCAAATAGTTCATATTTAGTCATATTTTCATCATTAACTGATTCACTTTCATTCCCAGAATAGTAAGTATTATGTATAATAGAATTGAGTGTTACCTCAGATGTTTCTATCATGAAGCACATGTTTTCATGTTTTTTATTTACAATATCAAAAGTGTCAGATCCACTGGAGTTATCTTCTGCAGCACTCCAAGTAGATTTCATAGCCTTTTTATATCCCTTACCATTGTCTTCATATTTCTTTATAAATTTCAGCATGGGGTAATCAACCTTCATATGACCTTTTTATTTACACTCATAGAAAACTATCTCATTTGTGTTTTCATTCCATTTTTTGTCCTTTTTCCACCGTCCTTTACTATCATACCTTCCTTTATAGTTTGATTTTCTAAATAACTTATTCTTACAGTATAACTTTTTGAATCTCCTAGAAAGATCAGCCATCTCATCCTCACTTTCAAAAGCTGAATCTTCACTAGTGGAAGTGTCTACAAGAGTTTCAAATTTTTCTTTATCATTTCTCTTTGAGGTATTAGTCTTGAATGATACAGATTTCTTTCTTGGTTCTTCATCTACTTCTTGATTTACCTTAAGCTCTTCTTCACACAAAATAAGTTTTCCAATTAGTTCCTTCCCTTGTAGCTTTTTTATGTCATAATATTCTTGAATAGAAATTTGATCCTTGTTGTCCACTGGTTTTCCAAGAAGACTCATGTTATTTACTATTTCATTGAACCTTAGATACATTTTAGATATAAGTTCATCAGAATTCATTTTAAAATTATCATATTTAATATTGTAAGTATTTAATCTCATTTATTTAACATTGGTTGTTCCCTCATGAGAAACAACCAAAGTATCCCAGATTTCATAAGAAGTTTTATAGGAAGATATTATATTGAATTCCTCATAACCTAGAGAATAGTACAATGTATTCATTGATTTACAGTTATTATTATACGTAGCTTTAGTCAACTAAGACCATGTGTTCCTAAAAGTAATAGGCAATGCATGTTGTTCTTCAATTGTGTCCCAGATTTCAGGACCCATGCTTTCTAGATACATTTTCATTTTTAATTTCCACTGAACATAGTTATTACCATTAAAAAAGGTAGCCTATTGGTAGTTGCACCATCAACTCGGTTGTCCATAGTTAATTAGAAATTAATGAACTGAAAATTTAGATATAATAGAAATTTCAAGATCTATAAGATACAATTAAAATCATAGTTGAAAAGAATTTGAAAACTTTCACAACAGTTCAGATGGTAGTAATAAAAATTATAAACCATTGATACCAAATTTTGGTCGGAGATGAAACTCAAGATGGGGGTGAATTGAGTTCGTAATTAAAATTTATGTTAAAAATTTTATGATAAAGATCCACCGATTTTGAAATAGCCCAATTAATTAAGGCAGTAGAGATATAGATGTTTAGTTGGTCAATAAGTTTCTCAAAGGGTGATTAGTCCTTAGTTGGATCAGTTTACACCACTTATTCAACTTTTGAAATAGGTTTACTGAATTAAACACACACACACACTAACTAGAACTAACTATTAGAGTCAATGTAAAACAGTTTTCCATTTTTGAAATTATAAGTAGCGGAAAATAGAAAACAGAGTATTACAAAAACATAGAACACAAAAAAGTTAAACAAGAGGTTCAGTCTCAAGATGAGACTTAATCCTATCAACTTGGTGATCACCTGCCACCAAATAGTTTATATTAACAATAAACTTGATACACAACCTGTATCAGGCTTTATAATAGTTTTCACAAACTATTCAGGGCTCACACCCTCTACCATAGTTATTCGTGAAAAAAAAAACAATCCAAAATACACACGGTCTCTTCCACAGTTACACATAGGAAAAAATGTGTTAATAATGTTTGATGTGAGGAATTTTAGTATCCTCTAGTTCAAGTACAAAAGACCGTGTGTAACAAAAAATCACACACTTCTCAGAAATGTAAAATAAAAGAACACAATAGAGCTAATATTATAAGATTGAGTTTAGAAATCTCTATGTGTTTGCAGTTCAGCTCTTGAATCCTTGGAGTGAAGAAATTTTAGTTCGAGTCTTTCTTTGGAAGTTGTCCTCAAAACAGAGTGTTGCAACTCCAAGTTCTAGCTTCCATGTACTGAGGTGTTCTGCTTCTTGTTTTGACAGAGAATTGAAGAAGCACAGAAGGAAGACGTGAATTTTGTTCTTCCAAATGATCTTTGTGATGATCCTGGGTTCACAGTGTAAGTGCTTGATGGTTCTTCCTTGTTCTCATTTATCTAGAGAGAAAAATCTTTCTCATGAATTTATCTCTCTCACTTTCTTTTCTTTCTCATTCTACTATTTTATATTTAAGGTCCGATAATAGGAATAAGTAAACCATGTGCGGTCTTCCTCGTATCTCGTATTGTCTTTAGATACAGTCTCTTGATATGTCTAAAATCAACATTAATTAATGTCAAAATCATTAAATTTATCAAATATGATTCTTAGAATACTCTTAAGAAATTGATAAAGTATGGAGTAGAAGAGTGGACATCAGTAGACTAGTAGCAGTATCCTTCTCAACAGTAGGCTTCAACAGTAGGCTTCATCGATAGACTACATCAGTAGCCTTCATTGGTATCCTTCATCAGTGACCTTTTATCAATGACCTTCATCAGTAACCTTCTATCAGTTACCTTTATCAGTAACCTTTTATCGGCGACCTTCATCGATAATCTTTTATCGGTGACCTTCATCGGAAACCTTCATCAGTATCTTTTATCGGTAACCTTCATCAGTAATTTTCATCAGTAGCCTTCATTAGTAACCTTCTATCGATAACCCTCTATCGGTGGCCTTCATCGGTAACCTTCATCGATAACCTTCATCAGTAGTCTTCATCAGTAGTCTTCATCAGTAACCTTCCATCAGTAACCTTCTATTGGTGACCTTCTATTGGTAATCTTCATCGGTAGCCTTCATCGGTTACCTTCCATCAGTAACCTTCTACTTAGATAAGTTTTGCACTGTAAACTTAATTGATAGAACAATGAGATTAAATATACATAGTTATCACTTGATAGAAACTATAAATATTAATAAAACATGATTATCATGACAAAGAATCAAGATTTGGAATTATCAAAACAGGCGAGTCCAACAGTTGTGACTTATCTTTAGACTGTGTATCTTGGATTGAGTATATCTGGATCTACATTCTATATGTATTGTATACATATACCTATGTAGAGATGACTGTATTTGCTTTGTTATATGATTTTTCATTTCGGGGTGTCCTACTGAGTAATGTTATACTCACCCCTGCACGAGATTTTTACACATGTGTCGTGTCTTGTGTAGATGATCAACCTTTTGACAGATTCCCATATAGACAAGGATCATACGGTGCTTAGTGAGACCGAACAGATTGAGGTGTGTTCCTATGACTTTCAGACAATAGTCCTAGTACCTTGACTTTTAGATTAGACTTGTGTTACAGAATTGTTGTGGTGAGATTGTATTTGGACCTATTTAATTTCTATACTTCCTATCATACTCTGGTTGTGGGATATAGAGGTATGCATTCATTGGTTGTTCGATTGTTTTAACATTCAACATTACTGTGGGAATGGAGATGTGTGAATGTGTACAGGTACATAGGAAATGCCTCCCATGTTAGTGATATACCTACTCAGTGCTAGTCACCATCCCTTGGAATATTGGAGATGGGATTGAGGAGTCACAACATAGTCCCCACTGGGACAGGTTGTGACATATAGGATGCACTGTATAAATCTAGACTTATATATGTCCCTGTACTACAACATGGAAACCCTATGTTAGTCTTCTCTGTTGGTTCTATGTATCTAAAGATTTGATACCTTTGCCCTGTACACCTCCTTTTCGAGTGTGGACAATGGTAGAACAACTTCCACCTAATTTAGATCTACTAATACTTCTTCTCAAGGTGGATCTGATATAGTTCCTCTCCAACTAGGCAAAGCTGAGAGGTTACTGCAAAAACTCTGAATATTCCCCAACTTTCTATAACCATTTCAATAAAAGGGGTATCTAGGACACTGGGGCCTCTTATGCCATGAATTAACACACTAGTGAAAAAAACATAACTATCAATGGGTTTTATCTGGCTGTCGCTACTCCTGCATGCAGTTTTAAAGTGAAATTTTCATCCACTAGTTGAATCACTTCCTTATCTCAGTTCTGAACCGCTCTGGCCCACACCATCAGCTTCCCTCAGTTCCTTCTTGGTGATAATATCTTGGTTTACTATTTATGAAATGGTGGTCAATAGAAATATATTTACCTAACATCAAATGAAGTATATGGTCCCATACTCAAAACATCTCACTGTCTCATAAGCATCACCAGAAAGAGTTGTAAAAAAGTGACAGATCTCTATGAACTAAGGATAATAGTCCATCATAGACATAGTACCATATTGTAGATGCATAAACTCTCTATCCTATCCTTCTCTCAGCATATGAGGAAATAAATAGTCATAAAATACTATTTGAAAACTGAACCAGGAAATAACCTGATAAAGATCTTCCTGGGTGATAACATCCCACCATCGCTTGGTAGAAACTAAAAGCATATACATAATGATATTCACTTTCCTATTAGGAGGTGTCTCATGTTTCTTGAAGATAGTCAGTATTTCCTCCATCCATGTATTTGTAGCCCAAGGGCCACAATTCCTCAAAAACGTATGTGGATGCTGCTGTTGAAACTCTCACTCCAGCTCTTCCATAGAAGGGGAAATCCATGGAGCTCTTTGAAAAGTCTGCATAAGTTGGAGAAAACCCTCACGAAATGGGTAAATCATACCCATATTAGGTATAATAGCAGGTTCCATAGGATGCACTACTGGAGGTAACACTTGTAGACTAGTTCCCACCACCTCTAGAGTGTAGTCATCACCATCCTCCTAGTGCATAACTCTAGGATGTCATGGTGGCATAGCTCTACAAATTACAATCACATGACTCAGATATGATTTGACAATTGAATAAGCCACATGTATTAAAATAGAATAGTTACAAATCCATTCTATATAAAATCCACACCCCTCTACTTACTTATAATGACATGTATGAGAAACATACATATCATAAGAATTGCAAGAGACGCTACCTAATGATGAATAGTAATGTTGGGTCAGGGTCAAGTTCTCTACTATAAGTTAGGAGTCCCAGTATAAAAAGTTTCAATTAAAAGTTATAGAGGAAACACCCTTTAAGTTTCAATTGACATCTCCATTTAATGACAACCATTTCATTTCTGAATTCAAATTCATTTAAATTTTTATTTATTTATATAAAAATATTTTTAATAGTTAAATTATATATATCACCACTTCAAATTTATATAGGCCTATACATTTTATAAATTGAAATATGAAATCCATTTAATCCCAACAATAAACACGTTCCATCCCATGTGACCAATAGTCTATGACTCAATGTGCCATAATTGACAACTTAAGTTGTCAGCATAAAACAATGCATGAAAACACTATTAAATTGATGAAGTCACTTTAAGTAACCAATTATGTTTCTCATTTCCCTAAAATTAATGTTAACACAATTCTATTTATATCAGTCAAGGAACTCATAATAATCACATGCAATACAACAATGAGATTCGCCTATATGGCATGGCATAATGCATGACACGCGAATCTCGACATGCCTACGATGATTCATGAGTTAACACTTCCTTTTCATACTAGGCCAAGGGTAAAATGGAATCACTAATCATAATAATAACCATCACACATCATGTGAATCAACAAATAGTGAAATCAAGATAACTATAATAGGAATAATCCAAAACAAAAAATCCCATTCCAGGAAACTTGGATTTTCTCTCATATGTTGGTTAGATGCTCTCAAGAACATGATAATTACCAAATTACGATACATCCAAGTATAATTTCTACTATACCGTATAGTAAGGTAAAGAAAATAAAAATCTCACATACCAATTTATAACATCCTGGACCTGGTTCATTTATAAGTAACTGAAATTAGTCAATCACATGGCCTCAAGCGTGCCTCCCCATATATCAAAAGTTTCTAACTAATATTGAGGGTCCAAGGTGGTACAGTAGGAAGGCTATAACATCCTGATAAGAGTAACATAGAAGTGTAATAAATGGATAATTGGTGGATGAATAATATCAACTCACAATAGAAGATAAATCATCCATATAAAATAAACAACCATTAGTAGAAATATCCAATGCCATATATAGAATGATGTAAGGTCATGTCTCTAAAAAAAAGTTATAGTCAAACATGGAAAATAGAACACATACATACAAGTATATAAAAAGGACCCAAAAGACCAAAATACTATCTCCAGATAACATCATGAGCCATAATTCGGTCTTGTGCTCCCTACTCCCATACTATAATCAAATCAAGCATCGACAACTGAGTGCTTTCCCCTATACCTACTTATATCCATCAAGTCTATCTGAGTACCAAATGGTGGCCCAAACAGGGTGGGAGATATACTCAATAGGACACCACCAATGATGTCTAGAAGTATTCAAACAGTGCATATAATGTGAGCAGTGTGCTGATATAATAATGGTTAAGCATTAATGTAACCTATAATGGGATAACTTTGGTTCTTGAAGGACACCAGGATGTCACTACCTCCTTCATCCCATGCCGAAAAAACCTCTGAAAGATATCACCAAAAACATATACATATAAGTGTATATGCATGTAAGTATATATATACTCTATATACATAATGTAGTTTATAGGCATATGTATACATATGTAGTGATATCCAGGACCTGAGGCGTAACTCAAACATTCATGTATACTCACTAGAGTCTCACAAGGTAGTAGGGGGGCCAAGATTGAGTATCATAAATCATAAGGGCTGCCATGCCTATGTACCATAGATCATAGAACATAAGGGTGACATTCCCAAGTATCACATATCATAAGGGTCACCATTCCTAAGTATCACAGATGTATGAGATGTCATGCTCGAGTATCATATGTATAAGGGAATCCATGCCTAGTATCACAAGTATATAAGATTCCATGCTTAGTATCACAAGAATAAGGGACTCCATGCCTGATATCAAAAATATAAGGGACTCCATGCCTGAGTACCACATATGTATGGTACATCATGCCTGAGTATCACAAGTATAAGGGATGTCATGACTGAGTATCACAAATACATGGGACACCATTACCATTATCACAAGTATAAGGGTCAAAGAGACTTATCATTTATTATCATTCCACTTTAAAATAACATTGTAACTATTTTTATGTAAAATCATGTGATGTGGTCATTCCACTTACTTTCCATTTGATTCATTATAATCATCAAATTTAGGATTCAATTCAAAACCATATAGAAGATAATTTTTTTCACTTAAGAATTTAAAATATCAAGGGGAAATTTCATATAGTCACATCTTAAGGGGTGGAAATAGTCAATGGGGGCCTATTCTAGCAAGAATAAAGAGATACTAAGTCAATATCTCAAGGACAAAAAATTTATCAAGGGATAAATGTATTTTCATATGGAAATGCACTAAAGTTATGGCGTGATAAATCATAATGAAAAATATAAAACCGCAAGACTTGAGGGATAATTAAAATACCACCTACCTTATGCCCATGGAGGAACACTTGTCTAGTATCAACCTTTGGCTTGGTCCAAATTAAAAGAAAATAGAAAAATAGTCAAATGAATAGAAAATAGGGCATATGAGATCACACCAAAATAACTACATAGAGAGGAATATGAACGATGAAAGGAGATAAATGAATGGAGAGATTACTGGTGGCGATCTAACATGATATATGGATCTTGAATCAGAGTCTTGATTGACGAATGGAATCAAATCCTAGCTTTAGGTTTGAGAGATCTCTAAGGGGGGAGGGGAGTGCCATTGTCCACTAGAAAAGGAGAAAGAAGGGTGTCATCCCTTTAAAACAAAGGAGGTAAAAACATCATTTCACCCAAAAATTAAAATCCATATGGTTGTCTAAACTATGCGCCAACCGTGTTCCCAACTATGTCCAAAGACACGCCTTGCATGGCTTACAACACACAGTTGGACAAACCATGTGCAACTTGTGTGCACCCTCTACCTCAGCTCTGCATGGTTGTGCGGCCCATTTGCATTGTTCTATTAAACCGTGTGACCTTCTAACAATGCTCAAGATCATCCCATGTTATTTATCCTAATCATGCAGACTGGGTGACATAATTTCTACTAACCACATTACCCAGTTGTTTGCTCCAAAAGTCAGGGATCCGAGTTTCAAACAAGCCCCAAACACCCCCGTTTCCTCCATAACCACATTAGAAATATTCATTAAGACAATATTAATGAATCAAACTGAAATTAAAAGGTTTTATACATTGCAGAAAGATGGGATCTTATAGTCAGTGAGGTAATATGAGGACCACCAGTCATGGGAGGTTCATATGCATCACTTTCTTGAATCTTATGATTCCATATACTATTCAACAAGGAATCCTTATGTGCATTGATATTCATATAGATTGTTAGATCCATCAGTGTGGAATTTTCAGAGCTAACATTTATGGGAAATCCAGCATCCACTGTTGTCAAGCACCGACATCGCCTAGTGAAACCGCCACAGCCCGCTACGCCCGGGCACCCATTTCCATCGAATCCAGTCCCCAACACACCCCCCTCAAACTGTTCCGCCATACCTATGTTCATCCCCTCACTGATGTTGTGCTACCCGTTGCGCCACTATCCTTGGCTCTACCATTTGACAACCGTTGCTAGCCAGTGCTTTTCCAGACACCTACCTTCGCTCTCGAGAGGAGGCCACATCCACAACCCCATTGTCGAGTGGGGCCCCCACTGCACTACTGCAAAGCCCCAAAGTGCACCCCTATCACAAACCCCCAAATCAGACTGTCCTTCAATAAATCCCCACAATAGGGGTGAATGAGGTTTCAACCCTCATCAGATGTAGTCTAACAAGGCGTCTTAACCACTAGGTCAGACCCATGTTTCTTATATATATTGGTATAATTATATATAATTATATAATTATATATATTTATAAAATTATATATATATATATATATATTTGATAATATATATAAATAAATAAATAAATATATAATAAATATATTTATTATAATTTTATAATTATTTAAATAAATATATATTCATTAATATTTATAATTATAAATAAATATAATTATAAATATATATATTATTTAAATATATATATTATAATTTTATAAATATTAAAAATATATATATTTATAATTTTATTAATAATTTTTATAAAATAATATATATATTTATAATTTTTTTATAAACTATTTAAATTTCAAGATTATTAAAAATATCATTTATATAGATTAATTATATAAATTTCAAACATATTTTAAATGTTAAAATTTAATAAACAAAAAAGAATAAATGTTATCCATATAAATTACAAAGATATTGAAAATATTGCATTTATAATAAATAAATATATGTATAAATAAATATTACAAAATGATTAAATTCCAAAAATTATAAAAATAAATAAATATTAAAAATGAATAAATAATATTAAATGAAATAAATATTAAAAAAAATAAATAGAATTTAATAGAAAAAAATATTTAAAAAAATAAATTCATATAATATTAACTACATGAATTGTAAACACATAAAAAAATGAAGGAAATATTAAAAAATGCATTTAAATAACTTAATTATATAAATTTCAAACATTTTAAAAATATTGAAACCTAATAAATAAAATTGAATAAATACCATTCAAATAAATTAAAACATATTAAAAATAATACTTAGTAAAATATAAATAAGTATAAAATGAATAAATTCCAAAAAATGAATATCAAAAACGAAAAAAATATACATCAAATCTAAAATAAGTACATGACATACATACACATGTACACATGTTATATATATATATATATATATATCTGTGTGTGTGTGTGTACATCCCATGTACATGTGCACATATACATACACATACATACATCTATACACAAACATATATATATACACATACAAAAAACACACCCACACAACATAATGCGTACACATATATGCACATAGATATTGATAGAAATATATAAGTTCAAATATCACATATTAACAAAACATCATTTATATTTATATAATGGATTGAATTATTAATATATATATATATATATTAATATATCATATTTATATTAATTATATACATACATTTTGTAATTAATGAATATAAATAAACATTAATTTTTGAATATAAATAGGATAATTATATATATATATATATATATATTAATAATATTTTTTTATTAAATGTTTTTATCAACGCTAAGAAAATTGCTGATAAAGATCCACCTTTATCAATGTTGAAAAATGCACTGATAAAGGTTACACTTTTATCAGTGCTTTTCTTAGCACTGGTAAAATTTACCTTTATCAGTGCTTTTAGCTAACACTGATAAATGTTACCCTTTTATTAGCACTTTATGTTTAGCACTGATAAAATCTAGCATTAGATAAAACACAATATGTGGTAGTGTTACCTTAGGTGACCACATATAGTGGACACCTATTCCCCCACTACACATTTGATAGTTTTTCAAGTAGTGTTCAAGCCATATAGAACTTGGGCCTTTGGGCATCTCCATGTAATAAAATATTTCTAGTGGATGCTTGTCATTCCTTATGGGGAGGGATGAAGCTTGACCCACTATATTTTGTAGGTGCCTATATTTTTTGTTCTTTGTTGTCCCCTATACCTAATATAGATTATCAATTAAATTATTTTTTTCTTTAGTGTGGTTTTTGTGTTCTTTTGTGAACTATTATGACTATTTCATCTTATCCTATCAGAATCTACCATAACTATTATTTTTGTGAATTTCATTTTCCTTTATGGTTGTAGGTGTTCATCAATCACTATGATAATAATAATAAAACATGTCTTAGTGATATTTTATTAGTGGTAAATCTAATAACTACCTCTAAAAAAATCGTACTAAATACAATTTATAATATAGAGTCAGTTTAATATAACCACCTATATATATATATATATATTTAAATTTAGCGGTAGTTATATTTGAACCACCACTAAATCTTTCCAAAAAAACCCTAATTTGACCCCCCAATCCCCTCATCCCTAACCCCCCAATCCCCATGCCTCAATCCCATGACCCCCTGATGATGGTGCCCCTCCCTCACTGTTGATCCCCATGACCCCGACGATGAAAATCCCTCCTCCCTTCTAATACCTAAGACCACAACCCCCCTCCCCGCTCCACGACGCGAACCCCCCCTCCGATCCACATGACCTCAACCCCCATGCTCCCTGATGATGACCCTCTATCGACTCCCTACTCCTTGATGATGACCCCCAATGATAATCCTTCTTTCCCTTTTCCCAACAACTACAAACCCCTATAGTAGTAATAGTCCTAACCCCCTTCTTCCCACGACCCCATCCCCCTTCTACCTCTTTCTTGACCTGATTCTCTCACCCCATCCCATTAGCGAGTCAGACTTCACTGGCCTCATATCCCCGACCTCGATGTTGTTTCATTGAAGGTATGATGCCTGTTGAGTTTTTCTAAGGGTTTTAATTAAATTATATAAAGATCCGGGTAATTGAGAGTTGTTTTTGGGAATTTTTTTATGGGATGATATTGGGCTTACATTGAAGACCTTTCATTGATAGTTGGTCGTGATTTTGGAGAGTAGATGCACCTCAATGTTCTTTTAGGCGATTATTTCATTTTTTTTAATTTTTGAATAATTTCAAATAAATATTTATAATTAATTATTTCTTTCATGTGGCGTGATATAGGTAATGAGGGTGTTGTTTCTGTGTGGTGTAAGACTTGAAGCTTTTACATTTTCATCAATAGGTAGGACAATATTTCAGTTTTGTGTGTTTCCTCCCCATTTAATAATTGTTTAAATGTTTTTAAAATGATACTTTTCCTATTGATGTCCACCTTAAGGTCCATTCTGGGTTGTATTGGAAAAATAGTGGTTTTAGATGTTTTGTATAGGGGTTTTCTTTTGGAAAACCTGATCATTTAGACTGCGGTTTAAGAACACAATCATCATGTAATTTAATAGTGTTTAGTGGTAGTAAAATGAGAGTTTTTTTTGGGAATTCTTCTTAAAATATAGCGTGAGTGGTCTGGCTTATACTCCCTTCCAATTGTTTCTTTATATTGGTCCATTGAGATGCAATGAAAAATTCTAGAGGTGGGGGGTTAATATACTTGTAATTTTTTTTGAAAAAGTTAAACTATCAGAGCTAACATCATATATAGTTTAAATAAAATTATTTTAATAATTTATTAGAACACAATTTAACAATAAAAATATAGTATAATATAAAATAAAAACAATGAACACACAATTTTTAGAGTAATTCAATTCAATAGAAAACTATTTTAAATCTTTAATATCCTATAATCCTTGAGAGAAACAATACCCACTAAATAATAATATACTTAGGAAGGGAGTAACAACCCTTTAAAAAATAGAATACCTTTCTATGGAAAAAATAATAACCAAAACAATTAAAGACCTTACTTTTTAAATGAGAATAAAAACTCAAACTAGATATCCCTTTGAAGTAAAGATATAACTGAACTTAGATATATTTTTTTTGGGGAAAATTATAAACCTAAAATTTAAGTAAAAATAATGGAATTAAAAGAATACACTGATGAATATAAAAAAATTATATTAGGAATAGTGTAATTTTAGAAGTATAGAAACTTGACACCACGATACCCTCTTTCCTCGGTTCAGTAAACTTATTCCATGACATCAGACCAGGTTATTATGAGGGGTAATATTTATTCATTTATTTTGTTTATGTTTTTCAAGTTATATTGAATCGTTTTTTTGTTGAATTTGTGTTATGATGAATCAATACCCTGCCCTGGTCAATGATGAAGTTGGGTGTTTTATAATTTTTATTTCACTTTTTTGATTAAAAATTTATATCTTTATATCTGAATGTACAGTGTGAAGAGTTGAAATCCAATACCTATAGATAAAAATTATATTAATTTACCTCAACACACCCCACATTATGCCAAGGGTTTGGAAGAATTTTTATATTATACAATTGAATACCAGTCAGTGGATGGTAGAATAAAATGTTTGTGTCCTAATTATAAATTCAAGCGATGGTTGAATAGAAATGAATCATATGATCATTTGATATTAAAACTAATTCCTGATCAATATGTATGTTGGATTAGGAATGGTGAATCTAATTTTATTGAATGTCAAAAAAATGGAAATCCTATCAACAAAACATAAAGTGACCCGATAGAGAAGAATTTAGTGCACAATTTGATAAATGATTCTTTTGGATTTTCAGGATACAATTCCCAAGATTTCAATAGATCAATATAACATTCATTTGATCCTATGTAGGTTAATCTTTCTCAAAAATATAGTGAAAAAATGAGTTTTATGAATTAGTTGAATATGGACAATAATAACTTTATGAAGGGTTTGCCAAGTATTCGAAGTTGTATTTTTTACTTAAGTTGTATCATATTAAGTGTATCTGTGGAATTACTAACAAATCAATGTACATTATTTTAGAGTTTCTTCATGATTCATTTAGTGAAGATAATATCCCTACATAATTTTATGAGATGAATAAAATCATCAACAAACTTTAACTTGGTTACACAAAGATACATGCATGCCTTAATGATTGCATATTTTACCGAGGAGAATATTTCAATAAAAAAATTCATAACATTTCATACAAGTAGATAGAAGTCAATGAATAAAAATTACAGTAAAATTCAATTCAACATAAGGAATAAAATGAATAAGACAAATCCTGAAAATTTATTTCATTGCTTTCCTTTGAAACTATGCTTTCAAAGATTATTCATGTCGTCTTAGATTGCATACGACATGAAGTGGATTACTTGGGATAACAAAAATGATGGTTTGACGAGGCATCCAAAAGATTCAATGACATGGAAGGTGTTTGATTCATTATATCCATACCTTTATTTGAATCCTAGGAATGTATGTTTGAGATTGACTTCTGATGGTTTTAACCCTTTTAGTACTTTAAGTTCCAATTATAGAATTTGGGTATTTATTTCAATCCCCTACAATCTACCTTTATGGATGTGTATGAAGAATAATTCTTTCATTATTTCAATGATTATTCCTGGAAAGAAAATGATTGGGAATGACATTGATGTATAACTTAACCTCTAATCAACGAATTGTGAGAATTATGGGATGATGAGATAGAAACATATGATGGTTTAATGAGAAAACTATTATAAATGATTCCTACTTTAAAGTGGAAAATTAGTGACTTTCCTGGAATAAGAAAATTATCTAGTTGGAACACTTATACTTATTTGGCTTGTCCAGTTTTTAATTTTTAATTTTAACCTCAATTATTACTTCATAGTATAAAATTTTGTTTTACGCGTTACCATCAATTTCTGGATGCTTCTCATAAATACAGGTTTAACATGACACAATTCAATGTAGACATTTAATTGATAAATCCAAAAAAGTTATTACTTAGTACAAAATTCTTCGGAAAATTAATTAATGACACTATAGAATTTGGAAAATGTAATCAGTTTAAATAAGATGGGAAAAGGGTACAAAGTACAATATCCAAAGTAGCTAGAGAAAAAAAGTTGAATAAAATGAGTATATTTTTCAAACTCCCTTATTGGGAGTTTAATTTATCTCCAACGGCCCGAGGGCCTTTAATTTTTTTAATTATATGATAAAACTCCCTTTTAATGGATAAAGGGGGTGGAAACCCAAAGACATCATGGAGATAGGACAATCAAACTCGAAGGATAAAAAGAGAAAAACTAGAACGACAACACTGAACTAATCCTTCCCAGCATTTGATCATGAAGAAGCTCTCCACCAGAATGACAAAACTGAACTACTCATTAATCATAATGTAATGCATATTGAGAATAATTTTTGTGGAAATGTAATTTTCTACATTGATTAATGAGCAGGGTAAATCAAAGGATCACCTTAATGCTTATATGGAATTTGAATCAATGAATACAAATCATGGTTTGTGGGAAAATGAAAATGGAAGGTATCCTTTAGCTATTTTTACAATAAAAAATCATGATAAATATGAATTCCTTCAAAATTTAAAGAATTTAAAAGTTCCAGGTGGATATTCAACTAAATTTTCAATGTGTTTTGACTTAGAACATCAAAAGTTACATGGATTGAAAATCCATGACTCACATATTCTGATTGAGAAATTTTTTTAGTTAGAATTTCATAATAAGTTACCTGAAAAAGTAACTAATGTTCTAGTTGAGTTGTGTACCTTTTTCAGATAGCTTTTTAGAATAACTCTAAATCCAAGTAAGATTTATAAACTTCAAGAAATATTTTTTTTACACTTTTTGAATTGGATATGTTATTTCCCCCTTCATTACTCATTGTTAGGATATATTCTATTGTTCATTTGGTTGAAGATGATAAACTTGGTCGACTAGTACACTATCGATGGATGCATACAATTGAGAGGTACATCAATATTATTATTATTTTCATTGGTGAATTCAATTTTATCAAATCATTACATAATCTTTTTTAAATACATTTCTTATTTTTTTCATCAGGTAATTAGGTAATTTAAAATCACATGTGAGGAAAAAAGCTCAACCAGAAGGATTTATTTTTGAAGGTTACATAGTTGAAGAGTTCCTTGCCTTCTATACTAGGTATTTGGATGAGATTGAGACTAGATTCAATCATTTTGGATGAATTGACGATATCTCTACTAATTCTCATTCTAAAAACCAGTCATTGATATTTCCAACTATTGGAAGACCAATAAGAAAGGGGTCAAATTATATACTGATTAAATTATAGTTTCTACAAGCACATAGATATATTCTATTCAATAGTCTTATTTTATATCCATATATTGAATAATTTTGATTAAAAAAAAGGTGACTAAGGGGCCAGGCATGAAATGAGTTGGAATTAAAAAAAATATGTTAATAAGGAGATTATCAAATGGTTCACCCATCATGTAAGTATATACTCATATTCATATTATTTACGTGTATTTATTTTGTCAATGTTAAAAGTAACACCTTATATCTTCTTTTCAAGATATTTAATGTTGAGAATTGATCTGAAATATCAAATGTTTTGAAGTTTTTGGCTCGAGGTCCTCTAAGTAGGTTAAGATATTTGAGGCCTATAATATTCATGGATTCAGGTTTCATACAATTTATCATGTAGAAGACTTGAAAACACAATATAGTGGTGTATTTACACTCTCATAGGTGGGATACTATGGAAAGTTGATTGATATAATTTAATTAAAATATTATGGTCAATTTTTTGTTCTCTTATTCAGATGTAAGTGGTTCAACATTGATAGGGGTATAATGAAGGATTTGTTACATTTTACTTATATCAACTTCTCTCGCTTGACCCATACCGGTGAGCATGCAGAGCATCATCCATTTATCTTGGATTCACAAGATAAGATGGTTTATTATTTGGATGATGAAGTACATGAAGTTTGAAGTGTTTTTGTACACTTTAAGAAGAGATACTTTTATGATATGGGTGATGAAGATCAATTGGTACTATGTGATAGTGAATCTCATCAAACACAAAAAAATGAACAGATTTTTTCCAACAAAATTGAAATAATAGAACATAAAAGAGAGTGTGAAAATGAAGTAATCATCACAATGTATTTTGATAAAAATGATGATAATGAATATGAATATAATTGAATGTATAAATTTGTAATGGAACTATATTATAATATCTCATTTATAAGTGTTTTGTACATATACACATTGTTCTATTTTTTCATTTAATAAAATCTTTTACTTCTACATTTTTTATAAATTTATTATATTTTGAATCATTTGAATTAAAGGAGTATCAAGAATTTTTTTTGAGATCCTAGAAAATCAACATCTCAAATAACACCATCAATACCATTAGATTTAGTGGATCCAAGTGATTCAACTATACCAGGGAATTCTAGCGATCCAAAAGTTTCCCCTGATTTTGTTAGTATCCCACCATCCAATGCACCTCTGGTGATGGAGCATTTGGTCACACCTCCATCGAGGGAATATTGGAGAGTTACCATTAAAAAAATGTATGTCATTGTACAAAAAATCTATATAATTTGTTAATTGTTTAATGATTTTTTTAAACAGATAATGATAACAACAGAAGAGATAAATATGAATATAGTAGATGTATGGAACCTGAAAGACTTCAAGATTATTGTTCCATTTAATGAGTTTGGGGTGCTTACCAATGATGCGGCCAGAATCTATGAACATATTTTTAGGAATCTTTCTTGCGAGATGACAAGTTTTCATGTTAATTACAAGATTTGAGGCATATTCCCACATTTTGGAAAAATAAAGTCTTTGATAACCAAGAAAAGGTAATATCAATTTAATATCCATTGATATCTAATTTAAAATACATGAGTACAATTATTAATATACTTATTAATTATTATGTTTTTGTTCTAATTTTTTTTCATTTTGATGCCCATGGATTCATATCTTTCCCATAGACTCTGAAAATGTTTTCCCAAAAAATGTGATATTTTAAATGGATATTATGGCATGAAATTGATGAAACATCTCTAAGATCATGAAAAATTTATGAGAAAGTTCCTAAAAGTGTTTCTTTTGACCAGTGGAATATGTTTGTTGATATTAACAGAGATTCATCTCATGAGGTAATTGAATATTTTATAATATATTAATAAAGAACACAATAAAATTATAGTTTTTATTAATGTTTCAATTTTTTTAGGTATTATCTAAAAAAATACTGTGAATTGTAGGAACCAATCCATTCCTAATTTCGCTAAGTCTCATAGTTTTTTTAGGGAAAGAAAAATCTTGGTTGTATTTTATCCACTATTATTTATATTATTTCATTATAAAAAGGTTTTTTTATAACTTGTATTTATATTTTTTTATAAAGGCTAATGAATTAAGCCACTCTATAGTCCAAATAGAGATGTTGCATAAAGTTTATAGAAAACCCGATAACAGTTTTGTGAATGAACCTACCAGACACATTAGAGTTAGTACTTTTCATTACTATTTAATTTTATTTCATTAATATATATAAATATTAATGAAAAATAAATTATAACAGCAAAAATCATTCAACCCAATTAAATGGGACTAACTACATGGATCAAACAATGCTAATTAGCATTATTGGTTTCATTTGATTCATCTAGATGGACCTATTTAATTGGTTTTAAGGCGTGTTTATTATTATAATTTATTATTCATTATTATATTTTCATAGTGACAAAATAACATTAAATATGAGTGGAAAAATTATGAAGTAGATAATATTATAAAGTTTAGATAATTTAAAAAATCATTGTTAATATCGTTGTATTAACATGTTAAAATTCAAGAATCCTAGGATACATACCATTCACAATCATCATTGGTAACCCAGAATGATGTAGTTGAAATCATTTTAGGGAAATAGAATACCAGGAATGTACGATGGATGAGTATTGGGCCTACTCCATAAGCTGTCTTTGGAAGAGAGACATCATCATTTACTCCTACACCCAGTGTGGGTTCAAGCAGTTTCTTTAATCGAGAATCACAAAGGGAAATTACATGGTTGAAAGAAAAATTACAAGAACATGAATCTTATAGGAAAACACATGATCGATGGCAGTCGACAATAGAAAATGATTTAATGTCTGTATTTCAGATGACGGGCACAATCCCCTTGTAAATTTCTAAACTTATAGATCATCCTACTGAGGTAAATTATAAATTCTATAAAACATTCACACATTTGTAAATAACATACACAACTTCCAATAAAAAAACTTAAATTATATTTTTATATTGAAAACACACACTTCGAGTCATACTGACCACATCGTGTGTTGGATTGACGTGCGGTCAATTCATATACGTCAAAAATAAATTATGGATCATTGACCTAATATTTGAAAAAAATTCTGAGCTCATTTTCTTGGTTTTGGATATATGACATGCATTTTAAAGTAAAATGACACTTATATTGAAAACAAACACTTCGATACATACCACCCACTTCATGTTTCCAATTGATTTGCAGTCAATTCCTACACATCACAAATGAATTATGGATCATTTTCCTAAATTTTGAAAACAATCTAAGATTGTTTTCTTGACTTTGAAAATGTGAAAAATGTTTTAAACCAAAATGAAACTTATATTGAAAATATTCACTTCGAGTCATACATACCAATTCATGTGTTAGATTGACGTTCCATCAATTATTACATGTCAAAAATGAATTATGGATCATTTTCCTAGTGTTTGAAAACAATCCGAGCTTGTTTTCTTGATTTTGGTTATGTAACAAGAATTTTAAATTAAAAATGGAACTTTTATATTTAAAAAACACACTTAATGTCATACCTCCTAATTCATTGACCGATGACCATGAAATTAGAGGAAAAAAACTGTATATTTATTTTTGAAATGTAGGAACCAACAAAATTTCATTTTTCATTACGGTTTTCCCAGGATGTCTGTAAATGTGTTTTTAGTGTTTTAAAACATTAAAACATGCATGTAATGGTCAAAACCATATAAAAAGTGCTTAGATTGATGTGAAATCATGGTAAAAGAACTAATGAATTATTTTTTATGTGTATAAAAAAATAGATCGTCCATTTGACGTGCGGTGTGATCCAAATGACCCAATAAGTGATTTATAAAGATACTAAAGTCTTTAAAAATGCGTGTCAGGTGGAAAAACTACTCAAAAAATTTAGATGGATGTAAAATAATAGGATAATGACCGTAGATTTAGTTTTGAAATTTAAGAGATGACAACAAGTCATTCTGAGTTAGGGTTTTCTTAGGATGATTGTAAACATGTTTTCAGTGTTTTAAAAACACTAAAACATGCATGTAATGGTAAAAACCATAAAAAATAGCCTCATATTGATGTGAAATAATGAGAAAACCACCAATGATTTTTTTAACATGTACTCATAGGAAACACATCCATCTGATGTGTGGTGTGCTCCAAATGACTCAACACTCAGTTTTAAGAGATAATAGAGTCTTTAAAAACATGTGTTTGGGGGTAAAAAATATGAAAATAGTGTCAAATGGATTTTAAATCAAGGAAAATGACCATAGATTGATTTGTGAATTATAGGGATTGACGACACATAATTTTGTGTTACATTTTCCCTAGGATTCCCGTAAATGTGTTTTCAGTGTTTTAAAACACTAAAACGCGCATGTAATAGTAAAAATCATAGAAAAAAATTTCATATTGACAAGAAATCATTGTAAAACCATCGTTTAATTTTTTTGGTGTGTATATGTAGATAAAATGTCCATCTAATGTGCGATGTGATATGAATGACTCAATAAGCAGTTTTTAAAGATACCAAAGTCTTTAAAAATGTTTTCGGGGGATCAAAACTATGAAAAATGATGTCGGATGGCTATAAAATCATAGAAAAATTATTGTAGAATTATTTGGGAAATGTAAGAACCGACAAAACATCATTTCGAGTTACGATTTTATTATAAAATTATTTATCAATGTTTTAAAACACTAAAACATGTGTGTAATGGTCAAATACATATAAAATGACCTCATATTGACATGAAATCATGGGGAAAGCACCATTGAATTATATGCGATATCTACATGTAGAAAACACATCCATCTAACATGCGGTGTGCTCCAAATGACTCAAAACCAGTTTTTAAAGATACCAAAGTCCTTAAAAATGTGTATTAGAGGGTCAAAACTATTCAAACAATATCATATGGATGTGAAATCATAATAAAATTATCATAGATTGATTTTTGAAATGCAGGAACTGACAAAATGTCATTCTAAGTTACAGTTTGTCACAGATGCCCAGAAACATATTTTCAGTGTTTTAAAACACTAAAACATGCATGTAACGATCAAAACCATATAAAACGACATCTAGATGACATGAAATCATGGTAAAACTACAGTTTAATTATTTTTTATGTGTATGTTGAGACAACACATCCATTTGACATGCGGTATGCTCTGAATGAATCAGTGATCAATTTTTAAAGATACCAAAGTTTTTAAAAACATGTGTCAGGGGATCAAAACTATGAAAATAATGACAAATGAATGTGAAACCATAAGAAAATGACCATATATTTATTTTCCAAATTTATGAATAGACGACATGTTATCTTGAGTTATATCTTTCTCAGGATTCCCTTAAACTCGTTTTTAGTGTTTTAAAACCCTAAATTGTACGTGTAATGGTCAAAACCATAGAAAAAAACCTCAAATTGACGTGAAATCATGAGATAACTAGTGTTCAATTAATTTTTAAATATAATACATGGTTCCATATCAAAGTCTTTAATTTTTTTATTAGGAAAATTTCAAGCACAGTGCACATCGATTTAAAAAATTGATTCGATTGTTATATTCTTATCCCTTTTCTGTTCTAGGTGTTGAATCATATCTTAAATATTTAAATTTATGTCTTCAAAGTGTGATATAGGATATATTATTTATTTTATGTTAAAATGTATTATTTTTATTAATATAATAACAAATGTTATGGGTAACATTTTTAATATATCCTATATCTATTCTCTTTAACATTTCATTTCTTATATGTTCTGAATTTTATTATAAGTGACATATGTTGACAATAGGTTGAATCATAACCATTCTGATCCACAACATTCGTTAGAAGGTGGTATTGAGGGGTCTTAGTTTATGTGGTATGTTCAAATATTATCAATGATTCTACTATAATTCTAATTTATTATATTCAATTCTAATTTCTATCTTCTTTTTTTGTTGCAGTTGATGACGGGATGTGGTCGATTTTAATTGATGATATGATGTGGAGGTAAATGGCTGTAACAGAGGTCATGAGTTGAAAATATATTTTCCATGAGTTTTTTTTGTTGGTGGAAATATTTTATATGTATATATTGATGACTAAGGTTATGGGTTCACTAAGGTTATGAGTTGACTGATGTTATGGTGACCAAGATTGTATATATATGATTGTAGATATTTGATGGGTTTATTGTGCATTAATGTTTTAGTTTATTGTATGTCATATTTTTTATATTTATATTATTTTAATAAATATTTAATGAAAAATATTTTTTAGAAATATATTTAGTGGCGGTTTATGATAACTTCCGATAAATATATTTTTATGAGTTTATTTGGAAAAGTTTATCTTTAACCCTTGCTAAAAATTATCATTACTAATGAAGGAAACATAAATTATGTTTGTTTTCTTTATTTTATTTTTGGTTGAATTATTTTTTTAAAAACCACCACATATGAAATCAAAACCACCGCTAAATTATTCAAAATAAACACATACAAAAATCGTCGCTAAAAAATAAAAATAGCAACTAAATGATCCAAAAATGATAAAATGCATTCATATTGTTTTGATAATTTAAGAAAATGATCAATGAGTCATTTAGGATGTGTAGGAATCAGTCACACTACAATACGATGCACAGTGTGATTTTTTTGACTCAAAGTGAACCTTTTTAATTAAAATTGACATTAATTTTACTAAAAAAACAAGTGACATACTAAAAACTAAGAAAAAACATTCATATTATTTTGATACTTTATGGAAACAATCCATGAGTCATTTGAGATGTGTATAAATTATCAGCACCACCATCTAAGGCATGATGTGACCAGTATTACTCAAAGTGTGTCTTTTTTATTTAAAATTTACATCAATTTTAGTAAAAAAGACAATTGACCTACTCAAAATTGAGAAAAATCATTTGTATTGTTTTGATTCTTTAGGAAAATGATCCTCAATTAATTTTGGATGTTTAAGAATCAACTGAACCTCAATATAATGCACAGTGTGACCGATATGACTCCAAGTGCGTATTTTTATTTAAAATTGACATTAATTTTAGTAAAAAGGAATATGCGACGTACTAAAAACTGAGAAAACGTATTCATATTGTTTTGATAATTTAGTTTAATTATCCATGAGTCATTTTGGATGTGTAGGAATTATCCACACCTAAATTCGAGTCATGGTGTGACCGGTATGACTCAAAGTGCGTTTTTATTTAAAATTTACATCAATTTTAGTAAAAAGGACAATTGACCTACTCAAAACTGAGATAATGCATTTAGATTGTTTTTAGACTTTAGGAAAAAGATCCATGAGTCATTTGGGATGTGTAGGAATTAACCTCACCTCAATCTAATGCACAATGTGACTGATATGACTCCAAGTGCGTCTTTTTATTTAAAATTGACTTCAATTTTAGTAAAAAGGAACAAGTGACACCTTGAAAAATAAAAATATGCATTCAGATTGATTTGATACTTTAGTGAAATGATTCTAGATTCATCTGGGATGTGTATGTACCATCCTCAATGAGGCATAGTGTGACTGGTATGACTCCAAGTGCGTCTTTTTTTCTTTAAAATTGAAATCAATTTTAGTAAAAAAGACAGCTGACAAACACAAAACTTAGAAACCACATTTGGATTATTTTTATACTTTATAAAAACAATCCATAATTCATTTTTTATATATAGGAATCAACATAACCTCAATCCGATGCATGGTGTGACCGGTATGACTCCAAGTGCGTATTTTGATTTAAAATTGACATCAATTTTAGCAAAAGGAACAAGTGACATATTGAAAGATCATCAAACACATTTGGATAGTTTTGATACTTCAGTTCAATGATCCATGTGTCATTTGGGATGTGTAGGAATTAGTCAAACCTCAATCTAAGGCACAGTGTGATCAGTATGAATCCAAGTGTATTTTTTTTAAAATTAATATCAATTTTAGTAAAAAAGATAATTGACATACTGAAAACCCGGAAAATGCATTAGGATTGTTTTGATATTTTAGTAAAATAATAAATAATTCAATTTTGACATGTAGGAATCAAAAATACCATAATATGATGCACGATGGGACCGATATGACCCCACATGTGTGTTTATTTTAAATTAACATTAATTTTAGGAAAAATAAAAAGTTACTTAATTAAAAGCAATAAAACACATTCTGACTATCTTGATGTTTTAGTAAAATGATCCAAGAGTCATTTGGGACATTTAAGAATCAACCACACTTCAATTAGATATATAGTGTGACTGGTATGACTCCAAGTTTGTCTTTTAATTTAAAATTCACATCAAATTTAGAAAAAATGACAATTAACCTACTCAAAAATGAGAAAAATCATTTGGATTGTTCTCATACTTTAATAAAATGATATATAAGTCATTTATGACATATGGGAATCTACCATACCTCAATACGAAGCATGGTGTGTTCGGTGTGACTCCAAGTGTGTATTTTTATTTTAGATTGACATTAATTTTAGCAATGGCAACAAGTGACGTACTGAAACCAAAGAAAAATAATTCTGATTATATTGATACTTTAGTAAAATGATCCTTGAGTCATTTGGGACCTGTAGGAATCAGCAAAACCTCAATCCAATGCATGGTGTGACCGGTATGACTCCAATTGCATCTTTTTATTTAAAATTAACATTTTTTAGTGAAAAAGACAACTAGAATTCTCAAAAATAAGAAAACAAATTTGGATTATTTTTATACTTTTTAAAAATGATCTATAAGTCATTTTTGATGTGTAGGAATCAACCTCACCTCAATCAGATTCATTGTGTGACTGATATGACTCCAAGGGCATCTTTTTATTTAAAATTGACATCAATTTTAGTAAAAAGGACAACTGACCTACTCAAAACTAGGAAAATGCGTTTGGATTGTTTTCATACATAAGTAAAATGACCCGTAAGTCATTTTAAATATTAATGAATCAACCAAACCTCAATATGATGCATGTTGTGACTGATATGACTCAAAGTGTGTATTTTTATTTTAAATTGACATTAATTTTACCAAAAAGAATAAGTATCATACTGAAAACTAAGAAAAAATATTCGGATTGTTTTGATACTTTAGGAAAATGATCCATGAGTCATTTGAGACATTTAGGAATCACTTGTACCTCAATCTGATGTATGGTGTGACCGATTTGACTCTAAGTATGTATTTTTATTTAAAATTTGTATAAATTTTAGTAAAAAGGACAACTAACCTACTGAAAATTGGGAAAAATCATTTATATTGTTTTTATACTTTTGGAAAATGATCTATCAGTCATTTAAGATGTGTAGGAATCATCCACAACTCAATTTGATGCACTGTGTAACCAGTATGACTCAATGTGTGTGTTTTTATTTAAAATTGACATCAATTTTAGTAAAATGGAAAATTGGATGGCTCAAAACCAAGAAAATGCATTCTTATTGTTTTCATAATTTAAAACAATGATTTATAGGTCATTGTTGGTGTGTAATAATTAAAAGGACCTCAATCCGATGCTTGGTGTAATCGGTATGACTCGAAGTGCGTCTTTTTATTTTAAATTGACATTAGTTTTAGCAAAAGGAACAAGTGACATATTTAAAACCAAGAAAATTCATTAATATTGTTTTAATACTATAGGGAAACGTTCCATGTGTCATCTTTGATGTGTAAGAATCACTCGTACCTCAATCTAACACATGATGTGACCGATATGACTCAAAGTACCCGTTATCACTTTAAAATTGACATTTTAGTTCCAAACGTGTGCCACTCACTAAAAACCAAGAAAATGCATTTCAATTGTCTTGATAATTTAGAACAGAAATTCATAAGTCATTTGTGACATTTATAAAGCAGTCTCATGTCAAATCAACACATGATGTGACTTGTATGACTGAAAGTGTGTGTTTTTAGTTTGAAATGACATTTTAGTAAAAAACACAAGTGACATACTAAAAACTGAGATTGAATTGTTTTGATACTTTATAAAAACTATCCATAAATAATCTATGACAAATAGGAATCATCCACACATCAATCCCACATATGGTGTGACCGGTATAACTCCAAATGTGTATTTTTTTAAAATTGACGTTAATTTCATTAAAAAACACAATTAACATACTAATAACCAAGAAAATGCATTCAAATTGTTTTAATACTTTAGGAAAATGATTCATACCTCATTTGTGACGTTTTCGAATCAACCATACCTCAATACAACACATAGTGTGACCGGTATAACTCTAAGTGTGCCTTTTTATTTAAAGTTAACATTTTTAATGTGTTCTTTCATATTAATGTTTAGTTTATTTCTTTATAATATTACTAACATAAGATTTATTTTCTTATATAGGTGGATTACTTTTCTTGGGATGAGGTGATTTATTCGGCAATAGATACCACGGGAGGACCTTTTTTAGAGGGGATCACAGGTGGTAAAGATAATGAAACATTAATGTTTTTAAATTGTTTATGGATAGTAATTGTAAATGTAATTATACAAAAAAATTGTTTGAAATTTATATAGTAGTGTTTTTTTTATTTTTGATGTAAAATTTATTTCAATTAAATTATACATTTTGTGTCTAAGTTATAGGAGGTTGTTGTAGTGTGCTGTTATATGAACAACACAATGTAGTATATAAGGCCTTTATCAGTGCTAGAAATAACACTGATAAGGGTGGCCATTATCAGCACTAAACTAGGGCTGATAAAGGGGGCCCCCTCTAACAGTACTGAGATTAATAATGTTTTTTAGCACTGTTAAAAGCCTTTTTTCATGTTGCTAAAGGGCATATATGTAGTAGTGTTATAGGAACTAGACCCTAATGAAAAACTAGAGGAATCCAATATACCTAGAACCATTAAAACCCATAGATAACATCCTTTAGATATTGTAGTTGGAGATCTAAATAGTGGAACTCAAACTCGATCATCACTTAGAAACCAAGTTGAACATCAATCATTCTGACACAACATGATCCCAAAAACATTAATGAGGCAATTAGTGGTGAACATTTGGTAATGGCTATGCAAGAAGAATAGAATATTTTTAAAAGGAATAAAATATGGGAACTGGTTGAGAGACATAAAGACTACTTAACCATTGGTATTAAATTCGTATATAGAAACAAGGTTAATGAATCTCACAATATTATTATAAATAAATCTATAATAGTAGAATAATGTTATAGTCAAGAATAAGACATTAACTATGAAAAATCATTTACTCTTGTAGAAAGACTTGATGCTATAGGAATTATTCTTTCTTATGCAACACATCTAAATTTCAAATTATATCAAATGGATGTTAAGATTGCTTTCCTTAATGGTTATATTTTTGGGGATTTTTCTGTTAAACAACTCCCTGGATTTTCAAATCCACATATTCTAAATCACATTTCAAACTAACAAAAGCACTAAATGGTTTAAAATAAGAAGTTATATCTTGGTTTGACAAGCTTAACACTTTTCTTATTTCAAATGATTTTTAAAAATGTGTTTTTGATCCTAATTTATTCATTAAAATTACATCAAAAGATGTTTTTGTTGACCAAATATATATTGATGATATTATTTTTGGTTCTTCAAGAAATTCTAAGGGTACTATATATTAAAAAATAATGTAAAATGAATTCAAAATAGTAACTACCACAAAATATATTTAGTGGTGTTTAATGATATATGGCACTAAATATATTTTTATGAATTTATATAGCAATGGTTATCATTAATTTCCGCTAAATATAATTGCTGCTAATGAAGGCAGTGATAATGTTCATTTTCTCTATTTTATTTTTAGTTGATTTTTTTAAAAAAATTACCGCATATGAAATAAAAAATTCCACTAAATTATTCAAAAGTGATGCATAAAAAACCGTTACTAAAAAAATAAAAACAACTGTTAAATAATCTAAAAATGAAATGTACAAAAATCGTTGCTAAAAAAGAAAAACCACAGCTAAATGATTTCCGACTATGAAATATGCAGCATCTTAAACCAGTGAAAGTAAAAAAAATGCCACTAATAGATCCCTTGTTTATAGTGAATTATGACTATTTATTTGTGTTTATGGGTATCATTTTAATCTTGGGGTATGGACTCTCAAAGTATCATGCTTTGAAATGGATTATATACATAGTGGCTATGCATATCACAACTCATTATAAAAAATCATGTACATAAAACTCAAGGATTATCACATTGGGATTGGAAGATCACTCCATGAAGATTTTGGAAGGTTTTCTGGTAATTGAGGTGTTGGGGTTAATTAATTAAACCCTTAATAAAACAAGATCCACTATTCGGTTTTAATGTAGATTAAATTAGTAAATTTGATTAACATATTAGTTATAATTGTACTGGATCAAGAATGATAAACATTTAATGCAAGAATATAAAGAGGAAAATAGATGCAACCTGCTTCATCCCTAAGGGGAGCTACATGCATGGAGAGAACACCACCAGGGAAACCAGTATATTATGAAAGAAAGAAACGATTGAAAATGTGAATGCCGAAAATAAAGGACCACAGAAACTATCTGAGGAGGATAAGATTGGAAAACTAGGTGGTAGTGATCAATCCTGTCATGTAGAGTTAGACCCGTCCACTCCTAGATGGACTCACGCACGCACACAAGTAGGATACAACCACATGCATTTTGAAGAAAAGATAAATCCTTACTGAGCCAAGATCTATAAACCAGATCTTGGTCACGATTTTAAAGGAATGTAAAGCTTGTTACCACTTGAAGCGTAGCCTTCAGAATACCCAGAGTCGAGATGATTCCCACTGAATCTCCACCAGAGAAGTACTTCAGTTACATGAGGTGGCATGTTCTTCGGCTGTGGGGAGTGCGGGTGGTTGGGAATTCCTGGAATGGTCATTCTTCTTCTTCGTGGAGCCGGATCAGATCTATGATCAATGGGAGCTACCTTGTAATTAGATAGAAAGAACCCAATGAAGCATGCCATCCCTCAGGGAAACAATAGCACAATCAATGTACAAAAGAGAGGCATTAGAAAGTTCAGAAGAGGAATAGGATGAAGGCGGTGTGGATCACCAGGATCAAAGGGGCCGTTCACATAACAATAAAAAATATAACACAACGGATAGATGGAATGATGCGGTTGGTCAGGAGGCGTAAAGAGCGGATTGAGGATAGGTGAAGAAACACACCAAAGGCCCCCCAGCGCCGTTAGATCAAAGAAATCAATGGTTCATAACAGACCCACTGTTAGGTAAGGAAAATATTAAACCAGATCATGTGAACCACTAGGTTATAAAATAAAAGGTGGATCAAAACCTGGGAAACCAAGTACGTAGAAATTCCATGCAATAGTCAATAAAATGAAACTGAAGTGTAATATTTCACTGTAACCAACATGTAGATGCATGTTTAACAAATATACACATTACAATAAAATAAAATACAGTGATGATGTTCTCGCAACCTAGATTATATAAATGGGACTAAATTCACGAGTTTAAGACAATGCATGGATTTAGATAACAGAATGACCGTTGTTAAACTATCATCCGGGTTATCACCAGTGGGTTTCTTTGTGAAACTTACCTTCCCATCTTCTATAATATCTCTAATAAAGTGTAATCTAATGTCAATGTGATTTGATCTAACATGGAATACATATTTTTTAGATAAATTTAATTTAGACTGTATGTCACAGTGTACCATTATACTATTAGTAAATAATGATAATTCTGAAAGAAAAACTTTCATCCAAATGGATTCCTTAATTTCCTCTGTCAAGGAAATATACTCCGCCTCGATAGTGGACAGTGCAACCACTGATTTCATGTTTCATTTATAGGATACTAATCTTCCATATGCAAGAAAGACATAACCAGCGATGGACTTACGAGTATCAATGTTTTCATCATAATCAGAATCGACAAACCTTACTATATCATCATTAAAACTATTATTCAATACATATCTAATGCATAGTTTATCAGATATTGAAACACAACTTAACAAATATTTTAAGGAATTCCAATGAGCCTTACCAGGTTTCCCCATAAACCTACTCAGGGTACAAACAACAAATACTATGTTTAGTCTAGAACAGATCATGTCATACATAAGTCTTCCTACAACATTTTCATATGGAATCTTAGTCATAATGGATTTTTCATGTTCATTCCTAGGGAATTGATTCAAAGAAAATTTAAAGTAATGTCCCAAGGGAATATTAATAGGTTTAATGTGCTAGATATCTATTTAATACCTTTAGAATATAAGTAAATTGGGACATGTACACGGTTTTAGCCATCCTATCCCTAATTATGTCCATGCCAAGGATTTGATTTTCATAACCTAAGTCTTTCATTTCAAAATCAATTTTAAGCTGGTGCTTAACCTAATTTATGATATTTATGTTTTTACATATTAAAAACATGTTATCAACATATAATAAAAGATAAAAAAACTCATGTTTAACAATTTTAGAATATACACATGCATCAAATCTGCTTCTAGAAAACTTATTCTCAATCATAAAAGAATCAAACCTTTTATACCATTGTCTTGAAGACTGTTTAAGACCATACAAGGACTTATGTAAAATACAAACATGTTTAGGTTTGAACAGTTTTGAAAATCATTCATGAGGTGTCATATAAATGGTTTCATCAAGACTACCATGTAAAAAAGCAGTTTTTACATCATGTTTCTCAACATGCAAATCAAGTTTGGCAGAAAATGCAAATAGAATTTTGATGGATGAATTCTTAACAAAAAGAGAGAATATTTCACTATAATCAATGGCTCAACATCGTAGAAAACCTTTAGTAACCATAAAAGATTTTTATTTAATTTTAGACTATCCTACATTGTTTTGTTTCTTCTTATAAATCCATCTTGAACCTATAACTTTCTGGTTATTGGGTCCAGGAAAAACAACCTAGGTGTTGTTCTTAAGAAGGGAATTTATTTCCTATTGCATTGATCTTATCCAGTTACTAGCTTCTTTGGACATAATATCTTTCTTATAAGTTTGAGGCTCATCATTAAACAAGTCTTGTTCTATGTAAAAGGCATAGGAAGCAATGTATTCCTGGTTAAAGTGAGATGGAGGTCAAATAAACCTCCTTTATCTATCTCTAGTAAGTTTATACCTGCTTAGGTCATCAAGTTATTCTCTCTTAGGTTCTGATTCCGAACTAGAATCTGATTCAAACTAAGCTTGGGGAATTAAAGGAGTAGGACCAACACTGGACTAGGGTTAGTCGCCTGATCTTAAAGGAACTTCAACACCTAAAGGTGTTAGAACTTATGAGGGTCTAAAAGCTTCATCAGAAGTTGCAACAGGTTATGGTTCTTTCCCACTGGTCACACCAGATTCATGAAAGACCACATCATGACTAATGATTCATTTTTGATAACCTAGTTTATCTATCTATAACTGATATCCTTTAACGTCCTTTGGATATCCCAAGAATATGCACTTAATATCCCTTGGATCTATCTTATCATTGTATGTATGAGCATAATCTACAGATCCAAATATCCTAAGGTGAGCTAGATTAAGGGGTGTGGATTTCCAAAGTTCTTCAGGTGTCTTAAAGGAGTTAGCAGAAGATGGAAACCAGTTAATGAGGTACACTACTGTTGCAGCAGCCTCGGCCCAAAAGGACCTAGGGAGTTTTGAATGGGATAACATACACCTCACCCTTTCAAGAATAGTCTTATTCATTCTCTCTGCTAACCCATTCTGTTGTGGGGTTTCCGTAACTATCTAGTATCTTTTAATTCCTTTAGATTCACAATATCCAATGAATTCATTGGACAGATACTCTAAACCATTATTAGTTCTTAAGGCCTTAAGTTTCTGATTACTTTCACTCTCTACTACAGCTTTCCATCTCTTAAATGTATGAAAGGTATCAAACTTGTTCTTAAGTATATAAATCCACACTCTCATAGAGAAATCATCAATAAAGGTCACAATGTATAAGCCTCCACCATGTGAGGTAACCCTAGAGGGACCCCACAAATCAGAATGTACACATTCAAGAGGTTCTTTAGCCTTATACATGGACCTACTGAAACTAACTCTCCTGGATTTCCCATATACACAGTTTTCACAAAATAAAAAACTACTAAGAGTGATATTACATTGAATTCCCTACTTCCTAAGCTCATTAAGACCCTTGGAACTAACTTTCCCTAGTCTAATATGCCACAAGGTGGTGGAATCAACTTCTGAAGCTGAAGAAGTGTTCAACTGACTTCTATACACTTTACCATCTAACACATACAGGACATTACAAAGGGTTACCTTCATTACTGTGAGGGATCTGTGAGAAACTATAAGGATTATAGATATAGAGATGAATCCATACCCTTTCTGGTCAAGGGTTCATAGGGATATTAGGTTCCTTTTTAACTTGGGTACCCACCTAACCTCTTCAAGAGTTTTAACAGACCCATAACGAAGCTCTAATATAATTGATCCTATACCCATTATGTGACAGCTCCTGTTATTCCCTAGAAATACCTCACTAGTTTTAACTTCCCTTAATTCAATAAATAATTACTTCTTAGGGCACATGTGGAATGACCATACTGAATCTAGGATCCATTCATCTAGGATGGTTGTGTCTGTGACATTCAACACATCAGTAGTGTCAAAATATTGTTCAACTAATAGGGAATGGTCATTATTATTATCTTTATAGTCACCCTTCCTATTAGGAAAATTTCTCTTAATATGTCCAAGATTCTTGCATTGAAAACATTTGATTACCTTATTTCTAGACTTTCTTCTATATTTCTCGGACTGTCCCCTATCCTTTCTCCTACCCCATGACTCTCTTCGGCCTCTAGATTCACCTCTCTCCCTAATATTTAAACCCTTAGCCTTAGTTTTCACACTACCCTTCATTTTAAGGTCTTTTGAGAGAAAAGCATATTTCACTTCTTCAAGAGTTAATATGTCTTTCCCATACATCATAGAGTCTTTAATAGAGTTAAATGAATCATCTAATGATATTAATAATATGATAAATTGCTCTTCATCATCCAGTTTAATGTCAATGTTGGATAGGTCTAACAAGATTTTATTAAATTCATCAATGTGTATCCTGACTGCAGTTCTAGGGTGAATTTTGAATGTATATAATCTCATTTTTTTATATAGTATACCAACAAGATATTTTTTCATAAAAAAGGATTCCAATTTAGACCATATACCAATGGTAGATGACTCATATGAAACTTATCTAAACACATTGTCTCCTAAATATAAAAGTATTAAACTATGGGCTTTCCTAAGGGTCTCCTCGGTGACATCTACAAAAGAGGTAGCAGCCTACCCATTAGGGGAAGTGGTGGTGATTTTATTCCTAGATCTATCAAGGGCATCTATTAGATCATTGTGATCTAACAAGGCTGTCATCTTAATTCTTCAGAGATTAAAATCATTATCACCATAAAAATTATCGATATCAAACTTAGTTGAACCCATGACAACAAAACAGTAGGCTTTGATACCACCTTTTGGGGTTAATTACTTAAACCCTTAATAAACCAAGATCCACTGTTCTGTTTTAATGGAGATTAAATCGATAAATTTAATTAACAGACTAGTTATAATTGTACTCAATCAATAATGATAAACATTCAATGCAAGAATATAAAGAGGACAAAAAATGTAACATGCTTTGGCTCCAAGGGGACCTATGGGCACGACGAAAACACCACCAGGGAAATCATTTTATTAAGAATGTATGGAAGAAAGCAAGCAACTATTACAGACACAAATGTAAAAAATGAAGGACCACAAAAACTATCTGAGGAGGTTGAGCTTTCTAAACTAGGTGGAAGTGATCAATCCTGTCACATAGAGTTAGCCTTGTCCACTCTTGGACGGACTCACTCACGCACAAAACTAGGATAAACCACATACATTTTGAAGAAAAGATAAATCATTATAGAGCCAAGATCTATAAAACAGATCTTGGTCACCATTATAAAGGAATGTAAATATTGTTACCACTTGAATCGCAACCATAAAAATACCCGGAGTCAAGACGATTCCTACTAAATCTCCACTGGAGAAGTACTTCGGTTGTAGGAGGTGGCGCGTTCTTCGGCTGTGGGGAGTGAGGGTGTTCAGGAACTCCTGGAACGGTCCTTTTTCTTCTTCGTGGAGAAAGAACATAGCTATGATCAATGAGAGATACCTTGTAACCAGAGAGAAAGAACCCACTTAAGCATGCACATCCCTCAGAGAAACAATAGTGCAATCAATGCGCAATAGAGAGCCTTCAGACAGTTTGGTGGAGGAACAAGATGAAGGCCGCATGGACTACAAAGATCAAAGGGGCCGTTCACATAACCATAAAAAATACATCACACATGATAGATGGAATGACGTGTTTGGTTAGGCGGCATGAAGAGCAGATTGAGGCCTGGAAAAGAAACACACCGAAGTCTGCCCACCACCGTTAGATCAAAGAAATCAATGGTTCAAAATAGGCCTGCTATTAAGTAAGGAAAATATTGAACCAGATCATGTGCACCACCGGGTTATAAAATAAAAGGTGAACCGAAACCCAAAAAACCACATACATAGGAATGCCATGAAGCAGTCAATAAAATGAAACTGAAGTGTAATATTTCATTGAAACCAACATGAAGATGCATGTTTAACATGAGGAATCCCATAAACCAAAAGTCAAAATCATCATTACTAACAATTTTAATGAACTTATGCATTTCTCTTTCCTCATTTTCACTTTGGTACACCTTATTTATCTTTTTCAAAGGAATCAAAACCCGTGGAACAATTGAAGAGCTACCCATTTTATCAGTCTGAGAGAGAGATGGATATGGAGAGTTAGTGAGAGAGGATCATGTACCTTTTAATGAATTCTAGCTAGATTTCCATTTTGAGAAGATATTTTAATGGATCGGTCGCTGAAAAATGTTTCCTTATGGGAGAAGATGAAGAGGAGTCTGGCTATGGGGCTAGAATTTGTGGAAATATAACAGTGGGATTCTATTAATAGCTTTTCTCCTTCTGAAGTGGTAGACAGCTGACAAAACACCTTTTGGACTCATTTTTAAAGGATTCTGGCCCCCCAACTGAAGCTTTCCCTTCAGAGACTCACTTATATTGGGTGCCAATATTATTGTAGTTTTATGAACTCTAAGAGAGATGGATAGAAGAGGAAACCAGAATTTTATTACAAAAAGAACAAAGGTTACAATGTACCCCTCCCACACCACCCTTTTTTCTCTCACATGGAGCTCTCCTGGCCCTCTCACAATAGAGCACTCCTTTGGCTTGAATCCGATCTCTGGATTGGATCTGATGAATCTATAGAAAGGAAGCACCCTAAGGCCTCATTAAATAACTATGGCGTGAGGTGTCAAATTTGAAACAAATCTACCACCAATCCCCCACCAACCATGTGATTCAAACATGGCTTCCACCTACCATGCTATTAGGTGGAGTTGGTGCACCATCCATGTTTGACACTAATGGTGGGCAGTAGCTAGATGTTTCCATCAATTCTCCCCCTCCAGCTGCAATCCACTAGAGCATCTGAAAAGTTATAGCTTCTCCTGATCAACCACCATTTCCAATATATCCACCTGGTTCTCCTTCGTGTGGATCTTCACAAGTCACAGCAGTTGTTGATCCATCACTTCACGTATCCAGTGATAACGAACGTCAATGTGCTTCATATAGGAATGGTACCTGGAGTTCTTGCTCAAGTCCAAATCACTTTGACCATGTCAATTAACTATGTACTCCTTCTGGATGAATCCAAGATTATGGAGAAAACACTTAAGCCACAACATCTCTTTTACATCTTCTGAAGTAGCAATGTACTATGCTTCTGTCGTGGATAAAGCGACACACTTCTACAACCTTGAATTTCATGATATAGCTCCTCCTGAAAAAGTATATATGTATCCTGATGTAGAATTCCTTCTATCAGGATCTCCAACCATATCTACAATTATATATCCCTCCAAGATAGGTTTATTTTCCCCATATCTCAAACATAACTTTGAATTACCTTTAAGATACCTCAAAATCCACTTGACTCCATCCCAATGCTGCTTCCCAGGATTAGAGAGAAACAAGCTCATGATTTCCACTACATGGGAAATGTCAGGTCTTGTACTCACCATAGAGTACATCAAGCTTCCAACTATTGAGGAGTATGGAATCATATCCATCACCTCAATTTCTTCCTTGGATGACAGGCATGAACTCTTTCTCAACTTCAAATGACCGAGAAGAGGAATGATCAATGGTTTGGCTTTTTCCAAGTTGAAAATTTTGAGAACACGTTCAACATACTTCTACCGAGATAGACATAACAACTTCTTATTTCTATCATGAATAATCTGCATCCCCAAAATCTGTTGAGCTACTCCCAAGTATTTCATATCAAAAGACTTAGATAACTCATTCTTCAATTGAATATTATTCACTTCATCCTTCCCAATGATCAACATGTCATTAATATAAAGTAAAAGGGAAACAAAGTTACCGTCCTAAAATCACTGGATGCAGACACATTGGTCTGCCTGTGTCTGCTTGTAGCCATGAATCACCATGAATGAGTCAAACTTCTTGTACCACTACCTGGGAGCCTGTTTCAGTCCGTACAAGCTCTTCTTCAAAAACCCCTGTCTGGCGAAGGGTTTATAGACCAGACTCTGTTGGTGAGAGGGGTGGCTTTAAGTTTTGCATGAGTCATCGGTGATGGAACACCAACATGGATCTCATACATCCTATCAACACACTTTACTGTTTTTTACTTTATGCAAAATATGGTTTTCTCGATATTGATGTGTGCATGTGAGATGATTATGGAAAGAAACCTACTCATGACTATGATTATATTGACTCAATGATCAAGATGGAGGGTTGATTTTTTTAAAAAAAAATGGGGTTTTAAATAAAATACTTATTAAAATAAATCTAGGTAAAAAATATTTTTAAAATTAATACATAAATACGGCCTTGGTTTCACCACCTATAAAGTCCCGTGTTTCTTAATCGGGTTTAAATACCAAAGTTTTCAAAAAAAAAATTCCATTTATCGACCGATTGGTTTTTAAACCAAGATCCAAAACATTATTTTGAGTGCTGAAACACATAAAGGTGTAGTTTTTGGACTTGGTTGAATACATGATAATTTTCACAGGTGTCCCGATAAGTTTGAAGAGCACTAGATCCAGAAAAGTCCACTTTAATGGATCTGCATGGGCTGTGCACGGTTGCGGTCCAACCAGTGCATTTTACCCAGTTTAATATTTTATTTATTTTAATTAAATAATATTAAATGAGGGATTTGTGTTTAAATTGGAGAACATGTTAATAATAATAATGTCATTATTATTATTATTATGGTTTCATCAATTATTTTGATGTTAAAAGATTTTAATTGGATGATTGATGATGTGTAATAGTTATGTGAAATTAATGAGGCCTTTGGGTATCTCAAAGAAACATTTTTTAAATGAGGAGTTTCAAAAATTACGAAGAAACGTTTTATTAACCGGAGATTTAGGATTTAATAAATGAATGTTTAAATGGAAATAATGATAATAAGATTATTATTATTATCATTAAAATGATCGATATTATTGACCTTTTTTTAATAATACAATTTAATTATGAGTTTTATAAAAGGTTTGAATAATAATAATAATGTGATTATTATTAAAATGGTTTTATGAGTATAATTATTATTATTAATTATGGTTGTTATTATTATTATGAAGAATAATAAGAATAATGGATTTTGTGGGTTCTGGTTGGAAAGGAATAAATGAAAAGAGTGGTAATAATAATAACTATATGATTATTATTATTATTACTATGTTAATTGACTAGTTTTAATAGAAATTAAATATTGGGGGTATTTAGGTTTTAGGTGGGATAAAATTAAAAGAGAGAAAAATCCCCTCTTCTTTCTCCCTTGGAGGCGTGACACACAGGAGGTGCGCAAGACTCCTCTAGGAAATGGAAAGCTCCTCCATTATCCTCAATGGTCACGACTCCTCCTCCTTCGTACGACCTCCTCCCTCGACCGGACCCCCTCCAGCAGTGCGACACCCCCGGGCAACCTCCCCTGCGATGCGTGCCTCCCCTCCTTCAGGTCCTCCATCCACGGATGAATCCTACTATTTTCTTCATGTTTAAGGTATTATTACTCAAGTTGAGGTCTTTTCTCATGTTCTCCATCATCACTTTTAATAATTAATGTTGTTTCCACACCCGACTTGGTTTTGGCTGATTTTAGGGTTTTGTGATAATACCCATTTATTGTATTATTCCTTCAATAGGGTATACAGGTGGTGTATCAGGACCCTTTGATCCTTATTTCGGAATCCACCTCCAAAGGTGAGGTGGATGAACTCATTTCTCTATGCCGCCAATGTTTCAGGTATGGTTATATATCCATGGTTTTGTTTCGCATCATTCAATTAAGGGATTGATAATTTTTATGAGTCCTTGGTACCTAGTTAGAGGTGCATTGGTCCTTACTGCATTGATTCTGGGTACCTATTTCATATATTTAATTTTTTCGATCAATGTAGACAATGCACACACACACACACACACACACATATATATATGTGTGTGTGTGTGTATGAAGGTGTGCGTACATGCGACTACTGATCAATTGTCGATTGATTGTTGATGTATGTCAAGTGATGAATATTAAATTGGTTCCCCCTGAGGTAGAGTTCTTGACCTTGCCTAATTATTCAGATATAGTTTTGTTGTTTTACTACTTTGATAATGTTGACTGTAATGTTGGATTAAACTGTCTAATAGGAGAATGAGATAATTAGTTAGGAATTAATTATATGTATTATGGTTGTAAAATAAATATTCAATGGGGCCATTAATTATTAGTAACTAATTTTTTCAAGTTTAAATAATTAATTATGAATTAATTATGTGATTTATATGATAATTAATCAAGTGACTAATTATGAGTAATTAATTTGATTAATTTTTAGATAATTAATTATGAATTAATTATGTGCTTGAGACTGGAATATTAAATAATTAATCAAATGATTAATTATGAGATATTTATTTAGTTGAACGAGATAATTGATTTGGTGATTAATTACAATATGTTTTTTTTGGATAAATAGATATATTTAATGATGGATTAATGACGTGCTTTTGTAGTGATAATTTGGATAATTAATTTTTGGAATTAATTATGGGAAGTGAAATTAGAATGAGATAATTAATTATGTAAATTAATTATGAGATGTGGTGCATATTGTGAATTAATTGTATTTGCGTTATTGTAAATAATAAAGGTTGTTTACCTTGATTAAGGGACAACCCATGGGTATGTTTCCCTGGTTTGACTGCTTAAGGACGATTGGTCCAAGAAATCCTTTTGACGCGTGTTTGTTTTCCATGTATTAAGTTGTTTAGGATGGAGTTGATTAAATATATGATATTCCATGTGAGATGGTTGCTAAATATCTGAGCCTTGTTCAACTTGTTTGACTTGAGATGTTTATGACAAGCATGTTAATTATTAAAGTCCTGGACGAATCAATGTTTGAGTGGACACGTTCAGACTTGTTAATGAATTGGGTGAATCAATATTTAGTGGATGGAACCAGGAGAGAATCAATATGTTTAGTGGACGGGCTCTTACTCATACTTGATAATGATTTGGGTGAATCACTATTTAGTGGACAAAACTAGGGGCGAATCACTATGTTTAGTGGAAGGGATCTTACTCAGACTTGTTTATAAATTGGGTGAATCACTATTTTTAGGAGACATACCCAGAAGTGAATCACTATATTTAGTGTATGGTCATGGATTTTGGTATTGGTTGGGTGAATCACTATTTTTAGTGGATGTGCTCAGACATAGTGTATGAAAGATTAAATTGAATATCTTATGACGGGTTATCCAAGACAAAACACAAGCTTGGACTCGGTCTATACTTTGATTGATTAGATGGTCTTTAGAGGAATATGTTGTGAGTGACTTATATAGGGGATGTCGAGCTTAGGATAGATCTCAAGACTTATATAATTTAATGAATTTTGAATAATTGATAAATGAAAATGAATGTGTGATAACTGTTGTGTATGCATGAAAAATGTATAATTCAGGTTCAAACACCAACTGAGGGTTGAAACAGGTACTTGGGTATATAGTTACACTGTACTACTTACTTTACTTATACATTCTTTCTCACTGTTTAAATTATTTATTGAATGTATGGATTTGGGTTAGACACTGGAGGTCCCAACCTACTGAGATTTATATCTCACATCCTACTTGGGCCATCATTGCACTGGGGTACCTGAGTAGATTCTACTTGGTTGCAGGATTGTACTGTTTGCATATACTTAAGAGTTAGGAGAAGAGGATCAAGTGGAAGCTTGAGATTCTCGAGGAGATCTCCCTTGGGGATTTGATTCATTTTTTATTTATTACTTTATTGATATGTAAATAATAATGTATTGTTTATAAATTTCATAGTTGTACCATCATAACATGCATGCATTGTATAACATTAGCGTTGGCCATTTTGTTTTATACAAGATTTATAAAATTATTTCTTCCACTTCTTTATCATTCTTCACACTGCTTCCTCCATTTGCTGATATTGTCCACTATTTTTTACTCTAATAAGAGGGTATAGTCTCCCAATGACTATCCTTAGACCCTCACTGCTAGTTGGCATCCTCTAGCATACAGAGAGATGCTCTTTAAGTCATGTGGCAACCGGTCCGACCACCAGTTCAGGGGTGAGCCAGATCTAGATGTTACAAAGTTGTATTAGAGGCCTCTTTTCCTTTGTCTTACTATTTCAGGGTTAGTAGATAGGAGACTAGGAATGTTTTGGTGCTTGGGTTAATAGTCGTTCTTGGGACTGATCACCCCACGTATGGGAAATGATGAAGTGGTTAGGGTTTGGATTGCTATTCATGTTGTTCACTTTTACATTTGATATGATTTCACCTTGAGTGACTGGTGTATTTTATGTTTCTTATTGATTATGAAAATTTTGAAAATTTACCTTGGCTTGATATGGAAAGGAAGTTGCATTACATGCATCATATTAGGCACTTATAGATTAACATTCCATGCATATATTTCATGTCATGTAGTTATATTAGTAGGATTCCTGGTAATATGGATTGTGTTCCTTGAATATATTCCATGTCTTGTACTTATTTAGCATGACTTTTTAGATAACATGTTTCAGTGATATAATTAACATGCTTGAGTGATAATATGAAATGATTATGTGCCATGATTCTATGTTATAACATGTTTTAGTTATTTCAGCATGTTGATATGTGTTAGCTACTTGTAGTGACATGTTATCTTGATAAAAAATGATTTGTTTCTTTGGATAAATTTATTTGATTTCAATTAAGATGGAACCAGTTTTCAGTTGTAAGGTGTATGAGTTCCTTATAACTGCAAAAAGGGTAACCCGTGTATTCAAACAATTAAAAAGGGATGCTAAATAAAAAATTATAAACAAAAATTGGATATCTTAAATGGGATCCAAATACCAGCAGTAAGGTGTATGGGAACCTTATCGACTGGTAGATGGACATCCATGTGATTAAACCATATAACCATAATATGTTTGAAAAGGGTTATGAATGTAAAATTTCGGAGTTTTGATTGTAATGAACTGTTGTGGGGTTACTTTTTGAAGAACTAGGATTTAATAAATGGGACCTTTAGAGGTCTCCTTTTCAGTAAAAGGTATTTAGATGCTAAATTTCTTGTTTATATTTGAATAAAACTGAATGTTAAATTATTATAGAGGATGTTTGTGAAAACATTCTTATTTTTCTATAGGGTGTTGTTTTGAAAACCAAGTGACTTGTTATGAAAAAGTACATGTGGGTTTTTTGAAATTAATTCAAATGTTTAAAGGTTGAAATGAATTACTTAAATGGATAAAATGAAAAAGGGGAATTTTAGAATAGTGATATTGGTTTTCCATGACTGAGAGAGAGGGTCGGCGTTTATGTTTCGTAAGAGACTAGCTAGTGGGACTCGGCTGTTTTGGCATGCCAGTTAGTTTAAATTTTGGCTTTCATGAGAGAATGTTTGACGTGGTGATCAGGGTTTGAGTAACGTCACACATGTGTTTAAGGTGTTTCATAAATAGTGAACTAGTAAGTGGCTTAAATTTAATTTCGATGTCATGGATAATCCAAAGGTGGGTAGTGTCACATAAATTTCGGTAAATGTGTCAGCAGGTGACACTGATATTTTTGAACATAGTCGTCTAGTAGTAGTTCGACTGATCTTTTTAGTGACCTTGGTTTTCTATTAGCATGCTCTTTTGAATGTGACAATCATGTTACCTATTGTTAACTCATCATGGATGCACTATGATAACATTAGTTATATGCCACGCTAAAATTTAAAAGTTGTGGGTTTGTTTTGTGATCTCCTTTGGGGTTGTATGTGGGACACATGGTTTCTTTAGGCTACATATTTATTCATGTTGGGGCATGTTAGTTTTTAATTTCCTTGATAATGATATAATTTGTAATGTCACTAGAGGTCGAGTAAAGAATTCAGTGTACATGCATTTTATAATGTGATATTTTAAAGGCACATCGCTAGTTTGAGGGTGAGTGTGGGGTTTTGTTTCTGTGGTATTTTTCAAGGAAAGCAGGTGAAACCTGTTTCTATTTGTTAATAGAGATACAACCATTTTCATTGATGAGGTCCCTATAATGACCTCATATGTAAGCTCTGTTTAAATATTTAAATGGTAAAATGATATTTGGATCTGGTTATATAGAATTAAGTGGTTGGAATTATGTTTTAGTTAAAATTAAGTTTGGAGTTTGGAAACATAAAGTGGTTTTTCAAACAAAAAAATTATCGACCTTGGTAGTTCAGCAGATGTTTTAATAGTTTTCGATGGCTTCTTGGGGATGAGAAGTTTTTAAGGAGGGTAGATTGTAAAGTCTCATGTTTTTTAATCGGGTTTAAATATGATGGTTTTCAAAAAAATATCCGTTTATCAATGGGTTGGTTTTTAAAACGAGCTTTGAAACATTTTTCTGAGTGTTGGAACACTTAAATGTTTTGTTTTTGGACTTGGGTGAATACATGATAATTTTCACAGGTGTCCCAATAAGTACCGGGAGCACCAATTCCACAAAATTCCACTTTAATGGATTTGTATAGGCTGCACACGGTTTCAGTGCAACCCGTACATTTTACCCAGTTTAATATTTATTTATTTTAATTAAATAATATTAAATGGAAGATTTGTGGTTAAATAGAATAATGTGTCAATAATAATAATTTTTATTATTATTATGGTCTCATAAATTATTTTGATGTTAAAAGACTTTAATTGGATGATTAATTATGTGTAATAGTTATGTGAAATTAATGAGGCCTTTGGGTATCTCAAAGAAACATTTTTTTTAAATTAGGAGTTTCAGAAATTATGAAGAAACATTCAATTAATTGGAGATTTTGGATTTAATTAATGAATGTTTAAATAGAAATAATAATAATATGATTATTATTATTATCATTAAAATGATCAATATTATTGAAATTTTTTAATTATACAATTTAATTATAGGTTTTATCAAAGGTTTGAATAATAATTATAATGCGATTATTATTGTTATGGTTTTGTGGGTATAATAATTATTATTAATTATAGTTGTTATTATTATTATGAAGAATAATAATAATGGATTTTGTGGGTTTTGGTTGTAAAGGAATAAATGAAAAGAATGGTTACAATAATAACCTTATAAATATTATTATTATTATTACTATGTTAATTGACTAGTTTTAATTGAAATTAAATATTGGGGGTATTTTGGTTTTAGGTGGGATAAAATTAAAAGGGAAAAATCCCCTCTTCTTTCCCCCTTTGAGGCGCGATGCACAGGAGGTGCACAAGCCTCCTCCATGGAATGAAAAGCTCCTCCCTTCTCCTCCATGGCCGTGGCTCCTCCTCCTTGGCGTGACCTCCTCCCTCAGCTGGCCCCCCTATAGCAGTGCGACACCCCCGTGAAGCCTCCCCTATGACTTGCGATGCCCCCCTATGGGTTCTCCTTCCGCATATGATTCCTTCTATTTTATTCATGGTTAAGGTCATATTACTTGAGGTGAGGTATTCTATCATGTTCTCCACCATCTCTTTTGCGAATTGATGCTGTTTCGGCACCTGACATGGTTTTGGAAAATTTTAGGGTTTTGGGATAATACCTGTTTATTGTGTTATTCCTTCAATAGGGTTTGCGAGTGGTGTATTAGGAATATTTGGTCTTTTCTTAGCATCTTCTGCCAAAGGTGAGGCGTATGGGATCATTTCTCTATGACGCCAATGTTTCGGGTAAGGTTATATATCCATGGTTTTGTTTCTCTTCATTCAATTAAGGGTTTGATAATTTTTATGAGTCCCTGGTACCTAGTTATAGGTGCATTGGTCCTTACTGCATTCATTCTGGGTACCTGTTTAATATATTGATTTTTTATCAATGTAGACAAAACACATGCACACACACACACACAAAGATATATATATGATGGTGTGCGTGCGTACGACTCCTGACTAGTTGTGGATTGTTTATCGACAAATATAAAGTGTTGAATATTAAATTGGTTCCACCCTGAGGTAGGGTTATTGACCTTTCCTAATTAATCAAATACAGTTTTGTTGTTTTCCTACTTTGATAATGTCGACTACAATATTGGATCAAACTGTTTAATGGGAGAATGTGATAATTAGTTATGAATTAATTATATATATTGTGGTTGTAAAATAGATAATTAATTGGGCCATTAATTATTAGTAACTAATTTGGTCAAATCGAGATAATTAATTATGAATTAATTGTGTGATTTAGATGATAATTAATCGAGGGATTAATTATGTGTAATTAATTTGATTAATTTTGAGATAATTAATTATGAATTAATTATGTGCTTGATATTGGAATTTTAAATATCTAATCAAAGGATTAATTATGAGATATTTATTTTGTTGAATGAGATAATTGATGCGGTGATTAATTTAATTTGTGGTTCTGGATAAATAGAGATATTTAATGATGGATTAATGATGTTATTTTGTAGTGATAATTTGGATAATTAATTTTTGGAATTAATTATGGAAAGTGAAATTAGAATGAATGAATTAATTTTGTAAATTAATTATGAGATATGGTGCATATTGTGGATGAGTTGAATATGTGTTCTTATAAATAATAAAGGTTATTTACCTTGATTAAGGGACACCCCATACATATGTTTCCTTGGATTGATTGTTTAAGGACGATTGGGCCAAGAATGCCTTTTGATGCGTGTTTTTTTATATACCTTAAGTTATTTAGGATGGAGTTGTTTAAATATATGATATGCCATGTGAGATGGTTTCTAAATATTTTAGTCTTGTTTAGCTTGTTTGACTTGAGATTTTATGACATGCATGTTAATTGTTAAAGTCCTAGATGAATCAATGCTTGAGTGGATGGGTTCAGAAATGTTAATGAATTGGGTGAATCCATGTTTAGTGGATGGACCCAAGAGCGAATCACTATATTTAGTGGACATGCTCTTACTCAGAATTGATAATTATTTGGGTGAATCACTGTTTAGTGGACAAACCTAGGGGAAAATCATTATGTTTCGTGGATGAGCACTCACTCAGACTTGTTTATGAATTGGGTGAATCACTATTTTTAGTGGAGAGACTGAGGAGTGAATCACTATATTTAGTGTAAGGGCTTAGATTTTGGTATTGGTTGGGAAAATCACTATTTTAGTGTATGGGCTCCGACATTCTATATGAAAGATTAAATTGAATATATTATGATGTGTTATCCAAGCCAAATCACAAACTTTGAATCAGTCTTCAGTTTGATTGGTTAGATGGTATTTAGAGACATCTATTGTGAGTGACTTATATGGGGGATGTTGAGATTAGGATGGATCTTGAGACTTATATAATTTAACGAAGTTTTTATAATTGATAAATAAGAATGAATGTGTGAGGACTATTGTTTATTCATGGAAAATGTATAATGCATGTTCAGACAACAGCTGAGGGATGAAGCATGTACTTTTGTATATAGTTACATTGTACTACTTACTTTATTTTTTCATGCTTTCACAATGTTTAGATTATTTATTGAATGTATGGATTTGGGGTAGACACCGGTGGTCCCGACCTACTGATATTTATACCTCACACCCTACTCGGGCCGCCATTGCATTGGGGTACCTGAGTATATTCTACTTGGTTGTAGGATTGTGCTATTTCATATACTTAGGAGATAAAAGTAGAGGACCGATTAGAAGAATGAGATGCTCAAGGATATCACCCTGAGGGCTTTGAGTCGTAGTTTATTTATTACTTTATTAATATGTAAACCATGACGTATTGTTTATCACTTTCATAGTTGTACCATCATAACATGCATGCATTGTATAACATTGGCGTTGGACATTTTTTTATAGAAGATTTATTAAATTATGTCTTCCAATGATTTTTCATTATTCACACTACTTCCACCATTTGATGATATTGTACAAATTTTTTACTATGATAAGAGTGTATAATATCCCCACTGATTATCGTTAGACCCTTGCTTTTAGTCAGCAGCCTCTGGAATATGGGGAGACACACTTTAGGTCATATGGAGACCGGTCCAGCCACCGGTATAGGGGTGTTCTAGGTCTGGACATCACAAAGTGTTATGAGAGGCTTCTTTTCCTTTGTCTTACTATTTTGGGGTTGGTAGATAGGATAATAGGAATGTTTCAGCACTTGGGTTAATAATCGTGATTGGGACTGATCACCCCATGTACGGAAAATGACTAAGTGGTCAGGTTTTGGATTACTGTTCATGTTGTTCACTATTACAGTTGATATGATTTCACCTTGAGTGACTAGGGTATTTTATGCTACTCATTGATTATGAAAATTTTGAAAAATTTAACTTGACCTGATATTGCAAGGAAGTTACATTACATGCATCATATTAGGCACTTAGAGATTAACATGCCATGTATATATGCCATTTAATGTAGTTTCATTAGTAGGATTCCTACTAGTATGGATTGTGTGCCTTGAATATATGAAATGTCTTGTACTTATTTAGCATGCCTTTTTAGTTAGCATGTTTTAGTGATATAATTAACATGCTTGAGTGATAATATGCAATGATTATGTTCTATACTTCTGTGTTATAGCATGTTTTAGTGATTTCATCATGTTGATATGTGTTATCTACTTATTGTGACATGTTATCTTTCTGATAAATGTTTGGTTTATTTGGATAAATATATTTGGTTTTTATTACAACAAAACCAGTTTTCAGTTGTAAGGTGTATGGGTGCCTTATAACTGCGAAAAAGGGTAACCCGTGTATTCAAAAAATTAAAAAGGGATGTTAAAGTTAAAATGTTAAATGAAAATTGGAAACATTAAATGGTATCCAAATGGAAGTGGTAAGGTGTATGGGCGACTTGTCGACTGGTATATGGAAATCCATGTTACTGAACCATATAACCATAATATGTTTGAAAATGGTTATGAATGTAAAACTACTGAGTTTTGATTGTAATGAACTATAGTGGGGTTTCTTTTTGAAGAACCCAGATTGAATAACTGGGACATTTGGAGGTCTCATTTTCAGTAAAAGGAATTTAGATGCTAAATTTCATATTTATATTTGAATAACACTGAATTTTAAATGATTAAAGAGGATTTTTGTGATAGCATGCCTATGTTTCCGTAGGGTGTTGTTTTGAAAACCAAGTGACTTGTTATGAAAAATTTCTTGTGGGTTTGTTGAAATTCATTCAAAATTTTAAAGGTTGAAATGAATTAATTAAATGGATAAAATTAAAAAGGGTCTTTGAGAATAGTGATATTAGTTTTGCGTGACTGAGAGAGAGGGTCAACGTTTATGTTTTGTAAGTGACTAGCTTGTGGGACTCAGGTGTTTTGACATGTCTGTTGGTTTAAAATTTGGATTTCATGTGAGAATGTTTTATGTGGTGATAATGGTTTGAATAATGTTACACGTGTGTTTAAGGTGTTTTAGAAATAGTGCACTAGTAAGTAGATAAAATTTTATTTTGACATCATGGACAATCCTAAGCTGGGTAGTGTCGTATGAATTTTGGTAAACATGTCGGTAGATGACACTGATCTTTTTTAACAGAGTCATCCGATAGTAGTTTGACTAATCTTTTTAGTGACCTTGGTTTTCTCTTAGTGAACTATTCCAAATGAGGTGATAAAGTTCCCTATCATGAACTCATCATGGAGGCACTAAAATATCATTGGTTATGCGCTGTGCTAAAATTTAAAATCTATGGGTTTATTTTGTGATCTCCTTCTGGGTTGTATGTGGGATGTGTGGTTTCTTTGGGATACATATTTATTCGTGCTGGGTTACAGTAGTTTTTAATAGCCTTTAGAATGATTAACTTGTTAATGTCCCCATAGGTCGAGCAAATAATTCAGTGTACATACATGAAAACCACATTTTCGTTGATGAGGTCCTTATAATGACCTCAGATGTAAGCTCTGTTTTAGTGTTTAAATGGTAAAATGATATTTGGATGAGGTTTTACAAAATTAATTGGTCGGACTTATGTTTTAATTAAAAGTAAGTTTGGCGTTTGGAAACGAAATGTGGTTTTTCAAAAAAAATTTTTTCTCGATCTTGGTATCTCAAAAGATGCTTTAATACTTTCTAATGGCTTCTCGAGGAAGAGAAGTTTTTAAGGTGGGTATATTTTAAAGTCATGTGTTTTTGAACTGGGTTTAAGTACGAAGGTTTTCAATTTTTTCCATTTATTGACGGGTCAGTTTTTAAACTGAGCTCTGGAACATTATTCTGAGTGTTGAAACACTTCAAGGTATTGTTTTTATACTTGGTTGAATACCTGATAATTTTCATGGGTGTCCCAATAAGTCTTGGGAGCACCAAATCTGAAAAATCCACTATAATGGATTTTCACGGGCTGCGCATGGTTGCGGTCTAACCCGTGAAACTAACCCAATTTAATATTTTATTTATTTTAATGAAATAATATTTAATGGTAGATTTGTGTTTAAATAGAAGAATGTGTTAATAATAATAATAATAATATTATTATTATTATGGTGTCATAAATTAGTTTTATGTTAAAAGATTTTAATTGGATGATTAATGAGGTGTAATTGTTATCTGAAATTAATGAGGCATTTGGGTATCTCAAAGAAACATTTTTTTAAATGGGTATTTTCATAAATTATGAAGAAATTTTTTATTAATTGGATATTTTTGATTTAATAAATGAATTTTTAAATGGAAATAATAATAATATGATTATTATTATTATCATTAAAATGATTAATATTATTGAACTTTTTTTAATAATACAATTTATTTATGGGTTTTATCAAAGGTTTGAATAATAATAATAATGTGATTATTATTATTATGGTTTTATGAGTATAATAATAATTATTAATTATGGTTTTTTTATTATTATGAAGAATAAAAATAATGGATTTTGTGGGTTTTGGTTGGAAATGAATAAATGAAAATAGTGGTAATATTAATAACCTTATGTCTCTTATTATTATTATTATTACTATGTTAATTGACTATTTTTAATTGCAATTAAATATTGGGGGCATTTAGGTTTTAGGTGGGATAAATTTAAAAATGAGAAAAATACCCTCTTCTTTCCCCCTTTGAGGCGCGAAAAACAGGAGATGCACAAGACTCCTCTATGGCATAGTGAGTTCCTCCCTTCTCCTCCATGGTCATAGCTCCTCCTCCTTGGTGCAACCTCCTCCCTCGGCTGGACCCCCTGCAGTAGCGTGACACCCCCCGGGTAGCCTCCCCTACGATGCATGACACCCCCCTCCGGGTCCTCCATCCACAGATGGTTCCTCATATTTTCTTCATGGTTAAGGTCGGATTACACAAGGTGAGGCCTTCTATCATGTTATCCATCATTTCTTTTGCAAATTAACACTGTTTTGGCACCCGACTTGGTTTTAGACGATTTTAGGTTTTTGGGATAATACCCGTTTATTGTGTTATTCCTTCAATAAGGTATGTGGGTGGTCTATCGAGACCCTTTGGTCCTTGTTTAAGCATCCTATGCCAAAGGAGAGGTGTATGGACTCATTTCACTATGCCACCATTGTTTTGGGTAAAGTTATATATCTGTGGTTTTGTTTCGCATCATTCAATTAAGGGTTTGATAATTTTTATGAGTCTCTGGTACCTAGTTAGAGTTGTGTTGGTTCTTACTGCATTGATTCTGGGTACCTATTTAATATATTGAATTTTGTTGATCAGGGTAGACAATGCACACACACACACACATATAAAGGAGTGCATGCGTGCAACTACTAACCAGTTGTGGATTGGTTGTCAACGTATATCAAGTGCTGAATATTAAATTGGTTCCACCTTGAGGTAGGGTTCTCAACCTTTCCTAATTAATCAAATAAAGTTTTTTTTGTTTTACTTATTTTATAATGTTGACTTCAATGTTGGATTAAATTGTTTAATGGAGAATGAGATAATTAGTTATGAATTAATTATATGTCTTGCGGTTGTAAAATAGATAATTAATTGGGCCATTAATTGTTAGTAACTAATTTGGTTAGGTTGATATAATTAATTATGAATTAATTATGTGCTTTAGATGATAATTATTCAAGGGATTAATTATGAGTAATTAATTTGATTTATTTTGAGATAATTAATTATGAATTAATTATCTGCTTAAGACTATAATATAAATAATTAATCAAAGGATTAATTAGGAGATATTGATTTATCTGAATGAGATAATTTATCCAGTGATTAATTGAAATATGTTTTTTGGATAAATAGAGATATTTAATGATGGATTAATGATGTGATTTTGTAGTGATAAATTGAATAATTAATTTTGGGAATTAATTATGGGAAGTGAAATTAGATTGAGATAATTACTTATTTAAATTAATCATGAGATGTGGTTCATATTGTGAATGAATTTAATATGTTTTCTTGTAAATAATAAAGGGTCTTAACCTTGATTAAGGGACACCTCATGGGTGTGTTTCCCTAGTTTTACTGTTTAAGGCTGATTGGGCCAAGAATTACTTTTTATACGTGTTTTGTTTTCTATTCCTTAAGTTGTTTAGGATGGAGTTGTTTAAATATATGATATGACTTGTGAGATGGTTTCTAAATATTTTAGCCTTGTTCATCTTGTTTGACTTGAGATGTTTATGATGTTCATGTAAATTGTTAAAGTCCTGGACAAATCACTTCTTGAGTGGATGGGTTCAGACTTGTTAATGAATTGGGTGAATCAATGTTTAGTGGATAGACCCAGGAGAAAATCACTATGTTTAGTGGATGGGATCTTAATCAAACTTGATAATGATTTGGGTGAATCACTGTTTAATGTATTGAACTATGTGAGAATCACTATGTTTAGTAGACTAGCTCTTTCTCATACTAGTTTATGAATTGGGTGAATCACTATTTTTACTGGACGGACCTAGGAGTGAATCACTATGTTTAGTGGACGGGCTTGGATTCTGGTATTGGTTGGGTGAATCACTATTTTTAGTGGATGGGATCAGACATAATATATGAAAGATTAAATTGAATATCTTATGATGGGTTATCCAAGACAAAGAACAATCTTGGACTCAGTCTTTACTTTGATTTCTTAGATGGTATTTAGAGGAATATGTTGTGAGTGACTTATATAGGGGATGTCGAGATTAGGTCAGATCTCAAGAATTATATAATTTAAAGAGGGTTGAATAATTGATAAATGAAAATGAATTTGTGATGAATATTGTGTATGCATGTCAAATGTATAATGTAGGTTCAGACACCAGCTGAGGGTTGAACCAGGTACTTGGGTATATAGTTACATTGTACTTATTACTTTAATTATGCATGCTTTCACACTGTTTAAATTATTTAATGAATGTATGGATTTGGGGTAGACACCGGAGGTCCCGACCTACTGAGATTTATATCTCATATCCTAGACGGGACACCATTGCAATGGGTTACCCGAGTAGATTCTACTTGTTTGTAGGATTGTGTTGTTTTCATATACTTGGGAGTTAGGATTAGAGGACCAAGCGAAAGCTCGGGATGCTCGAGGAGATCAAACTTAGGTCTTTAAGTCATCGTTTATTTATTAATTTATTGATACGTAAAGCATGATGTATTTTTTATTGCTTTCATAGTTGTACCATCATAACATGCATGCATTGTATAACATTGGCATTGGCCATTTTGTTTTATACAAGATTTATAAAATCATGTCTTTCACTGCTTTATCATTATTCACACTACTTCCACCATTTTTTGATATTTTCCATTGTTTTTTTACTCTGATAAGAGGGTATAGTCTTCCCACTGACTATCCATAGATCCTCGCTGCTTGTCGGTAGCCTCTGACATATGGGGAGTCGTGCTTGAGGTCATGTGGCGACCGGTCCAACCATCGGTTTAGGGGTGATCCGGGTCTGAACATTACACCACCTTTTAGTTTAAGTTGTAAGTCATTGAGGACAATTTCTCCTTTGGATTTCATTGACTCAGATTTATGACATGACAAAGGTGTTAAGGTAAAAAATGCCTTTTTCTTTATAATTTAAACAAAATGAAATTTTCACATTAACGAATTTTTCCTAAATTAAGGTGAAAAGCATTTTGCACCATAACGTAATTACCCCAAACCCCTATAAATAGACACTCAACCCCACTTATTGTCTCTCAAATCATTCCACCCATCTCTAGTTCCACTCTCGATGAAAAAGGTGATGCTACAAGACCTTCTCATGGATTTACTCATGCTTCGACTTTATCCGATGAACATGCATGAGGTCGATCCATTTCTCTCTTCAAGGGATATACTTCTGGTTACTTTTGAAGAAGTGGTAATTATTGGATTTTTTTGATTTAAAATTTAAATATTTTGGAGATAGAAATTAATGAATTGTAAGATTTTTCTCAACATTAATAGGGGGTTTCTCTCAACATTAATGAAGAGTTAATTCTCAATATTAATGGATGGAAAACTTAATGCTGACTGCATTAATTGGAGATATGAACTTTGTATATAAATAAGAAGATGTGGTGACATATTTAAAAATGTGCACCAGAACGATGTATCTAGTAAGATAAAATTAGTAAGGGGTTGATACATGCGGTAGTCTCTCCATCCCAGAAGTGTGGCACTCCTAACAATTTTTAGCAGAGTATAGTAAAGGTTTTATCTAACAATATTCAAATCTACAACTGGTGTAATTCTATGAGTATGAACGAATTTCCTTTGAATTGATCTTTGATCCGATCCTAGTGTTCTTTCTTCTACCCCTTTTATTCAGATAAAAAACAGATTACTTACCTAGTTAGATATATTTGGGTTTCTTTATCAGGGTGTGTCTTTGTTTTAGGCTGACTTCAGACTACATTTGTTTTCCAACTTTAATCCACTGTTTTATCTGAGTATTACATTTGAGATCCCTTCTATTTTGGGGATTCTCTACCGTGTACTTATTAATTTTAGTGTATCCCTCTTTATAGACTAGGTCCCGCGGTTTTTCCCTTTTGGGTTTTCCACATAGAAATTTATGGTGTCATCTTTATATTCTATACATATTTTTTTGGTAGCTGCATATCCACAGGCTTGTTAGAAGGGGAATAAATTTATTTTTCCACTGTATATTCGATTATATTTTGTTTCCTCATTCATTTATTGTAATATTTACCAATAGTAATGTATTTCACATAAAGGACGACTTGACTGTGGTCTCAAATCGAATGAAATTAAAAGAATTTTCCATTATTTCTCATTTAATTTTACCACAGGGTTTGAAGCCATGGAAGATTGGGGAACTTAATGCACATATCTCTAGAATCTTGGGCTTCTATGATTGGCAATGTGTCTCATTGAGTCATGGTTTTATCACCTATTTTTACCCTCTGAAGAAAGGAAGACAAATGGTTGGGGTTTTGGATCAGTCTCTCTCAAGCCGAGTCTACTTCATATACGTGAATGGGATAGATCCTTCAACCAATTGGAGACAGGAAACACTTCTGTGCACCTCTAGGTTATATTTTTTGGTCTAAACTGGCTTCTATGACATCCTCAAATACTTTATGACATTGAAATATCAATTGTAATTCCCATAAAAATGGATAGAGAGACTAAAATGACCATATTTGGACACTTCACATTATTCCTTGTTGAATCTTACTTATGTTCCTCTTTGTTTGAGACGATTTTTCTATCAATAGAGGCTGATTATTTGAATATTAAAATTGAGTTTGAAAATGTGCCTCATTTATGCTCAATCTACAAAACCATTGGTTATGATGTTTCAAACTACATTATATTGTTTATCTGTGCTTTCATTCACAATCATGGACATGATAAAAATATGTGTTTCAAAAATCTGAAGTAAGGGTAGTCTACAGGTGGTCATCCGACTATTGTAGGGAAAGATTCGAATGAGAAACCTATGAATGAAAGGAAAGATGATGAAGGATGCACTTCTGAGGAAAATTATTGTCTGATTGATGTTAATGCAGGTCATACTGATACTCATTCACTTGGGCAATATGATAGGATGATTATTCAATTAGAGGAAGGGGATATAGACCAGGGTGATGATGTTGTTTGCATAAAAATCAGGAAAGAACATGAGTAGTTGAAATCCCCTTCATATGATGATGATATTGGTATGAAAGCTTAATGCTAGAAGTCTTGGGATGCAATCTTTACTGATGTGGTAAATACTAATGATCGCGACAATGTCAAATGCTTGTCTTATGACTCTCAGATAGAAAGAGTGGATCCTGAATATGTGAATGAAGATGATGGTCAAAAAGTGGTTGATCGGAAATTTATGATTGAGCAAGATATTGCATCATGTAACTGATTAGGAAAGAAAAAAGATGTCACCTTTTACGTGAATCCTTGAAAAGGAAAGAAAATTATCATGGATGATGAGAGGTTTCAAATGGTTCCTCCTCAGAAAAACAAATCAACTATTCATCTAAGTTAGGACTTGACAGAGGATAATCAGGTAGTTATTTCCAAATATCCTACAGAGGGCATCCTCTTAGATGCTTGTTCAGTGATGAAAAACCTATACATTAAGACACATGAACTTGAAGGAGGATAGAAATAGAAGAACTGGTGATGGGGAAGAAATTCAAAAGGTCATGGATGGGGACGTGGGCACAAGACCACAACACATAAGCATGGGTCCACCAAGTCCAGGACTCAACTCATGCCAGAGCAGGAAAGGATTAAGAAGATGTATTCTGCACTTCTCAATTAAAAAAATACCCAGTTTGAATGGGAATCGATTGATGAGGGTGATGGATCTGACTATGGTCATAGGGATGATGCTTTTGCTCCGTAGTTTTTCTTTTTGGACGAGGTCTTGTCTCATTGTTTGACCCTATCCCCCATCCTTCATGCTTGTTAATTTTTCTTTTATTTTAATAAACAGTCAGAGGGTTCTGCTTCTAACTAAACCTTTTCAGTATAAATAAATATATTTATATTTATTTAAATAGTTATAAAATTATAATAAATATATATATTATATTTATAACTCTATAATTATATATAATTAATATATTTATCATATATAATAATAAAATTATTAATTTAATTATATATATATAGTTATAAGTATAAATAAATAAATAAATATTTAAAAAATTATAAAATTATAAATTTTATTAAATATATTTATTTATACTTATAACTATAAATAATATATATTTATTTAAATAATTAAAAAATTAAAAAATTAATTATATATATTTATTATAATTATATATATATTTAAATAAATAAATATTTATTTATAATTATAATTATAAGTAAAATAAATATATTTATTATATTTTTATAATTATAAATAATTTATTAGCATTTGGTCTTTATAAACGCTAAAAAATTGCTGATAAAACGTGTTTTTATCAGCATTATATTTTTAGTGCTGATAAAATTATTTCATATTTTAATAATAGGAACCCTATTAGAACCCTGTGACTACTCACGTCTCAAGGTTTCACGTAGCAGTTCAAAACGGGCTGCGGGACTACATGCTAAGTGGGCTTGGGGCGAGTTTGAGGCGGAGGAGGTTTATTAAAAATAACCCACATTTTGAACGGGCTTATAATGACACCCCACACATGCAACAAACTCATGCGGGTTTATCCACATAGATACGGGCTGGATCGTGGGTTTGTTTAATTTTTTTACCATAATTATCATAACATTAAATTTTCAAAAATAATTTCATGTTATGAGGCGAGACACCCTCGTGTGGAATTCATTCAATCTAAGACACCTCAAACCAAAATCAGACTGCCTCCTCCTTTTCCAAACTTCTTCTAATCCACCTCGAACCAAGTCTACCTTCTCCTATTCCCAAAATATCCTCCTTTTTATTTTATTTATCCAAACTCTAGCCTCCTCTTCGATTCCTTCCTTGCAGACACACACACCTGTATACATAGGCTCACTAACATCCCCTCCCCATGCTACATCAGGCCATTGCCGACGTCCCCTGCTGATAGAGATAATATTTTCATTATTTTTCATATGTGTTTCAATTATTTAACCCCTTCCAATTAATCAATTTGAGCTTATTTTTATCATTTTAGAGTTTTGGTGATTTATGGGCTTAATTGTGAAAATTGGTTAATTTTGGAAATTTAACATTTTTGTGAAGCTTCTGTATTTCACGTATATATTTTACATTTATGATCAAAATGGTTTTATTCATTTTTTAGGATTTCCAAGCTCGTGGGATTCATCTTTGTATTCTGGACCAAGGTCCAATTCGGCACACAGTATCCTTGATAAATTCATCAAATGGAAAAAGTTTTCTGGCCAACAGAATGGACCCCACATTAATTAATGAAGCATATATCAGCCTACAGATGTCCAAATGATGTGATTCTAGTTGGAGGAGAACGAGGGATCAGAGGATCATTTTCACATAATAATTAAGGAAGAAATTATATCATTAAGGAACCTATTTAATGAGATAAAAAAGACAAATTTGAAGAGTCGCCTCACGAAGAAACAATTATCATTAGTAATTAGAGGATAACATTTGTTACACTTGTCCAAATTCAATGATATTTTGCGGAAATATGAAAATGACATAGAGGAAAAAAATTTATTAATACTAATTCCTGATATTCGTCCATTTATTATTCCAACTGGACTCAAACTTTTGGTTGAGTAATTTTGGAGGGAAATTTTCTACCCCACAAGACTATAAATAATAGTGTTCACTTCCATTCAAAGGGTTTGAAGAAGGTTAGAGAGGGGATATGCTGGAGGATTGAGTTCATTATGTTATTTTTGTTTTCTATTTTCTATTTTAATTTTTTTATCATGCTCCCTTCTTCCCCTTTCAACTCTATTACCCTTCACATGGAGGGGTAAAACCTTTGAGTGATCGGGGAAGGGGGAGTTTCACTTTTGTAATGTCGGAGTTTTGTGCTTAAATGTAAAATCCTCTTTTTATTTTGAATGAATTCTATTATCATTTTTTCCCAATTCTCTTAATGTGATCTTTTTTTGGGTTTGGTATATTCATTGTCAGTATCTTTCGTTAAATACTTTTAATCTCCCTCCACCTAGTACAATTTGTCTCGATTGAGAAAATTGTGTTATGTGGTGAGTGTATAGCGATCGTTGGCATGTGTGTGGAACAAGTGAACTTTTTCTAGAGTTCTAAGAATAAAAAATTCCCAATTGGGACTTTACTTAGTTGTTTAAGTATTTTTTATGAACTTCCATTCACATAGGAGTGAGTTCCATTTGTTTCTTTAACCAAGGGTGATTGATAATTGGATCGAGGAGTCTTTCATTTGTCCTTCAAAAGGAAGAGAAGAAAGATGATATTTATTACTATTATGATATTGAAAAATGTGATCCTACCCTAACCCCATCACTCTCTTAATCCATTAGTGTTCAATATTTATTTTCAATTGCTTGGTTTATTTTTCAACTCAAACAATTTCAAAAACAACCTTTTCTACTTTCTTAAATTTAAGTGACAAACATAATTGTTGTGCACTCCTCTTTGGAGAAAACCTTGGTTGACCACTTTACCACATTTTAACTTAGGTTATATAAGTTTTTTTCACACCTCACGATAGGCACATTTCAAAACTTGGCGCCGTTTCTGGGGAGGTAGTGTCAATTTTTTTTCTTTTCTCCCTTTTTTTTCTCTTTTCTTATTTTCATTCCAAACTTGCATGAATAGAACCTCAAACAATGAACCTTTCCCCATTGATCCTGAAATTAAAATAATTTTTTTGAATAGGATCAGAAAATTCAATTTACAACCTGAATTTAAGGAAATTTCTCTTATAGACTCGAGTGAAACTTTAAGTGTTCACTCCGAGCCTATCATCATGGATGGAAATAAAAACCCAACTCTAAGAGACCTTTGTGCCACATAATTTCTTAATCAAAATAATAAACTTTTCATGCCAGTGTTACAAAATGATTTTGAGATGAAACCTAATATGATACCATTTCTCCCAATGTTTCATGGCTTGGTAGGTGAAGATCCCAACAAACATATTAAAGAGTTCACACATGTCTTCTCAACCTTCAGACCACATGGAGTAGCTGAGGAACAAGTTAAGTGAAAGGAATTCCTATTTTCATTGGAAGGTGCTGCTAAAGAATGATTTTATTGTATACAACCTGGAGATGTGTATTATTGTAATGACTTGGTGAGATCTTTATTCAAAGATTCTTCCTCGCCTCTAGAAGTAAAACCATTAGAAAAGAGATATATACCATCAAAAAATCATCTGGAGAAACCCTTTACAAGTACTTGGAAATATTTAAAAAGACATGTGCAAGCTGCCCACATCAAGCCATAGGGGATTATCACTTTACTGTCTTCTTCTATCAAGTCTTACTGGACAATGATAGGAACCTTCTTTATGCATCATCTGGAGGTGCATTGATTGAAAATTCACCAGAAGAAGCCAAAGGTTTGATTGGGAAGATTTATCAGAACTCATAATAGTTTGGTACAATAGGTATTAGCACAATAGGTATTCATGAGGTACAAAATTTTTATCCACCAACCTTACTAGAAAATAAGATTGAAGAGCTAACCAATTTGGTGAGACAGATGGCCTTGAAATAGGTGGGTGACCAACAAGAACTGACTAAGGTATGTGGTTTATTCTCATCACCTTATCATTTCACCGACCAATGTGCCAAAATACAGGGAATTGAAACTTGTGAGGCATCTTTTCAGCAAAGGAAATTCCAAAAAAATCATGGATGGAGAGAGCCAAAGCATATTCAATATGGGTTTGGAAATCAACAGAATCAAGCTAGACCCCCATTCCAACAACAATTCCAAAACCCCCCACCATTTCAAAAAAAGAAATCTTATAGCCAAACTTCTCACCACCAACCACCCACTTTCTTAAAAACCTATAAGAAACCATTAACCATTTAAAAACCCATAATTATGAACCAACAACATATATATGATATTGAGAGGATGAAAGACACCGTAAAATATTTTTCTACCAAGTTTGACAGTATCATAGACTTTCTAACCAAAAATCTCGAGAAGATTCCTTACCAAATAATCCCAATCCCAAAGGATAATGTCAGCATGATAACTAAAAAAAGTGGAAAAGATATCTCACCACCAACATCCCGTGAACCTAAAAAAGGACCACATGAGTTAAGGGAGAATGAAGTTATAAACTCTGAAAATTATATGAAAATGAATTGTGAGGAAGAGAAGAAAGAGGCAGAAGAGAAGGATATGACAAGGAAGAAGAGACAATAAATACCATTTCAAAGGAAACAAAGGGATAAGAAAGAATTACCTCCTATATTTCCATCAAGGATGACTGAATCAATAACATTGTAGGAGGAAACACTTCAAAAAGAAATTTTATACACCTTCTAGAAAGTAGAAATCAATATCCACTTACTTGAAGTAGCCAAAAAAATTCCAAAGTATGATAATTTTTTGAAGGATCTTTACACCAATAAGAGGAGACTTCAAGGGAATGAAAGGATTAACTTGAGAAGAAGTGTCTCAACCCTTATCACACCACAATTTCCAACCAAATGTAAAAATCCAGAGACATTTTCCATTCCATTCACCATTGGTTCTTTAAATTTATCTAATGATTTGTGTCATCTAGGTGCTTCAATTAATGTATTTCCTCACTCGGTATACACTTATTTGTAGATGAGAGACTTGAATCCCACAAGATTGGTTCTCCATCTTGAAAAAAAATCCACAGTTTTCCTTGAAGGAGTTTTAGAGGATGTCCTTGTAAAGTTCAAAGATATGTTATTCCTAGCTGACCTATACATTCTAAATATGGAAGAAGATAGGAGACCGTCACATTCACCCATAATTTTGGAGTGACCTTTCTTAAAGATGGATAAAAACATCATCAATATCCATGAATGGACACTCACCATGGAGTTTGAAGAGATCACTATCCACTTCAATATTTTTGAATCCATGAGGAACCCATAGGATAATAACTCCCTCTTTTCACTTTCCCATGAAGTTTGTGTATAACCCATTGAAGAATCAGGTATGCTATATGAATTCTTAGACATAGGATAGTCTTCTTCCATTGGAAATATCATTGAACATGTGGATGTGCAAGATGCTAGATATTTTAACTTCATGTGGGAGGAAGAGGTAAAATCTGATTTCTTTGATGATTTATTAAATGATGAGGAAGTTGATATGTTTTCTTGTGTATAGGAGGTCCAAAAATTAGAAGTGGAAAATGTCAATTTAGTTTCATCCCTTGAGCATTCCCCTGATCTGGAACTCAAACCACACCCCACTGATTTGAAATATGTATACCTTAGGGAGGGAGAGAAACTACCAGTGATAATTACTAATAATATCTCTGAAACCCAAGATAAATCATTGATTGATCTTTTGAGAGAGAATATCCAAGCGATAGGGTGGAGTTTAGGTGATATTCCAGGAATCAACCCAAAAATATGCTCACATAGAATTTTTCTTGAGGGAGATTCGAAACCTATTAGGTAACCCCAAATGAGGTTGAATCCCACTTTAATAGAGGTTGTGAAGAAGGATATTGAGAAGCTATTGGAATATGGGCTCATCTATCCCATCTCATATTCATAGTGGGTTAGCCCAATTCATGTAGTTCCAAAAAAAAATTGGCCTAACGACTGTGACGAATGAAAAGAATGAATTAATCCTGGTGAGAATTCAAAACAGCTGGATAGTGTGCATTGATTTTAGGAAGTTTAATCAGGTCACTCAGAAAGATCATTTCCCCATTCCTTTCATTGATCAGATGTTAGAGATATTGGTTGGGAGTACTCATTATTGCTTTTTGGATGGATTTTCATGTTATTTCCAGGTAACCATTGCTCCTGAGGATCAAGAGAAGACAACCTTTACATTTCCCTTTGGCACTTTTACATATAAAAGGATTACATTTAGATCATGTAATTCTCCAGGTACATTTCAGAGGTTCATAATAAGTATATTTTCTGATCACATTGAAGATTTCTTGGAGGTTTCCTGGATGATTTCATGGTTTTTGTAAACTCTTTTGACCATTGTTTGAAAAATCTGGAAAAAGTTTTGAAAACCTGCATTGAAAAGAATATTATTTTAAATTTTGAAAAGTGTCATTTCATGGTTGAGAGAGGGATTGTTCTTGGGAATGTAATTTCTAGAAAGGAAATTGAAGTTGATAAATCAAAAATTGAAGTAATAAATTCATTTCCTTACCCAACTTGTGTGAAGCATGATAGATATTTTTTAGGACATGCAGGATGCTACAAGAGGTTTATAAAGGATTTCAGTAAGATTTTCCCCCTCTCTCTAAATTACCTTTGAAAGATTATGATTTTGATTTCAATGGTGCATGTAGGGAATCTTTTAATGAGATTAAGAGGAGATTGATTGAACCACCTATGATGCAGCCACCAAATTGGGAAGAACCATTTGAGCTACTTTATGACTCTTCTAATGAATAAGTTGGAGCAGTCCTTTCTCAGTGAATTGAGGGAATGCCACAAGTCATTCCATATGATTTAAGAACCTTGGATGCAGCTCAATTCAATTACACAACCAAAAAAAGGAGTTTTTAGTAGTTGTTTTTGCTTTGGAAAGATTTAGATCATATCTTCTTGAAACTAAAGTCACTGTATTTTCTGATCATCCAACTCTAAGGTACTTGATGAAGAAGGATGAAGATAAAATAAGGCCAGTGATATGGATGTTACTGCTGCAGGATTTCAACAAAGAGATCATGGACAAAAAGGGATCTGAGAACCAAGTGGCTGATCATTTAAGCAGACTTCCCAACACGGCTAAAGATGAAATTCCAGAAAAAGAACCACTAAATGATCAACTTCCAGGAGAGTAGCTATACTTGGTTAAAGGAGAAGTGCCTTGGTATGCTGACATGGACAATTATATGGTAACATCTCAGGTCCCATATCATTACAATTCTCACCAAATTCACAAACTGAAAGATGAATCTATATATTACATTTGGGATGATCCATTTCTTTGGAAGATTTTCAATGACCAAGTGATATGAAGATGTTTTCCTGAGAGTGAAATTCATTATGTATTTGAGTTTTGTCACACATTAGCTTGTGGAGGCCACTTTGGACCTCAAAATACAATAAGGAAGGTTTTAGAATCTGGACTTTATTGGCTAACCATTTTTAAAGATTCTCATGAATTTTGAAAAAGGTGTCCAAAATGTCAGTTTTCTGGAAACATTTCAAAGAGACAAGAAATTCCCCAAAAACCACTTAATTTTTATGAGATTTTTGAAGTCTAGGGAATAGATTTTATGGGCCCTTTCCCAATGTTATTTGGAAATTCTTATATCGTTCTTACAGTTGATTATGTTTCTAAATGGGTGTAAGAAAAAGCCACCAGGACTGATGATGCTAAATTTGTTTCTAATTTTGTTAGGGATAACATATTTTGTAGGTTTGGAGTTCCTAGAGCCATAATAAGTGATCAAGGGACTCAATTTTGCAATAGGATAATGGATGCTTTACTGAAGAAGTATGGGGTGCATCATAAAACATCAACTCCCTATCACCCACAAATAAATGGTCAAGCTGAAGTGTCCAACAGGGAAATCAAAGGAATTTTGGAGAATACTGTTAAAACAAATAGGAAGGATTGTAGCTAGAAGCTTGAAGACACATTATGGGCTTATAGGACAACCTATAATACCCTGATTGGAATGAGTCCATATAGGCTGATTTTTGGAAAAAAGTTGTCACCTACCCGTGGAACTAGAGCATAAGGCGTATTGTGCTGTGAGGAAGATGAATTTGGATATTGAAAGTGCTGGGAAAGAGAGAAGGTTGCAGTTGCAGGAGTTGGAGGAAATTATAAGAGAAACATTTGAAAATTCTAGGATTTAAAAAGAGAGAACAAGAGTGCCTCATGATAAGCTAATCCAACCAAAAGACTTCCATCCTGGAGAAAAAGTGTTGTTATTCAACTCAAGACTCAAGTTGATGCCAGGTAAACTTTGTTCCAGATGGGAGGGTCCATTTATAGTTACTTATTTATATCCTTTTGGGGCTGTGAAGATTGTGAAGGATGGAAAGAAGGACCCATTCACTATTAATGGGCACAGGCTGAAGAAATTCAATGGGACCATTCCATCATATCCAGTTGAGGAGATCCTGCTCCTCCAACCTGTCTATCAATAAGAGCCATCAGGTTGTACCTCTCCTTCACACATTCTTGATATTGTGATTCATTTTAAAATTGGATTATATGTTAAATCCACTTTAATTAATTGAGTAAACTTCATCATTTAAGTGTGTAGGAGGGAACCTTTGTAGTTTAGGATTTTCATTTTGTGTTTTTTTTTTCAAAAAAATAAAAAAAATTGCGTGTTTTCAAATTTTTGTGGGTTATTTTTCATTTTTGCTGTGTTTTTGAAACTTTTGAGCTAAAATGATTATCATTTCCATTTTTGAAACCCATGTCATTAAGTGAACCAATTTATTCTAGGAAACTGAGCTTAAATAAATGATTAAAATGATATTGTTTCAAGTTAAATTCTTTGAGAAATTCAAAAAAAGTACTCAGATTTTTGAATCCCATGCCACATCTCACTGTCTTTATCTTTGAAATAAATTTCTTATGAGGCTTCTGAACCATTGTTGTTATATTCTTTTCATTCACCTCACTTCTTGAGAGAACTAGGCCATGCTTTTCTTAACCCGAATTTTATTTATTCCTTTCCAAACTTGAGGGTTTTTGGTACATCTGTTTTAAATGATTGAGGCATTTCTTTGGTTTAAAAGACCCATTTTCAAGATAATACCTTTCATTCTAGACTACCCTGTAAATTTAATCCTTTTATCCCATAGAATCCAGGAACATACTATTAGGTTAGCCACATTACAAGCCAATTTTCCCTATCCAACCAGCTCTTGAAGTGAAATTGCATGATCTAGTTGAACTTAAGTGTGGGGGAAACTGTCTTGTGTTTTGCTACCTCATTTGGTGAAACTTTGGGTGGAAAATCAAATGCCAAAGAGATGTGTGTGATGATGAAATATCATTATATTTAAAGTTGTGCCTTTTCTGGAGCTTTCATGATAAGATAACCTGTGTCTTTCTGAAGCTTCTAATAGAGGAAGAAAGTTGTGCCTTTTCTGAAGCTTTCAAGAAAAATCATGTTTGAGAAGATTAAAATTTTTTCTACTGAAATGCTGAGATATTTGAAAATTTATTAAGATTTTATGATTATGGAGATGAATTTATACTAAGGGGAGTGAGGAGGATACCATACTTGAGTGAAAATTAGAAATGTGCAATTTTCCTTCAAAAAGAGCCAAACCCCCCTCATTCGGCCTAAAAATATTTTTTACATAAATATCCTACCAACCGAAAGCCGCAGAAAAACCCTAAAAATCCCTAATGATAAAAACATGTCATTGAATCACATCTGGTGGATAATTAGGTGTTTTTCAAACCTATGGTGACCCTTTCATTGGTTTGGATGAGAAAAACTCTATTGAAAATTGGTATTTGTGAGATGAGAGAAAATTCATGCGAGGTAGGTGTCTTGTGTGCATGGAAGGAGAAATAAAGAGGAAAATTATTGAATGATATGATTTGAGAACATGGAATAATGGTTATGGATGAATCATGATATCATTTATTTCTTGGTGTGGAATTGGTGGAACTCATTGGCATATGTTTTGAATTTTCTTTGATTTGATTTTGATTTTGACTTGTCTGGGAGTCCAAGTTCTAAGTGTGGGGGAATTGATAGAGATAATATTTTAATTATTTTTAATATGTGTTTTAATGATTTAACCCCTAACAATTAATCAATTTGAGATTATTTGTATCATTTTAGTGTTTTTGTGAATTATGGGCTTAATTGTGGAAATTGGTTAATTCTGTAAATTTAACTGTTTTGTGGATCTTCTATATTTCGGGCATATCTTTTACATTTTTGATAAAAATGGGTTTATTCCCTTTTTTAGGATTTCCAGGCTTGTGGGATTCAACTTTTTCTTCTAGAACAAGATCCAATTCGGCACACAATGGCCCAGAGAAATTCATAAAATGGAAAAAGTTTTCTGGTCAATAGAATAGACCCCACATTAATTAATAAAGCATATCTCTACCTACAGATATCGAAATGATGTAATTACAGTTTTAGGAGAATGTGGGATCAGAGGATCATTTTCAAATAACAATTTATAAAGAAATTAATTCATTAAATAACCCATTGAGTGCAGTCAAAAAGAATAAGTTGAAGAGTCAACTCAGGAAGAAAAAGTTATCATTAGTAATTCGAGGATAACATTCCTACACTTGTCCAAATTTGATGATATTTTGAGGAAGAATGAACATGAAATATATGAATAACATTTATGAATAATACTTTCTGATATTAAGCCATTTATTATTCCAACTAGACTCAAAATTTCGGTGGAGTAATTTTGGAGGGAAATTTTCTACTCCATAAGCCTATAAATAAGAGTGTTCACTTCCATTCAAAGGGGTTGAAGAAGGTTCAAGAGGGGATATACTGGAGGATTGAGTTATTGAAGTTATTTTTATTTTCAATTTTATATTTTCTTTTTTTTATCATGCTCTGTTCTTCCCCTTTGAACTCTATTACTTTTCACATGGAGGGGTAAAACCTTTGAGTGATCTGGGAAGGAGGAGTTTCACTTTTGTAATGTCGGAGTTTTGTGCTTAAATGTAAAACCCTATTTTTATTTTGAATTAATTATATTCTCATTGTTTACCAATTATATTAATGATATCGTGTTTTGGGTTTGGTATATTCATTGTTAATATCTTTGGTTAAATACTTTTAATATCCCTCTGCCTAGTATAATTTGTCTTGATTGAGCAGATTGTGTTAGGTGGTGAGTGTCCAGCGATCGTTGGTACGTGTGTAGAACAAGTGAACTTTTTCTAGAGTTATAAGGAGCAAAAATTCCCAATTGGTACTTTCCTTAGTTTCTTAGGGATTTTTTTATGAACTTCAATGCACATAGGAGTGAGTTCCATTTGTTTCATTAACCAAGGGTGATTGATAACTCAATCGAGGAGTCTTTCATTTTTCATTCAATAGGAAGAGATGGAAGATGATCATTATTGATATGATGAAATTGAAAAAGATGATCCTACCCTAACCCCATCACTCTATTAATCCATTAGGGTTCAATATTTATTTCCAATTTTTTGGTTTATTTTTCACCTCAAACAATTTCAAAAACAACCTTTTTTTACTTTCTTTAATTTAAGTGACAAACATAGTTGTTGTGCACTCATCTTTTGAGACAACCTAGATTGAACACATTACTGAATTTTAACTTAGGTTATATATGTTTTTGTCACACCCCATGATAGGCATGTGTCACCCACCCCCCAACCAGCACCATCACGCCATGGCCGTCGTCCCCCAGCCTCAACCGACTTCCACGTCACTTATCCCCCACCCCAACTGACTCCCCCATCACTCTCCCCATATTCTACTATCTACTCATATTCCCTTGAATCCCCCACCACCCCACCCCCTCATCCATCACCACCCCTGCCTGGCCTCCTCTACAACCTCCACCTTCGATGCCTCCTTCCGCTACCCCTGCCTAGCCCTCAGCCACCTCTGCCAGCCTTGCCACCTCTGCCACCCCCGCCTACTCCCCCACACCCGCTTGGACCCGAGCCCTCCTCCACCTCCCACATGACCCATGATAGGCCACAACTCCTTCTTCTATAGCCTCCTTAGTGACTCCCACCTCCTCCACCACCCCTCCCCCAACCCTCTCATGCTACCCCTACCTCCTCCACCTCCCCCACCTCCTCCTCTACCCCATGCTATCCCTGCCCACCTTCTACTCCGGTACTGCAATGGCTCCGCCGCCCCATGGTGTCCCCCGCTTGCCTTCTACTTCGGTACTGCAACAACGAGGTAAGGTTAGTAAGTCATGTTATTTTTACTTTTTAATTTTTTATATATGTTATTTCAAAAAAGTATTTTAATTTTTAATATTTTTCATATTTTTATTATGTATCTCATAAAATTTTAATGAAAGTTTCAAAAAAAACTTATAACAACAATAAATATTATATCACACCCTTATTTTTTGATTTTAAATATAATTATTTTTATAATATATCTATATTATTTTTTTATTTATATACTTATTAACTCTTAATATTATTTTTTTATTTTTTTATAATTATGATTTTTTTTCATAAGATTTTTTATCAAAATAAAATGCATCAATAATTTTATTTTTTACTATATTTTTTATTTTATATTCATCAAGAAATATAATTTTAATTTTGTTTTGATGTAGTATTTGGAGGAAGCATTAAAGGAGACAAGGGTGTATGTAATATTGGAGAACCATGTGAAATAGACCAAAATCATTCTATATTTTTTGTTGAGTGTTGTATACTTTATATTTGTAACTTTGATTTTTAAAATTTGGACTTTTTATGATAATCATGGAGAATTTAATAATAATTTTTAATTTTGAATAATCATTAAAATTATTTTTTAAATTAATATTTATATATATTTTTAATCTCACATTCTCATTCTCATGATTTCCAACCATAAATCCATTCATTTTTCATGAGGTCTTTTACGACCCTATAAAAATGTAAAAAATTTTAAAAACAATAATAAATGTGGGTTTCCTGTGGGTTTCCCACATTTTCTGCATGTCGGTCTAGGCTTGATAAATCTACCATTTTTTGATGTGGGAATTTGCGGGTCTAGCCAGTGCGGGCTTAACCCGACACACCCCACCCCGCCCGTTTCACATTGCTACTTTCATAGTACCAAAGCTCTATTGTCACATTCTCTACCCCACCACTAACTTCACTGCTCCCACCACCATGTCCGATACCTCCACATCCACTACTGCCACCTTCGCTTCCCTCACTGCTATGTCCGCTAGCCCCACCTCCACCGCCGCCGCCTCTGCTACCCACACCATTGGCTCCGCTGCTCCCCGCCTCTACATTCGCCTCCGCCACACCTACTGCTGGACCCTAATACTATATCCATACCTCTAAATCTAAGGTATTATCTTGTTTGATACTATTTTTTTAGTGATCAAACCTTCTAACATTTCACTTTCTCTTGATGAACCAAACTCTCATCCTTTGCGTGCGTCTTACTCCTCCTTCTCTTGTCTTCATTTTCTCAGTGTCATAGCTTCAGTTCCACTAGAATCAGTCGATATTAATTTATTTAGATTCCCTTTCATATGTTTTTTTCCATGCCATGTGGAGTGAACCAAACTAGTTAATGAAGTATAAATAGTGGCTGTTCAAGGGATTTCCAAAGAGATATAATGTTGTCAAAAAAATGATTGAGGTTAATAGTTGAAGAATTAATACCCTAGAACCACAAACTAGTTCAATGGAATTAGGTTAGTAGTAGAAAAGGAAAGATAAATCTCTCAACTAGGTGATAAAAAACTCACTTTTGTTTCCAATTCCAATAATTAAATTCAATTCTATTCTAAAAATTATTTTTATTCCAATTATTATTAATTAGATTTGTTATTTTATAACAATTCAATTATTCTTGAATGATTATTCTCATTGAGTTTCTATTATTAAGAAATATTTTCTTCTTATAATGTTAGTAAATTATTTTTAATTCTCATATTAGTTCATAAATGGTATATTTATTTTGTATTTAAATGAAGTAATTTATAATCACTTTCATGCAATAGATCTTGATTTTCATCATTCCATATGCATTGTATTTATATTTAGGAATTAAAATATTTTTTTTTGTGTTTGGAAAAGAATATTTTTTAATGGAAAATGATATTTTATCGAGTGAGTTTATTTTAAAAACAAATTTGTGAGGGAATTAAAATTATTTTATTGGTTTTTGGAATTTTTTAAATATGGTTTCTCTTATATTTTCATTTTTTACATGGATTTTTTTGTATTGAAATTAAAAGAATATTTTTATAAATGCATTAATTTTTGAAACTATGTGTGAAGACTTACTTGAAAAAAAGAATTTATTTAATTTGAAATGTTTGAGATGTGTTTTATTTAATTATGAAAAAATAGAGAACATTTTTGGAATTTGTGGAAACAATTTAACATGAAAATTTGTATTTTATTTTTAATAATTTGGATTTCTTTCAAAGTGTGCATGTATTTGAAAAATTATTTTAACCCTCCAAGTATAGGGGTGTGATTTTAATGGAAATGAAATTTTTGAAAAAATTTTGTTGTGTTTTTTTATCATGTGGATTGTTCTTTGGGATCTTTCCCATTGGTGTGCATTGGGAGTATGTGATTTGAGTATCATTTAAAACATGAAGGAGATATATTCATGTTTCATGTTACCTTATTTCACCTCCATGAAATGTATTGATATGGGGTATAAAGGTCATTATGTGGATATAAATCAGGAAAAATCCTCTTACTATTTTAATGTATTTTTTCGTTAGAGATTGGTTTTTCCCAAACTCTAAAAAGAGTGGTAGTGGAATGATATTCTTCACCTTATGAATTATTGAGTCGTCATCCTCCTTTTTCATGGTGACCAAGATCCTCATGAGGTTATGGAATGGTTTGGTCATATTTAGAAATTCAGAAAGTCATAAAATCCTTAGTGGTTTGAGGTGATTATTATTTTTGGGCATTGTGTTTTATGAGATTAGAGTGGTTTGGGGATTTTTAAGTGATTTCCATTATAGCGAGTTCTTGGTAAAAATAATTTTTATTTTCCTACAATGTCCTCTATTAGCCTACATGTCAATTAAATATCACAAGAATCTATATAATATTCTCAAAGTATGTTTATTTTTTATACAATTATTTTGATATATATATATATATATCATGAATGATGTGTATCTCTATAAAAGTCTCTACTCATGCACTTAAACATGATTAACCTTTATTATCTCCAAAAATTAGCATTTATAAATGTTTTAACACCATTAAATCATGTCTATAATAAAAAAATGTATTAAATAAATAATAATAAATAATTTTTATTTTATTAATGAAACTTAAAAAACTATAAAATCATTGTAATTGAATAAAAAAACCCTCAAGTCTCTTTCTAGTACACTAACTAGGAATTTTTGAGAGATATTTCAATTGAAAATGTTTTTTTGTATTTATTTTTCTTAATATTAATATTAACAAATCAAATAGGATGGATATGAATAAAGAATGGATAGATTTCAATTGTATGACAAAAGAGCATGAAGATGAAGTGAAAGAGTTCATCAAGTTTGCAAAAGATCTTGAATATAACCCTTCTAAAATCTTCTATATGTGTTTACCATATTGTTATTCAAGACTAATTAGTCTAGAGGAGTTGAAATAAAAATTGATTTGTCACGGAATAGATCGAAGTTATATATGTTGGAATAAATAAGGGAAAAAAGAGAATTTAGCTAGTGGTTATGATAACACTTTGTTTTATGGATCATCTGATATGATTACAAGTATGGATAATGAAGAAGACCATATTGAGGATATGATTATAGATGTAAATGATGATGAAGATAATATTGATAAAATGTCAAGGATAGATGAAAATGTACTTTGTGATTTCCCAAAATTGTTTGATAAGTTAAAGAGTTGTGCAAAGATGGCATTTTATGATAGTTGCACTAAATATACAACATTGTTAGCCATAATGAAGATGTAAAATTTTAAAATAGATAATGAATAGAGTGACACCAGTTTTATAGAACTACTTACTCTATTGAATGATATTCTCTTAAAAGATAATGAGATCCCTAGATGAACATATGACACCAAACGAATGCTACGCTCAATGGGTATGATCTTTGAAAGAATAAACACCTGCCCAAATAAATTTAAACTATTTCTCAAGGGAAAAAATCATTTAAATAATTCCCAATGTATTTTTCTTCTCGATAAAAGAAAGATGAATATGGTCCTATGTAATTTTTATGGTACTTTATAATTATTCCATGGTTTATGAGCCTATATGGAAGTGAGGAGACTACAGGGTAATTGATTTGACACACAAATTTTAACATCCCATTATGTTTTCAGGTACTTTTGATGTTTCCAAGTACCTCTATTTTGAATAAGTGACTTGGGGGTGCATTTGGGTGAACTTTTAAGTAAAAAAAGGGCAATGGATTGTGCACGATTTGACAAACCGTGCCAACCAAGAAGCATTGGACAGAGAGGTATGCACGGTTTGACAAACCGTGCGACCAAACCGTGCGGACTGTGTATCTCTAGACAGTGAGATCCGCATGGTGTGCGCAAGATTTGACAAACTGTGAACCTCTGTCCAAGTAAACCGTGCACACGGTTTTTAATTCTGAAAATTTCTTTTAAAACCACCCAAACCCATGGGACTTCCATATTTTCGACCTTGACTCGGGCTTGACTCATTTTAGGTCTTTCCAAAGCCTCCTAGAGAGATTACAAGGTGATCCGAACACCTTTCTTTGAGATTAAAGGCTTGGATTGAAGATCCTCTCTCCTCTTAGTTAGTGGATTTCATCCCATTGCGTATCTCGTTTATTTATATATCTTCCCTTGATCTTTTCAGGGGATAATTCCTTTTTTTCCATGGATCAAAACCTATGAGTTGAGGTATAGATCTAGGATTTTAAATCTAGATCTAGTTTTTGCAAGATCTTGATTCCTTTGATCTTAATTTTTGGTTTTAGGGTTTTAAATCCAAAACTTGATTGGCGACGTTGTGCCACTCGGTTTTTGGGGCTTCTCATTGGGTTAAAATCTTACAATAGATTGAGTTAGGTGGTTTCGTCCCGTATTTCCAAATTTTTTATCATTGTGTTTGTTTGATTTATTTCAATTATTGATTTAAATTCAATTGATCAAGTTTCTTTCAATTAAATTGATAAAAACTTGATTCCGTTGAATTGAGATATTTGAAATAGTTTTGGCATGGAAATTTGAAAAACCCCAATTCCATTTAATTGGGTGTGTTTATGGAAAATTGGATGATTTAAATTGTTTAATTTAAATTGTGGATTTGATGGAAATGTTTTCAATTAAATTGTTGAATTTAATTGTGGAAATGAAATGTGTAATGATGGAATTGGTTTTGAATGGATTTCAAACTTATGAAAATGGATTAAAATGATTTGATAGAAACCCATTGGTTTTATCTTGTGAAAGAGGCATGTTTTGAATAAAACCGGTTTTGGTTTTAAATGGAATGAAATTAGCACTTTTGAAATGGAAGAATGGCATTGATCATATTTTAAGCATTCTTAAAATAGTTCACCCATCATGTAAGAGTGCATGCAAGACTTAGGTAGTTAGTGAGTTATTTGAATACACTCTACGCTACGACAACGTTCTAAAACATACTTGCGGCGGGTCACATCCCCGATGGGTTGGTGACGAGTCTCCTTTGGCCATTGTCACAGGGACGTGTGTATACACATTTTTCTATGTTCACATAGAGAGTACGGAATCCTATAACTGGTTAATACTATCGTGCCTTTTGGCAGATGACCATGTTTCTCGCTTGTTTATTTATATTTGAGATATAAATGTATTCCAATGCTTGTGAACTGCTTTTCATGCCTGCTGAATTTATATAAACTATTTTATATAAATGTTTTACTTAAGCCATTGTTTTAGAAATATTCCTTCATTGTAAAGCCTTTGCTTAAAAATATTTATTTTCATCATTTGAAAATGTATAGCATATTTTGTTAGAATATGCTTTTGTTTTGCCAAACCTGTTTATTTGAAAATTGAAATCTTTTCTTTGGATAATCTATATTTGGAATCTGTTATGGAATCTTTGGTGGTATCCTCATGGGATTAGGCTCACACCCTACTTTTTCCTTCAGGTGTTTGTTGACTTTCTTCTTCCAAGATCAAACAAAGGGAATGGGCCTCTTGGAGGTGGATCCAGCTGTTGATCTTTGGTCTTGGTGAGTTGCGTCCTTAGGGACTTTGGGACTATCTTTCCCTTTTTAGTACTTGCATTGTTGTACTCAGGGCTTTTTATGCCTCTTTTTATTCTAGTACATTACTCCCAATGGAGTTTCCTTTTTTTTATACATACTGTCTTGTTTCTCTTGCTTCCGCATTCTTGTGGCAAAATCGTTCCCACTTGTATGTTGTATGATACCAGGTGCTAGTTGCCGACCCGTGGGGATCGGGAATGCCCTTCGGGCTATGTCAGGGTTGGATCGGTTATCGGGTTACCAGGGTACCTGGGGTAGTTCGTGACAAAGTGGTATCAGAGCAGGTTTAAGCATCTTTCCTTGATGACAATATGCATTTGAGTATTCTTGTCGGGACTTAAATAGGTAGTTGTGATTGAGTGCCTGGCCAGATATCACCACAATGAACCTTAAGTCGCCAGGGGTGGTTAGAGAAAGGCGACTTGTGGATTAATTCTAGTTTTTCCCAATTTTGATTTGGATAGAGTGGGATCCAAATCTTTTTATCTCTTCTTTTAAGATTAGTTTTCCTTGTTACTTAGGTTGAGTGTTAATCTAATGTCTTCTTTGTTGTCTACTGATGTTTTATAGCATCATGCCTCTGAGAAGACGTGGAAATCAAATCCAAAAAGAGGCTGCTACTGAATCTCAGCAAGAAAGTCCTATTGTGGATCCAAGTCTGGTAGAGGTGATTGTTCACACTTTCCAAGCTCCGGGACAGGAACCAACTCCAGTTCCCATTCATTCTCCAACTATATATCCTCATAGAGATGTTCTCTAAAGTCGTTCCCAAGAGTTCCTACGCCAGAATCCACCAGTCTTCAAAGGCTCCACTGATCCTCAACATGCTGAAGAATGGTTGAGTAAGATTGAACGCCTGTTTGGGTTTTTGGAGACACCAAATGCGATCAAGGTGAAGTGTTTTACCTTTGTGCTGGAGGGACCAAGTAGGAAATGGTGGGACATGATGGTGATAGCTGGTAAACATGAGGGTTTGGAGCGGAAATACTTTAGGGTCCTTTTTACTGATCAATTATATCCAAAATCTATGGTGTTGTCCAAGGCTGTGGAGTTTTTCAAACTTGAGAAGGCCAACAAAACTGTGACTGAGTGCTCAAATCGTTTTGCTGTGTTGGTACAGTTTGCTCCTGAAATTGTATCTAATGAGAGGATGAAGGCTCGATGATTTGAGTTGGGGATTAAATCATATATACATTCTCGGGGTTTCTTACTGAAGCTACCCACTTATGCCGATGTGCTGGATAGGGAAATTATGGTTGAGATGGATTTGGAAGGAACGTCAGGGTTGCAGGAAGTTCCTTTTCTTTCTAGTGTCAGTGTTGGTTCCTTTAAAGGAAAACAGAAGCACGATGTTTCTCATGGTGGTTCTCGACAACAGAGTCATTCTAGACCTTCAGTAGCACCAGGAGGGGCCTCCTTGAATTTATATCAGTGTGGGAAGCCAGGACATTCTAAGAGGGTTTGCACTAAGGCACCCAAAAACTTTAGCTCATGCGGATGTTTAGGGAACCTACATAGATTCTTCCATAACTTCTCTACTCCGCGTAGTGGAACAGGATCATCATCACCTCCAAATACTGCGGGGTAATCAAATGATTCACGTACAAAAGGGTTCTAGCCACATGCATCCAGAACAAATCTTCTTCATGCAGTGGAAGAGTTTCCAGAGGTAACTGATACAGGTCCTGCAACTGTGAGAGGTACTATTACTATAGATTCATATTTAGTGACAACTCTTTTTGATACTAGTGCATCTCACTCTTTTATTTCAACCCATCTTGTTAATCTGCTTAATATTCCTATGGATATTTTATCTTTTGCAATGGATATTACTACACCTCTTGGTATAATGAGAGAGAAGGGACTCTGTAGTTCTTCTTGTGTCTTATCTCTATCAGATGTTGATCATGTTTGGAGTTTCTTGGTTCTCGAAATGAAATATTTTGACGTCATATTTGGGATGGATTTTCTCATTGACAATAAATCTTGGATTGATTGTTATCTACGAAGGGTCTACCTTACTACACCCAGTGGTGTGTCTCTCGTTTTTCAAGAAGAATGGGACCCAAGGTCAAGAAGAGCTGGACCCTCTTATCCAGAGTTGGGGAAAGTTATATAAGTGTTTACTTTTGATCTTGAGAGAGATTCAATGTGTGTTGATCTTCCTCCCGTCATCGCTGAGTTTCCCAACATGTTTCCTTCTGACTTCTCTGGTTTTCCACCAGTAAGAGATGTTGATTTTACTATTGAATTAATGTCTGGTACTCAATCGGTTTCTATTCCCTCTTACCTAATGGCTCCAGCTGAACTAAAGAAATTGAAGTATCAGTTAGACGATCTTCTTGAGAAAGGATTTATATGCCTGAGTGTGGCACCTTGGGCAGCACCAGTTCTCTTCGCCAAGAAGGCTGATGGTTCTCTTCTCTTATGTGTTGATTATCGAAAGATCAATCGAGTTACGATAAAGAACAAATATCTGTTACCATCAATTGATTATTTTTTGATCAACTGAAAGGGGCAAAGTGGTTTTCAAAAATTGATCTTCGATCTGGTTACCATCAGTTGAGGATGAAGGAATCTGACATTCCTAAGACCGCTTTTTAGAGTAGGTATAGCCATTATGAGTACCTTGTTATTACCTTCGGCTTAACAAATGATTCTGCAGTTTTCATGGCTTTGATGAACAAAGTTTTTCGTGAATATCTTGATACTTTTGTGGTTGTCTTTGTGGATGACATTCTTATCTACTCCAAGTCCAAGGAGGAACATGTGCATCATATGAGAATAGTTCAGAGTCTTCTAAGGAATCACCGACTTTATGTCAAGCTTTCGAAGTATGATTTATAGATTCGAGAAGTGAAATTCTTGGGACATGTGGTGTCAGAACAAGGAATATTAGTTGATCCTGAGAAGGGGAGGGCTGTTATGACTTGGGAACAACCACAAAATGTTTTTGAGATTCAGAGCTTCTTGGGATTAGCAGGATATTATCGCCGGTTTGTTAAAGACTTCTCAAAGTTAGCTTCTCCAATGACTTATCTGACTCGAAAGGGTGTGAAGTTTTTCTGTAATGATAAATTTCAAAGTTCTTTTATTGAGATAAAGCGTCTTTTAACTACTGATCCAGTGTTAACTCTTCCTAAGGCTGGGATAACTTATGTGGTATTCTGTGATGCATCGGATTCAGGTTTGGGATGTGTACTCATGCAGGGTAATCATGTTGTTGCCTATGGGTCTCATCAGCTTAAACCTCATGAGAAGAACTATACCACCGATGACCTTGAACTTTCAGTTGTAATGCACACAGTTAATTGTTGGAGACATTAACTTTATGTATAAAGGTTTACTGTGTATTCAGACCACAAGAGATTGAGTTATATCTTCTCTCAAAAAGATTTTAATCTCCGCCAAAGACATTGGGTGGAGTACCTGCAATCCTTTGACTTTGAAATTGCCTATACCCCAGGGAAATGGAATGTCGTTGCAGATGCGTTAAGCAGGAAACTTCCATCGCAGGCTGTGAAAGAATCTTCAGAAGAGCGGAGTTTGATGGATCTTTTTTCTCAGTTGAATATTGGAGTTTAGTGGAAGGGGAATGAAGTTTCTTTAGCCAGTGTTCAGTTGAAATATTCTCTCCTCGAGTTAATTATTTAGGAAAAACAACTAGATGATGAATTACATAGAATTATGGACTCTCTTAATGGTGGGGAGACCGACACTCTGTGGTTGTTCTCCAAATAGGGTGTTCTGTGTTATCAAAACCATTACGTTGTGCCGTTAGCGACAAGGAAGGATGTGATGGGGGGGGGGGGGTTTCCATAACTCTCAGTGGGATGCAAACCCAGGAACCACGAAGATGTTCTATGACGTACGACGGAAGTTTTTGTGGCCAGGTATTTGACAAGACATTTCTAAGTTTGTGTCTCGTTGCTATACATGCCAGCAGGTAAAAGCTGAGCAACAAAAACCTTTGGGTTTGCTTCAACCACTTCCAATCCCTAGATGGAAGTGGGATGAAATCTCTATGGACTTTGTGGTTGGGTTACCTCAAACCCAGAGAATGAAGAACACGATATGGGTTGTGATCGATAGACTGACTAAGTCGGCTCTCTTTTTACCTATTTGAGATGCAACCAAAGTTGAGGAGTTGGGAAATATATATTTGAAAGAAATTTTTCGTTTTCATAGAGTTCCGTCTGCTATAGTCTCTGATAGGGATCCTTGGTTTACTTCTTACTTTTGGAGAGGCCTTCAGGAGGCACTGGGATCTGAGGTTCGTTTGAGCACGACCTACCATCCACAGTCAGATGGCCAGATAGAGAGAGCAATTCAGATCCTTTAGGATATGCTCCGCACATGTGTTCTCGACTTTGGTGGGTCTTGGGATGATCATCTGGGGCTAGTTGAGTTTTATTATAACAACAGTTATCAATCTGCGATCAAAATGGCTCCTTTTGAGGCTTTGTATAGTCATCCTTGTAAATCTCTTTTATGTTGGTCAGAGATTGGTGAAATCTCTTTGGTAGGACCGAGCTTGGTCCAAGAGACGACAACTAAGATCCAGTTGATTTTTCAGAGAATTTTGATAGCACAGAGTCGGTACAAGTCTTATGATGATCGTCAATATAAACCTTTAGAGTTCTCAGTTGGTGACTAGGTGTTCTTGAAATTTTCACCCCGACTAGGTCATCGACGGCTAGGGAGGAAAGAGAAGCTTGCTCCTCATTTTGTAGAACCTTTTGAGGTTATTGGTACTGTGGATAAAGTTTCTTACCATCTAGCTCTACCACCACAACTGACGTCGATACATCACATGTTCCATGTATCGCAACTACGAAAGTATCTCTCTGATCCATCTCATGTTGTGAGGTGGAGTGATATTGAGATTGAACCATATTTATCTATTACTGAACGACCAGTCAGGCTTGTTGATTCTGAGACCAAGGTACTTCGTGAGAGAACGTTACCTATGGTTCGTATACTATGGCTACATGGTTCTGATTCTCATGAGATGTGGGAAAGGGAGGCACTAATGAGAGACCAATGGCCTCATCTTTTTAATGTGGAGGTTTCTTCATAGGATTTCTGGGGACAGAAAGGTTTTATGGTGGGGAGGTTGTAACATCCTGTTATGTTTTCAGGTACTTTTGATGTTTCCAAGTAACTCTGTTTTAAATAAGTGACTTGGGGGCGAGTTTGGGTGAACTTTTAAGTAAAACAAAAGGGCAATGGATTGTGCACGGTTTGCACATTGTTTGAAAAACTGTGCGACCAAACCGTGCCAACCAAGCAGCACTGGAAAGGGATGTACGCAAGGTGTGCGCACAGTTTGAAAAACCGTGCGACCAAACCGTGTGGACCGTGTATCTTTGGACAGTGAGATCCGCACAGTGTGCACACAGTTTGACAAACCGTGCGCCTCTGCCCAGGTAAACCGTATGTGCGGTTTTTAATTCCAAAAATTTCTTTTAAAACCACCCGAACCCCTGAGACTTCCATATTTTCGACCTTGGCTCGGGCTTGACTCATTTTAGGTCTTTCTAAATCCTCCTTGAGTGATTCCAAGGTGATCCAAACACCTTTCTTCGAGATTGAAGGTTTGGATTGAAGATCCGCTCTCCTCCCGGTAAGTGGATTTCATCCCATTGCGTATCTCGTTTATTTATCTATCATTCCTTGATCTTTTCAGGGGAGATTTTGTTTGTTTCTATGGATCAAAACCTATGAGTTGAGGTATAGATCTAGGATTGTAAATCTAGATCTAGTTTTTACAAGATCTTGATTCCTTTGATCTTAATTTTTAGTTTTAGGGTTTTAAATCCAGAACTTGATCAGCGACGTTGTGCCGCTCGGTTTTTGGGGCTTCTCGTTGGGTTATGTCATGACCCGACCTCGGGGCCCGTGCCGTGACTACCCCAAGCCCGCCTTCCATAGGCCAGGGGCTGGCGACTAGCACCAAGGCGTAAAATCCCGGTAAATAGGGAAGACATTGCCTTTATAAGTAACAACCACCACAGAGTCAGCAAGCGGAAAGTAACTACAAGTGCAGAAAAGTAAAGGGGGCCGGAATACAAGCCCAACTGTAAGTACAACTGAAAAAGTAAAGAACAGAAACTGAAGAAAAGACGGCGGCCTCGTGTCGTCCACTGGCAATCCCACCTGAAGGGTGGGTACAGATAGCCTCCAGGCTCCTCGGGTCCCACGTCCGCTCCGAGCACGTCCCGCCCAGTGGTCCACCTCCAGGTACCGTCCTGCTCCACGCCCCAACCGAGATCAGCGTTGTCCGTCGTCTGCATCCAACACAACAAGGTGCGGGCATAGCCCGTGCAGGGGTGAGTATAAGCTACTCAGTAAGGACCCCGAGACCCCCGAAGGTATCCCGAAATCCACAAAGGATATAGCACAAAAGAAAGATGCAATCACGAAGTAACATCTGACTCGACTTAGGTATATGCCCATACATATACCTAAGTCCCCAATTCTAGCTCTGCTCACGAGCTCAAGAACAACTCAATCCACGCAGGAAAGCAAGACTCAAATCCACAAGGAGAGTAAACAGTAAATCCACAAAGGATAGTTCAACACAAACCACAAAGGAGAGTAACATAAGATTCAGCTCAACCAGGTATACTTTTTCAGATGACGTCAAAGATGATCATTGATCCATCTAAGTCGTCGGACCCACGAAGGATCGATAGGTAATAACCCCCGCAAAAGACCCACACAGGATCGGGCTCACACAGAACCTGTAGGCAGTGGATCACACAGAACCGGTAGTAAGGACCCACATAGGATCGGGCTCACACAGAACCTGTAGCACTGATCCACGTAGGATCACTGAGTGCAGTAGTCGACGCAGTCCACTGAGGATCTCTGCACAGTCGTCGCCGCAGTCCACGAAGGATCTCTGCTCTGCCGTCGTCGCAGTCCACTGAGGATCTCTGCTCTGCCGTCGTCGCAGTCCACGGAGGATCTCTGCTCTGCCGTCGTCGCAGTCCACGGAGGATCTCTGCTCTGTCGTCGAAGTCACAGCCAGCGCTAGGGTTCCCGCACACAGCGAGCTCATTTAGGAGGGTCCGCTCCACGAGCCGAGAGGCTGATACATCAACTGACACGTAGTCCGAAGTTGATGTATCCAAAAATTCCGTATCGACAACAGGATCTCAACGCAACAGACGGCGCGTCAATCGGACGCCCGGTCTGAGAGTTATTGGCATTTTCGTCCCAGGGGCCCGGTTGGTTTTTAGGGCAAAACCAACCCGACCGTACTCCGCCTGCATCCGATCCTCGGGTGGAGTATGCCAAAAGTTCCGTCTCACTTAGAGGAAACTACCACAGCTGACGGTACGTCGATCGGACGTCCGTAGCTCAAGTTATGAGCGTTTCAGCTCCGAGGGCCCGGTTGGTTTCGTGTACGAACCAACCCGGCCGAACCCAAAGTCTTCCGAAACCTTGAGTATAATATACCGAAACGACCGTATCGATCCAAGGATCGCGTAGCCGCTGACGGTTCGTCAATCGGAGGTCTCAGGCCCAAGATATGGGCAAAAGACCGAAGAAGGCCCGAAAACGGGGTTCTGGGCCCGGGGCGACCCGGCCCGAACCACCCCTGGGTCGGCCGAACCGGGTCGGCCCGACCCGGCCTGGGCGCGGCCCGGCCGACCGGACCGGCCGGCTCGGCTTCGGCCGAGCGGCCGAAGGGGCGCCGCGGGCTTGACCCGCAGCTTAGGTGGAACGCGGCCCCGCGGGGGGGGGGGGGGGGGGGGCTGTCACGCGGACGCGGCCGGGCCACCGCGTCCCTCCCCGGTTCCGCGCGGCCGCGGAACCGGCCGCCGCCGCCGCGGCTTCAGCCGCGGTGGATCTCCTCCACGGCGGCGCGCCGGGCGCCGCCGCCTCCGGCGCGCCGGGCGCCGCCGCCTTCCGCGGGCCGCCAGAGTTGCTCCGGTGGCCCGTTTTGCCTTCCGTCTGCGCCGTTGCTCCTCCCGGGGGCCGATCTTCACTGCGGGATCAACGGATCGCCCTTGCCACACGGTTCGTCGTCGTCCGCCAAATCCGCACAACAAAAGATCGGCGGAGGGTTGCCGGGTCCTGTTCGTTAGATCCGCACCCTCCGCGTTAGTCATAAACAACGGGAGGAAAAGAAAATAATCAATAACAATTTTAATTAAATTAAAATTGTTCGGAGATCAGGTTCTTTATTTTAAAAGAATAAACACGAGAAAAATAAAATATTCCAACATCCCTTACCTTGTCGTCGTCGGACGTGAGGTCGTCGCGGAATCGCTCGTCGCGGAAGGAGGGGATCGTCGCGTCGTTGCGGAGGAGACGTTCGTCGCACCGCGGGAAAAACGTCGCGCCGACGATCTCCGGATCAAGATCAAACGGATTTAATTAATTTAAATCCGTTGATATCGAATTATAAAAAGGGGAGAATTAGAAGATTTGATTCTCACCTTAGTTGCCGAACGAGGATCGGCCGCGGAAGAAGAGGCGTTGCCGAAGAACGTCGCGGGTAGAGTTCGTCGACGTCGCAGATCACGGTGTGCGTCGTCGAATTCCGGTTCCGGTGTTCTTCGCGTTCTTCGCGTTCTTCGCGTTCTTCGCGGGGAGAGTGGAGGTTTAGAGGATCTCGCACAACAAGAGGATCCTCCAAAATAGACAAGTTTGTCTATTTTATTATTTTGCCAACGAACGCAAACGCGTAACTAACGACCCATTAAATTCGTTGAATTAATTCAATGAATGAAACAACCCATTTAATTCACGAAATAAACCGCCCAATTAAATGGTCTGTTAAGAAATTAAAGAAAACGTGTCGGTTGACTTTTCAGTTACTTTGACGGGTTTTCGCGGGTGCGTTACTTAGCGAAAGAAACGGCGGGGCTCGTGCGGGCCCTGCCTCACAAATATCCTACCAAGAGGGTAGGATATTTCCGGATAGCACCCTATCCTCTTTAACTCAGTTCAAGTGGATTCCAAGTGACTTCCAAGCAGCTTAAGTGAAATAAAATAAAGTTGTCACACAAATTTTATTTTATTTCTGACTTAAAGCCCCAAAATTTAAAAACCACGTCTGAGAAAACGCAACTCCGGAAGAGGCGTTTCTAAGCAAATACCGGCGCTGCGATTTCATCGGTGCCCTCAGAATTTGATTCCGGGCACCGGTTCAAAAGATAGAAAAACCCGCTCGTCCGTTCACTGAACGTACCCGAGCCAAACTTCGGAAATTGATTCCGGGCACACCGGGCCTCGGAATCAGGTTCCGTCTGAAGCTGCGCTCTTGTAAAATTCCAAAGAAAATTAAGAAAAAAAAATTTCCTTGAAATTTGCAGGTCTTTACATTACTCTCACCTCAGGGCTTTACGTCCCCGTAAAGATACATCAAAAACTAGGGGAACAAATGGGGGTACTGAGCACGCATCTGAGCCTCCCGCTTCCAAGTGCTCTCATGGAGGTTCCCGTGCTGCCATCTGACGCGCACAAGAGGAATCGACCGCCCACGTAGGACCCGCTCCTGTCGATCCTTGATCTCCACTGGGACCTCCGCAAAAGTCGCCCCATATTCCATGTCCAGCTCCCCAAAGTCGATGATGTGCGTCGGGTCGTGCACGTATCTCCTCAGCTGAGACACGTGGAAGACGTCGTGCACCCGGTGCAACTGAGGTGGTAGAGCCAGGCGATAAGCCACCTCTCCTATCCTGCTGAGGACCTGGAAAGGCCCGATGAAGCGTGGAGACAACTTGCCGCCTCGGCCAAATCTCCGTAAACCACGTCGAGGTGAGATACGCAAAAAGACGTGGTCGCCATCCTCGAACTCTAGTGGCCTCCGCCTCCTGTCAGCATATGACTTCTGCCGGCTCTGAGCTGTCCTCATCCTCTCCTGGATGATCTGGACCTTCTCTGTCGTGGCTCGGACCATCTCTGGTCCCACGAGTGCTGACTCCCCAGGGTCTGTCCAGCACAACGGTGATCTGCAGGGTCTGCCGTACAACGCCTCATATGGTGCCATCCCGATGGTGGAGTGGTAGCTGTTGTTGTACGCGAACTCCACCAAGGGTAGGTGGTCCTCCCAGCTGCGACCAAAGTCGAGAACACATGCACGGAGAATGTCCTCGAGTGTCTGTATGGTCCTCTCCGTCTGACCATCCGTCTGAGGGTGGAAGGCTGTGCTCAGATGGAGCCGCGTCCCGAACGCCTCCTGCAACCCCTTCCAAAGCCGGGAAGTGAAACGAGCATCTCGATCGGAGACGATAGACGATGGCACACCGTGAAGCCGTACAATCTCCTGGACGTAAAGACGTCCCAAGCTCTCCACTGAGCCCTGCTCTCTGATGGGTAAGAAGTGTGCCGACTTGGTGAGTCGGTCGACAATCACCCAAATGGAGTCGTGACCTCTGGAAGTGCGTGGAAGTCCAGTCACGAAGTCCATAGATATGCCGTCCCACTTCCACTCCGGGACCTCCAAGGGCTGTACCAAGCCTGCTGGTACCTGATGCTCTGCCTTCACCTGCTGGCAGGTGAGGCATCGTGAAACGAACTCTGCCACAGCTTTCTTCATGCCCGGCCACCAGTGCTGTCGTCTGAGATCCTGGTACATCTTCGCCACTCCGGGATGCACCGCCAAGGGAGAAGTGTGAAACTCTCTCAGCACCTCCTCTCGTAAAGCGACTGGTACGAAGGTACGTCCTCTGAAAAGGATGTCGTGCTCTGCTCCAAGGGAGAAACCATCAGGCGCCTGACCTGAGGATATCAGTGCACGCCGGGTCTCACAGTCAGCGTCCCCACGCTGAGCCTCTCTGACCCGCTGTAGAAGTGGAGGAGAGACTGTGAGAGACTGAAGAAAGGCTGCTCCGTCTTTATCCACGAAGGATATCTGTAAGGAGGCTAGCTGCTCCGTCGCCTCCTCAAGTAGCTGAATGCCCGTCCTCCTGCTGAGGGCATCGGCTACCACGTTCCCCTTCCCAGGAGTATAGACTATCTCAAAGTCATAGTCCTGGAGGAACTCAAGCCATCTCCGCTGTCTCAGGTTCAGGTCCTTCTGAGAGAAGATATACCTGAGACTCTGGTGGTCAGAAAAGACTGTGAAGCGCTCGCCCATCAGATAGTGCCGCCAAGTCTTCAGAGCGAAGACCACTGCTGCTAACTCCAGGTCATGAGTGGCGTAGTTCTGCTCATGCGGCCTCAACTGACGTGATCCGTAGGCGATCATGGCCCGCTCCTGCATCAGGACGCATCCGAGTACAGTCCCTGACGCATCGCAGTAAACTACGTAACCAACTCCCTTCTCAGGCAACCTCAAGATAGGTGCGCTGGTCAACTTCTGCCTCAGCTCCTGGAAGCTCTGCTGACATCTGTCTGACCACACGAAGGGTTTCCCCTTCTTCTTCAACGCTGAGAGTGGTGCCGCAACTCTGGAGAAGTCTGGCACGAATCTCCGATAGTATCCGTCTAGGCCCAAGAAGCTCCGCACCTCCGTCACGCTCCTGGGTGGCTCCCAAGCTAGCACTGCCTCGATCTTCGCGGGATCCACTGCAACTCCCGCCTCAGAGATGACGTGCCCCAAGAAGTGGACCTCACGTAACCAGAACTGGCACTTTGAGAGCTTGCCATAAAGCTGGTGCTCTCGGAGCGTGTCTAGCACAACTCACAGGTGGTAGGCATGCTCCTCCTCAGTCGTCGAGTATACCAAAATGTCGTCAATGAAGACCATGACAAATCGGTCGAGGTATGGCTGGAAGATCCTGTTCATGAGGCTCATGAACACTGCTGGAGCATTGGTTACGCCGAACGGCATAACCAAGAACTCATAATGGCCATACCGACACCTGAAGGCCGTCTTCTGCACGTCCTCGTCTCGAACTCTGAGCTGATGATAGCCTGACCGGAGGTCTATCTTCGAGAACCACCGCGCTCCCTTGAGCTGATCGAAGAGGTCATCAATCCGTGGCAGCGGATACTTGTTCCTTACTATCACCTGGTTCAGGCGAAGATAGTCGACACACAGTCGCAAGCTCCCGTCCGCCTTCTTGGCGAACAAAATCGGGGAAGCCCAGGGTGAAACACTGGGTCGGATAAACCCCTTGCTCTGCAAGTCCTCCAACTGTACCCGCAGCTCCCGAAGCTCGGCGGGGGCCATCCGATATGCTAGAGTAGATATCGGGGCTGTTCCGGGGTACAAGTCGATGTAAAAGTCTACCTCTCTACGAGGAGGTAGCCCTGGAACGTCGTCGGGAAAGACGTCCACGTACTGGTCCACCACTACAGGAAAAGCTGGACTCCGCACGTCCACTGCTCCTAGGATGAGGCTAGCCAACTGATGAGAGATGGTCTGCACTCTCCTCCGCGGAAGTCCATCCTGTGCTGCAAAGGTTCCCTTCTCGCCGGTGAAGGTAAACCTGCTCCCGTCGGTGCGAACACATCGCACCTTGCGCCTAAAACAGTCGATCTGGGCATGAACCGTGGATAGCCAATCCATGCCCAAGATGACGTCGTAAGGCCTCGACGCCGCTACAAGGAGATCCCAGCCGAAGCTCTCGCCTCCTAGAGTAAGCTCACACTGCCGGCACCAGTGCGTAATCGTCGAGTCTGCTCCCGTAGGAGTCTCTAGCCGTAAGGATCGAGCCAACGGCTCAGTCGGAATCTCCGAGCTTCGATCAAGGGCAGAGGCTATGAAAGAGTGACTCGCTCCTGTGTCTATAAGTACTGCAGCAAGGGTGGAATAGACACAGATCGTACCTCGAATCATCTCTGGCATGTCGGGGTCGTAGGCCTCCACTGCCTGGAGCTGGGCCTGTCCCTGCCCGCCAGCTCCCTGTGGTCGAGGTGGCCCTCCTGGTGGTGGTGGGGGTAGAGCCTGGAAGCGTCGCCCACCACCCGCTGCTCGGCCAGCTCCTCTGCCTCGTCCGCCTCCTCCCTGCGGACCGCCACGGTCGACCCTCTGCCTCTGCCTGGGTGGCCCCTCCACCGTCTGCTGCTCCTCTGATCGGCGAGTCGGGCAGTCACGAGCCATGTGACCCTGCCCGCCGCAGGAGTAGCACAGCCTGCCTCTCGGAAGGCTGGCACTCCGCTGTGTGCCCCGCACTGCTGAGCCGGTGTCCTGAGGCCGTCTGCGTGGGGGTCTGGTCTGCCTGGACCCGAGAGTCATCCGTCGGCTACCTGCTGCCGAAGACTCAGCTACCTGCCGCCCTGCGCTAGGTCTCGCCACTGAAGAAGGCTCTGCCAGGAAGCTCTCGATCAGGAGGGCTCTCTCCAACACTCCCGCCTGGGTCGGAATGCTGAGGGAGATCAGCGACGCCCGAATCTCCTGTCGCAAGCCCTGCTCGAAGGTCCGGGCCCGGAAGAAGGGGTCCCGTACCATGTCGGTCGAGTAGCGAGATAGGTCAGTGAACCTCGCCGCGTACTGAGCGACCGTCATGCTGCCCTGGCGCAGCTGGAGAAGCTCCTGGATGCGCACCGCTCGGAGGGTGGCCGGGACGAACTCAGAGTGGAAGAGGCTCTCGAAGTCCGTCCAGAGAAAGGATGCCTCATCGTGAACCTGGAGCATCAAGCTCCACCATCGTCCTGCCGCCGCCTGCAGGAGGCTCGCCGCGAGAATCACCATGAGATCCGCTGGTGTCCTCACTAGCCTAAAGATCCGTAGCACCGCCTCTAGCCAGTCCTCGGCGGCCTGGGGGTCCGCCTCACCGCGAAACCTGGGCGGTCGCTGGCTCTGAAACTCATGCAGTGCCCTGAGGCGACATGCATCGTCAGCGTCTGGTACTGGCAGCATCGGTGGCTCGGCGGGTAAAGCTACCGCCGGTGCCACTGCTGGCAAAGGGCCCTGCACCGAGGCCTCGTCGCTCGGTGGGCTGCCGTCGCGCCCTACACTCGGAACCCTAGCTGGCTGTCGTCGCGGGGCCATCCTGAAAAGGAGAACAAGAGCACCACAGTCAGAACAGTATACCTGGTGAGTTGGCACAAGTAATCACAAGGAAAACCTGAGACTTTCATAAAGCAGATCAGTATACCCGGTGAGCTGACACAAGTAATCACGAAGAAAACTTGAAACACACACGCAATCAATGTTTTCATGCATTAAGTCGGAAATCAGGAGTCAGGGTCCTGGTGTACGGATACGTCGGCCGCCGCACCAACACTGGGCTCCCTGAACTGATAACCACACTCAATACACTAAACACTATTGCTTCATATAGAAAGAAAAGACGATCAGAGTCTGCGGTAGAACCGACCACCTCTGATACCAATTTTTCACGACCCGACCTCAGGGCCCGTGCCGTGACTACCCCAAGCCTGCCTTCCATAGGCCAGGGGCTGGCGACTAGCACCAAGGCGTAAAATCCCGGTAAACAGGGAAGGCATTTCCTTTATAAGTAACAACCACCACAGAGTCAGCAAGCGGAAAGTAACTACAAGTGCAGAAAAGTAAAGGGGGCCGGAATACAAGCCCAACTGTAAGTACAACTGAAAAAGTAAAGAACAACAACTGAAGAAAAGACGGCGGCCTCGTGTCGTCTACTGGCAATCCCACCTGAAGGGTGGGTACAGATAGCCTCCAGGCTCCTCGGGTCCCACGTCCGCTCCGAGCACGTCCCGCCCAGTGGTCCACCTCCAGGTACCGTCCTGCTCCACGCCCCAACCGAGATCAGCGCTGTCCGTCGTCTGCATCCAACACAACAAGGTGCGGGCATAGCCCGTGCAGGGGTGAGTATAAGCTACTCAGTAAGGACCCCGAGACCCCCGAAGGTCTCCCGAAATCCAAAAAGGATATAGCACAAAAGAAAGATGCAATCACGAAGTAACATCTGACTCGACTTAGGTATATGCCCATACATATACCTAAGTCCCCAATTCTAGCTCTGCTCACGAGCTCAATAACAACTCAATCCACGCAGGAAAGCAAGACTCAAATCCACAAGGAGAGTAAACAGTAAATCCACAAAGGATAGTTCAACACAAACCACAAAGGAGAGTAACATAAGATTCAGCTCAACCAGGTATACTTTTTCAGATGACGTCAAAGATGATCACTGATCCATATAAGTCGTCGGACCCACGAAGGATCGATAGGTACTAACCCCCGCAAAAGACCCACACAGGATCGGGCTCACACAGAACCTGTAGGCAGTGGCTCACACAGAACCGGTAGTAAGGACTCACATAGGATCGGGCTCACACAGAACCTGTAGCACTGATCCACGTAGGATCGCTGAGTGCAGTAGTCGACGCAGTCCACTGAGGATCTCTGCACAGTCGTCGCCGCAGTCCACGAAGGATCTCTGCTCTGCCATCGTCGCAGTCCACTGAGGATCTCTGCTCTGCCGTCGTCGCAGTCCACAGAGGATCTCTGCTCTGTCGTCGAAGTCACAGCCAGTGCTAGGGTTCCCGCACACAGCGAGCTCGTTTAGGAGGGTCCGCTCCACGAGCCGAGAGGCTGATACATCAACTGACACGTAGTCCGAAGTTGATGTATCCAAAAGTTCCGTATCGACAACAGGATCTCAACGCAACAGACGGCGCGTCAATCGGACGCCCGGTCTGAGAGTTATTGGCATTTTCGTCCCAGGGGCCCGGTTGGTTTTTAGGGCAAAACCAACCCGACCGTACTCCGCCTGTATCCGATCCTCGGGCGGAGTATGCCAAAAGTTCCGTCTCACTTAGAGGAAACTACCACAGCTGACGGTACGTCGATCGGACGTCCGTAGCTCAAGTTATGAGCGTTTCCGCTCCGAGGGCCCGGTTGGTTTCGTGTACGAACCAACCCGGCCGAACCCAAAGTCTTCCGAAACCTTGAGTATAATATACCGAAACGACCGTATCGATCCAAGGATCGCGTAGCCGCTGACGGTTCGTCAATCGGAGGTCTCAGGCCCAAGATATGGGCAAAAGACCGAAGAAGGCCCGAAAACGGGGTTCTGGGCCCGGGGCGACCCGGCCCGAACCACCCCTGGGTCGGCCGAACCGGGTCGACCCGAACCGGGTCGGCCCGACCCGGCCCGACCCGGCTAGGCCGGGTCCGGTCCTGCCTGGGCGCGGCCCGGCCGACCGGACCGGCCGGCTCGGCTTCGGCCGGCTCGGCTTCGGCCGGCTCGGCTTCGGCCGAGCGGCCGAAGGGGCGCCGCGGGCTTGACCCGCGGCTTAGGTGGAACGCGGCCCCGCGGGGGGGGGGCGCCTGTCACGCGGACGCGGCCGGGCCGCCGCGTCCCTCCCCGGTTCCGCGCGGCCGCGGAACCGGCCGCCGCCGCCGCGGCTTCAACCGCGGCGGATCTCCTCCACGGCGGCGCGCCGGGCGCCGCCGCCTCCGGCCGCCGGCGCCGCCGCGCCGGCGGCCCGTGCCGCCGCCGCCTTCCGCGGGCCGCCGGAGTTGCTCCGGTGGCCCGTTTTGCCTTCCGTCTGCGCCGTTGCTCCTCCCGGGGGCCGATCTTCACTGTGGGATCAACGGATCGCCCTTGCCGCACGGTTCGTCGTCGTCCGCCAAATCCGCACAACAAAAGATCGGCGGAGGGTTGCCGGGTCTTGTTCGTTAGATCCGCACCCTCCGCGTTAGTCATAAACAACGGGAGGAAAAGAAAATAATCAACAACAATTTTAATTAAATTAAAATTGTTCGGAGATCAGGTTCTTTATTTTAAAAGAATAAACACAGGAAAAATAAAATATTCCAACATCCCTTACCTTGTCGTCGTCGGACGTGAGGTCGTCGCGGAATCGCTCGTCGCGGAAGGAGGGGATCGTCGCGTCGTTGCGGAGGAGACGTTCATCGCACCGCGGGAAAAACGTCGCGCCGACGATCTCCGGATCAAGATCAAACGGATTTAATTAATTTAAATCCGTTGATATCGAATTATAAAAAGGGGAGAATTAGAAGATTCGATTCTCACCTTAGTTACCGAACGAGGATCGGCCGCGGAAGAAGAGGCGTCGCCGAAGAACGTCGCGGGTAGAGTTCGTCGACGTCGCAGATCACGGTGTGCGTCGTCGAATTCCGGTTTCGGCGTTCTTCGCGTTCTTCGCGTTCTTCGCGTTCTTCGCGGGGAGAGTGGAGGTTTAGAGGATCTCGCACAACAAGAGGATCCTCCAAAATAGACAAGTTTGTCTATTTTATTATTTTTCCAACGAACGCAAACGCGTAAGTAACGACCCATTAAATTCGTTGAATTAATTCAACGAATGAAACATCCCATTTAATTCACGAAATAAACCGCCCAATTAAATGGTCTGTTAAGAAATTAAAGAAAACGTGTCGGTTGACTTTTCAGTTACTTTGACGGGTTTTCGCGGGTGCGTTACTTAGCGAAAGAAACGGCGGGGATCGTGCGGGCCCTGCCTCACAAATATCCTACCAAGAGGGTAGGATATTTTCGAATAGCACCCTATCCGCTTTAACTCAGTTCAAGTGGCTTCCAAGTGACTTCCAAGCAGCTTAAGTGAAATAAAATAAAGTTGTCGCACAAATTTTATTTTATTTCTGACTTAAAGCCCCAAAATTTAAAAACCACGTCTGAGCAAACGCAACTCCGGAAGAGGCGTTTCTAAGCAAATACCGGCGCTGAGATTTCATCGGTGCCCTCAGAATTTGATTCCGGGCACCGGTTCAAAAGATAGAAAAACCCGCTCTTCCGTTCACTGAACGTACCCGAGCCAAACTTCGGAAATTGATTCCGGGCACACCGGGCCTCGGAATCAGGTGCCGTCTGAAGCTGCGCTCTTGTAAAATTCCAAAGAAAATTAAGAAAAAAAAATTTCCTTGAAATTTGCGGGTCTTTATAGGTTAACTTACTACAATAGATTGAGGTAGGTGGTTTCGTCCCGTATTGACAAATTGGTTATCATTGTGTTTGCTTGATTTATTTTAATTATTGATTTAAATTCAATTGATCAAGTTTCTTTCAATTAAATTTATAAAAACTCGATTCCATTGAATTGATATATTTGAAATGGTTTTGGAATGGAAATTTGGAAAACCCCAATTCCATTGAATTGGGTGTGTTTATGGAAAATTGGTCGATTTAAATTGTTTAATTTAAATTGTTGATTTGATGGAAATGTTTTCAATTAAATAGTTTAATTTATTTTTGGAAATGAAATGTGTAATGATGGAATTGGTTTTGAATGGATTTCAAACTTATGAAAATGGATTAAAATGATTTGATAGAAACCCATTGGTTTTATCTTGTGAAAGAGGCAGATTTTGAGTAAAACCAGTTTTGGTTTTAAAATGGAATGAAATTAGCACTTTTGAAATAGAAGAATGGGATTGATTGTATTTTAAGCATTCTTAAAATAGTTCGCCCATCATGTAAGATCGCATGCAATCCTTAGGTAGTTAGTGAGTTATTTGGATACACTCTACGCTACGACAATGTTCTAAAACATACTTGCGGCGGGTCACATCCCCAACGGGTTGGTGACGAGTCTCCTTTGTCCATTTTCATAGGGACGTGTGTATACAAATTTTTCTGAGTTCACATAGAGAGTGCGGAATCCTATAACTGGTTAATACTATCATACCTTTTGGCAGATGACCATGTTGCTCACTTGTTTATTTATATTTGAGATATAAATGTATGACAATGCTTGTGAACTGCTTTGCATGCCTGTTGAATTTATATAAAGTATTTTATATAAATTTTTTTCTTAAGCCATTGTTTTAGAAATATTCAATCATTGTAAAGACTTTGCTTAAAAATATTTATTTCCATCATTTGAAAATGTATAGCATATTTTTTTAGAATATGCTTTTGTTTTTCCAAACCTATTTATTTAAAAATTGAAATCTTTTCTTTGGATAATCTATATTTGGTATATGTTACGAAATCTTTGGTGGTATCCTACTGGTCTTAGGCTCACACCCTACTTTTGCCTTTGGGTGTTTGTAGACTTTCTTCTTCCAGGATCGAACAAAGGGAAGGGGCCTCTTGGAGGTGGATCCAGCTGTTGATCTTTGGTCTTGGTGAGTTGTGTCCTTAGGGACTTTGGGACTGTCTTTACCTTTTTAGTACTTGGGTTGTTGTACTCTAGGATTTTTATGCCTCTTTATATTCTGGTACATTACTCCTAGTGGAGTTTCCTTTTTTTATGCATACTGTCTTGTTTCTCTTGCTTCCACATTCTTGTGGAAAAATCATTCCCACTTGTATGTTGTATGATGCTAGGTGCTAGTCGCCGACCTGTGGGGATCGAGAAAGCCCTTCGGGCTATGTCAGGGCCGGCTCGATTATCGGGTTAACAGGGTACCCGGGTTGGTTTGTGACACAAATACAAGAAATAAAGATGGGAAACTACGTCACTCGACAAACTCTCCATAGTGGGAGAGAATTGATCATGAGTATCCTGAATTTGGAAACAAGCCGAGAAACATTTTTATTACATTATCTACAGATGGAGTGAATCCTTTTGGTTTTCAAAGTAGAACTCACAGTACATGTATGGTTATCTTGGTAAATTATAACTTTCCACTGTGGTTATACATGAAATGAATATACCTCATGTTATCTATGCTTATATCAGGAACAAAACAACTGGGTAATGATATTTATGTTTATTTCCATTGATCAAGGATTTGAAATTATTGTGAGATTGATGTGTTATGTTGTATTATACTTACAAAAATAAAGATTTCATGTTGAGACCCATGTTGTATGGGATGATAAATGACTTTCCTAGTTATGGAAATTTTTTCGGATATAGAATTTAAGGAACTCAAGGGAGTCCCATTTGCGAACAAGGTACAAAATCAATTAGGTTGAAACATTCATTGAAAAATGTGTTTCTAGGACATTGCAGATTTCTACCCTGACGACATAAGTACTGATCTTGGACGACATCATTAGATGGAAGTTTAGAAGAACAAAAAACATATTTTCCACTAACAGGTGATCAACTATTCGAGAAAGTAAAATATGTGGAAATTGATTTTGGTGAACCATTTTTGAAAAACCTTATGAAAACTGATTTGAAAAAGAGATCAGTTTTTTTTGAATTACCATACTAGAATTGTTTATATGTTATAAATTTTATTGATGTTATGCATGTTGAAAAAAAATGTATGTGATAGTGTCATCGACACATTTCTAAATTAACTCAGGGAAAAAAATAGGATGAAATTAAGTCTAGGTTGGAGATTGTTTACATGATAATAAAAGAAGATATTGCGCTAGTGAAGGGTGAAAAATGAACATTCCTTCCTCCAGCTGCTTACACTCTTCCATGGAAGGAGAGATATTAGTTTTGAAAATTCTTAAATGACGTAAATTATCCAGAGGGGTATTCATCGAATATTAAGAATATTGTTTCAAAGGATGATTTGAAGTTAAAGGGTTTGAAATCACAAGACTACCATGTTTTGATGTAAGATCTAATTTCTATTGATTTAAATTATATTTTCCCCAAGATTGTCTGACATACATTAATCAAGCTCCGTTTATTCTTAAATTCTATGTGTAGCAAAGTTATATACCTGAAAAAATTACCGACAATGGAAAGAGAAATTTCCATCATATTATGTGAATTTGAAATTTTCTTTTTGCAAGAATTATTTGATATGATGGTTCATTTGATGGTTCAATTAGTGAGAGAGGTTCGATTAGGCGATCCTGTACTCTATAGATGGATGTACCCCATTGAACGATATAGATGTTTTTTAAAGGGTATGTCAAAAATTGAATTTTTCCAAAGGGTTTTATTATAGAGCGATATATTATTTAAGAATACATTGAATTATATATAGAATACCTATCCAGTGCGGAAATCATTGGTCTACTAAAATCTTACCACACAAGGCGGATTGTGGGTAAAGGAATTTTTAGAAGTGATGTTGTCAAAATCAATATTTTAGATTAGAAGAAGGCCCGCCTTTATGTTTTTATAACAATTTGGAGGTTTACTCATATTTTGAAACCCAAAAATAAATTCTTCGGGATTTGAATCCATCAAGGGACGAAATATGGATATCAAATACACATAGTAAATAGTTTATAGTATGGGTTTGGGACCATATTTTCAAGGATTCAAATAAAAATCTGGATTTAATTTCAAAACGACTTCAATGGATAACTGAAGGATCAAGTGTGTATGTATTATTTTACAATAGTTATGTAATTAATGGTTATACTCTCTATACAAATGAGCATGATGGAGATAGTACCATGAAAAAAATGGAGTTAAAAATGTGCCTGAAGTAATGCATGTTTCTGGTACTAAGGACAAAAATAAATTTTTGTGAATATTTAATACTTTGAAATCATCAAACTAATATGAGAGTTAGATTATACAATATTCAAAGTGATTATTTTTCAATGAAAGTGGGTTGATAAGAGTAGTTCTTCTAAAATAGATGAATTAGGATTCGTGAAAGTGAATTTTAGTAAGGAAGGGCACAAAGACAAACCTTTTATAATGAAATAATTGGTCGTACAAGTATGTTATGTTCTAGATCTTGAAAACCGAAAGTTCTCAATTGTTCTGTTATCGACTAAAACTACTAAAGGGTTGGATGAAAATTCAACTAAGGATGACCCTTTCATTGAGAAAACACAATCATTTATAAGTATTCCCAATGTAGATGAGGTTTTATATGCCATAGGAGACCATAATGATGGGATTTGGATACTCAATAGAGGGGTTAAATCCATTAATCATTTAAAAAAATAGAGTTAAATAATCAGGTCATATTTTTTAATATACATTGTGTTACCTCATGTTATTATTTGTTCACTGCTGTATTTATGTAATCTAAATTAAATGTTAGAAAACATTTGTAGATAATTTCTTCTGCATGTGATGGTGCTCCCAATCTTGAGGAAAAATAGTTATCTCAATCTATTGATGCTCCCAATATAGAGGAACAATGACCTTATGTACATGCCAATGCTACTGATCTAGAGAAACAACAGGTTTCTTAACTTGTTTCTGCTTCCAGTGAAGATGTAAAAAAACCTTCTACACATGCTGATGTTACTACTGTAGTGGAAAAACATATTGATGATGCTGAATCCAAGGAAATGGTAGGTGATGAAGGACCAATGATTCAGAAAAAAGGAGCACCATAGTTTTATAGTGTTAGGAAAAATAATTAAGGAAAAAAGTAAAGGTATTAAATTCAAGGTCAGATGGAATGTGCAAGAACAACATGTTAACCCCAAGAAGGCCATGTTTAGAAGTTACATTGGAATCATCACTCAGAAATGTGTACCAATTTATTTAGATTTGTGGAACCATGTTGTGCTCGCACTTAATACACTTATGTGAGAAAATATTATGGTAACATTATGATATAATTTCTTTATTTTACTAAAAAATAAAATAATGAAACATTGATTTACTCTTCATCATCCCTTGCATAGTGAATTTATAGTAGATGACTCCTATAAGAAATATGTATTAATTATTTTTGGAAGGATTCAAAGTGGATTTATCAAAATTCTAATGAGACATCATCTTAAAGATATTGAAGGGAAAATAAATCCACACCCACCATTTATGTAAGCACACCTGATAACCTAATAAGTGTGGGATGCATGTACGTGCTATCATGGGGATCTGTCTTTTCCGGTACATTGTGGCTGGTAATACATTATTTGACAATATGTGTATTCATCACTTTTATTGAGAATTTTTTAATTTTGAAATAGTAATTGAGAGCTGAAAATAAAGAATGGGAAGCAAAACCAATGTACCCCTACTATAAAGCAAGGATGGGGTACACTTCACTTGAAAAAATGGTACATATTTTAAATCTACCTTAATACTTTTATGTGACATAAAACAAAAACATAATTATGTTCCTATGTTTATATATATATTGATGAATCTAAATCCAAATCCACTACCATACCATGACATGTGCTATGGAAGGAGGCACATGTAAATAAATATGAGATACTAATAGATGAAAAAACACAAATATTTTGGGAAACATTTGTAAGTATGACATAATATTTTTTTTCTTTAAATATATATTAGATAAAAATGATTACTTATTTACCTATATTTTCTATCTAACATAGTCACAAGAATCATCAACACCTGTACCGGATGAACACCTACTATTAGTGGCCTTAACATGGCCATAAAAGTATGGCCATGTTAGAGGTATGATTTTTAGGGTGACACCCCAAACATATTTTAAAAAAAAAAGAGGAGGATAAAGATAAATAAATGATAGATATGAAATAAAGATTAGATTCTCTTGAAGAAAAATTTCATTTTCAGACTGAGTTTCTAGAAAATGTTATGGGGGGATTTGAAAGAGAAGAAAAAACTCAAGAACATCCATAACATGAAGATCCCCCCACCCCTACTAGTTTTGAGATGAGACATTCCCCTCAAAGATCTATCTTATTCGAGGTAATCTATATTCTAATAATTTTTTCTATGAAATGTGAATCAGAAAGACACTAATACCTTTCGTGTATTAATATTATATAGAGTTAAAATGATTATGATTTATATCTATAAATATCCAACCATTTCATTGTATCAAGGGATATGATGTTCTATATCCAAGATGATAGGCTTCATAATATACCACTTCCAACAGGTTATCTGAGATAAGAAATTAGCATAGCTCACGAGTCGAGCACTATGCTACCTATTCCTCTTGATGATGAAGATATTCATATGGTTGGCCAAGTATTTGGAACATTCATCTCATAGCCATAAGATATTCTAAAAACATATGTTGACAAGGTGGAATTCATTTCTAATTTATTTTTCATTCTAAAACTTTAAAAATTAATGGAAAAGGTCAGAACTGATGAATGTTATTAGAGATGGACAAAGGGAAGGGGTGAAATGAAAGGTCAACTCCAAACCATCTATAAGATCAACCAACTGATCAAAAATATATTTTGAAAGAACCTTTATCCATCCCATTCAATATTCTCATTTACTAACATTGAAGGTTCATATAGATACACAGGTACAATGTGGTAGTAGTCCCATAGTTGATTTTGAAGAAAAAAATATACAAGGAGGAAGGTACTGACAACATTGATTTTGATAATATAAATAAAATCATAAACTATGAATGTATGGGATCCTTAGTTTTAAATGTATACATGAGGAATGTTTTCATGATTTAATTTTCCAAAATCTGATATATAATTTTAATTATGAATAAATACATTTCATATTTTTTGTAGGTGTATATATCAATGAAAATTGAAGAGATATACCCATGAAAATAATTTTGACACATTTTTCCTCACACCACCTCTACTAAATAAAAAAATAGAATACAAAAAATAGATGAAATAGTGGTATACCTAGCCAAATCATTTGAAAGAAAACTTGGAGATGAAAAAATATTCTTAATACCAATAAACTGACCACACATGATGACATTTTTCAATTTATAATATACAAAATCCAATGTTTTAAAACTAAAATTCAAGTTATATAATTTATATTATGTTTTAATGTGGAATATGTTATGATAGGGTGGTGTATAAATATCGTGAAAATCATCGCATGAGGGAAATAATTGCACACAAGGACCCTGAAAAGTTCTGCAATTGGATAAGTATCAGGGTATATATAATAATATTTCACTATCCAAATACACATGAAAACAAATTACTTATTTTTTTAATATTTCTATAGTGTCCTAATAAAAAAATTGAAAAGATCTTGGTTATTATGTTTTTAAATTTATGAGAGAGATCATATTCCATCAACAAACACACATCCCCAGAGAGGTATTTTTGAAGATAATTACTATTTAATTTAAAATATTTATTAAAATTTTCTGTGTTTATATTTTTTTAGTTCTACTAGGACTTTCAAAAAAATTATATTCACAAGACGATCTGGATTTTCTTAAAAATGAATGGGCATCATACCTTATTGCATAATGTACACAAATAACATGAATATGTGACTTCCATAGAAGTAATGAATTGTTTCATATTTATGTTTAATTTATTTATTTTTATTATTACTCACATAAGAATTGTTCTCTAATACAGATGGATTCCTTTTATATTTATGTGTTAAGATTGTATAAAATCATCATGAAAAGGTGAATTCCTACTACTTATTTAATTAACCTTTTCATCATTTTATCTAATATTTTAAGTTATTTTCCCTATCATATTTATCAAATACTTATTTATTTATTTCAAAGATCTTTTGGGAAGTCATATTTTTCATTCAACAATTTACAACAATCCATATATAAGATAACATGTTCTTTTCTAAAAATTTTATCATGCTTTCCATTGCTTTTTTTGGTTGAGTTTCCAACACTACATATTGATTCGATGTTATCAGACGAAAAACCTTTCTCAAATCAATATTAATTATTAGCAGTGTGACAAATAAATACAATTGTAATCATGGTAGCATTGGAATTTATGATTGTTTTGAGACATTGGGACGTATAGGAATCAACAACACCTCAATCCGACACAGTGTGATCAGTATGACTCGAGGAATTTTTTTATTTAAAATTGACAACAATTTTAGTAAAATAGAAAACTAACATAATAAGAATTGAATAAAACCATTCATTTGGTTTTTATACTTTAATAAAATGATCCATAAGTCATTTAGGACATTTATAAATCAGACATACCTCAATCCAACACACAGTTTGACTAGTATGAATCAAAGTGTTTGTTATCAATTTAAAATAAACACTTTAGTTCAAAATGTCTCACTCAATGAAAACCAAGAAACATGATCATATTTTCTTTATAATTTAGTAAATAAATTCATAAATCATTTTTGACATGTAAGAATTAGTCTCATATCTAACTGATACATGATGTGACCGGAATGAGTCAAATGTGTGTTTCTAGTTTAAAATGGAATTTTAGTAAAAAAGATAAGTGACGTATATAAAACTGAGAAAACGAATTCATATTGTTTTTATACTTTAGTAAAATGATCCATGAGTCATTTTGGATGTTTATAAATTATTCAAATCTCAATATGATTCATGATGTGATCGGTATGACTCCAAGTGCATTTTTTATTTAACACTAACTTCAATATTAGTAAAAAGGAACAAGTGGCATATTTAAAACTGATCAAACACATTTTTATTGTTTTTATAAATTATAAAAATGATTCATGATTCATTTGGGATGTGTAGAAATCATCCTCACCTCAATTCGAGGTACATTTTGATCAACATGACTCCAAATGCATCTTTTTTATTTAAAATTTACATCAATTTTAGTAAAAAAAGAAACTCACATACTGAAAACTGAGGAAAACATTCATATTGTTTTGATACTTTTGGAAAATGATCCACAAGTCATTTAGGATGTGTAGGAATTAGCTGCACCTCAATCTGACACACAGTGTGATCGGTATAACTCTAAGTGCATCTTTTTATTTAAAAATGACATCAATTTTAGTAAAAATGAATAAGTGACAAACTAAAAATTTAGAAAATACATTATTATTATTTTTATACTTTATGTAAATAATCCATGAGTCATTTGGTATATTTAAGAATCATCCGCACATCAATCCGAGGCACTATGTGACTGGTATGACTCCAAGTGTGTCGTTTTTATTTAAAATTCACTTCAATTTTAGTAAAAATGACAACTAAACTACTCAAAACCAAGAAAACACATATTTATTATTTTTATACTTTATTAAAATTATCCATGAGATATTTGGTATATGTAGGAATCAGTTGCTCCTCAATACGACACACAGTGGGACCAATATGACTCCAAGTGCATCTTTTTATTTAAAATTGACATCAATTTTAGTAAGAAGTAATAAGTAATGTATTGAAAACCAAGTAAACACATTCATATTGTTTTTATACTGTATTAAAACTATCCACGAGTCATTTATAACATGTATGAATCAAACACACCTCAATCCGAGGCACAGTTTTACCGGTATGACTCTAAATGAAACTTTTTTATTTAAAATAGACATAAAAATTAGTAAAAAGTACAACTGACCTACTCAAAACCATGGAAATGAATTCATATTGTTTTTATAATTTATTAAAATGATCCATAAGTTAGTTTTTATATAACAACCCTTCTATTTATTACAAACTTAAACGTGATTTATACATAAACTTTCACTTAATACAACTCTGAGGATCAATAGGTCAAGTTTCTTGAGAAATTAGAAACATTACAAAAAAATTAGAACATAAAACAAAACATATTTATTGAAAACTTCTTTAAGGCGACCACAATATTCCTTCGTACTTAGCATTACATGTGATAACCTGAGGATATGAATAAGAAAAGGGTGAGCTATAAAGCCCAGTAAGGGGGTAAAGAGGGAATAATATGAAGAATATAGTACATGTTAGGAAATAGGCATATAAATGAAGAACAAGAGAAACATAAACATAAAGGCATGACATAACATGATTATAATAACATGGAAATGCAGCAACAACATTTAACATGATATTAGCATGAACCAAAGATCATTGCACATGGAGCATGAGTAAACCCTCATTACACTTGAATTTTCATGAGTAAACCCTCTTTGCACTTTAATTAAAATGAGTAAACCCTCATTTCACTTGATGTATCATGATACTAATCTTTACCCAATGCATTAGAGTGCTATCAGGGTGCACCCTTTTTAATCATTTCATTTCATGCATAAGTGTGCCACATAGATCATACAACAAGGATTCATTAAACATAATAATTTATTCCATGAATAAAAAAATGTGTAATACATAAATTTATGTCCTAAATCAATAAGTACATGTGCATAAAGGTATATTACCTTTATTGAGAAATGGGTACAATATTCACTTACATGATGATTTTGGCATGGGGAATTTTTGTGTAACTTCTGCAGCATAATGACGTCAAATAGAAATTTTAAAATAGGTTTATGATAGATAAATAGGTATATAATCATATATACATGAAATGGAAAGTAAGGGGGTCATTAAACATAATATACCAACATATGTAATCGAATTTAGATGCATAATATAAAAGAATTTCTTGAATGTAAATGAGGAGAGAGAAACCCCTTACGAAATTTTGGAATGGTAACGAGTGTACATGGGAGGAATTAATAATATATAAAGGGTTATATCATCATTCAAACATAATTAGGTAATTATAGGGGAGTTTAGAAATCATACCCCAAGATTTTTAATTGAAAATAAAAGGGAAAAAAAATATAAGGAAACTTGGACATAATTAAGGAAAGAAAGTGAGGATCCCTAACTTGGAAGTGTGATCCCAAAGGCTTGAGTGGGGCTTGATCGAGGATTATAGGGAGTTTGGGGAACCTTTGTAGGATCTTATAGAGATGAGGTAATATTTTGGTCGATCTCCAAAGGTTTTGACTGAAGAGGAATGGTAGATTGACAGGTTTTTTATAGGAAAAGAGGGAGAATTTTTTATTATTTAGGTTTTGGACACTACAAATTAAACTAATCAAAAACCCAAACAACCCCATGGTTTTTGCCTATGTTTTTTTACAAAGTGGAGTGTAAAAAATTATTTAATAATGAAAATGGAAGAAATTATTAAAATATTAGGCTTTCTTATGAGGAGGTGAGTCACACTCTCAAGGAAATCATTTAAAAAAGTTAAAATATTTATAAGTCTTGGAGAGTCCACTAAGGCAGCATAAAATTAATCAAAAAAATATAAAATCACATTATTTAAAACATAAAACATATATTGGCTGGAAATACTTTTAATCATTTATATTACCTCACTATTGGGTCATTATGATGTCATAAAACACATTATACATTTAAACGATATTTAATTTTTACCCAAAAATTTGACTGTCTCAGATAATTATGAAAAACTGACCATTAGATAATTTTGACATCATGAATCCAAAAATGATATTCAATTTATCTAAATAATTTTCTAAATATGTGATTTTTTACTTTTAATATAAAAAATGACATTATCGAAAATTCATGGGTTTTGACAAAAAACAACTTTCAAACCTTAATAAAAATTACAATTATATTCATAAAAATTATACGATCATTTATATTTAATAAAAATTAATTTATTAATAATATTTTATTAAAATATTATTTAATTCAGAAATCCATTAATTCATCAAAATATATTTCTTAATTGAATATCAACTAAAAATAATATTTATTCTTAAAAAACTATTTACAAAGTAACAATAATAAAATGAATGTATATTATTTATACAAAAATAATGCACATAATCATAGTGATATGGTCTTGTTACATAATCCCTTATAACACCCTCCTAAGACCGAAGGGTAAGGTGTGCGATGGTGATAGACTCTTGAGGTAGCTCGAATAACATCGCTCGAGTGGTAATCTCTATTAACTTTCACTTCTCCCATAGGCAGTTCCGTTCAAGCTTAACATGTTGAAGCTCAGCTTGGGAATGGTCAAGATCAAATCTCAGTGACACTACCTCCTTTATAAGCTTTTACAAATGGGCTTCATATGGAGAAATTATACTGGATGAGGCCATCGCTTCCTTTTTCTAAGTAAATTGGATTTTTTAATGCCCTATATTTATACTAATCATGTGACCACAGTTCAATGGATATATTTGCAATGGTAACAATTATTAACAGTATTTTAAAATCCAAAAACATAAAACCAAGGAAGTTTATATGTTCTATATAACCATTTTACATAATACAAAATTTAATTACATCAAGAGGAACTTTCATTAATAAAAGTTTGGGTCATTACAATATTCCCCCCTTAAGAAATTTCACCCTTGAAATTTCATTTTCCTATAATAAAACAGATGAGGGAAACTCTTCTTCATCACTTCCTCTGATTCCCACATTGCTTCTTCAAACTTGTGGTTTCTCCACAACACCTTGACGAGGGGTATTGTCTTATTTCTTAGAAGTTTTTCCCTATGATATAATATATTCACCAGATTCTATTTATAGGAGAGGTCATTATCCAACGATATCAACTCTATATTGAGTACATGTGATGGGTCAGGTATGTACTACCTTAATATTGATACATGGAATACATTGTGTACTTGAGATATGTTCAGTGGGAGTGCTAGTTGATATGCCACTACTACAATGAGATCAAAGATCTCAAAAAATCTAATGTAACTTGGAATAAGATTTCCCTTCTTCCCAAATCTCATTAATCTATTCCACGATGATATGCAGATGAATACCATGTCTCCAAAATCAAAATATAGGTCTCATTGAGGATTATCATCATATCACTTTTTTCGACTCTGAGCAGCTTTAATGTGTTACTGGATGGTCTTAACCTTTTCCACCATTTCTTCAACCATTTCCAAACCTAGAAGTTTTCACTCCCCAACATCATCCTAACATGCTAGTGTTGCACCTATTCTAATAAATGGCTTCATAAGGATCCATTTGGATGCTTGAGTGTAAAATATTTTTGTAAGAGAACTCAAATATAAGAAGATGTTGATACCATCATCCTTTGAAGTCCATTGAGCCTGCTCTCAACATTTCCTCAAGTATTTTGACAGTCCACTCAGATTGGCCATCAGTTTGAGGATGATAAGCCATACTAAAATTTAGCTTAGTATTCAAAGCATGTTGGAGACTCTTCCAGAAATTATAGGTGAATCCTGGATCTCGATTGGATAAAATTGATAGTGGTACTCCATGAAACCTTACCACTTCTCTGATGTATATCTGTTCTATTTAATACAATGAAAAATCCTCCCTAATTAGAATGAAGTGTGAAGTATTTGTAAGACAATACATAATAACCCAGATAGAATTGTTTCCTTTGGTTGTCTTTGGAAGTTTGGTGAAAAATTCCATGGTGATGTTCTCCCATTTAAATGTTGGTATGAGTAATGGTTACATCATCCCCTTAGACTTCTGCCTCTCATCCTTCACTTTCTGACACACTAGGCACTTTGATGTATACTCAACAATCTCTTTCTTCATGTTATCCCACCAATAATTCTCTCGAAGATCTCAGTACATATTTGTGTTTACTGCATGAATGGAGAAATTTTAACTATGTGCATCATCCAAAAGTTCATTCTTGACCCAAATCTCACAATTCCTTCTTCATTAACATTTTACTATGAGGATTTCCCTTTTCTGATAGTTTCCTCCTTCTTCTGAATTCCCATATCATCCTTTTGAGCATCCTTTAATCTTTCCAAAAGAGACAATTGAGCAATAATTTGTGAAAGGATTGATGATGTGACCTTCTTTATGATTCCCATGTCCATCTTCATCAAATCTAATAATATTGGATCCTTTTCAACTCTCATCAATTATATAATTGTTAGGTCCTTTCTAAATAGAACATACACCACCTTGTTCTCTTTCCCAAGGTGGTAATTGATTGAGAAGTCATAGTCTTTGATCAACTATAACCATCTTTGTTGGTGAATATTCAACTCTTTTTATGTGAATATATACTTGACTCTTTTGTGATCCTTATATATTTCACACTTCTCCCCAAATAGGTAATGTCTCCAAATTTTTAAAATGGAAGATTACGGAAGCCAACTCCAGATCATGTGTTGGAAAATTTTTCTCATGAACTTTCAATTTCCTTGAAGCATAAGCATTGAATTTGTTATTTTTCATCAACACACAACCCAAACCATTCTTCAAAGCATTACTGAATACAACAAAAAGTTCTCCACTTATGGGTAGTGTGAGTACGAGCGCAGTGATAAGACTCCTTTTCAACTCCTTGAATATATCTTTACATTCATCACTCTAAGTAAACTTGACTCCCTTCTGAGTTAGCTTGGTAATAGGGTTTGACAATTGTAAGAAATTTCTCACAAATTGGCAATAATATCCAGCTAACCCTAGGAAGCTATGGATATCCGTCACCGATGCTGGCCTCAGCCATCCCTCATTTGCAGTTGTCTTGGAGGGATCCAAAAATATCCCATTTATTATGATTATATGACCCTAGAATGAGACTTCCTTAAACCATAACTCACACTTTATGTACTTTGAATAGAGATTATCCTTTCATAAGGTCTCTGGTACGGTTCTTAGATTCTCCTCATGATTCTACTTGGTTTTTTAGTATATTAGAATATTTTCTATAAAGACTAACACAAATTTTTTGAGGTAATCTCTAAAGACTCTATTCATAAAGTACATGAATATTTCTAAAGCATTAGTGAGTCCAAAAGGTATTACTATTAATTCATAGTTACCATACCTTGTATGAAAATTATCCTTGGGGATATCCTATTTCTTCACCCTTACTTGGTAATATCCCGATTACAAATCCTCCTTGGAGAAGTATTGTGCCCCTTGTAGTTGACTAAACAATTCATCAATTCATGGTATATGATACTTGTTATTTATCATGATTTTTTTGAGATCACAATAATCAATGAAAAGGTGCACTGACCCCTTCTTCTTCTTGATGAATAGGACTGGTGCACCCCATGGTGAAACACTTGGGAATATAAACCCTTTATCTAGATTCTCATGTAGTTGTTTCTTTAGTTCCTCAAGCTCCAAAACTGGAATTCTATACAGAGTCTTGGATATTGGAAAATCCTCAGGTATAAGATCAATCAATAATTCAACATCACTTTTAGGAGGAAGACTAGGAAATTCCTCAAGAAACACTTCAGCGAAGTCCCTCACAACAAACATGTCTTCAAGGATGGTTGCTTTCTTTGACTCAATCATTTGAGAAAGATACACATACTCATAGGGTAGTAATATACATAATTGATAAGATGGTTCTAATGAATATTCATCCTCCTCCTAGAACTTGTACAAAATTGGGGGTCGATTCACCATATGGAGAGTGATTTCCCTCTCATGGAAATTTTTGTTCGATCTATATAGGGAAAGGAAATCCATGCCAAGAATTGCATCAAATTACACTATAGGAAGTATTAAGAGGTTCTCTAGGAATTTAATACCATAAATTGTGATGGGGGAGGAGTTATATTCATGGGATGCAATGATTTAACCATTTTATGTTCTCACCGACATCTTTAATTTTATGATTTATGGTGGCGTTGGGATTATTATACTAAAATTTTGGGATATAAAAGAATGCATAGAACCAGAATCAAAAAGCAAGTTCAATATTCTTGAATGAATAACTAGCATACCTATCACCACTCTGTTGTCGGGGTTTGGTTTGACGGTAGTGATGGAAAAGGTTCTCCCTTTCTGCCTTGGAGGTTTTTGGTTGCCTTTGAAAACCCTTGGCTTAGGGAACTGGTTTGAAAAGTTCCATAGTTCTTTGCAGTTAAAGAAATGAAAAATATGTTGAGGTTAAAATGGAGAATTCCTCTCCTCTGTTGCATTAGTGGGGTTTTCTTGCCTATAGTTAATGTCCATGTTCCCTTATCTTCCAAACCTAAAGCATTTCCTCGTCCCCTTTATGAAATGTCCGAGGTTCTTCTTTCCACACCTTTGAAAAGTGGGGTGCTATAATTTTTTAGTTCCATTGGATTTATCCATTAGACTTCTAGAATTAAAGTCCTCTTTCTAATTCTTATCCCCATGAAACTCCTGTGATTCTATGATCTCCATTTTAACTTTGAGGGTATATCATACAATTTCCTCATAGCTATCAAATTCACGGATCACTAGTGATTTCCGTAGGCTAGGTTTTATCCCACCAAAGAAGCGGTCAACCTTGCATTCGAGGGCATAGACAAAGCCAAAGGTGTATCATGAAAACCTTTAGAAGTTTTCCTCATACTCTCTGATGGATTCATCATCTTTTTTCTTTAGGGTAAGGAAGTCCCTTTCCATTTTATGTTTGAGGGTACGAGGAAAATATTTATCGAAAAATATTTTCTAAAAATCCATCCGTTCCAATTCCTCGATATCTTCTTCAGGAATCATATTTTTGATCAATGTCCACCATTGATCAGATTCACACTCAATATGATTAGAATATAGAATAAATTTCTCTTGTATGTAACATTAAAGTATGGAGAAGATCTTCCCAATGGATTTGATACATTATTCAACGATTGAGGGATCATATGATCCATTGAAAGTAGGAGTCCTTTGTCTCATGAAGCTCTCTATTGCGGCTTGTTCTTTGTTAGGGGGGAGTGGGGGTTGAATGATCATATTGACCCATGTTTCTATTCAAAACTCAAGTTAAATATGAGTGTACCATAACAAATCTTACGATTCCTGCTCCCATTGGATTGGGAATCTCATTAGAACAATCATCACACTTATCTTCATATCAGTTGTTAGCCCAAGTCCTCCTATTACTGACTATTCACTGGAATAAAAGTAAATTTATGGGTAACAAATAAAGGGGAGTCCAATGAAAAAAAGGGATAGCTTATAAATTATATTTATTTCCCTAACTTATGAATTTATAGGCTTCAATATATGTTATCCATGATCTACTTCCCAACATATATTCTTAGGGGAAATTTTTTTATTCCCATAATAATGGTTCATAATAAGATTATGAATTTACCAAAGCATATAACCTGGGAGTTTCATAACCAAGAGTGCAGTAAGGACTATTTCTATGAACCAATTCCCATTCCAGTCTATCTCAAAGAGGTGTTTTCGGGTTTTACCCCTAGATACATCTGTACCAGAGCCACCTCTACTTGTTCGTATCCAGACATGGATGTATTTTCTTGGTAAACCACTTACTCTATACTCAAAAAAATTTAGGGATGTTTTTATTATACTTAGTATTATCCCTAAATAATTCACTATGGTTTTCTAATCATAATCCCAAAAATAACTAAACCTATCCTCTTATACCAACTATAACAACCCTGCTCTTTATTACACACTTAAACATGATTTATACATAAAATTGAACTTCAGACAACTCTAATGATCAAGTGGTAGTGTCTTGGGAAATTAGGAATATTAAATAACAAATTAGAAAATAAAACACAACATCTTTCTTGAAAACTTATTTTACATGATCACAACATTCTTTCGTACTTAGCATTGCATGAGATAACCTGAGGACATGCACAAAAAAAGGGTGAGCTATAAAGCCCAGTAAGGGAGTAAACAAGGAATAAAATAAAGAATACAATACATGTTAGGAAATAGGAATATAAATGGAGAACAAGAGAAACATGAACATAAAGGCATGATATAGCATGATTATCATAACATGGAAATGTGACAACATCATTTAACATGATATTAACATGATCCAAGTCTCATTGCACATGAAGCATGAGTAAACACTCATTGAACTTAAATTATCATGAGTAAAACATAATTTTACTTGAACTATCATGATTAAACCCTCATTTATCTTGACTTATCATGATACTAATCCTTACCCAATGCATTGGAGTGCTATCAGGGCACACTCTTCCTAATCATTTAATTTCATGCATAAGTGTGCCACATAGATCATACAATATGGTTTAATTAAACATAATAATCTATTACATGAATAATATATGTGTAATACATAAATGTAAGTCATCAAAAAAAATTACATGTGAATAAAGGTGAATAACCTTGATATAGAAATGGGTATGGTATTCACTTACACAATGATTTTGGCATGGGAAATTTTGGTGTAACTTCGGCAGCATAATGACGTCAAATAGAAATCGTAAAATGGTTTAATGAGAGATAAAGGGGTATAAAATAATCTATAAATGAAATGTAAAATAAGGGGGTCATGTAACATAATATACCAACATATGTAATGTAATTTAGATGCATAACATAAAATAATTCCTTGAATGTAAATGAGGAGAGAGAAATCCCTTACAGAATTTCGGCATAGTAACGAGTGTACATGATAGGAATTAATGAGAGAGAAAGGGGTATATCATCATTAAAACACAAATAGTAAAGTATATGGGAGGTGAGAAATCATACCCCAACATTTTTAAATGAAAATAAAATGGTATAACAATATAAGGAAACTTGGACATAATTAAAGATGGAAGGAAAGTGAGGATCCCTTACTTGGAAGTGTGATCTCAAAGGATATGGAGAGGCATGAGAGAGGATTATAGAGAGCTTGGGGTGTCTTTGGAGGATTATAAAGATAGGAGGGAAGAGTTTGGTCATTCTACAAATGTTTTTAGTCAATAGGAATGAGAGATTGAGAGGGTTTATATAGGAAAGGAGAGAGAATTCTTTTTTATTTAGGTTTTGGACACTACACATTAAACTAATAAAAAAAAATCCCAAGGTTTTTTATGAGGGTTTTTTCCAAAGTGGAGTAGAAAATTATTTAATAAGTATAATGGATGAACTTATTAAAATATTAGGCTTTCTTATGTGTAGGTGATTCACACTCTCAAGGAAATCATTTTAAAAAGTTTAAATATTTTATAAGTCTTGGAGGGTCCACTAAGAAACCATAAAATTAATAAAAAAAATATAAAATCAAATTATTTTAAAGATAAAACATATATTGGAAGAAAAAACTTTTTATAGAATTTTATTACCTCAATATTGGGTAATTATGATGTCATAAAACACATTATATATTTAAATGGTCTTTAATTTTTACCCAAAAATTCGACTGCTTCAGAAAATTATGAAAAATTCACCATTAGATAATTTAGACATCCTGAATCCAAAAATGATATTAATTTTATCTAAATAATTTTCTAAATATTTGATTTTTTACTTTTAAAATAATAACCTACTTTATAAAAAATTCATGGGTTTTGATAAAAAACAGATTTCAAACCTTAATAGAAATTATGATTTTATTCATAAAAATTATATTATCATTTATATTTAATAAAAATTAATTTAGAAATAAAATTTTATTTAATTAAAAAAATCCATTAATTCATCAAAATATATTTCTCAATTGAATATTAACTAAAAATACTATTTGTGATTAAAAAATCCATTTACAAAGTAACAATAATAAAATGAATGTATATTATTTATACAAAAATAATGCACATAACCATAGTGCTAGGGTATTGTTAAAAAAACCTTATAACACCCACTTAAAACCTAAGGGTAAGGTGTGTGATGGTGACATACTCTTAGGGCGACTCAGATAACATCGCTCAAGTTGTAATCTCTATTAACTTCCACTTCTCCTGTAGTTGGTTCCCTTCAAGATTAATGTGTTGAAGCTTGGCTTGGGCTTGGTAAAGAGTGAATCCCAGTGACAATACCTCCTTTCTAAGCTCCAATAAATGGTCTTTGTATGGATAAATTCTACTAAATAAGTCCATCACTTACTTTTTATGAGTAAATTTGATTTTTTAGAGCCCTATATTTATACTAATCATGTGATCACTATTCAACAACTATATTTGCAATGGTAACAATTCTGAAAAGTATTTTAAAATCCAAAAACACAAAACTAAGAAAGTGTTTATGTCTTAGATAACCATTTTACATAATAGTACATTTAATTAGATTCAGAGTAAATTTTATTAATAAAAGTTTGGGTCATTAAATTTTATGTGTAGGAATCAGCTGAACCTCAATTAGACACACGATGTGACCGGTATGGCTCAAAATGAATCTTTTTATTTAAAATTTACATTAATTTTAGAAAAAGAAACAAGTGACATACTGAAAAATAATAAAACTCATTCATATTATTTTGATACCTTAGGTAAATGATCTATGAGTCATTTTGTATATGTAAGAATAAAACTCACCTCAATCTGAGGCACAATGTGACAGATATGACTTTAAGTGTGTCTTTTTTATTTAAAATTGACACCAATTTTTGTAAAAATAAAAATTCACCTACTCAAAACCAAGAAAATGAATTTGGATTATTATGATAATTTAGGAAAATAATCCATAAGTCATTTTTAACTAGTAGGAATCAAACATACCCCAATAAAATGCACGATGTGACCGATATGACTCCAAGTGTGTCTTTTAATTTTAAATTGACATTAATGTTAGGAAAAGGAACAAGTGACATAGTAAAAGCTGAGAAAAATAATTCCGATTATTTTTATAATTTTGGAAAATGATACATGAGTCATTTGAAACATTTATGAATCATAATCACCTAAATATAATGCACAAAGTGACCGATATGACTCCAAGTGTGTCATTTTATTTAAAATTGACATTAATTTTACTAAAAAGGTTAACTAACCTACTCAAAACCAAGAAAATGTATTCATATTATTCTGATAATTTATAAAAAATAATCAATAAGTCATTTTTGATTTTTAGGAATAAACCATACCTCAATTTTACGCATAGTGTTAATGGTATAACTCTAAGTGTGTATTTTTATTTTAAATTGACGTTAATTTTAGAAAAATGAACAAGTGAAACACTAAAAGCCATGAAAACATATTCAAATTGTTTTCATACTTTATAAAAACTATACATGAGTCATTTTGGATGTGTATAAATCATCCAAACCTAAATCCAATATATGTCATGACCAGTGTGACTCTAAGTACGTATTTTTATTTAAAATTATCATTAATTTTAGTAAAAAAGACAACTGACCTACTCCAAACCAAGAAAACACATTCATATTATTATGATACTTTAGGAAACTGATAAATAATTCATTTTTGATGTGTAGGAATCAAAAAAACCTAAATATGATCCACGTTGTGATGGGTATGACTCAAAGTACATCTTTTTAATTAAAATTGACATCAATTTTAGTTAAAAGAACAACTGACATGCTCAAAACTGAGAAAATGCATTTATATTGTTTTGATAATTTAGAAAAACGATCCATAAGTAATTTGTGACTTGTAGGAATCAATGAAACCTCGATATGACACACGGTGTGACGTATATGACTCAAAGTGTGTATTTCTTTTAAATTGACATTAATTTTACCAAAAGGAATAAGTGCCATACTAAAAACAAATAAAATGCATTTTGATTGTTTTTATACTTAAGGAAAATGATCCATGATACATTTGGGATGTGTATAAATCAGCCACACCTAAATCCAATGGAAATTGTGACTAGTATGACTCAAAGTGTGTCTTTTTATTTAAAATTGACATCAATTTTAGTAAAAGGACAAATAACCTTCTCAAAAATGAGAAAACACATTTGGATTATTTTCATAATTTAGAATAATGATCCATCATTCATTTGAGATGTGTAGAAATCACCCAGACCTCAATTAGACACACGGTGTGAACAGTATGACTCAAAGTATGTCTTTTTATTTAAAATTGACATCAATTTTAGTAAAAATAACAACTAACCTACTCAAAATTGAGAAAATTCCTTCATATTGTTTTCATACTTTAGAATAATGATCCATGGGTTTTTTTGGTGTGTAGGAATCAACAAAACCTCAATTTGATGCATGGTGTGATCGGTATGACTCCATGTGATCCTTTTTTATTTTAAATTGAAATTAATTTATGTAAAAGGAACAAGTGACATACTAAAAACTGATAAAACACATTCAGATTATTGTGATAATTTAGGGAAACGTTCCATGATTCATTTTTGATATGTAGGAATCACTCAAACCTAAATACAATGCATGGTGTGACCGATATGACCCAAATTTCCTATTATCAGTTTAAAATCGACATTTTAGTTCAAAACATGTATCACCCACTAAAAACCAAAAAAATGAGCTCTAATTGTCTTGATAATTTAGGGAAACAATTCATAAGTCATTTGTGACATGTATAAAGTATTCTCACAAAAAAACATCACACTATATGACTTTTATGAATCAAAGTATGTGTTTCTAGTTTGAAATGACATTTTAGTAAAAAATATAAGTAACATAATGAAATCTGAGAAAATGCATTCAAATTGTTTTGATACTTTAGGAAAATAATCCATAAGTAATTTTTGACATATAATAATCAGAGTCACCTTAATACCATGTACGATGTGACCTGTATAACTTCAAATGTGTCTTTTTTAAAATTGATATTAATTTCATTAAAATGAAAAATTGACAAACTGAAAACTGAGAAAATGAATTATAATTGTTTAGATACTTTAGGAAAATGATCCATAACTCATTTGTGATGTATTGGAATCACCCATACCTCAATACAACACATAATGTGACTATTATAACTCCAAGAGTGTCTTTTTATTTAATTTTGACATTTTTAATGTATTATTTCATATTAAAATTAATTAATTTATTTATAATATTAATAATATTAGATTTTTTTCTTATATAGGTGGATTCTTTTTCTCGGGTTGAGGTGATTTGTTAGGAAATAGATACCATGGGAAAAACTTTTTGAGAGTGGATCACATGTTCCAAAGACAATGAAACATTAATGTTTTAAATTGTTTATGGATAGTAATTGTAAATGTAATTATATAAAACATTTTTTTTGAAATGTATATAGTAGGGATATTTTTTTGTATTCATGATGTAAAATTTATTTCCATTAAATTATATATTTTTTATACAGGTTACAAGAGTTTACTTTAGTGTGTTGTTATACAAACACCACACTGCAGCAGATGTGGCCTTTATCAGTACTAGAAATAGCACTGATAAAGGTTACCCCAATTAACAGTGTTGAGATTAACAATAATTTTTTAGTGATGTAAAATCATTTTTGACATGTTGTTAAAGGGAATATATTTAGTACTGTTATAGGAACCATACCCTAATGAAAACAAAGAGGAATACAATATACATAGAACCATTAAAAACCATAGATAATATACTTCAGATACTGTAGTTGGAAATCTAAATAGTGGAACTCAAACTCGAGCATCAATTAGAAACTAGGTTGAACATCAATCATTATGACACTATTTGAACCCAAATAAATTAATCAGTCAATTTGTGATGAACATTGGGTAATGTATATACAAGAAGAAATGAATCTTTTTGAAAGGAATAAAATATGAGCACCGGTTGAGAGACTTGAATACTATTTAACCATTAGTACTAAATGCGTATATAGAAACTAGGTTAATGAATCCCACAATATTATTATAAATAAAGCTATAGTATTAGAATAATGTTTAATAAAAGAATAACACATTAACTATGAACAAAAATTTAATCTTGTAGTAAGACTTGAAGCTATAAAAATAATGTTCTTTTATGAAACACATTTAAATTTTAAATTATATCAAATGGATGTTAAGATTTCTTTTCTTAATGGTTATATTGTTGAGGATATTTTGGTTAAATAACCCCCATGGATTTTCAAATCCAAATTTTCTAAATCATGTTTCAAACTAACAAAAGAACCTTATGGTATAAAACAAGCACCTATAGCTTGGTATGATAGGATTTACAATTTTCTTATTTCAAATTCTTTTACACAACGTGTTTTTGATTCCAATTTATTTATTAAAATAAAATATGAATATTTTTTTTGTTTAAAAAATATATGTTGATGATTTTATTTTTGGATCTTCACATTACCACATATAGGCACAAGGGTAGTGGTGACCTTTATCAGTGCTAATAGAAACACGCTGATAAAAGGGGGGCCTTTATTAGTGCTAGCTAAAAGCACTGATAAACATACCCTTTATCAGTGCTAAAACAGAGTAGATAAAGGTTTACCCTTTATAAGAATTTTTAGTACTAATAAAATGTATATTTATCAGCACCAATCAATGTTTCTAATAAAAAATATTATTAATTTATGTAAAATTATTATATTTATATTAAAAAATAATGTTTATTTGTACACATTAAATAAAAAATGAATTTTTATAATTAATATATATTTTCAATAATTCAAATATATATATATATGTATGTATATATACATAGAATGTTTAAAAAAATCATTTATAAGATTATAAATATATATTTAAATAATTGTCAGATTATAATAAATTTTACTAAATAATAAATATATTTATTATATTTATAAATATATATTTTTAATTATATATAAATAATTTTTAAATATATATAATTGTAATTATATTTATAATTATATATATATATATATTATGTGCTTGAGGGTATAATTACATTAAACACACACACACCACACACACAGGTCAGAAAGGCAGACCATAGCCCCTAGAAGATATCACACCCATCAAGCCTTATTTATTCAGTACATGGCCCTAAAGGCCTAGTGGGCTTGAAGCCCATAACATAGCCTAAAGGCCCAAAAACTGGTCCAAAGGCCCAGGGCAGCGTCATGCCTACATCATACTACCTGCATCATGCATGCATCCCTGTCTGCCTGCGTCACCGCTTGCCCATAGAAATTTGCTCCCACCTAGAATTGAACCCAGGTCTGATGCCGAATTACGGGGAGCATTTACCACTCGGGTAAGCCCCCAAATGCATATATATATATATATATGCTTCCAACAAATTTTTTCAATAAATATATTGATGCGTGACTATAATTGACATGCATATATTATGCATCCATCATGAATTAATGTTCATTTATACATTACACCCTTATTATTATTATTCATGTTGTCCATATGTGATGAATCATTTTTTTATTATCTATATATTTTACTAGGTATATGACTCATTTATGTTGTACCCATGAATCTATTCTCATAAATACTTATAAAATTATAATAAATATATTTATTATATTTATAATTTTAAATTTTAATTATATATATATATATTTAAATATATTTATTTATAATTATAATTATAACTATATATATATATATATTTAATTAAGTACAAAATTACAATAGATACATATATTCTTATTATATATATATATATAAATATATTTATTTTCTTATAGTTATAATTATAAATAAATAAATATGTACATAATTATAAAATTATAATAAATATATTAATTATACTTATAAAATTATAAATATATATAATTAAATAAATATATTTATAAATATATAAAAATATTTATAAATAAATAAAAATATTTATAAATAAATAAAAATATGTACAAATAAATAAAAATATTTATATTTATAATTCTAATCAATAGATATATAAATAAATAATTATATAATTATAATAAATATATTAATTATATATACTTATAAAATTATAAATATAATAAAAATATCTGTTATAATTTTATAATTATTTTAATACATATATATATATAATTGTAAATATAAATAGATATATATTTATTATAATTTTTTAATTATAAATAAATATATATATATATTTATAGTTATAATTGTAAATAAATTTAAATTTATTTAAATAATTATAAAATTATATGAAATATATTTATTATTCATATAATTATATATATATATATATAATTAAATAAATATATTTATAAATATATACAAATATTTATAAATAAATGAAAATATTTATAATTATAATTATAAATAAATACAGAAATATTTAAATAATTATAAAATTATAATAAATATGTTAATTATATATATTAACAAAATTATAAATATAAAAAATATATTTGTTATAATTTTATAATTATTTAAATAAATAAATAAATAAATATATATATATATATATATATATAATTAAATAATAATAAAATTACGATAAATAATTTTATTATAATTATAATGTTATAAATATATATAATTAAATAAATATATTTATAAATATATAACACCGATAAAGACACCTTTTATCAGTGCTTTTTTAGCACTGATAAAGGCATATCTTTATCAACGTTAAAAAAACGCTGATAAAAGCCTGTTTTATCAGTGCTTTCTTTTTTAGCACTGATAAAGCCTACCTTTATCAGAACTTTTTTACTAGAACTAATAAACACATTACCCGATTTTATAAATGAACCCTAATAGTCGTCTTCTTCTCTCACACACCTCAAGATCTCACAGAAGCCGACCTCTGCTGCTGTTGACCCCTCCTATGTCACCACTGACCCCTCCTCTGCCACCGACTCCTCATCTACCTCAATCCTTCCTCTACCGCTGCAAATCCATACTCTATCACCACGAATCCATCCTCTCCCGCAAACCCCACCTCCACTGCAAACCCCACCTACACCGCACGCCGAACCCCACCTCTGCAGCGCACCAAACACCACCTCAACCGTGAACCCCTCCTCTTCCACGAACCCACCTCCATTGTGAACCCCACATCCACCGTTAAACCCTACCTCCATAGTGAAATCCTCCTCCATCAGGAACCCCTCCTCCATCGGGAACCCATACTCTACCATGAACCCACCTCCACCGCGAACCCCACCTCCATCATGAACCCCTCCACAGCCTCCTCTACCGCCACAGCCTACTCCATCTCTCCCACCACCGAACCCTACTACTTCCACCAAACCTCCAAATCTAAGGTATGTTATTATTTTATTTATAAAACTTAAATAGTGAAAGATTAATTATAGGGTTTTAGTATTCAAAATATTTTTGATATATGAATTATCTGTTTGGTTTGATTCATTGTTACGAGACAATTTGTTTTTGATTGGTAAAGTGTTTGATTGGTTTTTGGGCACATTCTATGAAAATTTTGATATTTTTAATGTATAGTTGTCTAGAAATTTTTTACAATTAAAATTTTCTGAATTTGGATTAATATAAATGTTAGAACCTATTTATATGTGGTGGTTTGATATATTATAAACATTATAGGGATTGTTTTAGGTGAAACGTATCATGATTGGTATTATAATGGAGTGATTATGGTGATTAGTTTGGATAAAATATATTTTTTTCAATGGATAAATAATATAAAACACTTTTGAGTTGGAACTTATAGTGAAAGTGGATCTGTGTTTGAGTTTTTATTAACATTTTGAGGATTGTTATGGGATGAATTGAGGTGTTTTATTGGTATGGTTTTCTGATATATATTTAAAATTTTATCTTGTTTAATTATGGGTGTTGATGTTTAAGTGGATGATTCAATGGATGTTATACCATGTTGACATGATAGTTCTATAAATGTGTTTCATCAATTATTGGTGTTGGGATTTTATAAAAACATCATGGGAATATTTAGGTAGATATGTGGGAATTCTAGAGACAAGAGTTTTAATATTAAGGTCACACATTTATAGTACCCCTATCTTAGGTCTCACACCCACTACTGAAATTGAATTCTTAATGAGGCCATTAATGGTGAGTTTATTATGTTTCATTTGTATTGAAACAATATTCTAGTGTTATGATTCCCTTAATTTTTCAACTTAGACGATCTGCTTAGGCCTTTGGTAGGTACCCCTTAATGGTTGATTCTTGATATTTTAATATTATTTTATCTTATGGTTTTATCTTGGTAAATTATATTTTCTTTAAAAGAACAAGATATGTTTTTTCAATTTTATTTAATCAACCATATGTAATAAAATTATTTTAATTATTTTACCAAAAACTAGAATTTTTTGGTTTGTATTAAAAAATGAATGGTATAAAATCATTGACAATATCCTACTAGGATCTCTGAACACACTATACATATACACATTGGTACCTATACAGACTTAGTTTTCTATGATATAGGTAAAAGGAAAGGGTCACACTTTTATAGCAGTGTTCCATAGTCACTTGTTAATGATATAATGATAATGGGATGTAGTGGTAACCATAGGTCATAAAGAGATAATATTCATTTTGTGTTATTTTACGATATTTACTATGAAGTTCCTATCTTAAAAATAAATTTATTTTTGGTTTAACTTTATTTTTTGGATCACGTGTAAACCTTTTATAGATTTATATTTTATAAAATGTTGGTTATTTTTGATTCGTGTATCTTTTATACAGTGCCTATCTTGGGATTTATGTATTGATGAAAATGCTTAAGTGGCTCATTTAAAATGATTAAACTGTTTTGAAATTTTTCTTAGAAAATTATATGTGTTCAACATACCCTTCTCTGGTTATATATATCTTTAAAATGATTTAAAAATGTGGCATAGACATAGGGTTCATGCCAACTATTTTTCAACTCACCCGATTAACTTTCATAAATGGATGTGAATGTTTTGAAAGCTTATTTAATGTTGGTTTCATTTTAACAAGGGGTGTGTGAAGTTTTAAATGAAAATTTAAAAAATATATAAGTTTTCACACATTTTAAATGACTAAGACTATTGGGTCATGAAGTTTCCTTGAATGATTAAAAAAAATAAATCGTAGGGTTATTAAATAGTGTTTGGAATTGATTTGTTTATTTTAAAAGGGTTGTGTTATTTTAAGGATGAATTTATGTAAATGATAGGTTTTTAATGGTATTTCATGTTTGATTTTACAAATAGTTTTCAAAGTACATTTGAAATTTACTTTTTCCATAATATTTTATGTTTAGATTTTTATTTAATTAGGAAAACCATTACATTATATAGGGAAGGAAAGTATATTGATTATAACCCCATGGAAAGGTAATGCCACTAAATCTATCCAACCCATAGTATATCCATCACAAACGCACTCCCAAAAAAGGTGCATAGTATAAATTAGGGTAGTCCTCTAAAGTTATATATTCTTTTTGGTTTGGTGTTAGCTTCTAAGGGTATGAGTCTCAGGCATGAAAATTCAATAATAACTATCATTCAAATGTTGATTTCCCCTTATTTTAAAGACCCCTTTTGTGTATTTATTTTGTTAAATATTAATATTACTAAATAAAATATTATGGATATGAATAAATAATGGATGAATGCCAATTGTATGATAAAAGAGTATGAAGATGGAGTGAAAGAGTTCATCAAGATTACAATAGATCATACATATGACCCTTCTCAAATCCTTTGTCAGTGTTTACACTGTTATTATTTAATAGTCTAGAAGAGTTGAAAGAACACTTTATCTATCAAGTAATAAATCAATGTAAAAAATATTGGAATAAACACGGGGAAAAAGAGGATGAAGCTAGTGGCTGTGATAACACTACATTTTATGGATCATCTGATATGATCAAAAGTGTGGACAATGAAGAAGGTCATATTAAGGATGTGATTGAATATGTGAATGATGATGAAGATTGTATTGAGGAAATGAAAAAGATAGTTGAAGATGAAATTTGTGATTTCCCAAAACTATTTGAGAAGTTAAAGAGTTGTGAAAAGACGCCATTATATGCTGGTTAAACAAAATATATAGCCTTGTCAGCCGTACTGAATCTATATAATTTGAAAGCGGACAAAAGATGGAGTGAAAATAGTTTTATGGAACTACTTGATCTCTTTAATGATATAATCCTAGAAGATAATGAGGTCCAAATCTGAACATACAACACCAAATAAATGCTACACTCGATGGGTATGATCTATGAAAGAATACATTCCTAACTGAATGAATGTATATTGTTTTCAAAGGACTACAAATCACTTAAAAAATTCCTAAATTTTGGTTATTCTCAATACAAGAAAGATGAATTCGTTTCTATTAAATTTATATAGAACTTTCCAATCATTACAAGGTTTAGGTGCCTATATGAAAGTGAGGAGACTGTGGAGCATTTAATATGGAATGTAGATACAAGAATTAAAGATGAGAAACTATGTCACCTAGTATACTCTCCTTAGTAGAAGATAATTTATCACGAGTATCCTAATTTTGGAAACGAGCCAAGAAACCTTCATCCGCCATTATCTATAGATAGAGTGCATCCTTTTGGTGTTCGAAGAATCACTCAAAGTACATGGTCGATTATGTTGGTAAATTATAACTTACCATCATGGTTATGCATGAAACAAAGATACATCATGCTATCTATGCTTATATCAGGACCAAAACAACCTGGTAATGATATTGATGTTCATCTAGATCCATTGATCAAGGATTTTAAATTATTGTGGGATTTATGTGTTACATTGTATAATTCTTATAGAATTGAAGATTTCACATTGAGATCCATGTTGTATGGAATGATAAAGGAATTTTCTGCTTATGGATTTTTTTATGATATTTCATTAAAGTAACTCAAGGGTTTTCCATTTTTGAACAAGGTACATAGTCAATTAGGTTGAATCATTCATAAAAAATTGTGTTTCTAGGATATCGAATATTTCTACCCTGATGAAATATGTACCGATCATGGATGAAATAATGTGATGGAATTTTAGAAGAACATACAACATTGTCTCTACTAATAGTTGATCAACTGTTTGATAAAGTAAAATATGTGGACACTACTTTTGGTAAACCATTTTTGAGAAACCTTACAAAAACTAGTTGAAAAAAGAGATCAATTTTTTCGATTTACTATACTGGAATTGTCTGTATGTTAGTCATTTTTCTGATGTTATGCATGTTGATTTGTTTTTGAAAGTGTCATGGACACATTGCTAAATGCACCTAAAAAGGTATTGAATTAAGGATAGTTAAGACATAGTTAACATGGGAATACGAGAAGAGTTGACGTTAGTGAAGGGGGAAAAATTAACTTCTCTTACTCCAGTTACATACACTCTTTCCAGGAAAGAGAGATATCAGTTTTTCAACTTATTTAATGATGTAATGATTCAAAAGGGGTATTAATCGAATATCAATAATGTTGTTTCAATGAAAAATTTAAACTTAGTGGGTTTGAAATCACATAACGAACATGTTTTAATGCAAGATCTAATTCTTATATATTTATGCTGCATTTTTCATAGGAATCTCCTTCATACATTAAAAAAGCTCTGTTTCTTCTACAAATCTACATGCATCAAAGTTATAGACTAGAAAAAATTATTGACTATGGAAGGATAAATTTCCATCATATTATTTGATTTGTAAATTTTCCTCACACCAAAATTCATTGATATGATGGCTCATTTTATGGTTCATATGGTGAGATAGATTCAACTATGTGGTCTTATACACTATAGAGGGATGTACCCCATTGAACGATATATGAAAATTTTGAAAGGGTATATAAAAATTAAAATTTGTCCTGAGGGTTGTGTTTCAGAGAAATATATTGTTGAGGAAGTCATTGAATTATGTACAAAATACCCATTCGGTGTGGAAATCATTGGTTTAATAAAATATTGTCACACAAGATGACTTGTGAGTAAAGAAATTTCTGGAAGAGATGTTGTCACAATCAATGTTATAGTTTGGGAGTAGGACCACCTTTATGTTTTTCATAAACTATTGGGGGTTTAACTATATATTGAAACCCAAAAATAAATTCTTAGGCATTTGAATCCATCAAGGGATGAAATATAGATATCAAATACACATAATCAATAATTTATAGGATGGTTTTTGGACCATATTTTTAAGGAGTCATATAAAAACCCAGATTCAATTTTAGAATTACTTAAATTGCTATTTGGAGGACCAAGTGTGTATATATTATCTTATAATGGTTATGTAATTAATTGTTATACATTCTATACAATTGAACATGATGAATAAAATACCATGAAAAATAGTGGAGTTACACTTGTCACTGAAGAAATACATGTTTCTAGTACTAAGGGCATAAATATAATTTATGTGAATATGTCATACTTCAGCATCATTAAAAAATATGAGAGATAGATTATACATCATTATAAGTATCGGGTTTTCAATTAAAGTGGGATGATAACAGGTGTGTTGTTAAAATAGATGAATTGGGATTCATGAAAGATGATTTCTGTAAATATGGGTATAAAGAAAAATAGTCTATAATGGAATCACAGATAGTACAAGTATTTTATATTCTTGATCCCACAAACTAAAAGTGGTCAATTGTTCTATTATCAACCAAAACCACTGAAGGGTAAGTTGTAAATTCAATTAATGATGGCCATTTAATTGGGATGTCACAATTATTTTATAGTGGTACCAATGTAGATGTAATTTTTTATGTCAAAAGATACCACAATAAAGGGATTTGGATAGTTGATAGAGGGATCAAGTCCCTTAAACCTTTAAAATAAATAGAGTTCAACAATGTGGTTATATATATTTTTTAATATACATCGGTTTACCTCATGTTATTATCCATTACCTACTGCATTTATATACTCTAAATTAAATGTTAAACCACTTATACATATAATGAATTTTGACTGTGATGGTGCTCCCAATCCTAAGGACCAACAGGTCTTTGAACCTACTTTTGCTCACAATGTAGAGGAACAATGACCTTCTGCATGTACCAGATATCCCAATCCTTAAGGACAATGGGTTTCTCAACCTGTTGCTACTCTCAGTGTAGAGGTATAATGACCATCTTCAAATGCTGACGCTACCACCCGATAGAAACAAATTTAAAATTTTTAATCCAAGGAAATAGTAGTCGACTAAGGACCGATGACATAGAAAAAATAGGAGTGTTTTAGTTTGACAATGTTAGAAAAAATCATTAAGGTGAAAATCAAAGGAATAAAATATGAGGTCAGATAATAATCATGGGGCTAATATGTTAACCCCCCAAAGTTCTTGTTCAGTAGTTACATTGTAATTAACACTCAACAACACGTGAAAATTGATGTAGATTCATGGAACCTTATTGTGGTTGGGCATAAGACACTCATGTGGGAAGTGACTATGGTAACATTATGATATCATTTCTTTATTTTACTAAAAAAATAAAATAATGAAACATTGACTTACTCTTTATCATCCCCTATAGAGTGCATTTATAGTAGATAACTCCCAAAATAAATATGTATTAATTATTAATGGAAGGATTCACAGAGGATTTCAGTCAATTCTAATGAGGCATTATCTTAAAGTTGATGATGGGAAAATAAACCTTCACCCACCACATATCTATGCACACCTGATAACCCATGAAGCATGATATGCATTTACAGTCCATCGTGAATATGTGTCTTCTCAAGTACAACGTGGATAGTAATATATAGTTTGAAGATACATGGATTCATCACTTTAATTGAAAGGTTTTTATTTATGAAACAAAAAATGAGTGATAGAAATAATGAGTAATAAAAAACAACATACCCCTACCATAAAGAAATAATGGGGTACACTTCACTTGGAAAAAATGGTATGTATTTTAAATCTATCTTAATACTTTTATGTGAAATGAAACAACAACATAATTATGTTTCTCTATTTATATGTAGATTGATGAATCCAAATCCAAAGCAACTTTCATCCCACATGATGTACTATGGATGGAGGCACATGTAAATGAATATGGGATACTAATGGATGAAAACACACAAAAATTGTGAGAAACATGCATAAGTATGACATAATAATTGTTTTCTTTAAATCACTATTACCTAACAATGATTACTTATTTTCCTATATTTTTTATCCGATATAGTAACATGAATTAGCAATACCTATACGAGATGAAAACCTACTATTGGTTTCATTAAAGTGGCCGGAATAGTATGGATGCTTCAGAGGTGTGGGTTTGGGGGTGACACCCTAAACATATTTTGAGAAAAAAAAGAGGTGGATCAAAGTGAAAAATGAAACAAATGAGAGAAATAATATCTACCCTTGAAGAAAAATTCCAATAGAAGAGAGAGTTGATAATAAATTTTACAGGGGGATAAAAACAAATTACTTATTCCCCTCATTGTTTCTATAGTGTATCAGACAAAAAATGGAAAAGATTGTGGTTATTATGTTTGAAAATTAATGAGAGAGATCATATTCCCTAAACAAACTAGAATCCTTGAAGAGGTATTTTAAAATATAATTACCATTTCATTTAAATTATTTATTAATCCTTTGTGTATTTATATTTTTCCAATACTTCTATGATTTTTGAAAAGACTCATATTTACAAGACGATATATATTTTCTTAGAAATGAATGGGAATCATACCTGATTAAAGAATGTATAAAAATATAATGAAGATGTGAATTCCATATATGTATTGGATTGTTTCATATTTATGTTAAATTTAATTCTATTTAGTATTACTTACATAAGAATTGTTTTCTTATACAAGTATATTTCTTTGTTTTATTGGGGTGGTTTATTTGAAGATGCTCATTCTTGTGAGAGATAGGAATTTAAGGCTGCAACTCAGAATTCAATGAGAAGAAAATGGTTTTTAATATACTATGTTTTACTAAATAATTTTATCTATTATCTACTACACTAACATAATCTATGTGCTTCTTTTTATTTAAAATTAACAATAAATTTGGTAAAAAAGATAACTAACATACTAAAAATTGAGAAAACACATTCAAATTGTTTCGATACTTTAGGAAAATGATCTATAAGTAATTTGTGATGTATATGAATCACCCTAACCTCAATATGATGCATGGTTAGTCCGGTATAACTCAAAGTGTTTATTTTTATCTAAAATTGACCTTAATTTTAGTGAAAATAGAAAGTGACATACTAAAAACCAAGAAAATGAATTTGTAATGTTTTTATAATTTATTACAATGATACATGAGTCATTTTTTACATTTATGAGTCAACCAAACCTGAATAATACACACAGTGTGACAAGTATAACTAAAAGTGTGTCTTTTTATTTAAAATTGACATTAATATAATAAAAATTATAAGTAACATACTAAAAACCAAGAAAACACATTAATATTGTTTTTATAATTTAAAAAAATGATCCTTGAGTAATTTTTGATATGAAAGAATAATCTCCACCTCAATCCGATGTACGGTGTAACCTGTATGATTAAAAGTATCTGTTATTAGTTTAAAATTGACATTCTAGTTCAAAATGTATCACTCACTAAAAACCAAGAAAATGCATGCTGATTGAATTGATAATTTAGTAAAGTTATTCATAATTAATTTTGACATGTGTGAATCAGTCTCGTATCAAACTAATACATGATGCAATCGTTATGACTCAAAATGTGTGTTTTGAGTTTAGAATGACATTTTAGTAAGAAAACACAACTAACTTACTGAAAACTGATAAAACACATACAGATTGTTTTGGTAATTTAGTAAAGATATCCGTAAGTCATTTATGATGTTTGGGAGTCAAACACACCTTAATAGGATGCATGGTGTGACCGATATGATTCTAAGTGTGCCTTTTTATTTTAAATTGACATTAATTTAAGTAAAAAAGAACAAGTGACATACTAAAAATTGATCACACACATTATAATTATTTTGATACTTTAGGAAAATTATTTATGAGTCATTTTTGATGTGTAGGAATCAACCCCACATCAATCCTATGCACAATGTAACCGGTATGACTAAAAGTGTACATTATCAGTTTAAAATTGACATTTTAGGTCAAAATGTGTCACTCATATAAAGAAAAGAAAAAATACTCATATTGGTTTGATAATTTAGGATAACAATTCATAAGTAATTTTTGATGTGTATGAAGTTTTATCACATCAAAACGATGCATAATGTGACTAGTATGACTCAAAATGCGTGTTTCCAGTTTGAAAAGATATTTTAGTAAAAAACACAACCCACATACTTAAAACAGTGTAAATGCATTAGGATTGTTTTGATAATTTAGTAAAATTATATATAAGTAAATTTTAATGTGTAATTTAAAAAAAAACTTCAATTTGACGAATGGGGTGACCGGTATGACCCAAAGTGTGTCTTTTTATTTAAAATTGACATTAATTTAAGTACAAAGAACTAGTGATATACTGAAAATTGAGAAAAAACTGTCATATTATTTTGATACTTAATAAATATAATACATGAGTCATTTTTTAAATGTAATAATCAACCCCATCTCAATCTGATGCACAGTCTGACCAGTGTGACTAAAAGTGTACTTTATCAGTTTAAAAATGAGATTTTAGTTCAAAACGTGCCACTCACTAAAAACCCAGAAAACACGATCCAATTTTATTGATAATTTATTATAGATATTCATAATTTATTTTTGACATGTATAAATTAGTATCACTTAAAACCAATTCAAGATGTGACTAATAAGACTTAAAATGCGTGTTTCCTATTTGAAATGACATTGTAGTAAAAAAACAAAACTGACATACTAAAAAATATGGAAACACATTCGTATTATTTCTATACTTTAGTAAAATGATCCATGATTTATTTTTGATGTCTAGTTGTAAACCTAACCTCAATACGATTCATGGTGCGACCATCATGACTCAAAGTGTGTCTTTTTATTTGAAATGGTCATTAATTTAAGTAAAAATAACAAGTGACATACTAGAAACTAAGAAAATGCATTCTGATTGTTTTGATACTTTAGTAAAATGATCCATGAGTCATTTTTGATGCGTAGGAATCAAACCCACCTCAATTAGACACATGGTGTGATCAGCATGAGTAAAAGTGTTTGTTATCAGTTTAAAATTAACATTTTAGTTCAAAAAGGGTCACCCATTGAAAACCAAGAAAACACACTCAAATTGTACTAATAATTTAGTACAGTGATTCATAAGTCATTTGTGATGTGTATGATGTAGTCTCAGGTTAAACAGATGCACGATGAAACCAGTGGACTCCAAATGCGTGTTTCCAGTTTGAAATGACATTTTAGTAAAAAAACACTACTAAAATATTGAAAACTGAGAAAACACATTAGGATTGTTTTGATACTTTAGGAAAATAATCCATGAGTCATTTTTGACATGTAAGAGTCAACCTAACCTCAATATGTTTCACTAAGTGACTGGTATGACCCTAAGTGTGTCTTTTTATTTAAAATTGACATTAATTTAAGTAAAAAAGAACAAGTGACATACTGAAAACTAAGTAAAAACATTCAGATTGTTTTTATTCTTTAGTTAAACAATCCATGAGTCATTTTTGATATGTAGGAATCAACCCCCACCTCAATCTGATGCACGGTGTGACCGGTATGACTAAAAGGGTCCTTTATCAATTTAAAATTTACATTTTAGTTCAAAATGTGTCACTCACTAAAAACCAAGAATACACAATCCAATTGTCTTCATAATTTAGGAAAGATATTAATAAGTTATTTTTGTTGGTATGAATAAGTCTCACATCAATCTGATGCATGATGTGACCGATTTGACTCAAAATTTATGTTTCTAGTATGAAATGACATTTTAGTAAAAAAACACTACTTTCATACTGAAAACTAAGAAAACACATTCAGATTGTATTTATAATTTAGGAAAAAAATCCATGAGTCGTTTTTGATGTGTGGGAGTTAACCAAAACTCAATACGATGCACAGTGTGACCGATATGACTCAAAGTGTGTCTTTTTATTTAAAATTGACATTAATTTAAGTTAAAAGAACAAGTGACAAACTAAAAACTAAGAAAACACATTCAGATTGTTTTATACTTTAGGAAAAAGATCCATGGGTCATTTGTGACATGTATAAATCAACCCCACCTCAATTCGATGCATGATGTGACTAATATAACTCCATATGCATCTTTTATTAAATATTAACATTTTTATTAATGTATTTGTTCATTTAATGTTTAATTTATTTATTTATAGTATTACTAACATACTATTTGTTTTCTTATATAGGTAGAATATTTTTCTGGGGTTGAGATGATTTGTTCAGAAACTGATACCATGGGTGGAAATTTTTGAGAGGGGACCTCATGCATCAAAATATGAAACAATAATGTTATTAAATGTTTCTTGGATAATTGTAAATGTAATTATACAAAAAAATTGTTTGAAATGTATATAATAGTTTTTTTTGTATATACCATGGGAATAAATTTTTGTATTTATGGTGTGACATTAAATGTATATAGCATTGTTTGAAATTACATGTCTTTTCTAGGTGCTCTGTTATATTAACAGCACATTGCAGCCAACTAGACCATTTTTAGTGATATTTTGAGAATTGGTAAATGGGGTCCTTTATCAGTGTTTTTTAGTGCTGATAAAGGACCCCCTTTATTAGAATTATGATTAACAATTCTTTTTAGAACTGTTAAAATCCATTTTGTGTGATGTTAAAGGGAATATGTGTTGTACTGTCAAGAAATTATATAGGTACTAAATTTTCAAAACTAATGAAAAATAAATTTGAAATTATAATTTCCGCTAAATATATTTAAAAGTGATTTATGATAACTTCCACTAAATATATTTTTATGAAATTATTTAGCGATGGTTATCATTAACTATTTCTAAACATAACTTCCACTAATGAAGGTAGAGAAAATTATGTTCATTTTATCTATTTTATTTTCAGTTGAATATTTTTTTTTAAAAACCACCACATATGAAATCAAAACAGCTTCTAAATGATTCAAAAGTGAAACATACAAAAACTGTCACTAAAAAATAAAAAAAACTCTAAATGATCCAAAAAACAACACATATAAAAACCATCTCTTAAAAAGAGAAACCACTACTAAATGATTTTTGATTGTGAAATAAGCGGTGGTTTAAACTATAACAAGCGTAAAAAAAATAAAACTACTGCTAATACCTCCCTTGTTTGTAGTGAATTTAGAGTCATTATGTGTGATTATAGGTATAATTTGAATCTTGGTGTATGAACTATCAAATGGTTATGCTTTGAAATGGATTATATACACATTGGTCATGCATATCACTACTTATTATACACGTACATCCAACTCAAGGCTTATCATCTTGGGTTAGGAACATGGATCATTGAATATTTTGGAAGGTTTTCTAGTAATTTATAATTTCCATAAACTAGAAGTCAAAATCATCATTAGTAACAATTTCAATGAACTTCTACGTTGGTCTTTCGTCATTTTCACTTTGGTACACCTTCCTTATCTTTTTCAAAGGAATCAAAACCTATGGCACAATTGAAAATCAACCCATGTTAGTAGTCTGAGAGAGAGAGATAGATAGATAGGGATACTGAGTGAGAGAGTATTAGGTACCCTATAATGTACTCTATCCATGTTTTTGTTTTTAAGATGAGACTTTGAGGAGCGCGTATTGCTCGAAAACCCCCAGTTTGGTGAAGGGTTTTATAGAGTTGAGTCAGTTGGTGAGAGGTTTGGATTTAGTTTTTCATGAGTCATAAATGACGCAACACCAACATGGTTCTAATACATCTGATCTACACACTTTATTGTTTTTTTACTTTATACAAAAGATGGTTTCCTCGATGATTTATGCATGCAAGATGATTCTGGAAAGGGACCTGCTCATGACTATGATGAGAGTGATTCAATAATCATGATGGAGGGTTGAGTTTTTTTAATAAGTTTTTTAATAAAATATTTACTAAAATAAACCTAGGATGAAAATATTTTTAACTTTTGGTTTAAGTTGAAAGATATTGAGGTCAATGTCACCTTTGTCTTTTATCAACTCGAATCGATGACATGAAAAAAGAATTAAGACGCAAATGACTTTCTCCTTATAATTTAGGTAAAATGAATTTTTTCCCATTAACACCTTTCATATAAATTAAGGAAAAATACATTTTTCACCTTAATTCTATTTCCCCATCCCCCTGTAAATAGCCACTAACCCCCTTCTTCTCACTCAAATCAGTCCACCCCTCTAGTTACACACACACTCTCTCTAAAATTTCCCCTGTGTTTTCTCCCTTGTGCATGGTGTTTTTGGTGGCCTAAAAAGAGTGCTGAAATTTTGATGTTCAGAATTTGTGAAGCATCATATAGAGGTATTTTTCATATTTATTTTAATGTTAATTATTTTTTATTTCCTAAGTTTTTAGTTATTTTAAATATGTTATTTACTTAGTTTTTTAGTAAGTTAGATATAATTTATAAATAATATTTAATATTAGTAAGTAAATTATAATTATTGAAAAATGAATTCTGAGTAATTAATTTATAATTAGTCGTCGTAATAGATTTAGTATTATAAGAGGATTATTATTTTGTATAACTTAGTACTTTTAAATACTAGTGAGATAATTAGGAATTAATATTGACTACATAATGAATAAATATTAGTTAAATAATGATTCACAAATAATTAACTATTAAATAACTAATGATTACCTAATACTAATGTAATTCTTAATTATTTATTAACTAATGAATAATAAATAATAACTTAGGATTAATGAAAGATATAACCTAGGATTAACTTTACACAAACTTAGGATCAAATAATGACTAATTAATGATTAACTAATTATTGACTAATAATTAAACAATGATGAACTATTAATTAACAAATAAATAACTATAAAATAAGTACTTAATAACTATAAATTAAGTAATGATTAATGGGAGATTAACGAATGAGTAAGCCATAATTAACTTAGGATTTACAAATGTTTAAGTAATGATTAACTAATGATTAAAGAATGATTAACCAATAATTATTTAATGATTAAATATTAATTAACTAATAATAAATTATAAAGTAACTACTTAATATCTATCAATTATGTAATGATTAACGAATGATTAATGAATGATTAATGCATTCTCAATTTAGGATAAACTAATTCTTAATGAATGATTACAAAATGATTAAAAAATGATTAGTGAATGAATTTTGTATTGGGATTTTTTGGTGGAGGAAATTCCTATATTTTGTTTAAGATTTCAGTACAGTCAACTATGTCTGAAAAAAATAAGATAGCACAAAAGGAAGACCATGAGTTAAAGGAAATGGTAGAGCTGGTTAAAAATGGAAAGTTTCCATAATTTAACATTGATAAATATTATGTTTTATGATTTATAAATAGAATATGTGTGTCTTGTGATCCCTAGCTGAAGAAAAGATTGTTGTTTAAAGCTCATATTTCTCCATTTTTAGTTCATCTTGGATGTAATAAGATTTACATAGACCATCAAGAGTATTATATGTTGAATGGAATGAAAAGAGATATTGATAATTTTATAATGAAATGTTTAACTTTTCAACAAGATAAATGATAGAGACAACTATGAAAGGGGATGCTACATCCTTTTATAGTGCCATAATATAAATGATAAAAAATATCCATGGACTTCGTGGTGGGACTACCAAAGAATTATTGAGGTAACAATTCAATTTGGGTTATTGTTGATCGACTGAAAAAATATACACATTTCATTCCTATTTGATACACTCTTTTTCTAGATCAACTTTCTTGATGGTACCTTAAAGAGATTATCAGGTTACATGGAGTTCCTCCTTCCATTGTTTCTGACTATGATCCTAGGTTCAATTTCAACTATTGTAAAGGCCTTCAGAAGTTGTTAGGAATAAAATTAAATTTCAGCATAACCTTTCATCCTAAATCTGATGGATAGAATGAGTGAAAAATTCAGTTGTTGGATGATATGCTTCAATATTTTTCAATGGATTACCAAGGAAGTTTGGATCAACATATTTCATTAGTTGATTTTTTTAATAGTTTTCATTCCAGTATACATATGACCCATTTTGAAGAATTATATATAAAGAGGTGTCAAACTCCAGCATTTTAGGATGAATTTAAGGAAGGAAAGTTGATGGGACCAGAATTAGTAAAGTAAGTGACTGATAAAGTGAATATGATCAAGCATTACATGAGTATATCACAGACCTGACAAGAACATTTATGCAGATAATAGAAGGAAGGTGTTTTATTTTGAGGTAGGTGATCATGTTTTTCTTCAAATCTCTCCTTGGAAAAGTGTTATGTGTTTTTTAAGAAAGGAAATCCAAGTCCACGGTTCATTGGACCTTATGAAATCATGGAGAAAGTTAGACATGTCACCTACCAAGTAAATTTTCCTCTAAATTTATCTTAGGAAAAAATGGTTTTTATGATTCTATGTTGAGAATGTATATGCTAGATTTATCTCATGTTTTGAGCCAAGAAGTAGTTCAGCTGGAGGAGAAAATTTCTTATAACAAGAATCATGTTCATATTCTTGATCGTAGAGAGTAAGTATTACAGAATAAGGTAATCCAACAGGTTAAGGATTTTTGGAGAAACCACATCGTTGAAGAAGCAACATGGTAATATGAAAATGCTATGAGGGAAAGGTACCCTCACTTATTTAATAAGTAAATAACAATTATGAGGACATAATTTCAAGAAGGTGGAGAGAATGTAATAAAATAGGTACTTAAAAAACAATTTCTTTTCATTTTGAAATTAAATAGTCAAATTATTTGTAAATATTTAATTGAATAAGTGGTATTTATAGAAATTAAGGAATTTTTACTAATGGAATAGTATCTTGACCTTAGGAATTGAAACATGACCAATATGAATAATAATATAGCCAATAGGATAGTAACCTCACCTATGAGAGTATAAAAAAATTATACATCTTATAAGTGAAATCATGATATATTTATATCATGGAATAAGGGAATATTTTTTTTGGAAATGATAAATTAAGTGTTGGTATTTTTATAAGTTATAAATATTTAATTAAAATTTTATAATTAATCTAACAATTTAAAATAATATTTATTTTCATAAAATGTATTTATAAATTAATATTTTTAGGCCTAATTATTTGAAGACAATTTTATGACACCTTAAGTAAATTTTCAAAGTGTTACAAAATCGTTTATAATTTTAAAATATGTATTTTCTAAGTAAATGATGATTTTTATTAAAAATTAATGTACTCATATTTAGAAAATTATTTTCATAAAATTGAGTTTATTTTTTAATTCTATACGTCAAAAGATGTTTGGTTTTAATTTTAGGGTTTTTTCTAAAATACTTGAATTTTTAGTGAATAGTGAAATACGTTAATTTATGAAATAAGTTAAATACATGACTTTTTGAGTTAGGGATGATGTTCTACTAAGGTAAGAACCCTTGGTTAGAACTCACATATACTAATTACTGTATTTAGTCATAATAACTAACACTATTTCTTATCTTGAGAAAAATAATTAAATAATGGTTAAATTCATGGAAAACTCCCATCTCTAGCACTGTTAATACCACCCCTCACCCCCTCTTCTACTCCCAACACTCAAGATTTCTGCCTGGTAAAATTTCTACCCAATCCTCTTCCCAAGCCTCTTCTCCACTTCCAAGAACTTTTGGTCTCACTAAAAGACCAAAACCAAAGGCTTTAAGAAGGTTCTCAAGGAAGATAATTCAAGAGGTAAAAATACTTTTTCATTTTATTTTATTTTATTTTCAATTATTTTTCTTTTATTATACTCTCTTCACCTTCCCTAATCTAAGAGGCATGAAAAATCCAGTATCTTATATATTCTGAATTTTATTGTAACACCCCAAGGTTTTAAAAATAAATGAAATGAATGAAATACAAAGACTCTATGAAACAAAACTTTGTTTTAAGAGGATAGTTATAAAGTATCCATTAAAATATAATTTTTCCACTACAATGTTTTGAATTTCAAACAATAGTCATCTATAATTGTGATCAGTAGGTTATTTTGAGTCAATGGAACGAACATGATTTTTAGTGAATAGTAACATACCATTATGAATAGTAATATGACCCTAATGAATAGTAAATTGTATTATTATTTTATCATCTTAATGATTTATTATAATGAAATCTTGATTAATTTTTCAAGGTGATATAAAATGAGTTATTGTTTTAAAATTATTAATTTTTGAATAAAGTATGATTTTATTTAAAAATTAAATTAATAATACTTATAAAATTAATGTCAAAAAACATAGTTCATTTTTGAATTCTACATGTTGGAAAATTGTTTGGGTGAATTTTTTGTATTTTTATGATATTCTTGAATTTTTGATGAATAGTGAAATACAGTAAAATACAATATATAAAAATTATCAGTTAAATAAACTATTTTTGACATCATGATTGATGTAAGCCCACTTGTTTCAAAATCACATTCTCTATTTTCTATTTCGAACATAAGAATGAATACTATTCATAGTCTTGGACAAAAATATTAAAATAATGATTAAAATAATGTAAAATACCTCCTCTCCCACACTATAAATACCACCCTCATTCCTCTCTTCCTCTCACACCTCTCTAGCATAGAGTATTGTCTATGTTCTTCCAAATACCATCCTCATGTCTCTACCCCACATCCTCGAACTTATGGTCTCACCAAAAGGCTAAAACCAAAGGCCTTGAGAAGGATCTCAAGGAGAAGAGATCAAGAGGTGAAATTCCACTTTTATTTTCATGTATTTTCTTTTCAATTCATTTCTTTTCTTATACTCTCTTACCCTCCCCTTATCTAGGAGGTATTAAATCTATAGAATCTTATATATTTTTTATGTTATCATTTTGATGTAAAAAATTCATTATCTTTCTTCCCATACTCTTCCTCTTATTCTAAAATAAATAATTAAAAACATTGTTTGTGAGGTGTCATTTACCAAAATTGTGGACGATATGATTTTAATTTCCATTACTTCCTTAAAATATGATCATAAAATCCTTTTAATGGATTAAATGAAATGAATATTTTATGATTTAACCTATTTTATGTCATGGAATTAACTTATATACATGAGATTAAATTATATAATGAAACAAGTTAATGATTATCGGGGAACCGCAAAAAAGATATAAACAAATAGAATTAATATTTTATCTAATGATTAATAATCATATATGATAAAAAATGTTTTATGATATCATTATATATTATAGAAACATATTAAAACCATTTTATTCAACTTCTAGAATTTCATTTCCATATGACAAGAAAATCAAATACAAACCGGCCATGGAAATCATGTAAAGAATGTACCTGAAACAATGAAAGGAACAAAATAATAATAATTAAAGGGTGAAATGATGTTATGAAATGATAATATAAAGTGTTATAAGCATGAAATTTTTTATTTAAAATACTAATAACACTCTTTTAACCATTATACATGAGGTTTAATCATGTTTGAAGTAAGACAACCCGAGGTAGGGGAATTCTTAACCCAATTTCCATTATTTGGGTTAACCTTTTACTTCATTAATTGTGTGGTTTTAAGATCGTTTTTATGATGAATATTTTTTTATATTATTTTTTATTTTGTTAATTTATAGCATATACACATATTCTTTTATTTCTATTGATTATCATATGAATTATATGTTATTTGTAAGTGAGTTTTCTAATAAAACCATCTTTTAAGCTTCTAGTTTTACATAATTCAAATTGGATGGTTTTTTGCAAGTATAATTGTTTTATGATTATGTTATGATTCTTTTGAAATTTTTATGATTAATTTTGGGACCTATATATACCTCCAATTAATTGGGTATGTGTAAGTTTGAGGTCATATGTATGGTTACTCTATGTGTAGCTGCGATGGTTACACCATAAGGTAGCTATGAGGGTTACATTGTAAGGTTGCAGTGAGGGTTACAAATCATAAGGTAGCCAAAAGGGTGACAAGTATATATGGGTGACAAGTATGTCTTTTTGAAAATTATTTCATACATTTACAAGTATTCATGGACTAATGTTTTGTTTTTCCACTTTTTATATCCCTTACTTATCTTTTTGTGCTCATCCCATGTTTTAAATTATTTTCATCGGTTATAAGGATATGAAAGACAAATTAAATGTTATGAATATTTGTCAATGAAATCATGTTTTATTTGAAAAGTTTTATATTTTGAAATAAATGGATACTGTTTTGTGGTATATGATCTATAATTTTGGAATGTTATGTGTGTATTATATCCCAATTATATAAAACTCTAAAATTAAAAATATCCTCAATATAAAAGGAATTGATTTCTGACTAAAATTCAAGATTATGTAATGTAATATGGTCGGGTCCTTATAGTTGGTACCAGATTATGTCTTAGATAACTTTAGGGGTTTGGATGATGTTAATAGAACACCATAAATTATTTTTATTCTGTGTATAATTTTAAATTAAATATAATTTAATGATTACCATGTTTCTTTGACTAAGATATGTTTGTTCAGAACAATTTTCCACAGAAGAAACCAGGAAACTGAAGTGGAGAGGCACTGACAGAACGATATCCTTTCGAATCTACAACCTGGAATGGTAGGGATTAGAACTAAGTAGTCTGCTATAGTAATTTCTCAGCTCATGCATTCAATAAATGATTGTGGCATCCATGAAATAAAACAACTAGAGATTCCACAAAGGAACATGATAATAGATGACCATTTTATGAGGTAACTACCTCCTCCATTCAATGGATCTTCTGACCCATTAGCTGCTAAAGGAGGGATTAAATACCTTTAAAAGATATTTTATGTTTTGGGATGTTCATATAATACAAAGGAAAGTCTTTCCATTTATCATTTTTAAGGTGAATATGATCAGTGTTGGTAAATGGTCAAGAATATCAGGGATAAAGAAGAGATTAATGCCTTAGAGTCGGATGAATTGAAAAGTATTTTCCTTGAAAAATATTTTCCTATGATGGGATGACTTAGGATGGAGTTGTAATTATGTGAATTGAAGAAAAAGAAGGAATATTCAGTGGCCATGTATGAAGCTAACTTCACCCAACTGGCGAGGTATGCTCCAAATCTTATTAAGGATCTTGATATAAAAATCAACCATTTTTACTTAGGATTGAATCCAAGGTATCAATGAGTATTGGCATCCCATGAATTCAAAAGTTATGATAAAATTTATCAATATATTAAGAGGGTAGAAATGGAGTTTTCTAATGATCAAATGCATTTTGAAAACAAGGAGAAGAAGAGGTCTATATGGAAAGTGATGGGTAAAAATCAATCAATGAAATATGATGGTAAAAAAATCCAGTTTCATGTTTATAAGAAGTGTGGAAAGAAGAATCCTGGGGAATGCCTTAACAAAATTGGGAAGTGTTTTAGATGTGGTAAGTTTGGAAATATAGCTCGATATTGTAATGAAAATGATCCTAAGACTAATCCAGATAAACAAACTATTAAGTGTTTTAAATGTGGTGAGATGGGTCATTATAAAAATGCCTTCACAAAGAAAGATCTGAATGATGTAAAGAATCCAGACTATAAGAAGAAAGGTGTAGTGAGATCCTTTGTGACTATGTCAGCAGATGAAGAGCCATCCAAGGAAGTGGTATCAGGTAATTTTTTTGTTTACTTAGATTTTTTTAAAGTCTTGTTTGATACGGTTTCAACAAATTTCTTTATTTATATGGAATTTTCTGGTAAATTGGAAATATAATCTAAAAAAACGAGACAAGAACTTATTGTTAAAACACCAAGGGAATATATTACAATAAAAAAGAATTTTAATAATCTTAAAATTTTAATATGTGGAAAGACATCACCTATAAACCTTGTTGTTCTTACCTTAGTAGAGAATAATATCATTTTAGTTATGGATTAGATTTTTGTTTATCATGAAAATATTGATTATAGAGATAAAGAAGTTTTTTTTTTCAGAAAGAGTTTTAGTTTTTATATAATAATGAACCCATACAATTGGTAATATATCAGGAAGTTGATAAATAGTTTAGATATGGAAATGAAAGTTGTCTTGAACATATAGTTGAAAACAAGGTAACTATTCAAATTAATGATGTGACAATGGTAAATGAATACTTTGATTTTTTTCTAATGAGTTACCTAGTGTTATATGTGATCGGTAAGTAAAATTCACAATTAACTTAGTTCTTGATGTGAAGCCAATTTCAAAACCCCCTTATTGAATAGATCAAATTGAACTTTTAGAGTTGAAAAATCAATTTTTTCAGGATTTTCATGATAAAGGATTAATTCATCCTAGAACTTCACCATGGGGTGATACTGTTTTGTTTGTTAAAAAGAAAGATGGTTCAATGAGACTTTTCATTGATCATAGAGCCCTGAATAAAATCACTATTAAAAACAATTATCATTTGGATCATATTGAGGACTTGTTTGATTAGCTCCAAGGAGCTCAGTACTTTTACCAAGATTTACATGAGATCTAGATACCATCAGTTTAAGGTCAAGGAGAATTACATCCCAAAAATAGATTTTCATACGAGATATGAACATTATGAATTTGTTGTTATGACATTTGGGTTAACTAATTCACCTACTGTATTCATGGATCTTATGAATAGAATATTTCTTGAATTATGGGATAAGTTTTTGGTTGTATTTATTGATGAGATTTTGGTATTTTCTAAGAGTAAAGCGGAGCATGAAAAACATATAAGGTTTGTTTTTAAAACCATAAAGGAAAATAAACTGTATTGAAAATTCAGAAAGTGTGATTTTTGGTTTCAATAGGTTTTATTTCTTTGGTACATTGTAAATAAGGATGGAATAATAATTGATCCTACAAAAAAAGTGGTTAATGAATGTCCAAGACCTACAAATTTTATAGATATTTGTAGTTTTCTTGGATTAGTAGGTTATTACTTATGGTTTGTTAAAAAATTTTCACAGTTATCTATCCTGCTAACTAAGTTAACACAAAAGGGATTAAATTTGTTTAGATAGAAGAATGTGATGTTTGTTTTCCAGAACTAAAGAAGAGATTGGTTAATGCTCTAGTTTTGGCCTTGCCTTCTTGAAATGGTGAGTTTTTCATCTATAATGATGCTTCATTAAAGAGACGTGGTTGTGTTTTGATTTAGAATGATCAAGTAATTTCTTATTCTTAAAGACAACTAAAACCCCATGAGCTAAATTAACCTACACATGATTTGGAATTGGAAGATGTGGTTTTTTCTTTGAAAATTTGGAGGCATCATTTATATGGATCCAAATGTCAAATATATACTAACCAAAAAAGTTTGAAGTACATATTGACTCAGAATTAATTAAACATGTGGCAAAAAAGATAGCTTTAATTGATAAAATATTATGATTTGATGATCAATTACTATCCATAAAAAGTAAAAAAAGTGGTGGATGCATTGAGTTGAAAACATCATGCATCATTAACCATGTTACATTTGGAACATGTCCCCATGATTTATGATTTGATAAATTTTGGCTTAGAAGTTATTGGTGAAAGAAATAACTCTATTTTGTTTCAGGTTTCAGTGAAATAATCTCTGTTATATAGAATTAATCAAGTATAGAAGGAAGACCGTGAACTACAGAAAAAGGTATGATTGGTTAAAATGGGTAGGTTTATATAATTTAACCTAGATAAGGATTGTGTTTTAATATTTAAAAAAAGGTTGAGTGTACCTTGTGATTCCCAGTTGAAGAAATAATTTTTGTGTGAAGCTTATAGTTATCAATTTTCAGTTCATCCTGGTAGTACTAAGATGTAAATATACCATCAAGAGTATTACTGATGGGATGGAATGAAAATAGACATTATAGATTTTACCATGAAATGTTTGACATGTCAAGAGGTTAAATCAGAGTGACAAATACCAAAGGGGATGCTTTGGACTTTTCTAGTGCGAGAGTGGAAATGGGAGAATGTATCCATGGAATTTTTGTTAGGACTACCAACGAATTATGGAGGTAACAATGCTATTTGTCTGATTGATGGATGAATGAATAAATATTCACATTTTATTCCCATTCGAGATATAATGTCTTTGGATTAGCTTTCTTGACTGTACCTCAAAGAGATTGTTTGGTTACATGGATTTACTCTTTCTATTATATCTAATGAGGATCCCAGGTTCACTTCCAACTTTTGGGAAGGCCTTCAGAAGTCTTTGAGAATATTATTAAACTTCATCACTACTTCTCATCCTCAATCTGATGGATAGACTGAGAGAACAATTCATACTTTTTAGGATATGCTTCGAACATGTTCACTAGACTAGCAGAAAATTTGGGATCAACATATTTCTTTTGTTGAGTTTTCTTATAATAACATTTTTCATTCCAGTATATAGAGGGAACCTTTTGAGGCATTGTATAAGAAGCAATGTTAAACTACATCTTTTTGGGGTGAAGTCTGGGAAAGGAAGTATATGGGACCATAATTAGTAGAGGAAGTGGATAAGAAAGTGAAGATGATCCATCAACACATGAGGATAGCTCAGAGCAGGCAGAAAAATTATGTAGACAACAAGTGGAAAGACTTTTATTTTGAGGTAGGTAATTATGTTTTTCTTAGAATATCACCATGAAAAAGTGTTATTCATTTTGGTAAGAAAGGTAAGCTAAGTCCATGTTTCATTGGACCATATAAAATCCTAGATAAATTTGGAACACTTGCATACCGAGTATCTTTGCCTTTGATTCTATCTCAGGTACACAATGTTTTTCATGTTTTTATGTTGAGAAAGTATATGCCATATTTATCTCATATTTTGAGCCCAGAGGTAGTTCAGCTAGAAGAGAACCTTTCTTATGAAGAGAAACCAGTTCAAATTCTTGATCGAAGGGAACAATTATTGTAGAATGAAGTCATCCAACAGGTAAAAGTTTTGTGGAGAAACAACATGGTTGAAGAATAAACATGAGAGTCTAAAAATTCTATGAGGGAAAGGCACCCTCACTTGTTAAATAGGTAAATAAATAAATAAACATTGTGAGTACTCAACTTACAGAATTTAGGGAGAATGTAACACCCCATGGTTTTACAAATAAATATAATTCATGAAATACGAATACCCATGAAAAAAATAATTTGTTTTAAGAAGATATTTATAAAATAGCTGTTAAAATATAATTTTGTTGCCTCTATGTTTTGAATTTCGAAAAACAATCATCTATAATTTTGATCAGTAAGTTATTTAGAGTCTGATGGAACCAAATTGATTTTTGGTGAAAAGTAACATAACCTTATGAATATTAATATGAACCTAATGAATAGTAAATTTTATTATTATTTTATTGTATTAAGGCTATAAGATAATGATAACTTGATTAATTTTTCAAGGTGATAAAAGATGAGTTATAATTTTAAAATTGTTAATTTGTGAATAAAGTATGATTTTATTTCAAAATTACATTAATAATATTTAGAAAATTATTTTCAAAAAATGGAGTTCATTTTTTAATTCTAAACATCGAAAAATGGTTAGGGTGAATTTTTTTCATTTTTATAAAATTTATGAATTTTTGATGAATAGTGAAATATGGTAAAATATCGTATATACAAATTATCAGTTAAATACACTATTTTTGACATCATGACTGATATAATCCAACTTGTTTGAAACTCACATGATCTATTTACTATTTTTATAATAATAATGAAGACTATTCATAGTCTTGGACAAAAATATAAAAATAACGATTAAATAATGTAAAATCCCTCCCCTCCTCCACTATTAATACCACCCCCATTCCCCTCTTTGTCTCACACCTCTCAAGCCTTGAACATTGTCAAAGTTCTACCAAATACTCTCCCCAATTATCTCCCCCACTTCCAAGACCTTCTTTTCTCACCAAAAGTCCAAAACCAAAGTCCTTAAGGAGAATCTCAAGGAGAAGAGATCAAGTGGTAAGAATCCTCTTTCGTTTTCATGTGTTTTCCTTTCAATTAATTTATTTTCTTATACTCTATTCCCATCCTCTTATCCAGGAGGTATGAAATATACAGAATCTTATATATTATTTATGTTATCATTTTCATGTAAAAAATTCATCATCTTTCTTCCTCACCTCTTCCTATTATTCTAAAAATAAAAAAAATAAAAACATCGTTTGTGATGTGATGTTTAACAAAATTATGGATGACGTGCTTTCAATTTCCAGTACATACTTCAAAGATGATCATAAAACCCTTTTAATGGTTGAAAAAGATTTTAAAATTTATTATTTAACCTATTTTATGTCCTGTAATGAGCTTTTATTCATGGCATTAAATTTTATAGTGAAACAAGTTCATGATTATCGAGGAACGACAAAAAATGACCTAAAAAAATATCATTAATATTTTATCTAATGATTCATCATCATATATGATAAGAAAATGATTTATGGTATCATTATATATTTTGGAAACATATGAATACCATTTAATTCCACTTCTATAATTTCATTTATATATGAAAAGAAAATCAAATAAAAACCTGCCATGGAAATCATGTAAGGAACACAACCAGAACAATGAAAGGAACCAAATACTAATAATGAAAGGGTGAAATTATGTTATGAAATGATCATATAAGGCGTTATAAACATGAAAATGTTTCTTTAAAATACTAATAAAACTATTTTAACCATTATATAGGTGGTTTAACCATGTTTGAAGTAAGACAAACTTGAGGTAAGGGAATTCTTAACCCAATTTCAATTATCTGGGTTAACCTTCTACTTCATTAATTGTGTTGTTTTAAGATAATTTGTATGATTAATTTTTGTTTATATTATTTTTTATTATGTTTATTTTTAGTGTATACATATATTACTTTTGTTCTATTGATTCTAATATCAATTATATGTTATTTTTAAGTGACTTTTCATATAAAATCTTCTTTTAAACTCCTAGTTTTAAAAAATTAAAAGTGAATGTTTTTATGAAAGTATTATTGTTTGATGATTATGTTATGGTTCATGGTCATTGTTTATGATTAAGGGTGATACCTATATCTCCCTACAATTTATTGGGTATTTGTAGGTTGGAGTTCAGCTGTATGGTTACTCCATGTGTAGCTACGATGGTTACACCATAAGGTAGTCGTGGGGGTTACATTGTAAGGTAGCCGTGAGTGTTACAAATCATAAGGTAGTAATGAGTGTTACAATATAAGTAATTAATTACACAATATACCTTTACGGTTCTATTTATGTTCTCTATGTTTTGTGTAAATCTCGTATAAATCTCAAGTTTCACAAAGTATGTATATATGGGTATCAAGTATGTCTTTTTGAAAATGATTTCATAAATTTAAAAGTATTCATGGACTAATGTTTTATTTTTCATATTTTTATATCCCTTAATGTGTTTTTTGTGCTCATCCCAAGTTTCTAAATGATTTTCACAGGTTATAAGGATGTGTAAGACAATGATGGAATACCTGTTAAATGTTATGAATATTTTTCAAAGAAATCATGTTTTATTTGAAATGTTTTATATTTTGGAATAAATGGATACTGTTTTTGTGGTATCTTCTCTATATAAATGTGGATTTTTTTGTATGTATTTTATCTTAATTCTCTAAAGATCTAAACTTTAAAAGATCCTCAATATGAAATGAAGTGAGTTATTGACTAAAATTCAATATTATGCATTTTAATAAGGCTGGGTCCTTATATTTATCATTTTTATATGAAAATTCATCACCATACTTATCCTCCTATCCATTTTATTCTAAAAATAAAAACAGCATCTGTGATGTGATGAATTACTGATATCGGGGATGATGTGTTTTCAATTTCTATTATCGCCTTCATAGTTGGTCATAAAATGATTTTAATGGTTGAAATAGATTTTAAATTTTATGATAAAACAACTTATATGTTTTTTAATTAACATATATACATAATATTAAACTATATAACGAAACTAGTTTGTGATTATCGAAGAACCGAAAAAATAATCTAAGCGAATATCATTAATGTTTTATCTAATGATTCATCATAATATTTGAAAATAAAATGATTTATTGTATCATTTAATATTATGGAAATATATTAATACCATTTCATTCCACTTTTGTAGTTTTTATTCCATTCAACAAGAAAATCCATTATGAACTGACCATGGATAACATGTAAAGAATGCACTCGAAACAATGGAAATAACAAAATATTATTGATAAATGGGTGAAATTATGTTATAAAATGATCATATAAGGTGTTATAAAAAATAATATGTTCATTTAAAATATTAATAAAACTCTTTTAACCATTATTTATTAGTTTTAAACACATTTGAAGTTAGATGAACCTGAGGTAAGGGAATTCTTTACCCAATTTACATTCTTTGGGATAACCTTCTACTTTATTGATTTTTCCATGCTACGATTATTTGTGAGATTAATGTTTAATATATATATTTTTTACTATGTGTATTAATAGTGATTATACATATTCCTTTCATTTTATTAATTATCGCTTCAATGATATGGTATATATAAGGGACTCCTCCTTACAAAAATCTTATTTTAAATTTATTTTTTTTTTCAAAATAAAAAAAAATGTTTTTATAAGAGTTTTCATGTTTATGATTATGTTACAGTTCTTGTTTATTGTTTATGATGAAGGGTGGGACCTATATATACCTACAATTCATTGAATATGTTTAAGTTGGAGGTCGGCCGTATGGTTACTCCATGTGTAACTGCGATGGTTACACCATAAGTTAGTCATGAGGGTTACATTGTAAGGTAGCCATAGGGGTGAAAAATCCTAAGGTTGTAAAGAGAGTTACAATATTTAGTATTTAATTCCCCAATATACCTATATTATTTATTTATGTTTTTATATTTCTATGGAAATCTCATATTTTCACAAAGTTACTATATGATAGTTATTCGGTGAGAAGTATGACTTTATGGAAATGATTTCATATGTTTATTCATGTATTAATGGTTTGTATCTTTTTTTATATCCCTTACTGAGTTTTTTGTGCTCATCCAATGCTTTAAAATGTTTTTCACAGGTTTTAATGATGTGTAAGAGAAAGGATAATCCAAGATGTATGTTGTGAAGAATTTTCATGAAAAGATTTCAAGTTTTTAATAAAATATTTTCTATTATGAAAAAATGGATATTGTTTTAGTTATACCAACCTTGTATACTTGTGGGTTGATATGTATGAATTATGTTCTAATTTTCTAAAACTCTAAATCAAAAAGATCTTTTGGAATGTAAGGAAGTTAATTCTAAAGGAATTTTCTAGATTATATAATGTTCAATGTTGAGTCCTTATATTAACTACCAACTTAGTAAATATTAACTAAGGATTAACTTATTATTATATAATGATTATCTATTCATTAACTTTGAATTAAAATAGAATTAATATAGGATCAATGATAAACAACTCCATGATAAAGAGGATTAATTTCACACATTATTTGTTACTCCCATTATTTTGATAATTCATTTTTTGTTTCATACTTCGTTTGATATTCTCAATGGATATGTTTTAGATTAGTCACATCCTCCTTATAAACCACTAAAAATATCTTTAGGAAGATTAAAATATTTACTATAAGAAAATATTTTCATCTATTATGATATAGGAAGAGTTATAAAATTTTAGTAATGTAAATATTATGTGGTTATCTAAGAAATGAAATCTCTATCTGGACACTACAAGTGGATGTGTCACTAGAACATAGGCACCTAAGGGTAAAAAAACCCAAAAAGTTAGATTTATCAAGACTCTATCGTCACTTTGTGCATGCAAATAGAACTTATTGCACACCTAGTTTGACACTCCTATGGTAGATTATTTAGATTATTCACATTCTCTTTATAAACCACTGAACATACCTTTTAGAAGATTAAAAGTTGTACTAAGAAACATTACTGTCAACTTTTAGGATATAATAATATGTTCTATAATTTTAGTAAAGTAAATATTGTTTGGTTATATAAGAAATGAAATCTCTGTATGGATAAAATAAGTGGATGTGGCTTTGGCACAGAGGTACCTATGGGTAAAAACCCAAAAAAAAGTGATTGATATGGACTTGATCATCATCTAGTGCATGAAAATGGGCCTTGTTGCATGCTTGGTTTGACACTCCTAGAGGATATTATTTATATGATTTGTATTTTCTTTGTAAACAACTAAAAATACTTTTTGTAAGATTAAAATTTGTACTATGAAATATTAGTATCATCTTTTAGGATATAATAATTTGTTCTAAAATTTTGGAAAAGTAAATATTGTATGGTCAACACTACATGATTATTCATCATTTTCAATATTATTTACACTATTTAAATCTTGATCAAAAAACATTTTTAACATAGAGAATCCTATCATCCCATGTCCACTACTATGGGAAGGTTATTAAAACTGAGAAAGAAAATTTTTGTAGTACATAACCAAAGAAAATGGACAGAACATCTGATTGTGTAACCCTAAGATAACATTAGGAAAGAATTTGTGGTTATTTAAATTTGTGACCTGATCAAGAGATCCAATATATTAGCTATAGATATTTTAAATTCCCGACTATGATCTAGAATCTAGCTTTTACATTGGTTTTTGATGAGGATTGGGTCCAAGAAAAAAAAATTATTTTCTCAATGGTCAAATGGTCCATGATAGAGTTATATGTTGAGGTTTTTAGTATACAACAACAATACCCAATTGTATGAAGAAATAGACATACAATAATGGTTGAAGAAGGTCTATCCCAGTAAAATTAGGATATTACCTATGACGCAGAAGAAGAAAACCTAATTGATCTCCCAGATATATAGAAAAATCATTTTGATGATGAGGAATTTCTAATAATGGAATAAATGTAGAAAACAATTCTAATGAGGAGGATGTCGTAGAAGTTTGGGAGGAAGTTTCATGAAATTATTTAGTTGTACAAAAGCCTCAATGCATAATAAATAATCCTCCACTCTTAGTATATTGGTTGAAATAAATAACATGTTTTCCTAAATTATATTGGAATTTTCATTACACACACAACAAAGTTTCCTAGTGCTGTAGAGGATAGATTTAGTAAACTATAAAAAACTTTATACACTGGAAGATATTTTCCATCTAAAGATGCATGGAAAAACATACTGAAAAGATTTTGTATTGAGGGATGCTGTATAAATTTTTTTAAAGAATAAATCCATAAAAAATACATCATATACTGTGATAAATATGAGTAAGATTGTAGATTCTTCTTGAGAGTGATTCCTGACATTGAATTTAGAGGATGGAGAATTTCTAAGATTGAGGTACCTTATACTCATGTTCATCCAAATATAACAGAAGATGATACATCATTGGATGATGAATTTGTGTCATCTATTATTATTTATATGATCAGGACTTTCCAAGATGTGTGTGTTTTCCATGTGCAGAAGTGTATAAAACAAAATTTTGTTTATGATATTTCTTATATAAAGGCATGAATAGTGAAATAAAATACATTTTCATTGTCTATGGTGATTTGGATGACTCGTGTTGGGTGTTAATAAAATTTCTATCCATACTGAGACAGAATGACTAGGTTGTCTTCCAACTCAATACAAATGAAAATTTGTCTCAAGATAATTGACTTGATATGTCTCATGTCTAATTTTGTTGGTTGTTTTGGGCATTCCTTCAATGTATTTATGCATTTAATTTTGGAAAATAGTTCCTAAAAATTGAAGGAATGTTTCTATATGGAAAATAAATGGGTGTATTTTTGATTTCATAAGACCAAGATAAAAATTATTCACCTCTATTGATTTCATTTTACATTATAGTGAAGGAAAATTACAAATCCTGGAGTTGGTTTTTAATATGTATCAACAATCATTTTATACACATTCTTGGTGTTTTTTTGATATCTGATCATCACCAGGAAATAAATGTAGATCATATTACATGGAGACCCATTAATACACATCATCAATAATGTATTAGACACATTTATATCAATGTGAGAAAAAAATGCCATTCTAAACCAATGGAGAAGGCACTCACATTGCTTGGTATACAATCACTTTATTATTTTTTTCCATTTCAACACAATGATATAATTAATTTATGTGATATATGATCACTTTAATGTAGAATGGGATCTCAATAAATGAAGATTTGAATAATTATCAGAATAAAAATATAGGTCTAATAAGGGAGTGTATGATTATATGATATTGATTCTAAAAGAAAAATGGACATTGAAATATGACGGTGGAAGTGGTATAGAAACATGAACACAAACATTGTGGATTTTATCAATGGAATATTCAAGGGGATTCCCAAGTTACCTATAACTAGCCTAGTCCATGAGGCATTTTATAATCTTTTCAATACTTCATTGAAATAGAAAAATAGACTAAAGACATGATTCAACATGGGTTAAAGTATGAATGACACATTCAACAAGAGTTTTAAATGAACATTGAAGAAGAATTAACTTATTAACTTTGACTTTTCCACTGAGAAGACTCTCAATTTTAAGTGAAAGAGTGTTTGGAATCCATCACAAGTAGCAGCGGTCAAGTATTTGTGGTATTACGGGAAGAGAGGAATTGTTGATGTGGAAACTTCCAGGCATTATGGTTTCCATGTGCTCACACCATTACACCATGTGCATCTATGAACATATCATGAAAATAATATGTTGAAACACTATTTATAACTTATATGCTACACCATGTATGCCTATTGGAGAGTTTCTACATTTCCCAATGCCCAAAGACTAGATGATATTGATACCTAAAATCAATAGGTTGTGACAATGAGGGAGAAAGAAGTCCATCTAGATGTAGAATGAGATAGAATGGCATCAAGAATAATTGAAACATTTTATATTCAACATATTTCATCAAGAAGTTCATAACTGGAAACATTTCCCTAAAATTTATGGATTCAGTTCACACTCTCAACCACAATGATGTGTTTCCTCCAATGTGAACATTTTATATTATCAATTACACGGTGATAATATAAAATCCTTTAATTTTTAGAATTTTGTGACAAATCTGAATACTTTTACTATAAAATAATAAATATTTAATAAACTATACGACCATTTAAATAAATCACAATTCTAAATATTCCTAAAAGTTAAATCATTTTAATAAATAAAAAATTATTATATATAATTCCCATCCCTTTAAAAAGTTTTTTTAAATGATAAAACTTTTTTTTAAATCATATTATTGTTTTTATAATAAGACTTTCATATTCACATTAAAAGGAATGTAATAAGTATATGTGATATGACATGAAAGAATAATCAAAATATCCATGGATACAATATAAAGAAAGCATGTGAGAAAATAACCATGAAATATACTATCATGTGAGAAATCATACATAAATGAAAAATAACTCCATTTTGGATATAACTTATTGGTATACACACTAGACAAGAAAGAAATACTCAATCTATAAGGTGGATTCAGCTGATATAACCTATGTTTTCACATTATAAGGAATATGACAAGTACATATGAGATGACATGAAAGCATAATCAAACTATACATGGATACACTATAAAGAAAGAACATGAGAAAATAACCATGAAATATACCATCATGTGAGAAATTATACATAAATAAAAAAATCACACCATTTTGGATATAACCTATTGGTATACATTTTAGACATAAAAGAAATCCTCAATCCATAATTGAGGAACTCGTATTACATCTAGAAAGGTCACTAAAGAGTGATCAGGAATATATAATATAATTGAGCCTCTACCCTAAACTCTACACATATTATTGTTTCCCATAAAAACTACTCCATCAAATATCTCAGTTATATCAAGGAAAGTATCTTCAATAGGGAACATATGAAAAGAAAATCCTAAATCTAGCACCCATTCACTAAAGAAATCATTAGTAGTAACATTTATCACCTCAATTGTTTCATAACCAGCATTAGTGATCAAAGACTGATCAATAGATTCATCAGGTTTAAAACATTGTATTTTCTTGGTATTGTAATACTCTAGATCAATATATATAGGCTTTCCAAAAATTTAAATCAATAATGTATACATTATAATTTCATAAAGTATTAAAAACTAAAACATGCTTAGAATCAAATATTTTTCAATAATTATTCTAAAATTTAACATGGTAACCATCACCACATAACTGTGAGATGATAAGAATATTATACTTCAATATATATAAAAATAATACTTTATAAATTAAAACAATACTAGATTTTTTGATTTGACAAAGTCTAATTATTTTCCCTTTGTCATTGTCAGTAAAATTGAAATATCCCCCATCAACTTTGATTATGTTCTTGACGATTGAGAAGTCCCCATTCATGTGTCTAGAACATCAACTGGCCAGATACCATAAATTCTTACTATTACACTTTAAGAAATTTTCCTCAGATTTGTTCATAATGAAAAACATATTGGCCCTATTAGTTTTGTCTTTGTTACTTGAATCAAAATTACTTAAGCTATTCTTGGAGGAAGTCTAGGTGGATTTCATATCCTTTTTATATGTTTTAATTTTTTCCTCATAATATTTCTTATATTTAAACATGGTATAGTATGATTTAGTGTTTTATTTTCTTTTACACTCATATCTGGTCACTTGATTAGTGGAATTATTCTTTTTACACTATATTCTCAAATTTATCTTATTGTCAAACTTACCACTATAATTTTATTTCAAGAAGAATTTATTCTTCTTGTAAAATTTCTCAAATATTTTAGCTAGGTGATCTATTTACTCATCACTGCCTAAGGGTTATTAATCAACACTTAAACTATCATCTTTGATCTTTTCTTTTAGAATTGAGTTATAAGTCATGAAGGCTAATAACTTTTTCTTTTTTTCATCTCCTTCTATTTTTTTTACTTGTAATTATTCCTCGTACATCAAAAGTTTTCCAATCAAATATTTTACTGGTAACTTTCTAATGTTATAGGACACCCCTATGGAAACAAATGTTCCTCTCCACCTATCAGGTAGATATCTCAGTAGTCACATTATCTGATCATTTTAAACAATTATATTTCCAACCACATGTATCATGTTCACAATCTCATTGAATTTGAGATACATATAAAAAAGGGATTCATTTGGTTTCATTTTAAATGTATTATATTTAATAGTATAATTATTTAAATTAATTTCATTGAAATTGTAATTTCCTTCATGTGATAAAAGTACCCCTTTATCAGCAATTTTTTTCACTGATAAAGGTACCCCCATTAACAGCGCTTTTTTAGCGCTGTTAAAGGTACACCCCTTTATCAGCGCTTTTTCGTTAGCGCTGATAAAGGGGTGTCTTTATCAGTACTTTTTTAAAAGCGCTAATAAAGGGTCTACTTCCAAAAAAATCATTAAAAAAATATATTAATATTTAAATATATAGATATAGTTATATTGATATAAATATAATATATATATATATATTTTAAATATAATCTTAAATATATTTTAGATAAGTATAAATATACCGTTACACTTAATATATAAGATATTGAGTGAAAATAACTTATAAAAAAATTAAAAAAATATTTTTATTTAATAATTTGATAATTATTATGGAGTAATAGTCATTTAATAACAATTTGAAGAAAAAAAAATAAAAAAAATAAAAAAGATCCAAAATATGTTGAAAACACAACTCGAACTTCAAACGTCCATAACTTTTGATCCGGGTGTCCGTTTGAGATCTACCACATATGAAATCAAAGCCTGCGATGAGCTCTATGTCGCTATGACTTATAGGGACCATGGTAAAGGTTTTTTAGAGGCCAAAAAAGTCCTAGAAGGCCTCGAAAACTAAGTTTTTAGTCAGGGTACCCCGATTTTTTAATATTTTGTGGATTTTCAGCCTCGTTTTAGGGGGTATTATTGGATTTTTTTGGTGGGGACTGAATTTATTCCAAGGTATTACATTTATATTTATATTATGTCTTTGAAATTTTATCGTTTTTTATAAATCACTGCTATTTATAATCAAATATATAACAATATACACATATTTTTTATATATCCACACATAAAAATTTATTTATAAATATAAATAATAAAATATATTTACATATAAAAAATATTAACTTTATCAAAATAATAACTAATATCCATTTTATTTAAAATACAAATATATGAATATTTATATACCAATATATTAATCTAACTATATATATATATTAATCTAACTATATATATATATTTATATAACTTCATATATATATTAATATTACTATAAATATATATATTAATATCACTATAAATATATATATTAATATCACTATAAATATATATATTAATATACTATATATATACATATATATTAATATAACTATATATATATATTAATATAAATATATATTACTATACGAATAAATATAACTATATATATATATATATTAATATAACTATATATATATATTAATATAAATATATATTACTATACGAATAAATATAACTATATATATATATCATGAAATCGAAAACAAATCAAAATAGAGGAGTGGTAAGGGCTTAGGAGCACAGGGGGGAGGTCTTGAGTTCAAAACCTGGTGGAGGAAGGGGCGCGCGTGCATGGGGGAATATGGGAGCTAGTGCTGATAAAGGGTGGAGGGGGTGCTTGGGGGAGTTGGAGGGGGGGGGGGAGAGCTGTAAAAGTGAGGGGGTGGGGCTCAAGTGCTATAAAATCCCCCCCCAATTGGCATGATTTTTTTTAATTTTTTTTAATTTTTTTTAATTTTTTAAAATTTTTATCATCGATTTTAAAAAAGCGCTGATAAAAGGGGTCCTTTATTAGCACTAAAAAGAAAGCACTTATAAAGGAATCACTGATAAAGGACCCTTTTATCAACGCTAAAACAAAGCGCTGATAAAGGACCCTTTTATCAGTGCTTTGTTTTAGCGCTGATAAAAGACCCCTTTTATCCACGATTTTTTTAGCGCTGATAAAAGGTGTCTTTATCAGCACTTTTTGGAGCGGTGATAAAGGGGACCCCCCCATTTATCTTCACCAGCTTTAACAGCACTTTTATAGCACTGATAAAAGGGGTTTTTAGCACTCATAAAAGGGGTATTTGTAGTAGTTATATTTTGAATCATTGAAGATTTTATAGTAGAATCTCTTGTATTTCTTATCATTTTTAGTATTTCATATTTTTATGTAGTTATTGTCTAAATATCAAATCCCATGCTCTCAATATGGATTTTTATCTTAATTTCACATTGACCATAATTAGTTCTACTAAAATAAGGAGGATGGTTAGTGGATTCTCAGCAAGGGTTAATATTAACTATAATGGTATTAATTTATGAATAATAGAAATTAATATCTATTGGGAAAACTAGATCATAGTTAAAATACATTTTAAGATCTCTGATACCAAATGTTTGTTTCAGTGGACAGCTCAAGTGGAGGGTGAATTAAGTTTCCAATAAATTTTTTATTAAAAAAATTAAAAAATTAAAATCCCCAATTTATAAAATAAACCCATTTAACTAAAATTACAAAGTTATAAATTTTTTTCTTTTTTAAAATCTTCTCAAAATCATGATCATGGATCTGTTAAAATAATTTATAAAATACTTTAACTTTTGAAACCAATTTACTTGAATAAAACATAGTATATAAAAAATATATTAAAGTTAAAGATTAAAGTAATGTTTTTTTCATTATCCTTAAAAAGTATATAGGTTTTTTATTTAAAATAGTGAATAAAAAATAGATAAAATAAAAAATGAAAATAAATAAGGAGTTTAGTATTAAGTAAAGACATAATCCTCTATACTTAGAAATCACCTACTTCCAAGAAGTTTATTATTAAATAAACTGATCCATAAACTAGATTGGTTTTTTATACAATATCACACAAGGTTGTCTAGACAAAAAGTATCTTCCATATTTCTTTGTGGGATAAAAATATTTTAGGTCACACATGACATGTTCCGTGGTTGAATATAAGAGATTGTATTTATAGATAAATAGAGTATAATAAAACATAGTTCAAAAGTAAAGCATAAAAATGATAAATTGTTAAGAGATATGAATGTGTTATGAGGCTCAATCCAAATAGCTTCTTTTGTTTAAGGGTTCCTAATTTTCATTTAAGAGATCTCAAAAAAGTTTCATAGTAGGTTTATAAAAATAGAGTGTTGTAAGTGTTTTGAATGAGTCATATTTCTAGAATAGGTGCATACATATTTTTCTCATTTGTTCTCTGTAAGAGTATGTGAAACACTCTCATTTTTCCATGGGTACTTATTTATCATAAAAAGAACTCCATATTAAAGTATCCATTGGAGAACAATCAATGAAACCCTAATTATACTCTCTGTTTAAATAATAATAATAAATATAGCTTTTAGAGTCTTAAAAAATTTATACTACTAAGTTAGATATGATAGGATGTCTTAACTTAAATCATTGTTACTTGAGCTCATAGTTAGTTGACATGATTAGTTGGCATGAAAAATTATCATGATCACTTCATATCTTCATGTGTTTATTCAATTTTTTCATGTGGTAGGTTCATGACTTTGCACGATAGCTTCATTAATTTTCATGGTCAGTTATTTTGTACTCATGGTAGGTAAATTTATTCACGTGATAAGTAGTTAATCTTAGAGTTAGTATAAATAAATACACACAAAATTAGTATAATACTTAAAAAATTCATCTTACCCATCACACAACAGGTTGATATTCATGCAGTTAGTTGGTTATCAATGCACAATAGGTTTATCTTCAATTTATGGTCTGTTTATGAATTAGATAGAATTTTCTCATATGATGCATGATAGGTAATTTATTTAAGCAGTTAGTTGGTTCTCAATTCATGGTAGTTTTATCTTCAATTCATTGTAGGTTTATGACTTTGATATAATTTTCTCATCAGATTCATGGTAGATACACTGTTCATATAGTCAGTCAGGCTACAACTTATAGTATGTTCCTCACATTCAGTTCAAATTCTTTACATGGTAAGTACATTCCATATGTGGTAGGTTGTCATGGTAAGTTCCACTCTTATCCATTTTTGTCAGTTTTTTTCCCAAAAAACCTTTTACTAATAGAAAACGTGAAATATATTAATAACATTATAAACATGATTTGGGATTATTAAAATAAGGAGTTTCTGGTCTAAGCCAACAAATAAATTTATAAACAATTTATAATTAATTAATAAATGTTTATGAAACATTTATTAAATAAATATTCATAATATTTAATATTAATATTAAATACCATTTCAAATTATATGGAAAGACTTATAATTTGGATATAAAGTGTTTATATGGAAATTATAAGTGTAATTGATAGTGTATAAATTACATAAATAATCCAAACATAAAATATTTTATATTTAATATTATGAATTATTTAAAATAATTAATTTAAATTGATCAAATTAACAACCTTATTTAAGGAAATTATTTAACACATATCAAAATGAGTATTGATAATTGATATGATCAAGGATTAAATAAATATCAAATATCTAATATTTAGATTATATAAATTTTTTACATAATAGAATTGGAATATAAAATGTTTATATTTCAATTAATATTACATAATTAAGTAGAATTTCATATAAAAGGATATTGTGAAAGTGTTCATACTAGAAATAAATATAAAGCGCTTTTATTAATTAAATTATATAATTTCCATAATACATAAAAAAATTATAAAATATTTACAAATTTCTTTATTTATTAATTGTTCATAAATTATTTATATCTTGTTTAAATATATGAATTGTTGATTTATTTAATTTATTCCTTAATATATTTGTAAATATTATTTTATATTATAAAATGATGTATTATTTTGTTTAAAGTGTTAAAATTATTCTATGAATTTTTATACATGCATCTAATGAGTTATATGTTAGGTGTGACAATTTATTTTGTTTTCTTCTAGCTTGACATTGTCATGTACAAGGTTATGATATTAAATTATGAAGTTCATTATAATTTATCCATATTAGGTGCTAAATTATGATGGGATTGAGATCTTTCTTGGTTAAATTATACTTGGATTTAGGGACTTTTATTTGAATTTCTCAATAGTATAGAGGCTTATGCATTGTCTAGAAATGTTGGGATTGACTATCCATCGCTCTAAGATTACTATTATGAGGATCATTAATTTCATACAATTATAATAATTCACATGAAATGGTTTCATGTACCTTATGAATGAGATGAATTTAGATTTGTGTAAATATAATTTTATTTTAATTCGGGTTATTAACAAAATTTATGTGTTATGTAAAGAGTTAGAAAACAATATGGTTTGAACATATTGATTTAGTGGAAGGAATATGAATTCCAAACTAAATAATTAAAATCATGAAAACATTGAAAGGGAATATATGAGATAATATGGTGATATTAAATCCCCTTTAACAACACTACATGTGAGATCCCTTCCAAAGAAAAAACATACCAATACCTCAACTATTCATCCGGGTAGGTTCTACCAAAGTAGGGTTCCCGTAGATTATCTTGTGTAAGTAGTGGTGGAAAAGACTAAACCTAAGAGTTAGATAGGAAAATTCCGATATTTTATTGGGGTTACACTTATCTAAAAAACCCTAAGTAAGTATACCAAAGGAATGGAGTTGAATTTATCCATATAATGGATTGGACAAATTGTTGTCTGCTCAACCATCTAGGAGACATATATGGTACGATTGGCATGATTTCCTACTTAATTAGCTACATGGTTAGAGAAATTCCAAAGTGAACTCATTTATTAGTGAAATATGGATCTTGGACCTCTAATGGATATGATGAAATTTAAAATGATTCATTATTTTAGTGGGATTACATTTTATAAAATTTCTTATTAAATTATTATAAAACATGACACTCTTCTGATAAAATATTATGTTATAGATAAATTAAATTATCATCATCATCCAATTTTATTTTGAAATAAATACTTTATAAAGGATAATATTGATGTTAGATACTCCTTAAAATGGTATAAAAACATAAGAATTAATCTTAAGTAATAAAAATTCTATGTGTTAGAGTAATACTTTATTGAGTAATAGGCTATTGAAGCTGTTAAAAAAATGAATCTAGATGCTTATGAGAATCATATAATAATTCACTTAAGGTTTAAAAGGCATTTAAGGAAATTATAAATTTATTCCTTACTCATATATTTAATATGATTGAGTATATTAATGACTTAAGGAGACTGGAGGTTTTTTAAGGCATGTTCTGCTATGAAATTCATTCTATGATCATGAATGAAAATGTTACAATATGTGGATGAATTCTATTAATATTTCCCATATTTATTTAATGTTTTGGATATTTTTGAGTAATTATTGCGATGTCATGCATCTAGTGATGTGTTGATCGTACAAGTGGGTAAAATTTGAAATCAGAAGAAGAAACTTTTCTTGGAAATTCCAATAACGTTTCATCAAATAACTATTCAAGGTCATGAAACCTAAAGGTTGTGTTAAGAAAGAATGGAATTGTTTCAATGAGATGAAAATTTTCAAGATAACTAAATGGATTTGGGAAACTCTTAGAAATGTATATGTTATATATTAATGTTATAGAAATAAATTATTTGATTTTTGAAAGGTTATATGATATGAACTGTATGTTTCAAAAGTTTTTTAAATATATTGGAGTTCAAGATCAAGGTAAAAATTGATGAAGCTTATAGTTTGAATCCAAGTGATTAAGTAAAATGTTTTGATATAAATGAATTGAATGAAAATAAATTTATCAATATCAAATGGATTTAAATAAAATATATGCATTTTCATCATATTTTTATTATATGTCAAGAGAATTTATTTATTAATAAAGAGTTGTTATGAATAAGATGTGATGATAATTTTAATAAAAATGGTTTATGATTTATTGAATTCAATAGAATTTTTGTAAATAATATAAGGACATTTTTTTTAATTTGGTTGAAAATAATTCTCTATATGTTTGTTAAAATATGAGGGATGTGATCCCACCATCCTATATTAGAATATCATAAATAATAAAGTCTTATTTTTTAGAATATTATTCCATAAGACATAGAATTCCATATATGATATAAATAAAACAGTTTATTTGTTAAATATTCCCACTAGAAGAAATAAGTGTTTTTTCTTAACTGAAAATATTATATTTATCTTAGCATGATATTTCGAAGATAATATAGTGTTTAAGAGTCTAGTTGGAGTATGTTTATACTTTTAGAAGTTCAAAGTTAATAAATAATGGGTTATACTAGTAAAAATAGAAAATTTCACTTAATATTAAAAAATATTTTTGGGTATTTTGATAAAGTTAAATGTAAAGTTTTATATTTAGTTACCAAAATAAATTGAATATAAATTTTTCCTAAAAGAGTTTATGATTTATTGGTAAAAAAATGAAAAGAGTTACATTTTTACCAGTATAAACTCAAAGGAAATGTTTACTGGACAATGTTCCAAGAATGATAATGATGATGAACTTAGAAATAGTTTTAAACAGACAACATTAGTTATTAATATCATAAAATTTTATTTTTTGAAGTAAAGGAGTTAGAATAATTTTTTAAAGGAGTTGAACATTAGGAATATAATTCCTAAGTTTCAACATTATTCAAACTTAATTTCTTCATATATGTTACACTCTAAAGAATTTAGTGTGAGGGTTTTATTAGATGGTAAGATAAGGATGTGGTAGGAATTATATAGAGAAGCAATGAGTTTATCAAAAATCATAAATTGAATAAAAAATATGGTATCTCAGGTAATCTATCATGTGAGATATGATGAGATAGGTACTTATGTATAGTTTTATTAATATCTATAAAAGATTTTAGGAATATTAAATGTTTCATGTTATAGAAAAGGAAGTCTCAATTTTATCATTATTTCATGTTGGCTACATATATTATGTGAAGTGAAATGATAATTGACCTCTCAAAGTATAACTTTGAGTTATACCTAATCAGTGTTCATCATATAGTATTTTAGATTTTGATTAAATTTTAATATTATAATGGGTGGGATTTCATAAATAGATACAAAATATACTCATAAGGCACAAAATAAGTTTTATGCACTTAATGAACCACCAATTATACCACATTGAGTTTCATAAACTGGGTATTTAATTTAAAATGGGTGTATTTTTCATATTTGGATATACTACTAAGAGGAAATTGGAGTCATTTCCCAACACAAATAAGTTTGTGAATATTAATGTGACTTTATGAATATAATAGAATATCTAAGAGGTTAGTGGGAATGTGTTTAGACTTTAAGAAGTTCAAAAAAAGTATTATACCAATAAAAATAAAGAGTGAATGTCACTTAGTATCAAAAAAATTATGGTATATTGGTTAAGATAAATTTAATGAGTTAAATTTAGTTACCATAACCAATTGAATATCAACTTATCCTAAAAGTGTTTATGATTTTTTGGAAATGAAAAATATAAGGAGTTACATATTTTAACTAAAATGATCTTAAGGGAATTTTTTGATTGAATAGGTTCTAAGGATAATGATGAATATGAAATTAAAAATGATCTCTTTATAGATAATTGAAGTTATTAACATTGTTAACATTGTTAACATTGGATATTATTGAGTGAAGGAGATTGAATACCATTTTCAAGGAGTTGAAACTTATAAAAATGATTCCTTAGTATCACCATAATTAAAAATATATTTCTTCATAGATATTTCTCAATAAAAAGTTTAGGGGGAGGATTGTATCAGATGGTCACTTAGAGATGTGGTTGGAATGAAATATAGATGTAATGAGTTTAATAAAACCCAAAAATGTAGTAAATACAAGACATATCTAAAAGAATAGAATATGTGAATTATGGTGTGTGAAAATCGAACCTATGATATCTATAATATTTAATGATTGAATTATTTATCATAAACTATGACATAACTATATCACATTTTACTGTTAATATATATAATATTAACCTAGTGCATGGTGGACTATGAAACATTAAACCATTGAAACCTAAAAACAAATTTTGATGATTTAGATGATATAAACTCGATGATTCAAGTATATATTTTTTAGAATGTATTGGATGCTATCATTGAATATGAAAATATATATCTCTATGATATATTTGTCCCCATTTTATGTGTGTAATTGGATATTCCAAACTATAAAAACACGAGAATGACCTATACCACTATAATATACCATTTGTTTTGGTATAATAATTTAATATGATATCATATATCATAATAAAAAAGAAGTTAAAAATTGAAATCATTTATTATGATTTAGAAAAAAACCTCAAAATGATATACAATTTTCTTCATTTTCAAGGATGGTTTTGATAATAAAACAATTTGGAAAGGCTTTGATACCACTGATGTGAATATAAGGATAAAAAAACTTATTCAAGATGGTATAATTTAATAAAAACCCCAAATAAATATTGACCTTGCATGAAAAAAAACCATGTATAAATTTTAAACAAAAACAATGTGTATACCTTATACTATTTATGGTCACTACTTAATTATTCAATCATATGTTTTATGAATATCCCTAATAGGTATTAAATGGTCTCCCTATACCATTATTTATACATAGTCAATATTTGAATCACTTAATAATTTTGGCATAACCCTTCTTCTGCACAAGATATTCTAATATATCTAGGGGAAAATGAAAGTGTAAGAAGAGAGTAATGGGAATGAGAGAATCAGTAGGGAAATATTGGGAAATCATGAACAACCATCACAATGGATACTGTTTTATTTATAGAGTCCATCATGGAACTCCAAATAATTTATGAATTTACTTAAATATTTTATAAAATTCAAGTAATACTTGTGGTTATAATTCTTTTAACCCATATATCTATCAAACTCCCCCATATGTTTCATATTATTAAATGTTTAGATTAAATATAGATTATGTGGAAGATTACCAAATGCCACATTTTAACATTTTACTTCCATGGTAATCATAAAAAGATATGATAAGAATAGAAAATGATTAATCCATAGTGTGATATCATTATATCATATGATATGATTAAACAAGGAATAAACATGATATTTCTATACTATCTTTATGATATCCCCTAATTCAAGGTATAAAACATTCCTTTAATTCATACAAGTCATACCCTAAGAGATTATCAAATCTTAAAATATAATATATTTTAATAAAAATAAAAGAAACATGGTATTTAGGGAATATCTCCATCACATCCACCTTCACCAACTAATAAATGTGTTTCCTTCACTTATAATAGGATAATATCATCAATTTTCACACACAGACAATGTAAAATTAGGGGTGAGTAAAAATTCCAAAAGGATTTACCCTATGATTCCAATAATATAACTTATAATAATATTAGTAGATATATATGAAAGTGTAAATGGTATATAATATAAATATATCAACCCAATAAAAGAGAAATCACTTTGAAATACATAATAAATGAGTGAATGGATAATTATAAAAAATGTTATAACCATAATAAGAACAAAAGAATAAATAATATCATTTTATGAAAATGACCCCAAAGTAATCCTACCAAAATACTAAACCTTATGAACAAGTTATTATATAACTAGACTCAACTAGATCAAGAAATACCCAGTATAACTTAGTAATACATGAAAAAAATATAAAAATTTATATCTAGGAAACATATTGGGAAAAATTCTCTTATATAATCATATTAGTGTCTCATAAGTGCACTTAGGAATGAATAAGGTCATCCTATCATAATAAAACCTTGTGTGAATAATAAAATGACATTACATCCACAAATCATCATTTAGATAATATTAAATAAAATTTAATATCCTCACTAGACTAAAAAAGGAATAATAAATAGATAAAACACAATTAATATTTTATGAAACTCTCACCTATACTCAATAATAAAGGGTCTCAAAATAAATTAAGTGCCTCAAAATCCATTACCAAAACATTCAAATAATACTTTATTTAATTATGGTGAATACACATAAATAAATAATTGAACATTATCATATTTATAAAATAAATAAATTATAATCAAAGGGGATAAAAATAAGTAAAATAGATTAAATATAAGATCACCCCATATGTTTTCCTAATGAATAATAACTACTTATTAATATTAAACTTAAATAATAGTAAAATGTGATTCTACTAAGTTTTTCTTATCGTTACTGTACCATGTTAATTATTTTTTATCTTCTTTCACACTTTACAATTATAAATAGTTCCATTTATTAATTAAAAAAATAATTCCAAAACTAAAAACCCAATATTTATGGAAAACCCATTTTTGGTTCATGTATAAAAGTATACTTCATATTAATAGTATAAATTATCACTATTAACATCTATAACATTTATTGAACCCATTACTATTAAAAATAATTATAATATTATCAATAGAAACATGTAGTGCACTAACTATACTAAACATAATATAATATCAAAGTCACCCACCTCAAAGTATAGTTTTAATTCTTGATTTATTATGGTAGGAGAAAGTATAAACATTTGATCTATCTGATGTATGAAAATACCAAATACCTAAATTGGTAATTTAAGTATTCTTCTAAACTCTTATGAAACCATCCATGGTTTACTAATAAAATTACATGTGTGGATAAGGATAAAATAAATAAAATATTCCTAAAAACATAAAATAAATTTATATAAAGATCACCCAATGATCTAGTTTTACCATCCACAACATACAAGGAAGAAAAAGGGAAAAGGATGGAGGGATCCTCAAATGTAATCCCTTGTCAGATAAATTAAACCCCATTGAATTCTATTAAAAATCTTTTATAAACCACAAATTTCTTATAATATAAAATTCATTTTAAAAAATTACATTCATCTCATTTCCTTAAATTCAAACAACTATACCTTCATTTAAATAATTGTAACCACTAAGGAACCTCACCTCAACCCACATAATGAACTCAGGAAAACATAACTCAAAGATTTTGGATTTTCCAATTTTGTCATCATAAAATTTATTTAAAATTGAAAAAATCAAATTTTTACCACAATATATCAGTTAAATAAATGTCATATGGGTGTTTTTTACACTCTAATTACTATAAATATTCAATATCTTATTCTAATTGTTAAACCTATTAGTCCAACATGGATTGGTTAAGATAATTAAGACCTCTAAACTCAAAAAATCTATTATTATTATAAAAAAACAAGGTTTCATATGAAACCCAATAAAATATTCTTTTCATTGGTTCTTCTCCTCATAAGAACTTAGAAATGAAGGGATCAATAATGTCATAGGTGCATTTTGGGAAAATGTATACAACACATGGAAAGATTTTTTAAGATTGGTTGTGTGAAGTGGATGGAGAGATTTTGGAACATGGGTTACAAAAAAATATTATTGGTGGAATTAGAAGTTGATGGAAGCTGGAAGTCCCAGATGACAAAATCTTAAAGGGTGGAAGGATGAGTTCCTAAAGATAGATAATTGTTCATTGAAAGTTTCTAGGGGACAGTTTGGTATGTGGGATAATAGAGGTGTCCTTTAATGACGATTATGATAGAGAACACTTATCATATGGTGGTGGAACCTATAAAATTAGTAATAATTTACTCTAAATAGTTGTGTGGGGTCACTTGATAATTGAGTTGATATTTTATATTGTTCATATTTTAACTCGATTGGATATTGTTTTAATATTGAGGGAAATTGTAACTTAGAGGGATTATATTCTTATATTTATAATAAAAGTATAAGTTCTTATCCCATAGAGTAGGTAATTTATCAAACCACATTTACTATATGTATTTCATTCTATGTGAGTGTGTTTCATTTGGTTATTCCAATTCTGAAATTTATGTCTATGTCGGCATGGGATGTTTTAGTGCATGATTTGGGTGTTTAGTTTTCTTAGTTGTAAATACATCATTTTAGGTGTAGCTGTGTTTTATAAGCTCTATATTTTTTTAATTTTAAATTACAAAAGTTATCTTATGGATTGTGGTGTTTTCGTACAACAAGTTATATTAGATCTTATGTTAAACAAGTTTTAGAGGAAGTAGTTTTAGAAATAGGAACTTCTAGAAAATACCTCTTGTCTTTAATTTTTTTGGTTAATGGGAGTTTTTTTATAATAATGGAATTAGAATAAGGAAAGGTTAAAATTTATAATTTTTACAGGTTAAATTTTATATTCTATAGCATGCATATTAAATTATATATATTCTAGAGAGATCTTGAGCTTCCATTGAAGGTGGTAAAACCAAAATTAATGAATAACATGAAATACGAATGAATAAATAGAAAGGAACTAGTATTTTTTCTGATGATGTTGTCATATAATTTTATCCTCAATATTCACGTGGTGAAAACCATTGAAGATCTAATGAAAACTCTAGCCTATATGTATGAAAATGTTTCCACTATGAAAAGTGTTTTTGATGTAGAAAATATTTATTCTGAATATGCTGAAAGGAATGTTTATGAATAATCATTTCTATAAAATTTAAATTATTTAGTGTAAATTATAATTGGTAGGAGGGAATTATGTGGGGATAGTGTGGTATTTTATTCTGATTTTATCTCACTCAGAATCAGGGGATGCAATGGTTATTGCTGTTATTAAAATATAGTGGTAAGATTGAATTTTTTGTGTGGATATTTTTGATCGATTTATAAATTAATATATTGGGTAGAAATAATTACACAAACCATATGTAACTACATCTAATTTTTAAGGTATAAGATTTTCCATTAAACAAAAAAGTTAGAATAATGGTGAATAAAAGAGGCAGAGAAAACGAGGAAAATTTACTAGGCTTAAACCTATATGTTGACGTTATGGGAAGAAGTGGAACATGAAAAAGGGTTATAAGGACCATAGGTTCAATTTTGGAATATATTCTTCATGATGTTATGTAATATCATGAAAATTTAAAAAGAAACACTATGTCCGATAGTGTATAAGATATACAATGCTGATCATAACCAAACAACTGATTATTATTATTTAAATGTGATAATTATAACCTAGAAGTTAAATTGAAGGAAATGAAATGTATTAAATGAATTATGAAATATATAATGGTCCTACTCATTTATAATATATTTTTTAATTCTTATTAAATAAGAACATTATTTTTAGTAGTCATTTTATTCTTCAAAAATATATTTTCATCAAAAATGGGTTTTCTTATTTTTTATGAGTGAATATTTTAATTAATTATTAAAAATTTTATAAAATTTACTTGAAAAAATTAATTTCATTTTTTAATTAAACATGTAAAAATTATTTTAGTATGAATTTTTGAGAATTTTATAAAAAGATAGATTTTTCATTGAATAGTGAAAAATATCATTTTTTATTAAAAATCGTATTTTATTTTTAGTATGTAGGAAGTAAAATTATATTTTACATTAGTTTTAAATTTTAATTAGTTCATTTTGTTTTAAAATAATATAATTATGGATTTTGAAATGGATTTTATACTTGAATTTAGTGTAAAAAAATTTTATATTTTAAATGGTCATTTTTTTGAAAAACCATTTTTCATCTCATTTTGTCAGTTTGATTTTTAATTAAAGTCTAAAAATTATGTGTTTTAAATTTTTAAAAAGTTATTCAATATTTTTAACTATAATTACAAAAAAATTTAAATAGTTTCATTTTTTTAGTCAAAATAAATAACAATCTTAGTAATTTTGTTACCTTAGTTAAGGGTAAATCAGATAATTAAGGGTAAAAAATATAATGATAAAGACTATAAAATGACTGAAAAACATAACTAAATTTTATTTTATAAGTAAATGTATTCCACGATCATCCAATATTCAGTTATATAATTTTTTTTCATTTTGGTATGATTGTGACCCTTATAATATTCTATGTAAATAAAAGTATAAAATTCCACACTCTTGTTTTGCATAACTACAATGTTATTAATATGGGGATAACGAGAGGATATGTTAGTTTATAAATAGAAATTTTAAATATAAATTAAATGTATCCATCATAATAATTTATTTTTAGTTTTTAGTGAAAAAAATTACCTTAAATTATTACAACATATTGATGTTAATTATTCTATTAATGGAAAAATCAAATAAATTATATTAAAAATATTAAAAGTATTATAATATAAGAAAATTAAGATGATACATAAATTTTATAAATTAAAATGAGTATTTATAGATGTATTAAAATATTTTCTTCAAGTTTTACTTGTCTTCTTGATGTTATTGATGTCAAAGTAATGGATAGTTCTATAAATTGACATTATTGATATTTTATAATAAATAATATTTTATTAAATGATATAAAATTAATAAAAATATTATATTCATACAATAAATTATTCTATGGTTTATAATATCAACCAAGTTCAATTTATTTTCCATTTTTCTATTTATAATAACTATCTTGACCCTCAAAAAATTAAAAACCCTTGTGGTTATGGTAAGTGTGAAAGGGGTTAATGAGGATTTAAAATAAAATGATAAGGGTAAAAACATAGTAAAAAACTTGCATAGTTTTAATTTTATGAGATTATTTTAACCCAAAATCATCCTAAATTCTAAATAAATCAGTTTTTAATTATTTTTAATTGATAATTAATTTATATTAATTTAATGTTTTGTGAAATTTCAAGAGTGCCCCTCCCCTCTCTTATAAAAGGGAATGTCTCATTCTTTTTACTTAACACTCAAAGAACTATTTGGTTTAGAAAATAACTTCCCAAATCCCTTACTAGAATCTCTCCCCTAATTCTAGAGGTCTTGGTTTAGGAATAATACTAAACATTGAGGGCTTAAGGTGTTAATCAAAGGAGACTTTCAAAAGAAGACTTATAGTTTTAACTACATGTTTTAATGTTATTTCTTATTTTGAATACATAAAATATTCATAAACCATGATAAAATAATAAAAAAATTTCCTATATATAATTATTTTCTATTATGTTAATTTAATAACCTATATACGTATCCATACTTTATCAAATGGGTGAGGAATTCATCATTCATGTGTATGAAAGACTGCTGCCCCACAAACCAATGTAATTCATTTTCCATCACCATCTCAAAATTTTAGTTATAATGATGTAATTAATGTTTATATATGATATTAATGAAATATTTTTTATTTTAAAAAATAACATATCATTTACTGTATTATGTTTCCATTCACTAAAAAATGATAACAACATTTGTGCATAAGTGTGGATTACCTCCTTCATGAGGGAATGCAATTTGTTTTTCATCACAACATCACATCAATGATATATATAAGTATATTTAAAGAAGTAATATGATATGAGTGATATTATTATAATTATTTAAAGATAAAATAACACTTACCTTATTTCTGTAATGATCATTGAAAAATGGAAACACTACTCATGCATACATACAACCTACCATTAGAGGAATACTTTGGATACAAGCCTATCTTTAAACTTGATTTTATTCTTATTGGTTTTTTATTATTTCCTTTTAAAGATACACTTTCATCCAATTAATTTTTCATTTGGTGGCTTAGAAACAATAGTTAATGTGTTTTTATCTTTTAAAGACTTCATTTAATCATCCATAGAAGATACCCAATGCTTGGAGTCTCTATTGTGTATATCTTGACTATAAGTTTGGGGATCCTTAGATTCAATATGCTAGGAGAAAAAATGAAAGTAATCTATTTCACATTAGTTAAACTGAGTTGGAGTCCTAATAACCCTCCTAGATCTATCTCGAGTGAGATGGTAATCAGTTTGAGCCTCTTTCATCTCATCATCTGACTTAAGAAGAGAATCAGGTTCATTATTGTCTTAAAGGTGAGGTTTGGGTGGAATAGGATTGGTTGGTGCCTCAAACCGGGTTCAATTATCAGTTTTTAAAACCTCATTTTGAGGTATTTCATCATTGTTATTGATGAAAAATTTAGATTTTGGAATTATAAACTCATAGAAAATTACATCCTGACTTATATTGTATGTTTTTAACCTGGATTTTCAACATAAAGATTATACCACTTAACCCCTTGAGGATACCCTGTGAATATATGTTTAAGGGATCCTAGTTTGATCTTATCTCCTTTAATATGAGCATAGGCTGTGTAACCAAAAACTCTTAAATGGTTATAACAAGGGGGTCGGTTACACAAAAAATCTTGATATGTTTTAAATACATTTTTAGAATAAGGGAATTGATTGATAAGGTAAAATGATATAGATTCATCTTATACACAAAAATATTTAGGAAACCTTGAGTATTCTAACATAATTAAAACTATTTCAAATATATTTTGAATCATATGCTCTTCCAAATCATTATGTTGGGGGGTTTCACTAACAGTCTGATGTCTAAGAAAACCCACTAACTCAAAAAATTAGATAAAGTCATATGAGAGATACTACAATCCATTATTCTTAAATATTTATGATTTCTACCATTTTTACTCTCAATAATATATTTATAGGATATAATTTTTTTAAAAACATTATAATTATTTAAATATAAATAAATACAAACTATTCTAGAGTAATAATTTATGAAGGTTACAAAATAATAACCTCCACCATGAGAGGAGGTCCTAGATGGTCTCCCTCGGTCCTAATAGACACACTCTAAAGGGTGGAATACTTTAAAAGAGGTATTATTGAAGATAACACTCTTCACCTTTAATAGAACAAAATATTTATAAAATAGAATGTTTCTTAGTGTTATACCATATAAAATACCTTTATTACTCAAATCCTATAGACCTTTGGATCTTACATGCCCTAATATTTCATGAAAAATAATAATACTATTTTAAATGGTGATATATATACTACTTGAATTCCAATGACGTGTACTTAAATCTATAACATACATCCCATTTATAAGACCCTCTTTGATTATTTTCCTAGGTCCCTTAGAGATCCTTAGAAAGTCGACATCAGACCTGAAATTTTACACTTTCTGGTCTCATACACCTAAGTAAATGAGGTTTCTATATAGGTTTGGAAACCCATAGTATATATATCAAGGTAACTAAATAGTGATCATGAATTTGTAACATAATTGATCCTATACCCTAAAATCTACACCTCTTGTTGTTACCTATCATAACTCCTCCCTCAACTCTCAGAGATAGATCAAGGAAAGCATCTTCAATAGGGAACATATAAAAAGAACATACTAAATAAATCACCCATTCCCTAGAAATATCATTAGTAGTAAAATTTAACACCAAAGTAGTGTCATAACCAGCATCAATGATCAATGATTTATTAATATATTCATCAGGTTAAAAACATTGTTTTTTCTGGGGCTAGAAGCACTCTAGGGAAATGTTTCTATGCTTTCCCTAATTATATATAGTAACCTGCTTGACCTTAAAATTTTATTTATGTTTAGCTTTTTTAATATTCTTGTTACTTCCCTTATTAATGTCTTTCTTCACATTCTTACACTCGGGTCTACCCCTAGTAAAAATGATTTCTACCTAAGACTTTAATTTGGGCCTAACATGAAATTATTTAGAAAAAAGGGATGATTTAAATTCTTATAGAACTAAAGAGTCTTGGTCATACATTATGGTCTCAATCAGGGTATTATAAGAATTATTAAGTTAAATTAACACATAATATCTTGTTCATCAGATTCAATTTCAAAATTAATTTTAGAAAGAACTAACATAATATAATTAAATTCATCAAGGTGGTATCAAATTGGAGTACCCAAGATCATTTAAAAGTTAAAAAATCTATATTTCTTATACAACTAACCAACAAGTGAAGTAGTCATATATAGTTTTTGAATTTTTAATTAGATACTAGAAGAAGTTGTTTCAAAATCTAATTCTCTAAACATTTAATCACTTAGGGATATAAGAATAAAACTATGAGCCTTTTTCAAGGTGTAAAAAGTGTCATATTAATAAGTAGTTATAGTCTTTACATCATTAGATTGGTAAAATACATAAGTCCTTTCAGTACAAGATGGGATATCATCTTAATTTTCCAAAGGTTGAAGTTGATATCACCATCTAAACTTTATAAATAATTTTTAGAGGATTTCATATTGTTAATTAATGGATTTGATACCAATTTGTTAGGGAAACTTTAAATGATACCCCAGTAAGAAAAACCAAGTATCACCTAATAATGTATTGGTTTTATATTGATATGTTTGATAGAATTAATTGGTGATTCAATGCGAGATCAAAAAATAGAATAAAAAAAGTAAAATTAAAATAAAGAATAGGTAAAAAAGATTTAAAGTGATTCAGATCCTTTGGGATCATATGTGCATGACAAGAATACCAACACACACACATAGACTATATTATGATAAAACAAAATGCAAACAAAAATATAGGAATAAAAATAGTAAGAAAAAAATTAAAAACAAACAATAATGTAAGATAAATAATAGAAAATATCAGAAAAATACCTAATAGTATTACCACTATTTAAGAAAGATTTTTCAATGGTAGATTGATGTAGAGTGTCTTGTTCTTTATCTAAAAATGTGCACCATAATTGTACCAAGTCTGCATCTCCACTAGGTCTTGTCTTTGGTGGTTCAACCACACCTTTTCTCAATGAAATAGTTTCCAGCAAATGATGATAAACTAAAAGGTTGAGTTTCACCGAGTAAGAACACATGGAACTAGAGTTTTCCCTCCACTAGATGAGAGAGAAATCACCAGGGAGAATAATGATTGAATGAATTCCTTGGGAGGTTGAGGCAGTAAAGGATCATTAATTCCCTTGAAAACTACACATGCTATCCTAACTTCCCAACCAATTAAAGGATTTCACGAACCCCTTCCAAAATATAAAATTAATATCATAATAATAGTCAAAATGAGATATGCCTAGTAAGGGTTATAGAATCCCATGTAAGGGTAAAGAGAGCTGTATATAAAGGTAACCCACTCAATGTAAGGGTATTGGGCTACGGTGTAAGGGTAACCTTTAAGCGCTACATAAATTTAAAACACACACTATGTAATGGTACACAAAATATCATGTAAGGGTGAATACCCACCATGAAAGGGTTAGTACCAAACTACATTAGTGTCACACCTCACTCACGTGAGGGTAGGTCTCATGTAAAGGTCATGATAAACCTCACATAAAGGAAATCTAGAACCCATGTAAAGGTCATGTGAATTCCACGTTAGGTTCATTAACTCCCATGTAGGGGTAATCCATAAACCATGTAAAGTTTAAAGGACCCTCATGTAAGGGTAACTAGAAATAGCATAAGGGAAATAATTTAAGATCTAGAACCAAAACATGATCACAATAATAAAAAGATAATTAAAATTCACTTTTTCATGCATACATAACAAAGTATAAATTGAATAAATAAATGAACACAATTTCATATGGAAATTAAACAATAGAGGTGGTGAATGTTGGTAGGGAAGCCATGACAACAAGGGGTTTTAGTGAGGTGACTAGTGGAAGTAAAGGAGTTGTGTGTGGATGATGGTGAGGTGGTGCATGTAAAGCTTGTGGTGAGGTTGATAGGGAAGAAGAAGATAGTGCATGTGAGAAACGATTGATGTTGTGCTACATGTGGGGAATTTGGTGAGGTGGTGGGTGATAATTAATATAGTGTGTGTGGGTGACAACTAAAGAGGTGTTGTGGGGAAGGTAATGCATGTAGATGAAGGTGAGATTGTGCGGTACACAGTGAGATGGAGAGAAATGATGAAGGTGGTGGGATACATGGTGAATAAGGCATGTGGAGGAGCAGTGAATGAAGAAAAATGTGTCTACTGAGTAATGAGAATACAAGATAGGATGAGATGGTGAGACCAAAAGATGCTACAATGTGGTTTTTGTGGGTTTTTAAAAGAAATTATAAAACACGGGTGACCACCATGGGCTTCACTGATACTTACCTAAAAAAACCGCATACAGCAGACACCTATTATCCCCCTACACATTTGATTGATTTTAAATTAGTGTTTGATACATATATAACTTGGGAATTAGGGCCTAGCCATGTTACAAAATAGTTCCATTGGGTTATTGTCATTCCTTGTGGGGAGAGATGAGGCTTGAACCACTAGAGTATCTGGATGTGTATATTATGTGTGCTTTGTAGTACCCTATACCTAATATAGACTAGTAACTAAATGGGAATTTGTTCATCTTTAGCATGATTTTTGAATTATTTTTTGATCCATTGTGACTTTTTTTCATCTTATCCTATTGGACTTTATCATAACTCTTATTTTTGTGAATTTCCATTTCCTTTATGGCTATAGATGTTCATCAACTGTGTGTCTTTATGTGTTCTTATAGGATAAGAATACAAGGTATAATTTGAATCATAGGGTATAGAATATCAAAGGACCATGCATTGAAATTGATTATATACACAGTGTCCATTCATATCACAACTCATTGTAAAAATTCATGCACATCCAACTCAAGGATTATCATTTTGGGTTTGGAAGATCACTCCTTGAATATTTTGGAAGGTTTTTGGGTAATTGAAGAATATCACAAACCAGAAGTCAAAATAATCATCAGTAAAAATTTAAATGAACATTTTCATTTATCTTTCCTCATTTTCACTTTGGAATACTCCACCACATGTTTTTTAAGCTGGGCCTACATGTTTTCGGATGGGCGTGACTTCCTTGGATGATCTCTCTCTACCTGAAGTAGTTGGATTTGGAATGTTTGAGGAGTGTATGTAGATTGAAGACCCATTTATAGAAAAGGGTTTTATAATCCATTTGGTTGGTGAGACAACTAGATTTAGTTTTTCACGAGTCATCAGTGACACAACAAAAACATGGATCTCATGCTTCTGATCAATACACTTCACTGTTTTTTTTAATTTATACAAAAAGGTTTTCCCCAATGATGTGTGCATGCAAGATAATTCTATAAAGGAACATGCTCATGACTATGATGAGAGTGAGTCAATAATAATGATTAAAGGTTAATTTTTAATTCATTTTTTAAATAAATTTATTATTAAAATAAACTGAGGTTAAAAATATTTTTAAAATTAATAGAAAAATATGTCATCAGCTTTGCCGCCACTAATATAGATATTCCATTTAATAGCATGAAAATAGGATTTTAACGGTTTTAAAAAAGTGTTCTTAACCTCAGTGCTAATATAGGGTACCTTTTATCAGTGCTATTTTAGAATTGATAAAGGAAACCCTTTATCAGCACTATTTCTGACATTGATATAGTAACCCCTTTATAAGTTTTTTTAATAGCACTGATAAAGGCCCCACCTAATGTAGTGTACTGTTTTTATAACAATACACTGCATCAACCCCATCCTGTAACATGTACACAAAAGATAAATATTAATTGTGTTAAATTTTACCTCATGAATAAAAAATATTAATATATACATTTCAAACCATGTTTTGTATAATTACATTTAAATTTACTATCCATAAACATTTAAAAACATTAATGTTTCATCATCTTTGGCACCCATGATCCCCTCTCAAAAAGGTCCACCCATGGTAACCTTTTCCAAACAAATCACCTCAACCTGAGAAAAATAATCCACCAATATAAGAAAAAAAAATCTTTTGTTAGTAATAATATAAATAAATAAATTAAACATTAATATGAAATAATACATTAAAAAAATATACACTTTAAATAAACAGACACACATGGAGTTATACCGGTCACACTGTGCATTATATTTAAGTGATGTTTATTCCAACACATCACAAATGAGGTATGGATAATTTTTCTAAATTATTAAAACAATTCGAATGTGTTTTCTCAGTTTTGAGTATGTCAATTTTTATTTTTAATGAAATTAATTTCAATTTTAAATATAGACACAAATGGAGTTATATCAGTCACACCATGCATTGGATTGAGGTGATCATGATTCTTATGCATCAAAAAATACTTATGGATCAATATCATAATTTATCAAAACAATCCAATTGCATTTTCTTAGTTTTCATTATGCCACTTGTTTTTTTTACTAAAATATAATTTCAAAATAGAAACATGCACTTTGAATCATACTGTTCATGTCATGTGTAGGTTTTATGTGATACTTCTTCCTACATGTCACAAATGACTTATGATTTTTTTCCCAAAATTATAAAGACAATGAGAGTTCATTTTCTTAGTTTTCAGTGAGCAACACACATTTTCAACTAAAATTTCAAGTTTAAACTGATAATGGTAACTTTGAGTTATACTAATCACATTGTGTGTTGGATTGAGGAAAGGCTGATTCCTACATGTCCCAAATGACTCATGGATCATTTTACTAAAGTATTAAAAAATTCGAATGTGTTTTCTTGTATTTCAGTACGTCACTTGTTCCTTTTTCTAAAATTAATGTCGATTTGATATAAAAAGACACACTTAGAGTCATATCGATCACACCATGTGTCGTATTGATGTGAGGTTGATTCCTACATGTCAAAAATGACTCATGGATATTTTTTTGAAATTATCAAAACAACAAAAATACTTTTTCTCATGTTTGAGTAGGCCAGTTGTCATTTTTACTAAAATTGTGGTCAATTTTAAATAAAAAGGCGCACTTGGAGTTATAATAGTCACACCGTGCATTGGATTGATGTGTTTATGATTACTAAATATCCCATATGACTTATGGATCATTTCCCTAATGTATTAAAACAATCTAAATGCATTTTCTTAGTTCTGAGTAGGTCAATTTTCCATTTTACTAAAATTCATGTTAATTTTAATTAAAAATATGCATTTTGAGTGATATCGGACACACCATGCATTTTATTGAGGTAATTATAATTCCTACACATCCCAAATTACTCATGGATCATTTTAATAAAGAATAAAAACAACATGAATGTGTTTTCTTGGTTTTGAGTACATCACTTGTTCCTTTTTCTAGAATTATTGACAATTTAAAATAGGAAGAAACACTTGGAGTCATATAAGTCATGTAATGTTTCATATTGAGGTACATTTAATTCCTACACCTCAAAAATGACATATAAATATTTTTACAAAAATATAAAAACAATATGAATGCATTTTATTAGTTTTTAGAAGGTAATTTTTCCTTTTTACTAAAATTGATTTCAATTTTAAATAAAAATATAAAAATGGATTCATACCGGTCACATCATACATTTTATTAAGGTGTGACTAATTCTTACACACCTAAAATGACACATTAATCATTTCTCTAATGTATGAAAATAATATGAATTCATTTTCTTGGTTTTAACTAGGTTAATTGTCCTTTTTACTAAAATTGATGTTAGTTTTAAATAAAAAACACATTTGGAATCATATCGGTAACATCATGCATCATATTGAGGTGAAAATTATTTCTATACATCTGAAATTACTTATTTATCATTTTCATAAAGTATAAAAATAATACGAATTCATTTTCTTGGTTTTCAAAACATCACTTGTTCCTTTTTCAAAAATTAATGTCAAATTAAAATAAAAAGATACAATTGGAGTCATATTGGCTACACCATGCATCATATTGAGGTGTGTTTGATTATTAAATGTTAAATATGACTTCCAGATCATTTTCCTAAAGTATCAAAACAATATAAACGTATTTTCTTGGTTTTGAGTATGTAAATTTTCCTTTTTACTAAAATTCATATCAATTTTAAACAAAAAATACACACTAATCGATTTATCATGAGACTTATTCTTGCACATCACAAAAGATTTATGATTCTATGTCATAAATTATCAATCCATTCTTAATGTGTTTTATTGGTTTTTAGTGAGTGAAAAATTTTGAACTAAAATGTCAATATTAAACTGATAACAAACACTTTGAGTCATATTGGTCACACCGTGCATTAGATTGAGATGTGGATGATTCCTACACATCCTAAATGACCTTTGAATTATCTTTATAAAGTATCAAAACAATACAAATTCATTTTTTTTAGTTTTAAGTATGTAGGTTATCTATTTTACTAAAATTAATGTCAATTTTAAATAAAAAAGTGCACCTAGAGTCATAATGGTCACACCGTGTATCAGATTGAGGTTCCAGTGATTCCTACACGTCCAGAAATCTCAAAAAATCCCTAAATTACAATGTTATCATGATTACCATTATATTTATTTGTCAAACATTCAACACTTCATATTGATTTGATGTTCTTAGATGAAAAAAATTTCTCATTGTTTAAAAACAGATGAGTATAGAAATATCTTCTTCTGATTATATAATGAGAAGTCACCCAAATGGAAATAAGATCTTCCTCCATACTTCTAGTTTTCAATAATGAGAAATGTTTTTTAGCTAGAAACATCGAATCAATATGTAGTGCTGGAAGGTCAATAAAGAAAAACAATGAAAAGCATTGAAACATTGGTAGAAAGGAACATGTTATCTGTTCTGTGGTTTTTTGTAGATAGTTAAAAGGAAAATATGACTTCCTAAAATATCTATGAAAACAACTAAATAAGTATTAGATAAAAATTATAAGAAAAATAACTCAAAAATAGTAGATAAAATAATGAAAATTTTAATTAAATAAGTAGTATTAATTCACCCTTTCATAATAGTTTTATACATTCTCAACCCATTTCCTTGTTTTTATTATCTCAGTTATAGGCTCTAAGTCCAATCTCTCATGAGCAAGATCATATTTGAAAAAACTACCCCAACTTGAACAAAGGAATCCCCCTGTATAAGAAAAAAAATTCTTATGCGAGTAATACTAAAAATAAATAAATTAAACATAAATATGAAATAATTCATTACTTATATAGAAGTCACATATTCATTTTTATTTATGTTCATTCTATGATCAGGTATGCTGCCCATTCATTTATAAGAAACTCTATATCATCTTGTGAATATGATTATTTTTGACAGTCATATTAATATTGAAAAAACATAAAAATAGAAATAATTAATAAATATTTTAAATAAAATACTAATTCTATTTTAAAATATTCCTTTGGGGATTCTAGTTTTTTGATGGAATATTATCTCTCTCATAATGTTACAAACATAATAACCACAATATTTTCCATTTTTTTCTTTAAAAAACAAAAAAAATTTGAGAAAAATAATTAATTTTTTTATATTTGTTTAGATGGTGAAATATTATTATATATACCCTGATACTTATCCAGTTGTAGAACTTGTCAGGGTCCTTGTGCGCAATACTTGTCCTCATGCCATTTTTTTCATGATATTTGTACACCACTCTATCATAACACAATCCTCATTAAAACATAATATAAATTATATAACTTGTTCTTTAGTTCTAAAATGTTGGATATAGTGTACTAAAAATTGAAAATGCCATCATGTGTGGTTGGTTTGTTGGGTATCCATGTAGTGCATCCAAGAAATAAATCTTTGGAGTATCCAAATTGATCGTAATGAAAAACTAATGGTTCCTAAAAAAAAATTAATGAAAGAAATGAAAATATATTTGATATGATTAAATTGTAGAGTTTTACACCTGTATCATTGGTATTAAGAAGAGTTTATCATTCATAAGTTCACTTTGAAATGGTTTGGACAAGCCTGCCAGTACTTTATCCATTTTTTTGGATTCTATTTTTTTGTTCTGTAGAGTTGGAATGAGGAAATTCTAATGAGGAGGTATCTTCTTGATCAGGGTGCAGGAGGGTCTGATCTATTCTAGGCCCCTAGTGAAGTGTTGAAGCCCATGTGAAAGGTTGTTTCTTTAACTGATGCCCAAACTCATGAGAACTAAGAAAATGAAGGCATCCAAGCGAATGAAGGTCTCCTTCATGAATTTTCCACGACCCAAGCCTCTAAATATAGAAATGGGACCTTCGTAGTTATCAAAAACCTTAATTATCTCAAGGATCGATTAGATACATGTAATTTTTATCTTATTAGCCATTTGATTATTGCTATGGGAGAAAAACCGATGAATACTGAGGAGGTTAAATCGCATCTCTCCTAGATTTGGGTTATTTCCAATTTGAGGATTGTTACTATTAGAAAATGGTATTCTCATTTAATTTTCTCTAATGTGGATGATCGAGGTTGTGCTTGGGGATCCATTTTTTATGCACTTAATCTAGGGTTATTTCTCATTTCTGCCTGGGATTTGAGCTTCAATACACATTCAGAAAAGTATACAATTTCATAAATCTGGATCAGAACTCATGGTCTCAGCTGGATTATTGGACATCCTATAATTATTAATGATCTTATCACCTATATTGGTTCTCCCATTAAGATGTATGAGAATAATGTTGATGGAAAACTTGGGTACTTTGCTAGAGTATTTTTGGATGCTGACATGCTCAACTCATTGCTTGACTCTGCTACTCTGGTGGGAAATGGTGTTAAAATTGATGTTTAATTTAAATATGAATTCATCCCATCATTATATAACTTATGTAAGATTGTGGGGAATGAGGTCTCTAATTTTAGGAATCTATGAAATATTGAAATCAAGAATACATATACTCTCTCATAACCTTTTGGTAAGAAACATCCTTCCACCTCATGTGTGAGTAAAGAGGTAGCGAGTGATGCTGATCTAAAGGGGAAGATGATTGACACACAAGCATCAACCCAAAAACCATTGGAAGAACTCTCTAATACTCATTATAGGATAGTTGAGTTCTTGATTAAATATGATGTTGCTGATACAAACCAACCTCCAAGGAAGGATGGCAATCAAGAAGCCGAAGATGCCAGAGTCTCTTTTAAAGATGTCTTTTTTAGATGTGTAGGTTTCAAGCAAGGACTTATTCTACATGTCTCTCCATCCAAGGTAGGGAAGAAGGTTCTTATGTTGGTCAAGACATATTTAGATGGAACTGGAATTATTGGGAAGGTTACTCCTTTGTAGATTGATCCATGTGGGATGAAAGTGACTGATAAATCTATGTTTGACATGAACAAAGATATGGAAAGGGTGTTATGAAGAGTGGGAATATACCATCAGTGATAGACAACCTGGATGTTTAGAAGGAATAACTTGATGGAAATTTTCATAAAAAATCATGAAAATGGAGTAGGCATCCAAAAGGTCGTGGTTGAGGACATGGTAGAGATGATTGGTCTGCTGCATGAGGGTGTGACTGAAATGTGACTATTAGGGATTCTTCTACAAATTTGAACAGCCAGCTCACTCTAGAGCAGGAAAAGATCAAGGAGAAGTATTCTATAATATTCAATCAAAGGAACTCATAGTCAGAGTGGAAATATTCTAATGACGATAATGACTATTATAATGATTATAGGAACAATCTTGTTCTTGATTTGTAGTTTTCGTTTTTTAGATGAGGGCATGCCTCTTTGTTTGACCCTATATATCTGTGTCCCTTTATCTTTTTTATTTTTTTAACATTTTTTAGGAGAAGGCTTTACCTATCTCCAAAACATTTTGAGTAATATATTTATTATATTTTCATACTTATTTAAATATAACTATATTTATTCAAAATTATAATTATAAATACTTTTATATATTTATAAATATATTTATATATTTATATATATTTAATTATAAAAATAATTAATATATTTATTAAATTTTATAATTATTTAAATAAGTAAATATATTTTTAATTATTAGTATAAATAATTATATTTATATTATAATAAATATATTAATAAAATTTTAATAAATGTATTTATTATAAATTTATAATTATTTAATTATATATATATTAACTTATAATTATATTTTAAAAGCATTTATATATAATTAAACATTTATAATTATAAATATAATAAATATATTTATTATTTAAATATATTTATTATAATATTATAAGTATTTATGATAACATTATGAGTTCATGAGTATAACATGAATGAATCATACGAGTGTCAATGTATAAATGAACATATGCATAATGATGAATACATAACATATGCATGCGTACATCATCATAATATATAGTAATCTCAACATTTGAAACATAGAAATTCACAACCACATCCACAAATAAAAATATGATCATATAACATTAATTATACTCACACATCAATATATAAGCATAAATAATGTCAATCATATCCATGAATATCATCATTGTCTCATACTATATAGATATACCTATATACCAAATTCATTAGACATATATTTTTTAAAATATATGTATATTTATTTGTAATTATAATTGTAAATAAATATATTTAAAATATTTATATATAATTATAATTATAATAAATATTTTTATTATTTAAAAAAATTATTATAATTTTATAATCATTTAAATATATATATATATAATCTTATTTTTTTGAAAATATATATATATATATATTTGAATTATTAAAAAATATACATTAATATATCATATTTATATTAAATATAAACACATGTTTTTGTAATTAATTTATATAAATAAACATTATTTTCGAATTTAAATATAATTATATATATATATATCATTAAAAACCTTTATCAGTGCCAAGAATAGCGTTGATAAAGATAATATTTATTAGTGTTAAAAAAGCACTCATAAAGGGTATACCTTTATCAATTTTTTTTAGTGCTGATAAAATTCACCTGTATCAGTGCTTTTAGCTAGTGCTGATAAAGGTGAAGATTTTATCAGTGCTTTTTTTGACTGATAAAAGCTTCCATATACCTTTCCCAGATCTATAGTAGTGCTCATTTCATTTCGAAGGACATTGAGGCCGATGTCGCCTTTATCTTTCACCGACTTAAATCGATGACATAACAAATGTGCTAAGGCACAAAATGTCTTTCACCTTATAATCTAAGAAAAATTTATTTTTCACATTAACATCATTTTCATAAATTATGGAGGAATATTTTTTGAGGCATAATATCTTTTCCCCATACCCCTATAAATACCCACCCATACCTATGCCTTTTCCTCACACAAATCAGTCCACCCTCTCTAGTTCCACATACACACTCTCTCTCTCTAAAGTTTCCTCGGTGTTTTCTACCTTGTGTGCTATGTTTTTGGTGGCCTAAAAGGACTACCAAATTTGTGAAGTTTGAAATTTTTTAAGCATCATATACTAGTATTTTTTCTTTTTTATTTTAAAGTTAATTATATTTTTAGTTGTTTAGTTTCCAGTCCATTTTAAATATGTTATTTACTTAGTTTTTTAGTTAGTTAGATATAATTTATAAATAATACTTAATATTAGAAAGTAAATTATTTTTATTTATTAATGACTTTGGAGTAATTAATTTACAATTATTCTTAGTAGTAGATTTATTATTATAAGAAAATTATTATTTAGTATAACTTAACAGTTTTAAATATTAGTGAAATATTTAAGAATTAAAATTAACTAGTTGATTAATAAATATTAATGAAATAACGATTCAATAATAATTAAATTTTAAATAACTAATGATTAACTAATGGTAAATTAATGATTAATTATTGATTAACAAATGAATAAAAAAGAATAACTTAGGATTAATGAATGATTATATAATGAATAACCTAGGATTAACTTATTACTAACTTAGGATGAAATAATAATTAATTAATGATTAACTAATGATTAAAAAATAAGTAAATAGTGATGAAATATTAATTAAAAAATAACTAACTCTAAATTAAGTACTTAATAACAATTAATTGATTAATGATTAATGATTGATTAACAAATGATTAAGGAATAGTTAACTTAGGATTTACTAATGTTTAATTAATGATTAACTAACGATTAACCAATAATTACTTAATGATTAACTATTAATTAACTAATAATAAACTATAAAGTAACAACTTAATATTTATTAATTAAGTAATGATTAAAGTGTGGTTAATAAATGATTAATGCATTCTTAATTTATGATTAAATAATGCTTAAAAAATGATTACATAATGATTAACTAATGATAAGTGAATGATTAATTAATATTAAAATAATGATTCATGAGTGATTAAAGAATGATTAGTCAATTATTAACATAGGATTGATTAATGATGAAATAATGATTAACAAATAATTAGTTAATTATTAATTGTTAATTAACTAAAAATTAAATACATAAAAACTAATTAAATAATACTTAATGTAATGGTTACTAATTAATAACTATTATTTAAGTAATGATTAATTTGTTATTAATGAATGATTAAGGTATAGTTAACTTGGGATTAACTAATTCTTAACGAATGATTACGTAATGATTATCTAATGATTAACCAATGATTAATGAAATATTAAACAATGATTAAATAATGATTATATAATGATTCACTGATGATTAACTAATAATTAAACAATGACAAGAAATTAATTAACTCACATCTAACTATATAGTAAGTACTTAATAAATACTAATTAAATAACTATCAATGTGTGACTAACATAGGATTAATTAATGATGATGTAATGAATAACTAATATTTAATCAATGATGAACTTTTAATAAAATATAAATAACTACTTCATAACTATTAATTAACGAATGATTAACAGAGTATTAACGAGTGACTAATTATTCATTAATGATTGATTAAGGAATTATTAACTTAAGAATAAGTAATTCTTAACTTAGGATTAAGTAACACTAAACTTAGGATTAATTAATGATTAATTATTATTTAACTTTAAAATAACGTTTTAAGAACTATTAATTAATTAATGGTTAAATACTAACTTAGTAATGATTAACTTATTATTATATAATGATTATATATTGATTAACTTTTTATTAACATAGAAATAACATAGGATCAGAAATGGATAACTGTAGAACAAAGAGGCTTAACTACACACTTGATTTGTTACTCCTATGATTTATATGATTTATAAATTTTTGCACACCTGGTTTTATATTCTTTATGGATATGTTTTATATGATTCACATCCTCTTTATAAATCACTAAACAAACCTTTAGGAAGATTAAAAATTTTACTACAAAACATAGTGTCATATTTTAGGATATAAGAATTTGTTCTAAAATTGTAGTAAAGTAATTATTATGAGGTTATATAAGTAATGAAATCCCTGTATAGATTCTACAAGTGCATGTGTCTCTGGCACATAGGTACCTAGGGGTAGAAACATTAAAAAGGGTGGTTGATCTAGACTCAATAGTAACTTGGTGCATGAAAATATGACTTACTGTATACCTATTTTGATAATCCTAGGTTATATTATTTAGATCATTCACATTCTCTTTATAAACCACTGAACATACCTTTAATAAAATTAAAAATCATACTATGAAACATTACTGTATTCTTTTAGGATATAAAAAAACATTCTAAAATTTCATTAAAGTAAATATTATGTGGTTATCTAAGCAATTAAATCTCTATCTGGATACTATTAGTAGATGTGGCTCTGGCATATATGTAGCTAGGGGTAACAACCCTGAAAAGGGAAATTGAGATGGACTCGATCGTCACCTGGTGCACGATAATGGGCCTTACTGCATGCCTTCTGTGAAACTCCCAAGTGATATACTTTAGATGGTTCCAATTCTCTTTATAAACTATTGAATATACATTTAAAAAGAATAAAAATTGTACTATAAAATATCAATGTCATCTTTTAGGATATATGAATACACTATAAAATTTTGGTAAAGTAAAGATTGCATGGTAAAATATATATGATTATTCGTCATTGTCAATATTATTTACACTATTGAAATCTTGATCAAAAAATAATTTTCACATAGAAAAACATGTTTTCTTGTGTCTACTGCTATTGGGAGGTTATTAAAACTGATAAAAAATATTTTTATAGTACACAACCAATGATAATGGTTAGGATATCTGATTGTGTAACCCTAAGATAACTTTAAAAAATAATTTTTGGCAATTTAAATCTGGGGCATGATCAAGAGATCCAATGTATTATCTATAGAAATTTTCAATTCCCTTCTATGAATGACATCTAGCTTTTCCATTGGATACTTATGAGGACTAGGTCCAAGAAAAAACATTATTTTCTGAATGTTTAGATGGATCCATGATGGAATTATATGTTGAGGTTTTTAATGTAGAACAACAATGTCTAACTGTGTGAAGACACAAACATGCAAGAATAGTTGAAGAAGGTCTATACTAAGAAAACGAGGCTATACCCTATGAAACAATATAATACAACCTAATTTATCTCCTAGATATAATGAAAAATCATTTAGATGGTGAGGAATTTTCTAATTATGTAACAGATATAGAAAATAGTGCTAATGAGAAAGATAATTTAGAAGTTGGGGAGGAATTTTCTAGAAATGCAGTAGTTGTATAGTAGCCTCGACTCATAATAAATCATCCTCCACTCTTAGAATCTTGGTCATAAGAAAGAACATGTTTTCATGAATTGCACTAGAATGTTATCACACCTTAAAATAGTTTTCTATACTTTTAGAGGATATATTTAGTAAGATAGACCCAAATTTATACATTGGATGATATTTTATGTGTAAATATGCAATGAATTACATTCTGTAAAGATTCCATATTAAGGGAAACTATAGATATTTAGTTTAGGAATAAAGCCATAAAATGTAAATCATATGGTGTGATGAAAATGTGGATGATTGTAGATTCTTCTTGAGGATGATTTTTGACATTGCATTTAGAGGTTAGAGAATTTATAAGATTGAGGTCATTCATACTCATGTTCAGTGAAACCTGAAACAAGATCATACATCATTGGTTACTGAATTTGTGTCATCAATAATCATTGAGATGATTTGGAAGTTCTAAGATATGCATACAGCCCTAGTGAAGAAGTGGATAAAACAAAATATTGGTTATAATATTTCCTTTACAAAGGCTTGAATGGTGAAACAAAATGAAATTTTCATGGTCTATGGTGATTGTGATGACTCATAATGGGTGTTGCTGTAATTTCCAACCATAAAAAGACCCAATGACCAAGTTTTCTACCATCTTAATACAAAAAAACACGTGTATCAAGATAAATAACTGGATCTATCTCATGTAATTTTTTTAGTTGTTATATGAATTCCTTCATGTATTTATGCATTTTGTTTCTACAAATAGTTACTACAAATTTACGGGATGTTTCTATATGGAAAATACATGGCTTTATTGTTCATTTAAAAAACCCAAGATGAAAATCATTCAACTCTACTAATTTCATTTTCCATTATAGATAAGGAAAATTACGAATCATTGAGTTGGTTTTTAGCATGTATCAACAACCATTTCACCCACATTCAGGTTGTTTTTTTGATATCTTATCATCATCAGATTATAAAAAATAAAATAAATGCATATCTTGTTATATGGGGACCCAGAAATGCACATAATCATTACTACATTAGAAAAATTTCTAGCATGGTGTGAAAAAGTTCCATGGTACACCTATGAAGAAGGAAATCATGAGTCTTGGTATACAATCTCTTTCTTATTTTTTACTATTACAATGTAATGATAAAATTAATTTATGTGAAATATGATCACACTCAAGTAGAATATGAGCTAGATAAATGATTTTTTGAAAAATTATTAGAATAAATCCATAGGGATAATCAGGGAGTGTGATTATATGATGCAGATTCCAAAAGAAAAATAGACAATGATATATGACGGGGGGAAGTGGTATGGAAACATGACCACACAAATTTTGGAGTGCATCAATGCAATCTTCAAGGGTATTCCCAAGTTACCTATAACTATAATAGTTCAGGAGGAATCTTATTATTATGATAAGTACTTAATTGATTGAGAAAAATTTATTGTGGATAGAATTAAATGGGGGATAATGTATGAATTACACTTTCAATAAGATATTGAAAAGAACATTGAATAATCATCCACTTATCGAGTAAACTTTTTCTGATGACAATACTATTGATTTTAAGTGAAATAGTGTTTGTACCCCATCACAAGTAGTAGCGGTCAAGTGTTAGTGGTATTCCTATAAACGATACATTATCAGTACAGAAACTTCTAGGCATTATGGTTTCCTTGTTCACACACCATTGCAACATATTCCACTATGAACATATCATAATAATCATATATAGATCCAATGTAATTTATGAACACCATTTCTAACTTTTATTCTATAATATGGATGCATATTGGTGTGTTTTGACATTTTGAATATCGTAATACCAACCCATATTGATACCTGACATCAATAGGTTGCAACAATGAGGGAGACCAAAGTCCAGTAATTTGCATAATGAGAAGGACTAGCCTCAAGAACTAGGGAAACGTTTGATATGATACATATGTCATCAAGAAGGTCATAATAGTAAATGACTCCCTAACATATCTAGATTAAGTTCACACTCACAGCCACAATAATGTATTTCCTCCTCTATGAATTTTTATATTAGAAATTACATGGTGTTAATATAAAATCTTTTCTTTTTTATAATTATATGAAATTTATGAAAAAAATTTCTATCAAATAAGAAATTGGTGATAAATTATAAAACCGTTTAAATAAATCAAACAGCTAAACATTTCAAAATGTTATATCATTTCAATAAATAAAATGTTGGGTTTTTATTTGAGAATCCATAGGTTGATATTGATTGTTTAATACTATATATATATACTTTAAAATTCTTGTGATTTCTATATTCACCTCACCCATGTTGATCACAATGTGCCAAACATCTATATAGTCATACAGGGGGTGTTATTCCTAACATCCCAGTGGGTGGATGGATGGTTGGCCACCCGCTCTTCCCTACTCACTCTTATAGGTGAGGAATATATTTCACATAATCAAATGGTCAGAGTTCTATTAGAGTATTAAATGGTGGTTTTGGTATCACATGTGTCTTCAGGATGAGTTGTGATGTGGTATCCCAGGTTTCTTTGGGATTAGTTGTGATGTGCTTTTCCAAGTGTCTTAAGGATGAGTTGTAATGTTATTTCCTAGGCATGTTCAGGATGTGATGTGATGTGATGTTTTGTGTTGTTAGGACAAGGTGTGTGCATAAAGGATGTGTTGTGTGGACTAAGTTTCTACGGGAAGGATGTGATGTGACATATTCAAAAGTGGTGGGAGCGCCAAGACATTTTCTGTTGTGGTGTGAGAGTGGCTAATCATTTGGAAAGCAGTATGGGGTACCCTATAATAAATGTTATTTAATTTATATTATATTACTTGGCTTGCATTATTTGGTGGTCACGCCTTAGTTTGGTTGGGATGGTTAGTATACCTATATAGGTGCTGTTTGTTTCTACTGTTTTCTCACAGGTGCATTAGTATTCTTCTTTCACTTATTCCTATGAGACTTTATTTTTTCTTATTGTGTATACTTGTTTGCTCACCCTACAAATATAAAACTATTTTTAGTTTTCCAGGAGGATTTTTTAGACTGTGATAGACCTTACTATCTCGGATCCATGGTAGTTGTTGTGGCATTTCTTTATCTTTACTTTTGGGCATTTACTTTGGAGACTTTCATTTGTATCAGTTCTATTTATACATGCATGTGGGATAGTTTTTTCATTTCTTTTATATTTTTTATCAATTTGGTTTTGATTGATACATTCTATTTCCTGATCTTATTTTCTTATATAGGGTAACACCTCCAATATTGTGATACTTATACACCCTTGGTGCTAGTCACCAAACCAAGGACTACTAGAGGTGGGACTCAGGGGTCATTATATCCCTTTATTCAATTCTAGACCAGGAGGGGTATCTTTGGAGGGAGATGGTCATGAAAGAGTGGTATCAAAGGTGATGGTTGAGAGATAGGATAGAGTTTTCAGTTTGGAACTACGAGGATTTCATGGGGTGGAATAGAAATAGTTACAGTTGACCTTGGTGCATGACATATGCTAGGGATACTGGATAGGACATGATATTTTAGGGCCCTCGTGATCCAGTGCATGACTCTAAGCTAATCGAACGACCACGTGAGATGGACCAACATATAGGGTAGAGACCTAGGAAAGGTACATGCATTATAATGACTTGTGTTATTGTTTAAATTGGGTTTTTTGGGGGAATTCAAAATAGATAAAATAGATATAATTAATTAAATGGATTAAATTTAATCAAAATATATCATAATGTAAATTTCATACTAATCGGGCTTAGGGAATCCTTATTTTAATTTCATCTATGGATCATGGTCATCGTTTGTGTGAGACTTATGTTGTTTAGGTTCAGTAGGATGATCCAGATGATTTTCATTGGGTTGATCTAGCTAAGAAGAAAGATCAGTGGTAGAGGATGTTGCTTTCTTTCTAGCAGTAGTCATTAGAGAATTATGATGTAAGTGTTTCTGATGTGGAGACAGAGAGCTAGAAGGAGGAGCTCGGGATCACTTTCAGTTTGATTTGAAGCCCAATGGAGTACTGGGTACCTTTAGAAGTCAATCAGATGCGGGGAGCTGTGCATTAGTGGAATATTGTTTATCTAGTAGAATGGATTGAGGAAAATGTTTTTTGGGCCAAATTCCATAAGGAGTTTCGGGTACAGTTCATTTCATTGATCATGAAGGTAGTAAAGAGGCAGGATCTTATTTCCTGTCAGTAGGGGATCATGTTAGTGTAGGAGATAAGAATAAAGTTCAACGATCTTTAACGATTTACCCCAGATATTTTTTTGGATGAGGAGTCTCATATGATATGTTTTGAGGAGGCCCTTCTTCCTTCTATCCAATATTGAGTTACTCATTTTATGTTGACCATGTATCTAGAGGTACAGTTGAAGGTAGTGGTGATCGATCAGATGCACTCGTGAGGAATTTTCCCATGAGATGGGAACTAGTAGGGTTCCTTGAGGTGTAGGTTTGTTAGTGGTTGGTCTAAGGAATCAGGGACTTCTAGGTTTTGACCAGATGAGAGTCAACCTAAACAACTTTCTATCCAGACTTCTGGTGCTAGTGGTTTCTGTTCTTTTCTTAAGATATTTTTTCTAGTGTGTTTTGGTTTTAGGGTTTGTGGATATCACTAGAGCTAGTGCCCAGTGGTTCGATGAGCTCAGTTTTTTGGAGGTAGAAAGGTTCAACATCATCCTCAATATAATTTTTTAGTGAGGCCGTTTCAACAGCAGGGGCAGTAGGTTTTTTCTACTTCAAGGGGAGTTGAAGCAGGTAGAGACCGACCTTAGGATATTCCTCGTGTTCAGGGACCTTGACCCAAGTGTGGTCATCGAGGTGGTCATCAACAGATAGGTAAAGGATCTAGGTGTGGTTAGTTTCATGCCGTGAATACATCAGTTCTAGAGGGTCCATAGTTAATCGGGGATACAATTAGTTTGTTTAGTACTATTTTTTTCTTTGTTTTATTGAGTAGCTTTACACTCCGTTGATATAACCAATCTAGACCATGATCTAAGACTAGATTTATAGAGGATTTTCATGCCCCTGGTGTTAATTATTCTAGTTGTGGCCAGACCAAGTTGTTTGATGTGTGCCAAGGGTGTTGTCTAACGATGGGGCCACATCAGTCCTATGGGGATATTTTTTTTCTACAGACGAAGTCATACAGTGTCATCCTCAACATTGACTGATTGTATTCCATATATTATATTATCAAATTCTTCCATAAGAGAGTAGTATTTTTGTATGTGGGTGTCCATCATGTGGTTCCTTTGGTGAGCAGAGTTGTTAAGTGGGAAGTCTGCATATGGATCCCCTTCTTTCATTGTTGGCTGAGTTATCAGTGGAATTAGTATATTTTGTGATGGTAGAGGTTCCCAGGGTCATTGGGGAGTTCCTAAATGTTTTTTTCCAAGGATGTCATGACACTCCCCCCCTCGATGCGATATTGAGTTTGGGATAGACATTCAACCAAGTGTTTCTCTTATTTTGATGGATCATTATTAGATGTCACCATTAAAGTTATAGGAGTTGAGGATTCATATAGATGATCCGATACAGAAGGGTTTTATCCAGCCTAGTGTCTCATTATTAGGTGCTCTAGTGTTGTTCTCCAATAAGGCAGATGGTAGTCTGAGGTTGTGTATAAACTAACAGAGGTTGAATCATGTGATGGTCAAGAATTGTTACCCTCTTCCAAGGATAGATGGTCTTTTAGACCAGCTTAGAGTGATGAGTTGGTTTTCTAAGATTGATCTATGGTCTGGATATCACCAGTTGTGGGTGAAGGGGGTAAATATCCTGAAGACTACCTTTAGGTGCAGTTATGGGCACTTAGAGTTTGTATTCATTCCATTCGGTGTTATGAACTCACTATACATGTTCATGGGGATTATGAACTCCGTGATACATGATTTCCTAGATCATTTAATAACCGTATTAATTGATGATATCTTAATCTACATGAAGTCATAAGAGTACCATGTTGAGAATCTCCATGATTTCTGGCATGTTCTTAGATGCCACCAACTCCATGGAATGTTTGTCAAGTGTAATTTATAAACACAATAGGTTCATTTATTGAGGCATGGGTTTTCTTATTTGGGTGTGGTAGTAGGCCCTTCGAAGGTTGAAGTAGTTGTTTCTTGGGCAGCACCCAAAAACATTGTAGAGGTTTGCAGTTTCATTGGTTTCGTAAGATATTATCCCAGGTTTGTACCCAAATTATCTAGATTTGAATCCCTATTGAAATATTTTACCATAAAATACCAATATGCTGTGTGGAGTGATTAGTTACAAGAATCATTTGGTTACCTAAAATTTAAGTTGGTTAGTGCTCCTGTGCTCTATGTTTCTAAGGAAGGGGTGATGTTTGAGGTATATTGTGATGCTTACCATATGGGATTAGGGTACATATTGATGTATCAGTGGGAAATGATCTCTTATGAGTCTAGGAAATTATTTCTACATAATCATAACGATTCTAGAAATTATCTATAGGTAGTATCAGTTGTTTTTGCAATGAAGTTTTGGATACATTACCTCATTGGAGAGTTCTTTGGGATCATTACAGATCACAAGATCATGAGTTATATCTTTTATTCGCGTGATTTGAACTTGTGGTAGAAGATATGGATGGATTTTCTTCAATATTATGTTTTTGAGACCACCTACACCTCAGGGAAGGGGAATTTTGTTGATGATTATTTGAGTAGGAAGTCATAGAGGGGTGTTGTTTAGGAGTCTGAGGATTCTTGGAGAGAAATGGAGGAGTTGGAATCCTTGCACTTAGATGCGTGGGTGGATATAAGTAGAGGTTGTTTATTACAGATGATTATACAATATTCTCTAATGCAACAGGTGGAGGAGTCCATGTGGGGAGACTCAGAGGTAGAGGTAACCTGTGACCGTGTTGTCCATGGCAATGATTTGAAGGGATGGTTAGAGGATAGTCAAAATCGGATATTGTTTCAAGGAAAGCTATTTGTTCTGGTGTCAATGTTTAATTGATTTATTCATAAGTTCCATAGCTCACCCTTGGTAGTACATCATGGAATTTATAATATGTACTGTTTCTTAAGGTTATAGTTTTGGTGGCCTGGGATGAAATAGGAAGTTGTAGAGTTCAGGTATGTGTTCTTGGTTTTACATCAGGTAAGGGTAGAGAATCATGTTCTTGGAGGTTTGTTACAACCCTTGTATTTTCCCTAGTGTAAATGGTTTGACATCTCAATTTTTTTGTCACAAGGTTACCAATTGTATAGTGAGTTTGTGAGGCTATCTAGGTGATAATGGATAAATTGATGAAATTGGTCCACTTCTTAGCAAACAAGGAGTCTGGTATAGTGGATGCCTTGGATAATAGGTATGTGGATGATGTGTTTTGGTTTACTAGAGTTTAGAGATCCATTATTTCATACTGGGACACATGTTTTACCTCACTATTCTGGAGGATATTGAAGCATTATTTTGGAACTTAATTACACCTCAACACTACTTTCCACCCTTAGATAAGTGGGAAAATAGAACAGACTATCCTGACATTAGAGTATATGTTGCGGTCATGATTCATGGATTTTGGTGGATCTTGGGTAAGACACCTTCCCTTAGTAGAGTTTTCTTATAATAATATCTATCACTCATCAATTGGAATGACCCCCATTTGAGTATTTCTATGGAACACCATATATTTCTCTATTGTGCTAGAGAGGTTAGAGTGACCCCAATTCTTGGTCCCGATGTGGTGTAGAGAATAACAGAGAAAGTTCAGCTCATTTGTGATAGTATGAAAGCAGCGCAGGACCAGAAGAAGTCTTATGTCAATCGTAGGAGGAGGCCCCTGCAGTTTGAGTTTAGGGACCACATGTTCTTTAATATTTCCCCTCAATGTGGGAAATAGAGGTTTTGTAGAGGGAATAAGATTTCTCCCATGTTTTTTGGGCCCTTTGAGGTGTTGGGGCATGTTGGCAAGGTGGTGTACTGGTTAGCATTCCCACTGCAGTTCACGAATATCCATGACATCTTTCATGTCTCTCAGCTTCATCAATATCTTAACAATTACTCCCATGTCATTGATTTGGGAGAGTTGAATATTAAAGATGAAATGAAGTTTGTGGATAGTTCAATAGAGATATTGGATCGTCTGAAGAAGGCACTATATGGATGAACCATTTCTTTGGTTCATGTGTTGTGGAGGTATGATGTCCTAGAGGAGGGTACTTGGGATCAATAAACAAAGATTAATTACCAATACCTAGAGTTGTTTTGAGTTTTTATGTGCTCTATTTTTCTTGTCAAGTGATGTTTGAGTTCTTATTATTTAATGAGATGTGTTTCCTTCCTTGGTTTATGATGTGTGTGGTGTGATGTGTGATAAATTACTAAAATTTAAAAAGGGTGGTACTTGATTCCTAATCAAGATGCATTAATTGTGATGTGATTAAACCCATATGGGTGAGTCAGTGCCACCTAGAGCATAATGTATCATGACATGGAAAAACAATTCTTCGATTTAGGTGTTCAGGAAGGTTCGATTTGTCAGTTTTGTATTGATTGTGTGACGGTGTGGTTGTGTGAGAGGAGAATGTTTTTAGTTTTAGTTTCATTGATATATGGTTGTGTGGGATATTTTTTGTTGTTTGGTTTGGCATGTTTGTATGGTGGTAACGTTTGAGGTATGGAGAGACCCTTGAGACGTATATCATATTGTGGTTGTTCGTAACCCTTTTTCTTATGGGATTTGTTTTTGATTATCAAGGTTTAAAATAATTTTAAAGGTATATGATGCGATTTTTTGTGCCTTCCCAGTCTGTTACATTTTCAGTTTTGGTTTTTGGAGGTGTTCAAAGGAGGCTCAGAAGAAGTCCCGAAAAGATCAGTTTCTAAAAGTTGGAAGCAAGGGTGGTTTCACGCCATGAAAAGTTACATGATGTGAAATAGGGTTTCAAGATGTGTAATTTATCAGGTTTTAAAAATAAATAAAAAAATTAAGAGGCAACATGTTTTTTGGTAGAAACTGAACCCTGAGGTTTACACAATGTGAAAGTACACATCATGTAATCCCTCAATACATTGTAGTTTTAAAAAATATTTTGGGATGAAATATCATTAATTTATTCATGGTTTCTTCTTTCTCTCATATTGGGTGAACCCTAGGTTTCCCAAGGTGTCCTTTAATCCATTTCCCACCCTCTTTGATTTTTTATCCTAGTGGTTGTTTGTTTGCGATCTGTGGTAGATCCGTGGTAATTTCTATCCTTATTATCATATTTTTTCTAACATTATTCTCATAGGGATCCACTGCGATGGTGTTTCTTTCATATCGGGGTGTATTTGGGTTTAATTCTTATAGATCTTTGGTGTAGTATAGGTTTATCTGCAGTTCTCATGGTTCAATTGTGGTTCACGAGCATTCTTCTTCGCCTTGTGGTGTGTAATGAGTTGGAAATCTCTTTTGAGGTAGGAATTCCCTCATTTATCTTTATTATGTATAATGTGGGAGGTTTGTACATTTTTTTCTATAAATTATGGTTTTTATGAATTAATAAAATATAAATAATTGGTTAATTGAATTAAATGCTGCTATTGGGGTTTGTCAATATTTTAACTTGTATGCATCCTACTAGAATGAATATGGGTACTTTCGAGAAGATTCTTCATTGTGATTTCTGTGTGAGAAAGTTCCAAGTAAATGAGCCATCGGACAAAAGAGCCCCCTTTTCGTCGATGAATCATTTTCTTGAAACTGTCACTTTCTAAACACAATAAACAAAATGTGGTCCTACAAAGGCATATTCAAACTCGTGCATATGAAATTGGATATTCATACATAGAATCATACTTTTCATAATGTTTTGAGTCAGTGAAAGTTGAAAGGAGAAGAGTCATCGAGAAAAAGGAGTGTCGTCAATCCACTAGAAATTGTGCCAAGGTATTAGAAGTTATTAAAATTTATTATAATTGATTTTCTACCTAATTGTTGCTAATTTTTCCCAATTTTTGCTAATTTTTCCAAATTGTATCTAATTTTTCCGAATTGTTGCTAATTATTGCTAATTGTTCTTAATTGTTTATATTTCTTCTTAACTGTTGCTAAGTCTTCCTAATTGTGGCTAAGTATTCCTAATTGTTGCTAAGTCTTCCTAATTGTTTCTAATTGTTTCTATTTATTTTTAATTTTTTCTAATTGTTCATATTTATTCATAATTATTTCTATTTATTCCTATTTATTCCTATTTATTCCTATTTATTACTAATTATACCTATTTATTACTAATTATTCCTAATTATTACTAATTATTACTAATTATTCCTAATTATTCCTAATTATTTCTAATTATTCCTAATTATTACTAATTATTACTAATTATTTCTAATTATTCCTAATTATTACTAATTATTCCTAATTATTCCTAATTATTACTAATTATTCCTAATTATTCTTAATTATTCCTAATTATTCCTAATTATTACTAATTATTATTAATTATTCCAAATTATTCCTAATTATTAAAAATTATTCCTAATTATTCCTAATTATTCTTAATTATTCTTAATTATTCTTAATTATTACTAATTATTCATAATTATTCATAATTATTCTTAATTATTCCTAATTATTCGTAATTATTCCAATTTATTCCAATTTATTCCTATTTATTTCTAATTATTTCTATTTATTTCTATTTATTACTATTTATTCTTATTTATTCCTATTTAATCCGATTTTTTCTATTTATTCCTATTTATTCATATTTATTCGTATTTATTCGTATTTATTCCTATTTATTACTAATTATTCCTATTTATTACTAATTATTCCTATTTATTACTAATTATTCATATTTATTACTAATTATTCCTAATTATTCCTAATTATTCATATTTATTCTTAATTATTACTAATTATTACTAATTATTCCTAATTATTACTAATTATTTCTAATTATTCCTAATTATTCTTAATTATTACTAATTATTCCAAATTACTACTAATTATTCCTAATTATTCCTAATTATTACTAATTATTCCTAATTATTCCTAATTATTACTAATTATTTGTATTTATTACAAATCATTTCTAATTATTACTAATTATTCTTAATTATTTCTATTTATTACTAATTATTCCTATTTATTTATTTTTTATTCCTATTTAATGCTATTTAATTCTATTTATTTTTAATTATTCATATTTGATGCTATTTAACTCTATTTATTCCTAATTATTCCTATTTATTACTAATTATTCCCATTTATTACTAATTATTACTATTTATTACTAATTATTACTAATTATTACTAATTATTACTAATTATTCCTAATTATTCCTATTTATTACTAATTATTACTAATTATTACAAATTATTACTAATTATTACTAATTATTTCTAATTATTACTAATTATTCCAATTTAATCCTATTTATTACTAATTATTCATAATTATTCCTGTTTATTCTTATTTATTACTAATTATTCATATTTATTACTAATTATTCCTATTTATTACAAATTATTCCTATTTATTACTAATTATTGCTATTTATTACTAGTTAGCGTTAATTGGTAATAATAACTACAATTTATAACTACTAATAACTAATTACAAGTAACTGCAATAATTAAAATTGTCATAAAAAATGAAATAAATAATAAATAAAATAAAATATAAATACCTTTAAACTTGATCTTCTATTGATTTAAACAACTTCACAACTTCTCCTTAAAAAAACTAACTCAAAGAAATTTCCACTCAAAAAATAGAGTTTAGAGAGAGATGAAATAAGAATGAGGGAATGAGAAAGAAAAACAGAGGGGGGGTATATATAGGTTAGATTAGTTGCGACGGGACCCGTCGCAAAAACCTTTTCCCACATTAGTTGTTGTCGGTGGTTGAAAAGGTATTTGCGACGGGTCCCGTCACAAAAAGTATCATGCCGACACACTTTTTGCGACGGGTGAAGATCCCGTCGCAAAAAACCATTTACCTCCGCCAGTATTTGCGATGAGACCCATCGCAAAAAGTGTCATGCCGACACACTTTTTACGATGGGCCAAGATCCCATCGCAGAAAACCATTTACCACCGCCGGTATTTGCGACGAGGAGATTTTTCCGTCGCAAATAACCTTTGGCGTGGATTGGCACGCACCCCGTGCCAAACCGAGCATTACCTTTTGCGACGGGACCCTCAATCCCGTCGCAGACAACAGGTGTTTTGCGACGAGTCAAACCCCCCGTCACAAATAACCCCCATGAAGGAATTTTTGCGACAAGATTAATTCCCGTCACAAAAAGCACGTCGCAATAAACCGTTTTTCCCGTTGTGGTTCTTCTAGGCATGGAAATTCTTGTATGAAGAAATTGTAAAAGTCAACCATCCCCAAAAAACTACAGATGTCAAAAATGTTATTGGGATGCTCATAGGTAACTATGACACTAAACTTCTCTAGGTCAACATAAACTCTGACATCCAAAATAATATGTCCAAATAAGTGAACCTTATCGATACATAAGTGGAATTTACTAAGATTATCATACAACTGGTTCTCCATTAGTGTATTCAGAATGATCTCAATATGTTTAGGATGGTCATGTTGAGTACACAAATACACTAAGATATCATCCATGAATACTACCACAAATGATTCCAAATAAGGGTCGAAAACCTAATTCATCAAAGACTTAAAAAATGTTGATGCATTTATGAGACTGAATGGCATAACCAGATACTCATAAAGACAATACCTAATACAAAACACTATATGAGGTACTTCTAACGACCTAACTTGTACCTAATGGAAGTGTAACCTAAAATGAATCTTGGAGAAAACTATTTATCCTTAGAGTTTGCCAAATATGTTATCAATACGAGGCAGTGGATATTGGTTCTTCACAGTAAGATGATTCAACTTCCGATAATCCACAAAAAAACCCAAGGGGTTAGTTTGAATTTTTGGGAAAAAGGACCAGTGAACCCCATGGAGAAATATTGGGATATATAAAACCCTTAGTTTCTAAGCCCTCTAGCTATCTCTTGAACTCCTTCAACCCAGTAGTGGTTATCTAGTACAGAGGAATGAACACTAGTGAAACTCCCAGAACTAGCTCAATAGAGAACTCCACTTCTCACTCTAGTGGTAAACTAGAAAGTTTGTATGGGAAAATATCCCTGAAATAATCTACTATAAGAAGAAAATCAGCTTGACACATTCCTTGATCCTCCATATACATGATATAAATCAAGGTTGTCACTCTACCCGTATCATGATTCTCTAGTCTGGAACTACTCACCTGGACATCCCATTCACCCTTGTGAAGATAACTACTACCCTCTAGTGATGTAAAAGATACCCTATGACAATAATAGTCTACATAAGGGTGATATAGGATAAACTAGTCCATCCTAAGAATGAAATAAAATCCCATAATTTCAAGGATGAAGAGGTCCTAGAAGAAATGATATCTACCTACCTCAAGGGGGTATTTCTTGCACTGGAGTACACTCTCTGATAGAATCCCCAAAAAAGTATCAAGTGTCATCACACCATAGAAATACTCAATATCAAGACCTAGGCTTTCTATAACATCCATAAATATGAAAAAATGTGAAGAACCAATATAGAACAAGACATACATGATAGTAGAGGCTACTATAATAATACCTCAAAGTGTAGATGGTATGACACCCAACTCGTTGGGTGTGGGACACACTACATAAATCTGGGTAGATCTATGTCCCTATAATGCAACACGGCTACCCTGATTTGGTCTACTCTACTGGCTCTATGTATCATAATCATGGCTACCTTGGCCATGTCCTCAACCTGTATGGCCAGTGGTAGGACAAATTCCTTCCTAATGTAGAGATATTTATCCTCCTATTAAAGGAGGGTCTGATATAGATCTTATCCTACTAGTAATAGATGAAAGGTTACTAAAAAATGATGAATATTCCCCAATGTTCTATAACATTATCACTCAACGGGTTCTTAGGGACACTCGGGCCTCTTATTCCATGGCTTCTAACACCAGTGCAAAACCACATAATTATCAATGGGTATCATCTGGATGCTACTTATCCTACATTCATTTTAAAGTGACAATTTTGGCCGCTATTTGAATCACTCCCTTTTCTCGGTTCTGAAACACTCTATCCCACACCATCAGCTTCCCTTGGGTCCCACCTAGTGATAAGATCCCGGTTTTCTATTTTCTAAATGGTGGTCAATAGAAATATATTTACCTGATATTGGATGGAGTATATAACCCCATCCTAAAAATGTCTCATTGTCACTAACGCATCACCAAAAAGGGTTTGGGCAATGTGCTAGAGCTCTTTGAACTTAGCAGAATAGTTCATCATAGACATAGTACCCCTTCTGTAGATGCATAAACTCTCTAACATAGTATTCTCTTAGTATTTGAGGAAATAGTCATAGAAGATTAATTGAAAACTAACCCAAGCCATACCTTGACAAATATCTTCCTCAGTGATAACATCCCACCATCTATTGGTAGAATATCAAAGCATATACATAGAGAGCTTCACTCTCTTATCACGAGGTGTCTCAAGGTGCGCAATGATAGTCATTATTTCCCCCATCCATGAGTCTATAGCCCAATGGCTTCCATACTCCAAAACATGGGTGGATTCTACTATTGAAACTCTCACATCTGCTCTTCCATATAAGGGAAAATCCCTGGAGTCCCCTGAACAGTCTACATAAGTCGAAGAAAACCCTCATGAAACTGGGTATTCATACCCATTTATGAATAAAAGTGGGTTCCACAAGATGAATTACTGGAGGTAACACTTGGGTACTAGGGCCCACCACCTCTAGATCATAGTCATCACCACCCTCCTCGTGCGTGACTCAAGGACGAAATAGTGGAATATCTCTACAAATGATAATCACATGACTTAGATAGGATTTTAAAATGGAATATTCTATAGTTATTAGAATAGAACATGTAAAAAGATATTCTATATAAAAGTAACACCCCTCTGCCTACTCTTAATGAAATGTCTGAGAAATATACAGATCATTAGAATCGAAAGAGACACTTCCAAATTCTGGTTACTAAGGTGGGTCATGTTTAAGTTTTTTTCTATAAGTCATGAGTCCTGATATATAGAGTTGTAATTGCAATTTATAGAGGAAAAACCCTTTAATTTTCAATTGTAATCTCCATTTAACGATTACTATTTCATTTCAGAATTCAAATTCTTTTAAATTCATATTTATTTATATAAAAATATTTGTAATATCTGAATTATATAGATAACCACATCAAATTTATCAACTCCCATACACTTTATAAATTGAAATATGGTATCCATTTAATACCAACTATAAACACGTTCCATCCCATGCAACCAATGGTGTATGACTCAATGTTCCATAATTAACTACCTAAGGTCTCAAAATCAAACTATACAACAAAACACTATTAGATTGATTAAGTTCATTTAAGTAACGATTTATGTTTCTCCTTTCCCTATAATTAATGTTAACACAATTCTATTTATAGTAGTCAAGTCACTCATACAAATGAGGAGGATAAGTGGCTGGATGAGAGAGGTGAGACTCTCCCTCTCTACAATTTGCGGTGACTAGGGTTTTGGCGATCACGATGATGCTTCCTGCGGCGGATCTATTTCCTCTTGGGAGGTTTGACTCCCATCAATCTTCTATTGCGAGTAGAGTTCACGATTCTGCTTCGGTGGTGATGTCCGGAGCTGTCAGTGACGTCCTGGTGGATGACAATGGTTCGCACAATGTGATGGCGACGACATCTGATGCTGCGATGAAGTCTCAGTTTGTGGCGAATCCGGTGAGCGTCGGGCTCCTGCCGGCCGAGGGATGTAGGACCTTGAAGATTGAAGGGGCCACGGGTTTGGACTCTGGCGGCGCGAGCTCATCGCTGGCAGGGGTGAACACTGCTTCGGTGCCTGCCGTGGGAGGTATTGAGGGCGGTTGTAGGTCAAAGGATAGTGTGGCTGCTGGAAAGGTCCCATTTGGCATTTCTATCCCAGTTCTGGCTAGATCTGCTGTTAGAGAAAGTACAATTGAACCTGCTATGGAGAGCTCTGAGGCTATTAGAAAGGATGGAAGTGCTTGATCCTTTGTTCATCATAAAGGTGGGAATGAATCTTCCATTAGAAGAAAGGGGAATACTGTGCACATCAAGGTGGATCCTATTGCGGTCTCCGAAAGGCTCAAAATGGGTGAGTTCTCAATTATTGCTCGCCTTTTCCTTCCTAAGGGTACAAAACCTATAAAAATTGATGATCTCAAGGAACGTATTTCTCTAATATGGGGCTTCTCAACATGGAAGTGTGTCTCGCTTGGTCGGGGATATTTCCATATGCTTTTACCCATAGATGAATTAAAAGTTCGAGCATGGGGCTTTGGTTCCATTTCCCTCAAACCTAGAATTATTCATTTACGGGAATGGGATAAAAAGTTCAACCCCTTGGAAGTTGATAGCACTACGAATCAGGTTTGGGTTAGAGTTTATGGCTTAAACTGGATACTTTGGCATCCTAAAATATTATATGATATTGCATTATCCATTGGCATACCAATCAAAATTGATAAGGATACGGAAGTTTCCTATTTTCTCCACTTCGCTAGGTTTATGGTTGGGATTGAACTAGGATCGACTCTTGTTGATAAAGTGATGCTTGCTACTGATGAAGATATTATTGAGCTGAAGATAATTTATGAAAAAATGCCTAAGTTTTGCAAAGACTGCCGTGTTATTGGTCATGATATATCTTTTTGTCGGCGTTCTTTAGTGTGCAGTTTTTGTGCATTACATGGCCATAATGTCAATAATTGTCTCAAGAAGGGAAAATATGCCTATGTTGGGAAATATGAATCACAGTTGTTGCCTGTGGATGACAAAAACTTGGGTAAGCCAGATCTGAGCACGGTTTCTAATCAGGTTGAGAAATAGGTGCAGGGTGCCGCTCATGAGGAGGCATATAAAGTTGATGTTTTGGGAGACCGAACATATTTTCCCAAGGTATGTACTTTCCCTGAAAATCAGAAGAAGTCTTGGGCTGAGATTTGTATAGATGCGGATAATGTCCAACATGTTGATTCTACAAGAAAAGGAAATGAGCAGGTAGGAGAAGTAGAAGCACAGATTGAGGTTGATCAACAACTCTCTCAAATGAAATTGATTCCCTTTGGGAATCGAAAAGGTAAACAAACTTTAGATTATGACTCTCTAGTCATCTCTAAAGATTTTCACTCTTCTTCAAAACCCTTTTTGGATAATGAAGGATTTCAGATTGTTTCTTACAAGAATACACCGTCCTCAGTTGCTTCCGCTACGATGATTGAGAATCCTACTGCAGAAGAAAGGATGACACTAGTTAAAACAAATTATTCTTCTATCAATGACAAGGAAGATACAGAGGATAGCTTAGGTTTTGATAGTACTGATGCTGAGACATTGCAGGGAAGGCTTCAAGTTCTTGAGAACAGGGAAAATGCTAGCAGAGGGTGATCCAGAGGTCGTGGAAGAGGATGTGAAAGAGTGGAGCTGATTGATTTCAAAGAAGAAGAGCAAAGGCTAACTGAGCGTCTACTGAAAAAGGTTAAGAAATAGTCACTATTTTGGGGTTTCCCTGTTTTTTCCCGTACTCTTTTCTTTTCTCTGATTTCTTCTTTCTCTTTCATTTAATAAAGGAGGCTTTTACTTTAAAAAAAACTCATAAAACTCATAGGCAATACAAGAAATGAGATACACTGACATGGCATGACATAATGCATGACATGTGAATCTTTACTTGCCTAAGATGATGCATGAGTTTAAAATTCATTTATATACTACAAAAAGGGTAAACTAGAATCATAAATCATAATAATAACCATCACACATCATGTGTGTCATCAAATAGTGAAATCAAGATAACTATAATAGGCAAAATCCAAAATAATTAATCCCATTCCAGAAAACATGGATTTTCTCCCATGTGTAGGTTAGAAATTTCCAAGAACAATCTCATTAAAAAATTGAGATATATCCCAATATCCTTTCTACTATAAAAAATATTAAGGAAAATAAAATAAAAATCTTAGATAACAATTTATAACGTCATGAACCTAGTTCACTCTAAAGTAACTTAACCTGGTCAGTCACATGGCCTCAAGTGTGCCTCCCCATATGCCAGAGGCTTCTAAATAATTGTGGGGTCCAAGGTGGTACATTGGGGAGGCTATAACCACATGATTAGAGTAATATAAGAGTTTAATAATTGGATAAATGGTGTAAGAATAATATCAACTCACAACAAAAGAGTAATCAACAAGATAATATAAACAACCATTAGTAGAAATATCCAGTACCCTATACAGAATTATATAATGTCATGACTCTAAAAAAAGGAATAGTCCAACATAGAAAATGGAACACATACATAAATGTATATAAAAAGGACCAAAAATATAAAAATACTATCTCTAAATAGAATCATGGGCCACAACTCATTCATGTGCTCCCGAATCTCGTGCTATAATAAAATCAAGCATCGACAACTGGGAACATGACTTTATCTCTAACTATATCTGATAAGTATGTCGGGGTACCAAATGATGGCCTTAACAGGATGTTAGATATATAATCAATAGGACACCACCAATGTTATCTAGAAGTATCTAGCCAGTTCAAATAATATGAGAAATGTTTAGATATAAAAAGGGTAATATAGTAAAGTAAACTATAAAGGGTTGGCTCTGGTTCCTAAAGGACACCAGGATGACACTACCTGCTTCATCACATGTTGAGAAAACCTCTAAAAGATATCACAATAAAAATATTAATATAAGTGTATATACATGTAAGTATATTTATGTTATATATACATAGTGATGTTTATATCCATATGTATACATATGTAGTGTCATCTAGGACCTGGGGAGTAATTCAAACATCCACGTCTAGTCAATAGAGTCACACAAGGTAGTAGGGTAAGCCATGCTTGAGTATAATAGAACACAAGGGTCTCCAAGACTATGTATCATAGATCATAGAACATAAGGGTGCCATAAATACATATCACAAATCATAAGGGTATCCATTCCTAAGTATTACATATGCATGGGAGGCCATTCTCATGTATCACATGTATAAGGGATTTTGTGCCTAGTATCACAAGTATATGGGATTCCATGCCTTGTATCACAAGTATAATGGACACCATTCCCAATATCACAAATATATGGGACCCCATGATTTAGTATCATAGATTTATGGTTCACCATGCGTGAGTATCATAGGTATAAGGGATGTTATGCCCGAGTATCACAAATATATGGGACACCATGCCTAGTATCACAAGTATAAGGGTCAAAGAGACTTACCATTTATTAAAATTCCTCTTAAAAATAAGGGTGTAACCATTTTGTATGTAAAATCATGTAATGTTATCATACCACCCACTTTCCATTTGATTCACTATATTCATCACATTTAGGTTTTAATCTAAAACCATATAAAAGATGGTTTGTTCACTAAAGCATTTACAATAATAGGGGGAGATTCTATAGGCACATCTCAAGGGTTGGAAATAGTCAATGGGGTCCTATTTTAACAAAAATATGGATATACTATGTCAATATCTCAAGATCAACAAATTAAAAAGGGATAAATGTATTTTTATGTAAACACACAAAAGTTTTGGTGTGCAGAATAACAATGCTTAATATAAAACCACAATACTTGAGGGATAATTACTAGACCACCAAACTTATGACCAGGGAGGAACACTCATCCGGTATGAGCCTTTGGTTTGATCCATATTGAATGAAAATGGTAAAAAAGACAAATGAGCTAAAAATTGGGCATATGATATCACACCAAAATGACTCTGTAAACAAGAAGATGAATGCCGAAATGAGCTAAATGATTTGAGATCTTACCGGTGGTGATCCAACATGAGAAAAGAATCCTGAATCAGAGTATGAATGGAAGAACACGATCAAATACTAGATTTAGGTTTGAGAGGTCTCCATGGTGAGGAGGGGAGGGATACTTTTCACTTGAAAAGGAGAAAGAAGGTGGGTGTTAGACCTTTAAAACAAAGGAGGTAAAAAAGTCATTTTTCCCAAAGAAAAATAAAATTCACATGGTTATCCAAACTTTGCACCAACCGTGTGACCAAATCTATCCCAAGACACCCCCTTCACGACTTGCAGTGCACAGTTAGACAAACCATAGAAAACCCATGTGCACTCTATGCCTCATCTCCGCATGGTCGTGTGACCCAATTTCATAGTTTTATCAAACCATGTGACCCCTAACAATGAATAAGATCACCCCAAACAAATTTCTTAACTCTGTAGACTGGGTGACATAGTTTCCAGTAACCGCGTGACTTGGTTGTTTCCTCCAAAAGGATTCAGGCTTCTAACCATCCCTATACACCATCATTTCCTCTGTAACCACATTAAGAATTTATAGTAAGGAAAAATTAAGGAATAAAACTAAAAATAAAAGGTTTAGTACCTTGAAGAGAAGTCAGGATATTATAGTTAGTGAGGAAATATAAGGACCACCAGTCATGGGAGGTTCATCCACATCACTGTCTTGAATCTTATGACTCCCTACACTATTTAGTAAGGTATTCTTACATGCATTGATTTTCATATAGATAGTTGGATCCATCAATGTGGAATTTTCAGAGAAAACATTTATGCGCAATCCAGCATCCACTAATCTCAAGTGCTGACATATCCTAGTTGCACCGCCATAGCTCGCTTCACCTGGCCTCCCATTTCCATCGAAGCAAGTCCCCAACATAGCCCCCTCAAACTATGTCTCCATACCTATGTTCATCCCCACACTGATGTCATGCTTCCCGTTATGCCAATCCCTAGCTATGCTATCTGAAAACCATTTCCAGTATGTGCTCTGCCAAACCCCTACCTCTACTATCAAGAGGATGTCACATCTATAGCCCCACTATTGATCAGGGCCCCCATTGAACTGCTACAAAGACACAAAGCATGCCCCTATCACCAACCTCCAAATCGTGCGGTCCTTTAACGGAGGAAATTTGGGTAAAAAATATGGGACTTCAGGGCCATGTAATAGGATTTTATGCCCATTGGGACTTAGGGCAATGTAATGGGATTCATGCCCATTGGGCCAACGAGCCATGTACTGAATAAATAAGGCTTGATGGGTGGGTATCCCCTAGGGGTGCTATGTCCAACCTTTCAGGCTTGTGTGTGGTGTGTGTGTGTTTAAATTTAATTGTACCCCCAAACGCCTAATACCTATATATTTAAATATATATATATAATAAATATATTTATTTTTAAAATATATTTATTATAATTTTAAAATTATTTAAATAAAATATATTTATTTATATTTTTAATTATAAATAAATAAATAAATAAATAAATATTTGTATATAATATTTAATATATTTATATAATTATATATATATTTATATATATTTATTAATATTTAAAAATATTTATTATAATTTTAAAATTATTAAAATATTTATTTATTTATTTATAATTTTATAAATTATTTTTATAAGACATTATATATATTTATAATTTTATAATTAACTATTTAAATTTTAAAATTATTAAAAAATTCATTTAAATAGATCAATTAAATAAATTTCAAACAGATTTTAAATGTAAAAACTTAATAAAAAAAGAATAAATATTATTCATATAAATTACAAACATATTGAAAATATTACCTGTATAGTAAATAAATATATGTATAAATAAATATTACGAAATGATTAAATTTCAACAAATATAATAATAAATAAATATTAAAAATGAATTAATAATGTTAAATGAAAGGAATATTAAAAAATAATAAATAGAATTTAATATAAAGAACTATTTAAAAAATAAATTCATATAGGATTAACTGTATAAATTTTAAGCACGTACAATAATAAAGGAAATATTTAAAAAAATGCATTTAAATAACTTAATTGCACAAATTTTAAACTTTTTAAAAATATTACAACCTACTAAAAAAATTGAATAATACTAATCATATAAATTAAAAAATATTAAAAATAATACTTAGTAAAATATAAATATGTATAAAAAAGGAATAAATTCCAAAAATTATATATAAAAAATGAAAATAATATACATCAAATGTGAAATAAGTACATGTCATACATGCACATGTACACATGTTATATATATATATGTACATTCCTTGTACATGTGCACATATACATACACATACACACATCTATACATGTAGAATATCTATATATAAACATACAAAAAACACACCCACACAACATAATGCATACACATACAGGCACATAGACATTAATATAAATATACAAGTTCAAATATCACATATTAATAAAACGTCATATATATATATAATATTTTGAATTATTAAAAAATATATATACTAATATATCATATTTATATTAATTATATACATGCATTTTTTTAATTAATGTATATAAATAAACATTAATTTTTGAATATAAATATGATAACTATATATATATTAATAATTTTTTATTAAAAGTTTTTATCAATTATAATAACAACATTGATAAAGATCCACCCTTATTAATGTTAAAAAATGTGCTGATAAAGGGTACAATTTTATCAGTTCTTTTTTTAGAACTAGTAAATGTTACCTTTATCTATGCTTTTAGCTAGTAGTGATAAATGTTACCCTTTTATTAGTGTTTTATGTTTAGCCCTGATAAAATATAGTATTGAATAAAACATGATCTATGGTAGTGTTACCTTAGGTGACCACATATAATGGACACATGTTCCCCCTACACATTTTCTAGTTTTTCAAGTAGTGTTTGAGCCATCTAGAACTTGGGAATTTAGGCCTCTATATTTAATAAAATAGGTCTGGTGGAAGCTTGGAATTACTTACAGGGAGGGATAAAGCTTGAACCACTAGAGTTTCTAGGTGTATATATTGTTTGTGCTTTTTAGTCCCCTATACCTAAAATAAATTAATAACTAAATGATATTTTTTTCATCTTTAGGGTAGTTTTTGTGTTATTTTGTGAACCATTGTGACTTTATTTCATCCTCTCCAATTAACATATATCACAACTATTATTTTTTATAATTTCATTTTCTTTTATGGTTATAGGTGTTCATCAATCACTAAAATAATAATAAATAAACAAGTATTAGCGACAGTTTATTAGCGGTGAATATAATAACTACCTCTATACAAATCATATTAAATATAATTTATAATATTACCAAAATTTAATATAACCATCACTATATTTTTTTTATTTTTAAATTTCGTAGTAGTTTTGTTTAAACCATTACTAAATATTTCAAGAAAAACCCAAAATTGACCCCCTGATCCCCTCAGCCCTAACCCCTGATCCCCATGCCCCGATCACCTAGTCCATGATAATGATGACCCTCCCTCACTACCGATTTCTATGACCCTGATGATGACCATCTCTCCTCCCAATCCCTAAGACCACAACCCCCTACACCTTGGTGAATATTTCCCCCCTTAAATCCCTATGACCCTGACCCCCCGACTCCCCATTGATGACCCTGCATCGACCCCCTACTCCTCGACGACGACCCCCAATGATGATCCTTCTTCCACTTTTCCTAGCGATTGTGAACCCTGATGATGGTAACCACCCGAACCCCCTTATACCCAAAACCACATCTCCCTCCTACCACTTTCTCGACCTGATTCCCCCTACCCTTACCCTTTAGTGAGTCAGACTTCAATGACCTCATCTCCCTGACCTCCATGTTGTTTCTTTGAAGGTGTGATTCCTATCAAAATTTTCCAAAGGTTTTCATTAAATTATATAAAGACAATGTAATTCAAAGTTGTTAAGTGGATTTTTCCAAGGATGATATATGAGTTACCTTGAAGTCCTTCCATCGATAGTTGGTCATGAGTTTGGAGAGTGGATGCACCTCAATTTTCTTTTAGGAAATTATTTATATTTCTTTTTAATTTTGAATAATTAATTATAAATTTTTAAAATTAATTATTTCATTCATGTCGAATGATATAGGTGTCTATGGTGTTGTTGGTGTGGAGTATGTTACTTTAAGACTTTAAATTTTCATCATGAGGTAGGCCAATATTTCGGTTTTGTGTATCACTTCTACATTTAAAAATAATTTAAATGTTTTAAAATGATTTTTTTCCAATTGAGGTCCACCTTAAGAGTCATTGTGGGTTGTCTTGGGGAGCGCAGTTTTTTAGATGTTTTTTATATGGGTATTAATATGGAAAACCTGATTATTTATCCTACTGTTTAAGAAAAAAAGGTGCATGTAATTTAATAGTGCTTAGTGGCAGTGACATGAGAGTTTTTTTGGGTATTCTTCTTGCACTAAAGCATGAGTGGTCTGGTGTATACCCCTTTCTGAGTGTTTCATATATTGTCTTATTGAGAGGCAATGAAAAATTCCAGATGTGGGTGGTAAATGGACTAGTTAATATTTTTGAAAAATTAATATTATCATATTTAACATCATATATAGTTTAAATAAAATGATGATAATAATTTATTAGAACACAATTTAGCAATCAAAAGATATTCGAACATAAAATAAAAATAATTAACACAAAAATTTTATAGTATATCGATTCAATATGAACCTATTTTAAATATTTAATACCCTATACTCCTTGAGATAATCAATACCCACTAAAGAATAATATGCTTATAAAGGGAGTAAAAACCCATTAAACAAATATAATTTCTTTATATGAACAATATAATAACCAAAAAAATTATAGACCATACTTTTTAAATGATAATAAAAAATCAAACTAGAAGTCCCTTTGATGTAGATGTATAACTGAACTCAGATATGAATTTTTTTGTGGAAAATAATAAATGAAACTTTAAGTAAAAATAGATTAATTAAAATAATACAATGATGAATATAAAAAACTAGATTAGGAGTAGTGTAATTTCATAAGTATAGAAACTCGACATCATGATAACCTCTGTCCTCAGCTCAGTGAACTTATTCCATGAAATCCAACTAAGTTATTATGATGGAAATATTTATTCATTTATGTTGTTTGAGTTTTTTATTTTTCATTAAATCATTTTTATGTTGAATTTATGTTATGATGAATCAATAATCTACCCTACTCAATGATGATGTTGGGTGATTTTTAATTTTTATTTCACTTGTTTGATTAAAAATTTATATCTTTATATATGAATGTATAAGGTTTAGAGTGAAAATAAAACACCTACAGATAAAAGTTATATTAATTTACCTCAAAAAACACCTCTATATTCCAAGGGTTTGGAAGAATATTTATATTATTCAATTGAAAACCAATCAGTGGATGGTAGAATAAAATGTATGTGTCCTGATTGTAAATTCAAGCAATGGTTGAATAGAAACAAAGTATATAATAATTTGATATGAAAAAATTTTCCTTCTCAATATGTATATTAGTTCTGGAATGGAGAATCTATTGTTATAGAAATTCAATAAAATGAAAATCCTATCAATGAAACATAAAGTGACCCGCCATAGGGGAATTCATTCGAAATTTGATAAATGATGCAATTAGATTTGCAGGATACAATGCCCAAGATTTTAATAGATCAACAGAACCTTTATTTGATCCTGATTAGGTTAAGATTTCTCAAAACTTCAATGACCTAAATAAAAAATTTTATGAATTAGTTAAAGATGGAAAATAGTAATTGTATGAAGGGTGAATCAAGTATTAAAAGTTGTATTTTCTACTTAAGTTGTATTATAGAAAGTGTATCTGTGGAATTAATAACAATGAAATGTCCTTGATTTTTGAGTTTATTCATGGTGAATTTAGTGAATATAATATCCCTAAATTATTATATGAGATGAATAAAATCATCGACAAACATTAACTTGATTACAAAAAGATACATGCATTCCCTAATGATTTCATGTTTTACTAGAGAGAAGAGTTTGATAAAGAAGAATGCATAAGATATCATACAAGTAGATGGATGTCAATGAACAATAATGAGAGTACAAATAAATGAAACCCAAGGAAGAAAATATATAAGAAAACTCCTAAAAAGGTATTGTATTACTTTCCTATGAAACCATTTTTTCAAATATTATTCATGTCGTCTAAGACTGTATATGACATGAAGTGGCATGCTCAGGATAAAAACAATGATGAATTGATGAGGAATACAAAATATTCACCATCATGGAAGGTTCTTGATTCATTATATCTATATTTTTCTTTGAATCCTAGGAATGTATATTTGGTAATGTCTTCTGATGGTTTTAAAAATTTTAGTACTCTAGGCTCTAATTATAGAATTTAGAAACTTGTTTCAATCCCATATAATCTACATATATGGATATGTATGAATAATACTTATGTAATTATTTTGATGATTATTCGTAGAAATAATATTCCTAAAAATGACATTGATTTATACCTTCAACCTATAATAAAATAATTGTGAGAATTATGGGATGATTGAATGAAAAAATATGATGTTTCAATGATAAAACTATTCAAAATGCATGCTAATTTAATGTAGACAATTAGTGAATTTTCTAGACTAAGAAACTTATTCAGCTGGAACACTCATACTTGTTTGGATTGTCCAGTTTGTAAATTTTATTTTGAACCTCAATGATTATCTCAAAGTATATAATTATGCTTTACATGTCATCATCAATTTCTCACTGCTTATCATAAATTCAGGTTTAACATGACTTAATTCAATGGAGATATTAAATTGATAAATCCACCAATGTTATTAATAGGTTCAAAAATCATGGGACAATTAATGAATGTTACTATAGAATTTGGAAAATGTAACCAGTTTAAAGAATGTGGGAAAAGCATACATGGTAAATTATCGAAAGTAGCTAGAACACAACATTGGAAGAAAATGAGAATGATTTTCAAACTCCCTTATGGGGTGTTTAATTTGATATGTCATAATCTTGATGTAATGCATATTGAGAATAATATATGTGAAAATATGATTTTTACATTTCTTAATAAGAAGGGTAAATCCAAGGATCACCTTAACGATCGTATGGAATTTTAACCAAGTAGATAAATCACAGTTTTTGGGAAAATGAGAATGGAAGTTATCCTTTAGATATTTTTACTATAAAAAATCTGGATAAACATGTATTCATTAAAATTTAAAGAATGTAATTGTTCTAGATGGATATTCCAGTAAACTTTCAAGGTGTTTTGACTAAAAACATTGAATGTTGCGTGGATTGAAAAGTCACGACTCATGTATTTTTATGGAGAAATTGTTTTTGTTTATATTTCATAATATGTTACCTGAAAAATTAACTGATGTTCTAGTTGAGTTTTATACCTTTTTCAGATTTCTTTTTGAAAAAACTCATAATCCAACTAATATTTATAAACTTCAAGAATGATTTTTGACACTTTGTCATTTGAAGATGTTTTTCCCCATTCATTATTCATTATTATGATTCATTCGATTGTTCATTTGGTTGAAGATGATAAAATTGGTAGACTAGTACTCCATCGATAGATGTATCCAATTGAGAGGTACATCATTATTATTTTTATTTTCATTGGTGAATTCAATTTTATAAAATCATTAAGTAATTTTTTAAATATGTTTCTTATTTTTTTCATCAGGTACTTAGGTAATTTGAAATCATATGTGAGGAAAAAAACTCAACCAAAAGGCTCTATTTCTAAATGTTACATTGTTTAGGAGTTATTGACCTTCTATTTCAGTTATTTGGATGGGATTGAGACTAGATTAAATCATTTTAGGCGTGTTGACGACATATCCACTAATTATCATTCTAAAAACTATTAATTGATATTTCCAACTATTGGAAGACAATTTGGAAAGGGGTCAAATTTTATACTAATTGAATTAGAGTTTCTATAAGAACATAGATATATGGTATTAAATAATATTATTTCATAAACATATATTAAAGAATTGTGATTTCAAGCAAAGAGGTGACTAAGGGGTTAATATAGAAATGAGTTGGAATTAAAAAAAGTTATTAATGAGTATATTATCGAATGGTTCACCCATTATGTTAGTATATACTCATATTCATATTATTGATGTGTAGTTATTTTGTATGTGTTAAAATTAACTCATTATATCTTCTCTTCAAGACAATAATTATTGAGAATTGAGCTAAAATACCAAATGGATTGAAGTTTTTGGCTTTTGGTCCTCTAAGAAGGTTAAGAGATTTGATGACAATAATATTTATGGCTTATGGTTTCATATAATTTATTGTGAAGAAGACTTGTAAACACAAAATAGTTTCATATTTATACTTTTTGAGGTTGGATACTATAGAAAGATGATTGATATAATTGAATTAAACTATTATGGTTGATTTTCAGTTCTTTTATTCAAATGAGAGTGGGTTAACATTTATTGGGTTATAATGAAGGATTCATTATATTTTACTTCTTTTAACATCTATCACATGATCCATATTGGTGATCATGCATAAAATCACCCATTTATATTGGATTCAAAATAAAACATGTTTTATTATGTGGATGATGAAATACATGAAGTTTAGAGTGTTTTTGTACACTTAAAAAATAGAGTCTTGTATGATATGGGTGATGAAGATCAATTGGTACTCTGTGATAGTGAATCTATTCAACCACAAAACATTGAATAGTTTTTTTCCTGAAAATATTGAAACAATAGAACTTACAGGAAAGGGTGAAAATGAAGTAATGATCATAATGGATGTTTATAACAATGAATATAATGAATATGAAGATCATTGAATATATAAATTATTAATGGAACCATATTATAATTTCTCATTTATAAGTGTTTTGTACATATATACATTGTTCTATTTTTTCCTTGTTTTAAATTATTTTACTTATAAATGTTTTATACATTTGATATATTTTGAACCATTTGAATTATAGGAGTGCTGAAATTTTTATTTTGAGATCCTAGCCAATCAACATCTCATAGCACACCACTACTTCCATATTCTTTAGTGGATCCAAGTGATTCCTCTATACCATAGACTTATAGTGATCTAGAAGATTCCTTATATTTTCTTGGTATCCCACCATCCAATGCACCTTCAGTGATAAGGCATTTGGTCACCCCTCTATTAAGGGGAAATTGATGAGTTACCATTAATGAAATGTATGTCATTGTACAAAAAAAAATATATTTTATTATTCGTTTAATGAATTTTTCAAAACGATAAAGATAAAAATGGAAGAGATAAAAATAAAAATATATAAGATGTATGGAACCTGAAGGAAATCAAGATTATTATTCTATTTTATGAGTTTGGGGTGCGTTCCAGTTATGCTGCTAGAATATATAGACAAATTCTTAGGCATATTTATTTTGAAATGAAAAGTTTTCTTGTTAATTATAAAGATTGGAGGCATATTCCCTCATTTTTTAAAAATAATGTCTTTTATAACCAAGAAAAGGTAATGTCAATTAAATATTAATTGATAAATAATTTAAAATACACAAGTAAAATTATTAATATACTAATAATGTATTAAGTTTTTTATATATTTTTTCATTTTGATGCCCCTAACTCCAATTTAAACCCATGGACTTTGATTTTTTTGGAAAAAATGAATAAATTTTAAATAGATATGATGGAATGAAATTAATGAAACATATCCAAGCTCATGAAAAATTAATGAGAATTTTTATGAATGTGTTTCTTGTGAGCAATGATAGATGTTGTTCTATATTAATAGAGATGCATCTCGTGAGGTAATTGCATATTTTATAACATGTTAATAACATAAACAAAATAAAAGTATTATTTTTAGTAATGTTTCAATTTTTTTAGGAATTATCTAAAAAAATAATTTTAATAATGGGGACTAGTTCATTCCTCATATTTTTGGGTCTCATAGTTTTTCTAGAAAAAGAAAAATCCTAGTTGTAGTTTTTCTAGTATTGTTTATATTATTTCATTATAAGTTAGGATTTTTTTCTAACTTATATATGTATATATTTTATAAAGGATAATGAATTAGGGAACTCTATTGGCCATATGGATATGTGTCTTAATGTTCATAGAAAACCCAATAACAGTTTTGTGAATTAACATACCAGACACATTGGAGTTAGTAATTTTCATTAATATTTAATGTTATTTCATTACTATAAATACATATTAATGAAGATAAATTTTAACAACAAAAAATCCTTAAAACCAAATAAATGGAGACACCTAAATGGATCAAATGGTTCCAATTATCTTTATTGGTGCTATTTAATCCATGTAGCCAAACCTATTTAATTGGGTTTAAGGTGTATTTGTTGTTATAATATATTTTTCATTACTATAGTTTTATAGTGATAAAGTAACATTAAATAATAATGAAAAAATTATGAATTAGATAATATTAAGAAGTTAAAATAATTTAAAAAATCATTGTTAATATTGTTGTATTAATAGGTTAAAATTCAAGAAGCCTAAGATGCAAAACCTCCAAAATCATCACTAGTATCCAAGAATGATGTAGTTGTAATCATTTTTGGTAAGGAGAATCCTGGGCATGTATGGGGGATGGGTTTTGGGCCTATTCCACCAGATATCTTTAGTAGGGTGACATCATCATTTAGTGCAACACCCATTGATGGTTTGAGTAGTGTCTATAATAAAGAAGCACAAAAGTAAGATTCAAGGTTGAAAGAAAAAGTATAAGAACATGACTCTTAGAGGAAAACACATGATTGATGGTGGTTGAAAATAGAAAATTATTTAGTGAATTTGTTTTGGAAGAAGATGGGCACACTCCCTGTGGAAATTTACAACCTTATACATAATCCTTCCAAAGTAAATTCTAAACTCTATAACAAATTCCCAATTTTGTAAAGAACATATAAAATACCATTAATAAAACTGAAATTACACTTTTATATTTAAAACACACATTTTGAGTCAAATCGATGACATCATGTATTGGATTGATGCGTGGTAAATTAATATATATCAAAAATGAATTATGGATCATGGTATTAATGTTTGAAAAGAATATAAGCTTGTTTTATTGGTTCTAGATAAATGATAGGTGTTTTAAATTAAAATAAAATTTATATTGAAAACACACACTTTGAGTCATACCACCCACATTGTGTGTCTAATTGACATGTAGTCAATTCCTACACATACCAAATAAATTATGGATCACATTCCTAAATTTTGAAAATAATTAAAGCTCGTTTTCTTGAATTTAACAATGTGAAAGATGTTTTAAACTAAAATGAAACTTATAATGAAAAAACACACTTTTATTCATACCTACCACATCATGTGTCAGATTGATGTTCCGTTAATTATTACATGTCAAAAGTGATTTATAGATCATTTTCCTAAAGTTTGAAAACAATTTGATCTTATTTGATTGGTTTTTGTTATGTGAAATGCATTTTGAAGTAAAAAATGAAACTTATATTGAAAACATACACTTTGAGTAATACCACCTAATTATTGTGTCTGATGAACATGAAATTAGAGGAAAATGACATTAGATCTATTTTTGAAATGTGGGAACCAAAAAAATGTCATTCAGAGTTATGGTTTTCCCGAGATGCCCATACATGTGTGTTTAGTGTTTTAAAACACTAAAACATATGTGTAATGGTAAAAACCATATAAAAAGATATCATATTGATATGAAATCATTCAAAAACCACTAATAAATTATTTTTGACGAGTACAGACAAAGAAACACATCCATTTAATGTGTGGTGTGCTCCAAATGACTCAATAAGAAATATTTAAAGATACCAAAGTCATTAAAAATATGGGTTAGGGGAAAAAAATACATAAATGAAATCAAATAGTAGTAAAATAATAAGAAAACAACCATAGATTAATTTTTGAAATATAAGAAGTAGTGGCATGTTATTCAAACTTACAGTTTTTCTTGGATTCCTGTAAACATGTTTTTAGTGTTTTAAAACACTAAAATGTGTGTGTAATGGTAAAAAAAATAAAATATAGACATATATTGAATTTAAATCATGGTAAAACCACCGTTTATTTTTTATGATTACATATGGAACCACACGTCCATCTGATTTGTGGTGTGCTCCAAATAACTCAATACTTATTTTTTAGTGATAATAAAGTCTTTAAAACGTGTGTTTGGGGGTCAAGACTATGAAAAAAGTGTTGAATGGATTTTAAATCATATTATACTGGCCATATATTGATTTTTTAATTGTAGGAACTGATGAAACATCATTTTGAGTTACAGTTTTCTCGAGATGCCTATAAACATGTTTTTTGTGTTTTAAAACACTAAAACATGCATGCAATAGTAAAAATCATATATATATATATATATTATATTAACATGAAATCATTTTTAAACCATCATTTAATTATTTTTTATGTTTATGTGTAGAAAATACATCCATCTAACATGCGATGTTCTTAGATTGACTCAATTAACAGTTTTTAAAGATTCAAAAGTCTTTAAAAATGTGTGTCTAGGGGTAAAAACTATGAAAATGATGTAGGATGTATGTGAAATCATAGAAAAATTATCGTAGACTTATTTTGGAAATATAGGAACTGAGGAAACATTTTTCTGAGTTACAGTTTTTCCATAAAAGTATTTTTAACTTTTAAACCACTGATACATGCTTGTGACCTTAAAATCCATAGAACAAGACATCATATTAACAAGAAATCATGAAAAAATCACCGGTGAATTATTTTATATGCATACATGTAGACAAAAAATCCATCTGATGTGTGGTGTTCACCAAATGACTAAATAAACAGTTTTTGAAGATACTAAAGTCTTTAAAAATGTGTGTCAGGGGGTCAAAACAATGAAAAAAATATCGTATGGCTATGAAATCATAGTAAAATGATTTTAGTTTGATTCTTGAAATGTATAAAACTAAAAAAACATTATTCTGAGTTACGTTTTGTCTGAGATGCTAGTAAACACATTTTCAGTGTTTTAAAACTCTAAACTGTGTGTGTAATGATCAAAACCATAAAAAACTACAAGTTGATGTGAAATCATGGAAAAAAACCAATGAATTATTTTTGATGTGTATGTGTAAGAAACACATCCACCTAATTTGTGGTGTTTTCTAAATGACTTAATAAGTAGTTTTTAAAGATACTAAAGTCTTTAAAAACAAGTCCCTAGGGGTCAAAACTATGAAAATGATTTTGTATGGATGTTAAATCATTTCATAAATACCGTAGAATTATTTTTCAAATTTAGGAAATGAAGAAACATTATTCCAACCAATGGTTTTCCTGAGATGCATTTAAACATGTTTTTAGTGTTTTAAAATAGTAAATCGTACGTTTAATGGTAAAAACCCTAGAAAACTACCTCATTTTGATGTGAAATAATGAGGCAGATAGTATTGAATTATTTTTTTAAATATAATACATGGTTCTATATCAAAGTACTTAATTTTATTTATTACATATGTTTTAATCCCACTACACGTCGATTTAAAAAGTGGTTTAGATTGTTATATACTTATCCCTTTTCACATTGACCTAAATTTTTGGGTTTGCAATGTATGAGGAGTGCATGCAGCTTGAAGACCCATGTATGATTAAGAATTTTATAATCCTCTAGTTTGATGAGATGGTTATATTTAGTTCTTCATGAGTCATCAGTGACGCAACACCAACATGGAGCTCATACATCCGATCAGCACACTTTTCTGCTTTTTTACTTTTTGTAAAATATGGTTTCCCCAATGACATGTGCATGTGAGATGATTATGGAAAGTAACATTCTAATGAATATGAGGAGAGTGGGTACATGATCATGATTTAGGGTGAACATGCTATCAACACACATGGGAAGATAGGATCTTCACCCCCATTATTCAGAGGTCAATGAATCTCTAGGTACTCTAGTAGGAATGATTTGTGTTGTATAAAATTTGATGGTGTTAGATTTATTATAATGGTAATATAGTTATTGTTTTAGGTTTATAATGTAATTTTATTATTATTAATATTATCTCACACGAATGATGAATATAAGGTTGTCTGGAAAATATTCTTTTTTAGAATATGGGTGTAAACTTCAACAACATTATAAATGTACTTATTTATAAGATAATCCAATGATAATGAGGGAAAACATATAATTATAAAGCTCTTAATGTTATTCTATAAAGAAAAGGTGTTAATGTTTTTTTTGGAAGAAATGATATATATAAATGTATGATAAATTAGAAATCACTACCACAGATTTTGAAATTAATGATGAAAATATGAACAGTAAGGATTTATTTTAATATTGAAATATATTAAAAGAAACATTCAATGAAGTTAAAGATAAGTATAAAACTTTAAAGAAACATCATGCTTTATCTTTTTATATTAAATCTAATGTTAATGTAGAAAAAGAAATGAATCAACTGATTATTAAAGAAAATAATGATTTAAAATTTAGTAAATGAGAAATTGAAAATAGAAATTGATGTTTTTACTATAGGATCTTAAACCATTAATAGAATTATACATAGTCATGTTGTACCTAAACCAAGAGCTTGTTTTGGTTATCAAACCATACATAAAAAACATTATAAAAATTATTTTATTCCATGTTAAAATGATGCAAGTAAACCTATAGTAAATGACACAATAGGAACCTCAAAATTTGAATCAATCCAATTTGGACCTAATAAAGCATATATTTCTATTTTTTATGCCTCAATGCCATATATTAGGCTTTAGCCAGCGCCACACTTTATCATATCTAAAAAAATCTCTGATGGAAGGGGAAATTTTATTAGTGCTAAAAAAAGCGTTGATAAAAGGTATATTTCTAATAAAAGTTATTTATCGTAAAAAATAATGTATTAATATATAAATATTTTTATATTGATATAAATATACAATGTTTTATAAAAAATGATCTACATTTGGGGAAATACTAATTTACACTTAATATAAAAGATATTTAGAGAAAAATGGATTATAAAATAACAAAAAATATAATTTTAAATTAAAAATTTCTATTTATTATCAAGTAATAGAAATTTTATAACAATTTTAAGATATAAAAAAATAAATGATCTAAAATAAGTTGAAAACATGACTCAAACTTCAAACGACTATAACTTTAGATCCAAGAGTCCATTTGGGCTCTACCATATATCAAATAAAAGCCCGCAATGACCTCTACTCTTTAATGATCATGGAAAAACCCGATCATTTTTTTGGGGCTATAAAAGGTCTAAAAGACCACAAGAACTATGTTTTTAGTCGAGGTACCCACATTTCTTTAACATTTCATGGAATTTCATCCCCATTTAATGGGGTCTTATTGTGTTCTTTCAATGGAGACTAAATTTATTACTATATATTACATTCATATTGATATTATGGTTTTGAAATTTCATAATTTTTTCATATTGTACTGGTATTAATAATCAATATATAAAAATATATACATATTTTGTATATATTGACTCATAAAAAATTTAATTTTATAAATAAATTTTTAATCAATTTCCATATAAAATATCTTTATCAATGTGTAAACCATATCTAAATAAAAAATCAAATTCATTTTATTATTTAAAAAAAAATATTATGAATATATATATATATATATCCATATAATGTGTTTATATATATAAATATATTTTTGTGTGTGCCTATATTAACAAACTCATATTATATATATATATATTCTAATATATGTAAATAAATATTAATATATAAAATATGTAAATAAATATTAATATTGATAATTGTATTTATAGATACACACACATATATAAATATATATTTTTATAAGCACACACTCACAAAACATATTTTATAAATGTATTTAAAAATAATCATATATATAGATATATTATACAATATTGAACAAAACAATATAGGGGAGTGAAAAAGAGTGGCCATGTGAGGGGGTGGTCTTAGGTTCAAAACTCATTGGATGCAGTTGTGTGCACAAGAGGTGTGACATCATGTTAATGTTTTTAGTTATTCTTAAACCCTTTTTTGATCATTCTTTTGTTGGGTCTCATTTACGAGTTCTTCAGGTGAAATTTTGGAAATTTTGAAGGGATTTTGAGCTATGAACAACTGGCACACTATTTTGACAAACCATGCATGTAATAATTCATCTCTTTCTAGTTTGTTGCTTTTATAATTTTAGTTGTTGGAGGAGTTCATAGGAGGCTTAGAGGAAGTATGGATAAGTTTGTTTTCTAAAATCTAGAATCATGGGAGTATTTCACATCATGAAAAGTTATAGGATGTGAAATAGGGTTTCACAAATTTTTATTTATCAGGGTTTAAAAATAAATAATAAAATGAAGTGGTGATGAATTTTTTGGCAGAAACTGAACCTCGGGGATTAAATGATGTGAAAGAGGATTATAGGTCGTGTAATCCCCCCGATACAGTGCATTTTTAAAAACTCTTTTTGACTGAAATATCATTCATTCTACCAAGGTTTCTTCTTCATCTAATTTTTGGTGAGACCTAGGTTCCCCTATGTTCTTTTAATTCATTTTCCTCCCACATTGATCTTTTTATCCTAGTGGTTGTTCGTTAGAGATCTATGGTCAATTCGTGGTGAGTTATCTCCTCACTCTCATACATTTTCATCTATTATTCTTCTGTAGATCCATTTGGTGGTTTTTATTTTGTATTGAGGTGTTTTTGGGTTTTGTTTTTATGTATCCTTGGTGTGGTATAGTTTGGTCCATGATTCTCATGGTGCGTTTATTGTTCGCGGGCATTCTTCTTTGCCCTGCGGTGCACAACGAGTTGAAGAGCTTCTTTGAGGTATGAATTCCCTCATTTATCTTTATTGTGTATCATGCAAGAGGGGTTTACTTTTGTTTATCTATGGATTATGGTTTTTCTATCTTAATAAAAGATAAATAGTCAGTTAATTGAATTGAAAGGGTCAAGTGGGGTTTGATTCAAATGATTTTATAGCTTTGATATTATTTATGATATTGTGATTGTTTGGGCTTAATGCCCCACTGAAAATTGTGGTAGTTTGGGGATTTTTTTTTGCTGGATATATCTGCTATAATTTATTCTTTGGATATTATTGTGGTTATATCACCCCAAGTGGAAATTTTCTAACCACTTATATTTGGTTAATAAATTTGTTTCCTGAGGATAATTATTTGTGTGATTACATCCCTAAAATAAATTGGAATTTAATAAATGGATTTTTTTGTAAATCTATAAATGACCCTTGATATATTGTGTTGTGAGGAAGTTCTTGTGGGATGGTGATGTGTGGTTGGGTAATTTGGGTCTAATAGTTTGTGGGTTGTGCCTTTGGGGTGGTGGGGTGATGGAATGTTGAGATTTTGGTGGAATGTGGTTTTTTAGATGAAATAGTAGTGATGGAATTAATAAATAATTATTTAATAATGTTTAAAAATGATTGGGTTGGTTTGGTTAATGGGATTGAAATTTTTTAGTGGAAAATTAATTGATGGGTTGTGTGGTTAAATTTTGTTTTTTCTAAGCAATAAAATGAATGGGTGTTAAACATGGAGGAAATGTGAACCTGCATTAGATTATTAGGACTCTTCAACTTATGAACTTGCTATTGAAAATACTAATAAATTCCTTTAGAGTTGGTAGAAAAGGTGTTAGTGTTGTGAGTTGGTTGTTTTTTTGAGAAACCATAGATTGGGATTGAGTGTTTGATACTATATATATACTTGTATATTCTTTTGATTTCTATATGCACCTCACCCATTTCAAGCACTGTGTGTTGAAAACCCACATAGTCATGCTTGGGGTGCCTTTCCCAACATCCTAGTGGGAGGATGGATGGGTAGAAACCCTCTCTTCCATACTCTCTCTTATATGAGAGGTAGGTATTTCAAATTCTATGATGTATGGAGGTCTATTAGTACATTAGATGGTGGTTGTGGTATACTAGGTGTCTTCAGGATGAGTTGTGATGTGGTATCCTAGGTGTTTTCAGGATGATTTGTGATGTGATTTCCCAAGTGTTTTCGAGATGAGTTGTGATGTTCTTTCCTAGGTGTGTTTAGGATGATATGTGATGTGATGTGCAGTGTTGTGAGGCCCTTGTGTGTGTGTATGGGATGTGTTGTGAGGCTCGTGTGTGTGTGAGAGGGATGTGTTGTGAGGACCATGTGAGTGCAGGGGGGGGGATATGTTATGAGGCCCATGTGTATGCATGTGGGATATGATGTGGTATATTTAGAAGTGGTGGGGGTGCTATGACGTTTTCCATTGGGGTGTGAGAGAAGATAATCAGGGGGAATGTGGTGTAGGGTACCTTATAATCGATGTGATTTACTTTATATTATATTGATCAGATTGAATTATTTGGTGAGAATTTCTTGGTGAGGTTTGTATGGTTAATATACCTATATAGGGGTTTTTTGGTTCTTGTGTTTCTCACAAGTGCATTACTATGCTTCATTCACATGTGTACAAGATACTTGAGTTTTTTCTACTGAGTATACTTTTATACTCAGCCTATATATATATAACTTTTTTCAGGTTTCTATAAGGATTTCATGGACCATGGTAGAACTTACTAGATCATTTACTTGATAGTTGTTGTATCACTAATTTAGATTTACTTTTGGGTATTTACTTTAGAGAGTTTCATTTTTATCATTTCTATTTACACATGCATGTTTAATGGTATTTTGATTTCTTTTATATTATGTGATGGATTTGTCTTTTATTAATACATCCTATCTTCTGATCTTGTTTTCTTATAAAGGGTAATTCCTCCCATATTATGAGATTTATACAACCTTGGTTCTAGTCGCTAACTTGGGCCCTACTGGGGGTGGGACTCGAGGGTCATTATATCCCTTTCTTAATTTCTATCCCAAGAGGGGTATCTTTAGAGGGAGGGGGTCATGAAAGAGTGGTATCAAAAGTGATGGTTGAGACATAGGATGGAATTTAGAGTTGGGCATAGTGAGGATGGAATTGGGTGGTTTGGAAATAGTTCCTGTTGAACTTGGTGAATGAAATAGGCCAGGGAGAATATATAGGACACTAGATTTTAGGCCCCCCATGATCCAAAGTGTGGAATCTGATCTTATCAAATGACTAAGTGAGATGGACTTGCTTATAGGGTAGAGACCTAGGAGAGGTACATGAAACATAATTAATTATGTTCTTGTTTGAATTGGGTTGTTTTAGGGAATTCAAAATGTATAAAATGAATTAAATATATTAATGTTAATTAAAATATATCATAATGGAAATTTCATACTACTAAGGCTTAGGAAATCTTTATTTTCGTTTCAGTTATGGATCCTAGTCATCCTCTACATGTGGCTCAAGCAGTTGAGGTTCCTCATGATAATATGGTTGATTGTGGTAGGGTTGATCCAGCTGAGGAGGATGATCAGTGACAGAGGAAGTTTTGTTCCTTCCAATGTAAGGCTTTGGGGATGTATGAGGACAATGTTCCAGATGTGAATATAGAGAGATGGTTGGAGGAGATAGAGATCGTTTTTATTTTTCTATAGGCCCTGATAGAATATTGGGTCCCTTAGGAAGTCATTCATATGTGGGGAGATACACATCATTGGTGGATTCTTTATCTGGGAGAATGGAAGGAGGCAGACATTTTTTGGTCCAACTTCTAGAAGGAGTTCCAGGTAGAGTTCCTTTCATCCACCATGAAGGAAGTAAAGAGTCATAATCTTCTTTCTCTTCGGTAGGGGAGAATTTTAGTGTGGGATATGGGAATCATGTTCAAGGACCTTTTTTGTTTTACCCTAGATCATTTTCTAGATGAGGTGTCTCATGTGAGACGTCTTAAGGAGTCTCTACTTCCTTCTATCCAGTATGAAGTTAGACCTTTTATGTTTCCAATGTATTTGGAGGTTTAGATGAAGGTAGAGGTGATTGAGCCAATTCACTTGTGAGGAGGTTTTCATTGAGAGGAGGAGAAGCAGGGTTTCTAAAGGGGAAGGGTTGTCAGTGGAAGGTCTTAGGTATCTGGTCCTTCGAGGTTTTCACCGGTAGAGAGTTGAACTCAACAGATTTATTTCTGGAATTTTGTTGCTAGTGGTTTTCAGTCTTTTCCTAGGATCTTTGTGCCGATTTGATAGGGTTTTGGGGTTCATGGGAATAACTAGGGCTAGTTCCTAGTGGTTCCTCAAGATAAATTTGGGGGAGGTGGATATGTGCAACATCTGGCTCAGCAGCAGTTGCCAATGAGGCTTTTTTAGCCGTACGAGCAATAGGTTTTTGGTCTGCTAAGGGGAGATGGAGTAGATAGAGGCTAAATATAGGATGTTCCTCGTGTTTAGAGACAATGACCCAAGTGTGCATGTGGAGTTTGTTTTCAGAAGATAGGTAGAGGAGCTAGGTGAATTCAGTTTCATGCAGAAGAAGCAAAAATTCTAGAGGGGCCTTAAATCATTAGGGGTATAATAAGTTGATTTTGTACTCTTGTTTGTGTCTTGTTTGATTCATGAGATTCTCACTCTATTTTTGAAACTACTCTATCCCATGCTCTGGGACTATACTTAAATAGGATTATTATTCCCTTGGTCTTGACTACTCCAGTCAGAGGCCATACTATCTTGTTTAATGTGTGTCAGGGGTGTAGTCTAATGATGGGGCTGCATCAATCCCATATGGATTCATTATATAAATTCATCCATATGATTTCATTCATGACATTGACTATTTTTATTCTATAAATGTTGTTATTGATTGATTACGGAGTAGAGTTGTGTTTTCAGATGTGGATAACCATTGCATGGTTTTCACTGGTGAGTAGAGTTTTTAGGTTCTTAGTTAGTGTGTGGTGTCCCTTACCTCCTTATTGGATTATTTTTAGGTGGAATCAATAGATGATGGGATGGTAGAGGTTCCCAAGGTTATTGGGGAGTTTCTGAATGTTTTTCCTGAGGAGGTTGCGACACACCCCCTCAACATGATGTTTAGTTTGGGGTAAATTTGTAGCTTGATTCTTGTTTGATTTTAATGGATACTTATCGGATGGAACCTTTGGAGTTGTTAGAGTTGTGAATTTAGATAGAATATCTAATACAGAAGGGTTTTATCCAGACCATTTTGTCACTATGGGGTGCTCTAGTGTTGTTCTCCATGAAGGTGGATGATAGTGTAGGGTTGTGTACAGACTACCAGAGGTTGAATTAGGAAACAACCAAGAACTATTACCCACTTCCAACAATAGAAAATCTTTTCAAATAGCTATGAGGGGTGAGTTAGTTTACTAAGATTCATCTATGGTCTGGATATCACCCATTTAGGGTGAAGAGGGAAATATCCCAAAGACTAATTTTAGGTGTAGGTATGGGAACATGAGTTTTTAGTCATGCCATTCAATGTTATGAACACACCAACAATGTTCTTGGGGCTTATGAAATCCATGTTCTATGAGTTCCTTTATTGGTTCATCATCTTATTCATAGATGATATTTTAATCTACTTAGAGTTAGAAGAGGAGAATATAAAGAATTTATGAGCTATACTGAATGGTCTTCAATGCCACCAGTTCTATGGAAAGTATTCCATGTGTAAGTTCTAGACATGAAAGGTGTATTTCCTCAGGTATGTGGTGTCTCATTAGGGTGTGTTAGTAGACCCGTTGAAGGTTGAAGTAGTTCTTCCTTTGGGAGGCACCCAATAATGTGGTAGAGTTTCATAGTTTCCATGGTCTGGGAGAATATTATCCAAGGGTTTTTCATGATTTGTCTTGACTTTAAGCCTCATTGATAGATTTTACTATAAAATACCATGATTATGTGTGGATTGATTAGTTACTGGAAGAATTTAGTTACCTAAAGGGGAATTTGGTTAGAGATCCATTGCTGCATTTTATTGAGGAAGGGGTGATGTTTGAGGTGTTTTTTGACACTTCTCGACCAGTCTTAGGGTGCATATTGATGAAACAGTGGGAAGTGATCCCTTATGGGTCTAGGTGGTTACATCCCCATGAGAGTAACAATGCCACCCTAGATCTGAAGTTATCAGCAGTTGTGTTTTCATTGATGTTGATGAGACATTACATAATTGGGGAGCACATTATGGTCTTTACGGATCACAAGATATTGAGGTATGTCTTTTATCAGCATGATTTGGACTTCTAGTAGCAGAGGTGGAAGAAGTATCTTCACGATTATGATTTTCAGATCTCCTACACCTTATGAAAGGGTAATGTTGTGACTGATTATTTGAGAAGGAATCTATGGTAGGGTGTTTTTTGGGAGTTTGAAGATGCTTGGAGAGAAACACAATAGTGGGAATCCTTACACTTAGATGCGAGGGGGGATAGTGGTAGAGGTTGTTTGTTTCAGATGATGGTACAATCTTCTTTGATACAGTAGGTGTAGGAGTCTCTTTGGGGAGACTCAAAGGCATAGGTGATGTGTGATCGTGTTGGCTATGGTGATTCTCTAGAAGGATGGTCAAAGGATTGCCATAACTGAATTTTGTTTCTAGGAAGGATGTTTTTTATGGTGGAAATGCATTTGGGAGTACTTTGTGAGTTCCATTTCCCACCCTTGTCTATACAACCAATAATTTTTAGGATGTACTATGGAATGAGGATATAGTTTTGGTGTCCTGGGATGAAATGGGAAGTGGCGGGTTTGTAGTGAGGTGTTTGGTTTTTTAGAAAGTAAGGGAAGAGCCTCATATTCTTAGTGGTTTATTGTAACTCTTGGATGTTCTTGAGTGGAAATGGAATAAAATGTCGATGGATTTCATCACAAGGTTTCCCAGATTTCATGGAGTTTGTGATTCTATCTAGCTGATAGTGGATTAGTTGATGAAATCTACCCACTTCATAGTGATCAAGGAGTTAGGAAAAGTGTATGACTTGGATAAGAGTTATGTGGATGAGGTGGTGCAGTTTCATGGAGTTTCGATGTCCATTGTCTTGGATTGAGACACATGTTTTACCCCATGAGTTTGGAGGGGATTGAGGCATGATTTGGCACTCAGTTATGGCTGAACACTACTTTCCACCCTCATACAGATGGGAAAACAGAATGGACTAACCATACAATAAAGAATATGTTTCCATCACACATCTTAGACTTCAATGGATCTTGGGTACGACACCTTTCCTTGGTAGAATTTTTTTATAATAATATATATCGATCTTTGATTGGCATGACCCAATTTGAGTCTTTGTACATAATACCATTTCGTTCTCTATTGTTCTATATAGAGGTTGGAGAGACAACTGTTCTTGGTCTTGATGTGGTGCTGAGCATGATAGAGAAATTTCAGATCGTTTGTGAGAGGGTGAATGTGTCACAAGACTAGAAGAAGTCTTATTACAATCATAGGAGGAGACTCTTGGAGTTCAAGTTTGGGGACCACATGTTCTTGAGGGTTTCCCCTCAACATTGGCATCAAAGTTTTGGCAGAGGGAATATGTTTTCTCCAATGTTTTTTGGTCCCTTTGAGGTGTTGGGGAATTTTAGCAAGGTGGAATACCAGTTGGTGATGACATCATTGTTAGAGAGGATCCATGATTTCTTCCATATATCTCATATTCAATGTTATCTTCACAATGACTCCCATTTCATTGACTAGGGAGAGTTGAGTATCAAGGATGACATGATGTTTTTGGAGTGGTCCATAGATATCCAAGATCATTAGGAGAAGGTGCTATGTGGATGAACCATTTCCTTGGTTTTTATATTTTTGAGACATATTTTCTTGAAGGAGAGTACTTGGGAGTGAGAAATGTAGATATGTTCCCATTAGTTGGAGTTGTTTTGTGTTTTTACTTGCTCTGTTTTTCTAGTGTTGTGATGTTTGAGAACATGTTGTTTAATGAGATGTGTTGTTTTCCTTGGTTTTTTATGTGTGTGGTGTGATGTGAGATAATGTAATGACATATTAAAAGGGTAGGAACTGATTCCTAATTGAGTCACATTAACTTTGATGCGATTAAACTCGTGTGGGTGAGTCAGTGCTTCCCAGAGCAGATAATATATTAACATGAAAGATAGTATTCTACAATTCATGAGTTTGGGATGGTGTGGTTTGGTGGTTGTGAAGAGGTTGTGTGATGGTGTGATTGTGTGAGAGGAGGAGTTATTTAGTTTTATTTTCATGGATATGAGTTTGTGAGGGATGTTTTTGGTCATTTGGTTTGGCGTGTTTGGATGTTGGTAGTGTTTGAGGTATGACAAGACCATTGAGAGGTATCTCACAAAGAGGATGTTCAGAACCCTCTTTATTATGGGATATGTTTTAGATTCTATAGGGAGAGGATCATTTGAAATATATATTATCTAATGGTCCATTCCTTCTCGGTCTGTTACTTTTCCATCTTTTTTTGTTAGAGGTGTTCAGAGGAGGCTCAGAGGAAGTCTAGAGATATTCGATTGCTAAAATCTGGAAGTAGGGGTTTCACATAGTGAAATGTTACATGATGTGAAAGAGTGTTTTATGATGTGTAATTTATCAGGGTTTAAAAATAAATAATAAATTTAATAGGTGAATATGTTTTTAGCATAAACCAAACCTCAAGGATTACATGAAGTGAAAGGGGATTACAGGTCATGTAATCCTTCAATACAATGCAGTTTTAAAAATTCTTTTTGGTCGAAAAATCATTCATTGAGACATGGTTTCTTCTTCCTCTCATTTTGGGTGAACCCTAGGCACCCTGAGGTGTCCTTAATTCCCTTCTCCTCCCCATTTGATCCATTTATCTTGGTGGTTTTTCATTGTCAATTCGTTGTTGATCCATGGTGAGTTGTCTTCTCATTCTCATCCTCTTTCTTCCATTCTTCTAATGGGGATACACTACGATGGTGTTTCTTTGGTATTAGGGAGTGTTTAGGTTTTATTTTGATGGAACCTTGGTGTGTTATGGGTTTATCCATGGTTATTTTGGTGCAGTTCTTGTTCGTGGGTATTCTTCTTCACTATTTAGTGCACAATAACTTAGAAAGATCCCTTGAGCTAGGAATTACCTCGTTTATCTTTATTGTGTATCATGTGGGATGAGTTTACTTTCTTTTATCTATGTATTATAATTTTCCTACTTAATAAAAGATAAATAATCAGTTAATTGAAATAAAATGGACAAATGTGGTTCGATTCACATTTTTTTATAACTTTGATATTATTAATGATATTGTGATTGTTGAGGCTTGATTCCCTATTGAAAATTGTGGTCATTGGGGGATTTTTTTGCACTGGATATATCTGTAGTGGTTTCTTATTTGGTTAATATTGTTGGGATAACACTCTAAGTTAAAATTGTATAACTACTTCTATTTGGTCAATAAATTGGTTTCCCTGGGATTATTATTTGTCTGATAACATCCCTATAATAAAGTGGAATGTGATAAAAATATTTTTTTTGTAAATCTGTAAATGACCCTTGATGAGTTGTGAGGTGATAGAATATTGAGCTATTTGTGGAATGTGGCTTCTTTATGCTAGATAACCGAGTAGTGATGGAATGAATAATTAATTTTTAATAATGCTGAAAAGAAATTGGTTTGTTTGGTTAATGGGAAATAAATTAGTTAATGTAAAATTAAATGATGAGTTGTGTAGTTAAATTTGGTTGATGCTAAGAAATAAAAATATTGGGTGTTAAATGTGGAATAAATGTAAAGCCACATTAGATTATCAAGAATCTCCACCTTCTAAAATTAATGTTGTAAATACTAATAATTGCATTTAGAGATGGCAGAAAAAGGGGAAATGTTGTGAGTTGGTTGTTTATTTGAGAAACCATAGGTTGAGATTGAGTGTTTCATTATATATATATATATATATATATATACTGGTACATTATTGTGATATATATATACCCACCACCCACATTGAGAACTATGTAACGAACACCCACACAGTCATGTGGGGATGTTTTCCCTACATTTTGGGGGGATGATGGATGGATAGACACCCAGTCTCCCATGCTCCCTCTTCTAGGAGAGGTAGGTATTTCATAGTCTATTATGGAAAGAGGTCTGATAGTTTATTAGATGGTTGTTGTGGTATCCCAAGTGTCTTTAGGATGAGTTGTGATATAGTATCCTAGCTGTCTTTGGGATGAGTTGTGATGTGATTTACCTGGTGTCTTCAGGAAGAGTTGTGATGTGTTTTCATAGGTATCTTTGAGAAGAGATGTTATGTGATTTTATTTTTTTTGAATCCCATGTTTTTACGAACATGATGTGTTGTGAGGCCATGTTGTTTGTGGTGAGTATATGTTGCGAGGACGAGGTGTGTGTGGGTAGGATGTGTTCCGAGGCCTAGGTGTGTGCAGGCATGATGTGATGTGTTATGTTTAGAAGAGGTGGGAGCGCAATGATGTTTTTATTTGGGGTGTGTGAGTGAATAATTAGTGGGAAAATAGGGTAGGGTACCATATAATCGATGTGATTTGATTTATATTATATTACTTATCTTGAATTATTTATTGAGCGTGCCTTGAGGTTGGGATGGTTAGTATACATGTATAGGTGAGGTTTGGTTTTATTGTTTTCTCATTGGTGCATTAATATGATTCTTTCACATGTACATGAGAGACTTGAGTTCTTCCTATTGAGTATACTTCTATGATCATCCTACATAAATAAAATTGTTTTTAGCTTTCTAGGAGAATTTTGTGGATCGTGATGGACTTTACTTTCTTGGATCCTTGAAAGTTGTTGGGTCACTGCATTAGATTTCCTTTTGATTATTTCATTTGTATCAGTTCTACTTATACATTCATGTTATAGAAATCCATTTTATACATACATTGATATTACTTCATAATTGAAGTATATTTTTTAAAACATATAGAGAAACCATGACTGGAACGTATAGGTATAGTTTCTTTAGAAATTGGGAAACATAAACAACGGGTTCATAAGACATCTATATTGTCTCCCATTTATTTCATCATAACTAGAATCCTTTTTGGAATATCATAATTAATACCCTTCTTTAGGACTCGGGGAAAAGAAACATATAAAATGGTGAGATCAAATTCATAGTAAGGGTAAACAAAGGAAATATCAATCATATCATATTCATAAGAACATAACATTTGAAAATATTATCCTTCATATAAAAAATCACAATATCATGTCATCAGATAAATCATAAAAATTAAATATAATCCCAATATTCATAAAAAAAGACATGAAATTTTGTTTCATACACACATAAGAATAGAAAATCATTTCATATTAGTCAAGGCTCATTTCTAAGACCCTCATAGTAGACAAAGTCCATTACTGAACTGAGTTTACTCCTCGTTCCAGCCCTATATCACTGAACTAGATTTACTTTCCATTTTATCCATGTGTATCCAATGAGATATAAATCATTACCTAATGAATTTGAGGGAGATATAGTTTCCACCCATCTCATAATGAAACCATTATTATGTGTTCCACTAAAACATAAAACATTCATCATAGCATAACTCATGGAATAAAATGGATTTTCTTGAACATCATTCTATCATAACATAATCTATATAAAATACCATTACATAATTAACAAAATCAATCCATATTAATAATATGTATATAACCATTAACATATTTAAATAGAATCATCTTAGATGGAAAATAATTTTGATAAATAACTTGAACTCAGTTTTTGAGGAAAATATCCTTTCTTATTCAAAAAAATTTTATTTTCTCAAAATTCTGAGAAATTTTAAAAGAAAAAAATTTAGTTGAAAATAAACTTGAAACTGTGTATAGGAAACTTCATGTAAATAAGGCCTTATAAAGATATAAAAATCCATTCATTCTGTATGAGTTAAAAAAACATTCCCCTTGTACTTGTGCGGTAAAAGTAAAAAAGTACTTTGTATGGTAAACAAATGAATGATTCTTTCCACACCATGTAATAAAAGTATAAAATTGGTAAAAATGTCTTTAAACATACATATAATAATAGTAAAATTTTTATGAAAACATATTTAGAAAACATGGACAAGGATGATAAATATAACCCCATTAAATAATTATGTATAAATAATCTCAAATAAAAATGAGATTGAAAAATATTCCATTACCTTAGGTTAGATATGCTTTGTATGTATTAAAAACTCCTATATAATGATTTAAATAATGTTAATAATTTATTCCATAATTATAATCATTTTTATGATTACATTTATTATAATATTTTCATCCATTTGTTAGTAACATTTAATTGTTACTCGTTATTCGGGTATTAACTCCTTTATGTTCTTATGTATGATTTGTTGGATAAGTTATTATTCCTCTTGTTAGGTTATAATTATATCATTTAAAACATGGTATTATTATAATATATATCATATTTATTCATTCAATTAATTTATATAATCGGAGTATAATGAATATTATGCCGAACAAATCACATCACACTGTGGAGATGGTAAGCCGTACGTACGCATGAGCTCATTCCCATAATTGTTAAAGGGTATTTAAATGGATGGTGTATAGTATATAATAATTAGAATCATGTTATAATAATCATATATATTTATTATTTCCACCATTATACCCATCCAAGTAAGGTGGTGGTGAAAAATAGATTACACCACGGCGTGGAGACAGTAAGCCGTACGTACACACACGCGATGATTTCGTTTTTTATAGGATGGATAGAAGGTGTAATAGGAATGTTTCATATTTATAATGACATAAAATTATATTAGTGATAGTTATGTTATTAATTTATAATTATACAAATAAATAAGATGAAGTATAAGAAGAAATAAATTTGAAATAATCGGTAGAAGAGATTACCTCTTCCTCGATGGGCCTTCTTTAAATTTCCTCTTAGGTCACTAGATCTTGTCTTTTAAGAATACCATAACCTATAGAATGTAACTAGGTAATCTTAGAGGATAAATGGGTAAGGTTTTTCCAAGCTTTAATTATCAAAATTAAGTGAATACGAGAGGGAGTAAGTTCCCTTTTATAAGAGAAGAGAGGGGCACTTTATGAATCTCTCAAAATATTAATTTATTATAAATTCAATTTTGATTAAAAATGGTCCAAAACTTATTTAATTTTAAGATAATATGATTTTGGTTTGAATACCAATCATCCAATAATTTTTAGATATGTTTTTAATATTTTGTATCCTTATCTTTTTGGTTTAACCCTTGTTTTACCCTTTTTAATGTTACCATAATATCATGTTATTTACATGTTATGGGTTAATATAAATAACTATATCATGTCAAACGACCAAAAAAAATTTATTTATGACATATTTGGTGTTATATTAACTATTTTTACGAATCTTAAAATTTTAGGAATTTAATATCATTTAATAAAATATTTTTTGTTTTAAGTTATGAATTTTGTCAATTTTGGACACTATTCATACTTGACTTTTTTAAAAAAATCATAACTACCTGATTACTTAGAAAAAAGGAATTAAATAATACCTAATATGTCAATTTCATCTAAAATATTTGTTTATTGAATCAAAATGTTCAGATTATATTTATTTTAATATTTTTAAATTCATTTATTTGAATAATTCATTAATGAGGTAATCACTCCATCATAATTGTGTCAAAAATAAATATATTTATATAATGTAAAAAAATTATAAATAAAATACCAATATGTAGGAAATATTTTTAGATTTATAATTAATATTTATATACATATATATCATTTATATAACCCTATATTAAAATCAATTTAGTAAAAGATATATGTTTAAGTTATAATTATCTTTACTTTAAATTAATTTTCAAAAATATCATTTTTACATCGAAGTGAATCCATGGGTCCCAAAATAAATTCACGGATGACCATGGTAGAACATATCTCATAAAATCAGATTAGGACGCGTTTTAGGGTAGATTTATATTATTAAAGTATAATTTTGTTACCCTTATTTACCAAATTTACCCTCTAACCATGATAAATAAAAATAATTACTGAAGTTACTATTAATAATTCCAAAAAATAAAAGGTAGATTTTCACACAATTTATACCTTATGATTCCAAAAATGGAATCCATTTTTCCAAATTCAAAACATAGATGTTACAGTAATTAATTTAAAATTAATCTCGTTGTTGAAATTAGAAAACAGGTGTAAAAAGTTAAAACATTGCAAAAGATTGAAATGTTTTTCCTATGAATTAAATGTAAAATTATTGCTAATGACATAGATTTTATTAAATGGTAAAAATATATTCTATTTATACTTTAAAACCGTACAATATTATAATTTAACCATATAAATTATGTTGATAAAACAATTTTTTAAATTGAAATTTAGTATATTTTTTGTATTCATTAAAACATGAAATTTATCAAAACTTTAATAGAAATTTATCCAAAGTAAATTTTTATATCCCACTTCAAAATAACATTTTTATTTTTCCATATAAAAATTATTAAGGTGTCAAAATCTTAATTTAAAATGGGTTTTCCATTCAAAGATGTACAAATCAACCTTTTTTATAAAATATGTTCTTAAACATAAAATAGGGTTTTATTCATACCCTATGACTAAAATATCAATTGGATGAATATAAAAAAAATTATTAAGTATATAACACACATATATCTAATTAATTTAATTACAAAAATTAATTTACTCAAAAAATAAAAATATCTAATTGATTTATATTTTTCATAAATAATTAATAGCCAATGAATTCATAATGCATTTTCATAAGTTAGTGATAGTTATTCGTACTAACCTAATAGCTAGGGTATAATGGTAATTTTTTATTAAAGTAATCTCATGGTTCATTTAAACTCATGTTTATATGAAAATAAATATACTGAAGAATAAAAATCATGTAAAGAAAATATTTCATAAAAACATCTCGGTGTTCCACATGTGGGATTATTTTTGGATTTATTTTATATTGTTTCATGGAGTTGGTTTTGATTGATACATCCTATATCATAATATTTTTATCTTATAAATGGTAATTCCTCCTATATTGTGACATTTGTACAACCTTGGTTCTAGTTTCCAACTAGGGGCCTATTGGAGGCGGGACTTCAATGTCATTATCTCCCTTTCTTCATTTATAGCCTAGGAGGGGTATTTTTGGAGAGTTAGGGTCATGATAGTGTTACCACCAAGGAGAAACCATAAAACCACATCAATAGGAGAACACAACTAGGGTGCACAGTTTGAAAAACCATGCAGCCCTACCCAAAAAACTATGCACGTGACTTTTTATTATTGAAAAAATTCATAATTTTTTTTAAAACCCTCCTTTTTATCTCCTTCTCAGGCATTCCTTGACCTAGAACATTTTACCTAGGTCTTAGATCTCTCAAGGACCCATTTTGGATCTTCCAAACCACTTATAAGGTAGATCTAAGCAAGTAGATCTTCATTCAATCCTTTCCCAGTACGTTTCCTCTTCGTTTGAATGTCTATAGAAACTTAGAAATGTACATGGATGTGTAAGATTTCATCCCCATCCACAACCCAACCAGGAGGTGGTCCATCATCGGAAACACTCTCCCTTAGTAATAAACCTAAATGATATGATAAATGCCTTATATTAATTCTCTCCATATGTGAAGAGTTTACTGATTATGATGCAAGTACAGACTGTCCATGATAGTCTTTAACCTCCAAGTGCATCTCATAAAATAGGTCCATAAACAACCACTCAGCACTTTCCTCTAAAACTACAAGAATGCGAGTCCTTTGGCTCAGATAACCTGATACTACATTTCATTTCCCCATAATAAAGGCATGATAAAAAATGATGTATCTTAGGTATTTAACCCACATTCTCTACATAAGTTTCAAGTCACACTACATTAAAATATACCTGATGATTTTTTGGTCTGTAAACACTAAAAAATTCCCTCCTAGAAAATTATGTCTCTATAAATGTAAGGCATGAACTACAACTTCTAGATCGAGATTGTGCATCAGGTAATTTTTTTTCATGTGGTCTCAATCAAAGAGACCCTTACACCAGGACTCAATCATTCATCATCACAATTTCTCCTAGACCAATACCTAATACATAATTGTAGACTGTATATCTTTTTCCTTTCCCTGGTAGAATTTGGATCAGTGATGGGTCAATATCTTTTTCAACTCCTGAAATTCTTCCTGACAGGCTTCTGAGAAAATAAATTTCACACCATTCTTAGGCAAACACGTGAGAGGTGCTTCTAGGCATGAAAATTCTTGTATAAAGCACTTTTATTAGTCAAAAATCCCCAATAAACTATGTATATAAAAAATTTTATTGGGATGATCATATTTAAATATTAAACTCTCTTATCTATGTCAATAGACACTCTATCCTTAGACATAATATGACCCAAGAAGTGCACCTTATCAACCCAAATGTGGAATTTTTTGAGCTTATCATACAACTGGTGTTGTCATAGTGTACTCAAAATGAGCTCAAAATGTTTGTCATGGTCATGTTGAGTACATGAATACACAAAAAAATCTTCCACTAAGATTACCAAAAATGATTCCAAATACGGGTGGAAAACCCGATTCATCAAAGCCATAAAAACTGCAGACACATTTGTGAGACTAAATGGTATATCCTGATACTCATAAAGACTATACCTACTTAAAAACATTATATGAGGTATGTATGAAGGTATAAATCATACCTGATGGTAGCCTAACATCAAATCAATCTTGGAGAAAACTCTTGATCCTCGGAGTTGGTTGAAGAGGTTATCAATACGAGGCAGTCGATTATAATTCTTCATAGTAAGCTGATTCAACTTCATATAATCCACAAAAATCCCAAGGGAATTGTCTGTATTTTTGGAATAAAGGATTGGTGAACCCCAGGGAGATGTACCAGGACATATAAAACCCTTATCTTCTAATTCCTCTAGCTATGTCTTGAGCTCCTTCAACTCAATAGTGGTCATCCAATATAGAGAAATGAACACTAATGCAACTCCCGAAACTAGCTCAATAGAGAACACCACCTATCACTTAGGAGGTAAACCAGAAAAGTAATCTAGGAAGATATCAATGAAATGATATAATGTAGGAAGAAAATCATCATGATGCATTACCTGATCCTCTATATATTGGCTATAAATCTAGTTTGTCACTCTACCTAGCTCACAATTCTCTAGTCTGGCTCTAATTTACAAGACATCCCATTCACCCTTGTGAAGATAACTACCACCATCTAGTGATGTAAAAAATACCATATTATTATATCATTCCACATAATCATGATAGGGGATGAACTAGTCCATAAATATAATGAAATAAAATCCTATCATTTCTATGATGAAGAGGTCCCATAAAAAATGATAGCTGCCTACCTTAAGGGGGTATTTCTTGCATTGGAGTACACTCTCTGATCAAATCCACAACTGAGTATCAAGTTTCATAACAACATAGAATTACTGAATATCAATCCAAATGATTTCTACAATATCCATAAGTAGAAATGAATGTTAATCACCCATGTCTAATATGGCACACATGATAGTAGAGGCTACTAGAATTATACCTCAAAATATAGATGGTATGACACCTTAATCCTTGGGTATAAGATGAACTTCATAAAGTTGGCCTAATATATGTCCCTGTAATGCAACATGAATACCATGAGTTAGTACACTCTACTAGCTCTATGTATCTAAATCCTAGCTACCTTGTCCACATCCACCTACTCGACCTTTATAGATAGTGGTATACCATCTTCCTTCCTAATGTAGAGCTACTGCTCATACTCCAAAAGGTTGATCTGATATGGATCCTCTTCCACTGGGAACAAATGGGAGGTAACTAAAAAAACACTTTAGATTTCCCAAATTTTCATAACCTTAGCACTCAACAGGGTCTCTATGACACCGGGGCCTCTTATGTCATGGCTTCCCACACAAGTGAAAAACTACATAACTATCAGTGGAAGTCATCTAGCAACTACTGCTCCTACAAGAAGTCTTAAAGTGTAATTTTTAGCTTCTAGTCTAATCACTTTTTTGTCTCAATTCTGAACCACTCTGTACCACCCCATCAGCTTCCCTCATCTTCACATGGTGATAAGATCTTGGTTTACTATTTCAGAAAAGGTTTTCAACCGTAAGATATTTACTTGAGATCAGATAATGTATATGATCCCATCCTCAAAATGTCTCACTATCACCAACACATAAACTAAAAGAGTTGGTGAAAAGTGATGGAGCTCTATGAGTTGAGAAAAATAGTCCCTCACATACATAATACCTTACTGTATAAGTATAAACTATATAGACTAGTAATCTCTCAGCATATGAGGAAAGAAATAGTCATAAAATATTTTTTGAAAAATTACCCAGGTGATACCCTGATAAAGATCTTCCTAGGTGATAAAATACCACCATCGCTTGGTAGAATCTAAAAGCATATTCATTTCTAGATTCACTATCCTCTCAGGTGGTTTCTCAAGGTGCTTGAATATAGTCATTATTGTCTCCATCTAGGATGTTCATCCTGAAGGTTTCCATCCCATAAAAATATGGTTGGATTCTGTTGTTGAAACTCTCACATCATCTCTTCTATAGAAGGGGAAATCCACAAATATCTCTAAAAAGTCTACATTATCCAATGAAAACCCTTAGGAAACCGGGAATTTGTATCCATATTAGGTATAAAAGTAGGTTCCATAGGATTAACTACTAGAGTTAACACTTGTGGAACACGACCCACCACTTCCAAAGTATAGTCATGACCTCCCTCCTGGTGCGTGAATCCATGAAATCATGGTTTCATGGTTATAAAAATGTAAATATCATGCCTCATATAGGATTTGATAATGAAATATTCCATAGGCATTATAATATAATAGGTATAAATCTATTCTATATAAAATTCACACCCTTATGTCTGCTCCTAATGATAGGTCTAAGCAACGTACAAATCCTAAGAATCACAAGATACAATACCTACTGTTGGATACTAAGGTCAGTTCAAGGTCATGTTCTTTAATATAATTTAGGAGTCCCAATATAAATAGTTTCAATTTCAAGTTATTGAGGAAGAACCCTTTAAGTCACAGTTGACATCTCCATTTAACGACTACCATTTCATTTTAGAATCAAATTAATTTAAATTAATATTTATTTATATAAAAATATTTTTTATATTTGAATTATATAGATCACCACTTACAATTTATAAAGTCCCATACAATTTATAAATTTAAATATGACATCCATTTAATCCCAACTATAAACATGTTACGACTGATGTGACTAATAGTCTCTGACTTAATGCTCCATAATTGACTACTTAAGGAATCAACACCAAACTATGTAGGAAAAAACTATTATATTGATTCATAAGCTTTATGTAACCAATTATTATTCTCATTTCACTAAAATGAACGTTAAAACAATTCTATTTATAGAAGTCATGGCACTCATAACAATTACATGAAATACAAGCAATGAGATGCAGCTATATGGTATGGCATAGTACATGACATGTGAATCTATACATACCTAAAATGATGCATGAGTTAACACTTCCTTTCCAAACTAGGACAAGGTTAAAATTGAACCATCAATCATAATAATAACCATCAAACATCATGTGCATCACCCAATAGTGAAATCAAGAAAACTATAACAGGAATAATCCAAAAAAAACAAATCACATTCCAGGAAACTTGGATTTTCTCCAATATGTGGGTTAGATACTCCTAAGAACATGCTCATTACCAAATTATGATACATCCTAATATACTTTATACTGTCCTAAATAGTATTTGAAAGAAATTAAAACACTCAAACACCAATTTACAACATCTTGGACCCAGTTCACTCATAAGTAACTGAACTCAGTCAGTCACATGGCCTTAAGTGTGCCTCCACATATGCCAGTGGCTTCCAACTAATAGTTAGGTTTCAAGGTGGTATAGTGGAGAGGCTGTAACCTCATGATTAGAGTAACATAACAGTTTAATAGATGGGTAACTGGAGAAAGAATAATATCAACTCACAAGAGAAGAAAAATCATCCAGATAAAATAAATATCCATTAGTAGAAATATCCAGTACCGTATAAAAAATAATTTAATGTAATGTCTATAAAAAAGGTACAATCAAAAATGGAAAACAGATCACATAAATAAAAGTAGATAAAAAGGACCAAGCAAACCAAAATACTATCTCTAGATAGCATCTTGATCTATAACTCGGTCCTGTGCCCCCCACTCCCATGCTATAATCAAATCAATCATCAGCAATTGGGAACTTGCCCCTTTCCCTACCTATATCAATGAAATATGTCTAGGCACCAAATGGAATCCCAAACAGGGTGTGAGAAATACTCAGTAATACACCACAAATGGTGTCTAGAAGTATCCAGTTGGTGAATATAATATGATGATTCATCTAGAGTAGGTGCATTCACCAGAGTAGAAGTTAAAAGATTTGGAAGAAATAGAGGATATGGAATTTCCATCAGGACCAACCTATGCATGCACATGAAGCCTAGCTAAATAGCCATGCATAGGTGGAGAGATGACATCATTATGTGGAATCTAGGGAGGAGAAGTTCCATGTAGTTATGGTATGGATATTTCCTCTAAGACTTACATGTCATGTAATTTCTAAGCCTATGGTCCTTTTAATGGTTCCCCCTCATCCCTTGAAAGGGGGATTATCAAAAATAAATAAAAAAATTCCTTCATGACATTCAGTCAGTGCATATAACAAGATCATTATGAAGATATAATAAGGGTAAAGTAGTAAAGTAAACATTAAGGGGTCAGATCTAGTTCTTGAAGAACACTAGGATGACACTACTTGCTTTAGCCCATACTGGAAAAAACTATGAAAGAAATAACCACAAACATATACATATAAGTGTATACGCATGTAATTATATATATGTTTTATATATTTAGCAACATTTATATCTATATGTATACATATTTAGTGCTATACTGGACCTGAGGAGTGACCCAAATGTCCATGTCTAGTCACTAGATTCTCAAAAGGTAGTAGGGGATTCCATGATAGAGTATCATAGATCAAAAGGGTCTCCATGCATAAGTTTCATATATCATAGATCATATGGGTTCCATGACCAAGTATCACAGATCATAAGTGTCTCCATTCCTATATATCATAGATTTATGTGATGACATGCTCGAGTATCAAAGGTATAGTGGACGTCATTCCCAATATCAAAAGTATATGGGAGGACATTCCTAGTATCACATGTATAGGGGACTCCATTCTTGGTATGACAAATATAAGGGATTCGAGTCCTGAGTATGTTAGATGTATGATATGCCATTCTGGAGTACCAAAAGTATAAGGGACACTATTCTTGAGTATCAAAAATATATGGGACACCATGCCGAGTATCAAAAGTATAAGGGTCAAAGAGACTTATTATTTATTAACATTACACTTTAAAACATGGATGTAACACTTTTTTATGTAAAATTATGTCACGTGGTCCTACCACACACATTCCATTCGATTCACTATAGTCATCACATTGAGGAGTTAAAAAAAACCATATAGAATATGGTTTGGTCACATAAGCATTTATAATATCAAGGGGAAATTCCATAGGCACATCTCAAGTGGTGGAAATTGTCGATGGGGGCCTATTCTAATAAGAATTAGGAGACACTAAGTCAGTATCTCAAGTCTAAAAAATAAAACAAGTGATAAATGTATTTTTATGGAAACAAACAAAAGTTCTGGTGTGTGGAATCACAATTTATAATATATAACTACAATAATGGAGGGATAATTACTATACCACCTACCTTATACCCATGGAGGAACACTCATCCATTATCAGCCTTTCTTTTAGTCCAAATTGAAATAAAATGGAAAACAAACAAAACACCCTGAAAACAAGGCATATGATCTCACACTAAAATAACTTTGTTTACATAAAGATGACCAATAAAAGGAGCTAAAGCAACGTAGATCTTACTTGTGGTGATCCAACATGACAAAAAAATCTAGAGTCAAAGTTTGGATGAAAAAATGGGATTAATCCTTGCATTAGGCATGAAAGATCTCTAAGGGGAGGAGGGGAGGGATTCTGTCCACTTGAAAAGGAGAAGGAAGGAGGGTGTTAGACCTTTAAAACAAAGGAGGGAAAGAACATAATTTCACCCAAAAATTAAAAGTCACATGGTTGTCCAAGCCGTGTTCCAACCGTATGCACAACTCTATCCCAAGAAACCCCTCACACAGCTTGTAGTGCACAGTTAGACAAACCATGCGCAACTAGTGTGCACACTTTACCTCAGCTCCAAATAGTCATGCGACCCAGTTTCATACTTCAATTAAACCGTTTGAACCCCTAACAATGCACAAGATCACCCCCACACAGTTTTTCTTAACCGTGTAGGGTAAAATGGTTTCTACTAACCATGCAACCCAGTTTTTTCTTCAAAAAGTCAGGGCTCTGGGCTTCAAAAAAGCCCCATACACCCTTGTTTTTTCCGTAACCACATTAGGAATTTCCATGAAGACAAAATTAAGGGATCAAACTGAAATTAAAAGGTTCTGTACCTTAAAGAAATGCTGGGATCTTATAGTGAGTGAGGAAATATAGGGACCACCAATCAAGGGTAGTTCATCAGCATCACTATCTTGAAACCTATGATTCCCTGCACTGTTTAATAAGGCATCCTTACATGCATCAATATTCATAGAGATAGTTGGATAAATCACTGTTTCATTTTTAGAGCTAACATTTATTGGAAATATAGCATGCACTACTGTCAAGAACTGACATCTTTAGGTCCCACCGCTACAGTCCATTGTGGCTGGCCTCCCATTACCATCGAAGCCAGTCCCCAACATAGCCCCCTCAAACTGTGCTGCCATACCTATGTTCTTCCCCACACCAATGTTGTGATGCCCATTACGCCACTATCCCCAGTTATGTCGTCTGACAACCATTGCCAGCCTATGCTCTACCAAACAACTGCCTCCGCTATCGAGAGGAGGTGACATTCACAACCCTACTATCGAGCGGAGTCCCCATTACACTGCTGTAATGCCACAAAGTGCCCCCTGTCACTAACCCACAAATTGGATGGTCCTTCAAGAAATCCGCTAAATAGGGGTGAGCGGGGTTTGAACCCTCGTCAGATGTAGTCTAATAGGGTGCCTTAACCATTAGGTAAGACCCAGGTTGCTTATATATACTTATATAATTATGTATATTTATATAATTATTTATATTTATATAATTATATATAATTATATAATTATATATATAATAAATATATTTATAAATAATTCTATATAATTATATATATATAATTATATATATGATTATATATATGTTTATTAGTATATAAATATATTTAATTATAAATATAATAAATATATTTATTATTTTAATATATTTATTATACTTTTATAATTATTAATATATATATATATATTTATAATTTTATAATTACTTTTTACAAAACATTATATATATTTATAATTTTATAACAAACTATTTAAATTACAAAATTATTAAAAACTTTATTTAAATAGATTAATTATATAAATTTGAATCATATTTCAAATGTCAAAACTTAATCAATAGAAAAAAATAAATATTATTTTTATAAATTAAAAAAAATATTAACAATATTACAATTATAGTAATAAATATATTTATAAATAAATATTACAAATTTTTTAAATTCCAAAAAATATAAAAAGCAATAAATATTAAAAATGAATAAATAATAATAAATTAATGAAATATGAAAAATAATAAATAGAATTTAATAGAAAAACCTATTTTAAAAAGTAAATTCATATAAGATTAACTACATAGATTGTAAACAAGTAAAAAAATTGAAGAAAATATTAAAAAAATGCCTTTAAATAACTTAATTATATAAATTTTAATCTTTTTAAAAATATTACAACCTACTAAATAAATTTTATTAAATAAGAATCCAATAATATAAAAAATATTAAAAATAATACTGAGAAAAATTTAAATATGTATAAAAAATGAATAAATTCCAAAAATATTAAATAAAAAATAAAAAATATGCATCAAATGTGAAATAAGTGAAATCCATAAATTCACATAAAGGCATGTTATATATATATATGTGTGTGTGTGTAAATCCCATGTGAATGTGCACATATACATACACATACATACATCTATACACATAGAACATATCTATATATACACATACAAAAAACACACCCACAAAACACAATGCATACACATTAATACATAAGTTCAAATATCACATATTAACAAAACATCATTTATTTTTATATAATAGTTTGTATTATTAAAAATATATATATTAATATATCATATTTATATTAATTATATAAATTTATTTTATAACTAATGTATATAAATAAACATTAATTTATGAATATAAATATTATAATTATATATATATATATATATATTAAAAATATTTTTTATTAAAAGTTTTTCTCAATGCTAAGAAAAGAACTCATAAAGATCCACCTTTATCAATGTGATAAAATTCACTAATTAAGGGTACACTTTTATCAGTTCTTTTTTTAGCACTAGAAAAACATACCTTTATCATTACTTTTAGCTAGCACTGATAAATTTTACCCTTTTATCAGAGTTTTAAGATTAGCACGGATAAAATCCAATGCTGGATAAAATGTGATCTGTGGGAGTGTTACCATAGGTGACATCATATAGTGGACAGTTGTTCCCCCGTGCACATTTGCTAGTATTTCAAGTAGTCTTTGAGCCATCAAGAATTTGGGAATGTAATAAAGTAGGTCCAATGAATGCTTGTCATTCCCTATAGAGAGGGATGAAGCTTAGACCATTGGATATCTAAGTGTTTTTATTGTTTATGCTTTGTATTCCCCTCTACATAATATAGATTTGTGACTAAATGATATATTTTTTCATCTTTAGTGTAGTTTTAGTGTTCTTTTGTGAGCCATTGTGACTTTATTTCGTCTTCTCCTTTTGGAATCTATCATAACTATTATTTTTGTGAATTTCCTTTGCCTTTATGGTTGTAGGTGTTCATAAATAAATATATTAATAATAATAATAAAATTACTAGCGACAATTTATTAGCTATAAATATAATAAATTCCTCTAACCAATTCAAAAAAAATATAATTTATATTATATTGGAGGTCTAATATAATCACCTCTATTTTTAAAAAAAAATATTGTGAAAATTTTATTTAAACCACCACTAAATATTTCAAAAAAACCCTATTTAAACCCCAATCCCCTCAGCCCTGACCCCCTGATCTCCATGCCGCAATACCCCGACTCCCCGATAATGATGTCCCTCCCTCACCACAGATCCCCATGACCTTGACGATGACCATCCCTACTCCCTTCCAATCACCATGACCACAACCCCCCTACTCCTCGACGATGACCATATCACCTCCAATCCTCGTGACCTCGACCCCCTGATCCCTGTAGATGATCCCGCATCGACCCCTTACTCCTCGACAATGACCCCAATGATGGACCTTCTTCCCCTTTTCCCAACGACTACGAACCCTGACGATAGTAACAAACCTAACGCCCTTCTACCCACAAACCCATCCCCTTATTACCACTTTCTCAACTCGATTCCCCCAACCCCTGCCCATCAGCGTGTCAGAATTTTATGGACTCATCTCCCAGACCTCCATATTGTTTCTTTGAAGATATGATTAATGTTGTATTTTTCTAAGGGTTTTAATTAAATTATATAATGATATGTAAAATTTAGATTTTTTGGGGATATTTTCCAATATGATATTGGGGTTATGTTGAGGACCTTCCATCTATAGTTGGTCACTATTTTTAAGAGGGTATGGACCTCAATGATATTTTAGGCGATAATTTCTATTTCTTTTTAATTTGGAATAATTTGTTTTAATTTTTTTTAATTAATTGTTTCTATCATGTGGCATGATACATGTTATGAGGGTGTTATTAGTGTGTGGTGTAAGACTTGAATATTTTACATTTTCATCAAGAGGAAGGCGAATATTTTGGTTTTGTGTGTCTCTTCCCCATTTAATAATTGTTTAAACGTTTTTAAAATGATAATTTTTTTATTTAGGTCCACCTTAATTGCCATTGTGGGTTGTCTTGGGGAGAATAGTGGTTTTATATATTTCATAAAGGGGGTTTCATTTAGAAAACCTAATAATTTAGAATTAAGTTTTAGAACACAAGTTACATGAAATTTATTAGTGAATAGTGGTAGTGATATGAGATTTTATTGGATATTCTTCTTATACTAGAGTGTGAGTGGTCTGGTGTATACGCCCTTCTGAGTGTTTCCTTATATTGGCCCATTGGGATGTAATGAAAAATTATAGAGGTGGGAGGTTAATAAACTTATAAAACATTTTTAAAAATTAAAAATATCATAGCTTACATCATATATAGTTTAATTAAAATGATGAAAATAATTTAGTAGAACACAATTTAGCAATCAAAATATAATGCAACAGAAAATAAAAACAACGAACACAAACATTTTTTAGTACTTTTATTCAATATGAACCTATTTGAAATATTTAATACCCTATACTCCTTGATAGAATCAATAACCACTAAATAATAATATACTTATTAAGGGATTAAAAACCCTTTGCCAAATAGACTGCCATTTTATGGACAAAATAATAACAAAAAACAATTACAAACCTTACTTTTTAAATGAGAATAAAAACTCAAACTAGATGTCCTTTTTAAGTATAGGTATAAATGAACTCAAATATGATTTTTTGGGGGGAAAAGTATATACTGAAAATTTAAGTAAAAATATATCAATTAAAAGAATACAAATATGAATATAAAAAAACTAGATTAGGGGTAGTTGAATTTCATAAGTATAGCAACTCAATATTATGATAACCTCTCTCCTCAGCTCAGTGAACTTATTCCATGACATTAGACGAGGTTATTGTGAGGTGTAATATTTATTCATTTATTCATTTATTCATTTATGTTTTTTATGTTATATTGAATAATTTTTTTGTTGAACATGTGTTATGATGAATCAGTACCCTACCTTGGTCAATGATGAAGTTGAGTGATTTTTAATTTTAATTTTACTTGTTTGATTAAAAATTTATATCCTTATATTTGAATGAAAATAGTGAATAATGAAAATAAAATACCTATAGATAAAAATTAAATTAATTTACATAAAAAAAACCTCAGTATTCCAAGTATTTGGTAGAATTTTTATATTATACATTTGAAAACTGATCAGTGGATGGTAGAATAAAATTTTCATGTCCCGATTGGACATTCAAGAAATGGTTGAATAGAAATAAATCATAGATCATTTGATATTAAAATATTTTCATGCCCAATATGTATGTTGTATTTGGAATATTGAATCTTATGTTATAGAAATTAAAAACAATGACAATCATATCAAAGAAACATAAAGTGACCTTCTATAGGAAAATTCAGTTTACAATTTAATAAATGATGCATTTGGATTTTCTGGATATAATGCCATATATTTTAATATATCAACATAACCTTCATTTGATCCTGAATAGGTTAATCTTTCTTAAAACTTCAGTGAGTAATAAAATGAGTTTTTTAAATTAGTTGATGATGTAAAATAAGCACTGTATAAAGGGTGTACCAATTATTAAAAAAAATTCGAATTAAGTTGTATTATATCAAGTGTATCTATGGAATTACTAACAAAGAAATTTACACTATTTTATAGTTTATTCATGAATCATTTAGTAAATCTAAGATCCCTACATCATTCTATGAGATGACGAAAAAAATCAATAAACTTGAACCTGATTTCAAAAAGATACATGCATTCCATAATTTTTCCATGTTTTAATGGTGAGAAGAGTTTGATAAAGAATAATTGATAATATGTAAGACATGTAGATGGAATTAAATTAAAAAAATGATAGTAAAAATCAAAGAAACCCAAGGAAGAAACTAAATATGAAAACTCCTGAAAAGGTATTACATTTCTTTCTTCTGAAAGAATTCTTGAAGATATTATTCTTGTCGTTTAAGATTGCATATGACATGAAGTGGAATGCTCAGGATAACAACAATGATGGCTTGATGATGAATAAAAAATATTCAACATCATGGAATGTGTGTGATTCATTATATCCATAGTTTTCTTCATATCCTAGAAATATATGTTTGGGATTGAATTTTGATGGTTTTAAAACTTTTATTACTTTAAATGCCAATTATTGAATTTGGTTGGTTGTTTCATCTCCCTATAATCTATCTATGTGGATGTGTATAAAGAATAATTCTTCCATTAATTTTATGATTATTCCTGGAAAGAAAATGCATGGAAATTAAATTGATGTTTACATTCAACCTCTAATCAAAGAATTGTGAGAATTATGGGAGGATGGAATGGAAACATATGACGGTTCAATAGGAAAAATATTCAAAATGAATGTAACTTTAATGTGGACAATTAATGAATTTCATGGACTAAGAAAACATATCCGATTGAAACACTCATACTTTTTTGGATTTTCTATTTTTTAATTTTGATTCTGAACCTCAACGATTACCTCAGAGTATAAAATTATGTTTTATATATAATTGTCAATTTCATAACACTTCTCAAAAAATCATGTTTAACATGACTCAATTAAATTGAGATATTTAATTGATAAATCCACCAATGTTATTACCTAGTTCCAAAATCATTGTACAATTAATGAATGTCAACGAAGAATTCAAAAAATGTAATCAGTTTAATAAATGTGGGAAAAGGGTACAAGGTACAATATATAAAGCAGCTGTAACACAACAATGGAAGAAAATGAGAATATTTTTCAAACTCATTTATTGGGAGTTCAATTTGATATTTCATAATCTTGATGTAATTAATATTGAGAAGAACATATGTGACAATGTAATTTTTTACATTTCTTAGTGAGAAGGGTAAATCAAAGGATCACCTTAACGATTTTAAGGAATCTGAATCAATGAATATAATGCATGGTTTATGGGAAAATGATAATAGAAGGTATCATTTATCTACTTTTACAATAAAAAATCATGAGAAAGATATATTTATTTAAAAATTTAAAGAAGGTACAAGTTCCAGATGGATATTCATATAACATTTCAAGGTGTGTTGACTTAAAACATCGAAATCTACATGGATTGAAAAATCATGACTCATATATTCTGAGGGAGAAATTGTTTTTGTCGGTATTTTATAATAAGTTACATGAAAAAGTAACTAATATTCTAGTTTATTTGTGTAACTTTTTCAAATAGCTTTGTGGAAAATATCTAAATTTAACTAATATTTATAAACATCAAGAAATATTTTATTTTGAAACTTTGTCATTTGGAGGTGTTATTTTCCCCTTTATTCTTCATTGCCATGATTCAATTGACTGTTCATTTGGTTTAAGATGATAAATGTGGTGGACTAGTACACTATCAATGGATGTATCCAATTGATAAGTACATTGACATTTTTTTTATTTTCATTGCTGAATTCAATTTTATAAAACAATTACCTTATTTTTTTTAATATGTTTATTATTTTTTTCATTTGGTACATAGGTAATTTGATATTATATGTGAGGAGAAAGGATTAATAAGAAGGATCTATTTCTGAAGGATACATAGTTTAAGATTTCCTAACATTCTATTCTAGGTATTTGGATGGGATTGCGACTAGATTCAATCATTTTGGATGTGTTGAGGAAATCTTGAGAAATTATTATTCTAAAACCTATTCATAGATATTTCCAAACATTTGAAGACCAATTTTAATGGGGTAAAATTTTATAAAGATTTAATTAAAGTTTCTACAAGCACATAGATATATGTTATTCAATAGTCTTATTTAAGATCCATATATTGAATAACTGTGATTGAAAACAAATAGGTGACTAAGTGGTTAAGATATAAATGAGTTGGAATTAAAAAAATCTATTAATAATGATATTTTTAAATGTTTCACTCATCATGTACATATATATTCATATTTCTATTATTGATGTGTAGTTATTTTTTCTATGTTAAAAGTAACACCTTATATTTTCTTTTCAAGATAATGAATGTTGTTAATCGAGGTGAAATATCAAATGATTTGACATTTTTGACTCATGGTACTCTATTATGTTCATGATATTAGATCCCTATAATATTTATGGCTTCAGGTTTCATACAATTTTTCATGAAGAACACTTGAAAACACAAAATAGTGCTGTATTTTCACATGCAGAGGTGGGATACTATGGAAAGATCATTGATATAATTTAATTAAACTATTATGGTCAATTTTTAGCTCTCATATTAAAATTTAAGTGGGTGGAAATTTATAGGGGTATAATGAAAGATTAATTACATTTTACTTATGTTATCTTCTCTCAATAGGTCTATACCGATGAGCATGCAAAGAATCATCCATTTATCTTAGCTTCATAAGAGAAGATGGTTTATTATGTGAATGATTAAATAAATGAAGTTGGGAGTATTTTTGTACACTTAAAGAAGAGATACTTGTATGATATGGGTGATGAAGATAAATTGATACTTTGTGATAGTGAATCTCATACACCACAAAACATTGAACAATTTTTTCCTGATAATATTGAAACAATAGAACTTGTAAGAGTATGAAAATGATGTACTCATCACAATGGATATTGATAACAATGAATATAATGAAGATGAAGATAATTGGATTTATAAATTATTAATGGAACTATATTATAATTTCTCTTTTATAATTGTCTCATATATATATATATATATTTCTATTTTTTCCTTTTTTCAAAATCTTTTACTTTTAATTTTTTTTATAAATTTAATATATTTTGAACCATTTGAATTTCAGGAGTGTCGAGATTTTTTTGAGATCCTATCCAATCAAAACCTCATAGAACACAACCATTACCATTATATTTTTTTGGATCTAAGTGATTATACTATACCAGACACTTATAGTGATCCAGAATTTCCCCCTGATTTTGTTGGTATCCCACCATCGAATGCACACCTGGGGATGGAGCATTTGGTCACCCCTTTATCAAGGGGATATTGGTGAGTTATCATTATTGAAATTTATGTAATTTTACCAAAAAAACTATATATTTTATTAAATATTAAATAATTTTCTCAGAAAAAATAATTATAACAACATAAGTGATATAAATTTGAATATAGAAGATGTATAGAACCTAAAGGACCTTAAGATTATTATTCCATTTAATGAGTTTGGGGTGCCTACTAGTGACGTTTTTGTAATCTATGGAAATATTCTTTTTCATCTTGCTTGCGAGAAGACAAGTTTTATTATAAATTATAAACATTGGAGGTATATTCCTACATTTTGGAAAAATAAAGTCTTTGATAACCAAGAAAAGGTCATATAAATTTAATATTCATTGATAACTAAATTGAAATACATGAGTAAATATTTTAATATACTTATAAAGTCTTAAGTTTTTTTTAATTTTATTTTTAATTTTTATTCACCTAACTCCATTTCACGCCATGGGATCTGAATATTTTTGGCAAGAAATTGAGATATTTTAAATGGGGATTATGGCTTAAAATTAATGAAGCATATCTAAGATCATTAAAATAGTATGAGAATGTACCTGAAGACATTTCTTATGAGTAGTAAAAGATGTTTGTTGATATTAATAGAGATGTATCTTATGAGGTAATTTCATATTTTATAATATCCTAATAGAATAAACAAAATTAAATTAAATTTTTTATAATTTTTTTTCATTTTTAGTAGGTATTATCTAAAAAAATATTTTGTATCATGGGAACCAAGTATTTCCTCATATTGTTGGGTCTTATGGTTTTTGAAGGAAAATAAAAATTTTGGTTCTATTTTATCCACTATTATTTACATTATTTACTTATAATTAAAGTACATTCTCTAATATATATATATATATATATTATAAAGTCTAATGAATTAGACCAATCTATTATCCAGATAGAGATGTGGCTTAAATTTCATAGAAAACTCGATAATAGTTTTGTGAATGAACCTACCAGACACAATGGAGTTAGTATTTTCCATTACTATTTAATGTTATTTCATTATTATAAATAAATATTAAAGAAAAATAAATTATATAAAAAAACTCCTTACAACCAACAAAATGGGGCTGAATCCATGGGTCAAATGGCTCTAATTAGCTTTATCGGTTCCATTTGATCCATCTAGCTGGACCTATTTAATTAAGTTTAAGGTGTGTTTGTCTTTATAATTTATTTTTCATTATTATATTTTTAGAGTGATAAACTAACATTAAAAAACATTGAAAAAATAATGAATTAGATAATATTAAGAAGTTTAGATAATTTAAAAAATCATTGTTAATAGTGTTGTATTAACGGGTAAAAATTCAAGAAGGCTAGGATACTAACCCCTCAAAATCATAATTAGTATCCTAAAATGATGTAGTTGAAATCGTTTTAGAGAAGGAGTATCCTGGGAATGTATGAGGGATGGGTTTTGGGACTACTCCTTCAACTATATTTGGTAGGCCGACATCATCATTTACTACTACAACCAGTGTAGGTTCGAGCAGTGTCTTTGACAAGGAAGCATAATGAAAAATTACAAGGTTGAAGGAAAAAGTAAAAGAACATGACTCTTATAGAAAAACACATTATATATGGTATTTGACGATATAAAATGATTTAGTGTTCGTATTTCAAAGGTTGATGGGCACAATCCCCATGAAAATTTCCAACCTTATAGATTATCCTATCAAGGTAAATTCTAAACTCCATAAATCATTCAAACATTTGTGAAGAACATATAAAACTTCCATGAATAGAACCAAACTGAAACCTTTATATTGAAAAAACACTTCGATTCATACTGACCATATCTTGTGTGATATTAATGTGTAGTCAATTCTATATGTCAAAAATGAATTATGAATCACTGTGCTAATACATGAAAACATTCTAATATATTTTATTGTTTTTTGATATGTTACAGGTGTTTTAAAGTAAAATTAAACTTATATTTAAAACACACACTTCAATTCATACCACCCACTTCATGTATCCAATTGATGTGAACTTAATTCCTACACATCAAAAATGAATTATTGATCATTTTACTAAAGTTTGAAAATAATCTAAGATTGTTTTCTTAGATTTTACAACGTGACATATGTTTTATGAAAAAATGACACTTATATTGAAAAAATGAACTTCAGTTCATACCCACCACATCTTGTGTTTGATTGACGTTCGATTAATCATTACATGTCAAAAATAAATTATGGATAATTTTCCTAAAGTTTGATAACAATCTGATCTTGTTTTCTCATTTTTGGTTATGTGAAATGCATTTTAAAGTAAAAATGAAAATTTTATATTGAAAAAACTCAATTTGAGTCATACCACCAAATTATTGTGTTTGATGACCATGAAATTAATATAAAACTACCATAGATTTATTTTTTGAAATATAGGAACCAAAAAAATGTCATTTTGAGTTATGGTTTTCCCAAGATGCCTGTAAACACGTTTTCAGTGTTATAAAACAATAAAAAATGAATGTAATAGTCAAAAACCATAGAAAAATATCTCATATTGATGTGAAATCCTTGTAAAAACACTACTGAATTATTTTTTATGTGTACACTCAAACAACACATCCATTCAACATGTGGTGTTCTCCAAATGACTCGATAAACGAGTTTTAAAGGTAACTAAGTCTTTAAAAATATGTGTATGGGGGAAAAACTACACAAATGACATCTTATGGATGTAAAATCATCAGACAATAACTATAGATTGTTTTTTTAAATGTAAGAACCAACGGAATTTCATTCCAAGTTATAGTTTTCTAAGGATGCCCCTAAATGCATTTTAGTGTTTTAAAATACTAAAAAGTGTGTGTAACATTAAAAAAGCAGAAAAAATCTCCACATATTGATGTGAAATAATGGAAAAAAACCATTTATTTTTTAATGTGTATTTATAGACAACACATACATCCGATGTGTGGTGTGCTCAGAAGGACTCAATACTCAGTTTTTTGATATAACAAGTCCATTAAAAACATGTTTTAGGGGGTAAAAACTATGTAAACAGTGTCTAATGTATTTTAAATCATAAGATAATGAACATAAATTGATTTTGGAATTGTAGGAATTGATGAAAAATCATTTTGAGATTTAGTTTTCACGGGATGCTTGTAAACATATTTTTTGTGTTTTAAAACACTAAAATGTGTGTGTAATGGTTAAAAACATAGAAACAAAATTTAGATTGAGATGAAATCATTGTAAAAACATCGTTTAATTATATTTGATGTGTAAACATAGACAAAACATCCATCCGACGTGTGATGTGCTTTGAATGACTCAATTAGTAGTTTTTAAAGATACTGAAGTCTTTAAAAATGTGTGTCCAGGGGTCAAAACTTTGAAAACAATGTCATATGGATTTGAAATCATTGGAAAATGACCTTGGACTTATTTGGGAAATGTAGTAACTGAGGACACATCATTTCTAGTTACAGTTTTCCCATAAAAGTATTTTTTATGTTTTTAAACACTAAAACATGCATGTAATGGTCAAATCCATAGAAAACAACCTCATATTAACATGAAATCATGGGACAAGAACAAATGATTTTTTTGTGATGTGTACATACAAACAAAACATCCATTAGATGTGTGGTGTGCTCCTAATGACTCAATAAGATGTTTTTGATGATACAAAAGTCTTTAAAAACATGTGTCAGGGGGTCAAAACTCCAAAAAAAATGTTTTATGGCTATGAAATCATAGGGAAACAACTGTATATTGATTCTTGAAATGTAGGAACCAAAAACACATTATTATAGGTTATTGTTTGTCTAATATTCCAGTAAACATGTTTTCAGTGTTTTAAAACACTAAAATATGTGTGTAACAGTCAAAATGATAAAAAAACTCAGGTTGATGTGAAATCATGGGAAAATAACTTTTGAATTATTTTTGATGTGTATGTGAAAACAACACATCCATATAACATGAAGTGTACTCCGAAATGAGCTAATAAGTAGTTTTAAAGATTAAAAAGTCTTTAAAAATGTGTCTTTGGGGGTCAAAACTACGAAAATGTCATCGGATGGATGTAAAATCATTGAAAAACAACCATATATTTATTTTTCAAATTTAGTAATTGTTGACACATTATTATGAGTTGCGGTTTTTTTAGGATTCATTTAAATGTGTTTTAGTGTTTTAAAACACTAAATCATATATGTAATGGTAAAAAACATAGAAAATGACCTTAGATTGATCTGAAATCAAGATACATCAGGTGTTGAATTAATTTTGAAATATAATACATGGTTCCATATCAAAAATCTTTAAATTTTCTTTATTAAGTAAGTTTCGAGAATACTGTATGTCAAATTAAAAAATTGATTAGACTGTTATATATATATATCCATTTTCATTTCTTAGTGTTTAATCATATCTTAAATATTTAAATTTATGTTTTAAAATTGTGGTGCATCGTATATTATTTGTTTTATGTTAAAATGTATTCTATTTGATTAAAAAAATAAAAAATATTATGTGTAACATTTTGAATATATCATGTGTATATTCTCTTTCTTATTTCATTTCTTAAATTTTTTGCTTTTTATTCTAGGTGACAGATTCCAGTAGTAAAATGATCATAACCATTTTTTAACAAAATTATTTAGAAGATAACTGTAAGAGTTATTAGTTTTTTGTGATATGTTTCAATATTATCAATGATTCTACTGTAATTTTTATTTATTATGATCAATTGTAATTTCTATCTTATTTTTTGTTATAGTTGAGGAAATGATGTGGTGAGTTCCAGTTGATGACATGATGTGGAGGTAAATGGATACAACAATGTTTGTGAGATTGACATATATTGGAAATGAGTTATTATTGGTGGACATATTTCATATGTACATATTGATGACCGAGGTTATGGGTTGACTGAGGTTTGGATTATGTTATGGTGATTGAGGATGTATATATATTACTATAGATGTATGATGGGTTTATTGTGTGTTTTTTAGTTTAAATTTTTTTATATTTATATTTTTTATTAAATATTTTAAAAAATAATATTTTTAGAAATATATTTAGAGTTGGATTATGATAACTACTACAAAATATATATTTAGGCATATATTTAGGGACGATTATCATTAACCGCTGCTAAATATAAAAAATTATAATGAATAAAACAACTATTGTGTTCATTTTTTCTATTTTATTTTTGGATGAATTTATTTTAAAAAAATTGCTCCATATGAAATCAAAAGTGCCAATTGGAATGATTCATGTTGTATAAATTTTGATGGTGTTAGATAGATTCTAATGGTAATAGAGTTATTTTTTATGGGGTTTAAAATTTTATTTAATTTATATTAATATTCACTCTCAATATTGATGAATATAATAAGGTTTTTTGGAGAATTTTATTTTTATAATATGGGTGTAAACATCACCAGTACCCCAGAAAAAACTTTATGTAGTGCCACCCTTTAACAGTGATAAAAAGCACTGATAAAGGGGGTACCTTTATCAATAATAAGAAAAATAATTGATAAAATATGCTTTTAACAGTGCTTAAAGAATCACCGTTAAAAGTACCCCATTTTCAGCACTTTTTTATCACTCATAAGGTACCCCTTTTATCAGTGCTTTTGTTAGCACTGTTAAAGGGACCCCTTTATCAGTGATTTTTTAGTAGCGCTGATAAACATAGGTCTTTATCAGCACTTTTTTACTAGTGAGGACAAAGTGAATATTAAAAAAAATAAAAAAATATTAATATATTAATAAATATTTATATTTATATTGATATAAATATAATATATATTTTTTAAATATTTTTTAGATATAGACAGTTACACTTAATATATAATATATTTAGTGAAAATGGATTATAAAATATTTAAAAAAATTCATTAATTAATAATTTACTATTTATTATTAGGTAATAATCTTTTAATAACAATTTAAAGACACAAAAAATTCAAAAAATAAATGAAAGATCTAAATAAGTTTAAAACGTAACTCAAAATTCATATTGTAAAAACTTTTGATCTCGGTGTCCGTTGGAGCTCTACCACATATAAAATCAAATCCTATGACGATTTCTATGCACTGGTGACACATGGGAACCCTCTGTAGCATTTTCAAGGCAACAAATGTCACAAAAAGCCTCCAATACTATGTTTTTATTCGGGATACCCAATTGTTTTTAACATTTGATGGAATTTCAGCCTCGTTTAAGGGGGCTTTTTCCCTTTTTAGTGGGGACTGAATTTATTCTGAGTGATTTCATTCATATTGATTTTATGGATTTTAAATTTTATTTTTTTTCATAATGTACTATTATTTATAATCAAATATATAACAATATATACCTATTTTTTATATATTCACACATAAAAATTTAATTTTATAAATAAATAATTAAACATATTTACATATAAAATATATTTCTCAATATATATGACTTATCTAAAAAAATAATATTCATTTTATTTTAAATGCAAATATATGAATATTTATATACCTATATAATGTTTGTTTGTGTGTGTCTATATATATTAGTGTGTGTCTATATTAATAAACTCATATATATTATCTATATATTCTAACATATGTATATGAATATGAATATATAATATATGTAAACATATATAAATATATATAAATATGTATAATTATTCTTATAGATACCCAAATATAATATATATATATATATGTTTGTATGTATGTTGTGTATATGTATTTTTTTATTCATACACAAAAAAAATATATTTTATAAATGTATTTAAAACTAATCTTATAAATATATATTAATATATGAATAAATATATGGATAAAAAATATACCTATATATATATAAATATATATAAATATATATTAATATATAAATAAATATATAAATATAGCTATATATGTATATATATTAATATAACTATATATATATTAATATAAATCTATATTAATATATGAATAAATATTTATATATATAGATATATCATTAAATGGAGAATGAAACAATATGGGAGAGTGGTAAAGGTGCAGATGCACAAGGGAGAGGTCTCGAGTAAGAATCCAAGTGGAGGCAGGGGTGTGCGAGCAGGTGTAGGGGGGGTAGCACTGTTAAAGGATGGGGGGTCAAGTGCTATTAAAAGGGGGTGGGTCTACCCTCAGATTTACATATTTTTCTCTTTTTTGACTTTTATGAGTGCTTTTAAAAATTAACTTATAAAAGGGACACTAATTTTAATATCACCTCAATTATCAACTATTTTTTAGCACTGATAAAGGATTTTTTATTACTGATAAAACCATATTTTGTAGTAGTGCACCAAACTTATAAAAAAACTTTTTTGTAAGATAATCACTTTGATAATGTGGGAAACCATAAAATTATAAAGATATTAATTTTATGCTATAAATATGATGTGTTAATGTTTTGGGATAAAAAATATATATTTATAAATTTATTATTGATTAGAAAGAACTACCATATATCATCCCTTTAACAGAACTCAAAATGAGATTTAATAAATCTAAAAAAGCATTATCTATTTACATTAAATATAAAATATGAAATTAATGATGAAAATATGAGAAGTAAATATTTATTTTAATATTGAAATATACCAGAAGAAAATTTTAATGAACTTAAAGATTAGTATAAAAATTTAAAGAAAACTATTCTTTAACTATTTATATTAAATATGATCTTTCTATAGAAAATGAAATGAATCAACTGATTCTTAAAAGAAAATAATGATTTAAAATTTAGTAAATGGGAAATTGAAAAGAGATATTGATGGTTTTAATACAAGATATGAAACTATTAATCGAATTATATGTAGTCATTTTTTACATAAATCAAGAGATGGTTTTGGTTATCAACCCATACATAAAAATAAACATTATAAAAATTATTCTATTCCAAGTTCAAATGCTACATGTAAACCTGTAGTAAATGCTGTAGTAAATGATACAATTGTAACTTAAAATTTTGGATTAATTCAAATTTTACCTAAGAGAGATTATATTTATATTTTTAAGCCTATTCATAGATCTGGGAGTAAATTTGTTAAACAAATGTGGATTAACAAAGTTTTAATTTCTAACTTATTATGAATCAACCAAATATGGGAACCAAATTTAGTGTGCGTTTAATTAATTTTAGGGAACATATTAAAACAAAACCTATACAAATCCATGGAATTTGGATAGTGGGAGTTTAATATATATGATATAATACTTCTCGAGGTTCCAAAATATGAATTGATTGGATTGTGGTTATGTCAATTTTAGTGTCAATAAAAAAGGAAAGATTATCAACCTTGTTCAAATAAATAACTCTAAAATTTATTTAATTTAAAAAGTTTTATTTGTTGATGGTTTCAAGTAAATTTTTTTTAGAATATCTCAGTTGTTTGCTGATGTCTTTCATGTGAAATTTGAGATTAATGCTTGTAAAATTTATGATTCCAAATTAAATTTAGTATTTACTACTTTAAGGAATGTTAATTTGTATGCAGTAGATTTAAATTCTTTATTTTCTCAAAAAAAATTCTTCATTAAATTCCTTTAATCATGATTCATGGTTATGCCATAGGAAACTAAGTCGTGATAAGATATAGTCACTCAAAATTTTATCCAAAAAAGGGTTTAGTCAAGATGTTTCTTAGTCATATTTCCCTAAAAAAAGTGTGCAATCCCTATCAAAAGGGAAAACAACATAAAGTTTCTTTCAAATCAAAGAATTAAATTTCAACTTCTCATTCACTTGAATTGGTTCACATGGATTTTTTATAACATCAAGAGTTTTTAGTTTGGAAGGAAAACATTATCCTTATACAATTTTTGATGATTATTCAAGGTTTACCTGAGTATATTTCCATTCTCACAAGAGTGAATCCAGTAGATGTTTTTCAAAGTATGATAAATAAGTCAAAAACCATAGAGGACTTAAAATTAAGAGTGTGAGAAGAGATCATGACCATGGGTTTGAGAACCAAAATTTTGGAACATTATAATCAAAACATGGCTATAATCATAATTTCTCAGTGCCTCAAACACCTGAAAAGAATAATATGGATGAAAGAAGAAATAGAACTTTTCAAGAGATATCACGTAGTATGCTTAGTAAATATGATTTAACAGTTATATTTGGGCTAAAACTATAAGTACAACTTGTTATTTAATTAACAGAGTCTGAATAAGACAACTTTTAATGAATGCTCTATTTGAATTATAATGGATAAACACCTAAAGTAAATTATTTCAAGGTTTTTGGATGAAAGGTTTATATTCCCGATACAAAGGTCAATATTGAAAAAAATTTATCCAAGAGAAATGAGGCAATTTTACAAAGAATTATACATCCAGTAAAGCTTATAGATTCTTTAATAAATGAAAGAGATAGTGGAAGATTCTATCCATGTAGAAATTGATGAGACATATTGATATGAAGGAATATTTTTTTAGAAAACCTGGAGGATGATATATCAATTTTAAATATAAATAACACATATAAGACCAATAATATATTTTTTTGATTTATCTAAAAAATACCTCTACAATTTCCTTTTACACCACCACAAATTTGGGTGAGGGATGCACTGACTTTTATCAGTACTAAGCAGAAAGAACTGATAAAAGGCTCACCTTTATCAACGATAGCTAAAAACACTGATAAAGGTCACATTTAACAATGATATTATTAACGTTGATAAAATATTTTAACAAAAATATTATTAATATATATATAATTATTATATTTATATTCAAAAATAGTGTTTATTTTTCTACATTAATTAAAAAACACATACTTATAATTAATATAAATATGATATATTATAATATATATTTCTTAACACTTCAAAAATATATATATATATATATATAATTCTTTAAAAAAGTATTTATATGTTTATAAATAATTGATATATATATACATATATATATTTTGATGCATGAGTATAATTGTTTCTATATGGAAATAAAGAATATTTTTGGACGTGATTATGAGTTATGTTCCTTATGTTTGGATTACCTATATTATGATATCACGAGCTTGTATATATTTTTCATTAAAATGTTCATTTATAAATTTACACTCATATGATTCATTCCTATTACACCCATGAACTTATCACATTCTCATAAATACATACCAAACTACAATAAATGTATTTAAATAATAAACATATTTATTATATTTATAAATACAAAATTTTAACTATATATATAAATATTTTTTAAATATAATTACTTATAATAATAATTATAAATATATATATATTTAAATAATTATAAAATGAAAATAAATGAATTTATTATAATTTTATAAATATATATATTTACATACCAATAAAAAAATATAAATAAATATATTTATAATTATATACAAATATTTAAAAATATATCTATTTATAATTACAATTAAAAATAAATAAATATATACATGTAAATAATTATAAAATTATAATAAATATATTTAAAATATTTATAATTTTATTAATATTTATAATTTTATAAATATTAATAATTATGTAAATATATTTATAAATATATATACATATTTATGAATATATACCTATAATTATAATTATAATTATAAATAATATATATATATATATATATATATATGTAAGTAATTATAAAATTATAATAAATATATTTATTATGATTCAGTAATTATAAATAAATATTTATTTACTTATAGTTATAAGTATAAATAAATATTTATTTATTTAAATAATTATAAGACTGTAATAAATATATTTATTATATATATAATTTTTTAAATATATATAATAAAATTATAAATATCATAAATATAATTATAAATTTTTTATAAATATTTAAATAAATAAAGATTTATTCATAATTGTAACAATAAATAAATAAACATTTAATTAATTATAAAATCGGAAAAAATATATTTATAAATATATGTATATATATATAATTATATATAATTATATAAATATATATAATTATATAAATATATACAAATTTTTATAAATATATTTATTATATATATAGTTATAAAATTATAAATTTAATCATATATATTTATAGTAATTTTATAATTTTTTTTTAAAAAATTATATATATTTATAATTATAAATAAATATAGAGATGGTGACTAGGGTTTTGATCCCACACGAGCTCCCATCTCCCCCTCATGGCGATTAGTCTTCTTCGATTCCAAGCATGGAAACTCAGGCATTATCTTTTTTTCTCACTCTCGACCGGTTTGAGGCATGGTGGCACTACTTTCAAATCAGCATCGGATTGTGATACATCTTTGGGGCTGTGCAACGATACACATTCTCTCTAATCGGATCAAGAGGCTTTAGATCCAAAACCAATTTGTCATGCTAGGGATTTGGCTTTGGGGATAAATTATTTTATAGATGAGCGATTTGTTGATGAGTCACACCTTCATGATCCATGACGATTTGATGCATACTGGTATGGAAAACCATCAGCTTGCAATGATGCCTCCTAGGTGGTCCCTCCTATGTTGTCATGGAAGTCAGCCACAACACTGGTAGTGGCTCCGGCCATTTCGAATCTGTAATGTTTTGATCTGCATCAATATGGTGATTTTTTTGGTTTCTGATGCTGACCCCGAAGCTTCTGGTTTGATGCAGGTAGCAGATCCAGTCTTGGCTTGTGGTTGTGAGTCCGAATCAGTTGTACCTTCCACTGGTGTACCATGCAGTGCTTTCTTCCTTTACAAGGATTCTATTGGTCCGATTTTTCGAAAAGGAAGTATTGTGCATGTTATGGCTGATTCTAATGTGTTCTCCAAATGTCTCAATAAAGGTAAAAACTTGATTATTGCAAGATTAATTCTACCCAAGGTTTCCAAACCATGGATAATTTATGATTTAGTTTCACTTATATTGATAATTTGGTGATTTTTCAACTGGAGGTGTGTTTCATTGAGAAAAGGTTTTTATCATATCCTATTTCCCAATGATGACCTAAAGATGCATGCATGGGGATAAGGTTTTATCTCATTGAAGCCTGGCGTTGTGAATTTTTGTGAATGGTATTTTAATTTTAACCCATTGGAGGTACATAGTTCCTCCACTCATTTGTGAGTGAAATTTTTTGTCATAAATTGGCTGCTGTGGCATCTGAAGATTCTGTATGACATTGATATTTCTATTCAAGTTCCTATTAAGTTAGATAAAGAGACTGAGCTCTCTTGATTTTGTCATTGTATGATATTTATGGTTGAGGTTGACTCAGGTTATACACTGACTATTAAAATTTTTCTCTCCACTGATCATGAAGAGATTGAATTGTAAGTTGAATATGAGAAGGTCCCAAAAAACTATATGAATTGTAAATTAATTGGCCATGACTTACTGAATTGCAAAAGAGCTATATTTTTTCCCACTATTCAACTCATGGACATGCTGCTCATAATTTCAATTGAAAGGCTCAGTCTATGAAGACATCTACTCAGGATACTAGTGTATAGCTAATGGATGATGGGATCCCAACAAAGGGGAATGCAGGTAACTCTGACTCAGCTTCTTTGAATTTGAATGTGAAGTAATCCTCCTTAAGAAAGAAAACATGGACTGATATTGTTGCAGAAGTGGTAAATCCTATGCATCCACATATTGGGAAAGAGATTGATACTTCAAAGAATGTTCATGAAACATATAAGTAATAGAATGTATTTGATATAGGTGAGAAGGAGCTTGATTATTATATTACTAATTTTGATAATTTGGAGCACCTTGAAAAAGTTATTCAAGATGATGTGGACAAGAAATTGATTCAAGAACAGACTTTGACATCCTCTATAAGGAAAGGAAAATCTAAGTTGGTTTTGGAATCTCCACCTACTACTAAGAAGAGTATGATGTTTATCAATACCTCGAACAACAGATGTATGGTGTAGGTCCACATTGATGTACATGATTCTCATATTTTGGAGAATGTATCTTTTGATTTGGAAGAGTTGGGAGAGAATTGGCAACAAAACAAGACTTGGCAGCGGGGTTGACATCCAAAAAATCATGGTCGTGGGCATGGCTGTGATGATGTTCCACAAGGGATTGGTAGAAGTGAGTCCACTGGATCTTCTAAGGGACTCACTCTGGAGAAAGAAAAGCTTTGTGACCAATATTCAATGCTCACCAGGTAGAGGAGATCACAGTAAGAGTGGGAATCTACTACTCATGATGAGAGATTTGATCATGATTATGGTCTTGTTGTTGATTTGTAGACCATCCTTTTCAAGATGGGGGCTTGTCCTTGTTTGACCCCATCCATCTTTCATCTTCTTGTTTCTTTTACTTTTTTTATAATAAGGGTCTTGACCCCAAACGTTTTCAATATAAATAAATATATATTTATTTAAATAATTATAAAATTACAAATTTAATTATATATATTTATTATAATTCTATAATTATTTCAATAAATATATATTTATTCATACTTATAACTATAAATAAATATCCATTTATTTAAATAATTATAAATTTATAAATTAAATTATATATATTTATTATAATTTTATAATTATTTAAATATATATATATATATATATTTATAATTATAATTATAATTATAATAAATATGTTTATTATAATTTTTTAATTATATATAATTTATTAGAATTTGGTCTACATCAGTGACAAAAAAGTGCTGATAAAATGTGTCTTTATCATTGCTATATTTTTAGTACTCATAAAGACATGTTTTATGAGCACTTTTTAAAAAGTGTTGATAAAATAATTTCATATTTTAATAAGGGGAACCCTATAAGAATCTTGTCACTACCTGCGCCTCATGTTTTGAGAAACCTAAACTCTATTTCTACTTCCTCCACTGTCCCCGCTACCATGTCTGCCTCTGGCACTATAACGATCCATTTTTTGAATCAGATGAAAATACAAAGCAATTTGAACTTTTTGGTTTACTAGATGGGTTATTTTAAAAAAAGATTCAGAATTTAATTTTGAGAGTTGTAACCTTTCAAAATGATGTTTCTGGACTTTAGTAAAGCCCTGAGATGTTTCCCGGGTGGCTCGAGGAGTTTCAAGAGCACTAAAACGAAAAAATCATGGTTTTGAATGAGTGTATAGGGCACACAAGTTTTCTAAAACGGTGCAACCCACTATAGGAAACCATGAGGCCTTGTTTAGAGGGGGTAGTGGTGGTGTGCTTGGTTTTCCAAACCGTGCACCTAGCCCTCATGGTGTCCTTTTGGAGGCAGTAGCCTCACACCTTTCACCCCACATTTTGTGCGCGGTTCAGAAAACCGTGTGGGTCAAACCTTGTTGTATTACCTATTTTAAGATGTTAAATGAAATAAAAATAAAAATATATTAAAAACATAATCTTGAAATACCTCACCCTCTCCCCTCTCACTCTCGATGCACGCCCCAAGGGTTCCCCTTGGTCATGCAACAAACCCCACCCTGACTCCCTCTTCTTCATTCAATTCTCACTAGATTTTTTTCTAGATCTTCATCTAAATCTTTGAGGTATGTTTTTTCGCACCTATTCCTCACCTTCTCTGGCCTTTTTTGGTCTCTCTTTCACCCGTTGAGGTGATACCAAACCAAGGGTTTGACGTTAACCCAAATATTTGGTTTTCATTTTGTTTTAGGTTGTACGGAGGGTCTCTCTAGACCTATTCATCAATATTTTGGCAACAACCACTATAGGTGAAGCGGTTCGGGCCGTCTCGATCTGCCGTCATCGATTTAGGGTAATATTTACCTCCATTATCCTTTTTTTCTTAGTTTATAATTGGGGATTTTCTGTTTTATGAGTTCTGAGTAATTCTCTTTAAGTGCATTGAACCTTTATGTGGTGATTTTTAGACCCTAGTGTTGTTTGTAGTTTGCTGGGTCATCCTTGAGGTGGGTTCAAGTCACCAGAGTCAAAGGCGAGTCCTAGAGGATGAAACAATAAGCATATCTATACGTAAGTTCCCCCATTATATGTATATTCATCCATGTAAGTGAATATATTTATATAAGGGTCTAGGTGTGCTTACATATAATATTAAAATGCATATGCATGAGTGGTGACAGGTGTATGCATGTGATCATATATGTAAGGATCACCTTTCACATATTCATGGGCCCTGAGAATAGGTTCATATGGGATATGGTGTTCTTATATATAGGTGATAGTGCATATGCTTGAATTGTATAACAAAAACTTCTAGTTAAAAAGCATCAAGAGATGAAGTGTCTATTTGGATTGGTCTACTTCTTGAGGTAGGACACCTTTCCATACCCTTTAATTGTATCAATGCATTAATTAATTAATTATCACACCATCCTTAGTTTTTAGTTAATGTAGTAAGTTTTGATTAAATACTTCCTTTGATAATGTTAATGAAATGTTAAATACTACATATGATTGTGTGATAAGAATATAATGATTTTACAATAAAACCCTTATAATGGAGTTGAGATTCCGTCAAGATAAAAAGTAGAGGGTATACTTTTATGCATGCTTAGTTCATTGTTTTGAAACTTCCTTATGCTTTTGCATTGGTTATTAAAGGCTTGTTTGAGGATTTGGCCTGTCTTTTAAATTGAATGGCCTACCTTATAAATGGAAGTTACCATGTAGGAATCACTCCTATTCCAATGAAACCCTTCCTTGTCATTTGATCCATAAACATGGTGTTTCCATGAGTAAATTAATTAAATAAGTTAAATTAAAGATCATATTCATGTTATCTTGATTTATAAAGGGAATTTGTCTTGTAGGTAATTGTCCTACCAATGCTGGCATCCCCTAAGTGCTCCCATGAGACTTACCACTTGAAATTTCAATTTTTCTAATTGAATGATTCCAAATGGATTGAATGGTATTGACATATAGTATGTTTAACCCATTTATTTTCTAATGTTTAATTGAAAAACATAAGAGGTTTATGCCTTATGTTTTTAACTATGAATATGGTATTGATATGGAAACACATAATAGGTACTGCTTTATGCATTATATTACAATTGGGTCAATGGTTATTAATGGAAATAGGATAATGAGATACATGAGAGGTTAATGACTCATGCATTATGTATTATGAATTATTATGCCATATAGGCATGTGAAGGTCAAGATATTGTGAGGGTTCGTAGACTTGGGTTAGGGGTAGACCATGAAATCTTCCCTGTAATTTGGATAGTGGTGGCATGTCCCGATCCACCCAAACATTTATCTAATATATGAAGGCAAAGAAACCGTGTGGGTTGTTGGACTTGGGTTAGGGGTAGACCGTTAGAGCTCCCCTGGAGTTGGATGATGGTGGCACGTCTTAATCCACCATAACACAAACACACACACACACACACATATACTGCTACTATATATATATATATATATAATATTTACATGTTCATACATACCATCCATGGGATAAAGCATGTATCACCATCATGTTAACCTTAGGAACATGTATGGGTGTTTATTTATTATTTCAGTTTTTTCATTACTACTCTATAACCACACATTGTTTACTTTATATCGCACTGTTTTCATTAGGATAGACATTGGGGGGGGGACAGCTTACTGAGATTTATATCTCACACCCTACTCAGGCTGCCATTGCACTGGGGTACCTGAGTTGCCCTTCTTGTTTGCAGGGATTTGGACCTTTCTTATGCTATGATTCTTGTACCACATGAGATAAGAGAAAAGGAATAAGATGAAGCTTAGGATTCTTGTGAATATAGTCTAAGGTATTTTTAGTTCTGTTCATTTCATGAGTCCTATAATTATACTATTATGGTAAGATTTCAGGTAGTTTACTTATTTAGTTCATCTGTAAATATCATGACATGCATGCATATGTTGTATAAACTGACATTTTCCACTTTTATTAAATTGTTATTATTTGTCTTCTACTACTATTGTTATTTATCTATATACTGATTCCACTATTTTTTTTGTTTGTTATCCAATAATACCATTATGAATCTCTGATAAGAGGGTATAGTCTCCCCACTCTCACCTCTCGAGACCCTCACTACTAGTTAGAATCCTCTAGAGTATGGGGAGATTTTCTTGATGCCATGTGACCCACCCGTCCAGCTACCAATTTTATGGTAATCTGGGTTGGGATGTTACAAAGTGGTATCAAAGGTAATTTTTTTCCTTTTTTTTCTATTTGGGGTTGGTAGATTGGAGAATGGGAATGTGTCAGTGTTTTTTTAATAGTCATTCTTGGGATTGATCAACCCAGTTACGAGAAATGAACATATGAACATGGCCAGGATTTCTATTCATACTATTTTCTATTACACTAGATATGATTTCACCTTGAGTAATTGGAGTATTTTCCACTACATAATGATTTATGGAATTTATAGTATTTTTACCCATGGCATGATATGGTAAGGAAGTTACATTACATGCATCACAATAGGCACATATAAATTCACATTCCATGCATAGTTCCAAGCTATGTAGTTTCATTTTATTTTTCCTACTGATTAGAATAGTGTTCCTTAGATATGTGCCATGCCTTGTATTTATTCGCATGCCTATTTATACACCATGTTTATCTATTTCTTTTCATGCCTCAATTGAAAATATGTCATGTTTCTTAACTGATTAGCATCCCTTTATTGTTTATTATTCTATGATTCTATGATTACAACATGATTCTTTGTGTTACTACTCAAAATAACATATTATTTGTTAATTTGAAATCGGTTTCATGGGATTATTTTATTGGTTTTGATTACTATGGGAGACATTTTTTAGTTACAATGTGTATAAGAAACTTATAACTAGGAAAAGTTAACCCATTTATTCAAACCTTTGTAAAACTATTTTAAAATTAAAATGCTAAAGTGAATTGATATCGATTAAATGGGAGCCAAATTCCAAACTATAAAGTTTATGGGTGCTTTATAGGTTGGTAGGTGGCCACCCATATTATTATACCCCTGACCATGAGTATGTTAAAATAATCAAGTAAAATTTCTTTAGATTAATGGGATCCAATTTTCAATCCATGAAGTGTATGGCCACTTCATGAATTGGGAGATGGAAACCCATATTAAATGTAAAGGAATTATGTATTGTAAAATACTTATAAATTTAAAATTCTGTGTAATTTTAAATTTCAAATGAATTGGATAACTGTTAAATGATCAACTGGAACCAAGTAGGTAAGTTGAGGCATGATTCTTATGGGAATGATTTGTTTGTGTGTTTAAAAACTGTTATAATTGAGCAACTACTATTGGGTTTCTTTTTGAATAACTCAGGTTGGCTTAGTGGGACCCTTTTAGGTTACCTTTTCTTTTAAATGACTTAAAATAAAGGTTTCTTTTTCAATTGAATAATAAATACCGGATTTCTAATAAAATTAAATGTTTTTAAAGGTAGTTTTATGAGAACTTTCCAATTTCCCCCTTGGTTTGCTAGCTAAATCAAGTACCTTGTGTTTTGCTGTGAAAAAACGGTACTTTTTGTTTTGATTAAATCTTTCGATAAAAAATGATTAAATGTGAATAAATATAATGGGATTTAAAATAGAACCTGTAGAATAATCCTTCATTTGAAAACCCTCATGTATGGGTAGTTTGAGTTTCTCATTGATTTTTTTTGGGAATGGAACTGTAGGTGTTTTCTGTAGGCGTTTTCCTTTTCAACAATGGACTGATGATCAAATTTGGAGGCTATTGAATTTTGTTTACTGTGACATTGTTTTATGGTAAGAACTTTTCTTTCATAAGGTGATATCCCATGGTACGTAGCACTCTTAGAGTTAAATTCATTGCTAATGACCTGAGCTGACGTTTGGTGTCGTTCGAGTGTCGTTGTCCCTTGTAGGAATTTTAGTTTCTAATGACACCATTGTTTGGATGGGTGGTGAAGGAATCATTGAACCTTGATATGGTAATGAGCGTTGGATAAATTATAGTTTCAATATTTTAGTCATGCCTTAGGCATGGTTGTATACTTCTTTGGTCATCTGACCCTTTCTCTTCCTCAGTGATGGAAAACTTTGTATGGAATTTTCCAGGTTAATGGTCATGTGGGGAAATATGAATCTAGAATAAATATCTTATACTTTTGTGTATGGTATCAGGTCATATTCTGAGTAGAGTGACTTGAGTGTTAAATAAACAAGTTCATCCCAATGCTCAAGATGGTTTTTTAAAGACTCATAGGTTTTTCCACACCAATCTTGTTGGTTTTTAATTCTTGTACCCTTGATGTGGTGATCAGGGATCAGAGGAGAATCACATGTTTGTTTAAGGTACATGAGATCTAGTGCACTCATGAGTGGCTGGTTTATATTTTATCTCATTGAATAGGAAACCCCTTGGATGGGGAACATCCCGCTAGTTCTAGTAATTATGTTCCCTTCCAAGTTAAAGGATCATAAACAAATTGGACCATAGGAAGATGGTTGGTTTTGTTTGAATTCCTTGATGCCTGCATGTCTTAATTCTGGCTAGTGCTTGCTTGGAAGCATGAAATTCTTATGGTTGGATGTGTATGAAACCCCTAATAAATACCACTGGCTTTGGATGATCTTTTTTAGTAATGTTTGAACGATCATAAAATGTCATCGAGTGGTAAATTCATGTGTTCGGTTAAGGGTGGTGTGTCGGCTGGTGAAGCTGAGTCTCTTCTAATGCAAGTCGACTAGTGATGTGTTGACCTTCCTTATTTCCAGTAATTGAGTATGATTGATTGGAAACTATTAAAATTCTCTTAGTGTGTTATTCTTAGATATGATCATGTCCCCTATCATGAAATCATCCTTGACACACTGAGAGAGCGTCAGAATTATGTCGTGTTGATGTTTTAAAAGATGATGGGCTTGTGTGGGTGAGCTCTTTCGGTGTTGCACGCTGGGTGCATGGTTTTCTCCATGGTTTAGTCCAAAATGTTACCGGAGATCGAGTATGTACTTTTGTGGATGTGTTCATGGGGAATGTGAGATGCCTCAGGAGAAGGCATCATAATTCAGTTATAAATGTGTTGACTATCTAAGACGAGCATCTTGAGAATGGTTAACCAGAGTGGCTCGACTCATTACACCTCCTTCCAAGTGTGAGGTCAGCGAGGGACCATTTCAGGCACATCGTTTGGTGGATATAAGTTCGGTTTATGTCGGTTTGGGTTTCTCATGAAAAGCCAGATCAACATGGCTTTGAGGTCAATGGTAACTGACCATTTGATCATTTTAAAATCACACCAATACTTTCATCAAAACTCATAGAGGTGTTATTTAAAAGGAAACTCTAACGGTGGAAGGTGCCATGGTTTGGAAATGTACCATTTCTAATGTTATAGCCTAAGGTGGGAAGTACCTTGGGCCAAGTGATTAAATATAAAATGATGTGATCATGTCTCTAGCTAAACGAGCTTGGTTAAGAGCCATATCAGTGTTTTAGTTGGAAAATGAGAATTTGATCGAGTTTTGATGGGTAAATTTCCTTTTCCATAAATGAATGCTCGTAGGTGCATTGGGAATTTGGAAATGCAACATGGAAAATTGAACAAATTTTCATGAAAATTTTATTTTGGGTGATGTTTACATTGTTTTTGAATACTTCTTGGGGATGAGTAGTTCTAAGGTGGGATGGTTGTAACGATCCTTGTTTTGAACAGGATGAAAATGCAAAGGAATTTGAACTTTTTGGTTTGCTGGATAGTTCATTTTTAAAATAGAGAATTGGAATTGATTTCTGAGAGTTGGAACCTTTGAAAGTGATTTTTTTTTGACTTGGGTAAAGGACCAAGAGGTTCCTCAGCTGGCTCGATGATTTTTGGGATCACTGGAACAAAAAGGTCATGGTTTTGAAAGGCTGTAGAGGGTGCATAGTTTGTTTGAAACCCTATAGTCCACTATCATAAACAATGTATCATTTTTCAAAGGGTCTAGTGGTAGTGTGTATGGGTAACACATGTTTTTCCAAACTGTGTTTCTAGACCTTATAGTTTTTGAAATCGTACACCTAGCCTACATGGTGTTCTTTTGGAGGCAGTAGCCCCACATTGTTAACAACCCAATTTATGCATGGTTTGAAATATTGTGTGTGTAAAATCATGCATTATACCCTATTATAATATTTTAAAAGAAATTAAAATAAAAATAAATTAAAAACCTAAACTTTAAATACCTCATCCCTCTCCCCTCTCACTCATGACGCACCCCATGGGGGATCCCCTTGGCCTCACAATGAACCCCACTCTGACTCCCTCTTATTTGTTCGATTATCACCAGATTTTGTTTGGATATTCATCTTAATCATTGAGTTATATTCTTTAACACCTCTTCCTCTCCTCATATGTCCATCTTTTGGTCTCCCCATTTCCTGGTGAGGTGCAGCGAAACCTAGGGTTTGATGTTAACCTATATTTTCACTTTTCTTTTGGTTGTAGGGTTTTTGAAGGGTATCTCTAGACACATTTGTGCAGATTCTAGAAATAGTCACCATAGGAGAAGTGGTTGGGTCATCTGAGTCCACCATCATCTATTTGTGGAAATATTGTACTCTATTATCCTTTGTTTTTCAGTTTATAATTGCATATTTTTTGGTTTATGGGTTCCTAGTAACTCTCTTTAAGTGCATTAAACCTTGCCGCCATGATTTTTGAGACCCTAGTGTTGTTTGTAGTTTGTTGGGTCGTCCTTGAGGTGGGTTCAAGTCTCCAAAGTTAAAGGTGATACACCATGGATTCATTATAAGGTATATTTATATGTAAGTTTTCATGTTATATGTATATTCATCCAAGGAAGTGAATATATATATATGGGGCTAGGTGAGCTTATGTATAATATGAAAATGCATTTTCATGTGAGTGGAGATGGGTGTATGCCTCTCAGCATATATGCAAGGATCCCCTTTACCATATTCATGGTCCATGAGAATAGGTTCATATGGGATATGTGTCCCTATATATATGTGATAGTGCATATTCTTGAATGGGGAAGCAACAACTTCTAGTTAGAAAGCATCAAGGGTTGAAGTGTCAGGTTGGCTTGGTCTACTTCTTGAGGTAGGACCCCTTTCCATTCCCTTTAATTTTATCAATGCATTAATTAATTGATTATCTCACCTTATATAGTTTTTAATTAATTAAATATGTTTATATTAAATAGTTCTTTTGATAAAGTTAATAAAATGTTAAATATTATATATGATTGTGTGATAAGAATGACATGATTTTTTAATATAACCCTTCTAATGAAGTTGCACTACTTTCATGCTAAAAAGTTGTGGTTAGAATTTTATGCTGGTTTAGTACATTGATTTGAGGATTCCTTATCATTTTCCTCAGTTAGTAATGGCCTATTTAGGGATTTGGACTATTTTTTTAAATTGGACGACCTTCCTTGTTAATGGAAGTTACTGTGTAGAAATTTGTCTTATTCCAATGACTCCCTTCCTTGTTATTTGACCCATATAAAAGGTGTTTCCTTGAGTGAATGAATTAAATTAGTTAAATGGAATATCCTATGCATGTTAACTTTTTTTTCTAAAGGGAATTAGTCTTGTAGGTAATTGTCCCACCAATGTTGGCATCCCCCAAGTGCTTCCATGAGACTAATCAATTGAGCTTCCAATTTAGCTAATTGAATGAGCCAAAATCGATTGAATGGTCTTGAAATATAGGATGGTTACCCCATAACTTTTCTAATGTTTAATTGAAAATCATAAGAGGATTATGCGTTATGTTTTTAGTTATGAATATGGAGTGGATTTGGAAAAACATAATAGGTACTGCCTTATGAATTATATTATAATATATAAAATTATTATAAATGGAAGTGGAATAATGAGACGAATGAGAGGTTAATGACTCATGAATTATATATTATGAACAATTACTCCATATTGGCATGTGAAGGCCAATATACTATGAGGGATCTTGGACTTGGGTTAGGGGTAGACCGGGAGAGATCACTTGGAATTTCAATAGCGGTGGTATGTCCCATTCCACCCCAGCATATATCTAATACATGAAGGCCAAGAGACTCTGAGGGATCTTAGACATGGGTTAGGGGTAGACTGTGAGAGCTCCCCTAGAATTGGATGGTAGTGGTACATCCTAATCCACCCCAACATATATCAAATTCATGAAGGCCAATAGACTATTAGGGATCTTGGACTTGGGTTAGGGGTAGACCATGAGAGCTCTCCTGGAATTGGATTGCAGTAGCCCATCCCGATCCACCCCAATATATATATATATACATTGAGACTATATATATATATATATAAAGTTTACATGATCATACATACCAACCATAGGTTAAATCATGTATCACCATCATGTGTTTATTTATTCTTTTAGTAATGTTATTACTTCTCTTCAACTACATGCCATTTACTTCATATTTCACTATATAGTTTGGGATAAAAACTGGTTGTGCCGACCTACTGATATTTATATCTCACATCCTACTCAGGATGCCATTGCATTGGGGTACACGAGTAGACCTTCTTGTTCATAGGGATTTGTAACTTGTTTATGCTATGTTGCTTGTACTTGAGGAGTTACGACCAAAGGACTGAGTTGAAGCTTAGGATGCTCGTGGAGACCATCTTATGGATTTTTGGTTCTTTTAATTTCTTGAGTCCTATATTTTTATAATTGTGAAAATCATGATGGTTGTTTACTGATTTAGTTTATTTATCAATAACATGACATGCATGAAACTTTTATATAAACTGGCATTGGCCAATTTTATTAAATTGTTATTATTTTTCTTCTGAAAATGTTGTTCTTTATCTATATACCGATTTTTCTATTTTATATTGTTTATTATATGATAATACCATTATTAATCTCAGATAAGAGGGTGTCTTCTTCATAGTATCACCTCCAGGGACCCTCACTTCTAGTTGGAAGCCTCTAGCGTACATGGAGATGCACTTGAGGCCATATGACCCACCGATACGGCTACTAGTTTGATGGTAAGTCAGGTCAGGATGTTACAACTTCCCCTTCCACCAAACACTATTACATCCATTAAACCTCCAAATCTAAGGTATTATCTTGTTTACGCCTATTTTTTTCAAGTTTTCACACTTTCCCGCATTTCAATTTCTCTTGAAGAACATTACTCTCATTCTTTTCACGAATCTTACTCCTCATTCAATTGTCTTCAATTTCTTGGCTCCCTAGCTTCAAGTCTTATGGAATCAGTCAATATTAATTCATTTAGATTCTCTTTTATCTATTTTTATCCATGCCATGTGGATTAAACCAATGTAGTTAATTAATTATAAGTAGTGGTAGTTTGAGTGAGTTCCAAAGAGATTCTACGTTGTAAAAAAATAGATTGAGGACAATAGTTAAAGGATTAATACCCTAGAACCCCAAACTAGTTAAATAGGATTAGATTAGAAATAGAAAAATAAAGAGGAATCTCTCAAAAAGGATATGAAACACTAACCTTTGTATCCAATTCCAATAATTAAATTCAATTTTATTCATAAAATTCTTTTTTATTTTAATTCTTATTAATTATACTTATTTTATTATAAAAATTAAATTGTTATTGAATGATTATTCTCATTGTTATTCTATTATTAAGAAATGTTTTCTTGTGACTTTATTCAATTATTTTTAATTCTTATATTAGTTCGTATATGGTATAATGATTTTTATTTAAATAAATTGATTTATAATCACTTTTATATAACAGATATTGAATGTCATGATTCCTTATTCATTGTATTTATCTTTAGGGATTAAAATCATGTTTTGTATTTCAAAAAGAACATTTTTGAATGGAAAATTAGATTTTATCGAGTGATTTGTTTTTAAAACTAAATTTTTGAGCAGATGATAAGTATTTTAATGGGTTTTAAATGTTTTAAATATGGTTTCCCTTCTCTTTTGATTTTACATGGATTTGTTTTTGTATTTAAATTAAAAGGGTATTTTGAGAAATGAATTAATTTTTGAAACAATGTATGAATATTTACTTGTAAAAAGGAATTTATTTAATTTTAAATTTTTGAGATGTGGTTTATTTATTTATGAAAAATTAGAGATTTGTTTTGGAATTTTTGGAAGCAAATTAACAAAAAAATATAGATTTTATTTTAAATAATTTGGATTGATTTCAAAGTGTGCAAGTATTTGGAAAATTATTTCAACCCTCCTGGGATAGGGAGTGATTTTAATGAAAATTAAAATTTTGAAAATGTTTTGTTTTTTTTTGCTCATGTGGATTGTGCTTTAGGATCTGACCCCTTAATGTGCTTTGGGACTATATGCTTTGAGTGTCTTTTAAAATTCAAAGGGGATATATTCATGTTTCATATTACTTTATTTCATCTATATGAAATGTCTTAATATGGGGTATAATTTCCATTTTGAGGATATGACTTAGGGAAAATTATATATCTATTTTAATGTATTTTTATAGAGATTATATTTCCCCAAACTCTAAAAGGAGTGGTAGGGGAATGATTTTTTTTCACATTATGATTTTTTTCATCATCCTCCTTTTTCATGGTGACTAAGATCCTCATGAGGATGTGGAATGATTTTCTCATTTTTGAAATTCAAGAATTTAGAAAATCCTAAGTGGTTTTAGGTGATTATTATTTTTGGGTTGTGTGGTTGATGAGCATTGTCACGACCCACTTTTACCAAGATGAGAGAAAGGACATAAGATTTCCAGACCCTTCCTTAGTCAAGTTTAAGGAGATATAATGACCCCTAAGACCTTCCTTCAATAGGTCCTAGAGTGGCGAATTTCACCAAAGGTATAGGATCACATGAAAAATGGAAGGCATTACCCTTTTGTTATTTAGTAGGATAGGGAGATAAGATAGTAAGTCCCAAAAAACACCAAAACTCAATGTAAAAGTAAAGAACAAACAATCCATCCCCATATTCATGTCTCAATAATAAGTGCTACAATACAAGAAAACTCCAAAGGTAAATACCAAAGAAAAGAAAATAGTAACAAAAACTATCCTGACATTTGAACTATTACGGTCCCGCAAAGTCCTCGAAGTCCTACTGGAAACCTAAAATCAGTTTTATATACATTGGGTGAGTATACAGGTATACTCTGTAGGTAAAACCAAAAGCTCTCATGCACATGTGGGGAGGCATTCTAATGTCCTCTGAGAAAAGGAGAACCAAAGCACCTATCAAGGAAACTAACCACCCACACCTCACCAAGGAACACTCCCTAAATAATGAAATTCTAGTAACGTAATAGTAATAGAACATCAATATTTGGGTACCCCACACCACTTTCCCTCTAGTTATTGAAGTCATCTGATGCGTCAGACCTTCCCCACCATTTTCACTACAGTCCTACTGCCATACCCTTCCCACACACACATTGGATACCATAACCACTCCACCTGCCCACAAACACTTGGGCCACAAAAACTTGTAACCACGCTCTTAGAAACCTGGGAAATAACAACTACTACCATGCCCGAAGACACTTGGGCCCAAACAGCTACTGTTATTCCCAAAGAAACCTAGGCCTCATCATGAAGATACTTGGGAAACAACCTGCCCGCACACACCTAGGATAACCATGACAATGTTCCCTGTCTAAAGAATATTGGGCTATAATGGACCTCAAGCAATCATAGCCTACCTGAAGAGTCTTGGTCTACTTATAAAAGGGAGAAGAAAAGGAGTTAATAACCAGACACTTATAGGAGTGTTGGAAAAATTACCCTCCCCCATTGAAATGGGGGTGTTCTGCATGAAGTGCTCAAAATGTGTGGGGAGAGAATAATAAGCATAATAACTAAAATTATACATATATGTAAACAAGAACTCATCCCAACCTAGGGGTTCCAAAACCATCCTATACACAAACACCCTAGTTACTATTCATTCATAAAAAAAACACAGTAACAAAAACCAAGTCACAAATCATTCTGAGAACAATTTTCCACTTGAACCCATTTCTATCATCACATTCGAGTAGTTCTATTTTAGATCATTATTCACTACTAGGAAACTAATAGGCATAACCAATATCCAGGGAAAGAAAAACAACCAAGATGGAGATTAAGAATTCACACCTGGTTCTCATGTAAAGTCACAACAACAAAAGGGGTCTGTGAGAACCCTCAAAGTACTGGAACCAAACTAATCCCCACCATACGGACCCACACAGACTTAGATTTACAATCCAAAAACTGTACCACAACAGGGGATCCTATCCCCAACCATGTCACCCCACAAGAATCCAGCAGAAGATCCTCACATATTTCCAAGACCAAGCAAGGGAGTTTCCAGATTCTACCACACCATTAATTTAGTTTCTTCTTTCTATTTGGTTAACCAGGGTGTTCACAAAAGGATTATTTTTCACTGGAAATTCATTTAATCAATAGAGTTTATGTGATTAAATAGTTTCCAAGCTACAACCATTCAATCATCACAAAATATAGGGGTCCATTAGTGCACAAGGAAAGACCACCAATGGCCATGATTTTTTGTGGACACAAGCCCATACAATTCAAAACATATAAGAAAGGGTAATAGAGTACAAAAGAATCATCAAACACACCCCTTCATTCTTTAAAAGTATGTTTATTATCTTCATTAAGGTTTGGTTTCATCCATCCCCATAAAAAAATTAGTATACTCGCCCCACATAATACAAAGTAAATATAGATGAAGGAAGAACCCTACCTAGATGATTGAAAATAGACATTTTTCTCCACGCGCGAAGAATTGGGGATGCATGACTTGTAGGGGAGGAACTTTGAGGACTCTAAGAGTGAGAAGAAAAGCTCCAACACAGGTGCACCACATACCTTGGGAAGGGGGACTCCAAACTCACCCAATAAGGGAAAAGAAACCAACCAAGAAAGGGAAGAAGAAGAAGAAATTATTTTGTGATAAAAATGTGAGAATATGGAGTTACAGTATAAAAAATTTGAATGAATTAAAAGGATGATCTTGGTTTCACTATGCAGTTAGGAGGTTACACACTATGGAATTAATTTTCATTTAATAATTATCATTAATGATGTGGCTATAATACCTATGCATTGAACAATTTCCTTTAATAAGAGGAAAACACGTAATAGGGGTGAAAATGGAAAGGATGGGAAAAGGTGTGACACCGAGGAAAGCCACAAGTTTTGGTAATTTAAGGGTTGTCTGGTTCTTGGGGGATTTTAGATATCATTTATGGGATTTTAATGGCTTTGGAAGGGGTATTAAAACACTCTTATGTCAAAAGATACGTTGTGGGAGCAGAACTGGAAAAAGAAACAAGGGTGGGACACCATAAGTGGTACCACAGTCACAGTTCCATCGCCACGGTGCCACCCTCACGGTGCCACCGTAAGTGGTGCCACCATTTAGATATTTGACCATAAGGATGCGACCATTATGGTTCCACTGTCACGGTGCCACCCTCACAGTTCCACCATCATGGTGCCACCGTCAATGGTGCCACCGTTTTTCTGTGTGACCATGATGGTGTGACCGTTACGGTGCCACCATCACAGTGCAACCCTCACGGTGCCACTGTAAGCAGTGCCACCGTTTCAGTGTGAGACCGTGACCAAGGACACCTTTTTTGTGGAATTGTTTGATGGAATTGAGTTTTTTGAAAACTCCTTAATGAGTCATTTCCCAGGCTATTACATCAAATACCTCTCAAAAGTATTCACACCCTTGAGAATCAAACTAGACTTAAAGAAAAGAGATGAGTCCAAACAACCAACTAGAAAGATACCATTGAGTGAAAAAAATTCCTTGACATCAAAGAACACCTCTCCCTCAAGTAACCACACAACATGTAAAGGTCACTATCGAGACATATGGGTTAGGGAGTCCTCTCCCCCATGTCAATATACTATCCACTTTGGGAGGAATTGACTCACCCACACTAGTTTAATCATATCCACTCCAATGCATTTGGATTAGGGATCAGGTACTTCCTTCCCCATAGTCAGGACTCTTCGCACACATTAAGAGAACAAGGAAATTGACACATTACATTGTTATCTAGTTAAGCACTACATTACAAACAAGTACAAAAGAAAATAGGACAAAAATAAAAAAATCTCCAGGTACTGGGCGCACATCTGTGCCTCCCGTTCCCAAGTACCCTCCTCTAGCCCACCATGACTCCATAACACATGAACTAAGGGAATGGTTTGTCCATGAATCTCCTTCTCCTCAAGACCTTTGATCATCACTGGTTTCTCTACAAACATCACGTCATCCTTGATATCCATATTTCCCCAGTCAAGGATGTGTGAACCATCATGTAGATACCGACAGATATGATACACATCAAAGACGTTGTGCTCTATCAGTAGCGGCGGTGGTAGCTCTAGCTGATAACCATCCTCACCGACCTACCGCAACACCTCGAAGGGTCCGAAGAACCTGGGAGAAAACTTACCCCCCCTACAGAACCTCCATTGTCCATGCTGAGGGGAGTCCTTCAAGAACACATGGTCACTGACCTTGAACTCCAAGGGTCTCATCCAATTATCATCATATGACTTATACCAGTCCTGGGCCACCTTCATCCTCTCTCGTATAAGCTGAACCTTATCCATCATTCTCTTCACCACTGTTGGGCCAAGAACACCTGCTTCCCCGACCCCTTTCCAACACACGGGTGAGCGACACAAACTCTCGTACAAAGCTTAGAATAGAGCCATTCCAATGTTAGAGTGATAACTATTGTTGTAGGAGAACTCTACTAGAGGAAAGTGTCACACCCATGATCTCCTAAAGTCTAAAGCACATGCCCATAGCATATACTCCAACATCTGGATGGTGTGCTCTGTCTGCCCATCTGTCTGGGGGTGGAAAGTAGTACTGAGGCATATTTGGGTTCCAAATGCATGTTGCAACAATTTCAAGACCCATGTAGTAAACTGAGTATCCATATCAGATACTATGGACCTTGGAACTACAGGAAACCACACCACCTCATCCATGTACTGCTATGCTAGGGAATCCACCACAATCGACTCCTTGATTTCCAGGAAGTGAGCCAATTTTGTCAGCCGGTCCACCTATACCCAGATGGTATCACAACCCCCGTGAACTCTGGGTAGTCCGGTGATGAAATCCATCAAGATTCCATCCCACTTCCACTCGGAGACTTATAAAGGGTGTAACAGAACTCCCAGGACACCATGTTTAGTCTTCACCTACTTACATATGAGGCACTTTGAGACAAACTCTACCACTGACCTCTAACACCCTGGGCCACCAAAACTGACCCCTCAAGCCCCGATACATCTTGGAAACTATTAGGTGCATCGCCAGAGATGATTTGTGGAACTCACCAAGAAATAATTTGTGCATTTCCACCAAGACGAACAACATTCCATGAAACATCATCTGATTATGCCCATCTTCTAACTATCCTTTCAAAGTATTTCCCTGGCTAACATGATCACACATCACTTCTGCCTCTATGTCCCCCTATTGAGACTCCTCCACCAGCTGCAATAGAGAGGACTGCACTATCATCTGGAACAAAAAGCCTCTGCCATCCTCCACCCTTGAATCTAGGTGTAGGGTAGAAAACTCCTCCATCGCCTTCCAAGCTTCTACAGACTCTCGAAATGCAGCCTTCTGAAACTTCCCGATCAAGGCATCATCCACCACATTCCCCTTAACTTCAGTGTAAACGATTTCGAAGTCATGGTCCTAAAGAAGCTCCATCCACATCCACTTCTGCAAGTTCAGGTCCCGCTGGGTGAAGATATACCTCAATATATTGTGATCTGTGAAGACCACAAAGCACTTCCCGATGAGGTAGTGCTTCCACAACTTTAGTTCGAACACAACCACTATGAGCTCTAAATCGTGGGTGGCATAGTTATGATCATGGGGATGTAACTTCCTAGACCCATAAGATATCATCACCTATTGTTGCATCAGCACACACCCCAAGCCTTGTCCCGAAGTATCACATAATACCTAAAACATCACCCCTTCTTCTAGAAACCTCAGAACTAGGGCACTAACTAATTTTCCCTTCGGATAACTGAAGGCTGTCTAACACTACTCACTCCATAAAAAAGCCTGGTCTTTCTTGGCCAAGGCTATCATAGGTTCCGCAACTCGGGAGAAGTTGGGCACAGATTTATGGTAGTAACCCGCTAGACCAAAGAAAATATGAACCTCTGCCATGTTCTTGGGTGCTTCCCAAGATACAACTACTTAGACCTTTGACATATCGACCATTATTCCCTGCTCGGACACTAAATGTCCAAGGAAGTGCACCTCTCGTGTCTAGAATTTACACATGGACAATTTCCCATAGAGATGGTTCTATTAGAGGACCTCCAAAACCATTATCAGATGCTCAGTGTGATCCTCCTATGATCTAGAGTAAATCAGGATGTCATCAATAAACAGACTACGAACCGGTCTAGATAATCTAGGAAGATGGAGTTCATGAGTCCCATGAACACAGATGGCACATTCATAAAACTAAATGACATGAACACAAACTCAAAGTTCCCATATCTACACCTGAAGGTAATCTTTGAGATGCCACCCTTCTTCACCCTCAACGGGTGATATCTTGACCGCATGTCGAACTTGTAGAACCATCCTTCCCCCTTTAACTGGTCAAAAAGGTCATCTATCCTCGGGAGAGGGTAACAGTTCTTGACCGTTACCTGATTTAGTATTCGGTAGTCTATGCACAACATGATACAACCATCTGCCTTCTTCATGAACATGACTGGAGCACCCCATGGTGATGCGCTTGGTTGAACAAAACCCTTCTTCATTAGATCGTCGATCTGAATCCGTAACTCCCATTGCTCAGAAGGTGCCATCCTATAGGGAGCCATCAAAATCAGACAGGCACTAGGTTGAAAGTATATCCTGAAATCAACATCACGTCGAGGGGGGTAGAGTCCCTACCTCCTTAAGGAAGACGTCTAGAAACTCATTGACAATCCCCAAGACATCCACCATTTCTTTATCTGCCGACTCTACTGACATATTAGCTAACAAAGAAAGATGGGTCTTCACTCACCAACTGCCCTCCTGGAAACCCCGCTCGCCGACGAAGGCCGCACGTTGTTCACCCACATATGAAAACATAATACTTCTTCAAAAGCAGTCGATAATAGCACATAAATAGAACATCCATTAAATGCCTATAATGACATCATAAAACTACATCTATATAACTAGAAGGTCCCCACTATACTTATATAGTCCCAACATCAGTCTACATTCACAGCATACATGAGACAAGATGGTCTGACCTCTTACTAGAGTACTCAAAACCAGGGGTATAGGAAGTCTCTCTATGTCTAGATGAAAATAATGGGCTAGAATGGGTGAAACAAAGGAGTGTGAAGCTCCTGAATCAAATTAGGAAGATACAAGAGTCTTGAACAGAATGATTGTACCTCAAACGACTTCCAACCCTACTAGAATATACTTCCTTTGTGGCATGTAACTACCCATACCCAGCTTGTCTTCCCCTTGGCTGTTGGCCACATACCTGACCATGCCCTGGTCAAGGTCCCCAAGGAGTGCCCTGAGGTTGGCCTCCTCTTGAAACATTTTCTCTCGGAGGAGTGGGAGCTCGCAGTCTCTACTGATGCTGCTAAACGGGTCTGGCTAGAAACTACTGCTGCTGAGCTGGGTACTGGACCAGCCCACCCCAACTGTATTGTACTCGGTCTGGGCACTAATTCCAAAGGTTAACACAACTTCCATAGATGAGGAATCTCGGTCCTAGGACCGAAAGGAAAGGGTGAGGACCGGGAGATCGAAACTAGAACTGTTGGGGACTGCTCCCCACTGGCTAAAACCTAGAAGGCCCTAGAGATAGAGGCCTACTACTGATGGCCTTTCCCTTTGATAAGCTCAACTGGCCCCCTCTTGTGGAACTCCTCTTATCTTGTGCATCATCTCCACCACTTCATCCTTATTTTGGACTTCCAAGTACGTCGGTAGGGTGAAGGGAGTAACAACATACTAAAGAGAAGGTCAGAGTTCCTCCTCTAAATGTCTCTTATGAGACTCCTCCTCCGAAAAGAGGTATGGAGAATAGTGAAGGAGATCCTTGGACTTGATCCCCAAATACATCAATGTCATACTCCCCTGCTGAAGGGATATTAGCTCCTAACTCTTCTCATCCTTCATCATGGATTAAAGGAATTCTCCCCGGAACTCTCTCTCTAAGTCATACCATGTAACCTCAGCCTCCCTCTTCTCCCCAAGATAGAGCATCCACCACTAACACGCTGATCCCCAAATATAGCTCACATCTAGAGTAACCCAATACTCCATCAAAGCCCGAATCAAGCTGAAAGCTATCACCAGCTCTTTGAACCAGCTCTCTGTCTCCATGTCCGAGACACTACCCTCATAATTCTCGAGGGTTTGCCACTGAAAAGCACAAAGAGACTTCCGCCACTGATCGTACTCCTCCTCTCGATCATCCCTCTTCCGATCATCCAAATCAACCTTCTGGGGCTTGATCGCTCGTACTAATCATGTTCATCATCCATGTTTCATAACTACAAGATAAACAAGGAATGCCTAAGACCGATTAGTATAGAAGATTGCTTTTAATTTTTCTTAGATTCTTTATTCATTTTAAATCTCCAAAATTCCCAAGACACACTAGGACACAAGTCATTATGATTCATGTACCTTTCCTAGGTTCTCTACCCTATAATCAGTGTAGCCTTACTTGGTCGTTCAGTAGGACCAGAGTCCTTGCATCGGATCATGGGGGGCCTTAAAATCCTGTGTCCTAGCCAGTCTTCCCTGGCCTATTTCACACACCAAGATTTCTTAACACTATTTCCCTACCATCCCATGCAATTCTCATTATTTCTAACTCAAGACTCCATCCTATATCTCAACCTCCCCTTTGATACCATTCTGTCATGAACCGCCTTCACCAGGATGAGATAATGGACAACAGATTGCTAGAACCTTCCTTCTTCATGTTGAAGGAGAGATAATGACCCCCGATATCCACCTTCAATAGGTCCCAGAGTGGCGACTAGAACCAAGGGTATATGATCATGCACAAAATGGAAGGCATTAACCTTTTTTATTTATTAGGATTAGGAGATAAGATAGTAAGTCTCAAACAACACCAAAACTCGAAGTAAAAGTAAAGCCCAAACAATCCATCCCCATATGAAAGTCTCAATAATAAGTGCTACAATACAAGAAAACTCCAAAGGTAAATACCAATGAAAAGAAAACAGCAACAAAAACTGTCCCAATGTCTAAACTAGTATGGTCCCACATGGTCCTTGAAGTCCTGGGAAAATGAAAGCAGTTTTATATACGTAGGGTTAGTATATAGGTATACTTAGTAAGGAAAACTAAAAACTCTCGTGCACAAGTGGGGAGGAATTCTAATGTCCCATTAGAAAAGGAGAACCAAAGCACCTATTAAGAAAACCATCCACCCAAACATCACCAAGTAACAATCCCCAAATAACTTAAGTCAAGTAATGTAATAGTAATAGAACATCAATATTTGGGTACCCCACACCACTTTCCCACTAGTTATTGAAGTCATCCTACATGTTAGACCATCCCCACCATTTTCAAACCTATCCCACTACCATAACCTTCCCACACACACATGGGCTACCCCAACCACTCACCATGACCACAAAAACATGGGCCAAAACCACACATAACCACGCCCGCAGACACCTGGGCCAGAACAACTACTGCCATGCCCAAAGACACCTCGGACCGAACAATTACTTCCATGCCTGAAGACACCTGGGACACATCCTGAAGACACTTGGGAAACAACCTACCCGAACACACTTGTGATAACTACCACAACATTCCCTGACCAAAGAATCTTGGGCTATAATGGACCTCATGCCATCACAGCCTGCCTGAAGTTTCTTGGGCTACACGAGAAAGGGTGAAGAAAATGAGTTAATAACCAGCCACTCATAGGAGTGTTGGGGAAACAACATATCCCATTGAAATGGGGGTGTTATATATGAAGTTCTCAACTTGGGTGGGGAGTGAATAAGAAACATAAGAACTAAAATTATATATATAGGTAAAAAAGAACTCATCCCAACCTAGGGGTTCCAAACCCATCCTATACAAAAACACCCTCGTTACTATTAATTCATTAAAAAAATAACATCCAAAACCAAGTCACAACTCATTCTGAGAAAAAATTCCCACTTGAACCCATTCCTGTCATCACATTCACATAGTTATATTTTAGATAATTTTTCACTAATGGGAAACTAATAGGCCTAGACACTTGCCAAGTAAAGAAAAACAACCAAGCAACAGATTAAGAATTCACACTCGGTTTTCTTGTAAATCCACAACAACAAAAGGGGTTCGTGAGAGCCCTCAAAGTACTGGAACCAAACCAAGCCCCACCATACTTTCCCACACGGACTTAGATCCACAAACCAAAAACTACACCACAAAATGGGATCCCATCCCAAACCATGTCACCCCACAATAATCTAGTAGAAGATCAACACATATTTCCAAGACAGAGCAAGGGAGTTTCCATATTTTATCACACCATTCATTGAGTTTCTTCTTTCTATATGGTTAACCGGGGAGTTCACATAAGGATTATTGTTCAATGGACATTCATTTAATCAACCAAGTTTACGTGATTAACCAATTTCCAAGCAACATCCATTCAATCATCACAGAAGACAGTGGTCCATTAGTGCACAAGGAAAGACCACAAACGGCCATGATTTTCAGCGGACACAAGACCATACAATTCACAACATATAGGAAAGGGTAAAAGAGTACAAAAACATCATCAACACACCCCCTTCATTATTTAAAAGTCCATTTATTATCTTTATTAAGGTTTGGTTTCATCCATCCCCATAGAAACATTAGAATACTTACCCCACATGGTACACAGTAAAGAGATATGAAGAAAGAACCCTACCTGGATGATCAACAATTGAAAATTTTCTCTACAAGCCAAAAATTAGGGATGCGCGACATGCAGGGGAGGAACTTTGGGGACTCTAAGAGTGAGTAGAAAAGCTCCAGCATAGGCACACCACTTGCCTCGGGAAGGGGGACTCCAAACACACCCAATAAGAGAAAAAAGACCATCCAAGAAGTGGAAGAAGAAGAAGAAATTACCATGTTATAAAAAGGTGAGAACATGGAGTTATAGGCTATGAATTTTGAACGTCTTAAAAGGAGGATCATGGTTTTACCACACAGTTGGGTGGTTACACAGCGATGGAATTAATATTCATTTAATAATTCTCATCAGAGAGGTGGTCATAACACCTTTGCGTTAAATGGTTTCCTTTAATTAGAGTAAAATATGTAATAAGAGCGAAACTAGAAAGGACAGGAAAATGTGTGACACTGAGGAAAGCCATATGTTTTTGAATGTTAAGGGTTGTCCAACTCCTGAGAGATTTTAGATATCATTTGTGGGATTTTAATGGATTTTAAAGGGGTATTAAAACACTCTTACATCAAAAGATACACTGTGGGAGCGGAACTGAAAAAATATACAAGGGTGGGACACCATTGGGTGTGACACTGTAAGCGGTGCCATGGTCATGGTTCCACCATCAAGGTTCCACTGTTTCGGTGTGCGACTATAAAAGTGCCACCCTCACATTGCCACCATTATGGTGCCACCGTTAGTGGTGGCACCATTTTGGTGTACGACCGTTATGGTGCCACCGCCACAGTGCCACCCTCATAGTGCCACCATAAGCAGTTCCACCATTTCAGTGTGAGACCATGACTAGTGCCTCTGTTTCGGTGGAACCATTTGATGGAACTGAGTTTTTGGGAAAATCCTTAATGGGTCATTTCCTGAGCCATACATGAGATACCTCCCAAAATTATTTTCTCCCTCAAGAATCAAACTAGACCCAAAGAAAAAAATAGGGGTCCGAACAACCACCTCGAAAGATACCTATTAAGGGAAAACATGCTTGACATCTAAGAACACCTCTCCCTAATGTAACCACACAAAATTTAAAGATCACTGTCAAGACATATGGGTTAGGGATTCCTCTCCCCCATGTCAAGTTACTATCCACTTTGGGCGGCACTGACTCGCCTGCATCGGTGTAATCACATCTACTATAAAGCGTCTTGATTAGGGATAAGGTTCTTCGTTCCCCAAAGTTAGTACTTTTCGCACACATTAAGAGAAAAAGGAAATAGACACATTTAGTAGTTAGCTCAGTTAATCCCTACATCAAAAACAAGTACGAAACAAAATAAGAAAAAACTCAAAATAGCTCTGGGTACTAGTCATGCATCTATGACTATCATTTCTAGGTATTATCCTTCATCCCACCATGCCTCCATAACACATGAACCAAGGGAATGATTTGTCCACAAAGAACCTTCTCCTCATGACCTTCGATCATAATTGGTATGAATACAAACATCACGTCATCCTAAATATCCATCTTTCCCTAGTTGAGGATGTGTGAATCATCGTGTAGATACTGACAGAGTTGAGACACATGGATGATGTTTTTCACTCTCAGTAGCGGCGGTGGTAGTGCTAGATGATAATACACTTCACGGACCCACCGTAACACCTTGAAGGGTCCAATGAAACTAAGAGAAAGATTAATACCCCTTCTGAACCTCCATTTTCCACGCCAAGGGGTTAACTTTAAGAACACGCGGTCCTCGACCTCATATTCCAAGGGTCTCCTCTTATTACCAGCATATGACTTATGCCCATCCTGGGCTGCCTTCATCCTCTCTCTTACCTTCTCTATTGTGCTCTACACCACTTCCGAGCCAAGAACACCTACTTCCCCAACCATTGTCCAGCACATGGGTGAGTGACATGACCTCCCCTTCAAAGTTTTCAATAGAGACATTCCAATGGTAGAGTGATCACTATTGTTGTAGGAAAACTCTACAAGAGGAAACTGTCATGCCCATGATCCCCTAAAGTATAAAAAACATGCCCGCATTATATCCTCCAACATTTGGATGGTGCGCTCTGTCTTCCCATCTGTCTGGGGGTGGAAAGTAGTGTTGAGGGATAGTTGGCTGCCTAAAGTATGTTGAAATCCTTTCCAAAACCATGAGGTAAACTAGGTATCCCGATCAGAGACTATGGACCTTGGAACTCCATACAACCACACCACCTCATCTATGTACCACTATGCTCGGGCATGCACTGCAATCAACTCCTTGATTTCAAGAAAGTGAGCCGATTTCATCAGCCGGTCCACCACTACCTAGATGGCATCGCAACCCCTTGAACTCTGAGTAGTACCGTGATGAAATACATCGATATGTCATCCCACTTCCACTCGAGGACATATAAAGGCTGTAACAAACCTCATGGGATGTGGTGTTCAGCCTTCACCTACAGATATATGGGGAACCTCGCCACAAACTCTACCACTGCCTTCTTCACTCCGGGCCACCAAAACTGACCCCTTAAGCCATGTTTTATATTTGAATCTCCTGGGTGCACTGCTAGGAGTGAGTTTTGGAATTCCCCTAGAACACTCTTGCACATTTCCACCGGGACCAACAACTTCCCATGAAATATCATCCGATTCTACCCATCTTCTGACCATCCTTCCGGAGCATTTATCTAGATAACACGATCACACATTACTTCATCCTCTAAGTCCCCACAATGAGACTCCTCCACCTACTGAAATAAAGAGGACTACACTGTCATCTGGAATATACAACCTCTTCAATCCTCCACCCTTGCATCCAAGTGTAGGGTAGCCAACTCCTCCTCCACCTTCCAAGAATCTTCCAACTCTCAAACTGCAACCTTCTGCGACTTCCTGCTCAAGTCATCAGCCACCACATTCCCCTTAACTTTAGTGTAAGAGATTTCAAAATCGTAGTATGGAAGAAACTCCATCCACCTCCACTTCCCCAAGTTTAGGTCCCACTGGGATAAGTTATTCCTCATGCTCTTGTGATCCTTGGAGACCACAAAGTGCTCCCCGATGAGGTAGTACTGCCACAACATTAGTGAAAACACAACCGCTGTGAGCTCCAAATCATGGGTGGCATAGTTACACTCATTGGGACGTAACTGCCTAGACCCATAAGAGATCACCCCTACTGTTGTATCAGCACGCACCCCAAGACTTGTCCTGAAGCATCACATAATACCTCAAACCTCACCCCTTATTTTGGAAACCTCATCATTAGGGCACTAAAAAATTTTCCTTAAAATAACAGAAGGCTACCTGACACTACTCACTCCATACAAAAGTCTAGTATTTCTTGGTCAAGGCTATCAAAGGTGCTGCAAATAAAATGAAGTTGGGCACAAATCTCCAGCAGTAACCCGCTAGACCCAAGAAACTATGCACCTATGGCATGTTCTTTGGTGCTTCCCAAGATACAACCACATTGACCTTTGATGGATCAGCCTCTATTCCCTGCTCGGACACCACGTGTCCAAGGAAGTGCACCTCTCATGTCCAAAACTTTCACTTGGACAACTTCCCATAGAGCTGGTGCTATCAGAGGAACTCTAAAACCAATCTCTAATGCTAATCATGATCCTCCTATAATCATGAGTAGATCAGGATGTTTTCAATAAACACAACTATGAACCAGTTCAGATATTCCAAGAAGATGGAGTTCATGAGTCCCATGAACACGTCTGGCACATTCATAATTCCGAACGACATGACTACGAACTCAAAGTTCCCATATATTCACTTGAAGGAAGTATTCAAGATGTCACCCTCCTTCACCCTCAACGGGTGATATCCTGACCATAGGTCGATCTTGGAGAACCATCTTGCACCCTTCAACTGGTGAAAAAGGTCGCCTATCCTCAAGAGAGGGTAACGGTTCTTGACCGTTACCTAATTCAGTATCTGGTAGTCTATGAACTCCCAGAGACCACCATCTTCCTTCTTTGCAAACAAGACTAGAGCACCCCATGGTGACACGCTTGGTCAAACAAAACCCTTCTTTATCAGATCATTGATCTGAATCCAAAACTACTTCAGCTCAGAAGGTGCCATCCGATAGGGATCCATCGAAATCAGATGGGCACCAGGTTGCAAGTCAATCCCAAACTCAACGTCATGTCGAGGGTGTGGAGTCATCACCTCATTAGGGAAGATGTCCATGAACTCACTAACAATCCCAGAGACATCCACCATCTACGTATCAGTCGACTCTATTGACAGCTCGACTAATAAAGAAAGAAGGGGCTTCACTCACTGGAAGCCATCCTGGAAACCCCGCTCACCGACGAAGGTCACACGTTGTCTGTCCACATATGAAAACATGATTCTTCTTCAGAAGCATTCGATAACAGCACATATAGAGAACAACCTGTCGATTCCTATAATGACAACATACAACTGCATTTGTAGCAAAATAAGGTCTCCACTGGAATGATGTGGTCCCAACATCAATCTACATTCTTAGAAAACATGAGACAAGATGGTCTGACCTCCGACCAACATACTCAAAACCAGAGGTAAAAGAAGTCTCTATATATCTAGAACAAAATAATGGACTATATTGTGTGAAACAATGGAGTACGAAGCTACTAAATCAAACAAGGTAGATACAAGAGTGATGAATAGAAAGATTTTATCTCGAACGACTTCCAACCCTATCAGAACTACTACCTCTATGGTGTGTAACTACTCACACCTAGCTCCACTTCCCCTCAGCTATTGAATTCCTCCGCAACCATGCCCTATTCGAGATCCCTAAGGAGCGCCCTAAGGTCTGCCTCCTCTTGCAACATCTGATCTCGGAGGATCAGCAGCTCGTTGTCCTTGTTGCTGCTATTGAAAGGGCCTGGCTGGAAACTGTTGCTGCTGTGGTGAGTGCTCGTCTGGCCCACCCCCACTGTACTGTACTCGTTCCGGGAACTAATTCCGAAGGTTCCCACAACGTCCAAAGATGATTCATATTGGTACTGGGCCTAAAAGGAAAGGGAGAGGATTGAAAGATCGAAACTGTAACTGTTGGGGCCTTCTCCCCACTAGCCAGAACCTTGAAGGCCCTAATGCTGGAGGCCTGCTACTAACAACCTTTCCTTTTGATGAGACCAACTAGCCTCCCTCTCATGGCACACCTCCCTGCATGTTCATCCTCTCCACCACTTCAACCTTCATATGTACTTCCAAGTATGTTGTTCGGGTGAAAAGAGTAACAACATACTGAAGAGAAGGTTGGAGTGTCTTCTCTAAAAGTCTCACCTGAGACTCCTCATCTAGAAATAGGTCCATAGAAAAGTAAAGAATATATTTGATCTTGATCCTCGACTCCCTTACTAACATACTCCCATGCTGAAGGGAGAGTAACTCCTACCTCTTCTCAGCCTTCATTGTGGAAGAGAGGAATTCCCCCCGGAACTCTCTCTCAAAGTCAGCTCATGTAACCTCATCCTTCATCTTCTCCCCAAGATAGAGAATCCACCAATGATGCGCTACTCCCCACATCTGGATCATATCCAGAAAAATCCAATACTCCATCAGAACCCGAATAAAGTTGAAAGCTATCAACAACTCCTCGAGCCTGCTCTTTGTCTCCATGTTCGAGACACTTCCCTTGTACTTCCCAAGGGTTTTCCACTAAAAGGCACAATCATCCACTACCAATGATCATCCTACTCCTCTCGGTCAGCCCTCTACCGATCATCCATATCAACCTCTTGGGCCCCAATCGTCCACACTACTCATGGTCACCTTCCATGTGCCATAACTGCAAGGTAAACAAGGAATTCCTACGCCCGAGTAGTATTGAAGATTGATTTTAATTTTTATTAGACTATTTATTCATTTTAAATCCCCAAAATACCCTAGAAACACATGAACACAAGTCATTATGATGCATGTACCTTTCCTAGGGTCTCTACCCTACAATCAGTGTGGCCTCACTTGGTCATTCGGTTGGCCCAAAGTCCTTGCATCGGATCATGGGGGGCCTTAAAATCCCATGTCATAGATGGTCTTCTCTAGCCTATTTCACACACCAAGATTTCCTAACACTGTTTCCCTACCATCCCATGCAATCCTCACTATACCTAACGTTGAATTCCATCCAATCTCTCAACCTCCCCACTGATACCATTATTTCCCCACCTGCCTTCACCATGATGAGAGAAGGGACAATAGATTTCTAGACCCTTACTTCTTCAAGTTGAAAGGGAGATAATGACCCCCGAGACCCTCCTTCAATAGGTCTCAGAGTGGCGACACATACCAAGGGTATATGATCATGCACAAATGGAAGGAATTACCTTTTTTTATTTAGTAGGATTGGGAGATATAATAATAAGTCCCAAACAACACCAAAACATTAAGTAAAAGTAAATCCCAAAAAATCCATCCCCATATGCATATCAAAATAATAAGTGATACAATACAAGAAAACTCCAAAGGTAAATAACAATGAAAATAAAGCAACAACAACTGTATCAACGTTTGAACTAGTATGGTCCCACACGGTCCTCGAAGTCCTCCTAGAAACCCAAAAGTAGTTTTATATACATAGGGTGAGTATACAAGTATACGTAGTAGGGAAAACCAAAATCTCTCATGCACAAGTGGGGAGGCATTCTAATGTACTGTGAGAAAAGGAGAATCAAAGCACTTAGAAAAGAAACTAGCTACCCAAACCTCACCAAGGAACACTTCCCAAATAATGAAAGTCAACTCAAGTAATAGTGATAGAACATAGATATTTGGGTACCCCGCACCACTTTACCATTAGTTACTGAAGTCATACTATGCATTAGACCTTCCCTACAATTTTCACCATAGTCCCACTACTATACCCCGTCCTCACACACCTGGGCTAACACAACCATTCACCCCACCCGCAAACACCTGGACCATAACCACATGTAACGATTCCCACATACACCTAGTCCAGAACAACTAATGACATGCCTAAAGACACCTGGGCCCAAAAAATTACTCCCACACCCAAAGAAACCTTGGCTTCATCCTGATGAAACTTGGGAAAAAACCTGCCCGCACACACCTTAGCTAACCACCACAATGTTCCCTGCCCCAAAGAATCTTGGGCTATAATGGACCTCAGGCCTTCATAGCCTGCCCGAAGAGTCTTGGGATACTTAGGAAATGAAGTAGAAAAGGAGATAATAACCAGTCACTCATAAGAGTGTTGGAAAAAACACCCTCCCCCATTGAAATGAGGGTGTTCGACACGAAGTGATCAACTTGGGTGGGGTATGAATAAGAAACATAAGAACTAAAATTTTACATATAGGTAAGCAAGCACTCATCAAAACCTAGGGGTTCCAAAACTATCCTATACACAAACACCCTCATTACTACTCATTCAAAAAATAACACAACAGCCACAACCAATTCACAAATAATTCCGAGAACGATTTCCCACTTAAACCCATTCATGTAATCACATTCAAGTGGTTCTATTTTAGATAATATTTCACTACTAAGAAAAAAATAGAAATATCCATGAGCCAAGAAAATAAAAACAACCAAGCAGCAGATTAAGAATTCACATTCGGTTCTCTTTTAAAGTCACAAAAACATAAGGGGTCCGTGAGATCCCTCAAAGTATTGGAACAAAACCAAGCCCCACCATACAGCCCCACACAACCTTAAATCCACAAACCAACAACTACACCACAAGAGGGGATCCCATCCCCAACCATGTCACCCCACAAGTATAAAGCAGAAGATCCACACATATTTCCAAGATTGAGAAAGAGAGTTTCCATTTTTAACCACACCATTCATTGAGTATCTTATTTTTGTTTGGTTAACCAGGGTGTTCACATTTGGATTCTTGTTCACGGGACATTCATTTAATTAACCAAGTTTATGTGATTAACCAATTTCCACTCTATATTCATTCAATAATCATAGAAGACAGGGGTCCATTAGTGCACAAGGGTTGACCACCAACGACCATGATTTTCAGTGGACACAATCCCATAAAATTCACAACATATAGGAAAGGGTAAAAGAGTAAAACATCATCATCAAACACACCCCTTCATTCTTTAAAGTTCTGTTTATTATCTTTATTAACATTTGGTTTCATAAATCCCCATAGAAACATTAGCACACCCACCTCACATGATACACAATAAAGAGATACGAAGGAATAATATTACCTGGATGATTGACGATCAAATTTTTTCTCCACTTGGTAAGAATTAAGGATGCATGACTTGTAGTGAAGGAACTTCGGGGACTCCAAGAGTGAGCAGAAAAGCTCCAGCACCGGTGCATCACTTGCCTCGAGAAGGGGGACTCCAAACGCACCCAAGAAGGGAAAAGCGACCAGCTAAGAAGGGGAAGAAGAAGAAGAAATTTCCATGTGATAAAAAGGTGATAACATAGAGTTATGAGATATGAATTTTGAATGACTTAAAAGTCAGATCGTGGTTTCACCGCACGGTTGGGCGGTTACACATGATGGAATTAATTGTCATTTAATAATTCTAATCAGAGAGGTGGCCATAATAGCTATGCATTAAATGGTTTCTTTTAATTAGAGGAAAACACGTAAGATGGGTGAAACTGGAATAGACGGGAAAAGGTGTGACACTAAGGAAAGCCACACATATTGGTAAGTTAAGGGTTTTCCAGCTCTTGGGGGATTTTAGATATCATTTATGGGATTTTAATGTCTTTAAAAGGGGTATTAAAACACTCTTACGTCAAAATATATGTTGTGGGAGAAGAATTGTAAAAAGAAACAAGGGTGGGACACCATTGGGTGAGACACCGTAAGAGGTGCCACGGTCATGGTTTCACCATCATGGTGCCACCCTCACAGTGCCACCATAAGTAGTGCTACCATTTCTATATGTGACCCTGATAGTGAGACCGTGACAGTGCCACCATCATGGTGCCACCGTCATGGTGCCACCATCATTGATGCCACCATTTTGGTGTGTGACCGTGACAATGTGACTATAATGGTGCCACCGTCACGGTGCCACCCTCATGGTGCCACCGTCACTGTGCCATTGTAAGTGGTTCTACCATTTTGGTGTGAGATTGTGACCAGTGCCACCATTTCAGTGGAACCATTTGATAGAATCGAGTTTCTAGAAAACTGTTTAATGAGTCATTTCCATGGCCATTACAAGCATAAAGTGATTTGGGGCTTCGTAAGTGATTTACATTAAAGAGAGTTCTTGGTAAAAATAATTTTTATTATCCTACAATATCCTCCATTAGACTACATGTCAATGAAATCTCACAACAGTCCAAATAGTCATTTCAAAGAATGTATTTTTTTTATACAAGTATTTTGATATATATATATATATCATAAATGAGGTGTATCTCTATAAAAATTTATACTCATACACTTACAAATTATTAACCATTATTATCTCTTATTATTAACCTTTATAAATTTTTTGACACTATTGAAGCATGTTTTTAATCAAAAAAATGTCTCAAATAAACAATACTAAATAATTTTTATTTTATTAATAAACCTTAAAAAACGTTATACTCATTGTAATTGAATAAAAAAACCTCAAGTATATTTCTAGTACACTCCCTAGTCATTTTTGGGAGGGATTTCAATTGAATATCTTTTTTGTATTTTTTTTGATAAATATTAATATTACTGAATCAAATAGGATGAATATGAATAAAGAAATGATGGATTCCAATCGTATAACAATATAATAACAAGATAAAGTGTAATATTTCATCATGTTTGAAAAATATCATGCATATGACCCTTATAAATTCTTTTTCCATGTTTATGTTGTTGTTATTCAGGACTAATTAGTCCGTAGGAGTTGGAAGAATAATTGATCTATCATAGAATTGATCGAAGTTATAAATGTTGGAATAAATAATGGGGAAAAGAGAATGTAGCTAGATTCTATGATAATAATATGTTTTATGGATCATCTGATATGATTAAAAGTGTGGAAACTAAAGAATACTATATCAAGAATGTGATTACAGATGTGGATGATGATGATGATTTTATTGAAAAAATGGAAAGGAAAGATTAAAATGAAATTCATGATTTCCCAAAACTGTTTGAGAAGTTAAAGAGTTGTGAAAAGATTCCATTGTTTCCTGGTTGCACTAAATATAGAGATTTTTTAGCTATACTGAAGATGTATAATTTGAAATCAGAAAATAGATGGGGTGATTCTAGTTTTATGAAACTACTTTCTCTCTTGAATGATATGATCCTAGAAGGTAATGAGCCATCTATCTGAACATACGACACCAAATGAATGCTGCAATTGATGGGTATGATCCCTCAAATAATAAATTCCCACCAAAATGATTGTATACTATTTATCAAGAACCAAAAATCACTTACAGAATTCCAAAAGTGTGGTAATTATCAATACAATAAAGATGACTCTAATTCTATGATGGTTTTATGATACTTTCCCATCAGTCCTAGGTTTAGGAACCTATATTCATGTGATGAGACTGTATGTAAATTAACATGACATGAAGAAACAATAAATAAATATGGGAAACTAGGTCAACCTATAGACTCTCCTTAGTGGAAGAGAATTGATCATGAGTATCCTAATTGTGGAAATGATCTGAGAAACCTTCATGTTGCATTATCTAAAAATTGAGTGAATCCTTTTGGTTTTCAAAGTAGAACTCATAGTGAAAGAAATATTATGTCAGTAAATTATAAAATTCCACTATGGTAATACATGAAATGAAAATACATCATGTTATGTATGATTATATTAGGACCAAAATAACCGGTTATTGATATTTATGTTTATTTCCATTGTTGAGGTATTTGAAATTATTGTGGGATTCTTGTTTTACATTGCATGATGTTTATATAAATGAAGTTTTCACATTGAGATCCATGTTGTATGGGATGATAAATTCATTTTCTTCTTATGGAAATTTATTAAGATATAACATTAACGGTAATTTAGGGTGCTCCATTTTCAAACAATGAAGATATTCAATTTAGTTGAAACATTCATTGAAGACTATGTTTTTAAGATATTGCATATTTCTACCCCAATGACATATGTACCGATCTTGGATGAAATCATTTGTTGGATGTTCAGAAGAACATAAAAAACCATCTCAACTAATAGGTGATCAACTATTTGAGAAAGTAAATAATGTGGACACTAATTTTGGTATACGATTTTTGAAAAACCTTATAAAAACTGATTGGAAAAAAGAGATCAGTTTTTTTAATTACCATACTGAAATTTTCTATAAGTTAGAAACTTTATTGATGTTATTCATATTGAAAAAAGTATGTGATAGTGTCAAAGACATGTTTCTAAATTCACCTGAAAAAACATAGAATGGAATTAATTCTAGGTTTGGACATGGTTGACATGGGAATATGAGAATATTTAGCAATTGTGGGAGTGAAAAACAAACATTCCTTCATCCAAATACTTACACTCTTTACAAGAAGAATAGATATCAATTTTTAAACATATTAAATGACATAAAGGCTCTATAGGGGTATTCATCGAATACAAATAATATTATATCAATGACCGATTTAAAGTTAATGGGTATGAAATCACATGAAAACCACGTTTTGATGTAAGATCTAATTCTAATAGATTTACATTTCATTTTCCCAAGAATGTACATCATACATTAACCAAGATCTATTTCCTTTTCAAAGCTATATATATCAATGTTATAGACCCAACAAAATTTTTGACTATGAAAATAGAAATTTCCACAATATTATCTAAATTGGAAATGTTATTCCCCCTAACATTCATTGATATGATGCTTCACATGATGATTCAATTGGTGAGAGAGATTTGACTATGTGGTTCTATACACTATAGATGTACGTACCTCATTGAACGATATATGATGATTTTGAAAGGGTATGCCAAAAATTTAAGTCAGACAGAGTTTTGTATTGCAGAGTGATATATTGTTGAGGAATATATTGAATTCTATACTAAATACCTGTCCAATGTGTGAATAATTGGTCTACTAAAATATCATCACACTGGCTAGCTTGCGGGTGAAAGAAGTTTTAGAAGTTATGTTTTCACAATCGGCATTGTGGATTAGGAGTAGACACACCTTTACATTTTTCATAATAGTTTGGAGGTTTCCCCAGATGTTGAAACCCACAAAAAAATTATTAGGAATTTGAATCCATAAAGGGATGAAATATGGATATCAAATAAAAATAATCAAAAGTTTATGGTATGGTATTAGGACTATATTTTTAAGGAATTATATGAACATCAAAATTCAATTTTTGAATGAATTCGATGGATAGATAAAGGAATAAGTGTGTATGTATTATTTTAAAATGTTTATGTAATTACTAGTTATGCATTCTATACAAATGAACATGATGAAGACAATACCATGAAAAATAGTGGAGTTACACATGTGGCTAAAGCGATGAATGTTTATGGTACTAAGGACATAAATCCTATTTACTAGAAAATTTCATACATTGACATCATCAAAAAAATATGAGAGTTGGATTATATAATATTTTAAGTGCATATTTTTTAAAGATAGTGGGTTGATAATAAGAGTTCTGTTAAAATAGATGAATTTGGATTCATGAAAGTGGATTTCTGTAAGGAAGGGTACAAAGAAAAACCATTTATAATGACATCACAAGTATTACATGTATTTTATATTCTAGATCCCATGAACTGAAAGTGGTCAATTGTTCTTTTATCGACCAAAACTATTAAACTGTCAGATGAAAATTCAACTAATGATGAGTATTTCATTAAGACATCGAAATAATTTCATAGTGGTCCCAATATAGTTGGGGTTTTATATGTTAGATGATACCATAATTAAGGGATTTGGATACATTATAGAGGGGTCACATCCCTTAATTATTTAAAAAAAGGTAGTTCAATAATCAGGTTATATTTTTCTATAATATACATTTTGTTTCTTCATGTTATTATTTGTTTGATGCTGCATTTTTGTAATATAAATTAAATGTAAAAAAATATATAGATAATGAATTATACATTTTATAGTGCTCCCAATCCTAAGGAACAATACATATCTCAAGATACTATTGATCCTGGTGTAGAGGAACAATGAACTTCTGCACATGTCTATGCTACCACTCCAGAGAAACAATAGGTTTCTCAGCATGTTGTTTCACCTAGTGTAGAGGTACAACAAACTTATGAACATGACGATTATACTAATATAGAGTAAAAATATATTGATAGTGTTGAATCCAAGTAAATTATAGGTTAATAAGGACTGGTGACGCATTAAAAAAAGAGATTCGTAGTCTGATGATGTTAGAAAAAATCATTAAGGTAAAAATAAAAGGCATAAAATTCGAGGTTGGATGGAATGTGCAGGGCCAACATGTCAACCTTAACAAGGCCATGTTTAGTAGTTAAATTAGACTCCTCACATGGTAATGTATAGCTATTTATTTAGATTCATGGAACCATGTTGTTCCCACACTTAGTATTCTGATGTGAGAAAAGATTACATTAACATTATGATATCATATATTTATTTTATTAAAAAATAAAATAATGAAACATTGATTTAATACTCATCATACCTTAAAGAGTGAATTTATAGTAGATGACTCCCATAATAAATATGTATTAATTCTTTCGGGAAGGATTACCAAAGGCTTTCACACAATTCTAATGAGATATTATCTTAAAGATGTTGAAGGGAAAATAATCACGCACCCAACTATTATGTAAGCACACTTGATAACCCAAGAAGTGTGGTATGTGTTTATTTGATGTCATGGGGAGATTCATTTTTAGTTACATTGTGTCTTGTAATACATTATTTGAAAATATTTGTATTCATAATTTTTATTGAGAATTTTTATTTATGAAACTGCAACTGAGTATTGAAAATAATGAACAGGTACCAAAACCAATATACCCCAACCATAAAGTAAATATGGGGTACACTTCACTTAAAAAATGTTACATATTTTAAATATACCATAATACTTTTATGTGACATGAAACAAAAACATAATTATGTTTCTCTATTAATATATAGAATGACGGATCCTAATACAAAGCCACATTCATCCCATGCCATGTGCCATGGAAGGGGGAACATGTAAATAAATATGAGATACTAATATATGAAAACACACAAAAAGTGTGGGTAACATGTGTAACTATGATGTAATAAAAATTTTATTCTCTTTAAATAACTGTTACATAACAATGATTTATTATTTTCCATTATTTTCTATCTAGCATAGTCATAGGAATCATCAACACCTGTACTAGATGAATAACTACTCTTAGTGGACTTGACATGGCTAGAATAATATGACCATGTCAGAGATACGGGTTTTTGGGTGAAACCCGAAACATATTTTGAAAAAAACAATAGGAGGATAAAGATAATGAAATTATAGAGATGAAAGTAAAATTAAATTTCTTTTAATAAAAATTTAATTGGAAGAATGATTTTCTAGAAAATTTTATGGGGGGGGGAGAAAAGTGAATAAACAACTCTAGAACAACCATAGGGTGATGATCCCACACTGCACCATCTTTGAGGTGAGCCATTCCTCTCAAAGAGATATGTTAGTCAAGGTAATCAATATTCTAATAATTTTTTCTGTAAAATGTGAATAATACAACCACTAATATGTTTCCTTTACTGATATTCTATAGGGTGAAATCGAATATGATTTATATCTATCAATACCCAACTATCTACTTGTAGAGAGGGCTATAGTGTTTAATATCCAAGACCATATGTTACACAACATACCACTTTCTCTAGGTCATCTAAGTGTAGAGATTAGTGTAGCTCATGATCTGACACTAAGCTACTTGTTCTACTTGATGATGAAGATATTCATATAGTCGACCAAGCTATTAGAAAATTCATCTCATATACATCAGATCTTGTAAAAACACAAGTGTATAAGTAGGTATTGATTTATCATTTATTTCTTATGATAAACCATTAAAAATAATGAAAAAGGGTCTAGACCAATGATTGTTATTACAGAAAGACAAAGGGAATAGGTGAAATGAAAGGTCAACTAAAAACCATCTAAAGGATCTACCATCTGATAAAAACTAAATTTTAAAAGCACTTTTTCCTTACCAATTAAATATTCACATTTACTAACATTAAAGGTTCATGTAGATGAAATGTTAAAAATTGGTAGTAGTCACATAATTGATTTTAATGAAAAAATTTATGGAGAGGAAGGTGTTGACTACATTTATTTTGATAACATAAATGAAATACACAACTATGAATGGCTAAGATATTTAGTTGTAAATGTATTTATGAGGTATTTTCCATGATTAAATTTTATAAAAGATGATATACAATTTTAATTATGACTAAATACATTTCATATTTTTTAGGCATATATATCATTACTAATTGAAGGGATTTACCCATGAAAAAAATATGGACTCATTACTCCTCACACCACCTTTACAGAACAAAAAAAATAGAATTAAAGAATATATATTAAATAGTGGAAAAACTGGCCAAATCATTTGAATGAAAACTTGGGGATTCCAGACTCTTCTTAATACCAATGATGCAGAGGTAAATCTCTACAATTTAATCATATCAAATATATTTTTATTTATTTAATTAAATATTTATTTTTATGTTTTTAGGAAATAATGGATGCTTGTTGCGGTCAATTTGGATAATCCAAAAATTTATTTCCAAGATTCACTACATGGATTCCTAAAAAACTGGTAACCAATGATGGAGTTTTTCAATTTGTAATACACTAAATCCAACATTTTAGTTCTAAAATTCATGTTATATAATTTATATTATTTTTTAATATGGATTATTTTATGATAGGGTGGTGTAGAAATATCATAAAAATTATGGAAAGAGGAAAAAAATTGCACACAAGGATCCTAAAAAGTTCTACAACTAGATAAGTATTAGGGTATATATAATAATATTTAACTTTCTAAACAAATATCAAAAAAAATTACTTATTTTTATCAATGTTTATGAAGTGTCTAAAACTAAAAAATAGAAAATATTTTGGTTATTATGTTTATAAATTTATGAGAGGGATCATATTTCGTCAACAAACACACATCATCAAAGAGGTATTTTTGAAGATAATTACTATTTAATTTAAAATATTTATTAATACTTTGTGTATTTATATTTTTCCATTACTACTATTTTTTTCAAGAAAATCATACTCACAATATGTTATATATATTCTTAGAAATGAATGGGAAGCATACCTGATCGTAGAATGTACGCACATAACATAAAGATGTGAATTCTATAAAAATAATGAAATGTTTCTTATTATTGTTTAATTTTTATATTTTTAGTATTACTCACAAAAGAAATTTTTTATACAGGTGGATTCCCTTCATATTTATGGGTCAAGAACATATACATCCATCATGAAAAGATGAATTCCTACTACTTATTTAATTAAAATTTCATCATTTTATCTAATATTTGTAAGTTATTTTATGTATCATATTTATCTAATAATTATTTAGTTGTTTTTAAATAACTTTTGGGAAGTCATATTTTGATTTTAATTATCTACAACAAGCCATATAAGTGATAACCTATTTTTTTCTACCAATGTTACCACAATTTCTATTGCTTTTCTTTGTCAAGCCACCAACAGTGTTTATTGATTTGATGTTATTATCCAAAAACATTTATCAAATAAATAGGTAGTGTTGAAAGTTTGATAAAATAAAACAATTTTAATCCTTGTAACATTGTTATTTATGATTGTTTTGAGACTTTGGGACATAAATGAATCAACGACACCTTAATCCGACACACGGTGTGACCGATATGACTCCAGACATCTTTTTATTTAAAATGGACATTAATTTTAGTAAAATAGAAAATTGACATTCTAAAAATCAAAAAAAAACCATTCATATTGTTTTGACACTTTAATATAATTACCCATAAGTAATTTAGGATGGTTATTAATCAAACACACCTTAATCCAACGCACGGTGTGACTAATATGACTAAAAGTGTCTGTTATCAATTTAAAATCATCATTTTAGTTCAAAATGTGTCACTCACGGAAAAGAAAGAAAACACGTTCATAATTTATGGATAATTTAGGAAATTTATTCATAAATCATTTATTATTTATAAGAATAAATCTCAGGTCAAAATGATACATGAAGTGACTGATATGAGTCAAAGTGAATGTTTCTAGTTTAAAATGACATTTTTGTAAAAAAGACAAGCTACATAAATAATTTAACACCCCAAGATTTCATAGTGTGTTACTTCTTCAAAATAATTCAATAACTTGGACTATACGCAACACCGAGTTCAAGCGCACCATGACTTACCAAACAAGACATTCAAAAGAGGTTATGAATAGTATTAACTAAATTTTGAACTTTATATAATTCTTATATTTTTATAATCCATATTATGAGTTTCCTAGACATAATGTAAGAACAAATTCATTTTTTTCAGATAAAAGAAGTATTTTTAAAAAAAATGCACTTTTACTAACTTTTAATAGTGAACCCTTTTTGAATCCAATATTTTAAACTTTTATATATTCAATTTGACTAAATAAATTTATTCTTTAGAATGGGGACATCCAAAATTTACAATTTAAAACCCAAGCTTCCACGATATGCTTCTCTTTGAATAATACTGTAGCGTGTGTTGTACGCAACTTCGAGTTTAAACACACACCACAACCAATCAAAGTAGCCATTATGAATAGTAATACCTATTTTTGAAATTTTATAAATTTTATCTCTCAAAATGGACTTAATTTTTGTATTTGTAATATCTAATTTATCCTACGGTGAAATTTTGGTACCTTTCGGATAACTTTTATATTTTGATGAATAGTGAAAATTACTAAATTTTAATTAGAAACAACTTTTTTAATCAAAATAATTAGTAGTGATAAATTATTGATTTGAGTGGTTTTAAAGTATAATTAGAATATATTTTTACCATTTAATATAATTTTGGTCATTGGACATAGTCTCACAGTTAAACTGGATATAAACAAGTGTCAATCTTTTTATAGTTATTATATCTTAAAAACACGCTTTTTGTTTTGACAACGGGAATTAATTTTAAATTAATTTCCGCCACTTCTGTGTTTTGAATTTGGAAAAATTGATTCCATATTTGGAATCAGGATTTCCAAATTGTGTAAATAGTTAACTTTTATTTTTAGAGATTTTGAATAATTATTATGGTAAATATTTTATTTACCATGGTTAAAGGGTAAATCCGGTAAATAAGGGTAAAAAAATATTATAATAATAATAAATTACCCTAAAATGTGTCCTAACATTATTGGTGGATACATGTCCGACCATGGGCATCTTTGGGTCGATTTTGGGACCCCATGGATCCACTTGTAATTGATAATGACACTTTATATTAATTAAGTTAAAATAAATACAAAAATGACACAAGCATATATCTTTTAGAAAAACAATTTTTACATAGGGTTATATATGTTTTATTTTAAAATATAAATATTAATTAGAATGATAAAAATCTTTCCTACTTAATGGTATTTTATTTATAATTTTTAGACATTAAATAATTTTATTTATTAATGACACAAAGATGATGCAGTAATTACCATAATAGTAAAAAATTAAAATAATTGATATTATAAACACCCAAATAAATATAATTTGCGTCTTTTTATGAATTATACTAATTTTCTCGGTTAATATGACATGTTAGTATTGATTTAATTAACATTTTTCTAAGTAATCATTCTGTTATGAGTTTTAAAAAAATCAATTATTGAATAATGTCAAAAATGACATAAAAGAGTTTTTAAAACAAATATTATATTATTAATTGATATTAAATTCCTAAAAATCTAAGGTTCTGCCAAGAGACTTATATCATTATAGGTGTATCATTAATGGACCACTTGGGGGTCTCTTGGATGTATATATTATGTTTATTAACTATAGAATATAAAAATACAAAGTGACATGGTAATTGTTAAACTAATTAACTAAGAGTTAAAACTAAAAGATAAGGTTAATATAGTTACCCAAACCTGTCTAAAACCTATTGGTTGAGTGGTTTTCAACCCATACCACCTTAAAATTTAAATAATCCACTTTCGAGCCATTATAAACCGAATATGAATTTATTATAAATTAATACTTTAAGTTTTTCCTAAAGAGCCCCTCCTCCCCCTTATAAAAGGACCCAACTTCTAACCAATTATTCACACCTTAAAGGCCTTTTGGTTCGGCCAACCCCTGCCCAAATACTCTCTAAACTTACCTCAATTCATCATAGAGGCCTTAGTTTGATCCGAAAGCCAACATAAGGATCCCTTTTGATCAAATCCAAAGGAAGAACCCGAAGAAGAGGTAACGTCTTCACCACCCTCTTTAAAGTTCCTTTCTTCTTCAACTTCTTCTTTCCTTGTTATTTCCATTATAAAATAATAACCCTTGTATATTATATATACTGTGATGTTATTATAATTATGGAACAAACAAATTCACTATTCTTTTCATCCCTTGAATGACATGTCACCATACGTGCGTACGTACGACCTACCGTCTCCACGTTGTGGTGTAATTGTTATTCAATATATTATTATTTAGATGGTTATAATAATGATGTATAATTCATGTAAATAATAAATATAACATGATAATTATTCTGTATATATGATATACTATCCAATTATATATTATTTTAATATCAAAAGAATGATATTTTCACTCGTGCGTACATACGGATTACCGTCTCCACGACGCAATGAGATTCATTTCCAAGTTCACCATTCATCGAAGATTATAAAAATATATATTACTAATAAGTATGTAATATATGACATAATAATGATACTGGAGAGATATATATTTATATATATAAGTATTTATGTACTTACATATATCTTATTCACTTACTTCTATTCAATACTATATGAAAATAAAAACAACGTTTATGCGTACGTACGGACTACCGTCTCCATAAACGGTGTTTTCCATTTCATATATATGTCTATTATAAATATTTATATTCTAAATATATATGATATATTTATCATGTTTTATATTCTGGATGTGTTTAAATCATTATCTAAGTGACACAATCAAGAGTAACATGTTAAAACACGTACGATAAAGAAAGCGATTATTACACGAAATGTTAATTTAACATGGAAATTATTATTAAATGGGTAGTATAAAGTCATAAATGAATCATGTATGATATCATAAATATTAATATGGTTTTGTTATAATTTAATAAAATACTACGATCTTCGTATAGGAGGTTAAACATTCCCTCGACTAAAGGAAAGTGCAAGATAAGGGGTTTTCATCTCACTCCTTATTCCCGTGAGATTCACGCCATATTTCCACTATTACCTTTTGTGTGGTGTATGTACTACCCATAATTGTATTCTTTGTGTAATAAACATTAATTTATGTGTATTTACATATTCATTGTATGATACCTTTGTCATGGGTTGTACGTTTCGTAAGGTACCAAATTGGTAAGGGTTAATTCCTCAATCTCATTATTATCTGAGATTGTTTATGTGTAAGCATTTAATGGGACATTTTTATCATCCATGTCCATTTTTCATAAAAATGATTTCAAAATGAATATTTTAAGGATTTTGAAAGGTACTCTTTATCAATATCATAATATCAAATGTTTTAAAGATTTATCTTTCTAAATCTTTTTAATTAATGTCCATGTTTTCAAAATGATTTTAAGGATTTATTTATATGGACATGACTATTTTGAAATGATAATTCTTTTCAAAAGTTTGAAAGTTGTATGGGACACTTTGATTCAAAAATCTCTTTTAAATTACTTCCTTTATAAATGTGTTACTTTTAAATGATTTTACAAAAAGGATATTTCTGTCAAAAAGTTTTATTCATCATTTTCATCTATGTCAACATCCTTTGATGGATTTTAAGCTCATTTGAAGTTGATTTATTATAAAAAAATTCCATTGAAGGTTTTGTGATATGTTTGACTGTGGATGTGTTATTTTTATACCATTCATGGTTTATGTAGAAGGTATTGACATTTCCTATGCTATTTTTAATACGAATGTTTATGTTATGTTTGAACCTATTCATATGAGGAATGAATTAGACTTAGTAAGTGACGAGTGGAGCCAGATATAGCTCCTCAATGCATTGGTAGGTCTCATGAGACAAACTAGTGTCTTGGCACAAGGCCTTGACAAAATCTTATTTGTAGTCTTGGCACGAGGCCTTGGCTATGTGGTTATGATAGTTTGGAATTATGCATTCCATCATTATGAAAGTGGTTATTGATATTGCATGTGATTATTCGACTAGTAGAATATCCATGTGAAAAAGTAAATGGAATTAATTCATTTTATTTTTTCCATATTATTTTTAAGTTCAAGTTTAAAAGGCTTTTGTTTTAGTTATACATTGCCTTAAATGTTTATTCTTATTTATGAAAGTTTCTGCTGTATTTCTTACCCTTACCGAGCGTTTGAGCTCACCACTTTCTATGTTTTATCTTTCCAAGGATTCCAAGAAGTGTATTGTGATTGATATGCATGGTTAAGACAAGGGAATAATGGAGTTCATAAATATTATTTATGTTGTTTTGTATGTCTTAAAGTGAAATGTAACATTCATGTTTGTAATATATTTTCCAAGACTGCTAAACTGATCGGTCCTTCGGGACTTTATTCCTTGTAATCATGCCAATGTATTAAAATAATGCACCGACTCTGGGTAACTGGGGTCGGGGTGTTACAATTGGTATCAGAGTAAGTTTAGCAATAAACTTGGAAACTAGATTTAGATAAACTCTGATTAGAGCACATAGCCCTAAGATAGACTTTGAGGATTAATATAGAAGAACCTCCTAGAATTTTGGTATTGTAGAGATTTTTTTGAGTTTTCTGAGCAATACATCCCTGTATGGATACAAACAGGTAGAGGCGGCTCTGGCATAGATGTACCTAGGGGTAAAACTCAAAAACACTGCTTTGAGCTAGACTCGAATGGGAACTGGTGCACGACAACGGGCCTTGCTGCACTCTTGGTTACGACACTTCCGGGGGATATGCTTAGGATAATTCTCATTTTCTTTACAAACCATTATGAAGGGATCATGAGTATATACTTACTCAAAGAAAACATTTTTATGATTATGGATTATATCTATAAACTGTTCAACTTGCATTTTATATTTTATAACTTTGGAATTATTCATTGCAATTCATAAATTGACCTAGTTTATGATATTATATAGAAATGGTGCCCAATAGAAGGAATGTGAACTTTACTAGTATGTATGATCCAAAGAATAAGAAGGATCATATATTTTATGATATTAAGCAATCATTTAGAAGGGAAATAGTCTTCCATGTATTATCATCATATGAAGAAATAGTATCATGTGTTGATAAGATAAGTAAAGAGTTTACTGAGTCCTATGGATTTGAAGGGAAGCAAGAGATGAAAAGGATGAAAGAGAGAAAGATGGATAAAGGGAAGAGGGAAAAGAAGAATTTTCCCATATGTGATAATTGTGGGAAGAAACACCCTGGAACTTTCCTGAAAGGAATGAGAGTTTGTTATAAGTGTGGAGAAAAAGGACACCATGTATGTGACTGCAAGGGTAAGAAAATGGTTTCAAATGTACAATGAAACATTTGCAAGGAGTTTAAACACTAAGCGAACCTATGTCCCAGTCATCAGACTATGCCGAAAATGATGCTATTGGATAATAATCAGGTTATGATACTACCATAGATGAAGAGGAATGATTAGAGTTCTTATGTTGATTATGTCATTTGAGTGTTTAATCAACAATGTACTTGTTATAATAATTATGGAGTATATAAGGATTGTACTACAATACAATTTCATTAAGGAATTGAGATTGTGTGGAAGAAAGAAAAGTGACTCAATATCAAGTTAAATTTTTGGAAAATATATGGTTGAGAGAAAGATAAACCGTAATATGGTTTTGATACCGAGGTAGTGATTTTAGAATAATACATGATTTATTTGGATAAATTATATTGGATATTCTTGACTACCTTGAAACTGATTAATGATTCGTATATTACATCATTGATGGGGTTTACGACATTTTTGGATTGAAGGAGTATATCCATTATTCTTTAAGGAATAAGGGATCATGAATGTAATCAATAAGGTTTTATGGTAATTTAGGATGTTGCAGTGTTTTAAAAGAAAACAATGATGAAGGTGTTCACATGTTATTACGTGGAAAAAAGGATCTTCATTGTGTTTACCTTCCTTATAAATTTTGGACTGAAGCATTTTGGATAGTTCTAGTTTGGATTATTGTTGTATTGCTATAAAAGGACAACCCGGAGGTCGATCGGCAACCCGTCACATCCGGAAAGGCTGCGAGACTTGAACCCACAACTGAAGGGCGACAAGGGTGTATCACCTACCACTGGCTCACATGATGTCCTGGATTAAATAATATAGTTTTTTTAAGATCTGGTACATGAATTATAAATTCATTTTTTGGAACCCTATACGAATAGGATAAATAGAATATATTTTTTTACGTTCAATTAACTTTTAGAGTGAAAGATGAGTTTGTGGTAGAAATTTGCTAAAGGATGGAACTCTACTTGTCAAGAATATATTTTTCTTCTTCTCTTATTCTATGAAGAAATTAATTCTTATAATTTATTTAAGATATCCTAAAACCAAAAATGTGTTATCCTAATACCCGATGTTTTGTTGAACCGATGGTATTTCAAATCATCATAGATTGATGAATTTAAGGACCTAAATTTTACACTTGTTTGTGATTGATGACCTCAATCACTACCTATAAATATTTATTTTTTTCCTCTAATTAAATGTCTCTAATTTCCACCAATGTTCTACCAATAGAGATCATAATTTGGTGGTGACCCTTTTATTTCTCTTTTCCTCTTATTAAGACTAAATTTTATTAACCCAATTTCTGATGTGGGTTTTCCCACAAAGATATTTTCTATTTTAAACATTTTATTTTTGAAGAACAATTTTAAATTGCGAGGATTCAATTTATTAAAGGAGGGGAGAATGTAACACCCCAAGATTTAATAGTGTGTTACTTCTTCAAAATTATTCAATAACTTGCACTACACGCAACACCGAGTTCAAGCACACAATGACTTACCAAACAAGCCATTCAAAAGTGGTTATGAATAGTATTAACTAAATTTTGAACTTTATATAATACTCATATTTTTAGAATCCATATTATGAGTTTCTTAGACATAATGTAAGAACAAATTCATTTTTTTCAGATAAACGAAGTATTTTTCAAAAAATGCACTTTTACCAACTTTTAATAGTGAACCCTTTTTAAATCCAATATTTTAAACTTTTATATATTCAATTTGACTAAATAAATTTATTCTTTAGAATGGGGACATCAAAAATTTACAATGTAAAACCCCAAGCTTCCACGGTAAGCTTCTCTTTGAATAATACAGTAGCGTGTGTTGTATGCAACTTCGAGTTCTAACACACAGCACAACCAATCAAAGTAGCCGTTATGAATAGTAATACCTACATTTTGAAATTTTATAAATTTTATTTCTCAAAATGGACTTCATTTTTGGATTCGTAATATCGAATTTATCCTAGGGTAAGATTTTGGTACCTTTCGGATAACTTTTATATTTTAATGAATAGTGAAAATTACTAAATTTTAATTAAAAACAACTTTTTTAATCAAAATAATTAATAGTGATAAATTATGAATTTTAGTCGTTTTAAAGTATAATTAGAATATATTTTTACCATTTAATAAAATTTTGTTCATTGGACATAGTCTCACAATTAAACCGGATATAAACAAGTGTCAATCTTTTGATAGTTATTATATCTTAAAAACATGCTTTTTGTTTTGACAGCGGGAATTAATTTTAAATTAATTTCTGCCACTTATGTGTTTTGAATTTTGAAAAATGGATTCCATATTTGGAATCAGGATTTCCAAATTTTCTAAATAGGTAACTTTTATTTTTAGACATTTTGAATAATTACTTCAGTAAATATTTTATTTACCATGGTTAAAGGGTAAATCCGGTAAATAAGGGTAAAAAAAATATTATAATAATAATAAATTACCCTAAAACGTGTTCTGAACTTATTGGGGGATACACTTCCGACCATGGGAATATTTGGGTCGATTTTGGGACCCCATGGATCCACTTGAAATTGATAATGACACTTTATATTAATTAAGTTAAAATAAATACAAAAATGATACAAGCATATATCTTTTAGAAAACCAATTTTTTACATAGGGTTATATATGTTTTATTTTCGACTATAAATATTAATTAGAAAGATAAAAATATTTCCTACTTAATGGTATTTTATTTATAATTTTTAGACATTAAATAATTTAATTTATTTATAACACAATGATGATGCAGTAATTACCATAATAGTGAAAAATTAAAATAATTGATATTATAAACACCCAAATAAATATAATTTGAGACTTTTTATGATGTAAAATCATTTCTTAGGTTAATATGACATGTTAATATTGATTTAATTAAATTTTTTCTAAGTAATAATTCTGTTATGGGTTTTACAAAAATCAGTTATTGAATAATGTCAAAATTGACATAAAAGAGTTTTTAAAAAAAATATTATATTATTAATTGATATTAAATTCCTAAAAATATAAGGTTCGGCCAAGAGACTTATATCATTATAGGGGTATCATTAATGGACCACTTGGTGGTCTCTTGGATGTATATAGTAAGTTTATTAACTATATAATATAAAAATACAAAGTGACATGGTAATTGTTAAACTAATTAACTAAGAGTTAAAAATAAAAGATAAGGTTAATATAGTGACCCAAACCTGTCTAAAACCTATTGGTTGAGTGGTTTTCGACCCATAAACACATTAAAATTTAAATAATCTACTTTTGATCCATTATAAACTGAATATAAATTTATTATAAATTAATACTTTAAGTTTTTCCTAAAGAGCCCCTCCTCCCCCTTATAAAAGGACCCAACTTATAACCAATTATTCACACCTTAAAATCCTTTTGGTTCGGCCAAGAACTGCCCAAATACTCTCTCAACTTCCCTCAATTAATCATAGAGGCCTTAGTTTGATCTTAAATCCAACATAAAGAGCCCTTTTGATCAAATCAAAAGGAAGAACCTGAAGAAGAGGTAACGTCTTCACCACCCTTTTTAAAGTTCCTTTCTTCTTCAACTTCTTATTTCCTTGTTATTTCCATTCTAAAATAATAAATCTAGTATCTTCTATATATTTTGATTTTATTATAATTATGGAACAAACAAATTCACTATTCCATCTATCCCTTGTATGACATGTCACCATACATGCGTACGTACGGCCTACCGTCTCCACGTTGTGGTGTAATTGTTATTCAATATATTATTACTTAGATGGTTATAATAATGATGTATAATTCATGTAAATAATAAATATAACATGATAATGATTCTGTATATATGATATAACATCCAATTATGTATTATTTTAATATCAAAAGAATGATATTTTCGCTCGTGCGTACGTACGGATTACCGTCTCCACGACGCGATGAGATTCATTTCCAAGTTCACCATTAATCGACGATTATAAAAATATATATTACTAATAAGTATGTAATATATGACATAATAATGATACTGGAGATATATATATTTATATATATAAGTATTTATGTACTTACATATATCTTATTCACTTACTTCCGTTCAATACTATATGAAAACAGAAACAACGTTTATGCATACGTACGGACAACTGTCTCCATAAATGGTGTTTTCCATTTCATATATATGTCTATTATAAATATTTATATTCTAAATATATATGATATATTTATCATGTTTTATATTCTGTATGTATTTAAAAAATTATCTAAGTGATACAATCAAGAGTAACATGTTAAAACATGTACGATAAAGAAAGCGATTATTACCCGAAATGTTAATTTAACATTGAAATTATTATTAAATTGGTAGTATAAAGTCATAAATGAATCATGTATGATATCATAAATATTAATATGGTTCTGGTATAATTTAATAACATACTAATATCTTCATACAGGAGGTTAAACATACCCTCGACTAAAGAAAAGTGCAAGGTAAGGGGTTTTCATCTCACTCCTTATTCCCGTGAGATTCATGCCATATTGCCACTATTACTTTTTGTGTGGTGTATGTACTGACCATAATTGTATTATTTGTGTAATACACTTTAATTTATGTGCATTTACATATTCATTTTATGATACCTCTTTCATGGTTTTTATGTTTCGTAAGTTACCAAATTGGTAAGGGTTAATTCCTCAATCTCATTATTATCTGAGATTGTTTATGTGTAAGTATTTATTGGGACATTTTTATCATCCATGTCCATTTTTCATAAAAATTATTTCAAAATGAAGATTTTAAGGATTTTGAAAGGTACTCTTTATCAAGATCCAAATTTCAAATGTTTTAAAGATTTATCTTTCTAAATCTTTTTAATTAATGTCCATGTTTTCAAAATTATTTTAAGGATTTATTCATATGGACATGACTGTTTTGAAATGATAATTCTTTTCAAAAGTTTCAAAGTGGTATGGGAAACTTTGATTCAAAAATCCATTTTAAATTACTTCCTTTATAAATGTGTGAATTTTAAATGATTTTACAAAAAGGATATTTCTCTCAAAAAGTTTTACTCATCATTTTAATCTATGTAAACATCCTTTGATGGATTTTAAGATCATTTGAAGTTGATTTATTATACAAAACTTCCATTGAAGGTTTTGTGATATGTTTTACTGTGGATGTTTTATTTTTATACCATTCATGGTTTATGGAGAAATTATTGACATTTCGTATGCCAGTTTTAATACGAATTTTTATTTTATGTTTGAAACTATTCATATGAGGAATACATTAGACTTAGTAAGTGATGAGTGGAGCCCGCTATAGCTCCTCGATGCATCGGTAGGTCTCATGAGACAAACTAGTGTCTTGGCACAAGGCCTTGACAAAATCTTATTTGTATTCTTAGCACGAGGCCTTGGATATGTGGTTATGATAGTTTAGAATTATGCATTCCATCATTATGAAAGTGGTTATTGATATTGCATGTGATTATTATACTAGTAGAATATCCATGTGAATAAGTAAATGGAATTAATTCATTTTATTTTTTCCATATTATGTTGAAGTTCAAGTTTAAAAGGCTTTTTTTAGTTATACATTTCCTTAAATGTTTATTCTTATTTATGAAAGTTTCTACTGTATTTTTTGCCCTTACTGAGCATTTGATCTCACCCCTTTCTATGTTTTATTTTTCCTAGGATTCCAAGAAGTGTATTGTGATTGATATGCAGGGTGAAGCCAAGGGAATAATGGCATTCATAAAGATTATTTATTTTGTTTTGTATGTCTTAAAGTGAAATGTAACATTCATGTATGTAATCTATTTTCCAATACTGCTAAACTGATCGGTCATTTGGGACTTCATTCCTTGTAATCATGTCAATGTATTAAAATAATGCACCAACTCTAGGTAACTAGGGTTGGGGCGTTACACTTAAAACTAAGAAAAATAATTAATATTGTTTTGATAATTTATTATAATGATCCATGAGTCATTTGGGATGTGTAGGAATTAGCTTCACTTAAAATCCAATATATAGTGTGATTGGTATTACTATAAGTGATAATTTTTTATTTAAAATATACAATCAATTTTAATAAAAATGAATAAACGACATAATGAAAACTAAGAATTTTATTATTATTCTGATACTTAAGTTAAACAATACATGACTCATTTAGGATGTATAAGAATCAGCCACACCTCAATATGTGGAATGGTCTCACCAATATGACTCAAAGTGTGACTTTTTTATTTAAAATTTACATTTATTTTAGTAAAAAAGATAACTGAACTACTCAACATTGATAATAAACATTTATATTGTTTAGATACTTTAGGAAAATTATCCATGATTCATTTGAGATATGTTGGAAATAGAGGCACCTCAATCTGATGCACTGTGTGACCGATATGACTCCAAGTGCATTTTTTATTTAAAATTGACATCAATTTTAGTAAAAAGGAACAATTGGCATACTAAAAACCAGGAAAATATATTTTTTATTTCTTTTATATTTTAGGTAAATGATCCATGAGTCATTTAGGATGTATAGGAATCATCCACACCTAAATCTACGGCATGGTGTGACCAATATGAATCAAAGTGCATCTTTTTTATTTAAAATTTACATCAATTTTAGTAAAAAGATCAACTGACCGACTAAAAACTAATAAAAACAATTTTTATTATTTTGATACCATAGGAAAACAATCAATGATTCATTTAGGATGTATAGGAATCATTCTCAACTCAATCCAATACAACGTGTAACCAATATGACTCAAAGTGTGTATTTTTATTTAAAATTGACATCAATTTTAGTAAAAAGGAACAAGTGATGTACTGAAAACAAAGTAAACACATTTATATTATTTTGATACTTTAGAAAATGATTATGAGTCATTTTTAATGTTTAGTAATTATCCACACCACAATCCAAGGAACAATGTGATCGATATGAATCAAAGTGGGTATTTTTAATTTAAAATTGACATCAATTTTAGTAAAAAGGACAACTGACCTTCTCGTAACTAAGAAAATGCATTAAAATTGTTTTGATTCTTTCATAAAATTATCCATAAGTCAGTTGTGACATGTAGGAATCAACCACACCTCAATACGATGCATGGTGTGACTAGTATGACTGTAAGTGTATCTTTTTATTTAAAATTGACATCAATTTTAGAAAAAGGAACAAGTGAAGTATTAAAAATTGATAAAACAAATTCAGATAGTTTTGATACTTTATATCAATGATCCATGAGTCTTTTGAGATGTGTAGGAATCTTCTATACTTGAATCTGAGGCACAAAGTGACCTATATGACTCCATTTCTATCTTTTTTATTTAAAATTGACATCAATTTTAGTAAAATGAACAATTTACCTACTAAAAACTAAGAAAATGAAATTGTATTATTTTTTTATTTTAGGAAAATAATTCATTATTTATTTGTGATGTGTTGGAATCAAATGCACAACCATGTCATAAATGGTGTGATTGATAAGACACCAAGTGTTATTTTAATTTTAAATTGACATTTATTTTAGGAAAAAGGAAATAGAAACATACAAAAAACTAAGAAAACACATTCCAATTATTTTGATACTTTAGGAAAATGATACACGATTCATTTGAAATGTGTAGAAATCAGACACACCTCAATCCAATGCATGGTGTGACTGGTATGACCCCAAGTGTGTCTTTTTATTTAAAATTAACATCAATTTTAGTAAAAAGGGAAAATTGACCTACTAAGATCCAAGAAAATGCATTTGGATCATTATAATACTTTTGAAAGACGACACCTAATTCATTTATGATGTGTATGAATCATCGTAATCTTAATATGACACACAGTGTGATCGGTATGACTTAAAGTGTGTCTTCTTATTTTAAGTTGACATTAATTTTAGAAAAAGGAACAAGTGTCGTACTAAAAACAGAGAAAAAGAATTTCAATTGTTTAGATGATTTAGGTAAATGATCCAAGAGTCATGTGGGATGCGTAGAAATAATCGGAACCTCAATCCACACACGACGTGACCAGTATGACTCTAAGTGATTCTTTTTATTTAAAATTAACATCAATTTTAGTAAAAATGACAACCAAACTACTCTTAACCAATAAAATACATTTTTATTATTTTTATACTTTAGTAAAACAATCCCTAAGTAATTTTTTATGTTTAGTAATAAAACACACCTCAATCTGACATATGGTGTGACCGATATGACTCAAAGTGCATCTTTTTATTTAAAATTGACATCAATTTTAATAAAAAGGTAAAATAACCTACTAAAAACCATGAAAATTCATTCATATTTTTTGGATACTTTCTAAAAACAATCCATATGTTGTTTATGATATGTAGGAATCAACCAAACTACAATTCGATGCATGGTGTGACTGATATAACCCCAAGTCTATATTTTTATTTTAAACAGACATTAATTTTTCCAAAAAGAACAATTTCCATTCTGATAAATAAGAAAACATATTTGTATTGTTTTAATAATTTAGTAAAATGATCAAAGAGTATTTTGGGACATGTAGGAATTAGCTACACCTCAATCTGATGCCTGGTGTGACCAGTATGACTCCAAGTGTATTTTTTATTTAAAATGGACATCAATTTTAGTAAAAAGGACAATTGGTCTACTAAAAAATGGGAGAAAACATTATTATTTTTTGATACTTAAAAAAAATATCTACCAATCATTTGAGACATGTGGGAATCATCCACACCCCAATTTGATGCAAGGTGTGACCCGTATGACTGAATGTGAATCTTTTTAAATAAATTTGACATCAATTTTAGTAAAAATGACAACTGACCTACTCAAAACTATGAAAATTCATTCATACTAATTTTATACTTTAGAATAATGAACCAAAGATTAGTTTGTACATGTCGGAATCAACTTCATCTCAATCTTACAAAAAGTGTGATCAATATGACTCGAAGTGAATCTTTTTATTTTAAATTAACATTATTTTTTGAAAAAGGAACAAGTGATATACTGAAAACTGAGAAAAATAATTCATATTGTTTTCATAATTTAGGTCAACATTCCATTAGTAGTTTTTTATGTTTAGGAATCACTTACACCTCAATCCATTGCACGGTGTGACTGATATGAACCAAAGTTCCTATTACAAGTTTAAAATTGTCATTTTAGTTCAAAACACGTGTCACTCACTGAAAACCATGAAAACATGCTCCAATTGTCTTTATAATTTAGGAAAACTATTCATATTTCATTTGTGACATATAGGAAGCATTATCACATCAAACCGACACATGATGTGACCCATATAACTCAAAGTGTGTGTTTTCATTTTGAAATGACATTTTAGTAAAAAACAAAAGTGGTATACTGATAACTAAGAAAAAATATTCAAATTGTTTTTATAATTTAAAAAAAATGATCTATATGTTATTTTTGAGGTATAGGAATCGTCCAAACCTAAATCCCATGAATAGTGTGACCATTATATCTTGAAATTCATCTTATTTAAAAATTGACAATAATTTCATTAAAAAGAAAAATTGACATGCTCAAAACTGGGAATATTCATTCAAATTGTTTTGATACTTTAGGGCAATGATCCATACCTCATTTGTGACATGTTTCAATCAACCACACCTTAATACAATGAATGATGAGACTGGTATAACTCAACATGTGTCTTTTTATTTTAAGTTGACATTTTTTAATGTATTCTTTCGTATTGATATTTAATTTATTTCATTATAATATTACTAACATAAGATTTTTTTTCCTATATAGGTGGATTCTTTTTCTCAGGTTGATTTTATTTTTTTCGAAACATATACCTTAGGAATAACTTTTTGATATGGGATCATGGGTACCAAAGATAATGAAAAATTAAGAAATGTAATTTTTAATGTAATCTTATAAAAAATTGTTTGAATTGTATATAGTAGTGTTTTTTTGTATTCCGGATTTAAAATTTATTTTATGTAAGTTATATATTTTTGGTACTGGTTATATGAGGTTGGTATAGTGTGCTGTTATACAAACAACACACTAGAGTAGATTGGGTCATTATTAGTGCTAAATTAGCATCGATAAAAGGGACCCCCTTTAATAACGCTGAGATTAACTAAACTTTTTAGAGTTATTAAAATCATTTTTGCATGACGTTAAAGGGAATATATATAGTAGTGTTAGAGGAACCATTCCCTAATGAAAACATAGGTGAATCTAATGTACCTAGAACCATTAGAACCCATAGATAACATCCTTTATATACTGTATTTGAAGATATAAATAGTGAAACTCAACCATGAGAATCACATAAAAACCAGGTGGAACATCAATCATTCTGACATAACATGAAACCAAATACATTAATGATGGAATTAGTTATGAACATTGGGAAATGCCTATGAATGTTGAAAATAATATTTTTGAATGGAATAAAATATAGGAACATGTTGAGATACTTAAAGACTATATAACCATTGGTACTAAATGCGTATATAGAAACAAGGTTGACGAATCTCACAATATTATTACAAATAAAGATATAATAGTAGAATATAGTTATAGTCAAGAATAAGACATTAACTATGAACAAACATTTACTCTTTTAGAAAGAATTGAAGCTATATGAATACCGCCTTTCTTATGAAAGACATATAAATTTTAAATTACATCAAACAGATGCTATGATTGTTTTTCTAAATGGTTATATTGTTGAGGATTTATTTGTCAAACAACCCCCCCCCCCCCCCCCCCGTATTTTCAAATCCACATTTTCTAAATCTTGTTTCAAAATAAAAACAGAACATTATGGTTTAAACAAGCACCAATAGCTTGGTATGATAGGATAAAAAATTTTCTTATTTCAAATGATTTTAAAAACTGTATTTTTTTATCCTAATTTATTAATTAAAATAGCATCATAAGATATTTTCATTGAATAAATATATAATGATGATATTATTTTTGGTTCTTCAAGAAATTATATAGGTACTAAAATTTCAAAACAATTGTAAATTGAATTAGAAATTATTACTTACACTAAATATATTCACCGATGATTTAGGATAACTGCCAATAAATATATTTTTATGAATTTATTTAATGACGGTTGTCATTAACCACTGATAAAAATAACTAACGCTAATGAAGGTAGTGAAAATAATGTTCATTTTCTCTATTATTATTTTTGGTTTCATATTTTTAAATAAAATAACCACATATGAAATAATAAAGGCCGCTAAATGATTCAAAAGTTACACATACAACAAGCATTACTAAAAAACAACTTCTAAATGATCCAAAAATGACACGTACAAAAACCATTGCTAAAAAATAAATAACACCACTAAATGAATGTCAATCATGAAATAAGAGGCAGTTTAAGCTAGTACAAGTGAAAAACATTCCACCGCTAATACCTCCCTTGTATTTAGTGAATTGTGAGTATTAATGTGTGCTTATAGGTATAATTTGAATTTTGGGGTAAGGACTATTAGAGGATGATTATTTGAAATAGATTATATACCTAGTGGCCGTGCATATCATAACTAATTGTAAAAACTCATGTACATCCAACTCAAGGGTTATCATCTTGGGTTTGGAATATCACATGTTGAATATTTTTGAAGGTTTCATGGTAATTGAGTAATCCCATAAACCATAAGTAAAAATCATCAACAGTAACATTTTCAATGAAAATTTTCATTTATCTTTCCTAATTTTAACTTTTTTACACCTTCATTATCTTTTTCAAATGAATCAAAACTTGTAAACAATTCCAATGAAAACCATTTTATTAGTATGAGATAGAGAGGTGGATAGAGATATTGAGTGACAGGATTAGGTAGCCTATAATGTACTCTATCAAGGTTTCCATTTTAAGATGAGACTTTGATATATTGGTCAATTGAAAATGCTTCCTTATGGGAGGAGATGAAGAGGAGGTTTGATATGGGGACAAAAGTTTTGGAAAGATAACATTGGGAAGTCTTTAACAGATTTTGAGGAGTGCGTACAACTCGAAAACCCCTATCTAGTGAAGGGTTTCATAGATCAGAGTCAATTGGCAATAGTGGTGGTGTTAATTTTTCCTGAGTCATCAGTAACACAACACCAACATGGAGCTCATACATGTTATCTACACACTTTAATATTGTTTTACTTCATAAAAAATATGGTTTCCCTGATGATGTGTGAATGCGAGATGATTCTGGAATGGAACATGCTCATGACTACAATGAGAGTGAGTCAATGATCATAATGGAGGGTTGAGTAATGCTTAACTTAGGATTAATTAATGATTAATTAATTATTAACTTATTATTAAATAATTATGAACTATCAATTAATAAATAACTAACTATAATGTAAGTAATTAATAACTATTAATTAATTTTTATTAACGAAAGATTAATGAATAAGTAAGGCATAATTAAGTCAATATTTACTAATGTTTAAGTAATAATTAACTAATGATTAAATAATTATTAAACAATAATTACTTAATGATTGACTATTAATTTACTTCTAATAAAATATAAAGTAACTACTTAATATCTTTTAATTAAGTAATGATTAGAGAGTGATTACTGAACGATTAATGAATACATAATTTAGGATCAAATAATTCTTAACAAATGATTACATAATGATTAGTGAATGATTAATGAATTTTAGAAAAATGATTAATGGAAATTAAATAATTATTAATCAATTATTAAGGAATGACTAACATATGATTAATTAATTATGAAGTAATTATTAAGCAATAATTAATTAATGATTAATTGTTAATGGACTATAAATTAACTAATTAAATAATGATGAAATGATAATTAACTTTAAAGATACTACTTACTAACTATTATTTTAGTAATGATTAATTAGTTATTAACAAATGATTATGGTGTAGTTGACTTAGGATTAACTAATGATTAAATAATTATTATGTAATGATTAACCAATGATTAAAGAATAATTAAATAATGATTAAATAATGATTAATTAATGATTCAATAATTATTAACTAATAATTAAACAATGTTGAACTGTTAACTAAAAAATAACTAACTATAATGTATGTACATAATAACTATTAATTAAATAATGATCTACGATTGATTGACATAGGATTAATTAATGATGAAGTAATGAATAACCACTACTTAATTAATGATAAACTGCTAATTAAATTTAAACTAACTACATAAAAATTATTAATTAATGAATGATTAATGCATTATTAAAAAGTGATTAATGATTCATTAATGAATTATTAACTTTAGAACATGTAATTCTTAACTTAGGATTGAGTAATACTTAACTTAGAATTAATTAATGATTAATTATTATTTAACTTTGAAATATCTACATAAGAACTATTAATTAATTAATTCTTATATACTATCTTAGTAATTATTAACTTATTATTAAATAATTATTAACTATTGATTAACTTTATATTAACATATAATTAACATAGGATCAAAGATGGATAACTACATAGAAAAGTGTCTTAACTGGACACATGATTTGTTACTCCCATGATTTATATGATTCATAACTTATTAGACACCTAGTTTGATACTATTGATGGATATGATTTAGATAAATCATATTCTATTTATAAACCACTAAACCTACCTTTAAGAAGATTAATAATTATACTATGAAACAATAGTGACTTATTTTAGGATATAAAGACTTTTTTAAAATTTAGTAAAGTAAAGATTATGTGGTTATCTATGTAATGAAATCTATATTTGGATACTACAAGTGGATTTGGATCTAGCACATAGGTACCTAGGGGTAACAATCCTAAAAATGGATATTGATCTAGACTCAATCATCACAGGGTGCATAAAAACGAACCTTACTGCACACCTGGTTGGACACTCGAATGGTATATGCTTTAGTTGATTAACTTTCTATTTATAAACCACTGAACATACCATTGAGAAGATTAAAAATTATACTATGAAATGTTAGTTTCATCATTTAGGATATAAGAAGATATTTTAACATTTCAATACTGTTAATATTGTGTTGTTATCTAAGTAATGAAATCTCTGTCTGGATATTATAAGTGGATGTGGATATAGCACAGAGGTACCAAGGGGTAACAACCCTAAAAAGGGAAATTTGGCTAGACTTGATTGTCACCTAGTGCACATAAATGGGCCTTCCTGCACACCTGTTTTGAAACTCCTTAGGGATATTCATTAAATGATTCATATTCTCGTTATAAATCAATAAACATACCTTTAGGAAGATTAAAAATCATGCTATGAAATATTAGTGTCATGTTTTAGGATTTAAGAAGACCTCCTAAAATCTCAGTAATGTAAAGATTTTGTGGTCAATTATATATGATTATTCCTCATTTTCAATATTATTTACACTATCATAATCTTTATCAAAAAACTTTCTCAAATAGAGAATCAGGTTTTCCTATGTCTAATTCTATGGGAGGTTATTCAAATAGAGTAAGAAGCTTATTATAGTACACAACCAATGAAAATGTTTAGGATATATTATTGGGTAAACCTAAGAAAAATTAGGGAAATAATTCATAATCATATAAATTTGGGACCTAATCAATAGATTCAATATATTAGCTATATAAATTTTCAATTCCCAGCTATGCTATGGAATCTAGCTTGTCCATTAAAAACTGATGAGGAATAGGTCTATGAAAAAAAATTATTTTCCTAATGGTCATATCGTTTCATGATGGAGTTATATGTTGAGGGTTTTAATGTAAAAAAATGTACATTTATATAAATAAATAGATGTAAAATAATGGTTAAATAAGGTTCATCTCCTTAAAATTAGGCTATTCCTTATGACATCAAAGATAAAAACCTAATTAATCTCCTAGATATACAAAAAAATCATTTTCATGATGAGGAAGTTTCTAATGATGGAACAGATTTAAACAATAGTGCTGATGAGGAGGAAGCTATAGAAGTTGGAGAGGAAGTTTCTAGAAATGCATTAGTTGTACAACATCCTCGATAAACAATAAATCATCCTACTATCCTATAATTTTGGTCTTAAGAAATAACAGATTTTCCAGAATTTTATTGGAATGTTATAACACTTACAACTAAGTTTCCAATAGTTTTTTAGGATACATTTAGTAGGATAAAAAAATTATAATTTTTAAGTTATTTTCCTATTAAAAATTCAATGAAATATATACTGAAAATATTTCATATTCATAGATAGTACAAATATTTAGTTTCAAAATAATTCTATAAAAAATATTCCAATCGGTGTGATAAATATGGGTATGATTATAGATTTTATTTGTGGGTGATTATAGACCTTAAATTTATAGGTTGGATAATATCTAATATTGAGGTAGATCATACACTACAACAAAATTGGTCCCTAGCAGCGTTTTTTTCATTTGGCGGCGGTTTAAACCGCCGCTATAGGGTTTGGCGGCGGTTTACAAAAACCGCCGTGAAACTGGCCATCGGCAATCTATTAGCGGCGGTTTTTACTATTTCGCAGTGGTTTAAGAAAAGCGTCGTAGATGCCTCTTTTCACGACGGTTTTTGTCCATTTCGTGGCAGTTTTATGCGTAGATGATACTTTTTTTTTCACGGCGGTTTTAATCGCCGCTATATTCTGGCGTTTGATGCACCTATGTCGCGGCGGTGAAAAACGCCGCTAAATTTAAACATAATACATTTAGCGGCGGTTATAACCACCGCTAAATGCTGACCAGTAAGGCATTAGCAGCGGTTAAAACCGCCGCAAAATGTTGACCTGGAAAAAAAATAATTCTGCTCCTACCACACCACTGCCCTGAAAAACAAATCAAACCAGAATATTGAACAGGAGACACCATACAAACAAATAACATGGTAGTATTCATTGAAAAATAGGATTTGAGAAAATTTTGTATGTTATGGAGTCCAACATAAGGAAAGGTATGTATCACAATTTGGTGAGTAACCAATCCATGTGACCCCCAAGATGTATATGTGTTTTTAGCTTCTTTAATTTCTTATGTGTTTTACGAAGGGTTGATTTATATTATATGGATACTAATACTCTATATAATAAATGGTTATGAATTTTGATACAATTTATGTGATCATGATAACCATGGTGATGTGTAATGATATGTAATTGGTTATGCTCTAAGTTGACCGATATAACATCCATGGGTGGATTGTGATATGGGTTGGGTTTTTTTAACAATGGATTTGTGTTATGGGATAGAACAAATTATGTTTATATGGGTATAGAATTTGTTCCAAAGATGGATGTTTGAGTAGTTATAGAATGTATGTTATGGTATGGTTTGTTGTGTGTTTTGGGTTGGTTGTTAATGCCTACTATAGAAAATGGGTAACTTGTGAATTGGTGTGTGTTTTAGGTTGGACAACACGCTAACCGTGCATGGTGCTTGAGAGAGTATGGTATATGATCTTGTAGGTTATACATGATTCCTATTGAGGATTTGAGTTATGTCATTGGATATGAGATAAGAGTTTCATGTATACATCCCAAGATGGTCATCATGTTGCAGGTTGGATGGGATGCATCATGATATAGTTGTTATTGACTTCATTAAAGAAAATAGGTTTGAGTTTTTTAAAATTTCAACAACAACTTATCTAATGTTCTCCTAAATACCTTATTGGTGGAATTATACTTAACCAAACCAAATGATATTGATTTTCCACAGTAGTTATTATCATAAGATAATTTCATTAATATATATGTGCATGTATGTGATCTTTATCCTTCAGGGGAAGTATGGTGTGTCGATTTCTAGTTAGGATTAATAACCTAGATTTCATAGTTGGATTGGGTATGGGATTTGTGATATGCATGAAACCCTCGAGTGGGTATATTGGCCTATGATTTTCCTCGTGATATTTGAGATGGGTTCATAGATGCTTCTCCATGGGTTGTATCCTATATAGAATGTGACATGTGAACTAGGGTTGAGAGATACTAGTAATATTGAGATGTATCTTGGGATATTGGTGATTGGAGTGTTCTAATCAAGTGAAATAGTGATTCTCATTTCCACCTGATGAGGGTTTTCTTGTATGTATGTAATCCAAGAGAGGACTTATCCTAGGTCTATGAGTTCATTAAATAAATGAAAGTAAGTTTAGACACTTTGTTTTATAGTGATGGTATATAGGTGGATTGTAGTTTGGTATTCAGTTAGTAATATCATTGTATTTGGTATTGTGAATGTAAATTCATGGGTAGTTCTTGTGTTTTGTTAAGTCTAACATGAATAATTGACATGGTTATTTGGGGGATAAGTTAAGTTAAACTATGATTATTTGGATGTTATTGAAATGATGCATATTAGGTGTTTTAATAGAGTGTATACATGCTTAGATTCATGTTATACTAATAACGGTTAAATTTAGGTATTGTGGGAGGCTTCCAAGATACACTCTTTCCATGTTAGTAAGAGCGTGAGTTCTTTATCAGCATAATTGGTATGTTGGTTGTATAGTCTAAGATTAGCCTTTCAGGTGGGGATTTGGGTAGTTATTAGGTGTAGTTTTACTTGGTTAACATGTGGTTTATAATAATTGTTGGATTTTCATAGATATCATAGATAGAGAGATTTAGTGATGAAGGCAATGTGACTATTGGGAATTTGGTCATGGGGAAATTATCAATCCATGGTTGTTTCATGTGATTCTTTCCTAATGTATGGGTTTGTTCAATTGCGGAGACGCCAGGTTTTTCAAGATGGTTAGTGCATTGGGATACCAAATGACACATATTTTGATGCATTTTTTATTACAATTAGATGGTCCTTGAACATTCTTCCTATGGTTTATACATTATTCTATGATACATGTGATATGTGGTCTCATCGCTTGTTTTATATCAACCTTAAACTAAAAACAAATTGGTATTCCTTGACCCATTTGAGTGGTGTAAAAATTTTAAGGCCATGACAGAGTCTTTTATCATTAACCTTTCATGCCTTAGACATTTATGGTCATGGGATTGGACTTTTAGTGTGATACATATTGGATATGGATCCAATAGGGGTATGTCTATGCTAAAATAAAACATATTGGGCCATCATATAGGTGTTTTATCTTCCACTTAGTAAGGAAATTGATTTAAAAAGGGAGTATCTAGTAAAAATTGGCATATATAAAACCAATATGTTACCTAATAACTTCTTCCTTATTGAGTGTTACATGGGGTGACTGTTCCTCCCTCCTGAGATTTTATTCTAAGGGGATATACTTTGGTTGTGATTATGGATATAGGTTGGGAATGTGTAGACCAACCTAGCATAGACCTAAGGACGTGTTAGAATTTATGGAAGCCCTTTAGTGAGATTTTTATCTTCTGTTGTTTTGGTTGTTTTTATACCATTGATTGTTTGGGGATTTGGTATGTGATAGAATTTCTTCATGCCTGTGTAATGTGTTGTGGCTCATTGGGCCTTGATAGTGATGGTATGAATTGGGCTTACACAGCTAGGATACCCAGGTGCTACTATAGAGCAACAATGATATGAATGGGACTTACACAGTTGGACTGCCTAGGTACTTCTATGAATCAGTTATGGTATGAATCGATCTTACACAATGGGGCTACCCGAATGCTGCTATATAGTAGAAATGGTATGAATATGGTATTCTCATTGGATGTGGTACCAATTCAAACACATGCCTAAATGGAATGATGTATACCACACTCGAGAAATCAAGACATAAAATGAAACATCATAAATAAATAAAATGCATAGAAGGAAACATGAGAAATCAAGAAAATGTTAGGACATGAAAATGTTTGGTGGCAACTATGTTCCATACATGTTACATATACAAACCAACCGTTCTCATACTTGTTCAACACATCAACAACACTACTACTCATCATCTGATGCTGCATCGTCACCCTCTCCACCTTCATCTCCACTACCTACTGCCACCTATAAGAACATTATATTCAAAATTAAATATTGTTGCATATTTATAATTAAACTTAAAACCAATAAAGGTGTGAAAACTAAATGATTTTTATTTTTTTGTGATTTACCTACTCACCACTAGCCGATGCACTACCACTGGGGGCATATCTTCTCATATGCTGACGTATTTCAAGCAACTCTTTCTGCAAAGCAGATATCTGATCCCCCTGCTGGTGAACTATGTTTCATAGAGAATACATATCCCTCTGAGTATCTTTAGGTATGAAATGAATATAACCAGGAGTAGATGTAGCCGAAATCCCTGATGGCCTGCCAAAGACCTCAGATAGTACGGGTCCCAAACCCATCCCGCACACTCTACCAGGATGCTCCTTCCCAAGGACTTTACCAACCGGGTCATCCTGGGAGACTGAGTATGATTGCCCAGGATTGACATCCCATATTTCTTTAATTTTTACCTATAAATCAAATATCAATATATATTAACATAATAAAAACTGATAATAATTTATTATAATAAATAATTGACTTCATACCCCAACTTCTCAGGCTGGTTCATTAACAAAACTTCCATCTGTTTTTTTATGAACATCCAGCCAAAGTTCTGTTCGGGATGCTTCATGGCCTAAACTCTGTGACTGCATTAAACAAAGATAAATCAAAAATTAAATATTTTAAATAGATAATATTTTCTTATAAATATTTCAACTAATTAAAAGATTACCAATGACATTCGGCTTCTAGTAAAGCTTTTGGAGCCCATAGTGTGCAGGATGACTTGCTTTGCCTGGTTTGATGCATTCTGTCTTGAGAGATCCTAAAATAAATAAAATTCAATTTAACAGTAATGTATTCAATGTCTATATCCTCTTCATGTACATGTATAAATGTAAAATGAGGATAATATAATAATATATATTTCAATACCATCCGCTTCTCATCACGATGGCTATCGACAAAAACATTCCACTGTTCTTTCGGTACCCCACTGGGTAGCTTCTCATACATATGCTGCACGGTCAAGGAAGTATCATTGACATCACACCACAACCTCCATTTTAAATCTTTCCATTTTTTTCCAAGATTTTTCAATGTCCACTTCCGTTCTATCACATCAGCAACGGTAAAGTGTAAGAACATCTGTATACAGAAATTCATTTTGAATATATTAGTAACATGACATTCAATTAAACCATAAAGTAATAAAATCACCTTTATCTGAGAATCAAAAACTTCATTTTTCCAGTTTGGAGGCATATGCCTCCAATCATCATATGAAATAGGCAGGGAAATGGGCTCCGCTGCCAGCTGACCTATAATATGACCATGTAAACCTGCGGTGTCATCCGTCGGGACCCCATAAGAATCAAATGGCACCACTATCTTCTCGCCATTCATGTTCCAAACATCAGAACTTTTTAAGTGTTTTTCCACGGTTGCATTTTTTTCATCTGCAATTAGCAAAAAATTACTATAAACAAAATGCAATAAATTAATTTAATTAAAATTTGTACCTATGACTGTGACCCTCCAGAATGTCTGTGATGAACTGGAAGGGGCGTGTCGCTGCCCCACTGCTGAGGCTCCTGTAGGGGTAGGCGATGACTCATCCTCTAATGAGACATCCACTAACGGTGTCAGAGATGGTGTAGGGGGAGATGATGCAGGGATGTAGGCAGCTGCTGCCTCAGATGCCGTAGGGACAGACGGATCGTCATCTATCGCAGAAGTAGATGAAATGGTGTACCGCTTCTTCATTGGCATTCCTGTCATTTAATAAAATAAAATTAAGTTCAGAATATATATTTCAAAAAATTTATGCAGAAAAAAAATTAAAAATGATAATAGATGCCTAGTACTAACAAAAAAAAATATATATAACAATGATAATGAATGACTATAGAAATGAAACAAGTGGTTGCTGAATGAATAAATAATTGTACATACAATCATTTTCCCCTTCAATTATGTCAGTTTCCTGCTCCATTTCTTCATCCACTTCATTCATCCTTGCTAGACTAATATTTTCAATATCATGATGGACAAATAATTCTGCTTCCTGTTGTTGATGAAATTCAATTGCAGAGGTCAAATCTTCCACTTCATCACCCATGTCATACAAATATCTTTGTATTACGTGAGTAACTACACTCCACCCTTCATCCACAACATCATTCACATAATATAACATTTTTGCCTGCGATACTATGATATATGGATCATGCAGTTCACGATCACCAACATCCATCAAGTGAGAGAAGTTTACAGAAGTAAATTGCAAGGAATCTCTTTTAACACCTCTGATAATATCGACCCATTTGCATTTGAATAAAACAACAGAAAAATGCCCGTGGTAGTTTAATTCAATAATATCATGCAACTTTCCATAGTATTCCACTTCAGCAAATGTAAATATACCACTATTCTGTGTTTTCAAACCCACTTCTCGATCGACTGTACGAAATCTAAAACCATTGTAACGCCCCAACCCTAGTTACCCAGAGTCGGTGCATTATTACATAACATTGGCATGATCACAAGAAAGATCAAATCTCGAAAGACCGATTGGTTTAGTAGCCTTGGAAACACTAGATATATTCATAAGTTTTACATTACATCATAAAATGAAAGACTACTACAACAACATAATGTCTCCACAGTCCACACTATTATCCCCTCATAATATCCCTGCAGGTCATTCATAACTTACTTCTTCACATCCTGGGGAAAATAAAACATAGAAAAGGGGTGAGCTCAAATGCCCAGTAAGGATAACAATATAGCGGAACATTCAAAATAAGCATAAACATTTAAGGCAATGAATTACTAAAACAAAAGCCTTTTAAACTTGAACTTCAACATAGTATGGCAAAAGTAAAATGAAATAATGACATTTACTTATTCACATGGATATTCTACTAATCGAATAATCACATGAAAAAATCAATAACCACTTTCATAATGTTGGAATGCATAATGCTGAACTTTAATTTCTTTGTCAAGGCCTCATCCCAAGACCTTGGGGCTAACTGTAACCGGAACCCAACCCGGAGTGCCTCTAATAACCGGACACCAACCCGGAGTGCCTCTAATAACCGGACACCAACCCGGAGTCCTTCTAATAACCGGAGACCAAACCAGAGGGCTTACTTTTACCAGTCCCTAACCTGGAGGGCTTACTTTTACCAGTCCCCAACCTGGAGGGCTTACTTTAACCAGTCCCCAACCTGGAACATACTTGTCCAACACATTCATATGAAGTAAAGGTTGAAATATAACATAAACATTCTTATTGGAACTAGCATACGAAATTTCGATACTTTACTCATAAACCATGAATGCTATATAAATGGAACATCCACAGTCAAACATATCACAAAACTTTATTACAATATGGAAGTTTTGTATCATAATAAATCAACTTCAAATAAGCGTAGAATCCGTCAAAGGATGTTGACAAAGATGAAATCAAAACACTTTTTAGAGAAATATCTATTTCTATTTTGAAATCATTTAAGATCCATATAAAATAAAACATTTTCTTGAAAATGTTCTTATAATCTTGTAAGGGAAGCTTTGACGATTTTATAACGGCGGAAAATAACCGCACCCATCGTATAAGTAAAAAAAACATTCTTATCTTAATTCTGTCGAAAAGGTTAAAAGCACCTTGTTTGGAAAACGACAGAAAGATTCCCTTATAAACCTCTTATAAAAAGTCAAAAAAGGGTATAAATGACTTTAACCCATATTCTTTTAAATATTAGAAATGTTTTGAAATACATTTTGAAGAAACATGGACGTGGATGATAACAAGGTCCCAGTAGATAATTATGTATAAACAATCTCGGATAATGAAAAGATTGCGAAATAAATCCTTACCTTGTACTTTTCCTTTGTTGGGGTAGGTTAACCTCCTGTATAATGGTGAAATAATTTTTATTAAATTATACAATAATCATATACATTAATATGATATCATATATGATCTTTTAATATTGATTTGATAATAATATCTTAGTATTATCGTTGTTTCGGGTGTTAACTTACTTGTTTTCTTTTATATGTTTTGTTACGTAAGACATGTTTGTAAAGGATAGGTTTTATATTATTCATATCCAGAATGATATCAAGTCCTTAAGCATCATTTTTAAATCATCAAATGATAATTATACTTGAATGGATACGATGGAGAATGAATCTCATCTCGTTCGTGGAGACGGTAGTCCGTACGTACGCACGAGCGACAATATCATTCTTTTGATATTAAAATAATATATAAATGGATGATATATCATATATAAAGAATCATTAACATGTTATATTTATTATTTACATGAGTTACACATCATTATTATACCCATCCAAATAATATTATATTGAATAACAATTACACCACGACGTGGAGACGGTAAGCCGTACGTACGCACGTATGGTGACATGTTATTCAAAGGGTGGATATAATACTGAATATGGTTGTACCATATTTATAATAACATCATAGTATATATATGATACTAGATTTATTATTTTAGAATGGTAACAACAAAGGAAGAAGAAGTGGAAGAAGAAAGGAACTTGAAAAGGGTGGTGAAAACATTACCTCTTCTTCGGGTTCTTCCTTTTGATTTGATCAAAAGGGATCCTTAGGTTGGATTTCTGATCAAACTAAGGCCTTTAGGTTGTAGTGAGGGAAGTTGGGAGAGTATTTGGGCAGAGTTTGGCCGAACCAAAAGGCTTTGAAGGTGTGAAGAAATGGGAAGGAGGAGTGCCCTTTTATAAGAGGGGTGAGGGGCACCTTTGGAAAAGATAGAAATATTAGTTTATAATAAATTCATATTCGGTTTCTAATGGCTCCAAAGTTTACTATTAAAAGGTTAAGGTGGGGATAGGTCTAAAACCACTCAAAAAATAGAATTTAGACAGGTTTGGGTACTTATATTAACCTTATCTTTAAGTATTAACTCTAAGTTAATTAGTTTCACTTTTACAATGTCCCTTTATAATTTTATATTATATGGTTAATAAACATACCATATACATACAAGCGACCCACAAGTGGTCCATTAATGATACACCTATCATGATATAAGTCTCTTGGCCGAACCTTATATTTTTAGGAATTTAATATCAATTAATAATATAATATTTGTTTTAAAAACTCTTTTATGTCAATTTTGACACTATTCAATAGTTGATTTTTGTGAAACTCATAACAGATTGATTACTTTGAAAAACGTCAATTAAATAAATCCTAATATATCATATTATCCTATAAAATTAGTTTAATTCATTAAAAGTTTCATATTATATTTATTTGGGCATTTATAATATCAATTATTTTAATTTTTCACTATTATAGTAATTACTGCATCATCATTGTGTCATAAATAAAATATAATATTTAATGTCTAAAAATTATAAATAAAATATCATTATGTATTAAATCTTTTTATCTTTCTAATTAATATTTATAATCTAAAATCCAACATATATAACCCTATGTAACAATTGTTTTACTAAAAGATATATGCTTGTGTCATTTTTGTATTCATTTTAACTTAATTAAAATAAAGTGTCATTATCACTTACAAGTGGATCCATGGGGTCCCAAAATAGACCCATAGATGCCCATGGTCGACCATGTATCAACCAATAGGGTTAAGACACGTTTTAGGGTAATTTAGTATTATTATAATATTATTTCTTAACCCTTATTTACCGGATTTACCCTTAACCATGGTAAATAAAATATTTACCGCAGTAATTATTCAAAATGTCTAAAAATAAAAGTTACCTATTTACACAATTTGAACATCCTGATTCCAAATATGGAATCCATTTTCCTAAATTCAAAACACAGAAGTGGCAGAAATTAATTTAAAATTAATTCCCGCTGTCAAAACAAAAAGCGTGTTTTTAAGAGATAATAACTATCAAAAGATTGACACTTGTTTATGTTCGGTTTAATTGTAAAATTATGTCCAATGACAAACATTATATTAAATGGTAAAAATATTTTCTAAATATACTTTAAAACCACTCAAATTCATAATTTATCACTATTAATTATTTTGATTAAAAAAGTTGTTTTTAATTAAAATTTAGTAATTTTCACTATTCATCAAATTATGAAAGTTATCCGAAATGTACCAAAATTTCACCTTAGGCTAAATTCGATATTCCGAATCCAAAAATGAAGTCCATTTTAAAATATAAAATATATTTAATTTCAAAAATTAGGTATTACTATTCATAACGGCTAGTTTGATTGGTTGTGGTGTGTGTTAAAACTCAAGGTTGCGTACAACACACGCTACTGTATTATTCAAAGAAAGTGTACCGTGGAAGCTTGGGATGTTTCATTTTAAATTTTTGATGTCCCCATTTAGTCAAAAAGTTTAAAATATTGTATTTAAAAAGGGTTCACTATTAAAAGTTGATAAAAGTGCAATACTGAAAATGAATTTGTTCTTGCATTATATCTAAGAAACTCATAATATGGATTCTAAAATTATAAGGATTATATAATGTTTAAAATTTAGATAATACTATTCATAACCTCTTTTGAATGGCTTTTTTTTTGTAAGTAATGGTGTGATTGAACTCGGTGTTGCGTGTAGTGCAAGTTATTGAATTATTTTGAAGAAATAACACACTATGAAATCTTGGGGTGTTACATTCTCCCCTCCTTCAATAAATTGCGTCCTCGCAATTTGAAATTGTTCTTCGAAAATAAAAGGTTGAAAATAGAAAATATATTTGTGGGAAAACCCACATCGGAAATTGGGTTACTAAAATTTAGTCTTAATATGAGGAAAAGGGAAATGAAAGGGTCACCACCAAATTATGATCTCGATTAGGAGAACATTGGTGGCATTTAGAGACATATAATTGGAGGAAAAACGTAAATATTTATAGGTAGTGATTGAGTTCATCAATCAGAAACAAGTATAAAATTGAGGTCCTTAAATTCATCAATCTATGATGATTTGAAATACCATCAGTTCAACAAAACATAGGGTATTAGGATAACACATTTTTGACGTTTCAAAATATCTTAGTTGAAATCCCACATCGAAAAATGAATTAATGAGGCCTCTATTTAAAATAAAGTGTCGAAAGTATGAAGATTAACGAAAATAACACATACTAGGGTTCCATGTAGGAAAATATGGATACGGAAGAAAAATCTAACCATCAATTATCTGATGGAGAGTGGTAGAGAACATGGCTATGAAAAGGCCAACAATCCCAAAGCCATAAATTAGTGATGATTTAAGGTACCATCTAGGATAACATTTTTGTTCTAAGTTCCTTTTATCAATGTTGAGGAATTTATTTATGATATTGGATAAGATCATAAGGAGATATACTTACATTATAATTAGAGTTTTATCCATTAATAAATTTCTACCACAAACTCCTCTTTCACTCTAAAAGATAATAGAACGTAATTTTTTTTTTCTATTTATATTATTCGTACAGGGTTCCAAATAAATGAATTTATAATTCATCTACCAGATCTTTAAAAAAAACTACATTATTTAATCCAGGACATCTCGTGGGCCAGTGGTAGGTGATACACCCTTGTCGCCCTTCGGTTGCGGGTTCAAGTCTCGCAGCCTTGCCGGACGGGACAGGTTGTCGCCCGACCTCCGGGTTGTCCTTTTATGGCAATCCAAAATAATCCAAACTAGAACTATCCAAAATACTTCTGTCCAAACTCACAGTCCAACATTTATAAGGAAGGTAAACATAATATAGATCCTTTTTACCCCATAATAGCATATGAATACCTTCATCATGTATTACCATATTCCTTATTGATTACATTCATGCTCCCTTATTTCATATAGAATGATGGATATACTTCATTAATCCAAAAATGTTTTAAACCCCAATAATGATGGAATATACAAATCATTAATCAGTTCCAAGGTAGTCAAGAATATCCAATATAATTTATCCAAAACAATCACATATTATTCCAAAATCACCACCTCAGTATCAGAACTATATTATGATTTATCATTCTCTCAACCATATATTTTCCAAAAATTTATCCTGCTATTGAGTCACTTTTCTTTGTTCCACACAATCTCAAGTCCTTAATGAAATAGTACTGCAGTACAATCCTTATATACTCCATAATTATTATAACAAGTACATTGTTGATACAACACTCAATTGACATAATCAACATAAGAACTATAATCATTCCTCTTCATCTGTGGTAGTATCATAACTTGATTATTATCCAATAGCATCATTTGTGGCATAGTCTGATGACTGGGACATAGGTTCGCGTAGTGTCCAAACTCCTTGCAAATGAATCATTGTACATTTGAAACCATTTTCTTACCCTTGCAGTCACGTACTTTGTGCCTTTTTCCTCCACACTTATAACAAACTCCCATTCCTTTCAGGCAAGTTCCAGGGTGTTTCTTTCCACAGTTACCACATATGGGAAAATTCTTTTTTTCCCTCTTCCCTTTATCCATCTTTCTCTCTTCCATCCTTTTCTTCTCTTGCTTCCCTTCAAAGCCATAGGACTCAGTAAACTCTTTACTTATCTTATCAACACATGATATTATTTCTACATATGATGATAATACATGGGAGACTATTTCTCTTATAAATTCTAGCTTAAGACCATGAAAGATATGATCCTTCCTTCTCTTTGGATCATGTGCATTTCTGGAGTTCTCATTCCTTCTAGTGGGCACCATTTCTAAACAATGGCATAAACTAGATCAGTTTATGAATCAAAATACATAATCTCATACTTATAAAACACTCAACATAAATTGAACTATTTATGGATATAATCCATAATCATAATAATGTTTTCTTTGAGGAAGTATATACTCATAAACCCTTCATAATGATTTGTAAAGAAAATGAGAGTTATCCTAAGCATATCCCCCGGGAGTGTCGTAACCAAGAGTGCAGCAAGGCCCATTGTCGTGCACCAGTTCCCGTTCGAGTCTAGCTCAAAGCGGTGTTTTCGGGTTTTACCCCTAGGTACATCTGTGCCAGAGCCGCCTCTACCTGCTCGCATCCAGACAGGGATGTATTGCTCAGAAAACTCACAAAATCTCTACAATACCAAAATTCTAGGAAGTTCTTCTATACTAATCCTCAAAGTTCATCTTAGGTCTACGTGATCTAATCAGAGTTTATCTAAATATAGATTCCAAGGTTTGTACTAAACTTCCTCTGATACCAACTGTAACGCCCCGACCCTAGTTACCCAGAGTCGGTGCATTATTACATAACATTGTCATGATCACAAGAAAGATCAAATCTCAAAAGACCGATTGGTTTAGTAGCATTGGAAACAATAGATATATTCATAAGTTTTACATTACATCATAAAATGAAAAACTACTACAACAACATAATGTCTCCACAGTCCACACTATTATCCCCTCATAATATCCCTGCAGGTCATTCATAACTTACTTCTTCACATCCTGGGGAAAATAAAACATAGAAAAGGGGTGAGCTCAAATGCCCAGTAAGGATAGCAATATAGCGGAACATTCAAAATAAGCATAAACATTTAAGGCAATGAATTACTAAAACAAAAGCCTTTTAAACTTGAACTTCAACATATTATGGAAAAAGTAAAATGAAATAATGCCATTTACTTATTCACATGGATATTCTACTAATCTAATAATCACATGCAAAAATCAATAACCAATTTCATAATGTTGGAATGCATAATGCTGAACTTTAATTTCTTTGTCAAGGCCTCATCCCAAGACCTTGGGGCTAACTGTAACCGGAACCCAACCCGGAGTGCCTCTAATAACCGGACACCAACCCGGAGTGCCTCTAATAACCGGACACCAACCTGGAGTCCTTCTAATAACCGGAGACCAAACCGGAGGGCTTACTTTTACCAGTCCCTAACCTGGAGGGCTTACTTTTACCAGTCCCCAACCTGGAGGGCTTACTTTAACCAGTCCCCAACCTGGAACATACTTGTCCAACACACTGATATGAAGTAAAGGTTGAAATATAACATAAACATTTTTATTGGAACTAGCATACGAAATGTCAATACTTTACTCATAAACCATGAATTCTATATAAATGGCACATCCACAGTCAAACATATCACAAAACTTTATTACAATATGGAAGTTTTGTATCATAATAAATCAACTTCAAATAAGCGTAGAATCCGTCAAAGGATGTTGACATAGATGAAATCAAAACACTTTTTAGAGAAATATCTCTTTCTATTTTTGAAATAATTTAAGAGCCATATAAAATAAAACATTTTCTTGAAAATGTTCTTATAAGCTTGTAAGGGAAGATTTGACGATTTTATAACGGCGGAAAATAAGCGCACCCGCCGTATAAGTAAAAAAACATTCTTATCTTAATTCTGTCGAAAAGGTTAAAAAGCACCTTGTTTGGAAAACGACGAAAAGATTACCTTATAAACCTCTTATAAAAAGTCAAAAAAGGGTATAAATGACTTTAACCCATATTCTTTTAAATATTAGAAATGTTTTGAAATACATTTTGAAGAAACATGGACGTGGATGATAACAAGGTCCCAGTAGATAATTATGTATAAACAATCTCGGATAATGAAGAGATTGCGAAATAAATCCTTACCTTGTACTTTTCCTTTGTTGGGGTAGGTTAACCTCCTGTATAATGGTGAAATAATTTTTATTAAATTATACAATAATCATATACATTAATATGATATCATATATGATCTTTTAATATTGATTTGATAATAATATCTTAGTATTATCGTTGTTTCGGGTGTTAACTTACTTGTTTTCTTTTATATGTTTTGTTATGTAAGACATGTTTGTAAAGGATAGGTTTTATATTACTCATATCCAGAATGATATCAAGTCCTTAAACATCATTTTTAAATCATCAAATGATAATTATACTTGAATGGATACGATGGAGAATGAATCTCATCGCGTTCGTGGAGACGGTAGTCCGTACGTACGCACGAGCGACAATATCATTCTTTTGATATTAAAATAATATATAAATGGATGGTATATCATATATAAAGAATCATTAACATGTTATATTTATTATTTACATGAGTTACACATCATTATTATACCCATCCAAATAATATTATATTGAATAACAATTACACCACGACGTGGAGACGATAAGCCGTACGTACGCACGTATGGTGACATGTTATTCAAAGGGTGGATAGAATACTGAATATGGTTGTACCATATTTATAATAACATCACAGTATATATATGATACTGGATTTATTATTTTAGAATGGTAACAACAAAGGAAGAAGAAGTGGAAGAAGAAAGGAACTTGAAAAGGGTGGGGAAAACATTACCTTTTCTTCGGGTTCTTCCTTTTGATTTGATCAAAAGGGATCCATAGGTTGGCTTTCTGATCAAACTAAGGCCTCTAGGTTGTAGTGAGGGAAGTTGGGAGAGTATTTGGTCAGAGTTTGGCCGAACCAAAAGGCTTTGAAGGTGTGAAGAAATGGGAAGGAGGAGTGCCCTTTTATAAGAGGGGTGAGGGGAACCTTTGGAAAAGCTAGAAATATTAGTTTATAATAAATTCATATTCGGTTTCTAATGGCTCCAAAGTTGACTATTAAAAGGTTAAGGTGGGGATAGGTCGAAAACCACTCAACCAATAGAATTTAGACAGGTTTGGGTACTTATATTAACCTTATCTTTAAGTATTAACTCTAAGTTAATTAGTTTCACTTTTACAATGTCTCTTTGTATTTTTATATTATATGGTAAATAAACTTACCATATACATACAAGCTACCCAAAAGTGGTCCATTAATGATACACCTATCATGATATAAGTCTCTTGGCCGAACCTTAGATTTTTAGGAATTTAATATCAATTAATAATATAATATTTGTTTTAAAAACTCTTTTATGTCAATTTTGACACTATTCAATAGTTGATTTTTGTGAAACTCATAACAGATTGATTACTTCGAACAAAGTCAATTAAATAAATACTAATATATCATATTATCCTAGAAAATTAGTTTAATTCATTAAAAGTTTCATATTATATTTATTTGGGCATTTATAATATCAATTATTTTAATGTTTCACTATTATAGTAATTACTACATCATCATTGTGTCATAAATAAAATATAATATTTAATGTCTAAAAATTATAAATAAAATATCATTATGTAGGAAATCTTTTTATATTTCTAATGAATATTTATAATCTAAAATCCAACATATATAACCCTATGTAACAATTGTTTTGCTAAAAGATATATGCTTGTGTCATTTTTGTATTCATTTTAACTTAATTAAAATAAAGTGTCATTATCACTTACAAGTGGATCCATGGGGTCCCAAAATAGACCCAAAGATGCCCATGGTCGACCATGTATCAACCAATAGGGTTAAGACACGTTTTAGGGTAATTTAGTATTATTATAATATTATTTTTAACCCTTATTTACCGGATTTACCCTTAACCATGGTAAATAAAATATTTACCGCAGTAATTATTCAAAATGTCTAAAAATAAAAGTTACCTATTTACACAATTTGAACATCCTGATTCCAAATATGGAATCCATTTTCCTAAATTCAAAACACAGAAGTGGCAGAAATTAATTTAAAATTAATTCCCGCTGTCAAAACAAAAAGCGTGTTTTTAAGAGATAATAACTATCAAAAGATTGACACTTGTTTATGTTCGGTTTAATTGTAAAATTATGTCCAATGACAAACATTATATTAAATGGTAAAAATATTTTCTAAATATACTTTAAAACCACTCAAATTCATAATTTATCACTATTAATTATTTTGATTAAAAAAGTTGTTTTTAATTAAAATTTAGTAATTTTCACTATTCATCAAAATATGAAAGTTATCCGAAATGTACCAAAATTTCACCTTAGGATAAATTCGATATTACGAATCCAAAAATGAAGTCCATTTTAAAATATAAAATATATTTAATTTCAAAAAGTAGGTATTACTATTCATAACGGCTAGTTTGATTGGTTGTGGTGTGTGTTAAAACTCAAGGTTGCGTACAACACATGCTACTGTATTATTCAAAGAAAGTGTACCGTGGAAGCTTGGGATGTTTCATTTTAAATTTTTGATGTCCCCATTTAGTCATAAAGTTTAAAATATTGTATTTAAAAAGGGTTCACTATTAAAAGTTGATAAAAGTGCAATACTGAAAATTAATTTGTTCTTGCATTATATCTAAGAAACTCATAATATGGATTCTAAAATTATAAGGATTATATAAAGTTTAAAATTTAGATAATACTATTCATAACCTCTTTTGAATGGATTTTTTTTGTAAGTCATGGTGTGATTGAACTCGGTGTTGCGTGTAGTGCAAGTTATTGAATTATTTTGAAGAAATAACACACTATGAAATCTTGGGGTGTTACAACCATTCACATTATAAGAGTCAAAATTTCTAACTTGTTTTATAGGACCTCTAGCAAGAAACTTCAAATATTCTGAAAAGTCTGCTCGAGTATCAGTATTCATGATCTGAAGAATAAAAATATAATTTAATAGATTTGAAAATTGTATGTGTCAAACTAATATTCATATTTATTGCAATATTTATAAACTTACATGTTGTGCAAACCATTCTACCATCTCTTTATTCACAGCTTTTATTATGTCTTTTTCATTTCATGTTCGGCCTCTCATTCATCTCTTTGTTTGTATCCTAAAATCTTCAATAAATGGATCTGCAATTTCACTATTCAGCATCACATATCTATGTGCCTGTAATAACTCCAATTCTGTCAGTGTCACGTATGAGGTCCTCCCAACTGATCGGCCAATAGCAGGAAATATTTTTGATTTATGATGCATTTGAGATTGAGTTGATGTGTCTTTAACACGTCCAACTCGATTAAATCTTGTCTCAATATCATCCAAATATCTGGAACAAAAGGTGAGACACTCCTCGGCCAAATAGCCTTCAGCAATAGATCCTTCTGGTTGAGCTTTATTTCTCACATATGCTTTCAAATGCCCAAGATATCTGTGAAAAATAATAATAATATTATGCATTTATTTAAATTCCAAATATTTTTTACTTAACTGGAAACATGTAAACAAAATACCTCTCAATTGGATACATCCATCGATAATGAACGGGGCCTCCTAATTTAGCTTCGTCAACCAAATGCACAGTTAAATGCATCATGATAGTAAAAAACGATGGAGGAAAGATCATATCCATTGCACAAAGGGTCAATACAAACCTCTCCTGTAGGTTGTCAAGCTTTAATGGATGTAGAGTTTTCTCACATAATTGCCTGAAAAATGTGCAGAATTGCAGTACAACAGCAGTAACTTTTTCAGGTAATAATGTACGCAATGCCAATGGTAGTAACTGTTGTAACAAAACATGTGAATCGTGACTTTTCAATCCATATAACTTACGATTATTCAAATCAACACACCTTGAGATGTTACTCGAATACCCATCAGATACCGTCACATTCTTTAAAATTCTAAGGAACGCATCTTTATCCCTATTTTTCATTGAAAAAAATGGCCGGAGCATACTTTTCATTCTCATTTGGCCAGAGATCACGTTTTATGTTCATTACTTGTAAGTCTTTGCGATCATTGAGATGATCCTTCGACTTTCCATGCTCATTAAGTAATGTGAAAATCAAATTTTCACATACATTCTTCTCAATTTGCATCACATCAAGATTGTGGCGCAAAGAATTAAATTCCCAATACGGAAGTTTGAAGAATATACTTTTTTTCTTCCATTGTTGCGTTCTGATTTCACTTGACGATGCACTTCACACACGTTTTCCGCTATCAGTAAAATGATGAATCTTCCCAAATTCTGTTTTAACATTTTCAAGCTGTGTCAATATTTCAGAACCGGTTAACAACTTTGGAGGTGGTCTAAGATCAATGGAACCATTAAATTTTGATTTGTTCAGCCGAAATCTATGAGATGCATCAAGAAATCTTCGATGGCACAAGAAGAACCATTTTCTACTGTGAGGTAGCCGTTTGGGCTCGGAATCAAAGTTACAAACGGGACAAGCCAAACCCGTATAAGTGTTCCAACCAGATAAATTCCCAAGCCCCGGGAAGTCACTAATGGTCCACATTAAAGCAGCATGCATTTTGAACATTGTTTTAGAAGAAACATCAAATGTCTCAACACCGTTGCTCCATAACTCCTGCAATTCTTCAATCAAAGGCTGCAGGTATACATCAATATCATTTCCAGGCATTTGTTTTCCAGGAATAATCATCGAAATGATAAAATATGTTTGTTGCATACACATCCATGGAGACAGATTATAAGGGATCAAAACAACTAGCCAAATGCTATAACTCGTACTCAAAGTCCCAAATGGGTTGAATCCATCGACAACCAATCCCAATCGAACATTCCTAGGATCAGCTGAGAAATCTGGATGTAATAAATCAAATGTATTCCATGATTGGGAATCTCGTGGATGTCTCATTAACCCATCATTGTTATTATCTACAGAATGCCACTTCATGTGTTCGACGGTTTTTGATGACCTGAATAATCTTTGTAATTGAGGCTTCAAAGGAAAGTAATGAAAAACTTTTGCAGGTGTGTTCCTCTTCTTCTTCTCCATGAAATTATGTTCAGTCATACTTCCAACATCACCTTTTGACTGCCATCTAGAAGAATAACATTTCTTACAATTCTGTCTACTTGAATCCTCTCCCCAGTAAAGCATACAATCATTGGGACACGCATGTATTTTTGTATAATTCAGACCAAGCTTGTTTACAACTTTTTTCATCTCATAAAACGATTCTGGGATTTTTTATTCAATAAATGCATCACGAATCAATTCCAATAACATGGACATTTCCTTATTTGTAATTCCACATAGTCATTTGATATGGTACAACTTCAGCAGAAATTAAAGCTTTGAATATTTCAAACACCCACTATACAAATCTTGATTTCCATCGTCAAATAAATCATGAAACACATTTTCCTCACTGAAGTTTTCCCTTACATTTGGCTCCACAAAATCAAGAGGAGGATCCAATGATATGTTACAATCTTGTTATGCTTGTTTTACAGTCTCAAAAACATCACTTGTCACGTTGTAATTTGTAGCACCCTCTTCTGGTTGTTCTGATATGTTTTGATGCTCATAGTGGTGTCTTGCAGTGCCGAATGCATCATTTATGAGGTTTTGAATTTCATTTTCCATTGGCGACAAACTTGGGACCTCATTCTGTGGATTAACATCAGTCCTCAATCTTTCTATATTGTTTGATTCTCCATGCCAAATCCAACACAAATATTGATCAGAGAATTTCTTCAGTATTAAATGTTCATAAACTTCATCTATCTTCAACCATGTTCTAAATTTACATTTAGGACATGTACATCTTATTCTCCCTTCAACGGATCGATTAGAAATTGAAAAATCTAAAAACTCATTCAAACCCTTAACATATTGAGGTGTGTTCCTCGGTAATGTGATCCAGCTTTTATCCATGTATATCAAAATGTGCCTACACAAAATATACGATAGTGTAAGATTACAGAAACATAATATAATAAAGATGAACAATTTATCATAAAGTATGCATAATATAATAAAGATGATTCATTGATCACATTTACCACTTCAGACCAACCGAACAAGTCTGGTCCATAGGAGACAGCGTCAACACCTCATTGAGGAGCAATAAGAATATCGGGTTACACACTTATCATAACACTATCAATCACACATTTATGTTGCCTCAAACAACACCCCATTGATGTGTGATCGAAACTGATCATAATTCATTTTAAACCTGAGACATTATGTGATTGTTTAGGCTTGACCTTAGATGTCCTCCAATAGGAATGATGTTTCTCAATGGTTTCATACACAACCAACCATATCAAAGCCGTATTTCCTATAACAAAGAAGACTATCTGGGTACCAATCCATGTACCGAATATGGTGTGAGGTAAATTAAGTAGGCCACCAATAATGGTTTCTAATGCATAATCTAGTCCACGAATATAAAACAAACAATAGTGTGCAGGTATATCAAAATTAAGTGTGACTATAAATATAAATCCATGTCACACTTAGGTTTCTTAGGAGACACTTGGCACAATCTCAAACCTTAGAGATTTCATGTAAACATTGGTAATAATATCCACTTTGAAATGAACCAACCTAGAAAAGTTAGTGGAATACACTATAACAATACATTCCCATTTTTATAATGTTAGAAAGTATCAGGTCTTTTCCACATGTAACATTTTAGGATAAAAATATAATTTATATATTTTCTTGAAGGATTCCCACGTAAGATCCTCATAAAATATAGCATGCACAACTGAGCCTCACCATTTCCTTCCCAATCCATCAAGAATATATGTTGACCCCCACCCCTTAGATTCCTTGGTAATATTTATAATTTTAAATCTCCTACCAATCTACTCAATCCTCTCCTCATATTTCTAGATTCCATTATCACCATGAAAGATAGGTGGATTCTTGTTAGTAAATTATGAGTCATGATCCACTACTCCTCCTAGGGTTTTAATACCTTCATAACCAAAGTATGAATAGTGCATATTATAACTTCCACTAAAGAAGATACCACTAAGGGATTATCCTATTAAACCCATCTCAAAAATCTATCACTTAGATTCATAAGACCTCTTCTAGTAAGAATCGTCTAACAAATACAAGATGAAAACCCCTTTAGTCATGAGAAAATTCCTAAATCATAGAACAACTTCCACAATACATATTAATGATTTAAAATAATAATAATTTTATGAATTTATGAATTTTATTAATGAAATATAAAACATAAGAAAGGAATAGTTTTTTAAATAGACACCAAATCTAGTTTATTCAATCAACAACAAAGACCAAGTGACAATATTTTCAAAAATAACTAACCACCCATTGTAACTTGAATTCATACATGTAGGTGAGATGTCTAGGCACCATCCCACACATATTAACTAAATTCTAGTGCTACTAAATCTAGTCTACCAATGAAACTAAACCAAAACTAGGAAGTGTCGTAACATTCCAGGCTCAATATTCCTTTTGATATTAATTTATAAATAATCGACTAGGGAAAACTAGGCAAGTCTCCCAAGAGGGTCTTATACATGGAGATGTGTAATAAAGAGACATGAAAGTAGTATCTTGTTTTAGATAATAAAATTATGAAACAAAATTAAAATAATAAATAAAGATAAAAATCCATTAGTATAAAAAATTCAATCTAAATAGGCCAAACCATAAAGAATTTAGTCAACCACTTTTTGTGAGAAAAACAATTTTTGAAGAAAGACCTCTTTAAAAACATGTATATTTTCCATAAAATCCATTTAAATTCATCAATTTCATGAAACAAGCCAAAGAAATTAATAAGAATATAAGGAAATTTTAAATTAGAACCGCTTGTATAGATACACCTACCTTATAAACATAAGGAACCTAAGATCCTTCGACAACATAAATTGGAAACAAGCAGATATTCCTAAAGTAGAAAAGGAATGAGGGAAAACCACAATGGATTGATTGATAACACATATTATTTATGAAACCATCGAAACCATATCACACAACACTACCAAACCAAGAACATAAATGATAAAGAGAGTGAATGATATTACACGTACCCAAAGGAAGACAACCCACCACACTAGTGAACAAATGCTCCAAGAAAAGAAATCTGGTAGAGGAAGATACCCAATATTATCTAAAATCTTTCTAGGATTTATGAGGGAGGTCTTCACATTGAATGGAAGAAGGGTGATATGTAAATCATGATAAAAACCATTGGTTCTAAATAATTAATGTCATGAACCCCTTTCATGGTGTGAATTCCACGATTTATAAAAATACCCAAACAAGTATCCTTAGTTTGAATTAATCCTAATCAACCAATTAAAAACTTGAAAATGTTTTATGACTTATAATTCTTCAAGCTCTAAACCAAACTCATAGTATCTACCCTGCAGTAGATTCACATTGTGTAAAAAATTCATGATTCGAATCAAAGAACCAAGAAATAACTAAAAATTACCAAAATAGAAGGTGGTCGCGGGGGGTGCCGGGGGGTGCGGGGGTCGCCGAAGGCCGCGGGGGGTGCGGGGGTCGCCGGAGGGCGCGGGGGGTGTGGGGGGCGCGCAGGGCGCGGGGGTCGCTGGGGGTCGAGGGGGGCGTCAGGGGGGGGGGGGTGCGGGGTTTGCCGGAGGGTGTGGCGCAGGGGGTGCATGGGTCGCCGGAGGCCGCGGGGGGTGCGGGGGTCACCGGATGGCGCAGGGGGCGTGGGGGGCGCGCAGGGCGCGGGGGTCGCTGGGGGTCGAGGGGGGTGCCGGGGGGCTGCGGGGTTCGCCGGAGGGCATGGGGGGCGCGGGGGGTGCGGGGGTCGTTGGAGGGCACGGGGGGCGCGGGTGTCGCCGGGGCCGGGGGGTGGGGATCGGGGAAGAGGGGGGATCAGGGAAGGGGCGAGGGTTTGTGGGGGAACCGCGGTAGGGGTAGGGGAAAGGGTCGGGGTTTTTTTACATAAAATAGGGTTTCACGGTGGTTTATTAAAAACCGCCGCGAAACCCTTCACTGAAAACGTTTAGCGGAGGTTTTGTAAACCGCCTCCACAAAACCGCCGCTAAACCCAGTTTTTTTTGTAGTGTAATTTACAAATAAAATGGAGCAAAAAAATAAAAGCATAAAAGAAATGGGGACATAAAAATTTAATAAGGAAAAACCCTCTAATGTGGAGAATTAAATAACCACATGTAAACTCTAATAAAATTGACTAATAATCAAAGATCACATATAATCCATGCGGAATCTAGATTTGAATTGAAAAAATAGTGTAGAAAACCTGTGTGAAATTCACACCTTGATATGATTCTGTTGTCTCTCTGACAATCATATTATGATAAGTTGTCACCCTTCAGAGATCAAAACCTCGCATGTGTCATCATTGCACCACCTCCAATAAACCATTTTTCAACCACTACCCAACCTATTTTGACTGATTAATGGTGCTTTCCTCACCCATGTTAGTCCACATGTTTTCCTATGCTGGGTCACTTCACAACACTCTATACTTATGTTGTTTCCCACTTCTCTATTGAAAAATGGAACCCATCCCCTTTCTTTTGTATCTACTTAAATAGTGTATGAATGAATAGTTATAAGAATATATCTCTAAAAAATACAACATTTCATCAAAATTATATACAAGGGCATCCATTCAAATTTGAAAACAAAAAAATTCTCTTTAAATTTGAAAATGATCATATGATATAGGGTAAACCCCATCATATTCTAAATATCAAAGACAATATTATAATCTTACAATACTTCACTAGACATCTAAAAAACATATCTACTTGAATGTTAGTTCCTCATGGCACTAAAACTATTAACATACTCATCTCATACTCAAATAATTAATAAAACACTACCCTAATTCAAGTATCTCATCCCACACTTCTCCATATCTTTTCATGATCTTATGTTTCTCATGAAAATACTATGCAATTTATCACATATACCCACTCACTTATCTTCTAATAATATCTTGGATTGAATAAGTATGAGTATTGTGATATTTTCATCACTAAAATAAAATACAAGCATCTATATATTTTTTACCTTATTATCTTCTAGATAATATTAAATACTATCCCAATAAATTGTTAATATCACTCCCAAATTTGTTCAATAGAATTACTTAGGTGTATAAGTTGGTGAAATAAATGTATCAATACTTTACATTTTCTACTAAATATCAGTTGAAAGGATCACCTGATTTATGTGGTTACTTCAAGATAATATTATTTTTCATGAATTTCTACCCCATTCATGAGAATCATTCACTCCACTTTACATTGTCATATTTGGTAGTATGATATTTATCTTCTCAGGAAAAATCATTCAGCAGTTCCTCAATGTCATCGTTTAATTGTAGAACACGAATCTATGATATTTTTGCTTCTAAAATTTTCATCTTTTGAAGTTCATACTTCTGGTATATTAAATTCTATAATACCAACAAACAAATTAATTTTACTTCAACTTACTCATTGAATTTTTTGTAATATATTTAAAAAAATACAAAACTTTCATCAACATCATCTGATGAGTACTTAATTTATTTGGGAATTTTCCATAAAATTGATTATCTCGTGATTAAATTATTGAATAGTTCATTTATTTAGTTTATTGCCTATTATATTAATTAATATTATCATTATATAATGAATGGATGTATTATTTATATTAAAGTGTTAAACTACTTCTATAAATTTTCATATCTACAATTAATGAGTTACATGCTATGTATGATAATTGATTTAGTTTTCATCTAATTTACTTTGAATTATTATTGATCCATGATCTTGAATTTAAAGGTTTATTATAGTTTATATATATTAGGTGTTATAATTATGATGTAATTGAGGGATCCCTTTAGTAATGAATCATTGGGTAAAATGACTTTGGGTCGGATTTCTCAGTGTCCTAGAGGCTTATGTCTTATCTAGAAAAGTTGAAATTGGATATCTATGACTCAAAACAAACACCTATAGAGTTTGTTAATATTATATAATTTTAAGCCTTTACATGAAATGGATTCATGTTCCTTTTTCATAATATCGATTTGGATATATGTTGATATAGTTGGATTTTAATTTGAATTAGTAACACAAGTTATGAGTTGTGTAAAGAGTTTCACATTAATATGGTTTGAACATTTTTATTTGTTAAAAGGAATAGTATTCCAAAATAAATGATTAGAATCATGAATATATTTTAATGGAAATAAAATGAGATAATATTCTGAGATTAAATCCCCAATAAATATAGTAAGTAACAAATTCCATTTAAATCAAACACATGTAAATACATCATTCATTAAACTAGCTATGTTCTACAAAAATAGGGTTCCCATGGATTATATTTTGTATGGAAAAGTGGAAATGGATATCCCTAAGATTTAGGTAACAAAATACTATTATGAAATTTCGGTTACACTTAGCTTGGAAACCCTAAGGAATTATATCAAAGGAATTGTGTTTATTTTATCCATATGATGGTTTGAGAAAATAGATTTCTACTCAACTATCAAGGAGTTATATATGATATTAATGGCCAATCTAAGTAGCTAAAAAGTGAGAAGAATGCTAATGTAGACACATTTTTTTAATAAATATGGGTCTTTTCCCACTAAAGGATATGGTGAATTTTAAAATTGTTCATCGGTTTAGTGGTATATCATTTAATAAAAGTCCTTATTAAATGAATAATTTTTTTTACGAATTTTATAAATTATTTTTTTGTAGATCAATTACCCCATCATTATCAAACATTACATTAAGATCAATTGATTAAAAAAAATCTAAATGGTATAATCTTATTAGATTAGTAAAAAACTCAATAACTATTTTTAAAGGTGTAAAATTACATGTGTTTTAGAAATAAATTCATAAGATACCAAATGTTGAAGTAGTTTAATAAATTGGATCAAGATTCTTATGATAATTTTAAGATGATTCACTCAAGGTTTCAAGGAATTTGATGCAAGTTGAAAAAGTAATTTCAGTCTCTACTCATATATTCAATATGATTGGATATGTTTATGATTTGGAGAGACTTATGTCTTCTTAAGGATTATTCTGAATATGGAATTCATTTTGTTTTCATCATTTTAATTTACAAACAATGTAAATGAAAGGAATAATCCAAATTTGTGTGTTATCTAATAGGGGGTGGTGAATAATTGATCTTCTCTTTTTATGTTTTCTGATTTAGAAACAACCTTCACCTTTGGTTAGTGATAAATAAATACAATGTGAAGCAAGAAACAAGAACACCCATAGGAATTCAATTATTTACAAGGTTCACTACTCCATAAGAGTATCTGGTTCTTGTCATGGTTTTGAAATAATCCAAGATCATGAAACCACTTGAAAATAATCCATTGGGGGTTTACAAAAAATAATGCAATTTTCATAAATTTCATAGAACTATAGTCTCTTGATATCGAATATTATCATCACATAGATAATATTATATAATAGTATTTGCATAAAAAAAACTAACCTTCTCCAAAAAGCTTTGATATGTTGTCTCTATGCTGATTGACCATTCATCACACTTTAATTATTTAAAGTTCTTCTTCTTCATCTTCACTTTATTGTATAGTAGAAAGTGAGAAATTAACTATAAAATATCATTATTTCTGTTAAAATCTATTCAGTATACTTAGTCTGGTCCACCTCTATTTTATATCCTTGGTTTGATAAACTATTCATTCAATATCTTCTTTATCTAATTCATATGATACCAATTTATAGAAGAACGTTATTCAGTACCACTTCATCCAGTGTTACTACATCTAATACGTTAAAAATAGATCTCTCAAGCTTCATGATTGGAACCTCAATCCTTCATCAATTCACCAAGTAGCAATAACTCAATCAAATTTTTCTTAGCGCACTCATTAACCTTTATATATGAAACGTTTCTCCAAAAATTAGGGAGTAGCATGAACTTTATACTCAAATTTTCAGCTAAAACATTGAGAATCCCACTAGAATATTTCTATATTTTAATACCTTAAATAATTTTAATAAATAGAAGTCAATTTTTTTTTAAAGTCTTTTATAACATCTTGACCTAAATACCATTCAAACCATATTAATTATTTGATAGAATCAGGATCTTCCCCCTATGATTGTTGAAGAATTTAATATATAACTCAATAATTTAATAGTTAATTACATTTAAAAAATACTTTATAAAGATTCATAAAATATCAACTGGTCCATATTTTTAGGAACCACTCTATCTAGTAACATCATAAGATTCTTATTTGTTTGGCCACCCTCTATCTTATGAACTTTATATTTGTTTGTCCTTAAACCAAAACCATGTTATTTTTACAAAAACTCTTATAGTTAATTTATTCTTATGTTCTATATGGAAACCATTATCCAATTCCTCCACATTCTCTTCATTTGGGGGACTGTGTCTTAAATCCTCTATCGGATGTCATCATACAGAATCCTTCATCTATCAACTATTATCAGAAACATCTATCAAGTAACTAATCTCAGAAACATTTATATGATAAACCTCTTCAAAATAAATTTCATATTTTTAATCTAATGTTATTTTTACTTTTTTCATTTATTATAGCTTCAAAACATTATATTTTTATCTTTATACAAGTTTTCCAATTGAATTCATATATCTTTTCAACCACAATGTCCATAAAACTACTTATTTTCTAGAATCCATAGTTTTTCAAACTTATTCCTTAGACCAATATAAGATAGGATCATGAATTAATTAAAATTTTCATGGTTTTTAGTACTCTGAATAATAGAAAATAATCACCTATTTTAGTTTTTTTAAAACCTATCTATCTGATGAAACTATGACAACAATTGAATAAATTTTTTTCCATCCTCTATCTGATCACCTCGGTTAGTTGGACTCCGTCTGGTTGAATCAGCTTATTGGAATCTGTTTATTCACTTTAGTCCGTTACAATCCATCCAATATTCTTTCTAAGGAAGGATAAATATTTTTAAAATGGTTTTTCTAAAAAAAATACAATACTTAATCAACCCTTCTTCCTTCATAAACATATTCTTCATAAAACAACACCTCAAAGCTTTTTTATCCCAAGAGTATCCCCCTTTATAATTTTTTTCATCCAAGAAACATAAATAAGTAAAACTTTTAAACTCAATAAATGCATTACTATCTAAAAAATATAATCCTAAGAGATAAAACTTGATATTGGAAATAAGTTTTATTTATCAACAATACCATGTTATCCAAAAAAAATAGTTATTCCCAATCATTTCCAAAATCCTTTCATTCCCACTTATTCATAAAAGAATCTATAAGAAACAATTCCTTCATCTACTTTAAAAAAATATTAAAATATTTTACACACTTTGAAATCCTTACCCTTTTTACTGACTCCCCTAAAATATATTCTCTCTCTTGATAGGTAAATCACATACTAATGGATAGATTTATGTTACTTATTTTATCCCCCTTTAAAAACACTATCCAGAGATAAGATAATAGGGGGGATAGATAATCACATACCATAATCTTGAATAAAGTTAGGTTGTACAACCGTAATCAACCTCATCTTCTAAAATATTTTATTCAACAATTATTTAGTGAAGATATAATTTCTTTACATATTATCTTTAATGAAATGATATTTAATATCAATGTTCGTTTATATGGAATGTTGCACTATTTTATTGTGAGATTTATAGAACTTTTATCATCAAAACCTAAGATAAGGGGTGGTTCCACATCAACTAACAAATCTTCAAGTTTTTTCTTAATCCATTTTAAATGTGTTTCATATTGGGTAGCAGCTACATACTCAGCTTTAGTAGTGTTCAGAGTCACAAATATTTGTTTCTTTATATTCAAAATTGAAAATCATTCTTGTAAGAAGAATACTCCTCTAGATTTGGAACTTCTGTCATAGACCCAACCTTCCCAAATTGTATATGTCTAACCAAATATATCAATATTTCTAATGTTGTAATATTTCAACCCAAAATCAATTGTACCTTCAATATATCTAAAAATTCTTTTCCCATCCACAATATGGAACTCCTTTGGTTCATTTTGAAACTTGGAATAAAGTGTAACATCATAGACTATATATAGTCTTGAATTTTGTAGATATAACATTATTTAAACCAACCTTATAAACTATTTAGGATCAACATCCTTTACTTACCCATTTTTTTACAACTTTTTTCCCACGAAAATTGTAGTGTTACTAGGCTTGGAATCTTTTATTCCAAACATCTTTAAGAGTTATTTATCATAACTCTCTTGTAAAATAAAAATGAATTTTTTATTTTGAGATATTTGTAAGCCAAGAGAGTATTTAATTTCTCATATCCTCTTATTTTCAAATAACTTATTTATCTCCCCATAAAAATATTCAAACATTATATTATCATTCCCTATGTATATGATATCTTAATCATAAATAATAATAATGAGGAAAACCTCTTGATTTTATTTTATATAGAGGTAATTTTAAACTATTACTTTCTTTAAATTCAACTTTTTTGAGAAATTATCCATTTTAGAATACCAATATCTCATATCTTGCTTCAAACCATACAAATCCTTCTTCAATATTCTCATATACCTTTCATCTTCACCAACCACAAATCCATATGGTTTATCACTATAAACTTGTTCATCGAGCTCCCTATTAAGAAAACATGACTCTAAATCCATATAGAATATCTTATATCTTTAATGTGCATAAAAAGAAAAAAAGATATTGATAGTTTCAATTCATTATACTGATGAAAATGTCTTATAAAAAGAAATTCCGTTTGCCTTTGAGTAGCCTCTGAAAACTAGTTTTTCTTATTTCATATCACTTAACCTTTTTTATTCAATAAGTTTTAGAAAACCCATTTTTAATCAATTTTATATTTTATGGTTTGAGTACAAGTTACCATGACTCTTTCTTCTCAATATAATTAAATTATTTCTTCATTCCATCAGTCCACTATTGATGCTCTAAATATTCTTCAATATATCTTTGCTCAACCTGTGAATATAATCAGGTATATAAAACTATCCTTGTTTTTCTTGTGTTTTTAACCTATTGTCCTTGAAACCAATGATATTTTAAATCTCCTACTATTTTTATCCTAAGATTAGATGAATGAGATTTTCAATCGTCACTTGAAATAGCTGATACAAAATCTTCATCATGTATAGCTTTTATATTATTATTGTTTTGTTAAGAACATTGACATTATATTTAATTGAAACCATTTCATATTTACATCCTCTCATATCATTTGTAAAATGTGAGAATTTTATAACAAAATATTCTAGAACATTCAAATTTTTGGAGTCAATAATATTTCATGTTTTTTTATTATAGCACTTATATCCTCTTGTTGTAGGACGGTATCCAAGAAAGATACAATCAATACCTCTTTGACCAAACTTACCAAACTTTTCACCTTTGACTTTGAAAATATTGGGCCATCCAAACACAATTAGGTATTTCAAAATTTGAATTTATTTGTAATAAATCTCATAAGTATTTATATTTGAGTTTTTTTAATGAAATAGTGATTCTAAATATGAACTACTTCTCCTATAGCTTTTTTAAAAGAATTGAGAAGTATCATGTTCAATCAGCATAAATTGATCCATCTCAACAAAAAATTTATTTCCTATTTTAGAAACACCATTGTTGTGTTGTGTATGGTGCTCGAAATTCATTATTGAACCTTTAATTTTTAAGATAATATTTAAGCTTCCCATTTTCCAATTCTACATCATTATCAGTTCGAATCTCATTCATAGAATATACACATTCTTTTTTAGAACTTCTCATGAAACTCTTAAATTTTTTTAGAGTCCCTAATTTGTGTTTCAAAAACATAATACAAGTAATATGGTTTAATTCATCAATAAAAGAAATAAATTAGTTATTTATACATGTTAATTGAGTTCTAATAGGACCATATAAATTAGAATGGATAAACTCTAATGGATGAGTGGTATGTATCTCAACCCTTTTATGTACTAAATTTGTAATATTCCATTTCTAAAATATCAAAAAAATACCAATATCCTGTTACTTTAAAATTAGAAATATCATAAATAATTTTTCTATTTTTTATAATTCTCATATTCATCCAGAACATATGCTTGATCCTCTTATGCCATAACTAATTTTCTTTCATCATGCAAAGATAGAATGATCCCATTGCATTACAAATTTTAAAAAAAATATTTTTTCACTGTTATATCATTAAAATTTATTTGTCTTCAATAATTTTAACAAAAACCCATCTCTTCAGAAAAAAACATAATTTTCTTCATAAAATAGTTATAAAACTCTTAACAATCTTTTTTTATCTTCATCAAAAAATACAACTCTTTGGGATTTAAACTTTTCTTTTTCAATGATACCAGATCCAATAGATTTGATTGTGAGGGACTCATAATTTTGAAAATTTAGTGTCCCTTATTTATACTATTTAACATTCTTTAACAACATCAAATATAGATTCATACAAAAGTAGAACCCACTATCCAATATCCAAGTTAATTCTCTTTTTTTTGTCCTTAAGAGTGGATTCAATAATTAAGGCCTTTTATTTTCCTTTTTTCTCCTTCACATAATCCTTATGATATTTTTTATATATGATTTATTGAGTTGGTATTATATAATTACATCATTTAACAAGATGTACAGGATGGTCACATCTTTTATAAATAGTTTCTATAGGTCAAAATCTATTTATGATTTTCGGACTGGATTTTTCATGTTATCTTATTTGAGTGAGTTTAATAACTTTAAAAATATACCTCTAATACGTAATAGATTCATTTTAGTTTTGATCATTAAACCATAACATTTTTTTAGTTCTAAATCCTCCATAGTACAAATAATACCCATATAGGAATATTATTCTCTGTAACTTACATGTTTTCTAGAAAAATGTGAGAAATTTTCATTATCTTTTTATATTTAGAGATATTTTTATTATTTAATTTTTTTAAAAGAAATTTATTTTTCTTTCACATATTTTAGAGATATTCTTAACTTTATATCTTCTTCATCACCACATTTGACTTCCTTTAGTGTTGGATAATTTTCCTCAAAATTTTCAGTGGATCTACATCCAAATAACATTAATGGTAACTTTAATTTATACTTATATCTGTCTATTTTCACATTTATAAAAAAAGAGACATGAATTCATAAAAAATTACTTACCTCATATTCAATTTTAGATTCAATGACTTTTTATGTGGGAACTTTGTTAGAATTGTTTTACTTCACAGCTCTAAAATAGATTTCCCTATCATTTTTTTATTTATTCGTGATAACCTTTGGTCTTCTCATTTTATAAATTATTAAAATTATATGTATATCATCTAAAGATTGAGTTTCATGATATTTATCTTATAAAGTTAATACCTTGGAATAAAATCAATCAGGTTAAATTATTAGAATTTTTTCAATAATATTTTAATCCTTAAAATTCTCAAAAAAACATCTAATAGTGCTTACAATGTCATTAACTTGTGTAAATAAGTCACCAATAGATTCAAGATCTCCCATTTTAAGATCTTTATTATCCAATATCTAGATATGTTACTTTTCTTTCTTAATATTAATATTTCCTTCATTAATGTTCTTCAAATTTTCCTAGATGACTTTAGATATTCTCATTCCTTTAACCCTAATAAATTCACTTTCAGAGAGTTATGAAAGTATATCATTTTTATCTCACCCGTCATTTACCAAATTTTTCTTATCAATATTTATTAATGGAATACCTAAAGAAAGAGGAGGGAATACATATATAGTAGTTTAAATAACTTCATAGATAATGGATATAAGATAGGGTAGAAATTTATACTTACTGATATGACAGTAATTCCTATCAATGATTAGAATCCCTTTACTATTAACAAAGTTCTCAATATCCATGTAATCTTTAATTTTCATCATTATTCACAAAAAAAAAGAGTCAATTAATGAACCTTTACTCTAAAACGAAGTGAAAGTACCAATTATAATCTGAATGATCACTAAGTTGGGGGTGAATCAATGATATTCTATTTTTATGTTTTCTGGTTAAGAAAAAACCTTCACCTTTCTTTATTGGGAAATGAATCATCTAGAAAAAAAATCAATCATTATTACATAAACAATGGTATTTTCATGCTTCACTACTCAATAAGATTATCTAGTCCTTATCGTGGTTTAGAAATAATACAATACTATACAACCACTAGAAAAAATCCTTCAGTGGTTTACAATAATAATGGTATATCCATAAATTTCATAGAATTATAGTCTTTTAACAATGTATATGATCCTAATGTATATAATATGATATAACAATATTTTCAACAAAAAAATATACCTTCAAAAACATACTTTGATATATTTTCACTATACTACTGGAACCTTCTTCACACTTTCCTTCTTCCAAGTTCTTCTTCTTCCCCATTAATTTCTTACACAATAGTGAGCAATAACTTATCCACCGAGTATTATTCTATTTGGTAAAAATCATTTAGTATATTTTTTCTTCTCCACCTCTATCTGATATCCTTAATCTAATAACCTATTCATATAATCGCTTCTTCACCTTATTCATCTAATATCAATTGATAGAATAAATTTTTATGCTACCACTTCATCCTATTCTATTGGATATGATGCATCGATAAGAGATATCTCATACTCCTCTATTAGCTCATCAATTCATCATCAATTTACTCAGCAACAACAACTCAATCAACTTTTTATCAGTGTACTTACAAAACTTTATATGGAAAAGGTTTCAAAAAAAATCGATGGTAATACAATATTTAAATTCAAAGTTCCCACTCAAATATTAACCATCCAACTCAAATCATTCTATGTTTTATCACCTTAAAACCTCTAAATAAATATTAATCAACAAACTTCATAAAAAATTTCTTGACATCTCGGAATAAACATCCTTCAAACCTTCCTAAAACCTAGGATAAAATCATGATATTTCCCCAAAGATTATTGAATAAATAAACATTTAACTTATCATTTTCATAATGAAATAAATTATAAAATACTTTGTAGAGATTCACAAAACATCATCTAGATAATCATTATAAAATGTTATCTATCTTGTGAACTCATATGGTTCTTATTTTTTCTATTTCCCACTATTTAATGGACTTTATATTTTTATATCTAGAAACCACAACAAGATTATTATTTTAGTAGTCTTCGAGTTACTCTATTAAAAGTATCTTCTCCTAGCCCTTTTTAATTCCTCCACACACTCTTTACTTAGTGGACTCCATCTGAAATAATTTTTTTAATGGATTCATATATAATCCTTTGTTAATCAATTATTCTTAGACACATCTTTCTTATAACTTCTCTTAGAAACATCTTTCTGATAAACCAAGTTGACCTCTCTTTCAAATTTTTTATAATATTATCTTTATACTTAACTCATTTTCTATAACTTTGCCACTTCATATATTGATCTTTGTATAGGTATTTTCATTTTTATTTATATATCTCTTTGAAAATATCTTCCACAACCCTTCTAATTTTATTGTAATAATAGTTACCATGGCCTATTACTTAAACCAAATTATGATAAGATCAGGAATTCCATAAAATGATCATGATTTTTGGTACAATAATCTACAAAAAAACATTACATGATTTTTTTTAACATATTTATCTGATGGAACTGTGAAAACAATTTAATAAACATAAGTTTTATCTTCCATATGATCACCTCAGTTTATTGGACTTTGTTAGGTCAACTCAGACCATTGGACTCCATCTATTCACCTTAGTTTGTTGGACTCCTTTTGTTCACCTTTGTAAGGATGGATCAATATTTTTATGTTAATTTATGTTTGAAAACAAAAGATAATACTTATGTAATACTTCTTCTTTTATATCTAGTTTCTTCTTAAAACAATAACTCAAAGTTTCTTTGTCCCAATAGTGAATTTATTAAAGAAATGGATACCCTATTCACATAAATTGTTAAGGATAAATGAGTATGAAATGTGATTCCTAGGATTTGGAACTGTATTGACAATACATGAGGGTAAAGGTTTAATCTATAATAATAAGATTGGATTTTTTCAACAGATAGCCTTGTTCATTGAAACATAAAATAGGTACCTAAAAGAAGGGTATGTGGTTTTATGGGATAGAATTATCTAAGATACCTAAAGGGGTTTGGAAAACTCCATAAAAATTCCATGTCACATATTTGTGTTATAGAATTCCATCATATAATTTATAAGGGTATATGATACTATGTGAATAAATTAATTATAATAATAATAATAATAGCTTCCCTAGTGAAAAAAACTTGGGCTCAAAATTGAATTAAATTAACTGATTTATATTTACACACTTCATGGCATAAATTCTCCTCAATAGAATCTGGTGCATCCAAAAACCAATTCTAAACCCCTAACCCAACACATATATTTTAAATTATATCATTAATGAAGTCACCTTTCCTATAAATATAAGACACAAAAATATCAATTTGAACATTGTAGAGCATGAAATCCTCCCACATCACTGCAATTATCCATGAAGGAGTGGTTGTCTTTATCTGAATTGTAGGCATGAGGTATAAGGATTCCAGTTCAAGCCAAATATTATTCCAAAAATTATAACAAGAAATTTTTATCATCATTATGACTCCCTTTAACTTCTCTTTATAATCCATCGACATCCCACAATACTTAATGAACAAATAAATGAAATTAACACTTGAATATCTGAACATAACTCTACAACATGTGGGGCCTAGATTCCCTTTAGACATTCTATGAATGCTGATTTTAACCTAATAAATTCTAGGGAATTACTAAATAATTTAAATAAAACCATTATAATTCTTATAGTATCCATGGATACCCAACCTATCTAAAATTTTTAACACCATACTAAAATTTATAGAAAAAATAGTGTTCATAGAAGTAGAAAATATGGCCACTAATAGAAGGTTCTTAAAGACCATATTGAGCTATAGGGAATACCCCTCAAACATATTTAAGTTCTAGATCCACTAAATTAGATACCATGATTTAATAACTTAATCTCTCAAAAGATTATTGAGTTGAAGTAAAGACTCATATTATTGAAAATAACCAATAGGATAGAATAAGAATCGATACGAAAAACATCCACTTAGAACAAGCTACAAATAAATCCACATACATACCATTTAAAAGGGAAGTCAAGAAATGTGCGAGAGATGTTGTCTTCTCAATCTATGAAACCGCTAAAAATTGAACCTAGGATAATCCCATATTTTATGATAATATCATCTATTGGAAGTTTTTATTTAATCACTCTTCAAATGAGAAGAAATACAGAGGGTAGTATCCAAGGCTAGTTATAAGAACCCAGATCTTCTTTTTCAGGTATGTTTTCCTTTTTCTAGTCGTTTTTTAGAAAAAGAGGAATTTATGGAAATTTTCGAAGTACACGCTGTGAACTTTCTGAGTACACACTGTGTACTCGGTTACCATAGGTAACCGTGTGTTGGCCGTGTAGCAGCTATGCACATGACCATGTGGGGGTGACCTAGAGGACGCCTAAAGCGTAGTATGGAAAAGGCAAGTACATGTCGTGTACTTCAAAAGTACACACCGTGTATTTTATTTTTTTCATTAAACACACTGGGGTCACGTCTAACCGACAGAAACACCCCCTTCTTCATTCTTCTCATCCAAGAGCATCGTACGGCCGTGGTTCTTCAACGATGCACTGAGAGAGCATCCGTCCTCTAAATAAAACACCATCATTTGCATTGGAATCACATCGGCGAGTTCTCTCTTCTCTTAGAGCACCATCTTTTGATTTTTCCTCTCTCATGAGATATCATGGGTTGAACGTTTTAGACATTTTGGTAGATATATTATGTTCTAGGACGATCTGAGGGCCGATGTCAGAGTATATCAATCTCCCAATGCCGAGGTAGTTGGTTTGTGCCCTTCCGTAAAAATTCTTTGAGTTTTATGTGCAAAATCACCAATACCTATGAACGGGGTATTACACATTTACCATTTTAGCCCTATTTTTTCCCTTCTATGCTTTTACGCTTGAGTTGGTGATAATTGAATGTGAATAGGTTTAATTTCTATTATTTGGATGTTTTTTCCCTTTGCATTATTTCCTATTTTGACCATAGGGTCTAGTTTGCCTAATAGGCTGTTGTTTAATTTCTCATGCCTAGTTGTAGGATGGTGTGACTGTTCTGATATGCTGTTATGCTATAAACTTATATCCAAGTAGTTCTTGAGGTTTATTTTGGTCGATACTCTTCACTGTACTTTCTTGATATACACAGGGCCATGAGAACCTGGTGTATAGAGCATAGGGAGGATGGACGTAAGGGCTTCTCCTGAGTGTTTTTATAACATACGATGCGAGACCATAGGGGGAATTGACGTTGACTTCTTCCCCAGAGTTTCTGTAGTTCTTCAACATGGGACACATGGGGAATGTGACGTTGAGTGCTTCCCCAGAGTGCCTTTAGTACCGATACGAGACTATGGGGGAATTTACTGTGAGTGCTTCCTTATAGAGTCTATTCTTAAGCCTAATAGAGGGGTTATACTGAGTGTAATTCCCAGAGGGTTTTTTGTATTTCTAGGTAGGACCAGAGGGGATAGGATGTGAGTACATCCCATAGGGTTTCTTGTTGTGTTCCTTGCTTTCTTGTTACGAGGTAGGACCAGAGGGGATAGGCTATGAGTGCTTCCTAGAGGGTTACCTGTGTGCTTTCTTGATTACTTGATATGTGGTATTTGAATTCTTTGAAACTGTGGATTGTGTGCTGGTGAGTAATTCCTTGTTTACTACACTCTTTTTACTTATTGTCTGCCATATATACTCACTGACTGTTAGGCATAGATCTTGTGGTGGTTACCTACTGGGATTTAGTCTCACACCCTATTTTGACTATGATTTTTGGCCTAAACCGATTATAATGTTGCAGGTATAGATAAGGGAAAGATTCCTTCTACTTCAGGTGCTTGATTTTCTATGGAGCTGGAGAGCATGGGACTAAGCTATGGATTGTGATGCTGAGGATTTGTTTTCTTTTTTCCTTTTATACTTGTGTTTAATACTATTGTATTCCAACATTTTGATTTGTTTGGATGCTTTCCTATACATATGTATCATGCATCATTCATATATATATATATGTGTGTGTGTTTTGTAGTTTATTATTTTCTAGTCATCTTCTATTTACTTTTGTATGGATTATTACTACTTCCATTTTTTCAATTTGTTTACTTCCACTGTGTTACTTTTCCAATGAGGGAATTGTTTCCCAACTATCACACCGAAGGACCTCGCTTCTATTCAGTAGCCTCTGGAGTTAGGGGAAATGTTCTTGAGGCCATGTGACCAACAAGGTACGAGGCACATCTGGGTGGATTCCAGAACCAGGACATTACAAAGTGGTATCAGAGGTGTTTCTTTTCTTTGACTTACTGTTTGGAGCCTATAGTTAGGGATAGGATGGAATAGGTACGTGGTAATAATTTGTGCTCAGGAGTAGCTAACCCATGTACAGGTAAAAGCCAATTTACCTCGTGTTGCAATTTTTATGGTTTTGCAATCATTACAGTTGATTTGATTTCTCCTTGAGTGATTCACATGTTTTGTGTTGTTATTTTTAATGCTATTGAGGTTCTATTTCTGTTTCAACCCAATGGGATGAGGGTATTCCATCTCATGCATCATATAGGAACTTTCTAGAAATCACATGACATGCATACTTTCCATACCATTTAGGGTGCATTAGTGATTACATGTTGTAGTGATAGGTGTTCTGCTAGATATGCATGCTGTTGTGATATATTGCATGACAAGAATACTTTTTGTTTGATAGGGTATTGTTTCTATAAGTTTTGTATGAATGAACACCAAAATTTGGTTCTTGATGTGTTATGGGCCCTCATGGATAAGAATTTCGTGGATTATGACCCTGTTTTGATTGTTAGAACTTGTATAAGATTCCATTCTTTGATTCACGGGGAGTATGGGACCTCATGTATTGAAATTTGGAACTTTGGTGTTTTTAAGTGTTTTTCTGGGATCCGGAGTATTTTCTAAGGCTTACTATCTAGAAAAACATAGAATACACGCCGTGTAGTTTGGACTACATGCCATGTGTTCTTCTGTTCGAGAAGAAACTGTTTTTCTTAAGTAAATTTTGTGTATCTTATGTACACACTGGGTAGTCTCTAATAGTGTCATAGGCTGTGTGGTAAGAGGCACGGGATATAGAAGTTCTTTTAATAACATGTTGTGTACTGGTTATACCCTCCGTGTCATCGTGACCCTGTGTCCATCCGTGTGACTAACTACACGGACAGATAAATCATAGCTTATATATGTCATGTCAGTTTTGAACATGTTGTGTAGTGTAATCATGGAATTAATCCATGTTGCTAACAACACGGGTCGGTGTTATCTTTAAAAGTACACACAATGTCCGTATGGAACATGCTGTGTAGTGTTAGTCGAGTATCCAGTCGTGTCACTGACAACATGGGGCAGTTAAAACTAAAGTGGTACACATCGTGTCCACCTTGAACATGCCATGTAGGGTGAGCTGTGTACCCAGTTGTGTCACAAAGAACACAGGTCGGTGAAGCACGTCTAGTACAAGTTGTGTAATCTTCTTCTACGGAGAATCGTGTGGCTTAAACATGTAGAAGGGCTTGAGAAGGGGAAGAGAATTCAAGTACACGACGTGTGTAAGGAAAACATGTCGTGGGTTTGGGGTGTTACAAAAACAGTTTTGGAAGAAGTACATGTTCCTATGAAAGGCTTAAAGGAACACGTCGTGTAGTAATTATACACATCGTGTAGTCTTGTTTTGTAAAACATGAATGTTTCCCTTGTCTTGTTCCCTTCTTATGATTCTAGTTTTTAGTCCATGATAATCTTGATCTAAGGTGTGCATTTGACCTAGTAGAGTCATGCCGCTGATACGTCCTCCGGTTGTATTCCAGTTGTAGGGTAGTGATTGGATATCAGACAAGGCTGATTAGGGACTACCTGTAGATCCTCCCATTGTTCCAGTCTTGGAACCATCCATTATACTAGACGTAGGTGGTGATTCATAGTTCAGGGAAAGCTTTATGAGAATGATGTAGATGTTTCAGGGAGCACTGCCTCATGCCCCGTCAATGGAAGAGTTGACACAGGTCTTTCTGTAGAAGTATCCTCCCACTTTCTAAGGGGATGGAGGGCCCTAGGATGCAGGGTCATGGCTAGAAGACATGATGAAAATATTTGAGCATCTAGAGATGCCTCCAGAGAGGTGGTTCATGCTCGCTACTTATATGATTCGGGACTCCACCAAGAGGTGGTTGAATGTGATCTCACAGACCGGACGCCAACAAGTTATGACATGTGAGGACTTCCATCATATCTTCTATTACTAGTTCTATCTAGAGACCTGAGGGCTGATCGAGCCTAGGAGTTTATGAGTCTGAAGTAGGGTACTCTTTCGGTAATGGATTATTCCTCCCATTTTACCGAGTTGCAGCGTTTCACACCAATTTTAGTAGGTGGTCAGTTCTTCCTGGTAAGGAAGTTCAAGGAGGGTCTAAGGCACGACATCTGATCATAGGTGAACATCTTCTGGTTGACCTCTATCACTTTTATCGTCAACCAGACACTGATCACTAAGCACAATCTGAGGGATTTTGGAATAGTGAGCTAGAGTGGCTCGGCATCTGGAGTTAGTATCCCTCCTACTGACAGCAGGAATCACCGCACAGAATCTTCGCACAGTGATCCGAGGAGGTGAGACACTTCTTCTGGTATCATGGTGGTGTTCTACCAGTGCGGGAAGAGAGATAATACGAGGCCACATTGCCCAAGAGACCCAATGGAGTGCCGATCTGGCGGAAATATGGTTCATCTTCAGTGCTTCTGTCAGATCTTCTCTGTAGCATCTGGTGACATGGGTTCTTCTATGACTCCTCATTTAGGAGCAGCACCACCAGTTTCTCACCAGTATGGGAACTAGAGTTCTTCTGGACATTCAGGCCAAGGTGGAGGTCATGGATGTGGTATCCAGTCGCCCGATTTCTAGTGACATTGGGGCGGATTAGCTCAGAGTGGTCAGGCAGGGTCATAGGGTCGCGGAGCAGGCCAGACTTTTGCAGTGGAGCAGACCTAGTAGGAGAAAGATCCTAGACCTTCTACAGTTCAAGGTAGGATCTTAGTAGCCCTAGTTTTAGCTTCTACTCTTTTAGATACAGGGGATTCTCATAGATTTATATATGTTGCGGTTGTGGAGAGCCTTGGGCTCTGAATCTTTTCTTCTGCGGATATCTTTACACTAGACACTCCGTCGGGGAAAAGAAAAGCTAGTGTGCGTTAGTGTAAGGAGTTCCCTCTAGAGGTTGGAGGGTGTCACTTTTTATGTGACCTCTATGTCCTAGAGATGGCAGGTTATGATGTCATTCTCAAAATGGACTGGTTAGTTCCTTTCCAGACAGTCGTTGATTGATATCACCGTAGGGTGAGTTTCGCATCACTAAAGGGTAGGTATTTTCTTCATAAGGGTGAATGGGATGTCCAGGAGAGCAGATCGGGACCTAAGCATCATGGGTTAGGAAGAGTTACATCCCAGATTTCTAGTTTATACCTGGATGACCAGGGTACTTCACTGATGGAATTTCCTCTAGTGGTGGATCATTTCAGAGATGTATTTCTAGAATAATTTTCAGGTTTGCCTCCGGAGCGTGAGGAAGAATTTTTTATTGAGCTTGTTCTAGGGGCGACAACAGTGTCCATTACTTTTTATAGGATGGATACAACAGAGTTTCAGGAGATCATGAAGCAGTTGGAGGAGTTGCAGGAAAATGGTTTCATCCAACCCAGTACTTCTCCTGGGGGATCACATGCCCTATTTGCGAAGAAGGCAGATGGTACCCTTAGGCTTTGTGTGGATTATCGGAATCTGAACCAGTTGATGTTGAAGAACCGATATTCCTTCCTGAGGATTGATGATCTCTTTAATCAACTTCGAGGAGACCGGGTGTTTTTGAAGATTGAATAGAGTTCTGGTTATCATCAGTTGCATGTTAGACCATCTTATATACCTCTCACAGCCTTCCGGAGTAGGTATGGTCTATATGAGTATGTGGTTATGCCATTTTGTCGCACGAACGTGCCTGCAGTTTTCATGGCACTGATGGACCCATTGTTCCATCCATACTTGGATTCTTTCATGGTGGTCTTTGTGGAAGATATCTTGGTGTACTCTCACACTTGACACGACCATGATACCCATCTTGAGATTGTTTTGAGTACACTGAGAGAGCAGCAGTTATATACTATGCTCTCAAAATGCTACTTTTGGATGGATCAGATTTACTTCTTAGGTCATGTTATCTCAGAGACAAGAGTATCAATAGACCTAGAGAAAGTGAGATTAGTAGTTTCTTGGGATTATCCGAAGAACGTCTTTGATGTATGAAGTTTTCTAGGGAATTCTAGATACTAAAAACATTTCATTCAGGACTTTTCACGCTTAGCAGCACCACTGATGGGTCTGGCTAAGAAGGGTGTGAAGTTATTGTGGTCAGATTTTTGTGAGTCATCCTTTCAAGAGCTGAAAGGGAGGTTGACTTCAGCACCAATACTAGTCTTTCCATATCTAGGCTAGAGCTATATTGTGTTTTATGTTGCTTCAAGTATTGGGATGGGAACTGTAATTATATAGGAAGAAGGATTCATTGAGTATGAATCTTGGCAGTTGAGGCCACATGAGTGGAATTACCCGACACATGATCTCAAGTTTACTACTATTGTTCATGCCTTGCACTATTGGAGACATTATCTTCTGGGAGAGAATTTTTTGGTTTTCATGGACCATAAGAGTATCAAGTACATATTCACTCAGTGTGATCTGAATTTGAGGCAGTGAAGGTGGGTTTATTACCTTCAATCCTTTGACTTTGAGCTTGCATATATGCCTGGGAAAGGCAATGCAGTGGCTGATGCATTGAGAATGAGGACTCAGATACAAGTAGTTCATGAGGCCAGTAGTGAGTGGTAGGTTATGGCTCTGTTCTCTGAGATGCATTTAGAGGTGAATGACAGACATGGAAAGACATTTCTTTATTCTGTAGCTATTACCTATACTCTTCTTGATCGAGTACAAATGAGGCAACTATCAGATTCAGAAGGCCTAGTCCTATGGGTAAGCATGTCAGGAGAGGAGCCTATTCCTAGATGGACCATAGGTACGGATGATATCTTGCATTTCCAGGGGCACATATGGGTGCCAGCAGACATATGCGAGGAGATGATGCGGGACTTTTATTCCTCAGTTTGGGAAGTTCATCCTAGTTTCAACAAGATGTATCGTGATCAACACCGTCAGTACTGGTGGCCAGGTATGAAGAGAGATGTTTCTAGTTTCTTCATAAGGTGTCCCACCTATCAGTAGGTGAAGGCAGATCATCAGTGACCAATAGGGATTTTAAAGCAGTTACCCATTCTCGAGTGGAAGTGGAATGATTTCGCGATTGATTTCGTGACAGGTTTACCAAGGTCGCCTTGAGGGAATGATGTTTTTTGGGTTTTCATTGACAGACTCACGAAGGTTACTCAATTATTTTAGATCAAGGAGACCTTCAGTGTTGATGATCTGGGACTATTGTGCATCTGAGAGACTGTAAGTCTACACGGGGTTCCATAATCCATCATTTCAGACAGAGATGAACATTTTACTTCTCGGGTCTGGCAGGGGCTTTAGAAGGCTTTGGGTACACAGATAATTTTGAGTATTGCTTACCATCCCCAGACAGATGGCCATTCCAAGCGTATGATTCAGGTGCTTGAGTAAATTCTTCATGCATGCATCCTATATTTCAGAGGTTCTTGGGAGAAGCATATACCTCTTGTGGAGTTTGCCTACAATAATAGTTTTCAAAAAACTATTCAAATGGAACCTTATGAGGCTTTTTACGGTAGTCCATGCTAATCACCTTTATATTGGATGGAGGCCGGAGAGGTAGCTATACTGGGACCTCGTCTTGTTTAGGAGACCATAGAGCATATAGAGTTGATTCAAAAGAGGATGGATATTGCACAGTCTCGACATAAGTCTTATACTGATCAGCAGAGACGACCTCTGGAGTTTGAGGTCAGAGATAAGGGTTTTCAGTGTGTCACACCGAAGATGGGGCACAGGAGGATTAGGAGATATAGTAAGCTCTTGCTGAGGTACGTCGGGCCATTTGAGGTGTTGGAGAGAGTTGGGCCACTTGACTATCAGTTACAGTTACCTCATAGGTACTGGGCTATGCATGATGTCCTCCACATTTCTCAGCCTCTACATTACTTCTCAGACATGTCTCATGTCTTTCAACCCAAGGAGGTTGAGTTGGAAGTGTATACATTGTTTGAGGATCATCCTATCCAAATCATTTATCGAAGTACGAAGGTTCTCCATAGCTGTTTTGTTCCTCTGGTATGAGTACTGTGACAGCACGGGCGAGTACATGATGAGACTTGTGAGAGGGAGGTTGATGTACGATCATAGTGGCCAGATCTATTTGGGGTTTCTTCCTCTACGCCGCCTTGCTAGGGAAATTTGAGGATGAATTTATTTAAGGAGGGAAGTTGGTAAGAACCTGAATCTTATTTTTTAGGTATGTTTTCTTTTTCTGGTCATTTTTTGAGAAAAAGATGAATTTCTGGAAATTTTTGAAGTACACGCTGTGTACTTTCTGAGTACATTCCATCTACTCGGTTACTGTAGGTTACCTTGTGCTGGCTGTGTAGCGGCCATGCACATAGCCATGTGGGGTAACCCGGAGGCCGACTAAATCAGTGTATAGAAAAGGAAAGTACACGTTGTGTACTTCAAAATTACACGTCATGTATTTTCTTTTTTTCATTAAACGCACTGGGGATGCATCTAATCGACAGAAACACCCCCTTCTTCATTTGTCTCGTCCATGAGCATCATACGACTGCAGATATTCGATGAGTCCCTGAGAGAGCTTCATTCCTATGAATTAAACACCGTCGATTGAGTTTGAATTGCATAGGTCAGTTCTCTCTTCTCTTAGATCACCATCTTCTGATTTCTCCTCTCTCATGAGATATTGTGGGATGAACGTTTTAGACATATTTGTAGATCTACCATATTCTATGTGAGGACCCGAATCCAGAAACCCAAGATCCAATGACTTCTGAATATGATGTGTGTATTGAAATAAAAACGTACACTGATAAACACACATCATGTCCCATGCACAGAGGAATGAGTGCGGTTTGGGATTTGCTAAACTGGCCACTTCCAGGATGTTTTATCAGATAAAAGCTGTTACCTGAAAATTTTTAAATCAAAATGTAGGGTGAGCATAAGAATGCCCGGTAAGGGGTTTTAAAAAGAATAAACCAAAGTAACTTTTGAAATCATTATTTAAAACTATGTATAGAACATTCTCTTAAGGAAAACTGTAATGCATGTAACATAACATAAAAGTGCTCAGTCAAAATTTTCAAGGAATAAATGAATCAATTAAGAAATTTTTCAAAGGAGTAGTAAAGGTTATAATAAACAAGTATGAGATATGATTATTTAAGTACAAATTAAATAGTTAAGAGTAATACATAATCAGAGTGATGTGTGAAGGAAACGTCTTTAATTTCATAAGTTGGTTACAATCTTACTGAGTGATTAACAGAAATCATGCCCTAAACCTTTACTTGTGACATCCATATGAACTTTGATAAAAACATAGGGACAAGAGTAGTGAAAGAATAGGCATATCATTTTGAAATGAACTTGTAACATTACTTGAATATGTGGCATCAACATTTAAATCAGACAATAATTTCCGTATCACCAAGGTCCATCCCCATGTTGTCATTAAAAATAAAATTACCAAGGTTATTCAACCAAGGTATCATTAAAAATGTCATCTATAGAGATTAAGTCTTTACCCAATGCATTGGAGCGCTATTAGGGTGCACCCTTAAATTTGTCTTTATTATCATGTGGGTCACATAGATTATACTTTACTTCAATGGATTTTATATTCAAGATGTCCCATACCACCTTGAATAATTCATTCTTTTTTATATTACCCAAGGTGTCCCATACCACTTTGGGTAATTAACTTTCCTAGTTCATTATCATGATATATCATAAGCATGCATTCTATACAAAAATAAATAAAATGAAAAATGAACCATTACATATTTTTCAAATACATGATACAACAGATGACATTGAAAATATGTCAATAACTAACCCATGGAATTCATAGTTTAGTGAACATTCTTTTCACACAATCTAATTACTAAAGCATATAAAATGATAGGTGAATAGGGTTTATCACATGATATAATAAATGACAAATCTTTATAATTATTATTTCATGGAAATTAAGTACTTAAAAAAACACTTTCCATCAGTTATGGTGATAAACAGGTCATTGAACTTGCAAATAAATTAAACCATAACTAGATTAACTAATAACATTCACCAAAGTAGGTTCATTGTTGTAATAAGATAATAAATGAACACGACATGATAACATGATCCCATGAATCATGAATCCTCTAAAATTTTAATCAATCCAAAATACACACTTCATCATAAAATACATCATAGGTAATGTCAAATAAACCTCTTTAATAAAACATGAACATTTGTGCATACTCATATACAAAATACCTGTTGGTTTATCAAACACCAAAATTATCTTTTATTAAAAATCTTACATGTATCAAAGCATAAATTAAGTCCTGATAATTATTACTAAAAATATTGGGTTTTGGAAATTATACCTATAAATACATATATGCATAAATATATATAAATTAAGTTTTTTATAAACATAATTCCATATAAATTAAAGACATAGTTCACATATAAGAAATTATTTAAAGATTGATATCCATCTTTTATAAAAAATCATAAAGTTGATTTGTATTTGGACTACATACCTATATATATAAGTTTATAGGGTATATAAAAAGTTTATACTTAGGGGTTTGGCATGATAAAACCAACTTCAAAAAAACCCTTATAATATTTATCTCTCTTGGTAAAACACCCATAATTACTTTAGAAACTCTAAAAACAGTTTGGATATATTTATATATACAAAACTTTATATACACGTTTATACAAATATATAGGTTTTTAGGTTTTGTAAAACTATATTGTTTAAAAAAAAGAGATCCTCACATAAGTACCCTACTGAAAACCCGAAGGAAATCCCCCTTCAAGACATTACAAACCAAGGGGTTTGTATTATGTATATATACATATATAAACAGTATATACGCATTTATACAAATATATAGGTTTTTTAGGTTTCGTAAAACTGTATTGTTTACAAAAATAGATAGATCCTCACATAAGTACACTACTGAAAACCCGAAGGAAAACCCCCTTGTAGACAATACAAACCGAGGGGTTTGTATTATGTATATATACATATATAAACTGTATATATCGGGAGTATAATGTCTAGGTTTCTCCAAACGAAAACAAAGCATGAAAGCACCCTTACTGTGACAGCGGAGGACGCTCGGACTGACAGGAAGAATTTCTCAGGTTTGCTGGGAAGATGGAGAGGAGTTCGAAGGAGGAGAAGAAGCCTCCCTATTTCATGTGGCAGGAGGGGTTTTTTTAGAAGCTCTGGTGCAACAAGAGACTCAACCCAAGGGTAGGGAATTGTGAGGGAGACGAGAAAACAGTGCCCTAGTAGGGGGTCTGCAAGGGTCAAGAGGAGCAGTGCAACAGAGGTGGCGTACTCAGGAACCTGTGTGCTAGAGGATCGCGATGTGAGGAAGGAGACGACACGGGGAGGTCGACGCAGAAAAGAAACGAACGGCCCCAATTAGATCCAGGCGCGATCGGACGGCTGGAGGGACGTGGGAGATGTTGAGTGTTTTAAAAGAAACCAACGACCGAGATTAGATCCCGGTAGAGATCGGACGAACATAGGGATATGAGGGGGCGATGAACTGCCATCATTGCTTCACAAAAAAAAGAAAACAGTATACTAAACATGTAAAAATTAGATAGTTTACTACATTTTTTTTAAATAGTATAAAACATGAACATTAAAAATTGAATTTTTTATAGAATTTAATAAATACTTTTAACTTAAAATTTCCAAATCTAAAATCCCATTCTAGATTATGTAAAATACCCTACTATTTGATTAAATCATAAAAAATATATAATTCATACTAAAATTTTATAAATATTAGGATCTTATAACCTTTAAAATGTTCCACTATTTTATTCATAAAAATTATTTTTAAAAGACCAATAGTTTTCCTAATTCAAAATATATATTTTTTAGTGATCCAACAAGATATATTTTTAAATTATTACAGATACCCTTTAAACGTAAATTTTTTGAAACATTTAGAATTTGTTAAAAATACTATGTTTTAAACCATGTAGGTAAACATTAGGATTTTATCAAATCAATTAGGTTCTTTTACAAGAATATTCTTTTATTTTAAAATTAAGATACTCGAAGTTATAATTAAAATCTTTTGAACATACTAAAATATTTGAAATACCATAAAATTATAAGAGCATTATAAAAACCCATTTTTTTTATAAAAAGATAATCTTTATCAATTTAAACCCAACCGTCAAAAATATAACGGTCATAATTTCTTAAAGGACCATTATAAAAATTGGGGGCATTTCATATTTTCAAAACACTTCAACCAAGGAGGATAGCTCTCCTCATTCCAATGGTGATTAGTACATGTGATGTGGTTCTGGATATTATGTTTTTCACACTCATAGACCCAGAAGATGAATAGTATCCAATTAATCGAGTTGTGATTCTTAGCATCCTTACTGTGGCCATGTTAAGTCTTTTACATGGTGTTCTTGGTTAGTTTGGGTCTTTGTTGTAATGTAACATTTTAATTTATATAATTTATCTTTATTCTCCTTGTTTTTCATCTATTTAGTTTCAATACCTTTATTGGTACCAAAAACAAACCATATAAAACAAGAAACATTCTTATAAAACATAACATTGTTTACTTAGTCAAGTTCATAAATCCGGGGGCGTCACATTATCCCCCTCTTAAAAGAATTGAGTCCTCACAATTCATTTCATACAAACTCACTAAGAGGAAGATCCCAGTTGATTCTACTATATTCCCCATCGTGGGAAATCATTAGGTGTGCTCAGCAGAAGACTCACATTGATGCTCAGCTCCTCAAGTTCTCTGATCCAAATAAACTTAGGGTAGAAGGGGTTGAACTAATGCACCAAACACTTGGGCTTCCAGAGGTAGGTTCAAACAGTACAGAGTTTGGAAATGTCTATATGGACCAACGTACAGAGAACTCGCCAAATTATGTCCCGTTCGAGAATATCTAAATAATAAACATTATTGTATAGGCTAACACTGAGGAGTTGGTACATATAGGTCGCACAAGCATTTACCTCTAAGGCACCCTCTTGAAATTTAACTCTGGCCATGTAGTTCCGGCCTAGGGTGAAACACAAGAAGAGCCCTTCATGGTACTTCCCCCTCCACTAACGCTCTAACAATTATGCTGAGCCTATGTGTTAGGAGATAAAAGTGTTCCCTTGATAGGTGCGGAGAATCTCATGACCGTTTGTCACCTCAAACAACTATTTTTACGTTCCTCGTATGTTTGCGAAGGGATGATACTTGTCTTCACAGGTTTTGATCGTAATGATATCCAATATCACTGTAGGAAGAGATAGCATGTTAGTTTTTCCTTCCATCTGAATGTTTAAGACGAGAGTTCAATCACTTGAAAACCATTCAGAGGTATAAACAAAGATAAGACGGTAAAGAAAAATGAAACATTTTAATAAACATAAGTTTATTATTAAACATCAGTGCGTGATTTTCCCCTAATGACTTACTACATGAACTCCACACAAAGAGGAAAAACTCCCTATCTTCTCAAACCAAACACAGGCTAAGCATTCAGGGTTAAACTCATGGGGGCACCTGTGACATATCATGAGTTTAGAATGAGGGGTATGAAGTTGGGAGACGTTAGAATACACTTGTTGTCTACAAGACAGTCGGGTGGACTCATTTTCTAACATTATGAAGTTCAACAACTCGCCACAGAAGTCGTAGTTCAGGATTTGACATAGGTAGGCTGCTCGGAGATCACTGGCAGTAGAAGCTTCTTTAAAAGTGTCGAGGGTCATAAAGTGAAAGTACTCACCTGCCGTGAACACCTAGAAAAGTCCCACATGGTACCTTCCCCGATGTACATAGGAGGGAAACTGGGTCATCATCATAATGAGGTAATCTATTCCTAACCCCCAGTGTAGCTGGAGCACCCATAGTGAGTTGGACCTGTCGTATAGGTGTTTGCATGTCATGCGGATATGGGCATAGTTTAGAAAATTCTATCTGCTAGCTAAAGACATAATGGTCTCTAAGGCCTCCGTGGGGAGAGAAAAAATATTAGTACCTTCGTTTTCCATCCAAAAATTAAGAAAACTCATTTTTTAGTAATACTGAAGTATATTTTTCCTTGTTTCAGTTCTGGTTTTCCAGATATATCCAAACCGAACCCTTTGATACCAAATGTGAGGACCCGACTCCAAAAACCCAGGAGTCAGTGCCTTCTGAACATGATGTGTGTCTTGAAATAAAAACGTGCACTGATAAACAAACATCATGTCCCATACACAGAGGAACGAGTGCAGTTTGGGATCTGGGAAATTGGCCACTTTCAAGATGCTTTATATGATAAAATTTGTTACCTAAATAATTTTAAATCAAAATGTAGGGTCAGCATAAGAATTCCCAGTAAGGGGTTTTAAAAATAATAAACCAAAGTAACTTTTGAAATCATTCTTTAAAACTATTCATAGAACATTCTCTTAAGGAAAACTACAATGCATGTAACATAACATAAAAGTGATCAGTCAAAATTTTCAAGGAAGAAATGAATCAATTAAGACATTTTTCAAAGGAGTAATAAAGGTTATCATAAAAAAGTATGAAAAATGATTATTTAAGCACAAATTAAATGGTTAAGAGTAATACATAATCAGAGTTGTGCGCGAAGGAAACATCTTTAATTTCATAAGTTGGTTACAATCTTACTGAGTGATAAACACAAATCATGCCCTAAACCGTTACTTGTGACATCCATATGAACTTTGATAAAAACATAGGGAAACGAGTAGTGAAAGAATATGAATATCATTTTAAAATGAACTTGTAACATAACTTGAATATGTGGCATCAACATTTAACTCAGATAATCATTTCCGTATCACCAAGGTCCATCCCCAAGGTGTCATTAAAAATAAAATTACCAAGGTTATTCACCAAGGTATCGTTAAAAAATTCATCTCTATAGATTAAGTCTTTACCCATTGCATTGGAGAACTATCAGGGCGCACCCTTAAATTTGTGTTTATTATCATGTGAGCCACATAGATCATACTTTACTTCAATGGTGTTTTATATTCAATATGTCCCATACCACTTTGAATAATTCATTCTTTTTCATATTACCCAAGGTGTCTCATACCACTTTGGGTAATTAAATTTCCTAGTCCATTATCATGATATATCATAAGCATGCATTCTATATAAAAATAAATAAAATGAAAAATTAACTATTACACATTTTTCAAATACATGATACGATATATGACATTGAAAATATTTCAATAACTAACCCATGGCATACATAGTTTAGTAAACTTTCTTTGCACACAAGCTAATTACAAATAATATAAAATGATAGGTGAATAGGGTTTATCACATGATATAATAAATGATAAATCGTTAGAATTATTATTTCAGAGAAATGAAATACTTAAAAAAACACTTGCCATCAGTTATGGTGATAAACATGTCATTGAACTTGCAAATAAATTAAACCCTAACTGGATTAACTAATAACATTCACCAAAGTAGGTTCATTGTTGTAATAAGATAATAAATGAACACAACATGATAACATGATCCCATGAATCCTGAATCCTATTAAATTCTAATCAATCCAAAATACACACTTCATCATAAAATACATCATGGGTAATGTCAAATAAAATTCTTTAATAAAACATGCTCATTTGTGTGTACTCATATACAAAATACATGTTGGTTTAGAAGACAGATAAATTGTCTTTTATTAAAAATCATACATGTATAAAAGCATAAATTAAGTCCTAATAATTATTACTAAAAATATAGGGTTTTGGAAATTATACCTATAAATACATCTACGCATAAATATATACACATTAAGTTTTTTTTAAATATAATTCTATATAAACCAAATAAATATTTGCATATAAGAAATTATTTAAACATTGATATGCATCCTTTAAAACAAAAATCATAAATTTGATTTGTATTTGGACTACATACCTATATATATAAGTTTATAGGGTATATAGAAAGATTATACTTAGGGATTTGGCATGATACTACCAACTTCAAAACAACCCTTATAATATTTATCACTCCTAGTAAAACACCCATAATAACTTTAGAAACTCTAAAAACAGTTTCAATATATTTATATATAAAAAACTGTATATACACTTTTATCAAAATATATAGGTTTTTTGGTTTTGTAGAACTGTATTGTTTTAAAAAAAAGAGATCCTCACATAAATACCATACTGAAAACCTGAAGTCAATCCCCCTTGAATACAATACAAACCAAGGGGTTTGTATTATGTATATATACATATATAAACTGTATATACATGTTTATACAAATATATAGGTTTTTTAGGTTTTGTAAAACTGTATTGTTTAAAAAAATAGCGATCCTCACATAAGTACCCTACTGAAAACCCGAAGGCAAACCCCCTTGAAGACAATACAAACTAAGGGGTTTGTATTATGTATATATACATATATAAACTGTATATACCAGGATTATAATGTTTAGGTTTCTCCAAATGAAAACAAAGCATGCAATCACCCTTATCGTGATGGCGGAGGACGCTCAGACTGACAGGAATAATTTCTCTGGTTTGTTGGGGAGACCGAGAGGAGTTCGAAGGAGGAGAAGAAGTTGCCCTGTTTCACATGGCCGGAGGGGGGTTGTTAGAAGATCTGGTGAAACAAGAGACTTGACCCAAGGGTAGGCTGACATGTGAGAGATGAGAAAATAGTTCCCTAGGAGGGGGTGTGCGAGGGTCAAGAGGAGCAGTGCAACGGAGGTGGCGTCCTCGGGAACCTATGTGCTAGAGGATCGCGACATGAGGAAGGAGACGACGCGGAGAGGTTAATGCGGAAAAGAAACTGATGGACCCAATTAGATCTAGGCGTGATCGGATGGGCGGAGGGATGTAGGAGATGTTGATCGGTTTAAAAGAAACCAACATTCGGGATTAAATCTTGGGAGAGATCAGATGGACACAGGGATATGCGGGGGCAATAAACGGCCAGCATTTCATCACAAAAAAAAGAAAACAGTATACTAAACTTGTAAAAATTATAAATTTTACTACATTTTTTTATTTTTTTAAATAGTATAAAATATGGACATTATAAATTGAATTTTTTACACAATTTAGTAAATAATTTTAACTTAAAATTTCCAAATCTAAAATCCCATTCTAGATTATGTAAAATACCTTACTATTTGATTAACTCATAAAAATATATAATTCATACTAACATTTTATAAATATTAGGATCTTATAACCTTTAAAATACTCCACTATTTTATTCATAACAATTCTTTTTAAAAGACCAATAGTTTTCCTAATTCAAAATACGTATTTTTTTAGCGATTCAACAAGATATATTTTTAAATTATTAAAGATACCCTTTAAACATGACTTTTTTAAAACATTTTGAAGTTGTTAAAAATAATACGTTTTCAACCATGTTGGTAAACATTAGGATTTTATCAAATCAATTAGGTTCTTTTACAAGAATATTATTTTATTTTAAAATTAAGATACTCGAAGATATAATTCAAATCTTCTGAACATACTAAAATATTTGAAATACCATAAGATTATAAGAGCACTATAAAAAACCAAATTTTTTTATAAAAAGATAAACTTTATCAATTTAAACCCAACAATCAAAAATATAATGGTCATAATTTATTAAAGGACCATTATGAAAACAGGGGGCGTTTCATATTTTCAAAACACTTGAACAAAGGAGGATGGATCTCCTAATTCCAGTGGATCTAAGTACGTGTGTTGTAGTTTTGGCAATTATGGTTTTCATACTGACAGAACCAGAAGATTACTACTATCCAATTACTCGAGTTGTAATTTTTAGCATCCTTGTTGTGGCCATGTTAAGTCTTGTACATGGGGTTCTTGGTTAGTTTGGGTCTTTGTTGTAATGTAACATTTTAATGTATACCAGTTCTCTTTATTCTCCTAGTTTTCATCTATTTAGTTTCAATCCCTTTATTGGTACAAAAAACAAACCGTGTAAAACAAGAAACATCATTATAAAACATAACATTGTTTACTTAGTCAAGTTCATAAATCTAGGGGCGTCACATTCTAGGTCGATCCAAGGGCCGATGTCAGATTATATCGATCTCCCAATGCCGAGGTAGGTGGTTTGTGCCTTTCCGTAAAAATCCTTTGAGTTTTATGTTCAAAATCGCCAATACCCATGAACGGGGTACTGCACGTTTACCCCTTTAGCCCTATTTTTTCCCGACTATTCTTGTATGCTTGAGTTAATGATAATTGAAAGTGAATAGGGTTAATTTCTATGCATTGAAATATTTTTCCCATGCATGATTTCCAGTTTTGACCGTTGGGTCTAGTTTTCCTATTAGGATGATGTTTAATTTCTCATGCCTAGTTGTTGGATGGTGTGACTATTCTGATATGATGTTATGTTATAGACCTCTATCCAAGTAGTTCTTGAGGTTTACATTGGGTGATATTCTTCATTGTACTTTCTTGACAAACACAGGGCTGTGAGAACCTGGTGTATAGACCATAGGGAGGACAAATGTAAGGGCTTCTCGAGAGAGTTTTTATAAATTACGATGCGAGACCACAGGGGGAATGGACTTTGAGTACTTCTCCAGAGTGTATATAGTTCCTCGACGCAGGCCATAGGTGGAATGTGACATTGAGTGCTTCCCCAGAGCGCATTTAGTATCGATATGAGACTATAGGGGGAATTGATGGTGAGTTCATCCTCATAGAGTCTATGCTTAAGCTAAACCAGAGGGGTTAGACTGAGTGTAATTCCCAGAGGGTTCCTTGTATTGCTAGGTAGGACCAGAGGGGATTGGCTATGAGTACTTCCCAGAGGGTTTCCTGCTGTGTTGCTTACTTGCTTATTGCTATGTAGGACCAGAGGGGATAGGCTGTGAGTACTTCCCAGAGGGTTACCTGTGTGTTTTCTTGCTTACTTGATATGTGGTATTTGAATGCTTTGAAATTGTGGATTCTGTTCTGCTGAGTACTTCCTTGTTTACTGCACTCTTTTTACTTATTGCCTACCATATATACTCACCGACTGTTAGGAATAGATATTGTGGTGGTTACCTTCTGAGATTTAGTCTCACACCCTGTTTGGGATATTCTTTTGGGCCCAAACAGATTATATTGTTGTAGGTATAGATAAGTTCAAGTGACCTTCTACTTTAGGTTCTTGATTTGTTGTGTAGCTGGAGAGCATGGGACCAAGCTATGGATTACAATGTCGAGGAGTTGTTTACTTGTTTCCTTTTATACTTGTGTTTAGTACTATTGTATTCCAGCATTGTTATTTGTTTTGTTGCTTTCCTGGACATATGTATCCTGTATCATTCATATATATGTCTGTTCTCCAGTTTATTATTTTCCATTCTTCTATTGTTTACTTTTTTATGGATTATTACTTATTCCGTTTTTGTCATTTGTTTACTTCTACTGTATTACTCTTCAAAATATGGTATAGTTTCCCCACTATCACACCCAAGTATGTTGCTTCTAGTCAGCAGCTTATGGAATTAGGGGAAATATCCTTGAGGCCATGTGACCAACTGGGTATGGGGCGCCTCTGGGTGGCTTCCGGAATTGAGATGTTACACCGGTAGAATAGAGTGAACTAATAAGTGTCATCTATAGGCCTTCAGAGTTTGAATTTTTAGAAAAAAAATGGTTGTTTAAAGTTCCACGCCTTGTCATCTTCCTCATAAGAGTATCTTTTGAAGGAATGAAGTTGTAAGAGTATATAAAATCCCTAGATGATAGATGTTCCATGGGAATACTTATATGGTTTTTCATTTTCATTTAAATATCACCAACCTTCTCATAAAGAAAATATATAATAGGTTCCCCCAACCATTTTTCCCTTAAAAATAATAAATTGGAGGTCATAAAGATTATCCTCCTGCTATGATTCATCCAAATAGTGTAAATTATTTTGTTTACATGAAAAATAAAATAGAGGATATATCTGAGATTTCTAGATGAAAACCTATTATAGAACCTTTCCATTAAAAATTTATTACAACCAGATTCATCAGTGAGAAACCTCCATTAAAACCAATACTATAAATAATCATTAAATAATGATATATTTTTAATCACGAGTTCACCTACATTAATAATCGTGTAGTATTGAATCTTTTATTTGAATTTAAGAAATATATCAAGACCAAATTGATCTAAATAATTGAAGTATATTTTCATCTTATTTCTCAAATATAATAACTAAAATTTTTTATGAAAAAATATTTGTTATGAATAATATGATATTATAGTTTTGATATGAATGGTTTATGATTAATAGGTTTTTATAACTTGTTTTGAATAATTAAATAATGATAAAAGTGGTTTTATCCTAGAAAAGAGTTTATCTAGATGTTTGTTATAATATGGGGGATGTGATCCCACCCCCTTAAGAAGAATATTTTATAGAATCAAATCTTATTTTTAAAATAATACTCAAAAAAAGAATACCATATATGATATGAATAAAATAATCCATTTGTTAAATATTATCACTATTAGAAGTAAGTTTTGTTTCATATCATAAAAGAGTTTGGGTATCTGAACATGATATTTTTAGTAGAGTAGAGTGCCTAGAAGATCCATCCATCCAAAGTAAATTTTTATTAAGAGAAGAAGAAAATACAAAAAGAGGACTACAGAGGTCTAAAGAAATGCAAACCAAGGGAATCCCCTCTAATCAAATCAACACATTCCGCCTTCAAACTGTTAATCCGTAAAATTTGTGCGTCTGTGGAACTGTGGTCAGCCATGGAGGCCAAAAAGTATACAACCTTGTTCCCCTCTCGATAAATGTGAGAAAGAGTAGTGTTATGACCAAGCATATGACGACAGTTCCTGATCATGTACTCTATGGACCACGGAGTAGAGCGTTTCTCTTTGAGGCAATTTAGGAGGAAAAGTGAGTCCACCTCCACTTCCGAGATGGAAACCTCCTCCTGAATGCACAAGGAAAGTCCTGTGAGAAGAGCCCCGGCCTCTGCTAGAATGGAATTTCCCCTGCCCAGAAAACAAGAGAAAGCCAGGATCACATCACCCTTATTATCTCTAACAACCCCCCTCCAGAAATCACCCCCGCTGCGCAAGCTCCGTCAGTATTGAGCTTGTAACCTTTAGCAGGGGGTTCCATCGAACCCACTTCCCAGGTCCTACTTCCTCAGGAAGGGAAGGATAAATGTTGTTCTTCTGCATTCATGGGAAAGGGAAGGACCACTGCTGCTTTTTAAAGATCCACGACATGTCTATAAGCTGGAAACGTATGCGCGCGAGGATAGCTCTAGTTGAAGGTCTGACTCCTTCGTATCGGGCTTGGTTTTTGGCTTTCCAGATGCACCAGCACCCCACATTAAAGGGGACAGCACGGGAAAGGAGAGTCTTCTCCGAACCAAGCGCTCCTTCAAACCATCTTTCCATAAACTCATACTTTGTCTCCTCAGAGCTTGGAGACCTGACTCCCCCAAGAAAGGACCAAACCTCAAACGCCCATTCACTTTTGAAGAAGAGGTGATACAAGCTTTCCTCCATTTGCTGCTTGCAATAGTGGCATCCTGAGGCCAAACTGATCCCAAGTTTCTTGATATTGTCATCCGAAGCCAGGGCCAGATTTCTGATTCGCCAAGTCAAGAAGTTCATTTTGGTCGGGATCTGGCGACACCAGACCACACTGTTCCACCGATCCAGGGGCCTCGGGTGGAGGGAGTATTTTTGGAGGGAGTATTTTTGGACTTAAAGAAGTTAAAAATTAAAAGATAAATGATAATATTAGTTAAATAAAAGTTAATTTCTCTTAAATATCCTAAATGTTTTTAGAGGATATCGGTAAAGATAAATGTAAATAGTTTCATTTAATTATTATAATGAAATGAATATTACATTATATTCTAAAAAAGTTTAATATTTTTTGGTAAAGAACAATTTAAATATTTATATATTGTTACCAAAATTTCCTCATGGAATAAATTTATGGAATAAGTTCCAAGGATAAGGATTATGATGTACTTAGAATGATTTCTATGTGTACAATGGAAGTTATTAACATCATAACTTCTGATATTTTGATGTTAAAGAGTTTAAATACTTTTTTCAAGTAGTTTAACATTAGTAATATGATTTCTAAATCTCACCACTATTCAAGATGGCTCACTTCATGGATATTACTTGCTAAAGGGTTTTAGTTGGAGGTTTTATCAAATAGCCACACAGATATGTTACATGAATTATATAGAGATTTAATGAGTTTAATAAAATCCTAAAAGTGATGGAAACAGAATGATGTTATGGAAATATATCATATGTGATATGATAAGCTGTGAACTTATGAATGGTTTTGTTAAAATTATTACAGGAATTTAATAATATAAAATGTGTCTTGTTACACAAAATGGTCGTCTCCAATTTATCATTCTTTCATGTTTATTTCATGTATTATGTGAAGTGATATGATAATTGACCTCTCAAAGGAATACTTTTAGTTATCCATAGTCGATGTTCATTATATATTATTATAAGTTGTGATGAAATATTAATTTTAACATGGGTAAGATTTTTTATGAAGATACTAAATATGATAATGGGGTATAAAATTGGTTTTCCGCAACAAATGACCTTCTAAGTATACCACATGGAGTGTCATGTACAATATATTTGGTATCCTACTATTGCATATTTCACAGTTTTATTTCCTCATAACTATGTTTGGTGAGATATTTAACATGATAACCATTATACTTTGATACCTTTCTTATGTAATCCTTAAGTCTTAGCTAATCAAGGGTGGTTGGTTATTTTGTTGATCATGTCATCAGTTGAAGATTAAATAATATTAGATTTATCCCCTCATATGAAGAGTATAATATTTGAGATCTCAATTGAGATAGAATAAATTGTTTTCTAGTCATACATGGACAATAAATGTGATTCATTTTTCTATCAGATGAGGTTCACGTGATGTGCTCTTATGTAAAGGTTAATGGCATGTCATGTGTTTATCAACCTGGTCAGTCTATACTCAGGGAATCAAGAACATATGAGTATCTATACAGAACTAACGTACTCTATGTCTCATGTTTCCTTTATGTCTTAAAAAAATGATCATATGAAAATGAATACTTTTATGTGATATATTTTTTGGACATATGTATTGAGATACATGTGTTTGATGTAAATCTCACCGGATACTTTTTTAGCTTGAATAGAACCATCAATTTTATAAAATTCACTCCTTGCTTACATCTATCAATCTGGGAATTCATATTTATTTTCAATTCTACAAACAATAATGGGGTACACTTTTTGAGTGAGTTAATGGTAATTTAGTTTTAGAAAAACATAGTGAGCTTCTCTAAAAGAGTTTATAATTTATCCAAAAGAATTCTTGGAAGGATATTCATGAGGTATCACATATGATGTGATACACTGAGAATTGGATTATATCTTTATAAAAGGGTTTTGGATATGGTTTCAAAAGTTATTATATATGATAAAATATTAGTTTAGATGACACTAAGTATATAGGACTTTAGTGTGGGTGGGAGATTAATGGAGATATTCCCTAAATCCCATGTATTTTTTATGTATGTTGGGTCACATAATTTTGTTTGATTTGAGTATTTAATAGGGTATAGATTACATAAATCCAAGGCATGTTATATATTATTTACTATGGAATATAGTAAAGTGGGATATGAAAATATCATACTTCTTCATTTTTCAATTAAACTATATGGTAATATGACATCACGGGGTGGGTTAATCATTTTCAATAATTAACATCTCCACCCCATTATATATTTTTATTTTTATTTTTAAGAAACCAATTTTTGTGTAAGTGGGAACCATACAAAATACTCCACAAAACACCAATACTAACCCTATTTATACTATCACCAGCATACTAAATTAAATTTTCAAATTCCACTATATATAAACCCTAATCGAGTACCACCACTATTTTTTAACATGAATTATTATGATTATCTTGGAAATAAATTGTAAAAAATTAGACTTCTATTATCTTTCACATAATCCATCATTAATTGAAATGTTTTATATGATAAAAAATATGGAAACATTGAATGGTCGAAGGGGTTACAAACATTATAATCACAAGCATTTCTCAAACATTATACAATATTAAAGTAAATGCATCAATACTTTGGAGTGTCTCAAGGAATATATAAAGAATTAATTTATAATTATGATGAAGGTTCAAGCTTCACTAAGCTTTCTATATCTATTCTCTCATTCCTCTATCTCCATTTTCCCTCCTTCCTTTACTACCCAAGATAACAGAAAATCATGGGAGAAATGAGGATCTTTCCCAAATTGTTGGGTGATTTATATTTAACACATGTATACACCATGAAGATAGGATATAATTAGTTACATATCATATATTTTCATACATCATATGATTCAATAAAAGAGTAGTGGGCATTAATTGTGTAAGCCACATGTCGAGTTCTTCATTTACTCTGTATACAAGGTTTCAGTTTCATGTGTCATTGATTTTTTTTGAGGTTTATATTTTCTTCCACTTCCTTGAATAAGTAGTTTTATATCCTTATAAAATCATTAATATTTAATGTAATTATTTTAGTCATGATAAAGTTATAGTGGTGGATTCATATATTAATTTCACTTTGATTTCCATGATGGAACATGGTTAAAGAGACCATTTTTGTTTTTATTCTATTAATGGCCTCATTGTCCATACATTGTTAATTTATTGATTATCATGTTATGAAAAAACATAGTTAGTAACTCATGAATGTGTTATGTATGGAGTTTATTCATATTATAATTATTGAGAGTTTATTTTGAGGGAAATATTTACCTAGATATTTATAACTTACCCCTGGTTCTAGTTTAAAACCCCTAGAATTAAGGAAAGATTTCTTCGATCACATGTGGTTATTTAACATGGGAATCAATTTATTTATTAATTAATATGGTTCCATGGGGTGTTAAAGTATATATACTTTTTAGATGAGTTTTTTATTTTAGTTGATTTGGGATTGAGGATTTTTTTATTTATAGGGGCCTTTTTCAGACTCATTAAGTTTTCAGGATGGTTCTTAATTGGAGATTTAAGATAAGAAAAAGTACATGGGTCTCAGTGGATCATTATATTCACTCCCCCTATACATTAATGGTTGTGTCACCAATGGTTTAAACAAATATTGATCTTAGATTTTGTAACCTACTTTATTTAAAAGATAGAATATTGAACAAAGATCTAGTATAGAGACATTTTTAATCTTGTAAATATATTTTAAATTTTTCAATTCCCATCACAAAAATTTCCATTTATGACATATTTATTTAGAATCATAAACTTTCATATTTTTTAGTGACATTGATGTATAAAATTCTTAAAATAATTCTTAATTCTGGTCTAGGGGTATAGAGTTTTCAAGCCTCACATCCCCCTCTTTGGTTTAGAAGTAGTTTCTATGTATAATGATTCATGATAAAGTCAAGTAATTTTTTAAATTTATTCTCTAAGAAGAATTTTAAATTTTTATTCTCTAATATAGTGGATATTTTCCCATGGTGTTTCTATTTTTAAGGTAAACAATATTTTTTTTATGTCTAAGGAAATATAATTTTTGGAATTATGAAATTTTTGGATCAATGACTAAAAGTGAAAAAGAGTTTAGTGATGTGGTCAAAACCCCATAGAATATGAGTTAATAATAAAAAATAAATCAAATTTTGATGATTTCATAGAAATTTTTTGGATTACAAATCATTTAATTTTACTCTAGAGGGATCAAAACCTTATTTTTTATATCATAAACTTTTGAGTTTTGATCAGAATTTAGGGTGGCCTGATATAGTTTCCTTTTTTATGGAACATAGGTCTTTGTCACATCTGGATAAATGTTTGGTTAAATTTAATGATGATTCATCAATATAAATTGACATGTAGTCCAATGGTTATGCAACGGTGACTTTTGATTTTGTAAAAGTGGTGGTGGGTACTTTATCAAATTTATATTATGTATTAAATTCTCATGATATGGGGGAACATTTATTAGGATTCCATTCAAGGATATCACTAACATTTAGAAATTTTATCTTAGAATATAGTCATAGGATTGTGCTGAATGAGTTGGAACACCATAAAACTCTTGTGTCTTGTTCTGTTGTTTAACTTCCATATAAAATCTTATTCATTTATTTCTTCCATTTATACATTGTAATTCAATAATAAAAAAGTGAATTTAAATCCTTATTTTATTATTATGCTCAATTTTTGATTCTTGATCTTAAGGTATCACCCTTACACATTTTTTGTTGGTTTCCCTTACATGAGAATTACCCATATGCATGGTTTCAATGGATTTACCCTTATATGAGGTTCCCTTTACCTTTACATGGTTTATGTCTTTCCCTTACATGGTATTTTATTACCCTTACATGAGTGATACCCTTGAACATATACCTTTATATAGGTGGTACCCTTATGTGTGTACACTTACATAGGTAGTACCCTTATGCATGTATCCATAAAAAGGTGGTAACCTTACGAGTATACCCTTAAACATTACATGGAAGGTTTTACTTACCTTTACATAGAATTGAACTTATAATATATATTTTTCATGGTTTATTTTACATTTTTTAGAGCTATATGTAATGTTCTAATAGTAGGGTATTTAGGATAGCCTGTACATATTTCATGGGAATTAATGACCCATTGCGGCCTCATCCTCATAAAAGTGTCCATTACTCCCACTCTGCTACCTAGTGCTCTCACTCTCATAGAGTATAGGGAAACCCCAGTTCCCTATGTGATATTAATTGAGGAATATCCAATATTTGTCCAATAATCATTCACTATATAATAATTCATCAAGAGGTGGTTTTGTTGAACCACCTTAGATAATTCTTAGTGGAGAATTTAACCAAGTGAACCTCTAGATAAAATTTTAGATTCATCACAATGAGCTTCACATGCACCTCTTATTGATAGAGATTTCCTTGATATTGGTAAAACTTTATAGGATTTTTTATATCCTTTTTATCCTTTGTCTTTAGTTTTTTATTATTTTTTAGTTGTTATTGTTTCAAATTTTTACTTCCTAGTTTAGTTCATGTATTGTTTGGATTTTTGTATTAAGCATAATAAAATTAATTTCTATAGGGTGGTGTTCTTTCCATGTATATTGGATCGCAAAGGATTTATAGTGTGTTAAATACTATACCCCTCTCTTTATATTTTTTATATTTATTTTTATTTTGTTATTGATCTTTTTTTGACTCACCAAATAACTCTCAGGTTTTTTTTCTCTTAGTTCTGTTATTTTGAACTCCTTTTATAAAAATCATTAAGAGAAAACAAATACTCTATTCAATGATCTTCATATTTTCTTTGGGGTGTATCTTTATTATTATCCCAAAAAAATGGTATTAGAGCCACTGAATAATAAGGTGGAATCCTTTAAATATGATATAGAAAGGTTTGATGGTTAGAATGACTTCAACCTTTGGAGATTCATGATGATAAACCCGATTTTATAGTAAAGAATCATCAATTCATTACATGGGACAACAAAACCTATAGTTTCCCAATATAATGATGGATATAATATATCTACTTATCATGATGTCTCTATCAATATCTTTCAAAAGGCCCATAGCTCGATTCTTTTATAACTATATAGTAAAGTGTTTAGAGAAGTTTCTTATGAAATAATTTGCTTCTAGTATATGGTTAAAACTTGACAAACTATATATGATTGTTTCAGTTGTTGGTCAAAAATATAAGAAAAATAGATTTTTCACCTTTAGAATTCATATGGGTAATTCAATTAAAACACACCTTGTTGAATTTAATAATATTCAATTAGATATTTATATTAGTAATTTTTTAATTAAGTCTAAGAAAAAATTTATTATCCTTTTAAGTTCACTTGATATTCCTTATAATACATTATTAGATACCATAATGTATGGTTGAGGATCTTTAGAGTTATAAGAAGCTAAATCATCTCTCCTTTCAAAATAATTTCATGCTAGACCCAAAGTGAAGTCTAAGGTAGAAATCCTTTTTACTAGGGGTATACATGAGACTAAGAATAAAAATAAGGAATATAATAAGGCAAGTGGAATAAAAATTAATAATATAAACATAAATAAAAGTTTAAGTTCATTCAGGGTACATATTATAATTGTGGTAAGCCTGGTCACATTGCTCCAAAGTACCTGAAGCCCAAGAAAAAACAATATTTTATACGAGATGAAAATATTGAACAATATTTGATAATTAATGTTGGTTATGAAAATAATGAGGTTATAAATGATACTACTAATAATATTTATAATTAATGGGTGAGGTATTCTGGTTATTCTATTCATATGTTACCTATTAAAGATGATTTCCTTGATCTGTTTGAGAGATTTGTGGGAGAATTTGTTCTAGGTAACAACTAGAGGTGCAAATTTCAGTGTATGGGATAAATTATGTAAGAGCTTTTTGATCACTATTTACTGGCCTTAATAGATGTACGGTGGAGCCTAACCTCTATATAAATCTAATTTACTTAGGTTTATTGGGCCAAAAATGGTACACTATTAGGTATGATGTTGGATGATTAAGAATTACTAAGGTCCCTAAGACTATAATCAATGGGAGTCTCGTAAATGGGATGTATGTTTTAGATGAAATTATACAACATATATAGTTAGGTAGTACATATTTCACCATTTCAGATAGTACTACTATTTTTCATAGAATATTGGGGAATGTAAGATCCAAACGACTAGATGAGTTGAATGAGTAAGGGTTGTTGACTGGTATAATACCAAACAAACTTTTATTCTGTGGAGATTGTGTTCTAGGAAAGGATAAGTGAGTTATATTTATTAGGTCATATTTTAAATATTATCACCTTTAATAAAAACTAGGATAAAAAAAGGGTTCTGACTAGGAACCCAGCATGAGGTTTCCTTGCATTGGACTACCTTGACACAAGTAAATTAGTAACTCTAAAATAATAACATCCAAACAAGGAATAATAATAATAAATGATACACTAATATTGTTTCCAAAAAAAATTCTAAATAAAAGAAATATTTTCTATACAAATATTATACAAACCAAATAAAGGAAAAATAACATAAAAAGAAAGAGTTTGAAGATGTAGATACACCACAAAACCCAATTTGTACTATCAAACTCAATAGACTAAACCCCAATGCCACCATGTGATTCTCAAGTCACCACCATAACCCAAAGATCATCCACTTCATAACATAGGGAATTAGTAAACTAACTCACAAGGTACCCATTATTTGGGCATAGGCACTATAGAAGAATTGTATTGGTATTGTAGCAGACTATAACAATGGCGGAACTATAGCACCAACATCACTTTAGTGATGGTGGAAAATATAAGATAAAATATAGTAGTGGAAGCACTGTAGAAAGTATTGTAGTAGCTTAGGTACTATAGAAACACTATTCACATGTGGGCCTTTTGGGTCATAAATATGGGCCTATGGGGCATGTAATGGGCTTTATTCTCTTTGGTCCTATGGGCCATGTCCTAAATAATTAAGGCTTGATGGGTGGTTTAACCCCTTAGGGAAGCTATGGCCTGCCTTTTTGACCATTCGGTGAGGTGTGTGTGTTTAAATTTAATTGTACCCCCAACCACATAATATGTTTTAATTCATTTATGGTAAATAAATTGGATATGTTTTTATTTTAAATAAATTGAACAATAAATATTTATTTTCATAGGATTCATATATTTAAAACACATTTTTATTTAAATATGTCTAAATATTTATTTGTACAATTGATTTATTATATAAAAATATATGAAAATATGTATATATTTAATTATAAATAATAATAAAATATGAAAAAATATAAATTTTATATGAATATAATACTTGAGAATAAAGTCAACCTCTACTAAAAAAATACATGAAACCCTTCTCAAAAAATGCTAAAATGTCATCAAATATTCAAAAATTAGGGCATCCCAAATAAAAACTCAGTTTTATAGGCCTTATGATCATTTTGTAACATTAATAAATAATTACTAAGGTCCCCCAAGTTAACAAGTCATATATCTCTTTGCATGCTTCGATTTTATATGTGGTAGAACCCAAACAGACACCCAAATCAAAAAGTTATGACCATTTGAAGTGAAATTCATGTTTTCAACATATCTTATATCATTAATTAATTTATTTAATTATTATGAAATCCAATTGTTATTAAATTAATATTACTCAATAATAATTTAAAAAATATTTTTTAATATTTTTTTAAAAAAATATTTTATAAGTAATTTTTTATTAAATATGTTATATATTAAGTGTAAATGCATATTTAGCCTTCTGTAAATCATATTTAATATAATATAATATATTTATATATTTATATATTATTTTTAATTATATTTTTTTATGAAATATACCTTTTATCAGTTCTAAAAAAGTGTTAATAAAGGTTATCTTTTAGCAGTGATAAAACAAAAGTGTTGTTAAATACGACATCTATCTGCACGTTTTCTAGTGATGAAAAAAAGAACCCTTTGTTGGTGTTTTTTTCTAGCATTGATAAATACCCCATTTATCATTGATATTTTAGCATTGATAAATGGAGTATTTTATCAGTGGTTTTTTAATTATAATAAAAGTATAATTTATCAACACTTTTTTCTATCCCTGATAAATGTACACCAATTATCATTTCTTCTAACCAAAATTGATAAAGGGTAGCACTTGATATTGCGTGATATGTATTAGTTATATTAGTAATGAATCTTACCCCCCTTCACATTTTTGTTGAAAGTATGTGTATGGATTTTTTTATTATACATTTATAGAAAAATTATTTAAATAAACCATGGTTAAAACAATTAAAGAAAGGCTTTAAATCCATTAACATATTTTGGGTTTTTTGGTGGGGCCAAAAGGTGTTAAGGGCCTTAAAGCCTTTTGCCTGGGCTAAAAGGAAAAGGTGTTAAAGGCTTTTCCACCTTTGAGTTTTTTTATTTTTTAGTACATTTTTTATGAGTAATTTAATTAAGTTTTATTTTCGAATTATATTTTTAACTAATTTAATAGTTACATTTATAAATAAATTATTTACAACCTTATTAATATTTTTTATTTTAATTATTGTAAATATTTATTAATATAATTAATATTTACTAATAATGTAATTAATAAAATTTAATTATAATAACCTAATTCATAATAATTCATAATAATGTAATTAATAATATATTACTTAATAATAATTATGTAGCTTAATATTTTAAAGTGTAATTGTTATGTTTCTATGTAATAAAGTTTATGACATGTGAATTATCTTTTTTTAATTATATTCTGAATTTGTTTCATTTATATTTTATATGTTGAGTCAGTTTTTCAAATTTAATTTTTATTTTTTTTAAAATTTATAATTTATATGATTTCAAAGTCTCCTACGTGAAATATAATAATATTTAAAGTAGGTGACATTGAAATTTTTAAAATAATAAAGTATAAATACATTCTAAATGAAATTTGACACAAATACAGAACATATAAAAAATAATTTAAAATAAAAATAATTTCCTAAAAAATAATGAAATGTAATTTTAATGGAATAATATATTGTTATTTTAAAACATTTCATTTATATTTACTATTTTTTGAAATTCCTTTTATTTTCAATTATTTTTTATATGTTTACTCAATAATCTATGTTTCATTTTGATTTTATTTATACTATAATTTATGTGCATCTATTATTTAATGTGTTAATATTATGTTTTTAATTAATAATGTTTTTTATCAGGTAAAGTTATTTTGGTTCATTATATTAATGAAATTATTTTTATTTTTATTAATTTTTTGATGTTTATGATATGTTTTAAGTTATAATTAGACTGTTTCTATAGTTTATATTTTATATGATTTTAAATTTACCTACATGAGATTTAATAGTTTTTCTATGTTTCATGTAGTCGACTTAGAAAGATTATATAATTTAAACTATATGTAAAATATAAATTAAATGTAAAACACTATCCAAAGTTGTAAAAAATGGTTGATGGTATAAAGAATTTCATCAATTTAATAAAGAACTAATAATATAGAGGATAAAATATATTGTTCTTTCACATCCTTTTAGTCAACATAAGGAATATAAATGAATGAGTACAATCATTGTCTAATAAGAGGTACCATCTCACAAACCAGCATGTGAATGGGACACTAGTATCGAGATCACCGACCTCTATGTTGGAGTGGAGTCTAATAAGCTAGAGAGGGATCTTCCTCATGCACTGGAACCTTAAATGTTTGATTCTTTACCTATAACTCATTGGGAGGAGGTGGAATCTGAATGTCATTATGTGCACCTAATCCTTCCCCCATTGCATGAGTGTAAGGACCTACCATCATCTACTGGGGGAAACAAAAGTCATGTAAATGTTGGGTCCTGAAAGGCGGTGTTATGGTAAATAACCCCTCATATGATATAAAATAATATATACCTTAGGAAATCAATGTATATCAAAAAACTATAAATGGATACCATGCCTCTTAGGGCACACCCAGAATCATCTAAGGCTAGACTGCAAGAGGTGCACCCTTCTACTATGGAATAGGTTTGTCCTGATGTGCAGCATAATGCAGTCTATATCATCATCTTTGGGGATCTTCAAAATCAGTAACTACTAGAGGAGGTTCTTGAGTAGGAAAATCCTCTCCCTAGGTAGTAACATCACATCTCTCAAGTGGAAAATCAAATATACTATCGTGTAGAACATGATACGCTGCCATAATCTCCTCCGCTACAGCATGGTATGTTTCATGGATAAAAACCTCACCCTCCTACAAATTAGACATATAGATAATATTTTTTTAGTTGAGTATATTTTAAATAGATTCAAAAATATTCAAAAAAAATAAAATAAGAAAACTAGTGTAATGTTATACATACTATATCATGAATACCTCTAGTGTGAGGAGTAAGATACACTAACAACTTCAGTCAATATCATGGCTCGTACTTCACCTGTTGTGATAGATGAAATAAAATCATATGAATTCCATTGATACAAAAAATGCATGTATGTCCAAGAGGCTTAGAAAATCAGCATGTCTTTGGTGCCAGTTGATATCCTACCTCCCTATTAGCTTTAGGGAATGATGTGTTCCTAGCTATTTTGGTCAGACTGGAATACGTTGGACAAATCCAAATTGGCATGTGACTCTATCCTAATAGTGCCACCAAATAATTTGAAAGTTAATAAGAGGAAGTAAAACTATGGAATCATGAATCTAATTGGTCTAGTATGTGGGAATATGGTCTAATATATCCCATTATGGAATCCATGATATCAAAAATTACATGTGAAATTTGTTAAAATATTTTGTTACTAATTTCTAAAATTGATAATATTATGAAACTGATTAGTCAACAAAAGAATGTATATTCTTACATCAGTGGGTATTAGGCTATCCAACATGAGATGGTATGACCCCAAAATATGTCTTAATGTTCTGATGTAGTGTTTTTCCTGACACCACCTATAAATTACAAACATTGAAAGTGATAAATAATAATAAATATATTATAATAACTTAAATTATTATCAAAAAACAATAAATATTAGTGATCATACTAGCATCCATGTACAGTGTCACATAAAATATCTATATAAATCTCTAGACCAACAACAATAGGGGTGATGGGAGGGATGTTCTCCCATGACCATGTCTAAATAAGGATGAAACATCCCCCAAGATCACTATGATCGGATCGACATACCTTGCATAATGCTTCATATGTGTATGTCAAGCATGTAGATCTTCATCTGTATCTCCCAGCCTAATCAAAGTCCTCCAATAAGCATATATATATATATATCATATGAACATGCATACCAGAGTGATCAATGCACTATGTCCCTCAAACGACCTGCAAGATATATGAATGGGTGTAACGGATGATAGTCTGCTCGTCAGTGTCATCAGGTAAATGTATGAAGTGCACATCCATCTATCTCATAGATATCAACCAACCAACTATAGTATCTTCTTAATCCCACAAAATATAGAGTCTTAGAAATCATTGTACAATATCATTCCAATCTCCATGGTTGGGTCTTATAATTGCATCCCCTCAAATAGGAAGACCAAGAAAAACCACCACATCTCCATGGGTGATGGTCATCACTCCCTAAGAAAAGTGGAATGTTTGAGTCTCAAGTCTCTATCTCTCAATGAGGGTGGTAAGGAGGTGATGATAAATCAATGTATAATTAGATAAAACAACTCCATTGAATCAATCATGGCATAGGTATGGTTTAATTGTAGCTGGAGGATTAATGTGATAATAATGGCGAGATCTATACACCATAACCCATCTAACCTTATGAACCACTAGAAAATCACATGAAATATGCCTATACTACTCAATGAGAAGTTTATAATACTACATATAAATATATAAAAATTAAATAAATCCTAAGTAAGTTTAAAATATAAATATAACATTATGGTCTACATAATGTTATGACTGGTAGAATATAAGATATAAGGCGACTACTCCCATTGTTTTATGAATATTTTTTTACCAAAAGAAAATGGAATGTATTCATGATTCTCAAATAATATTTCCAAGGATTTTAAAAAAATATTTTTCATTTATGTTAGTATCCTTTGATGATTTTCATCTTTCCTAATCGCCATTTTCAGAGGTTAATGGTCTATCTTATATTCTTATTGGAATAGAGTCATGTTTTTAAAAGGTTTTTTACTTTGAAAATAGATTTGTGATCAAATATGTTATATAAATTGGATCCAAAATAGGTATTGAGGCTTTATTTCATGTCTAGAATGTACACCAATAGGTTAGATCCCAATTTTTGTGATTTTTCATTTTTGTATGATTTCTCACATGATGGTCTATTTCATGGTTATTTTATCACATTCTTTATTTATTATTTACCATTGATAGTTTTATTATGATTTCATTTCATATCACATGTACTTTTCATATTCCTTTTAATGTACACACATAGTTTATATCACTTGGATCAAACTTGTGGATTGAGGCTTTCTTTCATGTTTATAACATATAAAAATATATTATATCCCAAATGGTTTGATTTTTTATTTATGTATGATTTATCACATAATGGTATATTTCATTGTAATTTTATCACATGATTTATTTATGGTGTATCAATGGATATTTTGATTATACTTTCATGTCATCTCACATGTAGTTGTCATATTCCTTGTAATGTGCACACATAGGTCATATCAGTTGGATCCACCTTATGGATTGAGTGTTTATTTCATGTCTAGAACATATACCAATAGGTTAGATCCCAAATGGTTTGATTTTTAATTTATGTATGATTTCTCACATGATGGTATATTTAATTTTTATTTTCTCATATGATTTCTTTATGGTGTATCCATGGATAGTTTGATTATGGTTTCATGTCAGCTCACAAGTACTTGTCATATTCCATGTAATGTGCACACATTTGTTATATCAATTGGATATGCCTTATGAATTGAGGCTTTCTTTCATGTCTATCATGTATACCAGTAGGTTGTAAATAGTGTTCTTTTTCATTTATGTATGATTTCTCACATGATGGTATATTTCATGGTTATTTTCTCACATGCTTACTTTATGGTGTATCCATGGATATTTTGATTTTTTTCTTTCATTTTATCTCACATGTACTTTTCATATTCCTTGTAATGTGAATATGAATGTCTTATTTTTATAACCATAGTATGATTTACAAGATGGTTTTATCATGTGAAAAAGCTTTGTTGAGGGAAGGGAATTATATAGAATAGATTTTTGTATGTTGAAATGATGTAACATTTTGGTATACTTATCTTGTGTGATTAATTTAAATGGTTTTATAATTTATCAACTATTTATTTTATAGTAAAAGTATTTAAAAATGTCCCAGAATTCTAAAAAATAAAGGATTTTATATTAAAACCATGTAATTGATGATATAAAATTTTCACATTGAATGAAATACCTCATTGTGGCTAATAGTGTGAACTCAATCCAACAATGTTAGTGAAATGTTTCCTATTATTACATTATTTATTACATATATTACATATCAATTGTCTCCATTATTCTTGAGGTTATTCCATCCCATTCCACATCCCGTAGGACTTCGTTCTCCCTCTTTTTCAAAGCTTGTTGATTTCAGGTATCAATATTGGATGGTCATCGTGCATTGGGAAATGTTGAAACTCCCTAATAGGCGTCCATGGTGTATAATAGCAATTATCAATGGTGACCTTCTAGTACATTGGATCAAAATATAATTTCTATGATATGTTCATAGAGGCTCATGTGACAATGGCATGTGGGCCTAGAAAATGTAATTCCAGGAATTTTACAAATTAAAAATTCCTCACGTCTAGTAATACCACCAAGACTTGACTATTTCTACTTATTATGGGGTTTAAACACTCTTGAACTTCAAATTAAGAGTCTTATCAGTGGAAATGTGCACTAGATAAGTTGAAACTTCTTCAATGTTATTTTCAATATCTCATTGAATGTATCTTTCTAACCTTATCCCCCACTAAATCCAATCCAAAATATATTTTTCTCATTAAATTAAGTACTTGTCATAATGAAAAGATGTTTCTTGAACTAGGCCAATTATAGGTAACTTTTGGTCAGAATGGATACTCAAGAGGGGGGTGAATTGAGTTCCAATTAAAATTTCTGTTAAAACATATTTCTCTTAAAATCCCCCTATTTGAAAACAAAGTTAAACTGTAGTGAATTTTTACATAGTTTAAAGGTTCAATTAGTTTCTCAATGATTGATTAGGTCTTAGTTAATTTAATCTGATGATTAAATTGAATTTTGAAACTAACTTACTGGTATACAATAAGTATAAACACTTGGTAATTTTACTATCAAAGTAACTTTAAAACAAATTATATTTCAAAGTAGTTAGCAATGGAATATGAAATATATAGTATACTTATGACTTAAACTAAAAATCACAACAGATGTAACCAAGAGGTTCAGTCTCAAGCTGAGACTCAGTCCTCTCAATAATTTATATAAATTGATCCACACCCTGGATGGGGGTAAACAATAGTATAATACTTTCCAGGTATAAAGACCTCTACTACAGTTATACGTGGGAAAAAAAGACAACAGTTCACAGCTATCCAGGTCATACTTGACCTCTACCACTAACCATATTGGGATACAAGGGAGTTATAGACTTTGAATGAGGATTTTAGAATCCTCCAACTTAGCTCAGGAGACAGTGTGTGGGTAAAATAAACAGGATACACACACTGATCGAAATGTAGATGAAATTATCACTAAATTAAGTATGAATGAGTTTAGAAAAGCTTTAGTGATTGGCAGTGCAGCTCTGGACTCATTTGATTGGTCAGAAAATCTTCTGAGTCCTTCTTTGGATTTTGTTCTGAAAAACAGAGTGTCGTTTTCTTCCTTGGTTCCAGGTTCAGCTTATCATCCTGAGTGCATGAACTATCTGTTGTAGTTCTTCACTCAAGATACATCTTGTGTTCTCCTCTAGAATGACTAGATTTGTGCATTTCCAGTGTTCTTGGAGTATGGATGTAGCCTTGTGTGAATGCACCACGTTTGAATGTTGTTAGAGCCTTTTTCTTTTTCACCCTATGTGTGCCTTCTTAGTTCCTGGATTCTTGTTGTCTGCACACCCTGTGTTCACTTCTGTGTTCCACCCCTTTCACACAGGTCTTTATCTTCCCTTTTATAGATTTCAGCACCAACAAATGGGAATGATTACCTTTTACATGGGTATTAGTTACAGTTCCTTGAAATTGCAACAGAAATCATTAAATAACATTAACTACATTAAAAAAATCAAATATAACCGTTAGCTTAATTAATAAATAGTATTGAGAGTATAGAGTTTGACTAGTTGGTCAATCATTAGTAGCCTCCTGGTAGACGTGTATGGTGGACTTTGTGTAACAGTGTCCTTCCATCGGTATCTCTTTGAACTTGTATCGGTAGCTCTTTTCACTTGTATCAGTAGCTCTTGACATTGGTAGTTCTTACTCTTTGTATCTGTAGCTCTGTACATATTGGTAGCTCTTGGCATCAGTAGCTCTTACTCTGTGTATCGGTAGCTCTGTACATATCGGTAGCTCTTGACATCGGTAGACCTAATCTATCGGATGCTCGGTAGGCTTCTTTTATCGGTAGTTGTCTATCGGTAGCTCTATGTATTAATGACTGTATCGGTATCTTTCTTAGTTCCATTGATTATGTGTATCGGTAGACTTATGCACATCAGTAGCTATGGTCTATCGGTAGCTCTGGTCTATCGGTAGCTCTTACTTATCGGTGACCTTAGCTTATCGGTGACTCTGTCTATCCATAGACTAAGTCTATTGGTATAATAAGTACCGGTAGATATGTATCAGTAGATATATGCAGATCAGTAACTAAAACTTATATGTTTTATGAAAAAAAATATCCAATTGGGTTAGAATTACTTCAGAACTTATATAAACAAAGATAAACATTGATTAACATATTTCAAGGACTATTTTAATATTATTATCAGATAGAATAAAATAGATTGAGAAAATTAGAATATAGATAAACATTAATTGGGATTAGAAAAGTATGTAAAATCATAGTTGGGATTATCAAAACAGGTGAGGTCAACAATCTCCCCATTTTTGATAATCACAACTTATGATATTACAGTTTTAAAATAATGAGTATTTGTAACAGAGTATATATCATTAAATGCAATTATCTCAGAGAAAACAGTATGTTATAGAACATAATGTATCAGAGGTAGAATTAAAAGTAATGATATCAGAAGGGAAAAGCATGATATCTCTTCCTTAGATAATATTGTTCTCCCTTTGAGAATATTTCTCCCTCTTTGATACTTAGATATATAATATTTCTCCCCCTTTGTGATAATCAGAAAATGGAAAACAAGAAAGAGAAAAAGGAACACAATGTGAAATGAGGGCCAATTGTATTATATAGTGGAAAATGGGTACATAGAAAGAAAAAAATATAAGAGATTCCTATCAAACATCTTAGCCACTTGTTCAATACACATCATCAATGTGAGATTTGGGCTTTGGATCAGAAGAGGATTCAGACTGTGTGGATGCTGGTGAGGGCTTAGGAATTCTAGAAATGATCATGGGAGGATGAGCCACAGACACTGTGCCTAGCCTGTACTGAGGATTCCTTTGAGTAATCATAGGTGTAAGGATTTGAATGGATCGGGCTAGAGTCATCTGAATAGGAGAAGAAGTAGAGGTAGAGGCAGGTAAAGCAGGAGGTACAATCATTGGCCTAGCATCGACATCCAAGAAAGGCAGAAAAATATTTCTGAAATCTATAATTATTTTTCCTCCTCTCTCCATAGCAGATATGAAATCATCCTTGTTCTCCATGAATTTGTCCAAGGCTAGAGTCAATTCCCTTAGTTTGCTGACTTTCTCTCTGAAGGCTTGATTGACAGGAGGTAACTTCAGGTTTTCCAACAGAAGTTTGAAGTGATTGTTGAGTTGATGCTTGGTGTAAACCTCCTTCATCATAGCTCGAATCTGATTCAAATCCACTGAGGGTTTAGAATCAACAGAACCAACATGGAAAGATATAGTTTCCTTGAAGTTCTTGGTCAACCCACTAATAAGATTTTGGACTTGTGAATCCTGGTTTTTAAAATTATCTTTTATGGAGGTTTTAAAACATTCGAACATTGAAACCATCTGGCTTACAACACTTTTGACATAGGATAAGTCCTTGTCTTCTTGAGATTTTGAAGTCATGTAAGAGTCCAAAGAGATAAACAATTTCTTTAGAGCTTCAACATCAGCTTCCAGTCTAGAAACCTGAGTCTGGCAGTCTGTAACTTCTTCCACTATTTTTTCCACAGAGGTTGACAAATTAAAACTGAGAGAAAGTTCAAAAGATTTTTCCAAATTACTCATCTCTTCAACAAACCAGTGCTTCAACTCAGCAACAGAATCACTAAAGGACTCTTTCAACTCGTCCTTTAAGGCTTCAAGATCTGCCCTGGTGATCATATCATCATGATAAATTACAAAATATGTTCTTTTAGATGCTATGATAGCCACTAAGTCAGTTATAATCGATTTGATTGATGACACTAGTGAAGCTTCCATATTTCGTGTCTCTTCCACAAAATTGTCCTTAAGAATTTTCTTCAAAATATCCAGGTCATGCATTCTGACCACATCTTCAGGTATCAACTCAGTTTCAACATCATAAATAATCTTTGGTCTATTGAGAGATGCCTCATTATCAGAATTAGGACAGTCTAATCCTCAAACCACAAAACCTGGGTCTTCTACCCAGTCCTCAATCTCAATATCCACTGACACACTTCCAAACTTGGTTTGATGCTCCCCCTCAATGGGTTCATTCTCCTGTATAGCTAGGGAATTCTCAGTGGGTCTTTCTTCCTGAGGAGAATCTTCTAATATCAATTCCTTCTCTGCAACAGCAGAGGGGTCCTCTGGATTTGGTACAACTTCTTCCATTTTTCCTTCTGCATCCTCAGTAAGCACAACTGAGCTTCCAATTAATGGAATTAGACTTAAACAGGTATAAATAGAGGCTTCAGATTCATTCTCCTTTTCTTCTTTATGCTCAGGGGCTGGCTGGTCTTCCTCATCAGCAGGAGTCTCTTATTCTACTAAGGCTTCCTTTCTAGAAGCTACAATTTCAGCAGCTGTACTTAGAGGCAAGTCCGGATCTCTTACATCATCCATAGAAGTTTCTTCTTCTTTAGTCTCAAAACTATACTCAGGTTCTTCTTCATTAGGTCCAAGACCTGGATTCCTCACATCCTTAGGTCTTGAGGGATGATCCAAATGATTAAATTTATCATATACCTTCTGATTTTCATTAACCCACTCTCTTCTCTATGGGTTCCAATTAATCTTTATGTATTTTCACACTGTGCTTGTGATACAAAAGTTATTCCTTACTACCACTGTCTCATCTTGAGACTCATCTATCCCTTTCACTTTGATCATCACAGAGATCAACTTGGAAAAGAATAGGGCATTAGTCTTTGATTTTGGCCTTGTCATGTATTCCATTTGAATCGTCAACAATCTGCACAGATTTACTTTTACACAATGTCTCAAGAGATGCAGGATATAGATATCCTGATATCTTAAATTCACAAAGTCTCATATCCTTGGTATTAAGACATGCTGAACAAATTTTAACAGCAATCCGTTCTCTTCGTCCATTTCAGCAGCCACAACTTGTCTTTGATTTCCATCACCGGTGAGCTACTCCAAGGTAGTCTCATAATCGAATATCTCACTTGTAGGTGGTATAGCTTTTGAGACATATCCAGATACACCTTCATGCATAACCTTTAAGAATTCAGCCCACTCAACGGATGAAAAAGACACCTCTTTTCCATTCACAAAAGAAGTCACATGATTTTTATTTTCAGATTTCTCAAAGCTTAAATAATCATAAAATTGTTTCACTAGATTTGGATAGTAGGGTCCATTGTTGTTTGAAAATCAGTCTACCCACATTTGATCTTCTAGCACTTCGAGCACTAACGATTTGCTAGGCTGCAACCATTCCACGCACAGCTCTTTTTCAATCACAATAACTCTATTCTGCAAATGAGGATTCACTGGTCACCTACCCGACCTTGTTCTTCCAACACTAACACTTTCTTCTGGCTTGGACTTCTTCTTCTTTGCTTTCAGCTCATCAGCGTCATCTCTGATGGTAGGAAGTTTGGTTTTTTCCATCACTGGTTCGAGGGATTTAGGGTTCTCGAGAGATTCAAGAGCTAATGTTTGAGGGTAAGGGTTTGAGTCTCAGTGGATTGAGAAGTAGCTATGACTTTATTTTTATCATTTAGGAATCATAAAATAAATAAATAAGATGAAATAAAGTAAAAACAATTCAGATTATGGCGGCAGACAGAAGTTTAAAACAGTGCACTCATCAGTAGGGTTTATCAGTGATAATTCCTATCAGTGAGGTTACATTAGTGAGGTATCATCAGTGAGGTTACATCGGTGAGGTTACATCGGTGAGGTTACATCAGTGAGGTTACATTGGTGAGGTTACATCGGTGAGGTTACATCAGTGAGATTACATCGGTGAGGTTACATCGGTGAGGTTACATCGGTGAGGTTACATCGGTGAGGTTACATCGGTGAGGTTACATCGGCGAGGTTACATCGGTGAGGTTACATCGGTGAAGTTACATCGGTGAGGTAGCTACTGATCAAGGTTAATCATTCCTAACTCATGTCTAATGTAACTTAACCTATCCGAACTCAAAGGTTTGGTGAAAATGTCAGCTAATTGACATTCAGTACCAATAAATTCAAGAGTAATATCACCCTTTTGGTAATGATCTCTCAAGAAATGGTGCCTTACATCAATGTGTTTGGTCCTAGAGTGAGATATAAGATTCTTCGAAATGTTTATTGCACTAGTGTTATCACAGTTGATAGAAACATGCTTAAAATCATATCCATAGTCCAAAAGAGTGTGTTTCATCCACAAAATTTGTGCATAGAAACTACCAGCAGCTATATACTCTACTTCAGCAGTAGACAAGGCTATAGAATTCTACTTTTTTACTGCACCAAGATACTAAGGATTTTCCCAATAAATGACATGTTCTAGATGTGATTTTTCTATTCAACTTGCAACCATCAAATTCAGCATCTGAATAACTCATTAACTCAAAGGATTGTCCTTTTGGGTAAAACAAACCTAAGTTTACAGTATGTTTAAGATATTTGAATATTATTTTATCAGAAAGAAAATGAGATTCTTTTGGATTAGATTGAAATCTTTCACACATTCATACACTAAACATAATATCTGGTTGACTAACAGTAAGGTAAAGTAAGCTTCCAATCATACCTCTGTAATTGGTTTGATCCACTGGTTTCCTAGCTTCATCTCCATCCAATTTACAGACTGTACTCATAGGAGCATCACTTTACATAATACTATCAAAACCAAAACGTTTTAAAAGATCCTTTGTATATTTACTTTGATTCAAAATAATACCATTTTCATTTTGAAAAACTTGAAATCCAAGAAAATATTTTAGTTATCCCATTAAACTCATTTCAAATTCATTTTTCATACTCTTTGAAAAATAAATACATAAATAATGTTTAGAAGACCCAAAAATAATATCATCAACATAGATTTGTACTATTAAAACTTCTTTAGATATTCTTTTAATAAAAAGAGTTGGATCAGCAATCACTTTTGTAAAACTTTTTGAAATAAGAAAATTACTAAGTCTTTCATACCAAGCTCTTGGAGCTTGTTTTAAACCATATAAAGCTTTAGAAAGTTTAAAAACTTGATTTGGAAAATGAGGATTAGTAAATCTAGGTGGTTGTTCAATAAAAACATCTTCAATTATAAAACCATTTAGAAAAGCACTTTTGACATCCATTTGATATAACTTGACATTCAGATGAGCAGCATAGGGAAGTAAGATCCTAATGGCTTCTAATATGGCTACAGGTGCAAAGGTTTCCTCATAGTCTATACCTTCCTCTTGACTATATCCTTTTGAAAATAGCCTAGCTTTGTTTTTAACTATATTTCCTGACTCATCAACTTTGTTTCTAAAAACCCATTTAGTGCCTATTGTTAAAGTGTCCTTAGGTCTGTCAACTAATTCACAAACTTTTTTTCTGTCAAATTGATTTATCTCTTCTTGCATATCCATTACCCAAAATTCATCATTGATTGCATCATTGACATTTTTAGGTTCTAACTGGGAATGAAAGGCTTGATGTTCAACCTGGTTTCTTAGATAAGCTCTAGTCTGTGTCCCTCTATCAAGATTACCAACAACAGCATCCAAAGGATGATTCTTTAGAATCCTAGTTGATCTAGTAAAGGTAGGGATAGAAATTTCAGGATCATCTCTAAGTTCGGGTTCAACAGAAGTAGATTCTAGAATATGTCCATAACTAGATATTTTTACAGCAGGTTCTTTAGTTTTATCATTAAGGTCCAGAACAGTCAAATATTCTTCAAGATTTTCAAGAGAGGTTTTAGGCTCATGTGGATCAGTTTCATCAAACTTGATGTGAACAGATTCTTCCACACATTTGGTTCTTTTATTAAAGACTCTATAGGCTTTTCTAGTTAAAGAATAACCAATAAAAATTCCTTCATCACTCTTAGAAGCAAACTTGTCAAGATTATCCTTTGTATTGAAAATAAAAACTTTGCAGCCAAAGACTCTGAAGTAACTAAATTTAGGTTTTCTATTATTCCATAATTCATATGCGGTCTTCTTGAGAACAATTCTAATAAAGACTCTATTAATAATATAACAATCTGTATTCACAGCTTCAGCCCAAAAATAAATAGGCAGTTCATACTCATTAAGAGTGGTTATTGTTATTTCTTGAATTGTTCTATTCCTTATTTCTACTACACCATTCTGATGAGGGGTCCTAGGAGCAGAAAAGTTGTGATTTTAGCCATTTTGTGAGCAATAAGATTCAAACTATTTATTTTCAAACTCATGGCCATGATCACTTCTCAGGGTTTTAATCTTAAGTCCACTAAGGTTTTCTACAGACTTGGAGTATTTAACAAAGTAAGAACAAGCTTCACTTTTATGATCTAAGAAGTATATCCAATTATATCTAGAAAATTCATCTACTAGGACATAGAAATAGTGCTTCCCATTTAAACTAGAAACTCTAGAAGGTCCAAACAAGTCCATGTGAACCAACTCGAGAGGTTGAGAAGTTGAAACTTCATTCTTTGATTTAAAAGAAACTTTATATTGCTTTCCCTTTTGACAGGGATTACAAACTTTGTCAATTGGGAATTCAAGTTTGGGTAGGTCTCTAACCAAGTTCTTCCTAATCAATTTTCTAAGTGAATAGATGTTGCAGTTTCCTAATCTTTTGTTCCATAGAAAATATTCTTTATGAAAATCATTTAAACAAGTAACATTTTTCTTAGATAAAGAATTTAGATCAACAACATAAAAATTTTAATTTCTCAAATCAGAAAATACTGAAACATTTTTAGAGTTAAAAAAATTACTGGAATCATTTTAAAACTTTACATTAAATCCATCATCACATAATTGAGAGATACTTAACAGGTTATACTTAAGTCTATCAACAAATAAAACTTTAGAAATTAAAACTGAATCAGTGTTACCAATCTGACCTAGGCCGATGATTTTTCCTTCAGAATTATCACCAAGGGTGACATGGCCTCCATCAACTTTGATTAGACTCTTGAAGCATGAATAATCTCTAGACATGTTCCTTGAACATCCAAAGTATAAGTACCATACCTTCTTGTGAGAACTCTTCAAACATGTTTCCTCCAAAATAGATTTAGATGGGAAATGATTTTGGTACCTAGATCTTCTTGGGTCCAGAAAGGTTAGAAATCAAAGCTTTAGGTACCCATATTTTTATTATGGGTCTCATATAATTTACAGAATCAATAGATTTTGAAGGATAAACATTATTTGATCTATAACCATAAGGATAACTAGTTGAATCATATGAATTTCCAGAACTGGAACAAGCGAAATTTTTTCCAGACATAAGAATAAATTTAGTTTCAGTAAACTATCTTTTTCCAGGTTGATAACCTATCCCAATAGCATACTTTGTTTCCACTTTATTTCCTAACATTTGAGTTAGAGTAGCCTTTCCATTTGTGAATTTTTCTAAGTCCTTTCTAAGTTTCTCATTATACATTTACAGTTATGTATTTTCCTTTAACAGTTGAGCATTATTTTCCTTTTCTATATCAACGGCAGATTTAACATTGGCAGTGAGATCATGTTGTTTCATTAATGACTTATATTTGTTTTTAAATTCATTACATGTTTCTTATATCATGTTACAATATTAAAACAATTCATCCTTAGACATATCTTTAGAATCAGAATCTGATTCTGCATCATCTTCAGAATAATAGGAATTTAAAACAGGAGTATCTAAGGTTACCTCAGATGTGTTGGTCATGAAACACATGTTAGCATGATTCTTTTCAGAATAAAAAACTTCTAATTCACTGGTACTGTCTTCTGAAGCACTCCAAGTAGCTTTCATAGCTTTCTTGTACTTTTTTCCTTATAATCATGTTTCCTTTTGAATTTTAATTTTGGACAGTCAGTCTTGATGTGTCCTCTCCTTTTTCATTCATAGCAGACTATATCATCTTCATTATCAAATTTTTTCCAGTCCTTATTCCACTTACCTCTACTGTCATACATACCTTTTTAGTTTGATTTTCTGAAGAATTTATTCTTTTTATAGAACTTCTTAAATCTCCTGGTTATTTGATCCATCTCAGCATCACTGTTGGAATCCGAATCTTCACTGGTTGAGCTTTCAGTTGGTATTAGGACTTTTTCTTTGTCCTTTCTCTTTGAAGTAGTAGATTTGAATGCTACAGACTTTCTCTTGGGTTCATCATCATCCTCCTTATTCACCTTGATTTCTTCTACATACATCATTAATTTACCAATAAGCTCTTTTACAGGTAGATCTTCAATGTCACATGATTCACTGATTGAAACAGAAGTGACTCTCCATCTTTCTAGTAGACATCTTAATATTCTTATAATTTGTTCCTTTGCTGGAATAGCCTTTCCAACAGAGCTCATAGTATTGACAATCTCATTGAACCTAAGATACATGTTAGAAATAGGTTCATCAGATTTCATTTTAAAATTATCATATTTAATAGTATATGTATTTAGTCTCATTTCTTTAACATTAATTGTTACTTCATGAGAAACACCCAAAGTATCCCAAATGTCATAATCAGTTTTGAAAGCAGATATTCTATTTAACTCTTCATCTCCTAAATCACAATACAGGGCATTCATAGCTTTACAATTATTATTGTAAGCAGTCTTTATAGGTTCATCCCAAGTAGTTCTATTAGTTTATGTAATTTTATATTCTGACTCTATAGCAGTCCAAATATCAAAACCCATACTTTCCAAATGAATTTTCATCTTATGTTTCCACTGGGCATAGTTTTTACCATTGAAGAAAGGTGTCCGGTTAGTAGCATAACCTTCTAGTCTATTATCCATAGATAGATTTTAGAAAATATATTAAAGAGATAAAATTTAGAACTAACAGATATTTATGATCTTTAAAGATGCAACTAAAATCACAGTTGAAAAACAAAATGTTTTGAAAACTTGTATTAATAAAAACAACCTCTGATACCAAATGTTGGTCGGAGTGGATACTCAAGAGGGGGTGAATTGAGTTCCAATTAAAATTTCTGTTAAACAATATTTCTCTTAAAATCCCCCTATTTGAAAACAAAGTTAAACTGTAGTGAATTTATATAGAGTGTAAAGGTTCAATTAGTTTCTCAAAGATTGATTAGGTCTTAGTTAATTTAATCCTAAGATTAAATTTACTTTTGAAACTAACTTACTAGTTTACAATAAGTATAAAAACTTGCTAATTTAACTATGAAAGTAACTTTAAAACAAATTATATTTCAAAGTAGTTAGCAACGGAATATGAAATATATAGTATACATATGACTTAAACTAAAAATCATAGCAGATTTAACCAAGATGTTCAGTCTCAAGCCGAGACTTAGTCCTCTCAATAATTTATATAAATTGATCCACACCCTGGATCGGGGTAAACAACAGTATAATACTGTCCAGGTCTAAAGACCTCTACCACAGTTCTACATGAAAAAAAAAGACAACAGGTCACAACTTTCTAGATCGTACATGAACTCTACCAGTAACCACAGTGGGATACAAGGGAGTTATAGAGTTTAAATGAGGATTTTAGAATCCTCCAGCTTAGCATAGGAGATAGTGTGTGTGTAAAATAAACAGGATACACACACTGCAAGAAATGTAGATGAAAGAATCACTAAAGTATGAATGAGTTTAGAAAAGTTTTAGTGATTGGCAGTGTAGCTCTAGAGTCCTTTGATTTTTCAGAAAAGATTCTGAGTCCTTCTCTAGTTTTTGTTCTGAAAAACAGAGTGTCGTTTTCTTCCTTGTTTCCAGGTTCAGCTTATCAGCCTGAGTGCATGAAGTGTCTATTGTAGTTCTTCAATCAAGATGCATCTTGTGTTCTCCTCTATAATGAGTATCTTCGTGCATGTCCAGTGTTCTTGGAGTATGGATGTAGCCTTGTGTGAATGCACCATGTTTGAATGCTATTAGAGCCTTTTTCTTTTTCACCCTTCGTGAGCCTTCTTAGTTCCTTGATTCTTTCTTTCTACACACCCCATGTTCGCTTCTGTGTTCCACCCCTTTCATCTAGGTATTTATCTTCCGTTTTATAACTTTCTACATCAGAAAATGGAAATAATTACCTTTTGCATGGGTACAAGGTATGGTTCCCTGACATGGAAACAAAAATCATTAAATAACATTAACTGCATTAAAAACATCAAATGTAATCGTTAACTTAATAAATAAATAGTATTGAGAGTATAGAGTTTGACTGGTTGGTCAATCATTAGTAGCCTCCTGGAAGACATGTGCGGTGGACTTTTTGTAACAGTGTCCTTCCATCGGTAGCTCTTTGAACTTGTATCGGTAGCTCTTTGCACTTGTATCGATAGCTCTTAACATCGGTAGTTTTTACTCTGTGTATCGGTAGCTCTGTACATATCAGTAGCTCTTGACATCGGTAGACCTACTCTATCGGTAGCTTGGTAGGCTTGTTTTATCGGTAGCTATATATTGGTAGCTCTATGTATTGACGACTGTATCAGTAGATTTCTTAGTTCTAGTGATTATGTGTATCGGTAGACTTATGCACATCAATAGCTATGGTCTATCGGTAGCTCTTGATTATCGGTGACCTTAGCTTATCGGTGACTCTATATATCGGTAGACTAAGTCTATCCGTAGAATAAGTACCGATAGCTCTGTATTAGTAGCTATATGCAGATCAGTAACTAACACTTATTTGTTTTATGCAAAACATATCTGATTGGGTTAGAATTACTTCAGAACTTATATAAACAAAGATAAAAATTGATTAACATATTTCAAGGATTATTTTAATATTATTATTAGATATAATGACATAGATTGAGTGAATTAGAATATAGATAAACAGTAATTGGGATTATCAAAGTATGTGAAAGCATAGTTGGGATTATCAAAATAGGTGAGGTCAACAGTAACTTTTGAATCCCCTTAAAGATGTTGTTTATACACTACAAAATGTTTGTGCTCATGTTTTTGTGCCACTTCCCCCCCATCATATCCCAATGTCGATTTTTCTTTTGGAATCCACGTCATATAATCATACAATCCTTGATTATCCATGTGGATTTCTTCTAACAATTATTCAAACCATCATTTATCCAGCGCATGTTCCATAACAATGTGATCATATTTCTCATAAATTTATTTTATCATTATGTTGAAATAGTAAAAAAAAATAAAGGTATTGAATACAAAGTCTCATTATTTCCTTCATTATAGGTTCATCATGGAATATTATTCATGCATTTCTAGCAGTTTTTTCGGATGTATTACCAATGATGTGCATCCTTGGGTCTCTATGTAATAAGATTTGCATTAATATCCTCATTTTTTTCACAATGATGAACACATATAAAAAAACACCAAAAATGTGGGTGAGGTGATTGATGATACATGTTAAAAACCAACTCCAGGATCTGTAAATTTTTTTCTCCATAGTAGAAAATGAAAGAATTAGAGGTGAACAATTGTCATCTTCGTTATCATAATAAAAAACATGACCACTTATTTTCTATATAAAAATTTCATGTCAATTTTGCAGAACATTTTTTAGAAACAAAATACAAATATATATAGAAGGAATTCCCATAAAAAACTGGTGAAATTTGACATGAGATATATCAAGTTAGTTATCTTGAGACACATGTTCGTTTGTATCGGGATAGAAGAAAACTTATTCATTATGTATCATTATGGCTAATATTTTCTGCAACACCCGATATGAGTCATCCTGGTCACCATAGACCTTTAAAATTTCCTTCTGTTTCACCATCCATTCCATTTTATAGGAAATATTATAAACAAATTTTTTTTATCCACATCTACATAAGGGTTACATGCACATCTTACTAATTCCCAGTCATCTCAGTGATAATAGATGACACAAATTCAATATCCAATGATGTATGATCTTGTGCTAGTTTTGGATGAACGCAAATCACTATTATTTTTTTGTAATTGAATTATTATCCTATGACTAACCCGCTTCCTCCTCAACAACTGGTATCAAAGGGATTTATCCATTTTTTTACTAAATGGATATTGGTGATTCGAAACATTGTATTTCTAACCGCATTTAATTTTTTAATGGGAAAACTTATTTTACTCTATGATAAAAATGAGTTAAAAATATTTTGGTATGTAAGAATATAGTGAAGGTTCTAAAGAAAAAATTAGAGAAACCAATAACGATGAGCATTGGTGATTGGAAGGTCTTTAGAGAGTTGATGAAAGAATGATTCAAATGTATGTGGATGATAATACTCTATAGTAAGTGATGAATTCAACATAAATGGAAGATATTTAGAAGAATATTAAAATCTTGTATAAATAAAAATCCCTCACAAATAGTTTATTTCTAAAAAATGATCACATCATTTGTGAATACCATAAAATGGAGATTTATGTAACCATCCCAATTAGTTCACCAAACTAATGATAGATATATTTTTGGTGGGGGTTAAGATTTATGATAAAGGTTTTGTGATACTTGTTGAAATGTAAGAAGATGATAAAGCATTGTTTTTTTTGTTTTTTTATTGATTCATATGATAATATTGTCACCACATTTCTATTTGGGTAAGACACACTAATGTTAGATGATGAAATTTCATCATTATTTATGAACAAGACTCAGGGAAGGACCAATGAAGAAAAATCTTCAAGTAATAGTTGTATTTTGGTTATGGAATATAGACGTGGTAATTAGAGAGGTTTATCAAAGACAAAAGGAAAGGTCTTGTACTTCTTATTCAAAAAAAGAGGGTCATGTGTAGGAAAACTTATATTCTTTGAAATTATTATGGATGAAAATTAGGTTCACAATGAAAATTATAAGGATACTGGTGTAAGTCTTATACAGGGTGAGGGTGATTTACATTTAGTTGGCATGAACTATCATAGGTTAGATTTTTACACAGAATGATTGGTTGATTAAGATACATAATTATATATTACACCAAATATGGAATTATTTTTTGTATATGAAAAATTTGACTTTTCTATATTGAAGATGGAAAAAAGAGGTTCTGCTAATATCATTGGTGTTGGTGATATTTTTATCACTAAAAAAGTTTATTTTACACTGATGCTAAGAAATATGTGACATGTTCCAGGTATACTCCATAATTTTTTACTAACTTGTAATCTTGATAACGATGGATTCATGAGTCTATATTGAAATGGAAAATAAACCTTATCAAGAGGGTTAATGGTATATGCACCAGGAAGAATGGAGGAAACAATTTATAGGGTGAATATAAAGGCACAAAATGATGTGATTAATGTAGTTGTGAAGAGGAATTCATCAGACTTTTGGTAGAGGAAATCATCTAGCATGATTCAAATACCATAAACTGAGATGAAGATGGTTTTGAAGCTGAAGCAGGTCAGGTCAGGTGTTTAAGGTCTTAAACCTAATTTTATTTCTTTAAAGAGTTACAATACTAAAGAAAGAATTGAGATCAAAGATCAGGGTGATGCATTGAGAGTTTTAGACTGCTCAGAGGATGTTGACTAGAAGGAGGAATTAATTCCTATAGGTACTCCATATTATGTGGAAATCAGAGTTATGGGAATTCTAAGTGTTAGTTTCAGTCTTGCATAGAATGGTAGTGTATACACCTGTATGATGAAGACTTCAGCATTTGGGTTTATTTTATAAGAGAATCTATTAGGTTTCTATCAGAGATGTAAAAGAGGGATGTCATATTTTCTATATAAGATTATGGTTGGTGAAAAACCAACCAGCTTACGATCCAACTGAGTTTTGTTTTGTAAATTATCTTCTTATTTGACAGGATTATATAGTATATTGATGGAAATTATCCCAAATTGTGGGATATATTTTAAAATTTAAAGATAATTTTTTTTAAATTTTAATGTTGGCCCTTATATATCCTCTGGAAGTAGCATGGTATTTTTAGAGATATATTATTATATCTGTTACTTATTGCACTATTTAAGTAGATATGAAAGCAACAGGAGTTGTGAAATATTTCATCCGAGAAGTGGGTAGCATTGTGGGTGAAGAGAGTGGTGTGAAACAACCCAATAGAAGAAAATGTGCACACTGACATAGATGTGGAAAACACCATGTAGTGGAAAAATAAGATTGTGCAATGGTTTATTTGAGGTGGTGCAATAATGCTGCGTGTGCAGTTTTGATTTCCGGAGGGTGACATATTATCATGAGATAATTATCAGGGAATAAATGAAAGCATTTCAAGGTATAAATTTTACAAAGGTTTTCTATAACATTTTTTCAGTTCAAGGTCAGGAATCTATGTAGATTTTGTATACTCTCTGGTTATTAGTGGATTTTATCATTGTTTCCCCACAGTTTTTAATACTATGAATTGTTGGGTATTTCTATGTTAATTTTTTGTGTCCGAATTTATTTTCATCTATTAGTTTTACACATTTTTTGATAGATATTCTCATGATTATTTTTTCACAATTAAATTATTATCCTAGGAATGACCTATTTTTGACCTAATTAATGATTCAAAGATAAAATTACTGAATAAATCCTGAGATATATATAATGACATCAGATGTTTATGAAACAAAATATGAGTAAAAAAGAGGGACAACATGAACCAGATGGAGTTTCACAAGATTTCTATAGAGAACTGAACTGATTCACATGATTTATGTGATGATCATTAAATTAACATTGTAAGAAACACTTGTATTTTTTCATAAATATTTTTAATTTACTAGAAGAATTATTTTTTATATTTTGAGTATGAATAATTGTTGATGTGTTATTTGTGTGTAGTGGATAGTTTATTTAGTATATCTAGGAAACTATGGTACATTCCAAAGTATGTGAGAAGAAAAACCAAAGGTTAACATTGCAACTGTATATATAAAATACTTTATAACTCAAGGGTAAGACCTATGGAAGAAAAATAACTTTCACGCACATATGGTAATTTAGATGAAGGTTTTGTTCATAAGAAACAATGAATGCATATTTTATTTTTCTAGAAGAGTTGATTTGGGAATCCATGAAGTACGATGACTAGAATTATTGCTATTATGAAAGAGATTCTTGATCAAATTACCTGAAGAAAAACTGTATAAGCATGATAATTCAAGGTAACCTGAAGCAAGAGTGATTCATGAAGATACTAGAAGATTAAGTAGCATCAAATTAGAATATAATTAAAAATTTAAATGAAAATATTAAGTGAAATTGAGAAATACCATAGAAAGTATTTTGGTTTTTTATAGTGTTTAATTGAGTTTTCTAGAGCTTGAGAAGAATATATGTACTGTGATATATGTAAAGATATATAAAAAATGTTTTAGTAACCAAAAAATCAAGAAAAGAATAACGGGTATATTTTTTTTAACTTTGAGTTTTTCTAGCACAAAAATAAAAATCCTAATGTGATCATAATTGATATAGCTAAAAATATATAAAATATGAGGAAAATAGATGGATATTGAGTTCAATGGTAAAAGAACCTAAAAATTTAGGTAGTATAAGTTGAGTTGAAGTATAAAGTATAAATTAATTTGTTGTAAAAGAATCAAACTACTATATTACCAGTAGTAGTATATTTCAATGAAAGAAGTTTTTTGAAAAACTCATATAGAACTTATTTGAGGGTGATAAGTTCAATTTTTCATAATTATTATTGAGTTTCAAGGAATCAACAGATCATAACTATAATTGTAGGTATATATAGAAGGAAGATGAAGATAATAATGGATTAAAAATTTAAGATAAACATAAGTAGGACATAGAAATCTATGCATATAGATGTTTGGTGAGTGATACAAATAACGAAATAACTGTATTAGAGTTTAAGTGAAGCTAAATAAGTGACACATTATTTTATGTTGATAAATATTCTAGGATCTATATTTCTTATGTATCAAAAGTAGTGAGATTATTATAAATTGGATATGGGATGTTATATTGGGTACTAGAAAAGAGATTGAAATGCATCAGTAGAAGTTACATGAAAATACACAAACATAATGAGATGAATGATAGGTTGAGTCTAGAATAATAATTATTGATTAATAACCATAAATATCAAATCACTATAAATATGTTGAAGGGAGTTTAATTCATGAAATTCAAAGTCACAAACCTACCCTGGTCGACCCTGAACCGGTCACCCGAGCTGATCCATGGCAAGGCTCGAGAGGCGTTACCCATCCTTTCGGGCTGGAAACAAGTTCCAGGGCATCAAAAGAGAGAAAGAGGGAATGATTTTTCCCAATCAAAATAAATAAAGAAGAAAAAAAGTAGTATAACTCAAAGTAAATAAATGACACGAAAAAGGAAGAACCAATGATAACAATCAAACCTGAACACAAATAAAACTCATCATGACTCTGAGGTTCACTCACCAATCCACAACCAACTCTTTCCCATGGTGAGAAAGCTCGATTTTAACCTGAAATATAAACAAAAATAGGAAAACACTATAGGCATGATTATTATAACTCAGTAGGCATGCCCAAAAAACTATCCCTAAAGCACTACCTCTAAATAAATAATTTACTAATTCTAGGTTTGAACTAAATTATATAAAATATGGGATTCCACGCACACACTTTCATTTATAAAACAAGTAATAGTCAATTTACCTTTTTAATTTAAAAATAGGTTTAATGTTTGAAAGGAACATGTGCATTTAATTTTAAAACATTTTTGCGAACAATTTAGAAATCCAAATTTTAGTTGTTAGTCAAAAGGAAAACCACACACAACACACAACACACACTAATGGAAATGAAAAAAGTGGCACACATGAGCCAAAAGCCAAACTAGACCTCTCAATCGTCTGCCACATACAAATAAACACTATGGAAAACATTGGCCGAACCTAGGATCTTGTGAACAATTCAGAACATACTATACATGTGACTCATCCTGAAGGCAGGCCCTACTCAATGACATCATAATTCCCTAACACCCAGTGTTGCCCTACATGGCCTAACTGAGGGGCCCAATCCCATAACAATAATAATAACAAAACATCACTCTGATATGTGCCACTAGTAGTGCATAATCTAAATTAGTGCAACAATCATTCTTAAGAGATTCACTTACTATGCCAGGTTCCCCTGTCCACACGTATAATAAACAGGGGTGAGTCAACAAAGTCAAACAAGCAACCAATTACAATGCACAAACATCAAACACAAGAATCTCCCACAATCATCGAACACCACAAGATCACCCCCGAGTCACCCCAAAGAAGATTTTTCAAAATAATTGATTTTATTAAAGTTCCAAATGGGTCTTACGTACCTTTTAAAAGAAACACCATTTCTCAAGTGAAACCAAAAATTTGATTACGCACCAGAAGAAAAAATTTACAATAAAACCAGAACCACACTTGAAAATTCGTGAATTATGTTCAAAGGCCAAATAGTCATTCTTTAACAATTATTCATCAATTCACCAATAAAATATTTCAAGTGCAGGTATAAAATAAATAGTTTCATCTACATCAATTAATTATTCCAAAAATAATTATCTTATAATATTTATCATTTACTAAAAATTCATGAAATATCAAGCAATTAATAAATTCTAAATTTAATGGTGAGTGCAGTGGATGACCTACCTCAGCTCGCTATCCATACACAATGGCGCGTCATGCCTCGAATAGATGCATGAACATGAAAAATCCAATGACCGTAGTATTGCGAGTTTTCCTCACCAATGGGCTGTGAAAAATGAAAAACAACAGAAAACCCATAACCACTGACTTAGAACAATCCAAATGAACAAAAAAAAATGGAAAAACCACCTCGACATAATTTTAAAACAAAATTCTCATCATCTGTACTATTTAATAAACCACTTTAAAATTTATGAATCAATTCCAAAGAGAAACTTGTGACTTTACAGACCCAAAACCTATTCAAAACCCCTCTTTATAATTAAACGTGCACTTGCAACACACCAAATCAGAATACGAACACTGTTCGCATCTCAACTACACTAGCAAGAAACCAAAACAGCCCTAAACAGCAACCTCAGACCATTAATTTTGGAATTAAACCCTAGAATCTAAGATTTGGATAAAAATAAAACATCAACAAAGGAGGGAGGGAGACTAATGGAGAGAAGGGAGGCTATCGTTGGAATAAGTCACCAGATAGAAGGAGGATGTGAGTTGGTTGTGGCGTGCTGGAGGTCGTAGGTAGGAGGCAGAAGTGCAGAGGGTGGATGATGGCTATCCGAAGGGTTCGCTGAGGGGCACAACTTAGCTGGGAAGACATGCAGAGGAAGGGGGGGTCGTAATTGGATGGTTAGCGGGGTGAGGTCGGTGTGGGTGATGGAGGTGAAGGTTTTGAGGACAAGGGATGTGCTACTGTGAGGCTGATTCATGGAGGTTGGGGGCCGAATCAGCTACGTGGGGAAAGAAATGGGAAGGGAGGAAGATGATGAAGCAGCGAGGGGCATGCGGCGAGACCATCAGGGAGGGGAGAACTCATGTGGTGAGGGAGGTTAGGGGAAAATGGGGGCTACGAGAAACCCTATGGGAACCCAAAAAACTCAAATAAATTAATAAAAATAAAACTAATTAAATAAAAAAAGATTAAAATATTACCACCACTAATAATAATAAATCTTCACATTAATATTAATAATTATAATAATAATAAAAACATAGAAACACAATTATTTATAACACTTGTTTAATTATGAATAAAAATAATATTAATAACATCTTTCATAATAACAAAAATAATTATCATCTCATTTTTAATAATAAATAAAACATTGTGATTATTGCAACACAAATATTTTTAACTTCTATTTTAATATTCATTTAACTTTTAGTCTACCCTGCTTACCGTGCGAGTCATGAGGTGACGAGGGTTCCACTGCACGGTCTCTCAACTACGCTATGCTCGAGCGCAGATGCTTCCAAACCAATACGCGCATTTGTTTCCCAAAAAAAACTAAAAATCTTAAGCATGGGATCCCCCCAAAACCCAAAGAGAGTCGTAACCCAAAAAAAAGAAAGATTAAAATAAAGTCTGGGTGTGACAATTCTACCCACCATAATGTTTTCCGCCCCCAGAAAGCCACAAAAAGATTTAGACCCCAATATAAAACACATTATGTGTCTCTAACCCCCAAAAGTTTATGTGCCTCTAGTTAATCGATACAAATAAAAACTGAACTCCCATGATACACAACTCATCCTTAAAACACAATCACCTTAATCATTACCAAGAAGAACCCAAACTATCAATTTCAACCAAGGTATGAATGAGATTAAATCACCTCTGAGACATATCCCTATAAGCATAGTCCAATGGAACCGTTGGATATACTCTAATCCTGACGTTTACCCAAGAGGAAGAACTTAAAATTAAGTGGTTCCACACGAGACCACTTACCCCTAAATGATACTCGAATCGAAATTGTGATACTGACACAGGGAGGACTGAATAGACTCCCCACCATAATGATTGGGCTAACACTAAATTACATTTTTTGTAACTCTGCGAGACCCACTATGGGTTTCCCCACAATAAGAACTAATGAAATTATCCGAACTTAAAACTTTTCCCCACAGTCCAAAAAACCCCAGCATGAGGGGGAAGAAGGGAAGGGCCCAACTAATTGAGCCTAAAAACTATACAAGTTTCAAATAGGTTCAAGCACAATCATTCATAAAACTCAATGAAAAGAAACACTAAAATACTATATAAGAGATGATTACTACATCTAAGAAACACGACAAAGATAAAACCTCAAACTGATCCCCAAACATCACCCTACTCTTGCTGACGAGCTGAGGTGACCATCGATGAGCTAGGTCTAGCTTCAGTGTGCTTCTTGGAAACACCATGGAATAATCGCGACAAGTGAAACAAATGTCCACAGGTGTGGTAGGGTCTTAGATCACTCAAACACATCGGTCTCTTGTGACCCTACCTACCACACTGCTGACAGATCATGACATTGCATTGTGAAGAAGATGACTGAATGTCTGAAGGCCACTTGATTCTTCTACTAATACCACCAGCATCCGGTCATTTTCCATTCTTGTTATTTCAATCCTCTGCACTTCTTCCTGAGTCTAGAGGGGCCACACTCGAATTTCTAATTTTTATTTATTTATTTCTTTTATTATTTTTATTTTCTCTTGAAAATATTTCTTAAAGTGCCGGCCGAGCTCGATCAAAATTTTATATTCCACTGATAAATAAATATTTTGGGTGTGGAAGCATCAGAAGCATGAGAAGGGGATGGTCAAAGCCACACAACTTTACCCAAGTCACCTCAAGACCTCCCTCAGTTCTATGCAAGACCTTCCTGATGTTTAGGGGAAATAAATAATGTGAAATAATGGTAAATGAGGTAAAAGTTTAACGAATTATTTTTTAAAAAATGGAAATTATTATTATTAATATTTTCATTAATATTTTAATTAATTTATAATTATAATAAAATTAGTAACATGTTATCAATAATAATAATATAATTTTTCTAATTATTTTTAGGTTCCATTTAATTTTTATTTTTGTTATTTTTTCCATTTCCCCCTATTTTTTTCTTATCTTTTTTTTTCTTATCTGTTTTCATTTTTCCTTTCTCTCCTCTCCCCTTCCTCCCCCTCTCTCCCACCGCACCCCATCTCTCATTTTCCCCCATCCCATCATGTCAAACCCCCATACCCTAACTTAGCTATGCACTCCGCACCTCCCTTCTAGAAAGGTACCGTCGTTCTGCACCGTGCTCGCCGAACCAACCACACCCCATAGCTCCCCGACCAACCTTCCCCTTGCGCCATTCCACCCTACCCCAGACACTCTCAATCGTCATGCTCCATGACCATCCTCTGGACTACCAACCTCTTACCTCCGCTCTGGCATGACCAGCCTCTGGTACCCCTCTCACCCCTAGCCCCTTGTGCGACCTACTTCAGTTGTTATACATTCGTGTAGGGTTTTAGTTTTATTTTTTTCATCATTTGGGGTTGTTCTTGTTTTTTGGGTTTGATCTAAAATACTTTTAGTCTAGTTGACTGATTTAGGGATCTATTTGATCTTCTGGTGGTGCATTCATGGTGTGATTGGAGTTTCACACCCATTTGTGGGAAATTCAGCGTCAAAGGTAGGTGGTTCCATGCCTTGACATCTTTTAGATAATTTAATTTATTGTTTATTTAATTTAATATGTTCTATGATTTAATTAATTGGTGTGATCCATGTTTATAATGTTTTGGTATGCTCGTTTGATGAATTTGAATTTCCGAAATAGTATGGTCTTGTTGTTTATATGTGTGTTGTTTTACAAGTGATTAGTTGTGCTTTATTGGTTGTGAAAAATTAATTTTAAAAATTGTTTGACATGAATGAGTTATGAAAATTTCACTTTCTTTAGAAATGATCATGTTTTTCATTTCTACCTTATTAGGATAAATTATAAAAGTTTTTAATCAATTGTTTATATGGTGAAAATGTGGTTTTAGAATAGTTTAGTGTGAAATTGATTTTAAAATGTTCTTTTCATGTAAAAATTTGTGTTGTTTTGGTGCAATGTTTTCAAGTTCGGTTATAGGAGTTGTTTGGTTGGTGCAAAGACAGTTTTCAAGGGTAATTGAGTCGTGTATGTTTAAATGTGGATTTTAAGGTGTAGAGAATCATTTTGGGTGTGTTGGTTTGGTTTTTTTTGAAAAAAGGGGAAAATCTTGTTTTGGAAATGGTTTTAAAGTATGGGTGATCTTTTAAAGGGGCTTGAACATTGTATTGGTTTTCTTCAGTGTGTGTGAAATGAAAAAATTGGTGTCCTTCAAATAATTGTGGTTTCTTTAAAGCGGTTGGTCTTTAATATGAAATATGATGTCTGTCTATTTTAATGGGATTTTTCACTCAAAATGGATTGTTTTACATGTCAGCTTTGTGGTTCTATTTTAGTTTAAAAGCCTTTACAGATGTTTTCAGAGTTGTTTTTTTATAAGTTGTAATAATGGTGTATTTATTTGTGGAATAGGTGCAAACCATGTTTGGAAAAATAAAATGAATGTTTTGAAACACACTTGATTTTAAGAGAGAGAAATTGAGTATGTTTTAAGGGTAAAACCTTGTTGTGCATTTTATAAATGTATTATTAATTATTTAGATAATTTATTTATTTGGGATTGTTTTGTGAATTATACATTGAAAAGGTTTTGGTGCGTGCTTGGTTTTAAAAAATGGATTTTTGGTGTGTTTTTTTTGTGTAAATCCATGAGGCATCTCATGAAATTGTTTTATTAAGTTTTTAAATTATATATATATATATATATATATATATATTCAATTGTGATAGTGATGAAAATTATATTTGAAATGGACTTAGTGTGCATTTGATCTTTAAAGGGGACTTTGGTTGTGTAAGTAGTGTCTTATGATGTAATTCCTTGATTGGTTTGTGATATGTGAAAGTGATACTCTATGTGAATATGGAACTTGTTTGAGAACAAGGGAAAAACCCTGAGTACCTATGTGGGCGGATTAGGACTAGTATGCTAGATGAAATGTGAGCGTTTCATCCAGGTTTCATCAGGAAGGATTGACGTTACAACACTAACTAAACTTTTGTGAAGTTTAGAGAGCACTCTGTTATGGATGTGTTTCCCTACTAGTGGATCGTGCATGAGAGCATTGATTATTGTGGTTCCTATGCCATGTTTACACCGAGGTACGATGTCTCTAGCACACCACACATACTAGTTGCCTTAGGGAATTTACCCGAAGTGCTCTACTATTCATGACGTGGTGCCTTCCATCGGTATACAAAGGACCACTTGAGTATGTGCTTGTTCATTATAAATTTTTCCCTTCCATTTTAAAGTAGTATTGTGAAATTATTTTTCTTTCAATAATATTTTCTTTTCACTTTCAGTTTTTTTAAATGTTTTCCTTAAAAGAGTTTTAAAATTATGGTTTTAAATAAGCATGTTAAATTATCTTTTTGATGTTGTGGCATGGAACATTTTTATTGGGTGGTATCCTACTGTGCATTTGGCTCACACCCTACATACACCTTTGGGTGTAGGTAGAAATTATCCTTTGTGTAATACTCGTCTAGGAATCATGTTTAGTGATAGTGGTTCTGGATGTTGTTGGTCTTCATGTGCAGGTTTGTGTTGGATGCTTGGCGATGCAGCTTCTCTTGTCACTTGAGGTTGGTATTGGATTTTAGTTCTCTATCCTTGTTGTTGTTCGCTTTGAGTTTTTAGTTAAATTGTAGACTTAAACCTATTTATAGTTTAAAGGCATGTTTGGTTGTCGGTTTCTAGTTTCAGTTTATTTATATTGTTAGTTGTTTTTAAGTATATTGTTTTAGATAAATCATTCCCACATTTTATTTCGATACCCTGGAACTTGTGCCAGCCTGTGGGGATCAGGAACGCCCTTCAGACCATGTCACGAACTGATTCGGACGTCGGTTTAGATGGTGGCCCGACCTGCTTCGTGAAAAAATGGTATCATAGGTTGTTTTTCCTCTTGGGTCATGTTCTTTTGAGATACAGTTAGGGTATACCAAAGTTAAGGGTGTCGAAACATGATGTTCTGGCTACGAGTAACATTCATGTCTAACAAACCTCATGGCGGGACTCGAGTTACAAGAGTAAGTTATGGTTTTTCTGAGTCATTGTTCCTTGTGATTAATCCTGTTTAGGGGAAATGAAATGTGATTAGGGCCAATGGTCCCATTGATCTCCCAGGGTTTAGAAAGCCAGGTGGAGATGGGGATGCTATCCTAGAATACCCTCTGCGGCAGTGGTGTGATTAGTGTATGACCGCCAACCATATGTCCTAGTCACCCAATGAAACTAGTTCCCTCATTCATTGTTCCTCATCTCTTTGTTTTGGATTAATAGAAATATTGTTTTTAATTAAAAAGTATTTGTATACTGAGTTTGAATTCTTATTTTTAAGTTGGTGTGCAAGCGTGTGGTCAATGGTTTCTTTTGAAAAGTGCTTCTAGAAGCCCTTGCAGTAGTTCTCCTAACATGTTTAGTATTATCTTGCAGTATGTATTGGCCATTGGACTAGTTTTATTGGGTCTATGGTTTTCTTTCTTGACTAGTGCATGCCCCCATAAAGAATTGACATGCGATTGAAGTGTGGCTACGAGTAATTCGCCATTGGCTGACCCTCTAGTCGATTAAAGAAATAAATCTCCCTTTTGAGTGATAGTGCTAAGTCAAGTCTTTTTTTTCATTTCGGTCAAGTGGATCCTCTATAAATGGGATGACAGACAGGAGAGAAATTTATAAGTATTTTGGTCTCTTTGAGTTGTCTGAGTCATCAGGTATAAAGTTTGACACCATTGTGTCCAAAGGTTCCCCCCCAAAAACGGTGAAAGTAATTCTAGCGGGGAAGGGTAAAGGTGGTTCAGAATTATCAGTGTTTATTGATGACTTTAAAGTAATGTAGTACTTCGATCGATCGTGAGATTAATATTTGGTGATGTCTTGCGGTGTGAGTTCTCTTCTAAGAGCAAAGGTTGATTTCATAGAACCTTCTGAGAATCCCTATTTTCATAGAAGTGCATCCTCCTCTAAGGAAGATCCAATTATTTTTATTTCGATTCAAAGGGGAGTGTTCGCTGTGCATAATTCCTTCATAAGTTACTTGGTTAAGGTGAATAAGTGATGCATGTGCATCATCTAAACCCATATTTTGGTGGATGTTCCGTGAGGGGGGTAGTTGGATGTTGGAGTGTGTTGTGTTTGATGGTGTTCTCTAGGTCACGGTGTGGTTGTGTGTGAACAAAAAGGAGAATCTCTATCTAGGAGTCTTCAAGAATTGACTACGAGGCAGCAGATGCTTCAAACCTCACGGCTCCAACCATAGGCCTCGGAACAAAGCTGGCACGTGATCAGGAACCCCAGGAGGGTATGAGACACCAACATTTTTTATTTCATCTGTGTTGAAGGTGAAAGATATTTAAATTGTTTCCTATGGTTGTTCCATTATGAATGACTCATTTAGGGTGCGTGAGGTATTCCTTGGCTACAAGGAGGAATGGTCATCTTGTACCTTAAAGTCTTGGTGGTTCCATCCCACCAGATTAATTGCTTTTAGTGGTCCTTATGGGTTCGGTTGGGTTAATTGGTCGCAATGATGAATAGTGATTATCTAGGGATGTAGAGATGTTGTTTTTTCTACGGTCTTGGTTTTAACACCCAGTTGTTGGGCCTTCCCTCCCTACCCCTCACGGTGGGGTGTTTGGTCACTGTTGGGAGATTTTTAAGGTTTTGTATCTTCTTTCAGATCTAATGGTGGAGAGACCCATAATAGGTCTTGCTCAAATGTATCTGGAATGCATCGGTGTTGGCAGTCATCATAATGGTGGGGAGTCTGCTCGGGCCTCTCCATGTCGATTTTCCAGTCTCACCTTGGGCGTTGGTAGGTTCTTAATGGTGGGGAGCCCCTTCATGCTTCCCTATGATGGAATTTGGTTATTTTCCTTTCCTTTATCATTCAATTAGAGGTTTTGTTTGCTTTTTGGTGTGGGCGACAAATATTAGAAAATTTTTTATGAGTTATTTGAGGTGGTGATGTAAGTTACTTTCTCTAAGAACAATGTGTACGCCTCTTTTCTCTTGTTTCTTTTGGGGATATTCTTTGATCCTTAAGGTGGTGTAGTTTTCTACTCGGGGGTTCAATCTTAGTGTGTCTTTATGGGGATGTAAGTCTTTATGATGAATAGAATTATCACACCCTAATTTATGAAACTTTTATTTATTTATTAATTTTATTATTTTTATTCGCTTTTGCAAATATTTGTCAAAGGGTGGGCCATGCCCAATCTAAATTTTACAATCTATTGATAAATGATTTTTTTGGGCAGGACATCGTTTGACGCATGGGTGGGGGACGGTCGAAGCTGCGCGATTTTACGTGGGTCACCACACAACCTCGCTAGGTTCTCCCTCACCTCCGGCATGCCGCGCCTCTGGTACCACGCTCACCCCCGACCTCTTGTGCGACCTACTCCGGTGGTTATCCATTAATGTAGGGTTTCCGTTTTCTTTTTTGCATCATTTGGGGTTGTTCTTGTCTTTAGGGTTTGATCTTAAATACTTTGGGTCTGGTTGTTTGATTTAGGGTTCAATTTGATCTTCGGGTGGTGCGTTCATGGTGCGATTGGAGTTTCACACCCATTTTTGGGAAATTCATCATCAACGGTAGGTGGTTCCATGCCTTGACATATTTTAGATAATTTAATTTGGTTGTTTATTTAATTTAATATGTTCTATGATTTAATTTCATGGTGAAATCCGTGTTTATAATTTTTCGGTAAGCTCATTTGATGAAATTGAATTTCTGAAATAGCATGGTCTTGTTTTTTATATGTGTGTTTTTTATAAAGGATTGGTTGTTCTTTATAGGTTCTGCGAAATGAATTTTAATTTTTTTGACATGTATGCATTATGAAGATTGAAATTTATTTATAAATGATCATGTTTTTCATTTTGACCTTATTGAGGTAAGATATAAAAGTGTTTAATCAATTGTTTATATGGTGTAAATGAGTATTTAGAATAGTTGAGTGTGTAACTGATTTTAAAATGGTCTTTGCTTGTATAAATTTGTGTTGTTTTGGTGTAATGTTTTCAAGTTGGGTTATAGAATTTTTTTGGTTGCTGCGAACATAGTTTTCAAGGGTAATTGAGTTGTGTGAATTTAAATGTAGATTTTTAAGGTGTAGTGAGTCATTTTGGGCGTGTTGACATAGTTTTGTTTTTGAGAAAAATGGGGAAAATCTTGTTTTGGAAATCATTTTAATTTATGGGTGATATTATAAAGGATCTTGTCCATTGTTTTAGTTTTCTTTGGTGTGTTTGAAATGAAAAAAAAACAGTGTCTTAAAAATAATGGTAGTTTCTTTAAAGAGATTGGTCTTTAATATGAAAGATGATGTGTATCTATTTTAATGGTTTTTTTCACTTGAAATGGATTGTTTGACATGTCAACTTTGTGGTTCCTGTTTGGTTTAAAAGAATTTCGGTGTGTTGTTGGGTTTTTTTTATATGTTGTGATTATGGTGTATTTATTTGTGGAAGAGGTGAAAACCATGTTTGGAAAAAGGAAATGAATGTTTTGAGGCACGTTTGATTTTATGAGGGATAAATTCAGTATGTTTTAAGGGTAAAACCTTGTTATTCATTTTAGAAATCTATTATTAATTATTTATATGATTTATTAATTTGTGAGTGTTATGTGAATTAAACATTGAAAAAGTTTTTGTGTGTTCTTGGTTTAAAAAATGGATTTTTAGTTTGTTTTTGGTTTAAATCCTTATAGTGTCTCATGAAAATGTTTTATTAAGTTTTTTGAAAATATATATATATATATATATATATATATATATATTCAATTGTGAAAGTGATGAAAAATATATTTGAAATGGTCTTGGGGCACATTTTATCTTTAAAGATGAGTTTGGTTGTGCAAGTGGTGGCTTATGATGGAATGCCTTGTTTGGTTTTTGATATGTGAAAGTGATACACTATGTGAATTTGGAACTTTTTTTAGCACAAGGGGAAAACCTTTGGTACCTAAGTGGGAGGATTAGGACCAGTACACTAGATGAAACATGAGCAGTTCATCCCGTTTTCATCTGGCAGGATTGATATTACAACACTAACTAAACTTATGTGATGATTGGATACCACTAGGTTATGGATGTGTTTCTTTACTAGTGGCTCATGCATAAGAGCGTTGATTATTTTGGTTCCTATGAAACGTTTAATCCAAGGTATGATGTCTATAGAACACCACGCATACTAGCTGCCTTAGGGAATTTACCCCCCACTGCTCTACTTTTCATGACGTGGTGACTTTCGTCGGTATGCAAAGGACCACTTGAGTATGTTCTTGTTCTTTATAATTTTTCCCTTCTATTTTAAAGTAGTAATGTAAAATGGTGTTTATTTTAGTACTCTTTTCTTTTCAGTTTCAGTTTTTTTAAATGTTTTCCTTAAAATCATTTTAAATGTATGGTTCTAAATAATCTTGTTAAAATATCTTTTTTATGTTGTGGTATGGAACCTTTTAATTGGGTGGTATCCTACTGGGAATTTTTCTCATACCCTACATAAAACTTTGGGTGTATGTAGACCTTTTCCTTTATTTAATATAGGTTGGGGCATCGTGCTTAGTTATGGTGGTTCTGGATGCTGTTGGTCTTTGCATGAAGGTTGGTGTTGGTAGCTTGGGGATGTGGATTCTCATGTCGCTTGAGGATGGTATTGGAGTTTAGTTCTCTATCCTTGTTGTTGTTCACTTTTAGTTTTTAGTTGAATTATATACTTAAACCTGTTTATAGTTTAAATCTATGTTTGATTGTCTGTTTCCAGTTTCAGTTTATTTATATTGTTTATTGTTTTTATGTCTCTTATTTCAGGTAAATCGTTCCCACATTTTATTTTGATACTTGGGAACTTGTGCCAGCCCATGGGGATCGGGAATGCCATTTGGGCCATGTCATGGACCAGGTTGGATGTCAGGTGGGATGGCGACCTGACCTGGTTTGTGACATGATGATTCACCACCTTAAGTCATCTTGTTAGATTAGCTTCAGCAGGAAAGGCCAACCCCACAACATCTGAGAAGGTGGTTAGGTTGAGCTCTTCCACTTTTTATTGTAGTTCAGGTCAGAGTCTAGACTCAAATTTTCGAGCCTTCCTAGGATTTCATGTAACAAACCATTGGTCATATATAACTAGGTCTAATAAACGTTGATAGAATTCTAGTACTGACTCAACACCCTGCTCAAGACGACACAACTCCATCCTATTCCTCATGTTCATCAACTCAGAGAAGTATTGTTGGATGACCTAAGATGTGAAGAACTCCCATGTGAGATCATCTTGAGGCTTTCTTAGAGACACAAACTTTCACTACTTCCAGTTTGGACCTTCAAGAATAAAGGTATCTAACTTTACCTTCAATTACTCAGGCAACCCAATGAAACTGAAGTTCCTCTCAATCTTTCGCAACCACTCTTCCACCTCAATTAGATATACATGACTGTAAAACAAAGGAGGGTTCAACTTCCAGAATTCTAGAACATAGTCTACAGGTTGATCAAATAGAGGATTTCTTAAGGATGCACCACCCAATGCTACACCTTGGGCATCCATAAAACCTTTGTGGGGGAAAACAATAAGGAACAATAAAAAAAGGTCAAGGATCAAAACATGGTCATTTACATTTAAAATATGAATTTATAGAAATTCCAAAATAAAACATTACAAACAGTTTTAGAATTAATGAAGACCCAAACAATTCAGCAGGGGAAACTAGTGTTGATGGGTGACTCAGACATATGGTTCGCGACCAGACACAAGTCATACCACCATTACTGAGAGAATTCTAGGGTAAAGTTTCCAACACCACATGGCTTTCCAGGCCCTATAAGATCACAGGGCTACTTTCCTAATTCCCATTTCATTTCCCCACATAAAACAATTCACAACAATCAAAGGAAACCAACATGCACAGAAATCCCATGGTAACCCGAGGTTCGAAATGAGCAATGGTTCATGACATCCTTCTCATTCATACACCCCAAATCCCAAAAATTCCACTGCTTCTACCATGAAAACCCCAAATAACAAAGGGCACTCTGAAAAAACAAGGTTTTCTCAAGATCCGACCTCCTTTGATACAATTTTTTCACAAACCAACCCAGGTCGACCCTGAACCGGTCACCCGATCCGATCCACAGCATGGCCCAAGAGGCATTATCGATCCTCCCAGGCCAGTGACAAGTGCCAGGGCATTAATAGAGAGCAAGAGGTAATGATTTTCCCAATGAAAACAAATAAATCAGCAAAAAATATAGAATAACGCAATGAAAATAAATGACACAAAAAATGAAGAACAACCAATGACAATAAACTAACCTGACCATGACCAAAACTCCTCACTACTCAGAGAGTCGGTCACCAATCCACAACTAACTCTCACCCATGATGAGCAAGCTCAAATCAAACTTGCAATAGAAACTAAAAACAGAAAAACACTATAGGTGTGTATATTAAAACTCAGTAGGCGTTCCAAACAAACTATCCCCAAAGCACAAACTCTAAATAACGAATGTACTAATTCTAGGATTGAACTAAATTATATAAAATATGGGTTTCCACACACAAAATTTCATTTCTAAAACATGTGATAGTCCGTTGCCATTTTTAAATTAAAAAAAACTTTAATTTTTGAATGGAACAGGTGTATTGCATTTTAAAATATTTTTGCATGCAATTTAGAAATCATAATATTAGTTTTTAGTAAAAAGGAAAACCACATGCAACACACAACACACACTAAGGGAAATGTAAAAAGTGGAACATAAGAGACAACAACCGAACAAGACCTCTCAATTGTCTGCCACATACAAATAAACACTAAGGAAAACAATGGTTGAACCTAGTAGCTCGTGAACAATCCAGAACCTACTATACATGTGACCCATCCTAAAGGCATTCCCTACTCAATGGCATCATAATGCCCTAACACTCAGTGTTGCCCTGAATGGCCTAACCGAGGGGCTCAATCCCATAGAAAAAATAATAACAAAACATCTCTCTACTATGGGCCACTAGCCACTGCGTAATATAAACTAGTGCAATAATCATTCTTAAAAGATTGAATTACTATTCCATGTTCCCATTTCAACACTTATAATAAACAGGGGTGAGTTAAAAAAGTAAAACAAGAAACCCATTACAATGCACAAACATTACCCACAAGAATCTCACATAGTCGACGAACACAATAAGATCACCCCCGAGTCACCCCAAAATAGATTTCTCAAAATAATTTATTTTATTAAAGTGCCAAACAAGAATTATGAAATTTTTAAAAGAAACACCATTTTTGAAGTGAAACCAAAAAAATTTCTTACACTCCAGAAAAAAATTACCATCAAACAAGAACCACACATGAAAATCCTTGAATTATGTTTAAATGACAAATGGACATTATTTAACTACTACGCGTCAATTCACTAAGAATTTTTTTCAAGTTCCATGTATAAAATAAACAGATTCATCTAAAAAAATTAATTATTTCAAAAATAATTATCTAATACTATTTATATTTTAATAAAAATTAATGAAATATCAAAAAATTAATAAATTATAAATTTAAAGGCAAGTGCAGTGGGGGACCTACCTCAGCTCGCTGTCGAAACACAATGGCGTGTCACGCCTCGCAAAAACGCACTAACACGTGAAATCCGATGACCGAAATATCACAGGTTTTCCTCACCAATGCACTGTGACAAACACAAAACAACCATAAACCCATAACCACTGACTTTGAACAATTCAAATGAACAAAAAACGCAAACACCACCTCGACATACTTTCAAAACATAATTCGCATTGTCTGTAGTATTTAATAAACCACTTTAAAATTTATGATGCAATTCCAAATAGAAACCCACAACTTTACACACCCAAAACCTGTTCAAAAACCCTCATTATAAATAAACACACACTATAAACACACCAAATCAGAATGCACACCACTTGTATAGTTAAAATAACAAATTTCAAAACTTAATAAAAATACCCCACATGTCCAAAATCCATTTTTAAACCACGTGCACCTCAAAAATATTTCCAAAAAATAATCCACACAACATATAATATTTAATCAATCAGTTAAAAGTTTATAAAACAATTTTAAATAACATTGAAAGGCTTTTACATCAAAACTCACCCAAAAAACCTCAACTTAATTCCAACCTCAAACCATGAATTTCAAATTGTGATTTGTAGCAATTTCTTAATTTAATAATTTATTCAAAATTATAAACTACATGAAAGAAATACAATGAAAAACCTGGAACACACATAATATACCCAATTTGACATGTAAATTTCATTTTCAAATAATTACACATAAATATAATATTCTAGACATTTCAGGTCGCCAATTAATTATCACATACAAAACACAATACATGAAACATGTGAATATTAACTCAAGAAGATTTGTGCAAAGGGGAAACTCACCTCAATCGATGAATAACATCCTAAAAATGGTGAGAAACACTGTTCGAACCTCAACCCCACCAGAGAGGAACCAAAAAATCTTTAAACAACATCCTCGGTCCATTAATTTTAGAATTAAACCCTAGAATTTATGATTTGGATAAAAATAAAACTCCACCAAAGGAGGGAGGGAGACTACCAGAGAGGAGGGGGTTATCACTGGAAGAAGTCACCGGAAAGGAGGAGGTCGTGAGTTTGGTGTGGTGTGCTGGAGGTCTCAAGTAGGAGGAGGAAGCATGTAGAGTGGATGCTGGTGGTCGAACGGGGTCAGCAAGGGGTGCAGTTGAGCCGGGAGGACATGCAGCGGAAGGGGGGGGGGTGTCGTGATTGGCTGGTCAGGTGGGGAGAGGCTGGGGTGGGTGAGAGAGGTGGATGTGTGAGGCTGTGGGGTGTACTATTACGAGGCTGAAGCACAGAGGTCGGGGGTTGAGTCAACTGCACGGGGAAAGAAATGGGAAGGTAGGAAGATGGAGAAGTATCCAGGGGCGTGCAGAAAGACCAGCAGGGAGGGGGGGAACTCAGGTGGCGAGGGAGGTGAGGTCAAAACGGGGGATACAAGAAACCCTATGGGAATGAAAAAAACACACAAATAAATTAATAAAAATAAACCTAAAAATAAAGAAAAAAATAATAACACCACTAATAATAATAATAAACTGTCACATTAATAATAATTATTATTATAATAACATAAAAAAAAATTATTTATAACACTTGTTTAATCACCAAAAATAATAATATTAATAACATCTATAATAATAACCAAAATAATTATCATCTCATTTTTAATAATAAAAAAATAAATTGTGGTTATTGAAACAATAATATTTTTAACTTCCATTTTAATATTCATTTAACTTTTAGTTTTCCCCGTGTACCAGGCGAGTCGTGCGATGACTAGGGTGCCACTGCACGGTCCCTCAACTACGCTCTGCTCGGGCACATACACTTCCAAACCCATATGCACATTTTTTTCCCAAAAAAATGAAAAATGTTAAACATGGGAACCCCCCAAAAAAAACGATACCATAGTCATAACAAAAAAAGAGAGAATAAATTAAAGTTTGGGTGTGAAATTCCAAACAATTATGATGATGTTGATATGAAATGATAAATGTTCAATATTCATAAATCTAAGTTCATGATTCCAGATGTGTTTTCAGAAAAATTCAAAAAGTGAGTTGTTGTTGTATTTTGTGATGATTTGAATTGACTCTAAAAATTTAGATGTTTTATTGAAGGTATTAAAAATTGAAATGCGATGATCCTAAAAGATTTAATATTTTGAATCACCAAACTTATTAGAGATATTTGAGTCTATGAAAGGATCCCATATCATTCAGAGTAATATACTAAATTAAGAATATGAATTCAATAGAACAAATTTTAAAAAGTGAAGAACAATTGGGGGAGGAATTTTCCAACCAGAGCATTTAAGGAAGATTTTATTGAGTCTAGGTTTTTTTAAAGACCAGAACCTCAGGTTCTATAGAAATTCATGAATACTGAAATATTATGTTTTTATAAAGAAAGTGAGATATTTGGAATTTAGTTTTCCAAAATAAAAATAATACTGGAATGTAAGTACTCCAATGGAAGAACAATTTGCAGTCAATGACCTATTCAATATTAGAGGAACATTGTAAATTGATGGGGTTAGTATCATCTATAGTCAGAATTTGTGTGTGTTATACACACTGTGGGTTAAGGATAACAAATTCCCACACCACCTGTAATTTATAATGAGATTATTATTTAAAGATCCATGTCTTTATTAGAGTCTACATGATAAGAATTTGGTTCTCACATTGAGGACAAACCTTATTAAAATCCCTATATTCTATTTACTTCACATTATCTACATTGCATAAGGTAAAAATAGAGAGGGATATTTCTTAATATTTCAACATCCAAACCAATGATATAGGTTTGATTAATATAATGAAATAAAAAGTTTAGTTGAACTTAATCAATAAAATTTGGTCACCCTTGATTCACTACCTCTCTTAGAGTGACTGCATGATCCCATGGGACTCTCAAGTGGTATCAAAGCATAGGTTGCTTCAGTTGGATCAAAAAGTTTATTCCTAGTTTTTATTTCGTATTTAATGAAGTTCATATTTTATGAAATTGAATAAATAATTTCTCTATATGATATGAAAGTTTTGTCTGAGATGAAGAAAATAGAAGGTATTCCTAGTGATGAAAATGTCTATATTTCTACCCAAAAATTGAATAATTTAATGGAGAAATAATCTTATATGTAGTCAAAGTTAATATATTAAAATCAATAAATAGACATTAAAAAACTACTAGAATCTAAAGTGGGTGGCATGATTATTTAAAAATATATTATAATTAAATCTATGGAAACATAATCTTGGTAAATCTATAGAGAGTATAAATCATTTGCAACTATTGAATATTTTTACTCTGATGTCAAGGATTATATAAAAAGTGTCTCTACTAATGTTTTAGCATATATAATTTCATTTATCATTAGTATAAAAGTGTAAAAATCATAGATTGAATCAAAAGTTGATGAAATGGAGAGTTCATTGGTTAAAAATATTCACAAGTGTGATACTCTCAAAAAACTCATTTAAGTAAAGGAATAAATTATCGTACTTTGAAATAAATTTTTTTTCCTTATTAAAGAGGATTTAGAAAAAAATGTTTTGTGATAATGATATAAGTTAGAATTATTTGGATTAAGTGATCCATGAATTAAAAACAACAATTGAAGTCGAGAAATCATAGTTGGAAATCTAAGCTAGAAGAATAGAAGAGTTTGAAAACATTCAAGAAAACAAAAAGAATATGAATGGAGAGAAAGTAAAGAAGTTAAAGGATGAATGTGATGGAAGTTTAAATTTATTAAAGACAAAAAATCTTTTAGTTTAATGTTACATGGGTTGTAAATAAAATTTAAAAAATTAGAATCCACTCAAGTTTAATCATCACATGAATATGAGAAGAGATCCACTGCCAAAACTCATTAAGAGAGTGTTACCTACATAAAGACTCAATCTAGGGATAATAAAAATGTAATAAAATTAGAGTCATAATATTCCTATAATCTAAAGAATAAGGTAACCCAACATTCTAATGAATTTATATTCACTAATTTTGATACTTTGAGTAGTACATGTTGTAGTTCAAAATGAATATAGGTGAATAAATATGTGGTGAAATCCACCACTTTAGTGAAGGTGGGTGAAATAAGTATAATAATATGTTTCCCTTAATAATTTTAGGATAAATATGATAAATTTAAATAATTATAAGAACCCTCCATCAGATTAAATATTTATCAATGGAAGAAGAGTAGATTTTTTGGCTACTACTGGTGTTGTGGAAATTTTGAGCACTAGGACAATAATTATTGACACAAATTTTCTACTATTGGAAAATGAAGAATGCATAAATTAAGGGTGAGTCAATACAATTTTATGAAAAATTCATCTAAGAGACAAAATATTACATAGAAGAAGGAAAATATGTTGATATACAGTAGATCTTAATATCTTTAAAAGTTATATAGAAATTATAAAAATGTGGTCATTGTAATCTTGAGTGCTGGTTTACTTCTACCAATCAAGACTTTGTTGTAACTAATAGAATAAGGACACAAAATATGAAGGAAAATGAAAGGAATATATAATTTAAGTTCACATTGAGGTGTAATGTAAAGGTATATAAAAAGAATAATACACCCAAGAAGAAAGTAAATAAACATATCACACCCAATAAAACATGTTTCTATTATGGGAGGGAGGAATGATTCATAGAAATATGTTATAAATACCAGAGTTTTCATGTAATAGAATATTATAGAAAGTAGAAATGTGAATAAATATGAGAAATACACAAGTGGATTGAAATTTTGGGAGACTTCTTTAATGAATAAGTTGTATCTCACCAGGAGTTACTAAAGTATGATAACTTAATGGAATAAAAGAATCTATTTTGAAGATGTAAGAAATTTTTTCACACTCCTTAAAAATGAATGAAATAGCTACCCAAATAAGAGAAAATTCTAAAACATTAGATGTAAGCTTCATAGGATACAAACGTTTCTGGGAATGAAAAATCATAGTGAAAGAATAAATATAAAAATATTATAAAATTTTTCATGGTTGTTTGGCTATAACTATTATAGGAAGTAAGAGAGTTAGAATCAAAAGAAAATAATAATTTCAGTGCCTTTATTAAAAAAGTTAAAAATAATTTTCTAGAAAAAGTAAATAATAAATGAAATAGTAATAAATCTATATATCCAATTAATATTAATACCTATAAAACCAAGGGTGAAAGAATAAAGGAAAACAAAGTAAATGTTAAGGGTGTTTCTAGGCAGAGAAAACCTTATTACTCATATTTATAATTGATTTGGAAATGATGATGAAAATTAATCTTCAATATTTTGTTACTAGGTTTAATGAAAAATGGAATTGAAGGTGATGTAATTTAAGGGGACCTATGAAGTGAAAATAGAGGTGCTGGTCCTGGATAATTTATATAGTAAAATTTTAGATAACCAAATCTGAAGAAATGAGATTCTAAAGTTCCAGTTAAGTAAAAAGTGAGGTACCTAGAAGATTAAGGTTTATATGGTGATCAAGAAGTTCTAGATATAGAAAATTTAGATAATTAATTATTTGTTTCATCTGTTATGTACATTTTTAATAGTATCCCATTATTATATAAAAATTAAAGTTTAAATACAAATGGAGAATATTTATTTTTTTGATAAAAAAATGTTTTCACAATAGAGAAAAACCTACTATTTTATGATTGAACTATTATAACCCTTTTATTTATATGGATGTAGGAAATTAAGATGAATTAAAATCTGATGAATTTACCCCTAAAAGAATATTTTATAAAAGTTATCATTGCTTAGTAAATGATATGGACAACTTTAATATCTGAGTTAATGTCCCCTGTTTTCTATACCAATCATGGATCACATATAATTAGAGTTTATTTATTTATTCCTTATTTATTTAAGAAAAAATATGTAATACTTTTATCAAAAATTTCAAGGTTTACATTTAGTTCAACAAAAGAAAAGGGGACATGAAAAAAATGTGAATAAATTTCTCACCTCACCCAAGATACAAGTAAGGTGGATTTAAATTCAAATTATTAAAGGGGATATACAATTTTGGAAGGAGATAATAAACATAAAATACATTTAATTTATTTTCAATAAGGGTGAGGGATAACTCATAATATTTAAGGATAATTTGATATTCACAGAAAATCCAAGGGGGGGGGGGCTATTGAAGTACCCATTAGATAATGTTAATGAAGGTATTCTATTTTATATCCATCGATTATGAAAAATTAATTGAGTAATTTCAAGTAAAATTGGTTTGTATATGGTTGTTCCAATAGTTATTCTATCAAAATAACATACTTCAGAAGATGCAAACATCCAAAACAAGAATATCATAGGTGCATGTTCTATTATCAGATGATAACACTTAGAAATTTGTGAATTATTTATCCAAAAAATGTGAAAACTCATGTCACTATAAGTAATGAAGGAAAGTGGGTGAATTATATTTATGTATGAAAGATGAATTCCTAGAAATAATATTATTTGGAAGAAACCATATAAATTAAGTGATTGTATGGACTAATATTTACTTTAAAAATTTCAAGTGATGATACATTGAATTCATTGACCACTAAACACAAGGAATTATTTTTAAATAATTCTGGAGTGATATTAACAATGTATTGTATGATATTGATGATTATTTGAAAGATAATTTATATAAAAATAGTGATTCTTTCATTGAAATTTTAATGAAAAATTATCATAATACTCGTTATGATTCATGCCTAAATATTAACAGAAGATAATAAAGTGGATATAAAGAAGAAATTTAGTAATATTTTCATGAGAAATAGAAGCTCATGTATAGAGAGATAAGTAATAATTGGGATATTAGTAGAATAGTAGTGTTGTAGTAATTATTTGAGTAAGAGTTGACAAATATAGAAGTTTGAGTCCCATGAAGAACAATAATGAAATTTGATATATTGTACAAAATTTGAGAGAAGTATCATGAGATTATGATTTTGTATTTGATATACATAAGCTGTGAAGTTATATTGATAGAATGAATCCTAGTATATCTATGATTTCACCATAAGTTTATGAAACAATAGATGAGTACCCAAGAGGAAAAAAATGCAGTAGAAGGAGTTGCACAAGATTTATAAACAAAACTGAAGTGAGTTGCATGAGTTACCTGATGATCATGTAACAAACATTAGAATAAGTGACTGTATTATTTCAAAAAAATTTGGAGTTTATAAGAATCACAGGTTGATAGAAGTTCAGTATAACGTAGGGTTGATGTGTTCTCTAGAAGTAGTGTGTAGTGGATCGAGGATATTTTGGAAATTGTGGAACATTCCAAGGAAAGTTAGTTGATGATCCAAAGGTTATCATTACAAATATTGATATAATAGACTATATAGATTATGGAAAAGATATTAAAAAGAAAAATAATGACCACACATAATGGGACCCACAAAAAAAGTTTTTTTAATAAGAAACTGAGTATTCATACATAAATATCTTTGAAGAGGTGTGTTATGAAGACTCGAAAGAGGATGTTCGGATGTAATGTTGCTATGCAAATGAGATTGGACAAAATTACCCTAAAAAACTATGTAAGCATGATAATTCAAGGAAACCCAAACAAATAATGATATGTGAATATGTTAGATAATAAAGTAATAGAAGATGAGAATATAATCCAAAATATGAATGAAAATATTAATTGTAATAGAGAAAGACCACCAGAAGCACACTAGAAATTTGAAGCACATACTTCAGTTGTACCGAGTTTGGGAAGAATTGTACTTCAAGATACAAAATAATACAGAATGAATGTTATAGAACCCACATAGTTGAGTGAATAATAAATTTTTGATTAAATGAAATTGGAGTATGTGTATTAATGAAATAAGAATCCAAAGGTTATTAGATATTATATAAAAAAAACTATATATAATACAAGGAATGAAAGATTGATATTGAGTTTAAAGGTAGAAGAACATAAAGACACTATTAGTAGAAGTTTCATTGATGTAGAAAGTATATGTGATGTAATTATAAAAACATCAAATTATGAATCATAAAATATCACTAGTATATTTTTTTTAAAACACTCATAAATAAACTTATTTTTGGGTGATGAGTTAGGTTTTTCATAAGCTCAGTTGTGTTTCACAGAAGCATGAGATTATCACTAGAAATTTAGGTTGAGACAAATGGATGATGTGGCCAATATTATAATGAAATTGGAAGAGTAATAGAATCATGCCACTATAATCAATGCGTGTTAATGTTTCATGGATGATACAAAGAAAGGGATCAATGAATCTAAAATTAAATGAATCTAAATTAGGAATGCTTGATATTCTATTGATAAATATTTCAGAAGATAAATTATTATAGTATTATAAGTGATGAGTTTGTCATAAACTTGGGAGAGTTTGTTACATTGGGTACTAGAAAATATAGTGAAATTCATTAAATGAAGTTGTGTAAAAATTAACATAAATAATGTGATAAATGGAACATTGAGCCTGAAATAATTATTTCTAAGTAAAACTCACAAATATTAAACCAAATGAAATATTTTGTGGAAATTTTCATTCATTTGAAGTCAAGATAATTATAATGATGCTGAGATAGATGTATCAATGTTCATTATTCATAAAAATATGTTTGTGATTCAAGCCTATTTTTAAAGAAAATTGAAAAATGATTTCACATTGTATTTTACATAGATTTTTTTGACTCCAAAATTTTAGAATATTTATTAAAGGTTCTAAGAATAGAATTATAATATTCCTTAGAGATTGAATATTTTTAATCACCTTAATTATCGAGGATATTTAAGTCTAGAGAAGGATCCCGGATTATTTACATAAATGTACTGAATTGGAAGAAAATAATTTGAGTGTTCTTAGAAGATGTGAATAAAAATTGGGAGAGGAGGTTACTGACCAAAGTTTTAAAGGAATATTTTTTTGATTAAATGTTTTATTGAAGACCAGAACATTATGTTTTGAATAAGGTTGAGAATATGAGAACATTAGGTTTGGAGGAAGAATTTGAGATATCTGGAATTAATTTTATTGAATGTATAAAAAGGTCAATGTGCAAGTAAACCAATGGAATATGAAGTTTTAGTTCAAAATGCTATTCAATATTAGAGGAACATTGTAAACTGATGGGATTCAGTTTTATTTTTAGTCAAGAGACATTATGTGTGTGATTCACACTCTACGTTAAGGATAATATCTTACCACACCACTTATAATTGATAATAAGACAATTCATGGAAAATATGTGACTTGACCAGAGTTGATATAACATGGAGTAGGTTCTCACATTAAGGTCAAACATTGTAAAAATAAATCTGTGCTACTTATATTACATTATCTATATTTTATAAGAGATTAGTGGTGAGGAATAATTATTAAGATCTATAAATATTATCCAATGATAGTGGTTTGATCAAATTAAAGGAATTATAATTTTGAGTTAAAATTAATCAATAAAAGTTGGTCACCCTTGATTAAATCCTCCTCTCAAGGTGACTGCATGATCCTCTAGGAATATTAATAAATTATAAACAATTTATCATTTAGTCATTCATTATAGTCATTATGAAACTGAATAAATATATAAAAAATTATATTTATTCCCAATATAAACTCTTTAATATTATTCATTTTATAAAATTTAATTAAATATATGATATAAAAAATATTACCTTTTTATATATAAAATCTTTATATATATTATGAAAAAGTTTAAAATATCACATATTTATTATTTAATCCTTAGTCATATCAATTATAAAGGCTAAAGGAGATATTAAATAAATACTGTATATATAAGAATCATTTAAGGATATATGATAGTGTATGATTTGATGATGTCATATAGGTTGATATCCATGGTATAAAAGGAATATTTAAGTGTCTTTAGGTATTCCATTTTATATGATATAGAGATATAATATTTCCTTTACGTAATCCAATCATACTATATGATATTCTATACCTTAAGGAATTGTGAATTGTAATGTATGATTCATATGATGATTAATTTGGTAGCTGAAAATTATTACATTAATTAATCATATATACATGTCTCTAATAATTAGAAAATGTTTCATTTGATGAAACATTGTGGAGAATCTAAATCATATGAAGGTTAAAATTATTGTACTTAATGCCTTACTTGAAAATTTTATAAAATTTGAGTAAATGTCATGGAGGACTTAAGAATGTGTTGATGTCTATAAAAAGGTATTATACATTGATATGACCACCTATTATTTCCCAATATTTGATCAATTCACCCAATACGGCCTCTCTTTATCCTTCTTTCCTTTTCTAGCCATGGTGTATTGGAATATAATGTTTGGGAGGATGGTCCTTGTCAAGCATAAATTGGTTGATATTTAACCCATGGATACACCAAAGAGAAGGGATACCATTAGTTACCTCTCAAGGATAATCATTAAGTATATAATTTAGTACATTTTCAATGACTATTGACAGTATAAGGTACACACATTGTTCTTCATTTAAAATTTATACATGATTTCAATTTCATGCGTGGTGATCCTAAGATTTAAGGTTTTTTCTTTTCTTATACTGTGAAAAAGTGTTGTTCATTACTTAAAGAACTATGAATGTTATCATAAATTCACTATGGTTTTTCATTCATGAAATTATGTTTAAAAATTATAAAGTTTTCATATTTAATTGATGTTATGTTTGATATCATTGAAATTGATATAAATTTTATACTTTTGTTGTTTTTATTATATGTAATATCATATGTTGTAATGTGGATCACATTAATTGAAATAAGATATCATAAACACCAGCATGGTATAATCCATTGGTTTTTAATATATTCTATCGTATGATATAGACAATAATACTATATGATGATATCAAAGAAAATTTTCAATACAAAGTGACAAATCTAATATATTATTAATTTTGATTTATAGTTTAATGAATAAATTCCCATGATTTACATATTTTAAGGATAATTATCACATATTTTGTTCATAGAAGTATTTTGAAATTTATTTCAAAAATGGACTGAATGTGATGTTTAGTGATTTTGTTATTATCCTGGTATTATTATTCGGGTAAATGTGTTCTGATGCTGGGCTAGAAAATTATGGAAATAGGAAGAATTTATTGAAGATAGTTGAAAAATCCAATAAAGTCCCTATGCAAGGGGTGATATTAGGAATTTTTTGCATGAGAATAAAAAAGAAGAAAACCATTATGTACATATTCCCAGTTGATGCATGAAGGCTTTCAATGGGAGAAACAAAAGTGGTTAGATTTGAAAAAGTACTGGACACAAAGGGTCTCTTGGAACCTCAATGTGATATGTTAAATTACTAATGATGTTACAATGAAAATATGAAAAATACCAAGTTATACTGTGATATGGCATGTTCCTTGACATTATCATTCGAAGTAAAGTGTTGTGATTTCATGAGACACATAAAGGTCACCATGTTGGAATGCGTATGAGTACCTCAGAGTTATAGAATGAAATTTCTATTATGTACATGGGTAAATGTAAAATGAATTTGTTGCTAAATAGATTTACCTAAGATACATACATCCCCATACAAACAAGACACGATGCAAGAACATGGTTTACCCCATGAATAATGATGTCATAAAATTATTAAGTCCCTAATTCATAATGGTTATCTAGATTAGTCATGATGCATGTACAAGGGTCATGTCGTGAAGATACATTGGTAGTATTTAGTGGTTTTATTTATTTAGGGACACCCATTTTATTGGAGTGTATCATACTGCAATAGTTTTATAGATCATGTATATCTACAATTTTACCACTCACTATGGGGAAAACAATTAATTGTGATGGGTTATTTCTGATGGTCCCATTTCCCATCATAAATAGTCCCATTGTAAGGACTATTTATTATAGTATGGTTTTTATATCATAAATACCTTTGGTTTCCAAGCACACTATACAGGGGGAACAATTATTTGTGATCATAATTTTCTACCATATCAAATACTACCCTACCTTAGGGTTATTTGTGATGGGAGCTTATAAAAAATCATAAAAAATATGTTGACAAAATACTATTTATGATGGAAACCATCGAAAACAACATTTTTATCACTGAAAACATTATTTATGTTGGATACAATTTGTGTTGGGAGTCCCAACCCAAAAAGTCTCATCGCTACTAATATAACCTATATATATGCCCCCATTCTATTCCCACACTCACATTACTCTCCACACCTATCCTCATAAGTCCTCTCATCTCCACTCAACTTCTTCATTTATTCCATTATTTATTTTTAATTTTATAGAGAAGAAATACTTTCTGATTTGCATTTGATAAAGCATTAATTTTGAGGTATTTGTTTATTTTTTTAATACTTAATAAATTTATTATATTTTATATTAGAAATAAGTATTTTTAATTAGAAGTAATTAGTTTTTATTAGTAGTGATTTGTTTTATGTAGCATTAACTATTTTTAATTAGTAATAATTAATTTTAATTTGAATTACTTTGTTGTAATTAGTAGTAACGACATATAAATGACAAATAAATAATTATGATTTACCAAACATTGAAATAATTAACATATCTCAATAATAAGTAATAATAATGTACTCTAATTAGTAAAAATTTATAGTAATTATTAATAATTAGTAATTAAATGTAGTTTATAGTAATTAACTGTAAATATTAGTATTTTTAAAAAACTTATAAATAATTATTAGTAATAAGTAAAAACTAGTACTAATCAGTAAAAATTGGTGGTAATTAGTAAAAATTAGTTGTAATTACTATAAATTAGTGGTAATTATCAATAATTAATATAAATTAGCATTAATTAGTGAAAATTAGATTTAATAGGTAGAAATTAGATGTAATTAGTGTAAATTAGCAGTAAATTATAGAAATTAGCGGTAATTAGTAGAAATTAGTGGTAATTAGTAGAAATAGTGGTAATTATTTTAAATTAGTACAAATTAGCAGTAATTATTAACACTTAGTTTTAATTAGTGGTAATTATAAAAAAGTGGCGATAATTAGAAATATATTTAGGTAATTGGAAAAAATTGCGGTAATTAGAAAAATATAGTTGTAATTAGTAGAAAATAAAATTAATTATTATAATATAATGGTAATTAGTATAAATTAGCGAAAATTAGTAAAAAATATAGTTAACTATTAAAAAATAATGGTAATTAGTAAAAAATAGTGGTAACTAGAAAAAAATAGTGGTAATTAGCCATAATGAGTTAATTATTGGTAACGAGTTGATTAATAGTAATGAATAAAAATTACCGGTAATTAGCAGTAATAAGTAAAAAATACTAAAAATTATTATAAATTAGTGGTATTTAGTTGAAATTAGAGGTAATTAGTGGAAATTAATGGCAATTAGCATTAATTATTAGCATTCATTAATGACAGATTTTAGATGATGTACATGACAGTGATCATACATATATATTCCTCAACCATGAAGAAATGAAATTATTTTTATAGTGAGTTATACTATCACCTATTCATTTATTTTTTTAGGGAAAATGAATATTATTTTATTTTTATATTATATGACTATCATATCGAGAAAAATTTCCAAAAATTACACTAGATTCCCTTAATTAATGTTGATTTTTTCCTATTGGCTTTAAATACTAATAAATTAAATAGTTTATTGTTTAAAATCTAAAATCAATTTATTATTTCTTTTATTTCTAATTGTTTTTCAATTTTTTTGGTCTGAAAATATATTTATAAAATTGATAATTGATTATGTGAATTGGGTAACCCACCATCCAAAATGGTTAAATATAATAATTCATATGTGGTGAATGGTTTTTAATTTCATACATGTGCACACAGGGAATAAAAAAACAATAAATTGTACTATTATCTTAAAATGATCACATCATATAGAATGTGAAGTTGGAATTTATAGAATATTAGATGAAATAATTAATTTTCTTATTATAGACATAATTCAGTAACGATGTTTAAATGTCATTGGATAGATACTGATAGAGGCATGTGTGTTCATACATTCCATGGAATCATCAACATTAAATACAAAATCCTTATTCTTGAAACTGAACCATTTTTATTGGATCATAAAGAACATCAAATTTATTATGAGAATTATTATACTACAACAAGATAGTTAATTTATTGGTCGATAATTAAAAAAATAAAATCCCATAAAAATTAGTTTATGTAAAGTGAATGTGGTTCTACTGAAGTGAACGAAATTAAAAATTTTCAAGTGACAACTCGAAATACATATTTTCAATGAAGTGAAATGAATATCGATGAATAATCTCCACAATTATGTGTTGATGGTAATAATGATGTTGATGATGTCCCATATGAATTTAAAACAATAAGAGATGTTGAAGATGAAAATCATATGGAAATTGATAATACTGAAGAGTAAGATGAAGATATTGAGTCTATCATATATTAATATGAGAATGAAGATGAATAATTTCACAGGTACATATTTGTTATAGTACTAATTAATGTATATATAATACAATTTTTCAATTATTTTATGATAACATTATTTTTGTGTTTCAGATGGTTAATGAGACTTTTGATGAAATGTTCTATAGCCTTGAAAATTATATGCTTCCTAATGATAAGACAAATGATTCTTTATTCGACCCTCAGGTTGTAGACATTTCATCATAAACTTGGAGGGGTCATGGTATTACAAGATTTATGATTACCAACATTATTTCTATGTGATGTACACATATTGATTTCAATACATGCATTTGGAGGTACGTTTAGTTGTGTATTTTAGTTAGTTTTCATTAATTTATTTATGTACTTATTTTTTGATTATTTTTTCTATTTTCCCATGGTTTTTCATATATAACTTTTGTACATGAGAGTGATATTCTATGGAATTATTTTTCTAGATCACAAGTATTATGGGAACATATTCCCAATGATTTTTGGCATCACTTGTTTGATCATTGGATAATATGTAAATAAATAACAGTTTTTTGAAAATTTATTTAATTATTAGCTTACTATTAATAATTATTTATAGGTTTTATGGTATCCTCTTAAATATATCATAGAGAACTCTATTTGGGAGGCCTATATGTGTGAACATTGTTTACATTTTTTTTCACAATCTGGGGAAGATATCCATGATGAAATATGGATTCATAGTTTTTTATCCAACTTGCTACATCCATTGACCCAATTACATCCCCTCTTAGGTTTGGGATGGATTACACTCATACTAGATGAAATATAGTTTTAAAAGGAGGTAATCATCAGTTTGATAGAACATAGTGTTGCGGAAGGTTATACATAAAGTTAGTAGTCATAAGTTCTCTACTAATCAACAACATATAGAAATTAATTTTATTTAATAATTTATATAACATTAGATGTAAATTGTTTATTTTATATTCAAATAGGTAGTTGAAAATACTGATATTATATTATTTTATGTTTATAAGAGGGTGTACATTAATTCTATCATTGGAGATATTACTGGGGGTTGAGAACGCCATATTTTAGTCAATACATTTTTTTGAGTTCTAAAATTAACTAAAAATAGTATTTCAAATATTTTAATTTCAAATTACATTTTAACGAGTTATACGAGGGACCAAATTCTCACACACATGATGAGTGTTAGGCCAAAACTTAGGTTCAAGCCAATGATGCATCATGATTAAATGACATATCCTAGATATAGGTGACTCATCATGCTTTTGAGAAAGGCTGAGTTATTGGTATTATTTCTCAATTGATGCCTCACAATTATTTTGGTTCTATGTATGGTCATCATCCATATCTATATGAGCTCATGAAGAGTCATCCTCATTTTCTGTATAGTATAGGACAATTTATGAGATTATAATGATGTTATATAGAGCTTGCATGGGGAGCATGAAGAGATTCACCGAAAATAACACTAGTAATAAGAGGAGTATCATCGATGGTTGGGGAAGAAACTTGAGTAGATGATAGGGTATATGAAATGCCTGACATAAGGTATAGGTAAGAAGTTCCCTCTACCAACACCTCCAGATGACCCTCCCCCTCCTCATAGTTTTATGTATTTTTATGAAACATTTAATATGATAAATATTTGAATGAATATTTTTTTTATAATATTGTTATTAATTCATATGTCTACATTTTATATTTTTTATAAAATTTTTTGAAGTTAATTTTTTTTAAATTAATTGTGAAAAGATACATTACCCGTAGGAAATAATTATTTGTGATGGGTAATGAATCCCCTCGAAAATGATGGAATATATATAACTGGTAAAAATGTTTTTTGATAGAGGAGTTACCCATCAAAAAAAAATTTATGTGATGGGATATCACAAAGAAATATTTTTTGAGATGTTTTTTTATGATATAGGTCATTTTTAATGGGTTTCCATCACAAATGATCTATTGTAAATAAATTGTATTCTCGTAGTGACTTTACGATGTTTAAAACCTGAAGATATAAGCATAGCTATGAAATTTGGGCTTCAGTTTATTTAATAACACCAATAATTATTGCATTATGATGAGCTCTATCACATCATGTTTTAGTTGGTAAGGGCTTAAAAAAGTAAATGTGTAATGCTCCCCCTAAAACCATGTGATATACATGAGTAAATTATTTTTACACGGGGATGAAGTACGTGGAACATAAGAGTTACTCACAATTATATAAAAGTATATGTATAAAGTTTCTATCATTTTAAAAAGAAGAAGATTCATGATTTCCAATTATTTATAAGGATTTCTTATATAGTGACATTTTATCCAATGATTTCATTTGAGGTTTTATACTTTTATTTGAAGAAGAAACTAATTTTGTACTATGATGAATAGAGTTGTGCTATAATTGGCTCTCATGTGAAACATTCATTGGATTTGGTAGTAGGAGACTACTTCATGGAACTTGATGGTCACTAAATGATCCTATAATACTATATAAGATATGAAAACCCTTAAGAATCACGCCATAGTCATTTCCCCTTTCATGCCGTGACATATTTATAAATTAATAATATGATGCAACTATTATCCTTAGTCATTTAATAATTTTATATGTCTTCTATTGGACAAGTGCATATATTCAAAGTGAAATAAAGAAATAATATTATGAGAAAATATTTAGAACTTAAAATCTATAGAAAAACATGGAATCATAATGCTATGTAGAGTGATATAACTATTCAAACCATTCTTACATAGAAGAATCCCCTATCTCACACTTCATGCATGGAACCCAATCGCATGAACATGTTGATGAATATTATAGTTACCTTGTTGTTTCCACTTAAATGTATTATTTAATAATTTGTAAAGGATTATGTATCCCTATTCTTTAATCCCAATTTCTTGGTCGAATCTAGGAAGTATCATAGAATTTAATTTTTTCTTAATGTCATTCATTTTTCATTTTTTTAATTGAAGTGTTTCTATCTTACTCTCTATCCATCTCTCTTATCCTTCTCTCTATTTTCTTTCTCACTGTGATCTCTAATGTTTATGGTTTTTAATAAATAACCTGATGGATTTCCCAAGGGAATAATCTAGTGATGAACTCCCAAGTCCCTACATATTAATATTTAATTTTCTTTTATTTACTTTGAGGTCATATGAGGATACTTATTAGTGTGGAATCGTAATAGTGTGTTCTCACAACTATTATTTTAGTATTTAATTCTTCTTATAATCTATTCTCACTCCCTTAACTTTATCATTTTGTTATATAATTGAGCCTTTATTATTAGATGTTGTATGGGTGTAATTTCATACTAGGAAGGTTGGATAGGGGGTTAACTTTATTGAGGAGTCCTCATGTTTTCTAACAAAAGAGGGGATGGATATATAGTGTTATTAGTGATTTTTAGGAACACTATATGTTCAAAAATAGGTTATAAGAGGATGGAAACACATATGACGGAGTGTTCTCATTGAGTATATAGAATACTAATAAAGAGTAAATGAAGGATCACTGAAGATAATTATCCTAGGAGAATTTAATTTATTTTTAACACTAATTCAGATTTCATCTACATGTGCATGTTTATTTTATATCCATATTTCATAATTTTCAAAACCTAATTCTCTTAATTATTTTCTAAAAATATAAAATAAAAAAAATTCAATAATTTAATAGTAATAATGAGTGATCTCAAAAATACTCTTTTAGAGATAACCATGGGCATCCATTCTTCTTCACTAGGAAAACTAAATATTGTTTTTTTTTTCACCCGGTTATAGGTACTCCAAAAGATGGCATTGTTTCTTGTGATCTATCTAGTACATTAATATTTACTAAATTTATATTTTTTATATATATTTATAATTATTTTCATATTAAAAATGTAAATTGTTATTGATTCACCCTATCCCATGAAGGAAAATTCTATATTTATTTATAGATAGTTTAAGGGACTCTAAATATCACATTAAAAAGTTTATGTGTCTAGAAATATCATCAAGGATCTTAAATAAGACTTTGAATGCAAAATTATAGAATCATTTTCTAGAAAATTATATGAGTTATCCTGCTGCTTTCCAAATTTTCATCAACAAGTGGTTGGGGAACCGAAATATTCTCTCATATTTCCTCACACATTCCAAGAAAACGTTAATGTGGTTGAAGTTACACTAAAAAATGATTTTTTGACTTAACATGAAGTCATAATTATAATGGGACTCCATGGAGATAATGTGATACTAGCTAAAAACAAGATGGATATGAATAAAATCCTATTTTTCTTATTTTAATTATTTTTTTAAAATTTATTGGAAATATTTTCCTCTTTGCATTGATGATACAAATTTAACACTTTTGTAGTATTCCTTGAATGAAAAAAATATACAATTCAATTTGAATAAATAATTATGTACATATCTCCCCATTTTATAAAATATCAAATTCAGTTGAGTTATACACAACCATATAAATTCAAGTAAATAAATATATATCCACCTTTGAAGAAAAGATATTACTGTAATTAAACATAGAGGAATACTTAGTGGATTTTCGTGAAGAAATAATACCACAATATTCCATGATTATGGGGGTATATTTATACATAAATACATCATTCTTTGTTTCTATTTAAAGATAATTATTCATTGAATTGACCTTTTATAAAAATTTAAATTTTATACATATATATCTAACATAAAAAGACAAAGAAACTAAAGTAATTTTTGAAGAAACCAAGGAACATAATTATTTCATTTTGAACCACTACTACCAATCAATATATACCTCATAAAAGGGAGTATATATAAAATAAACTATTAATTGAATTCTCTACATTCCATGTATATGGATGAGAACTGGATAAACAATGATGTGAAAGTTCATACACATAAAGATAATCTAACATTATATTGAAGATAACATTGGAACTTTCTAATTATGGGAAGTAAACACCCAACACCAAGATGGGGGTTAAACTGAGACTTATCTCTTTTATTTCCTTTTTCTGGATTTTCATTATTTTTATTTTTATTTTTTCATTTTTGTTGTTGTTTTCTTATAGGTTTGTAGAGGTCTACAATAAGACATTAACTCAAGTTTCCCATTATCTATAAAAATAAGATTTATTTATCATGTTTATTTGATTCATTTCCTACATTTTTTAATTATTCCACTAATGCTTTAATTCCAAAGGGTAGTTTTATTTATGTGTGGGAGAGTGTCAACTTGTTTTATATGTGTTTGATTATTTTTATTTTTTTTATAATTTTTATGAAATTTGAGCTTAAATAAATATTAATTATAATTTTAAATCTTGAATTTATTATGAGAGATATATATATATATTTTAAGGAATGGTTTCTTAAATTATTTTAGATATATTTTTTTCATTATTTTTCAAAATATTTTATGATTTTGTATAATATTTGAAATCCTTGTCCATGAAACACTAACCCAAAATATATTTCCCTTCATGAGAGTTTTTATTAACCCCCTTTTAAGTATTCACCTTAATACCCTCACTTTCATGGGATAAATTTGGATTTTGTGTTAGAATTAGAACATGTGATTAATTCTATTTCAAATATTTGGTGTTTATAAAATATATTTAATATTGTCGGTGCACTTATTTGGATAGATTTTTTTTAAATTTGAGTCTAACCACTTAAATTAACCTTTTTTATACCTAATAATTAATGAATTTACTTAAATGTTTTATCCACATGAAAATATGATTTATCCTCACCTACCTTCACTATTAATATATTTTTATGATTATCCCATTTTTAAGTGTTGGGAAGGTAATTAATGTGTTTTACTTTGGAATCAACTCATTTTTTGGTGTGTGAGGTGTATTTAACTGTTCAAGGAATTTGAGATATGAATTGGAATAAGTAAATTTTATCCATTACACTTAATTTATATCATTTTATTCTACTAAAAAAATATTGGGAAAAATAAGAAAAATGAAATGATATTGAATTTTCATTTAATTATTTTTATCAATCATAAAACTCTCAAAAATAAATTGTCATGAACTTTAATTCATTCATTTTATTCCTTTATCATTTCATATTCCTTGAAAAAAATAACTTAAAAGAGGAGAATAAGGATAAAATAATTCATTGCATTTATTTTGTGACTCAGGGTCTTTATCGAAAAAATAGAGTGTTGTGTACATGTCATAAGGGGAATTGAGTGTGGAATATTACCAATGGTTTCACATAAATATTAATGAATTATATTTAAGAGTAAAGAAGTCTCTTTTAAACTGTAAATTTTATAATTCTTTTATCATGAACCCTTTACTGTTAAATCACTTTTAATAATACCTCATGATTGAAAATAATGTTTTGTATCATGTTTTAGAAAAATGATATTTTTACTAGATTACATTGATACATTCATTTTTAGGTGGGAATAAACATCTATATTATATTTCCCTTTATTTAAGAGTGACATGAATTTCCAAGAGAGGTAATTTGTGATTGGTTCTTGGATGAGTAATTGAGGTTGTGTAAATTTATATGCGATAGAAGAAAATAAATGTAATTTTTTTCATAAATGAGACATGATGAATATTGTTTTATAAAGGATCTTGAAAAATTATCCCATTTTTTATTTTTGTGTGGATGTGATAAGATTATAAGATGATTCCACATGTTTTTAATATTTAAGTGTGGGGTAATTGGAAGATATAATATATTTATTATCTTTATCTCTAATTTAAGGAATTAATTCTCATTAATTTCAACTTTTAATGAAAATTTTCACATATTTAGTTTATAAATTTATTTTGAAATTTATTTAAAATAAAGAAATAAATTTTATTTTTATTGATTTTATTATTATCGTCATATTAATTTTTTAAATGAAAAAACATAATTCATGTGTTTTGATTTTTGAGTTGAAAAGTTTGGAAGCATGATGTTTTTTATAAGATTGATTAGGAATATGAAAAATTCCACATGTAAGGGGTTAGATGCGGAAGTCACTAGAAGAGAATACAAAAGGATACATACCCTTATATATGGACTAGCATTGGATGTGTCAAGGTTTCTAGATAATGAATCTCAATTGGAATGATTTTAAAAAGTACTTTACATGTAAGGGTTGCTGAGAACCTCATTGTGATACATCAAAGTACTCTATATGATAAAATGGAAATTGTAAAATTCATGAGTTACACTATTTTATATCAATGACCTTTACTTTTTTAATAGATGTAATGTCTTTCTATGATACACATAAATATTACCAAGTTGTGACACATTTTAGTCCCTTAGAGTTACAGATTTAAAATTCAGATAAGTCCATATGTAAAGGTAAAAATCCTTTTCCGATGAGGGGATTTACCTATGAATCTTAAAGCCTCATATGGATAAGACATGATGTGAGAACATGTATAACAATATGAATGATGCTTTTTGAAAATTTTTATGTCCTTGATTATTAATTATCATCTGGATGAGTCATGATTCATGTACAAGGGATAATCTATGAATACACATAAGAGGTTTTAGTGGTTTTTTATATTTGGAGAAACCCACACCATGGGGGTGTGTTACAACACAATATGTTTATTTATTGGGTATATTTTGAATTTGACCATGCTATGAAGTTCAGATCTTGAAGATAAAATAATGTCTTTTAAATTTTAGCTTCAAGATATTTAGAAACATCAATCAGAATCAAGTCATAAATCATTTTATCACACTATGATGCCGCAAGTAAATATTATCAAACCACAAAGGAAAAATATAAAAGTTCTCCCATAACCATAAGATATATATGATTAAATAATGTTTAATTAGGGATAAAGTACATGGTACAGTATAGTTTCTCATATGTTGATAGAGGGAGATATGTAAAGGTACTATCCTTTGTAAAAACTGAAAATATGATGTCCATATATTTCATAAGGATTTTTTACCAAGGTAAATTTCACATAAATATTTAACATGTGGTTTTATACATTTCCAATAATAATAATAAACCATCACAACATGGGGGATGGAGTTGCGCTGTAATGGGATCCTAAGAAAAACAACCTTGGGTGTAACTAAAAATATACCATGATAACGTTGATTGAAGTCACTTAATGTGCTAATAATTCCATCTAATATGGAATGATCCTAAATAACATCATGGGGGACTATTACCCTTTCACATTTTTATTCATTAAAAATTAAATAATTGGGGGAGATCAAGATACTGGACCATTTAAAATATTTCCATATAATATATTGAAAACATACATTATTAAAAAGGAACGAAGGAACCATGATTATGAGAAGATTTACTAGACTTAAAATTTGGATAAAAATACAAAATCTCATTGCTACATGGAAAGATCCTACCATTATTGATAGTTACACATGGAAAAGTCCTCTAACTCATGCTATATATGTGGAACCTGATCCCCTGAAAACAAAAATGAATATTTATGTTACCCCCATTGTTTCTATTTAATTATATTATCTCCTACTTTTTAATGGATTATATATCCTCTACCCATGCTCTTGGTCTCTGAATTAATATGGAAGGTATCATAAGGTGTATTTTTTATTCTTACTAAAATTAATTATATAAGAACATTTTTTATGTGATGTTATTATTTTAGATACCAAAAGGGGTTTGAGAAACTCTATACAATGTACATGTAAGTTATCAGTGTTATAGGAGTAATTTTTTTTTGAAATGCTATATGATACCAATAATATGTTTTAAAAGTTTTATAAAAATATAGGATTTAAAGATCAAGATAAGAATTGAAAAAAAATTTGTTTGAAATAATGCGACAAAGTAAAGGATTATTACATCAAATAATTAAATTTAAATAAATTTAACAATCTCATATTGATTTAAATAAAAGATGTATAATTTCAACTTATTTATCTCATATGAGAAGATAATTTTTTTGTTGACTAAGAGTTGTTATGAATAATATGATATGATAGGTTTAATAAACATGGTATATGATTAAAAGAATATTATAAATTGTTTTGACAATAATATAGGGATAAAAATGTTTTATCTAGGATGAAAATATTTATCCAGATGTTTGTTAAAATATTAGGGGTGCAATCCCATGACCCAATAATGGAATATTTTAAAGAATAATGTATTATTTTTTGAATATTAATACAAATGCATAGAATACCATATATGATTTGAACACAATAGTTTATTTTTTAAATATTCCCACTAGAGAAATAAATGTTGTTCCCTAATATAAAATATTTTGTGTATCTAAGACATATTTTTAGTAGAGAAATAGTGTCTAAGAGCCTAGTGGGAGTATGTTAAAATTTGAGAAGTTAAAAGTATATACTACTAAAAATAAAAAGTGTATATCAATTAATATACAAAAAGAGTTGAGGATATATCGATAAAGAGTTATATATATATTTTCATTTAACTACCATAACAAAAATGAATTTCACTTTATCCTGAAATATTTTAGGATGTGTTGGTAAAGAAAAATGTAAAGAGTTACATTGGCTACCAATATGAACTGAAGAGAATTTTTTGATGGAAATAGTTACAATAATGACGAGGATGATAAAATTAAAAAGAGTTTTAAGTATAAAAAAATTTATTAACATCATAACCATGGATATTGAGTGGTAAAGGTGTTTGAATACTTTTTTCGTGGATTTGGACATTAAGAATATGATTTCAAAACCTCAACATTATTCAAAACTAATTTCTTCAAAAGTTTCACTCAATAAAGAGTTTAATCGGGGGGGGGGGTATTGGATGGTCACATAGAAATATAAAATGAATTATATAGATATATAATGAGTTTAAAAAATCCCTTAATGTGTAGAAAATAGAAGCACTATCTGGTGATATATTATATGAGATATGATGAGATGGGTTATTATTTATGGTTTTTTAATATTACTAAAAGAGTTTAAGAATATGAAATATATCACTCTACACAAAATACAGTCTCCAATTTATCATTATTCTAATTTAATTTATATATTATATGAAGTGAAATGATAATTTACCTCTCAATGTATGAATTTGATTTATCCCTAATCGATGTTCATAAGAGAATATTATAGAATGTGATGAAATGGTAAGTTTAGAATTGGTAGGATTTCATACAGCGATATGGAATATGATCATTAGTTACAAAACTTGTTTTTTAATGGGATAACCTACCAAGTATACCACATAGAGTGATATAAACATTGTATTTTATTTACTAGGAGTTTATGTTTCATATTTGGATTTTCAAAAAGGTTAAAATATAGTTATTTCCAAACACAAGTGAATTTATATTGTGGGAGTATGTTTGGTCTTTGGGAAGTTAGAAGATAAAAAATAAAGGATTATACTAGTCCAAATATAGATTGAATATCACTTAATATCCAAAACATTTTTAGGGAATGTTGGTAAACCTAAATTTAATGACAAATATTTAGTTACCATAGAAAAGTGAATATCAATATATCCAAAAAGTGTTTATGATGTGTTGGTTATGAAAAATGTAATGAGTACCATATCATTACCAAAAGGATCTGAAGGAAATTTTTTTATGGAATAGGTTCCAAGTATTATAATGATAAAATAAAAAAGTATTTCAATGTAAAAAATAAAATTTATAGACATCATAAACATTGTATGTTGCTAAGTAAATGGGTTTAAATACTTTGTCTAATGAGTTAGAAATAAGGAATATGATTCCCAATTATCACCATAATTAAAACTATATTTATCAATATTTTCCCTCACTAAAGAGTTTAGTGGGAGGATTTTATCATATTATCATATATATATGTGGTAAGACTTATATAGATATGTATTGAGTTTTATAAAACCTAAAAAATATAGTAAATATAAGGCCTCTTTAGCGGTGTTACATATGTGAACTCTAGAATGTGAAAGTTACACCAATGCTATCTTTCATATTTAATGATTGAATTATTTATCATAGACTATATAATACGCATATCATGTTTTATGATTTACCTATGAAATATTATCCTAGTGCATGGTGGACTATGTGACATTAACCCATAGACACTTGGAATTGTATTTTACAACACAACTGATATATCCTTGATGATAAATGGATGTATCATGTTGAATGAATTTGATGTTATCTTCAACTATGAAAACCTATGTCACACAATATGATATATATATATATATAAAATGTTGAATGATTATACCAAATTATGTAACCATTAGATAACCACAACCACATATAACAGAACCACATGCAATTGTTACATGAAAAATATATTCATAATCAGGGTAAAAAAGGATTACTTCATATATAATGGAGTGTTCTCATTGAGCAAGTATAGGACAAATAAAGAGTTAATTATGTTTTAGAAAGGATCAGTCTCCAAGGAGAATCTACTTTCGTCCTAAAACACATTTTTCTTGCATCTACATGTTCATGTTTATTATATATATAAATTTATTCATTTTAACCTATAAATCAGATGTAATCTTATGAATTTAAAACCGATAACATTTATATGTCCTTGGGAATCTTAACACATTACTACCAGTGAAAAGGTAAGGACCTTTATGTATCAATGCGCAACTCAAAACGTTTCCCAATTTTAGTGTATCTTTTTGAGTGCATTGATATATCATGTTTTTCTTATGGTAAAATCTTACATGTCTTGTAAATTATAAAATATTCCCACAATAGTTTTTTAGATGTAAACCATTATGAATAAGCTTCTTGTCCATATATACGTGTTTTTACTCTTTATTATTTTCAATAAGTGGCTTCATAATCTCACCCCTAACTATAAAAACAAATAAAAGGTCCCTTATAACCACATGAAACATATGAGTAAATTAAATTTTTCAAAAGATGAAGTGAGAGGTATACCATAGATACTCACAAGATGATACAAAAATATATGTACATGTCCTATCCTTTACAAATGTTGAAGAGTCGATCTTCCTTGTACTGTGTTAGGTATTTTAACTTAGAGTAATATTTTCTAAATATTTCATGTGAGGATTTATAATTTTTTGAGAAGAATATGAATAATTAATTCCATGAATTATATAAAAACATATTTGGATGTGACCAAGAAAAGGCCATGCCATTAGTGATGTCAGCCACACCATAAGGTGATGAATCCAATTGAGATTGGAAAATCATTAGGAATGTGGATGGTTATCCTTTCATGTTGTGATGCATTTTTAATTGAATAATGGGATGAGATCATGATCCTTGGTTATTTAAGATATTTCTATATATTATATTGAACATGTGAATTAATTCAAAGGGAAATAAAGAGACAATATTATGAAAAAATTCTAAGGGATTCAATACTAGAGAAAAACATAGAAGCTATATACCATGTGGAAAGATCCTACTATTATAGACATGCCCATATGTAAAATTCATATCACCCATGATGAATTATTAGAAAATGATCTCATACACACATGAAAAAATACTAAAGTTACCCTAATGTTACTATTTAAATGCATTATATCATACTTTGTAAAGGATTATATATCCCTAAATCTACCCTTATAGATTCTTGGAAGAAGTTGTGGAGTATTATATGGTTTATCGTTTTATTCTTAATATAATTAATTTCATATATTTTGAATTAATGTATCTATATCTCCCCCTATCATTATATTAATATTCTTTCTCAATGTGTTGTCTAATATTCATGATGGTGAAGAACTAACTTGAGGGGTCACCCAAAGTAATAATCCAGTGATGAATCTGGGTCCTTGTTTATTCATATTTAATTTTCTTTTATCAAATGAGTGTTCTTACAATGATAATTAGAAGTTGGGAATGGTAACTTTGTATTCTCACTAGTGTTGTTGTAGGATTTACTTCTACTTAAACATTATTCCCCCTCCCTTCACTCAATCATTAAGGTATACAATGAATCCTTGATGATTAAGTACTGAATTGGTATTTTTTCAAACTAGAAAGGTGGGATATGGGGTGCTCTCAACTTAGGATCTCATAAGCTTAATAACCAAGGAGAAGGTGGATGTAAATTGTTCTTGGATATTGTTATGTACATTGTAAATTCACAATCAGGGTAATTTTTTTTGACAAAACATACAATAGAGTCTTCTCATTGAATATAGAAGAGACTAATAAGGAGGTAATATAAGTTCACATGGGTTAATTCTCCCAAGATAAAATAGTTTCTTTTTGAAAATCATTCTACTTATATATTAATACACATTTTACTTTACACGGTAATTTCATCATTTTTAAAAACCCTATAATTTGTTCTTTTTTAAAAAAAATATAAAATACAAAAAATACAATAAAGTAATAGGAACAATTTGTGATATGAAAAAGGATCCTTAATAGAAAACCCTAGCCAAACACTGTGTTATAGTAAGAAAAATAAATATTATTTTTACCACCCCATGATAGGTGTTTCATAGTGAATCATATCACTTTAGAAATATCAATGCATGTTGTGTAATAAAAACATCCTTGTGATGAAGGGTTAATGTTTTGCAGATGCATATCGTATATAATGATTTACCTGCATCACTATGTTAATTCCATGCCATCCAAGATGCTTTGGAATATCATAATCATGATTACAAATCATAGGTTTTGATTGACAATTCCAAAATAGGTTTTGAGTGCTACAAATTATTATCCATTGATTACGATATAGACTGCATCTTTAAAACTGATATTCTAAAAAATTATCTTCTTATAAAATTTAATTATAAATTGAATTTTATAATTTTTAAAAGGATTATAATTCATTATTTTTGGATATTTACTTAATTTATAAATGTGATTATCAATTAATTATGTTGGTCCTAGTTGAAAACTCAATATGTGTGGGATGGGGGTGAAATATGTTACCAATAAATTATAAATTAAAAAAATTTAAAACTTAAATACCATAGTTTATAAAATACACTAAATTAACTAAATTAGTATAATTATATAATGTGATATTTTTGAAAATATTCTTAAAATATTGATCAGAAATCTGTTAAAATAATTTTAAAAATACTTTAAATTTTTATATTAATTTACTTGAATCAAACACAATATATATAATACATATAAAAGTTAACTATCATATTAATGTTTTTATATTATATTTTAAAAAGATAATGATTTTTTATTTGAAGTAGTGAAAACAATAGATAAATATTATAATTGAAATAATAAAGGGGTTCATTCTTAGGCTAATACCTAATTCCTTCCACTCAGAAATTAACTGCTACCAAGAAATTTATTATTAAATGAACATATCTAGAACCTGGATTGAGTTTTTACCCAACAACTCATAAGTATTTTAAGGAAAAAATCCTCTTCTACAATTCAATGTGAGAGGAAAATATTTTAGGTGACACATGAACTCTCCCATAGTTACACATGGGATTACAAACAAAAATAATTTAAAATGAGTGTAAATATATCACATGTTGATTTTAAGAGACTTCATTTATAGATAAACATAGTTTAATAAAACAAATATTGAAAAAAAATCATAAATATAAATATCAAGTGATAAGAGACATGAAGATGTGATGTAACTAAATATGAATAACTTTAGTTGTTTAGTAATCCTTGAATTGTTTGCTGAAAGGAGATCGAAAAAGTTTCACAACTTGTTCATGAAAACAGAGTGATGAACAGTGTTCTGAAAAATTCTTCTCTATAGAATATGTGAACGTGTATGTTCATCCGTTATTCTATATAAGAGTATATACCACACTATCTTTTTTCCATAATCACTTATTTTATTTAAAAAGAACTCCATATCAAAGTATACATTGGAGATCAATAAACACATACTTAGTTTTGATCTCTCTATAATTAATGATCCAAAATATATCTGTTAGAGATTTTAAAAGATCCACTACTAATTTAGACACATTAAGTTGTCTTCAATTAAATCATGGTTACATGAGAACATAGTTGGTTATCATGATTAGTTGTCCTAAAAACTTGTTTCATTCATTTCATATATGCCTAAAGTCAATCCATTTTTTTCATGCGATAGGTTCATTCCATTACATGGTAGGTTCATTACATTTCATGATCACTTATCTTTTAATGATGGTAGGTAAATCAATTCATGTGGTAATTAATTATTATTATGGTTACTAAAAATATAGATTCACATGTTTAGTAAAAGACTTAATGAAATTTATCTTACCTATCACATGGTAGGTTGATTATTCAAGTGGTAATTTGGTTCTCAATGCATGGTATGATTATATTCAATTCATGATTAGATTGTGACATAGACTGAATATTCTCAATGGATACAAGGTAGGTAACTTTTTTTATGTGGTCAGTGTTTCCTTAATTCATTGTAGGTTTATCTTTAATGTATGGTAGTTTTTTTTATTTTTATTGAATTTTCTCTTCTAATGTGTGGTAGTTACTTTGTTCATGATTTCAGTTAGAGTATAATGTCCGGTAGGTTAAAAATGGTCACTTGAACTTCATGGTCAATTAAAATTCTTCACATAATAACCATATTCCACATGTGGTAGGTTATCACAGCATGTTCTAGACTTTTACATTTTTTAAGTTTGGGAAAAACCCATTTACTAACATAAAACATGAAATCTATTAATAACATAATAAATTTGATTTGGTATCATTAAAAAAAGAGGTTCTTATCTATGGAAAAAATATAGATTTTTAATGATAAAAAATTAGGAAATTTACAATGAAATTAATTTAATACATAAAAATTATATTTGGAATAAAGGGAAACACGAATTATCCAATATCTTAGAGGGTTATCAAAATAAATTGAATTCAATTTATTTCTTACACTTATTACACACACATTATTTGTTATAAAAAATTGAATATATAATAGGAAAAGGAATCATATAACAGGTAGAATAGAAATATAAATTAGAAGAAAAATAAGTATTCAACTATTATTTTAAAATGGAATATAAAAAGTTTTAAAAGTATTCCCTATGATGAATTTGTCTTAGAATTAAAATCTAGAACATTAGTCATTTATGATGGAAGGATATGATCCTTTCCAATAGAGGTATAATCAAGGGAATAATATGTATTATAAGGTACAAGGGTTGAGGTATGGTCACAAATGGACATATGTCTTGAAATAGGTTGAAAATGCTCATATTTTTATCTAGGAGACAATCCAAAAGGGTTAAGAGGAGAGGAGGTAGTGGTAGGATTTGAAGATATAGGAACAATAGAGGAGATATCACAGCTGTATGGGAAATATAATGGTATGGATCTATTATCCTAGTAAAATCACAAATATCTCATAAACCATGCTTCAATTCTCAAAGAAAGACTTCTATAATTTCCTTGAAAGTTTCCAAAATGGGGGGTAAGAACGTTGATCTTATCAACTCAACCTTTATTGATTATAAAAAATTGAATATATAATAGGAAAAGGAAACATATAACAAGTTGAATAAAAATAGAAATTAGAATAGAAATAAGTATTCAATTATTATTTTAAAATGGAATATAAAAAGTTTTAAAAGTATTCCCTATGATGAATTCATCTTAGAATAAAAATCTGGAACATTAGTCATTTATGATGGAAGGATATGATCCTTTCCTATAGAGGTATAATCAAGGGAATAATATTTATTCTAAGGTACAAGGGTAGAGGTTGGGTCACAAATGGCTATATTTATTGAAATAGGTTGAAAATGATCATATTCCTATCTTGGAGACAATCTAAAAGGGTTAAGAGTAGAGGAGGAAGTGGTAGGAGTTGTAGATATAGGAACAGATAGAGGAGATATCACAAATTTATGAGAAGTATAATGGTATGGATCTATTATCCTAGTAAAATCACTAATATATCATAAAACATGCTTCAAATTTCAAAGAAAGACTTCTATAATTTCCTTGAAAACTTCCAAAATGGGGGTAAGAACCTTGATCTTCTCAACTCAAGACAAAAAATATTGTATCAAAGGTGGCATATTGAGAACTAAATTATGAATTATGAACATAAAATTTGAATATAACTTGGTAAATATTCAACTTAGGTAGAAATAAATATCTTTATTGATTATTTATTTATCTTTACCATCTTACATGATATCTTTCCTGACCAGTTCCATTGTTTTGGAATCATGTGTTTGAAAACCATCAATCATGTGACAACTGGGTCTCGGTGATAGCACAACCACCCCGCATTAACATGGTTGTCAGGTCCTAGCCCGCCAGGTACCAATAGTTGCCCCACAGACACGTGGTCCCCACCATAGGGCCCAACAACATGCCCGAACAGGTCATCTGATTAATGATTGTTCCCACAGGACAACACATGTCCTTTTCAGTGTGCTTTTTTCTTCACTCACACACACCCTCAAAAACTTCCCAGAAGGTCACCCATCCTGATCACTACTCCCAAACTAGCACACTTAATTATGGAGTTCAGGTAGGCTCTTTAAAAGAAAGGTGCACCTTGTTTACATGAGTCGTATCATTTATCCATTTAACCCTTTATCATTAAGGGGTGTTACATTCACCCCCCTTTAGAGCACAATGTCCTCATGGTGGGACCTAAATCTCTACCCTGGTAGTGCAGCGTACTTAAGGCTGGGTACCACCTCTGATACCAAATGTGACAACCGTGTCTCGGTGATAGCACAACAACCTCACCTTAACATGGTCGTCGGGTCCGGGCTTTCCAAGTACCACCAGTTGCCCT